>OY776122.1:59968808-62368808 GCA_963675135.1 Galeopsis tetrahit | reverse complement strand
TAGTCCTATATTTATTGGCTCATGTGTGAGTTACAATATGAGGTGTCTTCTTCTTTCTTTTTTTTTAAATATGTAGCTCAAGAATCCTTGAGCTGTAGCTGTTGTTTAGCGTGAATTTCACTGTAGTAAAACCGGCTCTTGCGTGATTTGCAGCTTCTTTGTCACTCGTATGTCATATTTAAACATACAAAATCCTTTTTATATATTAATAATGCTACTTCCTTCTGTTGCAGTTCCATCCAATTTGACTAAGCAGCAGCTGCATCAGTCAGCTCCGAACAGGCATTCCCCCGGCCCTTCAGGCTCCCAACCAGCCAGCCCCATGCAGCGTGAACCAGCCCGATCCATGCAGCAGCAGTCTCAATCACGGGTACATCCATCGAGACATGTCCCTGTTGCCACCCAAAGTGTGGCACCTACAGGTGTTGCAGCAGCTCGGCCCATACATTCAGCAGCAGCAAGCACTCCCCCTAACCCTAGACCTCTCGTCATCAACGCCATCTCTCCTGCTGTAGCAACTACTAATCCTCCTCGAGTTGGTGCTGTTAATAACCATTGTTCTATGCCTCCTCATCTTCAACCGTTTAGACCCTCAACCACCCCTCCTCCAACTTCACATTCTCATCTGAGGCCCGCTTCCACCCCCCCTGCTGCAACTTCACCTTCTATGTCTTGTCTGAGGCCCTCATCTACCCCCCCTGCAACTTCACCATCTGTTTTTCAATTTCGGGCCACCCAAATGTTAACTTCTCAGCCAAGGCCTCCACAGCTACATATACCTAATTTGATTACTGCTGAGCTTCAACGTGGAATGCGGGCTCCACCCAGCTACATATACCTAATTTCATCTCCAACCATGCAAGGGCCCATGGATGCTCGGGTTTCTAGTTCCATACCTGAGCAGCGACCTACTTCACTCTTACCTGATACCAGTTCCACTTTTGGCGCGTTGGAAGTATCTGACTTTGAAATTCTGGCAAGTGTACAGGATAACCAGACATCTGTTGTAGCCAAAAATGTCGTTTGCTTATCTGATGACGACAACTAGTACTAGTACTAATAGTTTATGTAAAATCCACAAATCCTATTATGATGATATTGTCTGATGAGATTCTCTAATGGTAGGTGGTAACTAAGAAGAAAGTTGACTGAAGGTGAAAAACAAGCTTAATTTTTCTTATTAGTTGCCTCGTACAGACGAGATTGCAAAAATGTATCTTCTGTTTTTCATAATGGCATACCTATTTAGGAGCTACTATTGCATTCCAACAACTTTCAACTTCCTAAAAATAGTTTTTTTTTGCAAGGATTATCAACTATTGATTAACATATAAACAATCCTACTATCATTGATTAAAGTAAAATATATTCAATTTTTTATTCAATTTTATAATTTTCACTTCGCTTTTTTGTCAGTTCAATTTTATAATTTCCCTTTTCTAAATAGGAAATATTACTTCCACTAATTACTTTATTTCTACTTTATCTTTCCACTTAAACTTTTATCTTTTACATAAACGAAATTATAAAATTGAAATGATAACCTAAAAAAATCTTTACCAGAAAAAAAAAAAAAAGATTTACAGTGGCGAGAAGGAAAAAAATGGGAAAATATCACTTTTGATCACTGAAATTTTACCACTTTTCATATTTTCAATTTTGATTTTGTTGTCATTGAAGTAAATTTCGGTGACATATTTACCAAAAAAAACAAACAAAACTTTTAATGGAACTAGTGCTAACTGCTATACTCGAAACTACCATTATCACGGTGGAAGTCCAACATCCACCGCCATTGGAATTGGCGTTGAATTCGGTACGAAAAGACAGAAAGTTGAAATTTGAAATTTAAAATATCCACCGCCATTGGAATTGGCGTTGAATTCGGTACGAAAAGACAAAAAGTTGAACATCCACCGCCATTGGAATTGGCGTTGAATTCGGTACGAAAAGACAGAAAGTTGAAATTTGAAATTTAAAATATCCACCGCCATTGGAATTGGCGTTGAATTCGGTACGAAAAGACAAAAAGTTGAAATTTGAAATTTAAAATTAAGGCTGAGGTAACATTTTAACCATTACAGTCCTTTTTAAAGGGTTGCCCAAAAGGTTCCTAAAACCATAACCTAAAAACTAGAACCGTTATACTCGTTTTTTCTTTGCAAATTGGGAAAAAAATTTCTACTCGTTTTTTCTTTGCAAATTTTTCTACTCCTAAAACCATAACCTAAAAACTAGAACCGTTATACTCGTTTTTTCTTTGCAAATTGGGAAAATTTTATATGTGCAAATTTTTCTACTCGTTTTTTCTTTGCAAATTGGGAAAATTTTATATGTGCAAATTTTTCTATTCGTTTTTTCTTTGCAAATTGGGAAATTTTTATATGTGCAAATTTTTCTAATCATTTTTTCTCTCGCTATTCATTTTTTCTTTGCAAATCACATGCCTTGTAACCGTCTCTACTCGTTTTTTTTTTCTTTGCAAATCATATGCCTTGTAACCGTCTCTACTCGTTTTTTCTTTGCAAATCACATGCCTTGTAACCGTCTCGAACCTGTGACCTTGTACTTATACAAGACATCTGTGACCATTTGGAGAATGGTTACTTTGTTGTGTAATTCTGTCTTTATTAATATATAGAGGGTCTCCATGTGCATTAGTGTGCACATGCACAGAAGACCAACTCTTGTAAATTATATGATTAATATTTATTACCATCACAACATCATTTAATTTTTAAAAAAAATTGTCACTCATTTTTTAAATTTATTTCATTTTACCTAAATCCACTTTACACCTTCCCAAATCATCTAAAATACCACTCCTTTATTCGACTAAGGGAATAATATTTTTTTATGTATAGTGTAGAATTCTATAGCAATTAATTAGGGGTATAATAAGAAGTCATTAATTTTTTATTTTATTTTGACCGTGAGACAAATTTATTCGCAAGATGTGCAAAAATCGAGTAGGTCGTCCACAAGACTTGGGGGCTCTACCCAACAGTGAGGGCTCTCATAATCTCGAGAGGCCCTGGCAAATACATGTGCCATTGACTTGAATGAAATTTTTAGTCACTATATGTTTTGACTAACTACTTTCTCTCAATCATAAGGGATCGTAGTAGTATACACGTAAGTATTTCGACCAAGTAGTATCTAACCAAGGGAGGTGGGCTAGTGCAATGGATCCCTAGAGTTGTACATCGTCATAACTAATGTAACTACGATTTCGGGAGTTGGATGCAAAACTAAAGCTAAACAATAATCTAAAGACAATAAATTAAACTAAACACAATCTAAAGGCTAACAAGTAATTCAACAACTAAATCAACAAAATAAGAAAATGACAAGAACAAATAACAACTACGAACAAGATTCGAAGAAGTGCAAGTGTGGGAATAATGCTTCGGGTGTTCTCTACCTAGTGAAATCGAGTGAGATTGTTTATACCGTATTTATGCTTCAATTTGGATTTACTAAAAGCATCGAGATGCTAGGATGAAAATCGTTTTCCTTCGGGTACTATAGCCTTACGTCTAAGGTGCTCCCAAACCCGGTAATAAAACATCTTTCTAATCCTCATCAACTACCCAAATAACCATTCAAGTAATTAATGTCTCCTAATGGGGTTCTAATACGATTAACTCTCTCTGGACGAATTAAAAGTATAATAAACGCATTTGTATTCTAACAACTCACACCATAAATTTAAACATGTTCATGTAACTCTCGTCTACGCTAAACATGCCTCAAAATACGGATTAATAGAAGATAATACACAAAGCACCAATAAACCCAATAAGAGAAGCAATAATCAAAATATAAACAATAATCAAAGCATAAACAATTCACACATTCAATATTCACATGGTTTCAAACACCCAAAGCATTAAAAAGCTTAGTCCATGGTGTTTGAGAAAACACCCATGACTAAAACAACAAAAGAAATATAAATAAACAAGAAATTTACCATACAAAGCTTAAATAAAAGAAAAATATCACCTTGAGAGTCTTGTAATTCTTCCATTCTTACATGAAAATGAAATACCCAAATGATTCTAACAAAAAAGCATAAAAACTATCTAATGGTGTTTGAGGAGAAAAGCTCCTCAAACCTAAGCTATCCCATGTTGTGTGTGAAAATATGAGTTAGGGTTTGAGTGGGTAAAAGTGAGGCAAAAACCTCTCAACAATCTGATTTGGGGAGCTATTTATAGTTTGGAAGAATGTTTGAGATGAAATTTGCACTTAAGCCCTTGAAATCCTTTAAAATTCTTGAATTTTCGCGCATCATCAAGTTGTCTTGGTCAACCGAGTGGTTTGACTCGGCCAACCGAGTGGGTTGGAAGTCCAGAAACTGACCTGGAAGCAGATTTGACTCGGTCAACCGAGTGGGTTGACTTGGCTGCCCGAGTGGAATTTGTTACAGTTTCACACTTTCTTGTTTCGATCATATCTTGAGCTCTTGACCTCCGATTGACTTGATTCTTTTTTTCATTCCACTCATTTTTTCGAGACGCATCCAATTGTGCAGTTATCTTCTTGACTTCATGAATTCCCAGACACGTATTTTGCTTCCAAATAAGTTCAATTTACCTAAAAAAAAAATAGCAAAACACATACCTTTTTCATTTCAAGTGCAATTTGTCAATTTAGTGTGAATAATGCAACAAAATCCTCAAAATTATGCAAAATAAATACATGAATTTCAAGCAATTTTCACAGTAATCAATTGGCATTTCTCTTAATCCATCTAAATTTAAACGAAATCTGCTCTCTTTTTAGTTGTCGGACAAGGTTTATATAGTCGCCTAGGATTGTGTCATCTGTTCCTTCCACGTTAATTTTGTCCACCACTCTCTTTGAGTATGTCTCTATGATGGCTCGAGCATAGCCCAGATGTGTCTCCTAGTTCCCTGCTTCCAGTAATCCCCATGCCTACCCTTCGTCGACTCCCATGATTCCTGTTGTTTTCATTGTTCGCCCCATGATAAAATGTCCCATTTCATTTTTGAGCACTATCCTAATACCTGTTTCAAAGCTGTCTACGAAGAAGCCTGCATCAACATTTATTTTTACAAACGTGGCTTCCAGCTTGTGCCATTTATCGCATGGGTTTGTTCTCTCTCGGCGTGAGTTATCTCGGCTTTGGGCCACCTTCCCTTCAACTAGCATGCACATGGCTTGGTGTACGACTCGGATGGGATTTGTTCCATCATTCTTCCAAACCGTTGCATTCCTATTTTCCCAGATTTTCCAAGCCACCACCCTTAATCTCTGTCGCCCTTCTTTAGTCAGTGATTTTAACATTTTCACCATCAGTTCTATGTGGCTCTCTACCTCAATAAAGAGGCTCTCCAATTTGTCCCACAACCCTATCTTTATCCAACATTCTCTCGCGAAATTACAATTGATGAAAAGGTGCCAAAAGGTCTCAGTATCGTTGCCACAGACCGGGCATACACCGTCACCGCTTATTCTTCTGTTGTAGAGGACTGATTTTGTCGCAAGAAAACCCTTACAGAGCCTCCAGAAGCAAACTTTCACTTTCGGAGGCACGTGCACCTTCCACAAGCAAGCCCATACATCATCTCTCTCTTCCAAATCATCGAGGATTATGCTTCGAGCTAGATGGTACGCTGATTTTACCGAATACTTTCCATCCTTCGAGGAGTCCCAAAATCTTTTATCCGGAGTTTCATTCGGGCCAATGGTGGTTTTTAGGATTGCCACTCTGTCCTCCTCATCAAAAACTTCTTGGATAAGCTCAACATCCTAGCTTCATCTCCCTGGGATGAATAAGTGGGTTACTCTCGCATTCTCTTGACCCTCAGCTATCGGTGTTCGGATATTAGGGTTCTCATCTTGGTTTACCCATGAGTCTCCCCATATTCGAATGTTCGATCCGTCCCCAATCTTCCACCGCAGTCCCCTTTCAACAAGCTCTTTAGCTCCAAATATACCCCTCCAAGTGTAACTAGGGCAATGCCCTAAATGTGAGTTCAGGAAGTCTGACCTGGGGTAATATGTTGCTTTCAATACCCGCCCTAGAAGGTCATCAGGAGACATCAATAAGCGCCATCCAATTTGTTGAACAAATGTAGGTCTCGAAAACCCATAGCCCCTGCATTTTTGTGCCAACACATCTGGTCCCAACTTGTCCACTTTATTCCTTTCCTCGGGTCTGTCCCATGACCCCACCAGAAAGCATTCATCATTTCGTGCGGCCCATTGAGCACTGAATCTGGGATCATAAATGTGCTCATTACGTATGCTGGGATGGCCTGAGCCGCAGATTTGATAAGGATTTCCTTACCAGTTTTTGATATTTTCTTTGAGCGCCATATATTCAGTTTTTCCCATAATCTATCACGAATATATTGGAAGATCCCTACCTTATTCCTCCCCACTAAGGTCGGGAGTTCTATGTAGTTCCCTGTTCCCATCAGTTTGTGAATGCCCAGGATGTTTTTTATTTCCTCTTTATCATCCGGGAGGACAATAGCGCTAAAGAAGCATTCAAATTTCAGGTAGTTTACGACTTGCCCTGATGCTCTTTCGTATAAATTTAGGACCTCTTTTAGCGCCCCACTCTCTCCTCGTGTGGCTCGGCAAAATAACATACAATCATTTGCAAAGAGCAGATGCGAGATGTAAGGAGCCCTTTGACAAACCCTACTCCCATTGACATCAATCTCAACTCTAATTCTCATGAATCTCCGCCAAGCATCCCCTTTGTACGATTCCTCATAGCTCAAGAATCGACCAATAAAATTCCCAATAATCTATCCGACCTCTTCCGAGAAGTATCCCGCGGGGATGTCACACACTTGAACCCAGAAAGGGACAAGTGTCAGTGGGATTCAATGCGGCAACTCTCCTAGTTTCAGCTTGTGGAGCACTAAGCATGTTGACATTTTCCAAAAAAACAAAGCTTTTAATGGAACTAGTGCTAATGTGATATTTTCCAAAATAAATAAATAAATAAACAAACCAAAAAAAAAATATAGGCTTTTAATGGAACTAGTGTAAACTGCTTTGGTACAAACCCATTGGCGTTGAATTCGGTACGAAAAGACAGAAAGTTGAAATTTGAAATTTGAAATTTAAAATTAACCATTATAGTCCGACTCTTTTCTCATTCTCATTTCGTGTGAATCTTCTTCCACAATTCCTCAACCAGTAATGCACAGAAGATAAAAGAGAGAAAATGATGTCAAAAAAGTTAACACTTTAAAAGATTGAATAACAGCAGCACCAAAATTAATAGAAAATAATAACTGGTCAATTTTGATAGTGATCAAATCAAAAAAAGAAAAAAAAATTCGCTAACCAGTGATATTTAAAAAAAAAAAAAAAAACTTTTAATAGAACTAATGTTAACGGCTGATTTTCGAAACTTGCACTATCATGGTGGAAGTCCCTCGAAACTCGCAATATCACGGTGGGAGTTCAATCGAAACTCGTAATATCACGGTGGAAGTTCAATCGAAACTCGCAATATTACGGTGGGAGTTCAATCGAAACTCGCAATATCGCGCTGGAAGTTCAATCGAAACTAGCTCTATCACGGTGGAAGTCCAACAGCCACAGCCATTTGGCGTAGAATTCGGTACGAAAAGACAGAAAGTTTAAATTTGAAATTTAAAATTAAGGTTGAGGTAACACTTTAACCATTACAGTCTGACTCTTTTCTCATTCTCATTTCAAAGGCATCGTGTGAATCTTATTCCACAATTCCTCAACCAGGTAATGCACAGAAGATAAATTTAGTAAAAATTGAAAAAAATGGAGTTTGGAGTTTATGGTTTAGGATTAAAAGAGGAAAAATGATGTCAAAAAAGTTAGCGCTTACAGATTGAATAACAGCAGAATCAAAATTAATAGAAAATAATAATTGGTCAATTTTGATAGTGATTAAATATGGGTAACCAAATCTAAAAAAAAATACATTTCGGTGACCAATGTGATATTTCAAAAAAAAAAAAAACTTTTAATGGAACTAATGCTAACTGCTGATACTCAAAACTCGCACTAGGTGAGGAAAAAAAAGCTTTTAATGGAACTAGTGCTAACTGCTGATACTCGAAACTCGCACTATGGAAGTTCAACAGCAACCGCCATTGGTAGAATTCGATAAGAAAGCCATTGGCGGCGTAGAATTCGGTACAACGGAAAGTTGAAATTTGAAATTTAAAATTAAGGTTAAGGTAACCCTTTAACCAACAGTCCGACTCTTTTCTCATTATCATTTCAACGCATCGTATGAATCTTGTTCCACAATTCCTCAACCAAGTAATGCAACAAAAGATAAATTCAGTAAAAATTGAAAAATTTAGGAATTAAAAGAGAGAAAAAATAATGTCAAAAAAAGTTAGCGCAATTGAATAACAAGATTATCAAAATTAATAGTTATGTCAATTTTGATAGTGATTAAATGTGGGTGACCTAATTAAAAATATATATATATATATTAATGGAACTAGTGCTAACTGCTCATACTCGAAACTCGCAATATCACGGTGAGGAAAAAAACTTTTAATGGAACTAGTGCCAACTGTTGATACTTGAAACTCCCACTATAGTGGAAGTCAAACTCGCACTAGCACGCTGGAAGTCCAATAGCCACCGTCAGTAAAAAAAAGCCATTGGTGTAGAATTCCGTAAGAGAATTCGGTAAGAAAGCCATTGGCCTAGAATTCGGTACACATAAAGTTGAAATTTGAAATTTAAAATTAAGGTTGTGGTAACACTTTAATCATTACAAACTCTTTTCTCATTCTCATTTCAAGGCTTGTAAATCTTCTTCCACAATTCCTCAACCAGGTAATGCACAGAAGATAAATTCAGTAAAAATTGAAAAAAAAAGTGGAGTTTGGAGTTTATGGTTTAGGAATTAAAAGAGGGAAAATTATGTCAAAAAAGTTAGCTCGATTGAATAACAGCAACATCAAAATTAATAGAAAATAATAACAGCAACATCAAAATTAATAGAAAATAATAACTGGTCAATTTTGATAGTGATTATTTGAGTGACCAAATCTTAAAAAAAAAAAAAAAAAGTAAATTTTGTGACCAAATGTGATATTTTCCCAAAAAAAAGTAATAATAATGGAACTAGTGCTAACTGCTAATACTCGAAACTCGCACTATCACGGTGAGAAAAAAAAAACAAAGCTTTGAATGGAACTAGTGCTAACTGCTGATACTCGAAACTCGCACTATCACGGTGGAAGTCAAACTCGCACTATCACGGTTGAAGTCAAACAGCCACCGCCATGGCGTAGAATTCGGTAAGAAAGCCATTGGCGTAGAATTTGGTCGCACGGTGAGAAAAGAAAAACAAAGCTTTTAATTTGGTAGCATTATCACGGTGAGAAAAGAAAAACAAAGCTTTTAATAGAACTAGGGCTAACGGCTGATACTCGAAACTCGCACTATACGGTGGAAGTCAAACTCGCACTATCACGGTGGAAGTCCAACCGTGGCACCATTGGAGTAGAATTCGATAAGAAAGCCATTCGCACTATCACGGTGGAAGTCCAACCGTGGCACCTTTGGAGTAGAATTCGGTAAGAAAGCCATTGGCTTAGAATTCGGTACGAAAAAGACAGAAAGTTGAAATTTGAAATTTAAAATTAAGGTTGAGGTAACACTTTAACCAGTTCGACTAGGGTTGGCAACGGGGCGGGTATGGGACGGGTTTGGCCTTTCCCAGGACCCGCCCCGCCAAACTTTTTTAGACCTGTTACCCGCCCCGCCCCGCTTCAATACCCGCCCCGTTTTGCCCCGTGAACCCGGCGGGTAAACCCGCCCCGCCCCGCTATCACTTTTTTTTTAAATCTATTTATTTTAAAAAAAATAGCACATTAAAATCAATTCTTAAAACTACAATAAAACATCAATTCCAACATCAAATAAAACATAAAATTTTAAATATAACATAAAGTTATAAAAAACTAATCACAAAAATAAATAAATAATCTAAGTATCTAAGTTTTTTTTTAAAATAGAGTAAATCGGCTGCAATTTTAGAAGTCATCCTAAATCCGCATAAATAAAGTACAGTAAATCAATAAATCCTACAACCCCTCTATATAATCTAATTAGTTAGAATTGTTAGATGCCTTACCAATGGAGATGTGAGAATTAATAAATTAATATTATATATATATATATATATATATATATATATATACGGGTCGGGGTCGGGTCGGGTATATGTAATCCCATTACCCGTCCCATACCCGGCGGATATTCGTTGACCGGGTATTTACCCGCCCCGAGACCCGTTTGACCGGGTATTTACCCGCCCCGTACGGGTCATATTTATGCGGGTTCGGGTTTTTACCCGCCCCATTGCCAACCCTAAGTTCGACTTATTCTCATTTCAAGGCATCGTGTGCATCTTCTTCCACAATTCCTCAACCAGGTAATGCACATAAATTCAGTAAAAATTGAAAAAAATTGGAGTTTGGAGTTTATGGTTTAAGAATTAAAAAAGAGTAAATGATGACAAAAAAGTTAGCGCTCACAGATTGAATAACATCAGCATCAAAGTGAGTGATATTTTCCAAAAAAACTTTTAATGGAACTAGTGCTAACAGCTGATACTCGAAACTCGCACTATCATGGTGGAAGTCCAACAACCACCGCTATTATTAGAATTTTTAATGGAACTAGTGCTAACTGGTGATTAGAATTTTTAATGGAACTAGTGCTAACTAGTGATACTCGAAACTCGTATTATCATAGTATTACTACGGTGGAAGTCCAACCGCCACAGCATTGGTAGAATTCGGCGGTAAGAAAGCCATTGACGTATAATTCAGAGAATTCGGCGATAAGAAAGGTAAAAAAAACAGAAAGTTGAAATTTAAAATTAAGGTTGAGGTAACACTTTAACCATTACAGTTAATTATTGAAAAAAAATGGAGTTTGGAGTTTATGGTTTAGGAATTAAAAGAGGGAAAATGATGTCAAAAAAAAAATTAGCTCAATTGAATAACAACAGCATCACAATTAATATAAAATAATAACTGGTCAATTTGACCAAATCTAAAAAAAAAAAAAGTAAATTTCGTGAATAATGGAACTAGTGCTAACTACTAATACTCGAAACTCGCACTATCACGGTGAGAAAAAAAAAAGTTTTTAAAGCCACCGCCATTGGCGTAGAATTTGGTAAGAAAGCCGTAGAATTTGGTCGCACGACTGATACTCGAAACTCGCACTATACGGTGGAAGTCAAACTCGCACTATCACGGTCTATCATGGTGGAAGTCCAATCGTGGCGCCATTGGCGTAGAATTCTGTAAGAAAGCCATTGGCTTAGAATTCGGTACGAAAAAGACAGAAAGTTGAAATTTGAAATTTAAAATTAAGGTTGAGGTAACACTTTAACTAGTCCGACTCTTTTCTCATTCTCATTTCAAGGCATCGTGTGAATCTTCTTCCACAATTCCTGAACCAGGTAATGCACATAAATTCAGTTCAGTAAAAATTGGAGTTTGGAGTTTATGGTTTAAGAATTAAAAGAGAGTAAATGATGTCAAAAAAGTTAGAGCTCACAGATTGAATAACAGCAGCATTAAAGTGAGTGATATTTTCCAAAAAAAAAAAACTTTTAATGGAACAAGTGCTAACTGCTGATACTCAAAACTCGTACTATCACGGTGAGAGAAAAAAAAAAAAAGCAAGTGTTAGGAAATTATTATTTCATATATATATGGGCCACAAATTTAATGCAATTATATTAGTCATTTATAATTATATCTATTATTGGGATACAGTTGACTATTAAAATTAATATGGATTTATGAGTAGATACCAAATAGGACTTTGTTACGGGAATTGTGGGAACCCTAACTCACTTAGTACTATATAAAGAACGTCATGGTTATGGCCCCCGATATACTAAATCGCATACAGTTTTCTGCTCTCCCCATCAAGAGTGAAACGAAACCCATTTAGTTGAGGAAGGCTATGGATTCAGGTATTTCACTAAATCCACTAATTGTACACAAAATATTGATATGGATTCAAGTATTTCACTAAATCCACTAATTCTACACAAAATATTGCTATGGATTCAAGTATTTCACTAAATACATTAATTCTTAATCAATGAGCGTGTTGTTGTCTTAGAAATTCCACATCTAGGATATTTGTTGTACTACATGTATATTTCAGTAATTGAATAAATATTTCTGACAAGTGGTATCAGAATTGTTTCACTGCTTTATGATTGAGATTTATTGGATCTATCGGCTTTCATGATTTTATTTGTTAGTAATTGATTTTTATATTTGACTCAATTATACCGTTTTGGGGGATTGAGATTCCTATTTATGCTGCGATAATTTGACAAATATTAAATGAGGTGCATATTCAAATCATTAATATCCATTAAATATGGGCTTCATGATTTTATCTGTTAGTAATTGATTTTTATATTTGACTCAATTATACTGTTTTGGGGGATTGAGATTCCTGTTTATGTTGATAATTTGAAGTATTACTACTACTGTTCTTTTTTTAATGATAATTCATATTTTGAGTGGTTGAGTAAACATTATCATCAATTAAGGTTTAATTTGGTTTCTAGACTTTAATTGAATTAAATTGGGGATTTGAGAATTATGTTGTTTGATTGAAAATTAAATTAAATCAAGTCAATATTAATTATTATTTTTTTGTCTAATAATTTTAAGAGTTGGTCTCCTGTGCACAGTGTGCACGCGCACACTAATGCACAGGTCAATCCTATATCTATTTATAAAGATAAATATAAATAATTAATTAATGAATGTTCTAGTGTTATAGATACTAGCTTTTCATAAGCATGAGGTCACAGATTCAAATCCTTTCAAACAATAGAGTCATTTCTATAGAGTCTTAAGCAAGTAAAACCTACAACTTTTAAAATTATCTAATAGGGTCAAATTAATGTCAAAAAACCTTAAATGCCCTTAATATTCATATAACTCCTTAATTAATATATTTTACCCATTAATTCGAATTTTAAATTCAAATCTTAATTGCAGCACATCAATTCCTCAATTATAGCGCATATTCAAAAAAAATCTTGACCTTCCCAAAATCGAATCTTGACATTTAGGAGGGTGTATTCAATTGAGATTCTGTTTGATTTTTTTGGACTTTAAAAAGTTAGTGGATTTAGAAAATCCAAAGACTCTATGCAGAGTTTGACTGGCTTTTTTATTGATTTATATGGATTTTCATAGATTTGACAGGATTCTGAAATACACATTTTTATATTTATTTAAATGGATTTCCATAAACTACGCTCCTAAAACTATTGATGCAAACGTATATTGAACACACTTGTATATAAAAAAAAATTATCTAAATTATTTAGAAAAAATATCAAAAATATATCTTCATTATTATTAGCAATACTGGTTCTCAATGCAGCTTTGAGAAAGCAATTTCAAATTTTCCTCTTCCAAAGATAATTTCAAATTTTCCTCTTCCAAAGATGCAGTGTGTAATCCAGTCCAAGCTAGTACTAACTCAATGCAGCTTTGAGAAAGCAATTTCAAATTTTCCTCTTCCATAGTACTAACTCAATGCAGCTTTGAGAAAGCAATTTCAAATTTTCCTCTTTCACAGATGCGGTGTGTAATCCAGTCCAAGCTAGTACTAACTCTGTTTGTGTTTATAATTGCATTTCTGGTGTGATGACCTTGACCACCAAAATCTTTTAGATGATATCGAACACCACGTAATGGGGTAATGGGGAGTTGACGTCGATTACTGGAGTGACAACCATGATATTACTAACAACGATATATTATAATTTTAAAAGAAAAAATATAATTTTAAAATACAGTTTTCACTATAATAATAATTAATAATGGTGGTGAAGAATATGTGATGCTTATCGAAGAACATGGTTAGATTTTATTTTGTTTGAAGAAGAGTAGGAAGATTCGTTTGAAGAAGAGTAGGAAACAAAGAAGAGTAGGAAGATTCGTTTGAAGTATTTTGTTTGAAGAAGAGTAGGAAGATTCGTTTGAAGAAGAGCAGGAAGATGGACAGCTTTTCGATTTTGTAAAAGCTGTGTAGGATTTTGTGGTTCGAAATACACTACTTTCTTCCCTTTCAGAGTTTCTGAGAGAATCCATTGAAATCTCTACTTTTTAGAAGAGATTTTGAATAGTGAAATTTATTTATATTTTTGAAGGAGAATCCAACGAAATCCACAGAGTATTAAAATCCATAGATTGTTGAATACCTAAAAATTTCTAAAGACTTTTTAAAATCCGTATTGAATACCTCAAAATTTTGAAAGACTTTTAAAAATCCGGATTGAATACCCCCAGATTTTAAAAGTCCAAAAAAATCCAACAGAGTCTCAATTGAATACACCCCCCTTAATTCCAGAAAATGCGATTACGATTTAATTCATCTCCATCATCAATTTTTGGGCTGAGGCGGCGTTCTCAATGTACTCATACACGAGATAGGTGGTGCCTTTGTTGGAGCCAAAAGCCATAAAACCTGATTATGTGGGAATGATTGATCTTTCGAAGCACATTCACTTCCCCAGAAACATCCCCTTTTATTATCTTCACCACAACATCGTCTCCCTTGAATGATCCTAGGTACACGGAGGAGCTTCCATTGATTCTATTGGACTCTGCAAATGAATTTGTGGCCTTCTCTAAATCCTCGAATTTATATACCGTTAGTGTTTCCGTCGCGCTCCGGATGCCTTCCGAGAAACTGCCCGACGTTGGCTTCGCCGCCGTGAAGCCAGATTCGTCTGCAAGATTTGGAGGTGGTGATGGAGATTTGCGGTGTATAATTAAATACAGAAACCCAAGTCAGAGAAATCAAATACTCCAACAATTGCTGCAAATTTGTGAAAACGCGAAGCTGTTTTTGTTTGGAAGATCGTGGGTGAATGTCATCATCGGTTTCTGGGCTGAAGGAGCGGTTATAATATTCTAGAATCGCTGCAATTGGGAAGAACACATCGATGCATTTTAGGAGGAACAAAGGAGAATTCAACATTGTTTTGGCGGGCTGCAGAAACGATTCAATTTATGCTGTCATTGATGCGATTTGGAAAAAATTACAAACGGTTAGTCCTAATTTCTGCTTTGTTTGAAATATGCCATTGTTGAAAACTGGGAGGTGCAACCCGACGTTGAAAGAATTACCGATTAGTATTTTTCTGAGCAAGAATCGCCCTAATTATTACGTCATTAGGGTGCAACTTAGTACTCGAGGATTAGGCGAAAAAAGGAGAAGTTTCATGGATACAACAGCTTGACATGGAGGTGAACATTAGATATGCACATTACCGTATGCATGTATACATGCATATCGTATAGTGCATTTCACATATGCACATATGTAAAATGCATGTACCCCGTTTTTCGTGCATATGCATATCCATGTATGAACCTTTTTCTAAGCTTATAAACTCATAATTTTATTATGACCCATTTCTACATACCAAAATTCATTTCACTGTTCATATTAAACTTCATAATCTATTTTCATATATGTATGCATATTCAAATAACCGGAAACTGCATCCACTATGGCACGCTTATTTAGTCTTTTTGTGTTTTAATTGTGTTATGAGTCTTGTGTAATTTAATTCTGGATCATAAAATGTAGAATTATTAAAATCATAAAAGTCAGCTAATTAATTTGAATTGTCTTATTTTTAGGAATATTTGAATTAAGAAAGGTGAGAGATTTTCGCGTTTTTCAAGACTATGCATTTATAAAATTGATTTGATGTTAATTTGTCTAATATTAATTAATTTGAAATTATTTAAATGGGAAAAGGGCAACTTTGTCTTCTTAAGTGCCCATTTGAATCTATTGGATAAAAATTAAAAACCTATTCCCTATTAGATAAAAGTCTTAGTGAAATGACCTTATTAAGAATTTACCCATAAAATTTCTACTTTTCACTAATAACAGATACCACTATTCAGTAACAAAATTTCCACTTTTCACTAATAATAATTATCACTTTTCATAACAAAATTACCACTTTTCACTAATAATAGCTACCACTTTTCAGTAACAAAATTTCCACTTTTCAATAATAATAGTTATTACTTTTCAGTAACAAAATTTCCACTTTTCAATAATAAGAATTATACTTTTCAGTTAAAATATCTACCAGTTTTCAATAATAAAAATTAGATTTTTCAGTTAAAATATCTACCACTTTTCAGTAACAAAATTTCCACTTTTCAATAATAAGAATTACACTTTTCAGTTAAAATATCTATCACTTTTCAATAATAAAAATTATATTTTTAAGTTGAAATATCTACCACTTTTCAATAATAAGAATTACACTTTTCAGTTCAAATATCTACTACCACTTTTCAATAATAAGAATTACACTTTTCAGTTAAAATATCTACCACTTTCAATAATAAAAACTACATTTTTCAGTTAAAATATCTACCACTTTTCAATAATAATAATTATATTTTTCAATAACAAAATCTACCACTTTGTTATTGAAAAATATAATTATTATTATTGAAAAGTGGTAGATATTTTAACTGAAAAATGTAGTTTTTATTATTGAAAGTGGTAGATATTTTAACTGAAAATGTAGTTTTTATAATTGAAAGTGGTAAATATTTTAACTGAAAAGTGGTAGATTTTGTTATTGAAAAATGTCTGTCTTTATTAATATATAGAGGGTCTCCATGTGCATTAGTGTGCACATGCACAGAAGACCAACCCTTGCAAATTATATGATTAATACCATCACAACATCATTTAATTTTTAAAAAGAATTGTCACTCATTTTTTTATTTCATTTTACCTAAATCCACTTTACACCTTCCCAAATCATCTAAAATACCACTCCTTTATTCGACTAAGGGAATAATATTTTTTTATGTATAGTGTAGAATTCTATAGCAATTAATTGGGGGTATAATAAGAAGTTATTAATTTTTTTTTTATTTTGACTGTGAGCCAAATTTATTCGCAAGATGTGCAAAAATTGAGTAGGCCGTCCACAAGACTTGGGGCTCTACCCAACAGTGAGGGTTCTCATAATCTCGAGAGGCCCTGGCAAATACATGTGTCATTGAGTCATTATATGTTTTGACTAACTAATTTCCCTCAATCATAAGGAATCGCAGTAGTATACACGTAAGTATTTCGACCAAGTAGTATCGAACCACGGGAGGTGGGCTAGTGCAATGGATCCCTGGAGTTGTACGTCGTCATAACTAATGTAACTACGATTTCGGGAGTTAGATGCAAAACTAAAGCTAAACAATAATCTAAAGACAATAAATTAAACTAAACACAATCCAAAGGCTAACAAGTAATTCAACAACTAAATCAAAAAAATAAGAAAATGACAAGAACAAATAATAACTACGAACAAGATTCAAAGAAGTGCAAGTGTGGGAATGCTTCGGGTGTTCTCTACCTAGTGAAATCGAGTGAGATTGTTTATACCGTGTTTATGCTTCAATTTGGATTTACTAAGAGCATCAAGATGCTAGGATGAAAATCATTTTCCTTCGGGTACTATAGCCTTACGTCTATGGTGCTCCCAAACCCGGTAATAAAATATCTTCCTATTACTCATCAACTACCCAAATAACCATTCAAGTAATTAATGTCTCCTAATAGGGTTCTAATACAATTAACTCTCTCTGGAAGAATTAAAAGTATAATAAACGCATTTGTATACTAACAACTCACACCATAAATTTAAACATGTTCATGTAACTCTCGTCTACGCTAAACATGCCTCAAAATACGGATTAATAGAAGATAATACACAAAGCACCAATAAAACCCAATAAGAGAAGCAATAATCAAAATATCAACAATAATAAAAGCATAAACAATTCACACATTCAATATTCACATGGTTTCAAACACCCAAAGCATAAAAAACTTAGTCCATGGTGTTTGAGAAAACACTCATGGCTAAAACAACAAAAGAAATATAAATAAACAAGAAATTTACCATACAAAGCTTAAATAAAAGAAAAGTATCACCTTGAGAGTCTTGTAATTCTTCCATTCTTACATGAAAATTAAATACCCAAATGATTCTAACAAAAAAACATAAAAATTATCTAATGGTGTTTGAGGAGAAAAGCTCCTCAAACCTTAGCTATTCCATGTTGTGTGTGAAAATATGAGTTAGGGTTTGAGTGGGTAAAAGTGAGGCAAAAACCTCTTAACAATCTGATCTGGGGAGCTATTTATAGTTTGGAAGAATGTTTGAGACGAAATTTGCACTTAAGCCCTTGAAATCCTTTAAAATTCTCGAATTTTCGCGCATCATCAAGTTGACTCGGTCAACCGAGTGGGTTGACTCGGCCAACCGAGTGGGTGTGAAGTCCAGAAACTGACCTAGAAGCAGATTTAACTTGGTCAACCAAGTGGGTTGACTCGGCTGCCCGAGTGGAATCTGTAACAGTTTCACACTTTCTTGTTTCGATCATATCTTGAGCTCCCGACCTCCGATTGACTTGATTCTTTTTTTCATTCCACTCATTTTTTCGAGACGCATCCAATGGTGCCGTTATATTCTTGACATCATGAAAACCCAGACACGTATTTTGCTTCCAAATAAGTTCAATTTTTACGAACGTGGCTTCCGGCTTGTGCCATTTATCGCATGGGTTTGTTCTCTCTCGGCGTGAGTTATCTCGGCTTTGGGCCACCTTCCATTCAACTAGCATGCACATGGCTTGGTTTACGGCTCGGATGGGATTTGTTCCATCATTCTTCCAAACCGTTACATTCCTATTTTTCCAGATTTTCCAAGCCACCACCATTAATCTCTGTCGCCCTTCTTCAGTCAGTGATTTTAACATTTTCAGCATCAGTTCAGTGTGGCTCTCTACCTCAATAAAGAGGCTCTCCAATTTGTCCCACAACCCTATCTCTATACAACAATCTCTCGCGAAATTACAATCGATGAAAAGGTGCTAAAAGGTCTCAGTATCGCTGCCACAGACCGTGCATACACCGTCACCGCTTATTCTTCTGTTGTAGAGGATTGATTTTGTCGCAAGAAAACTCTTACAGAGCCTCCAGAAGCAAACTTTCACTTTCGGAGGCACGTGCACCTTCCATAAGCAAGCCCATACATCTTCTCTTTCTCCCAAGTCATCGAGGATTATGCTTCGAGCTAGATGGTACGCTGATTTTACCGAATACTTTCCATCCTTCGAGGAGTCCCAAATTCTTTTATCCGGAGTTTCATTCGGGCCAATGGTGGTTTTTAGAATCGCCACTCTGTCCTCCTCGTCAAAAACTTCTTGGATAAGCTCAACATCCCAGCTTCGTCTCCCTGGGATGAATAAGTGGGTTACTCTCGCATTCTCTTGACCCTCAGCTATCGTTGTTCGGATCTTAGGGTTCCCATCTCGATTTACCCATGAGTCTCCCCATATTCGAATGTTCGATCCGTCCCTAATCTTCCACCGCAGTCCCCTTTCAACAAGCTCTTTAGCTCCAAATATACCCCTCTAAGTGTACCTAGGGCTATGCCCTAAATGTGAGTTCAGGAAGTCTGACCTGGGGTAATATTTTTCTTTCAATACCCGCCCTAGAAGGTCATCAGGAGACATCAATAAGCGCTATCCAATTTTTCCAAGAAGGGCCGTGTTGAACAAATGTAGGTCTCGGAAACCCATACCCCCTGCATTTTTGTGCCAACACATCTGGTCCCAGCTTGTCCACTTTATTCCTTTCATCGGGTCTGTCCCATGACCCCACCAAAAAGCAATCATTTGCAAAGAGCAGATGCGAGATGTAAGGAGCCCTTTGACACACCCTACTCCCTTTGACATCCATCTCAACTCTAATTCTCATGAATATTCGCCAAGCAGCCCCTTTGTTCAATTCCTCATAGCTCAAGAATCGACCAATGAAATTCCCAATAATCTATCCGAACTCTTCCGAGAAGTATCCCGTGGGGATGTCATACACTTGAACCCAGAAAGGGACAAGTGTCAATGGGATTCGATGCGGCAACTCTCCTAGTTTCAGCTATTGGAGCACTAGCATGTTGACATTTTTCAAAAAAACAAAGCTTTTAATGGAACTAGTGCTAATGTGATATTTTCCAGTAAATAAATAAATAAATAAACAAACAAAAAAAAAAAGGCTTTTAATGGAACTAGTGCAAACTGCTTTGATACAAAGCCATTGGCATTGAATTCGGTACGAAAACACAGAAAGTTGAAATTTAAAATTAACCATTATAGTCCGACTGTTTTCTCATTCTCATTTCAAGGCATCGTGTGAATC
Source organism: Galeopsis tetrahit (assembly GCA_963675135.1). NCBI lineage: Eukaryota > Viridiplantae > Streptophyta > Magnoliopsida > Lamiales > Lamiaceae > Galeopsis > Galeopsis tetrahit. The sequence continues at coordinate 62,348,498 of OY776122.1, read as the reverse complement.
TTTTTCTACAATTCCTCAACCAGTAATGCACAGAAGATAAAAGAGAGAAAATGATGTCAAAAAAGTTAACACTTTAAAATATTGAAGAACATCAGTATCAAAATTAATAGAAAATAATAAATGGTCAATTTTGATAGTGATCAAATAAAAAAAAAAAAGTAAATTTCGGTGACTAATCATATTTTCCAAAAAAAAAAAAAGATTTAATAGAACTAGTGCTAACGGCTGATTTTCGAAACTTGCACTATCACGGTGGAAGTCCCTCAAAACTCGCAATATCACGGTGGTAGTTCAATCGAAACTCGCAATATCACGGTGGAAGTCGAATGAAACTAGCACTATCACGGTGGAAGTCCAAGAATTCGGTACGAAAAGACAGAAAGTTTAAATTTGAAATTTAAAATTAAGGTTGAGGTAACACTTTAACCATTACAATCCGACTCTTTTCTCATTCTCGTTTCAAGGCATCGTGTGAATCTTCTTCCACAAATTCTCAACCAGGTAATGTACAGAAGATAAATTCAGTAAAAATTGAAAAAAAAATGGAGTTTAGAGTTTATGGTTTAGGATTAAAAGAGGAAAAATGATGTCAAAAAAGTTAGCGCTGGAGTTTGGAGTTTATGGTTTAGGATTAAAAGAGAAAAAATGATATCAAAAAAGTTAGCGCTTACAGATTGAATAACAGCAGAATCAAAATTAATAGAAAATAATAATTGGTCAATTTTATAGTGATTAAATAAGGGTGACCAAATCTAAAAAAAAAAAATATATATTTCGGTGACCAATGTGATATTTCAAAAAAAAAAAAAAACTTTTAATGGAACTAGTGCTAACTGCTGATACTCAAAACTCGCACTAGGTGAGATAAAAAAAAACTTTTAATGGAACGAGTGCTAACTGCTGATACTCGAAATTCGCACTATCACGTTGGAAGTTAAAAAAATCTTTTAATGGAACTAGTGCTAACTGTTGATACTCGAAATTCGCACTATCACTTTGGAAGTTCAACAGCCACCGCTATTGGTAGAATTCGATAAGAAAGCCATTGGCGGCGTAGAATTTAGTACGAAAAGACAGAAAGTTGAAATTTGAAATTTAAAATTAAGGTTGAAGTAACCCCTTTAACCATTACAGTCCGACTCTTTTCTCATTCTCATTATCATTTCAACGTGTGAATCTTGTTCCACAATTCCTCAACCAGGTAATGCAAAAGAAGATAAATTCAGTAAAAATTGAAAAAAAAAATGGAGTTTGCAGTTTATGGTTTTGGATTAAAAGAGGAAAAATGATGTCAAAAAAGTTAGCGCTATTTGGAGTTTTTGGTTTAGGATTAAAAGAGGAAAAATGATATCAAAAAAGTTAGCGCTTACAGATTGAATAACAGCAGAATCAAAATTAATAGAAAATAATAATTGGTCAATTTTGATAGTGATTAAATATGGGTGACCAAATCTAAAAAAATATATATATATTTCGATGACCAATGGGATATTTCAAAAAAAAAAACTTTGAAACTAGTGCTAACTGCTGATACTCAAAACTCGCACTAGGTGAGATAAAAAAAAAACTTTTAATGAAACTAGTGCTCACAGCTGATACTCGAAATTCGTACTATCACGTTGGAAGTTAAAAAAAGTTTTTAATGGAACTAGTGTTAACAGCTGATACTCGAAATTCGCACTATCACGTTGGAAGTTCAACAGCCACCGCTATTGGTAGAATTCGATAAGAAAGCCATTGGCGGCGTAGAATTTGGTACGAAAAGACAGAAACTTGAAATTTGAAATTTAAAATTAAGGTTGAAGTAACCCTTTAACCATTACAGTCCGACTCTTTTCTCATTATCATTTCAACGTGTGAATCTTGGTCCACAATTCCTCAACCAGGTAATGCAACAGAAGATAAATTCAGTAAAAATTGAAAAATTTAGGAATTCCAAGTAATACAACAGAAGATAAATTCAGTAAAAATTGAAAAATTTAGGAATTAAAAGAGGGAAAATAATGTCAAAAAAGTTAGCGTGATTGAATAAAAGCAGTATCAAAATTAATATTTATGTCAATTTTGATAATGATTAAATGTGGGTGACCAAATTAAATAAAAATATTAATGGAACTAGTGATAACTGCTAATACTCAAAACTCGCAATATCACGATGAGAAAAAAAAACTTTTAATGGAACTAGTGCTAACTGTTGATACTTGAAACTCGCACTATGGTGGAAGTCAAACTCGCACACGGTGGCTCTTCCAACAGCCACCGCCATTAGCGTAGAATTCGGTAAGAAAGCCAGTGGAAGTCAAACTGCACTATCACGGTGGAAGTTCAACATCCACCGCCATTGGTGTAGAATTCGATAAGAAAGCCATTGGCGTAGAATTCGATAAGAAAGCCATTGGCGTAGAATTTGGTACGAAAAGACATAAAGTTTGAAATTTGAAATTTAAAATTTAAAATTAAGGTTGAGGTAACACTTTAACCATTATCGACTCTTTTCTCATTCTCATTTCAAGGTATCGTGTGAATCTTCTTCCACAATTCCTCAACTAAGTAATGCACAGAAGATAAATTCAGTAAAAATTGAAAAAAAATGAAGTTTGGAGTTTATGGTTTAGGAATTAAAAGAGGGAAAATGATGTCAAAAAAGTTAGCGTTTACATAATGAATAATAGCAGCATCAAAATTAATAAAAAATAATATATGGTAGTGATATAATTTCGGTGACCAAATGTGATATTTTAAAAAAAAAAAAAAAATTTTAATGGATCTAGTGCTAACGGCTGATACTCGAAACTCGCACTATCACGGTGGAAGTCCAACAGCCACCGGTAGAATTTTTAATGGAACTAGTGCTAACTGCTGATACTTGAAAGTCGCATTATTACATTAATGGAACTAATGCTAACTGCTGATACTTGAAAGTCGCATTATTACATTAATGGAACTAATGCTAACTGCTGATACTTGAAACTCACATTATTACAATATTATCACGGTGGAAGTCCAACAGCCACAGCCATTGGTAAAATTCGTCGGTAAGAAAGCCATTCACGTATAATTCAGAAAATTCGGCAATAAGAAAGCCATGGACGTAAAAAAAAAAACAAAAAGTTCAAATTTGAAATTTAAAATTAAGATTGAGGTAACACTTTAACCATTATAGTCCGACTCTTTTTTCATTCTCATTTCAAGGCATCGTGTGAATCTTCTTCCACAATTTCTCAACCAGGTAATGCACAAAAGATAAATTCAGTAAAAATTGAAAAAAAAATGGAGTTTGGAGTTTGGTTTAGGAATTAAAAGAGGGAAAATGATATCAAAAAAGTTAGCTCGATTGAATAACAGCAGCATCAAAATTAATAGAAAATAATAAGTTGGTCAATTTTGATAGTAATTAAATGTGGGTGACCAAATCTAAAAAATAAAATAAAATAAAAAAAAGTAAATTTCGTGACCAAATGTGATATTTTCCCAAAATAAAAATAAAAATAATGGAACTAGTGCTAACTGCTAATACTCGAAACTCACATTATCACGGTGAGAAAAAAAAACAAAGCTTTTAATGGAACTAGTGCTAACTGCTGATACTCGAAACTCGCACTATCACGGTGGAAGTCAAACAGCAACCGCCATTGGCGTAGTATTGGTCCTGAAAGGAGTATATAACAAGTGTATGGGGGGGGAAATACACTTGTATGCAATTCTTTTCAACTTGTGATCAAACCAGAGCTCAGCAAGGTTGTCTTGGACAACTCTGCTGAAGATGATTAACTCTTCTAAGATAATCAAACTACTAAGTACTATTGAGTACTTAGTTGAATAACTATCTAGGGGAGTTATATGTGCGGAATAGTGGTTGGCCCTTTAAGTTTAGACTCCTTTAGTTTCTGAAATCACTTTGTCAATACAGAACAATCCAGTTTAGTTTCAGGGAACTTGTCCAATACAGTTTTTGCACAGTCTTTGAATATGTATCTTTTGAAAGATCAGTTTTGTGTGTAGTGTTAAATGTATGAAAGTACTTGTAAAGCAAATCAACACAAGAGGTTATAGTGGTTCAGAGACTCAAGCTCCTACATCCACTTTCCCTGATTTAACAGGATAATTCCTTCACTCTTGGAATTAACTTGTTTTATAGTGCCAAGGTGCACTTGATCAAAAACACCTCTCCTTGGTGAATTGATCCCTAGGATGTCTAGAGTCCCAGTACCCTCTTCTCAACTCAGAACTGAACTGTTCTTCTCTCAACAGTCAGCTCCTACCACTTCTACTACTACAACTTTCTCACTTTCTCACTTGAAAGGGGTAAGGGTTGAAGTAAGGTTCCAACTAATGAGATATCCTTTACAATGAAGATCAGTGTATAAGGATTAGGATATCTCTCTAAGCTTTGTATGGATATACAGTAAGTGTTCAGCTTAGAAGAAGTGTTTGAAGACTAAGATAGTCTCTTTGAAGGCTTTGAAAGCACTTGTTTTCTTGTAGGATAGTTGGCTTGGTAGTTGGTTGGTGCTTCAAATGGTCTTCACACTTCTGTATTTATAGACAAATTTGAGGATTTGCCCGTTGGAGAGGCAGCCCCAAATTGCTATAAATGTCTTCCTTGAGTTCTTCAAACTGGAAGACAGATTCTTGATAGTGACATGTCCTTAATTGGGTAATAAACGGTTGTTAAGACTTTGTCTTCATTCTGCAGCACTCTTCCCAATGTCTGACTTTAAGATTCATTTGTTTAAGACTTGGACATGGCTTCTGAGGTTTGATCCAATGATAGGACAACGTTCCTTATCAAATGGACAACTCTGCTTATTACTATCAGCAGACTTTGCTTATCAGCATGGTTGGCTTGCTCTTCTTCAGATGACTTGGCTCCTTCCCTTTGCTTCACTTGGAAATGATCTCAGCATGATACAATGAAGTCTTTTAGGGAGTAGTTGTCTTCTTCTCTTCAGCATGGTTGACCTTCAAGCATTAGAACATTTGTTTTGGTTCAATTTAGCTGAGACAACTCTTCTGGACAACTCTCCTGATCAGCATACTTGGCCTTTGAGCTTCAGAGCTTTTGTTTTTGCACAGAGTTAACCTCTCTGGACAACTCTCCTGAACAGTGCATTTGAGTAAACTTGTCTTTTTGAGCTTTACAACCTTGTTCTTGCATAGAGACAACTTCTCTGGACAACTCTCCTGATCAAGGCATTTGGTTTTCAATAGAGTATGCTTGGCCTTAGTGATTGTTCCATAGTTTGAGCCTTGAGGGGACTTGATCTTGATCATCTTCAAAGCATAGGTTCCCCCTCACAATGTGCATCTAATCATCTAAGAGCTGCCTAACATGTCAGCTTCTCTTCTAGCCTTATGCTATGTGTTCTAACACACTTAGAACACAATCATCTTGACTTAGGCATGTCTCAGGGGGTTTTGGTATTTAATCAAAACATATGTCATTTTATTCCCAACAATTTCCCCCTTTTTGATGATGCCATAACCTATACATTTTATGCAAACGTGACTTGACTACACCTATTACATTTATCTTCAGAAGACATGACTGAGGTCAATTTCCCTGAAAGAAAATGTGTTAGTGTACTCACCATTCATGTTGCAAATAGGTTTCAAGAATAGGCATAGAGAGATTTGTTTTTCTGGATTCAAAATATGTTCAACTATCATTCAAATGAAAATCATTACAACATGTTGATAGTTTGAACAAAAACATATCAGAGCATGAGAGATATTACAATTAAGCACACATTTATTACAAAAGTATGATATACTCTTAAAACATTCATCATTTAGGCATTAGAGCACATCATATCAGTAGCTTGAGCATCTTCAGAATAGTTGACCAAAACACAAGTTAGTAACCATCTTAAGTATTCATCCATTTCAGCATATAAGAGTCAGGAAGACTTAGCCATTTCAGAGATCATCTTCTTTAGGTGGCACCATCCCATATTGTGCCCACACTCTCTTCTTGAGTTCCATGGCTTCCTGGTTGGTTCCTTTGGGTCCAAGGGTCATCTTGTTCAGCTTAAGAATCTCTGTGAACTCCCTCAGGATCCTTGCTTGGTCAATCCATCCATCAAGCTTTAGAGGCATGTAGATGATAGGCTTGGGAGCATTGAGTTCAATTCTTGCAATATCAGCAGCTGCAAGCAATTGTTGATACAACTCTCTGTAATATTCTATCATGAACTCAGCAAAGGAGGAATTGGCATCTCCTCCATTCCATCTGTCAATGACATAATAGTCATAGACAAACTCCATTTTAGCCTCTTCCCATGTATCATTCAGCTGAATTGGCACCCATTTATCCAAGTGTGGATATTTGGTGTCCATTGGGACTAGTAGCTGAGGCTTCATCTTGCTGTAAGTTGCTCTCCTTCTTTTTGGTTTCTGAAAGTTTGCTCTTCTTTTGTCTCTTGCTCTGTTGGCCTCTTCCATCAAATCCATTTTCTCTTGGGCCCTCATCATGGCCAGTTTCTGTTGTGTTTCAGGGTCTTTGCCATACCCTTCATGAAACAGCTTTGATGGATTATTGAGTACCACAATCTTTGTCTTCTTTGGTCCAGGTCCAAAGCCTTCTTCATATAAAGCTTCCACATCTTCAGTAGCTTTGGCACCTTCAGCAATGTTGACCATATCAGAAGACTTGTCTGTTTCAGCAGGTTTGGGTTCTTCAGCAGCTTTGGCCTTCTTTGATGTAGGTTCATCATCATCAATTCTGAATTCAGGTGGAAGATCAAGGCTGTTAGGAAAGTTAGTAAATGTCTCAGCTTGTCTTTTCTTTCCTTTTGCCCTCTTGATCTTTCCTCTAGTTTGGACACCTTCAACATCTTTGTCCAAACCAGACACCTCACCACCTGGTCTCTGCTGTAACCTCATCCTCTCTTCTTGTGCTGAGGCCATTGAATTCTTCAAGGCAAGTGCTAGTTGCTCTTCTTCATCCAATTCTTCTAAATTCAGCACTGCAGGCTCTTTTCCTTTTACTTCAGCAGCTTTGTCTTTTCCCTTGTCTGGGCTTCCAATCACCAAGGCACCTTTTGCTCTAGCTCTTTCCCTTTCCCCCTTTTTGGCAGCATCAAAGCACTGGGGTTTTAGCTCACTCATTGTTGTGGCCATTAGGGATTGGGCCTGGTTTAGAGACTTCATTTCCTCCAACAGATATACATTTTCATCATGTATATTTTGCATCCTATCACTGCTCAAACTAAGAAAAGATAGAACAGGCTTCATCTTTTGTTGGACAACCTCCTCCAAGGTTGCTTTCAGGGATGCATCAAGTTGGGCTTTAAGAAGCTCAGTGAGGTTGGCCACTGCTCCTTCAGCAATGTTAGCCATCACCTCCTGGGAAAATTTTTCAGAGGCTGCTTTCACCATAGCCAGTCTTTGTTCTTCAGCTCTTTTCTTTGGTAATGCAGTCTTCTTTCCAAGAGCTTGCTTGACAGTTAGCCTGAGAGCCTTGACATTGGCATTATGATTGTCTCTCAGCAGCTTTTGTTCCTTCTTGACCTCTTCTGAGATGGATTCCATGGTGGATTTGGCTCTCTGCACTTCAGTGGAAATGGTTTGGAGGCCAGATTCCACACCACTAATCCTTGCTTCCAATGTAGGGAGGACTACATCTTCAGAGCCAGTTAATCTCATCTCCACAGATGCTAGAGTTCTTCCTTGCTCATTCAGTGGTCCTGAAGTTTCAGCATGAGCAGATTGGACCTGATGAGCCAAGGAGTCCAATTTCTCTGATTGCATTCCAAGCAGGGCTTGTGGTGAGCCTGTATCTACTTGGATAGGGGCATCTGTCAAGAACTCATCTACAAATATTTGGTCAAGAGAAATACCTGCAATGTTAGACAAATCAAACAGGTTAGGGAATAAACACTCATCACCCTCAATTTCTTTTGTATAAGACTCTGATACATCAACAGCCTTCTTCTCATTTTCAACTCTTTCTTTTCTCCCATCATTTAAAATGTTCTCACCCAAGGCATCAGGCCTCCTTTCATCAAGGGATTCTTGAAGTTCAGATTTGACTTCAAGAATAACCTGTCCTTCCTCACTTATTCCACCCTCATATGGTGGTATACTCACAATCTTAGTTATGACTACCTCTCTCTCATCCATAACTCCCTCTGATTTTTCAATTCTATTTTCCTTTTCAACTCCTTCTCCTAAACCTGCAACATCTTCACCTTCAACAAGGTTCAAATATGGCAGTTGTGAGGAGATCACAGTGCTTATTTCAGCAGCCACTGAGTCATCCTGAATGATTAAGGACTGATCAGTGTCCAACTCTTCTGACACTGAATAGGCCTTAATCAAACCAGCCTCTAGTATAGGAACCTCAACATCTTTAGGCTGTGCCTTGGGTTCAGAAGAACCTTCATTGGCAGATGTGTCTTTGGTTGTGTTACCACCCTTGGTCAACACCTCTGATGATACAGAGCCTTTCCTATGATAGGTTCTAGGAGGGTTTGAAAGTCTGTCTGCTACAGAAGACTTGGGTTGAGATGGTTCAGGGGGGTTGGCTTGAGGGGTTTCAGGAGGGTTGGGGTTTGAAGGGTTTGAGGGATCATCAGGGGAATCATCATCATCTGAGCTGCTATTAGGGTGTTTGATGCCCTTAGCTTTTCTCTCTTTCTCCTCAATGATTTTATCATCTACCAACTTTGCAAAAACTTCCTCATCAGTGAGGAATCTTGTCTTCAGCACACCAACAAAGTGTAGCAGTCTACTTTCCTCCACTTGCCACCAATTAGCACCCTTATCTTGGATGACCTGAGAGATTTCCATCAGTGTTTTGTCCTTGACATCCACTAGCATTCTCAAGTCATGGAACATTTTCTGAATTCTGGGAAATTCAGCAAGCTGTGGGTATAAGCTGTCCACAGTGGCTTTGGCTCCACCTCTGAGCATACTTTCATAAGTATACTCCTCCTCATTCTCACTAGATGGAGAACTTTGGGCTATAGGGGAGTTAGTTGTGGTTTCCTTAATTGCAGCTTCAGGCAAGTTAACTTCAGGAGGGTTGGCTTCAGAAGGATTAAGTTCAGGAGGGTTTCCTTAGTTGCAGCTTCAGGCAAGTTAAGTTCAGGAGGGTTTCCTTAGTTGTGGTTTCCTTAATAGCATGGATGAATCAAGGGGGGACAGAAGCCTTGTCTCATCCACTGCTAAGTCTGCTAGCACATCAATGCCACTTCTCTGCATACTTCCTTCTGGAGAGTATCTCTTAGTGAGATCTATAGGGGTGATGGGTTAGTTGGGAGGGGTAACATGGGTTTCAGGGGAGTTGGGTTCAGGATTCTGAATTTCAGGGATGTTGGCCTCTATTAGTTGACCTTCAGGGACCTTGGATTCTGGAGTTGGATTTGGTCCTGCTTTCAGCTCTGCTCTCTCTTAGAGCAAGTTGGAGAGACCTTTCTTCCTGAAGCTCCAGCACCTTCTAAGTGGGCTTGGCCCTTTTCTTGCTGGCCCTACTGCTCCCACTTCCTTCTACTTCTTTCTCAGGGACAGCTTCCCTGATCCTCTTATCACCTCTAGACTTTTGTCTAGTCTCATTGTACTTCAACCTCAATTCTTCTGAGTGGTCAGAAGGCACACTTACTCCCTCTTCTGCCACTTCATCAACTTCAGCTGATGCTCCTGAGGCTTCTCTTGAAGATATTTGAGAGATTTTCTTGGTTTTGACAGCCCTGGCTTTAGTTCTCTTCTTCATCTTAGGCTTTTCTTCAAACTTTTCAGCAGGGTTGGCCAGAAGCATCCTTCTTTGCTCAGTTTTCTTGCTGGGCTTTCTAAATAGTATTTTCTGAGCTGGGAGGGGTTTGGCAAAGGTTTGCATCTCAGAGTAGTGAGCAAACTTCTCAATTAGCAAACTTGCTCTGGTGCAATATCTCAATTTTCCTTCCATCACAACCTTGTTGTGAGCTTTCACTTTGAACTTTGCCTTTTCTTTCATCATCTCAGACAAGATGAAAGTCCTCCAATCAAACTTGATGCCTTTATCACTGGCATCAATCACAGCTGCCATAATCCTTATCCTAGGATGGCTTACTTGTTCTAAGCTTCCAGTGTTGCTGAGCAAACTCTTTGCTACTACCTCAAATAGGGTTAAGAACTTTGGCTTGAGTGTTCTTTTGTGTTGAGTAGAGGATAGTGGCCCTGGAGTAATGAGCCATTCTTGAGCAATTTCTTGCTCAAGACCATTTCCATAGAATTCTGGATTCCTTCCCTCTGAAGGCAATCCAAAAGCAGCTTCAACCTCTTCCTCAGAAAATTTCACCCTGTGAAATCTTTCCTCCTCTTCTCCTTCTGCTATAAAGGACAATCTTGTGGCAACTTCTCCATCTTCAGGTTTGCCTCTCCATTTGAGAAAAGCAAAGAACTCTGCCATGTAGGATTCAAGACAAGAGTCTGGCTTCTCTTGCATGAACTTCTGGAGACCTGCCCTTCTCAACCATCTCAGGGTTGGAGTAACATTAGGATCCTCACTCTCAAAAGAAAGGATTGGCTCGAATGTGAGGTTGTTTTTGTGACTTAGATAGCCAAAGTCTAGGTCAAGATCCTTGTTGAAGAAATCAACAACCATTTCTGGTTTTACTTTGGGAGCCATTGAAGGTTTCAGAGAAGAAAATTTGACAGAGTTTGAGAGTGTTTGGATAAAATTTGAGCTAGGGTTTTGAATACTTGGGGAAGAAGTGTTTGTGGGGGATCTTAAGACTTGTGAATATTCTAAAAAGAATGTTTGTCAATGAGTTGGTGGAGTCTTGATGCAATTCAAAGGTGAATAAAAATGGAAATCAAAATGGACGGCTAGGATTGTCTTCAGGGGAGTTGTCCAATTTTGATCCAATGGTCAAAAACCAATGTAACAGTGAGTGGTTAGTTTTATTCAAAACGTGGAGCCTATTTAATATTAGTTAATGGTTGGGGAGTTTTCAAGGTAGATCATGGCTTGAAAAGGTGTAATGCAAACAAGAGTTAAATCTTGGCATTTAATGCATGGAAAGTGACCTTTTGGGTGGGAGACAAATTAAATCCCCAAAAAGATGATATCTGAAATTGGAATGGGACATAATTCGAAATAGGCAATGATTACCCAAAATAGGTGCTTATCAGACCAAGATTTGGTTTGATAGCTAGGACAACTTATCTGACCCCACTAGGACAAGTGTCCTGAAAAGATGTGGACAACTATCCTGAGATTCAATGGACAAGTGTCCTGATCATTTCATCTGAGTTTCAGTAGACTTGACCAAGTCTGCTGAAGTTTGAAATTTGTTCCCCCTTAATGAATGAACTCCTTTGGACTCAATTGTCCAATTTCCCTGGATCAAGTAGACCCAACTCTGCTGATAATTCCAGAAATCTTGCTTCTGCAAGTGGCTTTGTCAATATATCAGCTTTTTGATGATCTGTGTGGATCTTTACCAACTTGATATCCTTCTTCTCCACATGGTCTCTAATGAAGTGATGTTTGATGTCCACATGTTTGCATCTTGTGTGCAAGACAGGATTTTGTGATATTGCAATTGCACTGTTGTTATCACAAAATATTGGCACTTCAGTTGAGTTGACTTTGTAGTCTCTGAGTTGTTGTCTCAGCCAAAGGATTTGAGCACAACAACTTCCAGAAGCAACATATTCAGCTTCAGTGGTGGAGGTAGCCACTGTGTTTTGCTTCTTGGAAAACCAAGATATGAGTTTGTTGCCTAAGAATTGACAAGTTCCTGAAGTGGACTTTCTGTCAATTCTACATTCTCCATAGTCAGCATCTGAGTAGCCAGTTAACTCCATGTTGTCATCAGCAGGGTACCAAAGGCCTAGATTTTCAGTGCCTTTGAGATACCTCAAGATCCTCTTTGCAGCCTCAAGGTGGCTTTGCTTAGGATTTGCTTGAAACCTTGCACAAACACCTACTGCAAAGGTGATGTCAAGTCTGCTGGCAGTGAGATAGAGGAGTGAACCAATTATTCCTCTATACTCAGTGGAGTTGGTTGGAACACCACTCTCATCAGGATCCATCTTCCAATTTGTGTTCATTGGGATCCTTACTGGCTTGCTTGATGTACACCCAAACTTCTTGATCATTTCTCTGGTGTACTTGGCTTGGTTGATGAAGATTCCTTCTTTTGATTGCTTGACTTTTAGACCCAAAAAGAAGTTCATCAATCCCATCATGGACATCTCAAACTTGCTTTGCATGAGTTTGGAGAACTTTTCACACAGCTTCTCATTAGGGGATCCAAAAATTATGTCATCTACATAAATTTGGACTAGCAAGATGTCCTCTCCTTCAGAGATTCTGAAGAGAGTTCTGTCCACAGTTCCCTTGGTGAATCCATGATCCAAGAGGAATTGTGACAGTGTGTCATACCAAGCCCTAGGGGCTTGCTTGAGTCCATATATAGCCTTCTTCAGTCTGTATACTTGGTTTCCAACCTCAAAACCTGGTGGTTCCTCCACATAGACCTCTTCTTTCAAGACTCCATTCAGAAAGGCACTCTTGACATCCATTTGGTACACTTTGAACCTCTTGTGGGCTGCATAGGCTAGGAAGAACCTTATTGCTTCTAGCCTTGCCACAGGTGCAAAGGTCTCATCATAGTCAATGCCTTCATGCTGGCAATAGCCTTTTGCCACTAGTCTTGCTTTGTTTCTGACAATCACATCATTCTCATTCTTTTTGTTCTTGAACACCCACTTGGTTCCAATAACATCTTGATGTGAAGGTCTATCCACCAGCTCCCATACTTCATTTCTGGTGAATTGATTCAGTTCTTCCTGCATGGCTGTGATCCAATTGGCATCTTGAAGTGCTTCTTCAATATCACTTGGTTCTTGTTCTGACAAGAAACAACAGAAAAGAGCACTTTCACCATGAAATCTTCTTGTTTTGACTCCAATACTTGGGTCACCAAGTATTAGATCAGTAGGATGGTCAGACAACCAAGTCCTTCTTTTTCTGATCTCTTCAGTAGAGTTGTCCTCTACTGAAGTTTAGTCATTTTGATCATAAAATTCAGGATAATTGAGTGCAGGATCTAATTCAGGATCATAATCAGGGGTGTTGTCCTCAATGTTAGGGACATTGGCATTTTCAACATTTTGAGTTCCCCCTTGATTATTTGACCCATTAACTACCTCAGCAGGAACTGCTTCTTCATTGGTAGTTGTTACCTGGATGTGAACTGGGATTGGCTCATTCAGTTCACCATTTCTATCAGTGGGGTTTATCTCAGGAAGGTTGCCTTCAGGATTGTTGTCCAGTGTGAGTTTTTCAGGTAGGTTGGCTTGGACAACATCTATGAATTCAGTGTCTTTGTCTTTTAGGCTCAGTCTGGTTGTCCTCTGTGTGATTTCTTCAGGTTCCAAGGTTTCATTCCTGGACTCATGAATATATTCATCAAACACAACATGAGGTGTTTCTTCCAAAATAAGGGTTTTCTTGTTGTAGACTCTGAAAGCCTTACTGATTTGAGAGTATCCAAGAAATACTCCCTCATCAGCTTTGCTATCAAAGGCTTTTAACTGTTCTTTCCCATTATTGTGAATGAAACACTTACAACCAAATATGTGAAAATATGACACTTTAGGCAATCTTCCTTTCCAGAGTCCAAAAAGATCCATGTGTAGAAGTTCAAGTACCCTTTCAGTAGAAGTGATTGGTTTTCCTTTGAATGAGGCTTTAATCTGTTTTCCTCCTTGACATGGTTTACACACATGTTCTTTAATGAAAACCTCATTAGGCAGTCCTTTAACTAATGCATTTCTAGCAAGTTTGTTCATTGATTTGAAGTTCAGGTGGTTTAGCCTCTTGTGCCATAACCAACTTTGTTAACTAGTACTCTTAGCAATGAAACATGCAGCATCAGTAGACTTGTCCCAGTCTGCAAAATACACATTTCCTTTCCTAGTTCCAGTCAATAGAATTTGTTAAGTTTTATCTCTAATTAAGCATTTTCCACTTGAGAACTCAACATTGAAATCTTTATCACAAAATTGACTGATACTTAGGAGATTATATTTGAGACCAGCTACATAAGATACATTGGTTACTTTGATGTTACCAATCATCAAAGTACCATAACCTTTTGTTGTTGCTTGTGAGCTGTCTCCAAAAGTGACATTTGGGCCATCTTTTTCAATAAAATCAGTGAGGAGTTCCTTGTTTCCAGTCATGTGCCTTGAGCATCCACTGTCAAGGTACCATGCTGTCTTTTTGCTCATACTCCTCTTCTTGTGGCCCGTTGGTACCTGCAATTAGATAGGTTTAGGTACCCTTTGAGTTTTGGGTCCTGAGAGGTTAGCTGTAGCTTTAGGAACCCAAACTTGCCAAATCACCCTGATTGATTCAAGGTGGCTAAGTTGTTTTCCTTGTGCATCAATATACACTGTCTTTCCCTTAAATGCCTTAGGGAAAGTATGTGTGAAGGTGTTAACTCTGTAAGTTTCAGGAGAATTGTCAACTCTCCTGAGCTTATGAGTTCTTTGTGCAGCTTGAAGAAATCTTTGAGGAAAGGCAATTTTATGACCATTACCCTTTGGCATGAAGGGTTTTGGTTGTTTCATTTTATTCTGCCTTTGAGGGTAGTTGTCCTTAGGTCTATTCAGTTGAGGCTTTCTCAGTAGAGTTCGCCTAGGCTGATTATACCTTGGATAACTCCTCTGAACATTGTTCAGGAGAGTTGCCCTTCCATTGGGTCTACTCTGCTGAGCAACATTCCTCTTGTGATCAGGAGCTTTGGCCATTCCCTTAGGTTTTGGCCTAGTCTCCTGAGGCACTTGAGTAGGCAATTCATCCATTTTGCCCTTTCCTTTGTTCAGTGGCTGAATTATTTTATTTTCATCTTGTTGTGCCACTGATTTAACAAAGATTTTCTTAGTGTTACTTGTAGAGGCAACACTAAGACAAGGTGAAGATTCAAATGGATCAAAACCTAATCCACTTCTTTGAGCCATAGGTCTTTGATAACTCTGAATTTCCTCTATTGCTCTAGAGGATTTGTTCAAAGCAGACATCTTTAATTTCAGGCTCTCTTCACTTGTTTTAAGAATATCATATTCATGTGAGAGGTTCTCAAATTTGGCATTCAAAATTTTCAGTTCAAAATCTTTTCTCTTCTGAGAGAGTGGTTGATCATCTATCTCCTTTTGTTGGTCAACTATCCTGAGATTTGCTTCCTCAAGCTTTCTCAAGACTTGTTGGTACAACTCAGTAGATTTGACAACAACAGCTACCTCCGAGTTTTTGGCAAGTTCAATAGCCAATCTTTCATTTTCTCTCACACAATTATCATGAAATTCTTGTAATCTAGTGAAATCTTCCATCAACTTCCCAAAGGAAAGTTTCAAGTTGACTTCACTAGTGTTCTGTGATAAGAATGATGGTGAGCTAGAAGTGGAGGATACCTCATCATTCTCAATAGCCATGTTGCACACATCATCATCATCATCACTGTTTGAGAACAGTCCATCAGAGGAGTTGAAGCTTTCAGCACTATCAGATTCTTCACCAGCCATCATGGCTTTTCTATTGGTGAACTTTCTGTCTCTTTTAGCTTGCCTCTCTCTTCTTTCTTTAGAGCTCAATTCAGGGCAGTCATACTGGAAGTGCCCTTTCTTCTTGCAATTGTAGCATAGGTCTTCATCATCATCCTTCTTGGATTCATCTCTTCCTTTTGATGAGGAAGGATCAGCTCTACTGGACCTTCTCCTATCAGAGTACTTGTCCTCTGATCTTTTCTCTTCAGGCTTTTTGTCCTTGGCCTGCTCTTCAGGGGAGTTGTACCTTCTCCTGAATTTGTTGTCTTGGTAGAATTTCTTGTATCTACCAAACCTTGTGTTGAGCTTGTCAAACCTTCTAGCCATCAAGGCTAGTTCTTCCTTCATTTCAGTCTTTGAGACTGACTTTGATGATCTGGGAGTAGGTTGCATTTCAGGTTCAGCGACTTTGGCTTTGAATGCCACTCCCTTAGTAGGATTTGAAGGTTCCTCAACAGGTTTTCTTCTATTGAGGTTAAACTCATAGGCTTTGAGTTCTGAGAAGATTTGTTGCATGGGCATGGAGGAGAGATCCTTGGTGTTCTGCATCATTACAGCATATACATCCCACTTTTGAGTAAGACTTCTCAAGATCTTCAATCCAACTTCTCTCCTGGAGTACACCTTGCCCAATGAGTTGATTTCATTCATCACATCAGTGAATCTACCAGCAAATTTGTCAATGGACTCATCAATTTCCATTGAGAATTGTTCAAACTTCTGCACAGCAACTTAGAGCTTGTTCTCCTTGATCTTTTCTGTACCCTCACACATTTCAGCAAGAGTATCCCAAATTTCTTTGGCTGTGGTGCAGTGGTAGACTCTACCCATGACTGCATCTGGAATTGTTTGGTAGAGAGTGTTCAAGGCAAGATAATTCAGATTATCTTTCCTCTTTTCATCAGCAGTGAAGTCATCTTCATCTTTGGGAATGAGTTCCCTTACATCTGCTCTTTGCTCATCTGTCACCCTGGGGTTAGTTTGAGTAAACACAAAAGGTCCTCTTGTGATTACTCTTAACATGTCAGTGTGAAGAGATGCAAGATGAGCCCTCATTCTAATTTTCAGAAATCATAATTGTCTATTGAAAACATGGGCAGTTTATGATGTGAAATGTGGTTGACTGGATTTGTGGCCATGTTGTCCAATCCTTGAACAACAGGTGGAGGAACAGCATTGTTGTTGGCCATATCTCAAGAAAGCAGTTAGTCAACAAGTAAGAGATTTCAGATAGGGACCAGTTCAGTGACCACACAAATATGTGAATTTTGAAATTCAAGATGGATTTTCAGAAGCAGTGGTCTTTGAACCCCTGCTCTGATACCACTTGTTGGTCCTGAAAGGAGTATATAACAAGTGTATGGGGGGGGGGGGGGAATACACTTGTATGCAATTCTTTGCAACTTGTGATCAAACCAGAGCTCAGCAAGGTTGTCTTGGACAACTCTGCTGAAGATGATTAACTCTTCTAAGATAATCAAACTACTAAGTACTATTGAGTACTTAGTTGAATAACTATCTAGGGGAGTTATATGTGTGGAATAGTGGTTGGCCCTTTAAGTTTAGACTCCTTTAGTTTCTGAATCCTAGACAAGTTCTAAATGATGAGATGAAGTTTTGATAAGCCAAAAATAGTTTGAATATTTTCTAAGTATTGACTAATCTAGTCTAGTTGAGTTGAAGTCATCTTGAACAGATCAGTAGAGTTCACATGAAAAGAAAAGTATTGTTTATATTTAAAAGATAAGTACGATGTATAAGTACTTCATATCTGTTCATATATGTTTATATTGATTAGTTTGTTTTTGAGCTATAATTGCTGTATAGAGCTCATGATATTTCTATGTAATAGATAGATTTGTTGTATAGATTTATAAGTTGACTAAGCTTGTATTATAAAAGCTTAAAGTAATGTAATAGTCTTGTTAGATTAGATGATAGGACTAGATTAGTTCTATTAGAAGTCTACTGCACAAGAAGAGAAGACCAGTCTACTTCTCAAGACAAGTGGACTACAAGTCAAGTACATCTACTAGACTACACAAGACAAGTTAACATGAAGTTAGTTACAAATACGCGTGAAAGATAAGGATGGAGAAGTTAGTTATAGAATAACTAATTCGTAACAAGAAACGCGTGTATGGATAAGAAGATTCAGTTGAAATCAGTTATCAAGAAAGGTTGGTTACAACTACCTAAGTTCTTGAAGTTCGAAGTCTATAAGTACTTGAAGAAGTTTATCATTTGAGGACTACTGACTACTGATTACTGAGATACTGATACGACTACTGAAATATTGATACTACAAGCATTATTGAAGATTCAAGTGAAGAAATTTCTCTCAGAGATTGAAGTTCAGAAAGTGAAGCTACTCAAGTCAAGTGAAGATCAAAGAAGGCTACTACTGAACGAAGAGAAGTTTTATTTTCTTTTGTTGTTTCAAGTTGCTAGATACTTGTAAATCGCTAGTAAGATCGAAGAGGCACTTGGTAGTGTTATCGAGAAGATCTAAGTCTTATTTCTTGGGACTTAAATCCACAAGAACATATTACTCCATTAGACGAGTTAATAAGAATTTCACAACTGGGTTTGTGAGAGTGGATGTAGACAAGTTGTCGAACCACTATAAATCTCGTGTTTGATTTACTTTACTGTTTTAATTGTTTAAATTGCTTAATTGTTTTAACTACTTAACTGAACTTGACTAGTTGAGTATAGAACAGAGTTCTCGAAAATAAGTTGAGTATAATCTTGAATTGGGCTCATTGTTAATTTCATATTCCGCATATTGTACTTTGATATTTCGAAAGATTTTTGAAAAGTCTATTCACCCCCCTCTAGACATTTTCACTAGCTTACTCGTTATTAACTCAACTTGGGACCAACAATTAGGATATCTCTCTAAGCTTTGTATGGATATACAGTAAGTTCAGCTTAGAAGAAGTGTTTGAAGACTAAGATAGTCTCTTTGAAGGCTTTGAAAGCACTTGTTTTCTTGTAGGATAGTTGGATTGGTAGTTGGTTGGTGCTTCAAATGGTCTTCACACTTCTGTATTTATAGACAAATTTGAGGATTTGCCCGTTGGAGAGGCAGCCCCAAATTGCTATAAATGTCTTCCTTGAGTTCTTCAAACTGGAAGACAGATTCTTGATAGTGACATGTCCTTAATTGGGTAATAAACGGCTGTTAAGACTTTGTCTTCATTCTGCAGCACTCTTCCCAATGTCTGACTTTAAGATTCATTTGTTTAAGTCTTGGACATGGCTTCTGAGGTTTGATCCAATGATAGGACAACATTCCTTATCAAATGGACAACTCTGCTTATCACTATCAGCAGACTTTGCTTATCAGCATGGTTGGCTTGCTCTTTTTCAGATGACTTGGCTCCTTCCCTTTGCTTCACTTGGAAATGATCTCAGCATGATACAATGAAGTCTTTTAGGGAGTAGTTGTCTTCTTCTCTTCAGCATGGTTGACCTTCAAGCATTAGAACATTTGTTTTGGTTCAATTTAGCTGAGACAACTCTTCTGGACAACTCTCCTGATCAGCATACTTGGCCTTTGAGCTTCAGAGCTTTTGTTTTTGCACAGAGTTAACCTCTCTAGACAACTCTCCTGAACAGTGCATTTGAGTAAACTTGTCCTTTTGAGCTTTACAACCTTGTTCTTGCATAGAGATAACTTCTCTGGACAACTCTCCTGATCAAGGCATTTGGTTTTCAATAGAGTATGCTTGGCCTTAGTGATTGTTCCAGAGTTTGAGCCTTGAGGGGACTTGATCTTGATCATCTTCAAAGCATAGGTTCCCCCTCACAATGTGCATCTAATCATCTAAGAGCTGCCTAACATGTCAGCTTCTCTTCTAGCCTTATGCTATGTGTTCTAACACACTTAGAACACAATCATCTTGACTTAGGCATGTCTCAGGGGGTTTTGGTATTTAATCAAAACATATGTCATTTTATTCCCAACACGTAGAATTCGGTAAGAAAGCATTGACGTATAATTTGGTCGCAGTGAGAAAATAAAAACAAAGCTTTTAATGGAACTAGGGCTAACGACTGATACTCGAAACTCGCACTATCACGGTGGAAGTCCGTGGCACCATTGGCGTAGAATTCTGTATGAAAGCCATTGGCGTAGAATTCGGTAAAAGAATTCGGTAAGAAAGCCATTGGCTTAGAATTCGGTACGAAAAAAGATAGAAATTAAAGTTGAAATTTGAAATTTAAAATTAAGGTTAAGGTAACACTTTAACTAGTCCGACTCTTTTCTCATTCTCATTTCAAGGCATCGTGTGAATCTTTTTCCACAATTCCTCAACCAGGTAATGTACATAAATTCAGTAAAAATTGAAAAAAATTGGAGTTTGGAGTTTATGGTTTAAAAATTAAAAGAGAGTAAATGATGTCAAAAAAGTTAGCGCTCACAGATTGAATAACAGCAGCATTAAAGTGAGTGATATTTTCCAAAAAAAAAAAAAAACTTTTAATTGAACAAGTGCTAACGGCTGATACTCAAAACTCGCACTATCACGGTGAGAGAAAAAAAACAAAGCAATTAGCCCTAACTGCTGATACTCGAAACTCGCACTATCACGGTGAGAGAAAAAAAATAAAGTTTTTAATGGAACTAGTGTTAACGGTTGATACTCGAAACACGCATCACGGTGGATGTCCAACCGCCACCGCCATTGGCGTAGAATTCGGTACGAAAAGATAGAAAGTTGAAATTTGAAATTTAAAATTAAGGTTGAAAAGACAGAAAGTTGAAATTTGAAATTTAAAATTAAGGTTGGGGTAACACAGTGTTACTAACACTTTAACCAAGTTCGACTCTTTTCTCATTCTCATTTCAAGGCATCGTGTGAATCTTTTTCCATAATTCCTCAACCGCTTACCGATTGAATAATGTGGGTGACCAAATCTAAAAAAAATTCAATGACCAAATATGATATTTTCCAAAAAAAAAATTTAATGATATTCGAAACTCGCACTATCACGGTGAAAAGAAAACAAAACTTTTAAATATGGAACTAGTGCTAACGGCTGATACTCAAACTCGCACTATCACGCGGTGGAAGTCCAACTCGAAACTCGCACTATCACAGTGGAAGTCCAACAACCACCGCCATTGCGCTGAATTCGGTACGAAAGCCATTGGCTTAGAGTTCGATACGAAAAGACAGAAAGTTGAAATTTTAAATTTTAAATTTTAAATTAGGGTTGAGGTAACACTTTAACCATTACAGTCTGACTCTTTTCTCATTCTCATTTCAAGGCATCGTGTGAATCTTCTTCCACAATTCCTCAACTAGGTAATGCACATAAATTCCCGTAAAAATTGAAAAAAATTGGAGTTTGGAGTTTATGGTTTAGATATTAAAAGAGGGAAAATGATGTCAAAAAAGTTAGTTCTCAGATTGAATAACAGCAGCATCAAAATTAATAGAAAATAATAACGGGTCAATTTTGATAGTGATTAAAGTGGGTGAACAAATCTATAAAAAAATAAAAAAAAAAAGTAAATTTCGGTGACCAAATGTGATATTTTTCAAAAAAAAAAAAGCTTTTAATGGAACTAGTGCTAACTGCTGGTACTCAAAACTCGCACTATCACGGTGAGGAAAAAAAAAGCTTTTAATGGAACTAGTTCTAACTGTTGATACTCGAAACTCGCACTATCACGGTGGAAGTCCAACAGCCACCACCATTGCGTAGAATGCGGTACAAAAAGACAGAAAGTTGAAATTTAAAATAGTGTTACTAACACTTTAACCAGTCCGACTCTTTTCTCATTGTCATTTCAAAGCGTGTGAATCTTATTCCACAATTCCTCAACCAGTTAATGCACATAAATTCAATTCAGTAAAAATTGAAAAAAAGAATAACAGCAGCATCAAAATTAAGAGAAAATATTAACTGGTCAATTTTGATAGTGATTAAATGTGGGTGATTAAATATAAAAAAAAATTGTAAATTTTGGTGAGTGATATTTTCCAATTTTTTTTTTTAATGGAACTAGTGCTAACTGGTGATACTCGAAACTCGCACTATCACGGTGAGACAAAAAAAAATAAAAAAGCTTTTAATGGAATTGTGCTAACTGTTTTTTTTTTTAACGGTAAAAGCTTAATATTTCCACTCGAGTATTCGGGATACTCAACCCATTAATGTACAGGGTGAGACTATAATACAAGGATTGCACAAGGTCTTATGCCATCGACTTCTCAACTAACAAATTACTCAACAAGACACAAAAAAGGATTATTACACCAAGCTGAGATAGATGAATATGGGCTTAACAACTTCTCCCCTCCCATCCATGTCCATAGTTTGATTTTTATGCTCTCCATCGTCTTTTTTAAGGTTTAGTGTTCGTTTTCGAACCTCTTCATATTTCTATGATTCCAAACCTCCCAGACAACGCACACCCATAGACTGGATGCAAACCGCCTCCTCACCTTACCGGAACCTAGAGCTTCGTAGTGTTGCATCGAGTGGATCCGAATATCATTATGCGCCACCATCTGAATCTTTAGCCACTAGTAGCATCACATTCGATTATAAGGTGATTATTACTCTCCGACCCATTCTCGCATATCACGCATCTCGCCTCCTCGTCTGAGAATTGCAGCACTCTCTTCTTCAGGTTGTCCGTAGTCGCGAGTCTGCCTTTTAAAGCTTTCCATCCTATCAATTTTATCCTTCGCGGCACAAAACTTTTCCACCGAATTTTGAACTCTGTGCTCTCGACTGCTGCAGCGTTTCCGCCCTCCTTTTCCCCAACCATCTTTGTGTATGTTGTGCTGGTGGAATACCTCCCTATCGGCGCCAACTCCCACTCCCATATGTCTTCCATGCTCTGCGACATTTTACACCTGTTCACACAAACAAAAAGTTCATTAAAATTTCTTTGTTCATTGATATTAAGCTGTCTCTCCCAAACCCACTCTCTGTTCCAGATATTATGCTCCCACTTTCCCATGTTATTAATATTTTCCTCCTTTTGTCCACTGATTTTATACAGTCCCGGAAATTTTTTGCCCAACTGCTCTCCATCTTCAGTCCAACAGTCGCCCCAAAAACTTGTTGTTGGGAATAAAATGAGCTATGTTTTGATTGAATTCCAAAAACCCCCTGAGACATGCCTAAGTCAATGAAAAATATGTTCTAAGAATGTTAGAACATATAGATTATAGGCTAGATGAGAAGCTGAAATGTTAGGCAGCTCTTAGACAATTAGATGCACAATTTGAGGGGGAACCTATGCTTTGAAGATGATCAAGATCAAGTCTCCCCAAGGCTCAAATTCTGGAACAAAGAGTAAGGACACTCTATGAAATCTAAGATGCTCTTATCAGGAGAGTTGTCCAGAGAAAATATTCTTAAAGCACTGATCTGGAGAGTTGTCCAAAGAAGCTAGCCATATGCAAGAACAAACCTACCTAGCTCAAAAGGACAAGACTACTCAAAGGTTTTGGTCAGGAAGAGTTGTCCAGATAAGCCAACTCTAAAGTATAAAGTGCTCTGATGCAAAAAGACCAATCATGCTGATCAGGAGAGTTGTCCAGAGGAGTTGTCTCAGCTAATTTGACCAAGATCAAGTGCTCTGAAAGCCTAAGATCAACTATGCTGAAGAGATTGAGACAACCAGTCCCTAAAGGTCCTCAAAGGAATGAGCTAAGACCATACACAAGAGAAATAAAGGGAAAGAGCCAAGTCATCTGAAGAAGAGCAAGCCAACCATGCTGAAAAGCAAAACTGCTGATAGTGATAAGGAGAGTCGTCCAGATGATAAGGAATCTTGTCCTATCATTGGATCAACCTTCAGAAGCCATGTCCAAGTCCTAACAAGAAGTCAAACATTGGGAAAAGTGCTGCAGAATGAAGACAAAACTGTTACAGCCGTTTATTACCCAAATGAGGACATGTCACTATCAAGAATCTGTCTTCCAGTTTGAAGAACTCAAGGAAGACATTTATAGCAATTTGGGGCTGCCTCTCCAACGGGCAAATCCTCCATTTTGTGTATAAATACAGAAGTGTGAAGACCATTTGAAAGCACCTCAACCTTGACAAGAATATCCAACTATCCTACAAGTTGACAAGTGCTCTTAAGCTTTCAAAGAGACTATCTTAGTCTTTATACACTTCTTCTAAGCTGAACCCAATTGTATATTCATACACAAGCTTAGAGAGATATCCTATCCTTATACACTGATCATCATTGTAAAGGATATCTCATTAGTTGGAACCTTACTTCAATCCTCATATCTTTCAAGAGTGAAAGTGAGAAGGTTGTAGTAGTAGAAGTGGTAGGAACTGACTGTTGAGAGAAGAACAGTTCAGTTCTGAGTTGAGAAGAGGGTACTAGGACTCTAGACATCCTAGGGATCAATTCACCAAGGAGTGGTGTTCTTGATCAAGTGCACCTTGGCACTATAAAACAAGTTAATTCCAAGAGTGAAGGAATTATCCTGTTAAATCAGGGAAAGTGGATGTAGGAGCTTGAGTCTCTGAACCACTATAAACTCTTGTGTTGATTTACTTTACAAGTACTTACATTCACTCAACACTGCACACAAAACTGATCTTTCAAAGATACACATTCAAAGACTGTGCAAAACTGTTTTGGACAACTTCCCTGAAGCTTAACTGGACTGTTTTACATTGACTAAGTGATTTCAGAAATTAAAGGAGTCTAAACTTAAAGGGCCAACCACTATTCCGCACATATAACTCCCCTAGATAGTTATTCAACTAAGTACTCAATAGTACTTAGTGGATTGATTATCTTAGAAGAGTTAATCACCTTCAGCAGAGTTGTCCAAGACAACCTTGCTGAGTTCTGGTTTGATCAAAGTTCAAAAAGAATTGCATACAAGTGTATTCCCCCCCCCATACACTTGTTATCTACTCCTTTCAGGACCAACAAGTGGTATCAGAGCAGGGGTTCAAAGACCACTGCTTCTGAAAATCCATCTTGATTTTCAAAACTCACATATTTGGTGTGGTCACTGAACTGATCTCTATCTGAAATCCATTACTTGTTGATTGATTGATTCTTATTGAGATATGGCCAACAACAATGCTGTTCCTCCACCTGCTGTTCAAGGATTAGACAACATGGCCACAAATCCAGTCAATCATATTTCTCATCACAAACTGCCCATGTTTTCAATAGACAATTATGATTTCTGGAAAATTAGAATGAGGGCTCATCTTGCATCTCTTCATACTGATATGCTTTGAGTAATCACAAGAGGACCTTTTGTGTTTACTCAAACTAACCCCAGATTGACAGATGAGCAAAGAGCAGATATAAGGGAATTGATTCCCAAAGATGAGGATGACTTCACTGCTGATGAAAAGAGGAAAGATAATTTGAATTATCTTGCCATGAACACCCTCTATCAAACAATTCCAGATGCAGTTATGGGTAGAGTCTACCACTGCACCACAGCTAAAGAAATTTGGGATACCCTTGCTGAAATGTGTGAGGGCACTGAAAAAATCAAGGAGAACAAGCTCCAAGTTGCTGTGCAGAAGTTTGAACAATTCTCAATGGAGACTGATGAGTCCATTGACAAATTTGCTGGTAGATTCACTGATGTGATGAATGAGATTAATTCACTGGGCAAGGTTTACACCAAGAGAGAGGTTGGACTGAAAATCCTAAGGAGTCTCACTCAAAAGTGGGATGTCTATGCTGTAATGATGCAGAATACCAAAGATCTCTCCACTATGCCCATGCAACAAATATTCTCAGAACTTAAAGCCTATGAGTTTGACCTCAATAGAAGAAAGCCTGTTGAGGAACCTTCAAATCCTACTAAGGGAGTGGCATTCAAAGCCAAAGTTGCTGAACCAGAAATGCAGCCCACTCCCAGATCATCAAAGTCAGTCTCTAAGACTGAAATGAAGGAAGAACTAGCCTTGATGGCTAGAAGGTTTGACAAGCTCAACACAAGGTTTGGAAGATACAAGAAATTCTACCAAGATAACAAATTCAGGAGAAGATAAAATTCCCCTGAAGATCAGGCTGAGGACAAAAAGCCTGAAGAGAGAAGATCAGAGGACAAGTCCTCTGATAGGAAAAGATCCAGTAGAGCTGAACCCTCATCATCTAAGAGAAGAGATGAATCCAAGAAGGATGATGATGAAGATCTGTGTTACAACTGCAAAAAGAAAGGGCACTTCCAATATGACTGCCCTGAACTAAGCTCTAAAGAAAGAAGAGAAAGACAAGCAAAAAGAGACAGAAAATTCACCAATAGAAAAGCCATGATGGCTGGTGAAGAATCTGATAGTGCTGAAAGTTTCAACTCTTCTGATGGATTGTTCTCCAACAGTGATGATGATGATGATGTCTGCAACATGGCTCTTGAGGATGATGAGGTATCCTCTACTTCTAGTTCACCATCATTTATCTCACAGAACACTAGTGAGGTTAACCTGAAACTTTCCTTGGGAAAGTTGATGGAAGATTTCACTAGATTACAAGAATTTCATGACAATTGTGTGAGAGAAAATGAAAGACTAGCTACTGAACTCACCAAGAACTCTGAGGTAGCTGTTGATGTCAAGTCTACTGAGTTGTATCAACAAGTCTTGAGAAAGCTTGAGGAAGCAAATCTCAGGATAGTTGACCAACAAAAGGAGATTGATGATCAACTTCTCTCTCAGAAAAGAAAAGAATTTGAACTTAAAATTCTAAATGCCAAATTTGAAAATCTCTCACATGAGTATGATATTCTTAAATCAAGTGAAGAGAGCCTGAAATTAAAGATGTCTGCTTTGAACAAATCCTCTAGAGCAATAGAGGAAATTCAAAGTTATCAAAGACCTATGGCTCAAAGAAGTGGATTAGGTTTTGATCCATTTGAATCTTCACCTTGTCTTAGTGTTGCATCTACAAGTAACACTAAGAGAATCTTTGTTAAGTCAGTGGTACAACAAGCTGAAAATGAAGTAATTCAGCCACTGAACAAAGGAAAGGGCAAATTGAATGAAATGCCTACTCAAGTAATTCAGGAGAATAGGCCAAAACCTAAGGAAATGGCCAAAGCTCCTGAGCACAAGAGGAATATTGGTCAGCAGAGTAGACCCAATGGAAGGGCAACTCTCCTGAACAATGTTCAGAGGAATTATCCAAGGTATAATCAGCCTAGGCCAACTCATCTGAGAAAGCCTCAGCTGAATAGACCTAAAGAAAACCATCCTTTAAGGCAGAATAAAATGAGACAACCAAAACCCTTCATGCCAAAGGGTAATGGTCATAAAAAGGCCTTTCCTCAAAGATTTCATCAAGCTGCACAAAGAACTCATAAGTTCAGAAGAGTGGTCAACTCCTCTGAAACTTACAGAGTTAACACATTCACACATACTTTCCCAAAGGCATTTAAGGGAAAGACAGTGTATGTTGATGCACTAGGAAAACAACTTAGCCACCTTGAATCAATCAGGGTTATTAGGCAAGTTTGGGTTCCCAAAGGTACAGCTAACCTCTCAGGACCCAAAACTCAAAGGGTACCTAAACCTATCTAATTGCAGGTACCAATGGGCCACAAGAAGAGGAGCATGAACAAAAAGACAGCATGGTACCTTGACAGTGGATGCTCAAGGCACATGACTGGAAACAAGGAACTCCTCTCTGATTTTATTGAAAAAGAAGGCCCAAATGTCACCTTTGGAGACAGCTCACAAGCAACAACAAAAGGTTATGGTACTTTGATGATTGGTAACATCAAAGTAACCAATGTATCTTATGTAGCTGGTCTCAAATATAATCTCCTGAGTATCAGTCAATTCTGTGATAAAGATTTTAATGTTGAGTTCTCAAGTGGAAAGTGCCTAATTAAAGATAAAACTCAACAAAACCTATTGACTGGAACTAGGAAGGGAAATGTGTATTTTGCAGACTGGGACAAGTCTACTGATGCTACATGTTTCATTGCTAAAAGTTCTAGTGAACAAAGTTGGCTATGGCACAAGAGGCTAAACCACCTGAACTTCAAATCTATGAATAAACTTACTAGAAATGCATTAGTTAAAGGACTACCTAATGAGGTTTTCATTAAGGAACATGTGTGTAAACCATGTCAAGAAGGAAAACAGATTAAAGCCTCATTCAAAGGAAAACCAGTCATTTCCACTGAAAGGGTACTTGAACTTCTACATATGGATCTATTTGGACCAATCACCCCTTCAAGCATAAATGGTAGAAAATACACATTAGTGGTAGTAGATGACTTCTCTAGGTTCACATGGGTAGTATTTCTCCTTAATAAGAAGGAAACACAAGTCAAACTACCTGAACTTCTCAAGAGATTGTCAAATGAGAAAAGCCTTAGTATTATCAAGATAAGATCTGATAAAGGCACTGAGTTCATTAATTCATACATCAATGAGTACTGCACATCAAATGGAATAGCTCATGAAACCTCAGCAGCTAGAACTCCCCAACAAAATGGAGTTGCAGAAAGAAGGAATAGAACCTTAAAAGAAGCTGCTAGAACTCTAATTGCTGATTCAAATCTACCTAAGAGGTTTTGGGCTGAAGCTATAAACACTGCATGCCATACTCAAAATAGATGTTTGATCACTAAGGGGCAAGGCAAAACCCCCTATGAACTCTGGAAAGGAAGAATGCCTAAAGTGTCATACTTTCATATATTTGGTTGTAAATGTTTCATTCACAGTAATGGGAAAGAACAGTTGAAAGCTTTTGACAGCAAAGCTGATGAGGGAGTATTTCTTGGATACTCTCAAATCAGTAGAGCTTTCAGAGTCTACAACAAGAAATCCCTTATAGTGGAAGAAACACCTCATGTTGTGTTTGATGAATCTATCTTTGAGATCAGGAATGATCAGTTGGAACCTGAAGAAATCACACAGAGGACAACCAGATTAAGCCTAAAAGACAAAGACACTGAACTCATAGAAATTGTCCCAATCAACCTACCAGAACATACAACATTGGACAACCATCCTGAAGGCAACCTTCCTGAGACAAATCCCACTGATGGAAATGATGAACTGAATGATCCAATCCCAGTTCACATCCAGGTAACAACTACCAATGAAGAAGCAGCTCCTGCTGAGGTAGTTAATGGGTCAAATAATCAAGGGGGAACTCAAAATGTTGAAAATGCCAATGTCCCTGACATTGAGGACAACACCCCTGATTATGATCCTGAATTAGATCCTGCATTAAATTATCCTGAATTCTATGATCAAATTGACTCACCTTCAGTAGAGGACAACTCTACTGAAGAGATCAGGAAAAGAAGGACCTGGTTATCTGACCATCCTACTGACCTGATACTTGGTGATCCAAGTATAGGAGTCAGAACCAGAAAGTTTCATGGTGAAAGTGCTATGTTCTGTTGTTTCTTGTCAGAACAGGAACCAAAAGATATTGAGGAAGCACTTCAAGATGCCAATTGGATCACAGCCATGCAGGAAGAACTGAACCAATTCACCAGAAATGAAGTATGGGAGCTGGTGGACAGACCCTCACATCAAAATGTTATTGGAACAAAGTGGGTGTTCAAGAACAAGAAAAATGAAAATGATGTGATTGTCAGAAACAAAGCAAGACTAGTGGCAAAAGGGTATTGCCAACATGAAGGCATTGACTATGATGAGACATTTGCACCTGTGGCAAGGCTAGAAGCAATAAGGCTCTTTCTAGCCTATGCAGCCCACAAGAGGTTCAAAGTATACCAAATGGATGTCAAGAGTGCCTTTCTGAATGGAGTCTTGAAAGAAGAAGTCTATGTGGAGCAACCACCAGGGTTTGAAATTGGAAACCAAGTTTACAGACTCAAGAAAGCTCTATATGGACTCAAACAAGCCCCTAGGGCTTGGTATGATACACTGTCACAATTCCTCTTGGAACATGGATTCACCAAGGGAACTGTGGACAGAACTCTCTTCAGAATCTCTGAAGGAGAGGACATCTTGCTTGTCCAAATTTATGTGGATGACATAATTTTTGGATCCCCTAATGAGAAGCTATGTGAGAAATTCTCCAAGCTCATGCAAAGCAAGTTTGAGATGTCCATGATGGGGTTGATGAACTTCTTTTTGGGTCTACAAGTCAAGCAATCTAAAGAAGGAATCTTCATCAACCAAGCTAAGTACACAAGAGAAATGATCAAAAAGTTTGGGTGTACAACCAGCAAGCCAGTAAGGATCCCTATGAACACAAATTGGAAGATG
This sequence comes from Galeopsis tetrahit, assembly GCA_963675135.1. Lineage (NCBI taxonomy): Eukaryota > Viridiplantae > Streptophyta > Magnoliopsida > Lamiales > Lamiaceae > Galeopsis > Galeopsis tetrahit. Next base: position 62,318,729 of record OY776122.1, on the reverse strand, counting down.
GATCCTGATGAGAGTGGTATTCCAACCAACTCTACTGAGTATAGAGGAATAATTGGTTCACTCCTCTATCTCACTGCCAGCAGACCTGATATCACCTTTGCAGTAGGTGTTTGTGCAAGATTTCAAGCAAATCCCAAGAAAAGCCACCTTGAGGCTGCAAAGAGGATTTTGAGGTATCTCAAAGGCACTGAGAATCTAGGCCTTTGGTACCCTGCTGATGACAATATTGAGCTAACTGGCTACTCAGATGCTGATTATGGAGGATGTAGGATTGACAGAAAGTCCACTTCAGGGACTTGTCAATTCTTGGGCAACAAGCTTATTTCATGGTTCTCCAAGAAGCAGAACACAGTGGCCACTTCCACCACTGAAGCTGAATATGTTGCTGCTGGAAGTTGTTGTGCTCAAATTCTTTGGCTAAGTCAACAACTCAGAGACTACAAAGTCAACTCTACTGAAGTGCCAATTTTCTGTGATAACAATAGTGCCATTGCTATATCACAAAATCCTGTCTTACACACAAGATGCAAGCATGTGGACATCAAGCACCACTTCATTAGAGATCATGTGGAGAAGAAGGATATCAAGCTAATGAAAATTCACACAGACCATCAAAAAGCTGATATATTAACCAAGCCACTTGCAGAGGCAAGATTTCTGGAGCTATCAGCAGAGTTGGGATTACTTGATCCAGGGAAGTTGGACAAATAAGTCCAAAGAAGCTCATTGATTAAGGGGGAAACAAACTCAAGCTTCAGCAGACTTGGTCAAGTCTACTGAAATTCAGAAACATGACCTTACCTCTTCAGGACACTTGTCCACAGTTCTTCAGGATACTTGTCCATGTAGGGTCAGATAAGTTGTCCTAGCTATCAAACCAAATCTTGGTATGATAAGCACCTATTTTTGGTGATCAAAACCCATTTCGAAATCTGTCCCATTGAAATACAGTTTTCACCTTTTTGGGATTTAATTTGTCTCCCACCCAAAAGGTCACTTTCCATGCATTAAATGCCAAGATTTAACTCTTGTTTGCATTAAACTTTTTGGGACATGATCTATCTCGAAAAATCCCCAGCCTTAAACAAACATTTAAAACCACCCACGTTTTGAATAAAACAGTTATTTCACTGTTACATTGGTTTTTGACCATTGGATCAAAAATGGACAACTCCCCTGAAATCAATCCTAGCCGTCCATTTTGGATTTCCATTTTTGCTCACCTTTGAATTGTATCAAGACCTTACCAACTCATTGACAAACATTCTTTTTAGAATATTCACAAGTCTTAAGATATCCACAAACACTTCTTCCCCAAGTATTCGAAACCCTAACTCAAAAGTTCTTCAAACTCTCTCATTCTTCATCAAACCTTTTTCTGCAATTTTCAATGGCCCCCAAGGTTAGACCTGAGATGCTTGTAGATTTCTCCAACAAAGATCTAGACCTAGATTTTGGCTATCTAAGCAACAAGAACAATCTTCACTTCGAGCCAATTATCTCTTTTGAAAGTGAAGATCCTGAGGTTACTCCAACCCTGAGATGGTTGAGAAGGGCTGGTCTCCAAAAGTTCTTGGAAGAAAGACCAAGCTCTTGCCTGGAAAGCTATATGGCAGAATTCTTTGCCTTCCTCAAGTGGAGAGGCAAGCCTGAAGATGGTGAAGTATCAACCAGGCTATCCTACACAGCTGAAGGAGAGGAAGAGGAGAGATTCCATAGAGTTAGATTCTCCTCAGAGGATCTGGAAGGAGCCTTTGGATTGCCTCATGAGGGTAGGAATCCAGAAGTATATGGCACTGGACATGAAGAGGAAATAGCCCAAGAGTGGTTATTAGTTCCAGGCCCTCTCTCCTCAACTCAAAACAAGAAAACTCTCAAGCCAGAGTTTCTAAATCTTTTTGAGGTAGTTGCAAAGAGCCTCCTAAGCAACACTGGAAGCCTAGAGCAGGTCAGCCAGCCAAGGATCAGAATCATGGCTGCCATTATTGATGCCAGTGATAAGGGCATCAAGTTTGATTGGAGGACCTTCATCATGTCTGAGATGATGAAGGAGAAGGCTAAATTTAAGGTGAAAGCCCACAATAAGGTGGTGCTAGAAGGGAAAATCAAGTATTGCACCAGGGCAAGCTTGTTGATTGAGAGGTTTTCCCACTATTCCCAGATGCAGACCTTTGCAAAGCCCCTCCCAGCCCAAAAGATCCTGTTCAGAAAGCTCAGTAAGAAAACTGAGAAAAGAAGGATGCTATTGGCCAAGCCTGCTGAAGAACAGAAGGAAGAGAAGCCTAAGATGAAAAAGAGAACAAAGGCCAGGGCTGTCAAGACAAGGAAAATGTCTCAGAGAATCTCAGAAGAGAATTCAGATGCTTCAGCTGAGATTGAAGAAGTTGCTAGAGAAGGTGTACAAGTGCCATCTGATCATTCAGAAGAACTCAGACAAAAGTACAATGAGACTAGACAAAAGTCTAAGGGTGATAAGAGAATCAGGGAAGTTGTCCCTGAGAAGGAAGGAAGTGGAAGTAGCAGGGCCAGCAAGAGAAGAGCCAAACCTACTGAAAAGGTGTTGGAGCTGCAAGAAGAGAGGTCTCTTCAATTGGCTCTAAGGGAGAGCAGAGCTGAAAGCAGGGCCAAATCCATGTCAAGGACCAATTCATCTGGTTCTGGAACTCCAGAATCCAAAGTCCCTGAAGGTCAACCCATAGAGGCCAACCTCCCTGAAATTCAGTATCTTGGGCCCAACTCCCCTGAAACCTATGTCACCCCTTCCAACCAACCCATTACCCCTGTAAATCTCACTAAGAGATATTCTCCTGAAGGAAATGTGCAAAGAAGTGGCATAGATGTGCTTGCTGACTTAGCAGTAGATGAGACAAGACTCCTGTCTCCCCTTGACTCATCCATGCTGAATTATTCAAAACTCTTAGAGCATGCACTCAATGAGCCAACCCCCTTGAGTAAAGCCCCTTCAGACCCATTGCTCTCAAAAGCAACTGAAGATCCTTCTACTGCACCCAACCCTTCTGAAGCCAACATCCCTGAACTTAATCTGCCTGAAGCCTTGATAGGAGAACCCAGAGCCAACTCCCCTATAACCCAAAGTCCCCATTCAAGTGGAGATGAGGAGGAGTATACCTATGAAAGTATGCTCAGAGGAGGAGCCAAGGCTACTGTGGACAGTTTGTATCCACAACTTGCTGAATTTCCAAGAATTCAGAAGGCCTTTCAAGATTTAAGGATGCTTGTTGATGTGAAAGACAAATCCTTGATGGAGATATCACAAGTCATCCAAGATAAGGGTGCAAACTGGTGGCAGATAGAGGAGAACAGATTGCTACACTTTGCTGGAGTTTCAAAGACAAGATTCCTCATAGATGAGGAGATTTTTGCAAAGTTGGTAGCTGATAAGATTGAAGAGGAGAAAGAAAGAAAAGCCAAGGGAATCAAACACCCTGACAGTGGTTCTAATGATGATGATTCCCCTGATGATCCCTCAAACCCTTCAAATCCCAACCCTCCTGAAACCCTTCAAGCCAACCTCCCTGAACCCTTTCAACCCAAGTCTTCTGTAGCAGATAGACTTTCCAATCCTCCCAAAACCTATCATAGGAAAGGCTCTGTAACTTCAGAGGTGTTGACCAAGGGTGGTAACACAACCAAAGATACATCTGCCAATGAAGGTTCCTCTGAACCCAAGGCACAGCCTAAAGATGTTGAGGTTCCTGTATTAGAGGCTAGTTTGATTAAGGCCTATTCAGTGTCAGAAGAGTTGGACATTGATCAGCCCTTAATCATTCAGGATGACTCAGTGGCTGCTGATATAAGCACTGTGATCTCCCCACAACTGCCATCTTTGAACCTTGTTGAAGGTGGAGATGCTGCAGGTTTAGGAGAAGGAGTTGAAAAGGAGAGCATAGTTGAAAAATCAGAGGGAGTTATGGATGAAAGAGAGGTAGTCATCACTAAGATAGTGAGTGTACCAACATATGAGGGTGGAATAAGTGAGGAAGGACAGGTTATTCTTGAAGTCAAATCTGAACTTCAGGAATCCCTTGGTGAAAGGAGGCCTGATTCCTTGAGTGAGAACATTATCCATGAAGGGAGAAAAGAACAAGTTGAAAATGAGAAGAAGACTGCTGATGTATCAGAGTCTTATGTAAAAGAAATTGAGGGTGATGAGTGCTTATTTCCTAACTTGTTTGATTTATCTGATGTTGCAGGTATTTCTCTTGACCAAATTTTTGCAGATGAGTTCCTCACAGATGCACCTATCCAAGTTGATACAGGCTCAGCTCAAGCCTTACTTGGCATGCAATCAGAGAAGTTGGACTCCTTGGCTCATCAAGTCCAATCTGCTCATACTGAAACTTCAGGAGCATTGAATGAGCAAGGAAGGACTCTAGCATCTGTAGAAATGAGGCTCACTGGCTCTGAAGATGTTGTGCTACCAACCCTTGAGGCAAGAATCAGTGGTGTGGAATCTGGTCTTCAAACCATCTCCACTGAAGTTCAAAGTGCCAAATCTACCATGGAAGCCATCTCAGAGGAGGTCAAGAAAGAACAGAGGTTGCTGAGAGATAATCACAATGCAAATGTCAAAGCTCTCAGGCTCACTGTCAAGCAAGCTCTTGGAAAGAAGACAGCACTACAAAAGAGAAGAGCTGAAGAGCAAAGGCTAGCTATGGTCAAAGCTGCCTCAGAAAAATTTTCCCAAGAAGTGTTGGCCAACATTGCTGAAGGTGCAGTGGCCAACCTCACTGAGCTCTTAAAAGCCCAACTGGATGCATCTCTGAAAACAGCCATGGAAGAGGTTGTCCAACAAAAGATGAAGCCTGTTCTAGCTTTCCTTAGCTTGAGCAGTGACATAATGCAGAATATACATGATGAAAATGTATATTTGTTGGAAGAGATGAAGTCCCTAAACCAGGCCCAATCCCTGATGGCCTCAACAATGAGTGACCTAAAGCCCCAGTGCTTTGATGCTGCCAAAAAGGGGGAAAGGGAAAGAGCTAGAGCAAAAGGTGCCTTGGTGATTGGGAGTCCAGTGAAAGGGAAGGACAAAGTCCCTGAAGGAAAGGGAAAAGAGCCAGAAATGCTGAATTTGGAAGATTTGGATGAAGAGGAGCAGTTAGCATTGGCATTGAAGAACTCAATGGCCTCAGCTCAAGAAGAAAGGGCAAGGAAACAGCAAAGACCAGGTGGTGAAGTGTCAGGTTTGGACAAAGATGCTGAAGGTGTCCAAACCAGAGGAAAAATCAAGAAGGCCCAAGGAAAGAAGAGACAAATTGAGAAATTCACTGACTTTCCTAGCAGCCTTGATCTTCCACCTGAATTCAGAATTGATGAGGATGAGCCTACATCAAAGAAAGCCAAAACTGCTGAAGAGGACAAATCTTCTGAATCTGGAAAAACTGCTGAAGGTGCCAAATCAACTGAAGAGACTGAAGAGTTATTTGCTGAAGGATTTGGATCTGAACCTAAGAAGAAGACAACTGTTCTAGCCCATGATCCATCAAAGCTGTTTCATGAAGGGTATGGCAAAGACCCTGAAACACAACAGAAACTGGCCATGATGAGGGCCCATGAGAAAATTGATCTGATGGAAGAAGCCAACAGAGCAAGAGATGAAAGGAGAGCAAACTTTCAGAAACCAAGAAGGAGAAGAGCAACTTACAGCAAGATGAAGCCTCAGCTTCTAATCCCAATGGACACCAAATATCCACACTTGGATAAATGGGTGCCAATTCAACTGAATGACACATGGGAAGAAGCCAAAAGGGAGTTTGTCTATGACTTTTATGTCATTGACAGATGGAATGGAGGAGATGCAAACTCTGCCTTCACTGAGTTCATGCTAGAATACTACAGAGAGTTGTATCAACAACTACTTGCAGCTGCTGACATTGCAAGATTTAAACTCACAGCTCCCAAGCCAATCATATACATGCCTCCAAAGCTTGAAGGATGGATTGACCAAGCAAGAATTCTGAGGGAATTCACTGAGATCCTTAAGCTGAACAAGATGGTTCTTGGATCTAAGGGAACCAACCAAGAAGCCATGGCACTGAAAAGAAGAGTGTGGGCACAGTATGGAATGCTGCCACCTCCTGAGGATGATCTTTGAAATGGCTAAGTCTTCTGACCTTACTTGAATGATCAACTATGCTGAAATATGGTCAAGTTTGCTGATGTGTTAATCTGGTTGCTCTGATCTGTTAAAGATTGCTCTGATACAAGTTCTGTGCTCTGATGCTGAAAATATCATTTTGAATTATTGTAATGAAGTGCTCTGATATGCTTAAGTGTTATTGATTCATGCTCTGATATGTTAATTTCAACTATCAACATGCCTGTAATGATTTTTGAATGAATGATAGTTGAACTTATTTTGAATCAAGAAACTCAAATCTCTCTATGCCTATCTTAAAACCTACTTGCAACAAAAACAGTGAATACACTAACACATTACTTTTCAGGAATATTGACCTCAGTCATGTCTTCTGAAGATACATGTAATAGGTGTAGACAAGTCACTTTTGCTTAAAATTGTATAGGTTTTGGCATCATCAAAAAGGGGGAAATTGTTGGGAATAAAATGAGCTATGTTTTGATTGAATTCCAAAAACCCCCTGAGACATGCCTAAGTCAATGAAAAATATGTTCTAAGAATGTTAGAACATATAGATTATAGGCTAGATGAGAAGCTGAAATGTTAGGCAGCTCTTAGACAATTAGATGCACAATTTGAGGGGGAACCTATGCTTTGAAGATGATCAAGATCAAGTCTCCCCAAGGCTCAAATTCTGGAACAAAGAGTAAGGACACTCTATGAAATCTAAGATGCTCTTATCAGGAGAGTTGTCCAGAGAAAATATTCTTAAAGCACTGATCTGGAGAGTTGTCCAAAGAAGCTAGCCATATGCAAGAACAAACCTACCTAGCTCAAAAGGACAAGACTACTCAAAGGTTTTGGTCAGGAAGAGTTGTCCAGATAAGCCAACTCTAAAGTATAAAGTGCTCTGATGCAAAAAGACCAATCATGCTGATCAGGAGAGTTGTCCAGAGGAGTTGTCTCAGCTAATTTGACCAAGATCAAGTGCTCTGAAAGCCTAAGATCAACTATGCTGAAGAGATTGAGACAACCAGTCCCTAAAGGTCCTCAAAGGAATGAGCTAAGACCATACACAAGAGAAATAAAGGGAAAGAGCCAAGTCATCTGAAGAAGAGCAAGCCAACCATGCTGAAAAGCAAAACTGCTGATAGTGATAAGGAGAGTTGTCCAGATGATAAGGAATGTTGTCCTATCATTGGATCAACCTTCAGAAGCCATGTCCAAGTCCTAACAAGAAGTCAAACATTGGGAAAAGTGCTGCAGAATGAAGACAAAACTGTTACAGCCGTTTATTACCCAAATGAGGACATGTCACTATCAAGAATCTGTCTTCCAGTTTGAAGAACTCAAGGAAGACATTTATAGCAATTTGGGGCTGCCTCTCCAACGGGCAAATCCTCCATTTTGTGTATAAATACAGAAGTGTGAAGACCATTTGAAAGCACCTCAACCTTGACAAGAATATCCAACTATCCTACAAGTTGACAAGTGCTCTTAAGCTTTCAAAGAGACTATCTTAGTCTTTATACACTTCTTCTAAGCTGAACCCAATTGAATATTCATACACAAGCTTAGAGAGATATCCTATCCTTATACACTGATCATCATTGTAAAGGATATCTCATTAGTTGGAACCTTACTTCAATCCTCATATCTTTCAAGAGTGAAAGTGAGAAGGTTGTAGTAGTAGAAGTGGTAGGAACTGACTGTTGAGAGAAGAACAGTTCAGTTCTGAGTTGAGAAGAGGGTACTAGGACTCTAGACATCCTAGGGATCAATTCACCAAGGAGTGGTGTTCTTGATCAAGTGCACCTTGGCACTATAAAACAAGTTAATTCCAAGAGTGAAGGAATTATCCTGTTAAATCAGGGAAAGTGGATGTAGGAGCTTGAGTCTCTGAACCACTATAAACTCTTGTGTTGATTTACTTTACAAGTACTTACATTCACTCAACACTGCACACAAAACTGATCTTTCAAAGATACACATTCAAAGACTGTGCAAAACTGTTTTGGACAACTTCCCTGAAGCTTAACTGGACTGTTTTACATTGACTAAGTGATTTCAGAAATTAAAGGAGTCTAAACTTAAAGGGCCAACCACTATTCCGCACATATAACTCCCCTAGATAGTTATTCAACTAAGTACTCAATAGTACTTAGTGGATTGATTATCTTAGAAGAGTTAATCACCTTCAGCAGAGTTGTCCAAGACAACCTTGCTGAGTTCTGGTTTGATCAAAGTTCAAAAAGAATTGCATACAAGTGTATTCCCCCCCCCATACACTTGTTATCTACTCCTTTCAGGACCAACACTTGTATTGGCTCTGTTTCCAACCACTCTCCGTAACCCGTGTCTCGCTTCTATTCCTCCCATATCCCTGTAAATTTTGTTAATCTCTTTCCACTAGCTGGAACCCCCTGTTAGGCGACCTCTTCTTCCTTGTCTAAAATTCTCCTCGTCCCTTAGGCCTCCATATCTCGACTCCAGTACTCTCACCCACAAATTATCTTTCTCCGTTTTAAATCGCCATATCCATTTTCCAAGAATAGCTGAATTAAATAGATTCAAATCTCGGATACCAAGACCAACTCTATTCTTATCTTTGTAGACCTCTTCCCAGCTTACCCAAGGAATTTTCCTTGCTTCCCCGGTCCCCCTCCCAACAAAAAGTTCCTTTGTATTTTTATAACCTCATTGAGCACTGTTTTCGGAATTTTAAAGAACGATAAGTAATATGTTGGGATCGCGGAAAGCACAGCTTGGACCAATGTGGCTCTCCCTCCCACGAAAATCTGTTTATCCTTCCATCCGTCTAATTTTCTTTTAATTCTATTAATAAAACCGTGCCAGGCTGCTATCCTTTGATGATTAATGCCGACATTCATGCCTAAGAAATTCATCGGGAGTTGGCCTATGGAGTAGCCCAAGAGCCTCGCCATCTCTTTAGTCTCCTCTTCACCCATGTGTATACCCAACAAGCTACATTTGTTGAAATTAACCCCTAGCCCAGAAATGAGCTCGAACAGCTTAAGGATGGATTTAATTGCTCTAATATCCTCCCTTCTTCCATTGTACAAAAATATTGTATCGTCCGCGTATTGCAATATCGGAACTTGTACCTTATTCCTCCCCATACTAGTTGGTTCCAGTTCGCCCAGCTCCACTGCCGTTCACCAGCCGAACTCCCGTTCACAAGAACTGCAGCGCTTGCCTTTGATACGCATTCTTTCATCCATTGTCTCCACTTTTGCGCAAAATTCATACTCTCCATCATTCTGTCGAGGTAGCTTCGTCTCCCTGGGATGAATAAGTGGGTTACTCTCGCATTCTCTTGACCCTCAGCTATCGTTGTTCGGATCTTAGGGTTCCCATCTCGGTTTACCCATGAGTCTCCACATATTCGAATGTTCGATCCGTCCCCAATCTTCCACCGCAGTCCCCTTTAACCAAGCTCTTTAGCTCCAAATATACCCCTCCAGGTGTAACTAGGGCTATTCCCTAAATGTGAGTTCAGGAAGTCTGACCTGGGGTAATATTTTGCTTTCAATACCCGCCCTAGAAGGTCATCAGGAGACATCAATAAGCGCCATCCAATTTTTCCAAGAAGGGCCGTGTTGAACAAATGTAGGTCTCAGAAACCCATACCCCCTGCATTTTTGTGCCAACACATCTGGTCATAGCTTGTCCACTTTATTCCTTTCCTCGGGTCTGTCCCATTACACTACCAAAAAGCATTCATCATTTCGTGCGGCCCATTGAGCACTGAATCTGGGATCATAAATGTGCTCATTACGTATGCTGGGATGGCCTGAGCCGCAGATTTGATAAGGATTTCCTTACCAGATTTTGATATTTTCTTTGAGCGCCATAAATTCAGTTTTTCACATAATCTATCACGAATATATTGGAAGATCCCTGCTTTATTCCTCCCCACTAAGGCCGGGAGGCCTAATTAGTTCCCTGTTCCCATCAGTTTGTGAATGCCCAGGATGTTTTTTATTTCCTCTTTATCATCTGGGAGGACAATGGCGCTAAAGAAGCATTCAAATATCAGGTAGTTTACGACTTGCCCTGATGCTCTTTCGTATAAATTTAGGACCTCTTTTAGTGCCCCACTATCTCCTCGTGTGGCTCGGCAAAATAACATACAATCATTTGCAAAGAGCAGATGCGAGATGTAAGGAGCCCTTTGACACACCCTACTCCCTTTGACATCCATCTCAACTCTAATTCTCATGAATCTCCGCCAAGCAGCCCCTTTGTTCGATTCCTCATAGCTCAAGAATCGACCAATGAACTTCCCAATAATCTATCTGAACTCTTCCGAGAAGTATCCCGTGGGGATGTCATACACTTGAACCCAGAAAGGGACAAGTGTCAGTGGGATTCGATGCGGAAACTCTCCTAGTTTCTGCTTGTGGAGCACTAGCATGTTGACATTTTTCAAAAAAACAAAGCTTTTAATGAAATTAGTTCTAATGTGATATTTTCCAAAAAATAAATAAATAAATAAACAAACAAAAAAAAAAGCTTTTAATGGAACTAGTGCAAACTGCTTTGCTATAAAGCCATTGGCATTGAATTCGGTACGAAAACACAGAAAGTTGAAATTTGAAATTTACAATTAACCATTATAGTCCGATTGTTTTCTCATTCTCATTTCAAGGCATGGTGTGAATCTTTTTCCACAATTCCTCAACCAGTAATGCACAGAAGATAAAAGAGAGAAAATGATGTCAAAAAAGTTAACATTTTAAAAGATTGAAGAACATCAGCATCAAAATTAATAGAAAATAATAACTGGTCAATTTTGATAGTGATCAAATAAAAAAATAAAATAAAAGTAAATTTCGGTGACCAGTGATACTTTCCAAAAAAAAAAAAAATTTTAATAGAACTAGTGCTAACGGCTGATTTTCGAAACTTGCACTATCACGGTGGAAGTCCCTCGAAACTCGCAATATCACGGTGAAAGTTCAATCGAAACTCGCAATATCACGGTGGAAGTTGAATGAAACTAGCACTATCACGGTGGAAGTCCAAGAATTCGGTACGAAAAGACAGAAAGTTTAAATTTGAAATTTAAAATTAAGGTTGAGGTAACACTTTAACCATTATAGTCTGACTCTTTTCTCATTCTCATTTCAAGGCATCGTGTGAATCTTCTTCCACAATTCCTCAACCAGGTAATGCACAGAAGATAAATTCAGTAAAAATTGAAAAAAAAATGGAGTTTGGAGTTTATGGTTTAGGATTAAAAGAGGAAAAATGATGTCAAAAAAAGTTAGCACTGAGTTTGGAGTTTATGGTTTAGGATTAAAAGAGAAAAAATGATATCAAAAAAGTTAGCGCTTACAGATTGAATAACAGCATAATCAAAATTAATAGAAAATAATAATTGGACAATTTTGATAGTGATTAAATATGGGTGACCAAATTTAAAAAAAAATATATACATTTCGTTGACCAATGTGATATTTCAAAAAAAAAAAAAAACTTTTAATGGAACTAATGCTAACTGCTGATACTCAAAACTCGCACTAGGTGAGATAAAAAAAAACTTTTAATGGAACTAGTGCTAACTGCTGATACTCGAAATTCGCACTATCACGTTGGAAGTTAAAAAAAGCTTTTAATGGAACTAGTGCTAACTGCTGATACTCAAAATTCACACTATCATGTTGGAAGTTCAACAGCCACCGCTATTGGTAGAATTCGATAAGAAAGCTATTGGCGGCGTAGAATTGGGTACGAAAAGACAGAAAGTTGAAAATTTAAAATTAAGGTTGAAGTAACCCTTTAACCATTACAGTCCGACTCTTTTCTCATTCTCATTTCAACGTGTGAATCTTGTTCCACAATTCCTCAACCAGGTATTGCAACAGAAGATGAATTCAGTAAAAATCGAAAAAAAAATGGAGTTTGGAGTTTATGGTTTAGGATTAAAAGAGGAAAAATGATGTAAAAAAAAGTTAGCGCTGGAGTTTGGAGTTTATGGTTTAGGATGAAAAGAGGAAAAATGATATCAAAAAAGTTAGCGCTTACAAATTGAATAACAGCAGAATCAAAATTAATAGAAAATAATAATTGGTCAATTTTAATAGTGATTAAATATGGGTGACCAAATCTAAAAAAAAAATACATTTCGGTGACCAATGTGATATTTCAAAAAAAAAAAATATTTTAATGGAACTAGTGCTAACTGCTGATACTCAAAACTCTCACTAGGTGAGATAAAAAAAAACTTTTAATGGAACTAGTGCTCACTGCTGATACTCGAAATTCGCACTATCACGTGTGAAGTTAAAAAAAGTTTTTAATGGAACTAGTGCTAACTGCTGATACTCGAAATTCGCACTATCACGTTGGAAGTTCAACAGCCACGCTATTGGTAGAATTCGATAAGAAAGCCATTCTGTTGAAATTTGAAATTTAAAATTAAGGTTGAAGTAACCCTTTAACCATTACAGTCCGACTCTTTTCTCATTATCATTTCAACGTGTGAATCTTGTTCGACAATTCCTCAACCAGGTAATGCAACAGAAGATAAATTCAGTAAAAATTGAAAAATTTAGGAATTCCAGGTAATGCAACAGAAGATAAATTCAGTAAAAATTGAAAACTTTAGGAATTAAAAGAGGGAAAATAATGTCAAAAAAGTTAGCGTGATTGAATAAAAGCAGTATCAAAATTAATAGTTATGTCAATTTTGATAGTGATTAAATGTGGGTGACCAAATTAAAAAATATATATTAATGGAACTAATGCTAACTGCTAATAATACTCGAAACTCGCAATATCACGTTGAGAAAAAAAAAACTTTTAATGGAACTAGTGCTAACTGTTGATACTTGAAACTCGCACTATGGTGGAAGTCAAACTCGCACACGGTGGAACTTCCAACAGCCACCGCCATTGGCGTAGAATTCGGTAAGAAAGGTATAGTGTGAATCTTCTTCCACAATTCCTCAACTAAGTAATGCACATAAGATAAATTGAGTAAAAATTGAAAAAAAATGGAGTTTGGAGTTTATGGTTTAGGAATTAAAAGAGGGAAAATGATGTCAAAAAAGTTAGCGTTTACATAATGAATAACAGCAGCATCAAAATTAATAGAAAATAATATCTGGTAGTGATTAAATTTCGGTGAGTGATATTTTCCAAAAAAAAAAAAAAAAACTTTTAATGGAACTAGTGCTAACGGCTGATACTCGAAACTCGCACTATCACGGTGGAAGTCCAACAGCCACCGATAGAATTTTTAATGGAACTAGTGCTAACTGCTGATACTTGAAACTCGCATTATCACAGTATTATGACGGTGGAAGTCCAACAGCCATAGCCATTGGTAGAATTCGGCGGTAAGAAAGCCATTCACGTTTAATTCAGAGAATTCAGCGATAAGAAAGCCATGGATGTAAAAAAAACAAAAAGTTCAAATTTGAAATTTAAAATTTAAAATTAAGGTTGAGGTAACACTTTAACCATTATAGTCCGACTCTTTTTTCATTCTCATTTCAAGGCATCGTGTGAATCTTCTTCCACAATTTCTCAACCAGGTAATGCACAAAAGATAAATTCAGTAAAATTTGAAAAAAAAAATGGAGTTTAGAGTTTGGTTTAGGAATTAAAAGAGGGAAAATGATGTCAAAAAAGTTAGCTCGATTGAATAACAGCAGCATCAAATTTAATAGAAAATAATTTTCCCAAAATAATTTTCATGACCAAATGTGATATTTTCCCAAAATAAAAATAAAAATAATGGAACTAGTGCTAACTGCTAATACTCGAAACTCACATTATCACGGTGAGAAAAAAAAAACAAAGCTTTTAATGGAACTAGTGCTAACTGCTGATACTCGCACTATCATGGTGGAAGTCAAACAGCTACCGCCATTGGCGTAGAATTCGGTAAGAAAGCCATTGACGTATAATTTGGTCGCAGTGAGAAAAGAAAAACAAAGCTTTTAATTTGGTCGCACTAATACGACTCAAAATAAAAATAAAGCTTTTAATGGAACTAAGGCTAACGGTTGATACTCGAAACTCGCACTATCACGGTGGAAGTCCGTGGCGCCATTGGCGTAGAATTTTGTAAGAAAGCCGTAGAATTCGGTAAGAGAATTCGGTAAGAAAGCCATTGACTTAGAATTCGGTACGAAAAAGACAGAAAGTTGAAATTTGAAATTTAAAATTAAGGTTAAGGTAACACTTTAACCAGTCCGACTCTTTTCTCATTCTCATTTCAAGGCATCGTGTGAATCTTTTTTCACAATTCCTCAACCAGGTAATGCACATAAATTCAGAAAAAATTGAAAAAAATTGGTGTTTGGAGGTTATTGTTTAAAAATTAAAAGAGAGTAAATGATGTCAAAAAAGTTAGTGCTCACAGATTGAATAACAACAGCATCAAAGTGATCGAGTGATATTTTCCAAAAAAAAAACTTTTAATGGAACAAGTGCTAACAGGCTGATTCTCAAAACTCACACTATCACGGTGAGAAAAAAAAACAAAGCAATTAGTCCTAACTGCTGATACTCGAAACTCGCACTATCACGGTGAGAGAAAAAAAAAAAACAAAGCTTTTAATGGAACTAGTGTTAATAGCTGATACTCGAAACACGCATCACGGTGGATGTCCAACTGCCACCGCCATTGGCGTATAATTCGGTACGAAAAGACAGAAAGTTGAAATTTGAAATTTAAAATTAAGGTTGGGGTAACACAGTGTTACTAACACTTTAACCAAGTTCGGCTCTTTTCTCATTCTCATTTCAAGGCATCGTGTAAATCTTTTTCCACAATTCCTCAATCGCTTACCGATTGAATAATGTGGGTGACCAAATCTAAAAAAAATTCAATGACCAAATATGATATTTTCCAAAAAAAAAATTTAATGATATTCGAAACTCGCACTATCACGGTGAAAAAAAAACAAAGCTTTTAAATATGGAACTAGTGCTAACGGCTGATACTCAAACTCGCACTATCACGCGGTGGAAGTCCAACTCGAAACTCGCACTATCACGGTGGAAGTCCAACAGCCACCGCCATTGCGTTGAATTCGGTACAAAAGCCATTGGCTTAGAGTTCGATACGAAAAGACAGAAAGTTGAAATTTTACATTTTAAATTTTAAATTAGGGTTAGGTAACACTTTAACCATTACAGTCCAACTCTTTTCTCATTCTCATTTCAAGGCATCGTGTGAATCTTCTTCCACAATTCCTCAACTAGGTAATGCACATAAATTCCCGTAAAAATTGAAAAAAATTGGAGTTTATGGTTTAGATATTAAAAGAGGGAAAATGATGTCAAAAAAGTTAGTTTTCAGATTGAATAACAGCAGCATCAAAATTAATAGAAAATAATAACAGGTCAATTTTGATAGTGATTAAAGTGGGTGACCAAATCTAAAAAAAAAAAGTAAATTTCGGTGACCAAATGTGATATTTTTCAAAAAAAAAAAAAAAAAAAAACAAAGCTTTTAATGGAACTAGTGCTAACTGCTGGTACTCGAAACTCGCACTATCAGAGTGAGAAAAAAAAGCTTTTAATGGAACTAGTGCTAACTGCTGATATTCGAAACTCGCACTAACACGGTGGAAGTCCAACAGCCACCACCGTTGCGTAGAATTCGGTACGAAAAGACAGAAAGTAGAAATTTAAAATAGTGATACTAACACTTTAACCAGTCCGACTCTTTTCTCATTCTCATTTCAAGGCATCGTGTGAATCTTATTCCACAATTCCTCAACCACATAAATTCAATTCAATAAAAATTGAAAAAAGAATAACAGCAGCATCAAAATTAATAGAAAATATTAACTACACTACAAAATAATGGCCAGAAGGCAACAACAAAAGGCAACGGCAGGCTACCGTTGCCAATTGGCAACGACATTAATAACGGGAAGGAAAAAGGCGACGGGGGCGGGTGTCGTTGCCTTAAGGCAACGGATAAGGCAACGGGAGTGGGCCCCGTTGCAAAAATGCGACGGCATATAAGGCCCGTTGCCAAAAGGCGACGGTAGTGGGCCCCGTTGCCATTTGGTAACGGGCCCCCCGATGCTAAATGGCAACGGCAGTGGGCCCGTTGCCTTCCCCGTCGCCCTAATTCAATTAAAATTCATTCCAGACCCTCATTCTTCTTCATTCCAGCGGCGCACACACCTCCATTTTACACAAACCTCCAAACTCAACATCCACGTTCGTTTGCAGATCGGACTCGGTTCTTGGCCATTTGTGTTCTTCACTTCGACGGGAGCATTTCTACGGTAATTTTTTTCGTTTTAATCGGTTAAATTTGAAATTATATGTATATATATATAGTTTAGTATATATATGTATATATATGCATATATGTTGTATGTATATATAAAATTGTTAGAATTTTTAATTTTTATGCATGCATGTGGTAATTGTTAGAATTATATTGTGTTAGTCATGTATTTTATATGTATGTATGTTTTAATTAATTAATTAAGTTATATGAATTTAGTTGTTAATTAGGGTGTTAGAATTATATATATAATTGTGTTATGTCTATATATGAATTTATTTGTTAATTAGGGTGTTAGAATAATTATTAGAATATATTTGGATTTATATTAATTAATTTTAATAGAGTTGGAGGAATTGAATGAGACGTTGGTTGTTATATTTGTGTGTTCTAGACGTACGTCGATTGACATGATAAATTATTCAAGTCGTAGTTGGATGTATAGTCCAAGATTAGTGAATGGGATTATGAACCCCGAATTTATTAGTGGAGAAAATGGATTTATTGAAGCTGCCACTAGTAATCCGAATTCGATTTGGGAAGGAAAAATTAGGTGTCCTTGTTCGAAAGCTAGATGTCGAAATCAAACTTATAGAGATCCTAATGAAGTGAAATCTCATTTATATCGAAATGGTTTTACACTGAATTATTATAATTGGATTTATCACGGGGAAGAGAGTTGGGGTCCATGTCCATTTCAAAACACTAATGAATTTGCGTCAACTTCAAACGACGTTGACCCAGCGGGACCTAGTTCGTACCACACTATGGTAGAAGAGTTAATGGGTGGCCCAAACATTGATTTTGGAATAGACGTGGAAGATGAGGCACTTAATGAAGAACCCCCTAACGAGAATGCGACACAGTTTTACGGCATGCTTCGTGCAGCGGACCAAGACTTGTATCCTGGTTGTGAATCTCATTCGCAGTTGTCATTCAATTCCAGATTGTTGAACATTAAAACGGAAACACAGATTGTCTGAAAGGGGATACAATCAGGTCGTTGAGTTGATTCGTGAGATTTGTCCTCCCGAAAATAAGGTTCCCAAGAAATTTAACGACACCAAACATTTGATGAGTGGGATGGGTCTTCGGGTAGAAAGGATTGATTGTTGTGCACATAATTGCATGTTATTCTGGGGTGCAGACAGCGAACTAGATTTTTGTAAGATTTGTGGTCGATCACGGTATAAGCCGAGTAGGGTTGATGCAGATGGTCGGTTGAAAAAGAAACGCCCGGTTAAGGAGATGTTCTACTTTCCGATAATTCCTCGTTTGCAAAGATTGTACATGTCCAAGGCCACTGCGAAGGATATGACATGGCATGCCTCGTGCGCTTCTGATGACTCTGGTGTTATGCGTCACCCGACAGACTCGTTGGCTTAGAAGCATTTGGACCGTTCGTATCCTAATTTTGCATCTGAAATTAGGAATGTTAGGTTGGGCTTGAGCACAGACGGTTTTGCACCGTTTGGAATGACGGGAAAACAATATTCGTCATGGCCAGTTATACTTACTCCGTACAATCTACCCCTGTGGTTATGCATGAAGGATCAATTCATGTTTCTTTCGATTCTCGTGCCCGGACCTAAAAGTCTGAAGGACAAACTTGATGTGTTTTTGCAACCACTGATAGCAGATTTGAGATTTTTATGGGAAAATGGTGTGCAAACTTACGATGTTGGTAGAAAGCAAAACTTTTTGATGCGAGCTGCACTTATCTGGACCATTAGTGACTTCCCAGCATACTCGATGTTGTCTGGTTGGAGTACAGCCGGAAGGCTTGCTTGTCCATATTGTGGAGAGTACACCGATGCATTCTATTTGAATATAAGTAGAAAGCAGTCGTGGTTCGACAACCACCGAAAGTTTTTACCACTGAATCACACGTGGCGAACGAATAAAACTGCATTCATGGCCGGAGTAGTAGTCACAGATGATCCACCGCCTATTCGAACGGGTGCAAGTCTCCTATACGAAATTGATCATTTGGGATATAGAAAGGTTACAGAGGAGGGTGCTGAGGCCCACAACAAAAAACTTTCTAGAGGGTGGAAGTGGAAAAGCATTTTCTGGGAGTTGCCCTATTGGAGTACCTTGTTGATACGACACAATTTAGACGTGATGCATATTGAGAAAAATGTGTTTGATAACGTATTCAACACGGTGATGAATGTGGAGGGGAAAACAAAGGACACGTCTAAATCAAGAGATGAGCTGAATGATTATTGTCGTCGTCCCTCTCTCAAGAAATGTCCACGTACATCAAAGTATCCTAAGGCTTCTTTTTCGCTTGTTAAGAAACAAAAGGATGTTATTTGTAAGTGGATAAGTGAGTTGAAGTTTTCAGATGGATATGTGTCTAACATGTCCCATTGCATTGACTGGTCGAAATTGAAATTGTATGGGATGAAGAGTCATGATTGTCACGTGTTTATGCAGAGACTACTACCGATTGCTTTTTACAAAATTCTGCCGCTCAATGTGTGGAAATCAATCACTGAGCTTAGTCTATTTTTTAAGGAGTTGACTTCTACAACCATCACAGTTGACAACATGGCTCGATTGGAAACAGATATTCCAGTGATCTTGTGCAAGTTGGAACGTATCTTTCCACCCAGCTTCTTCAACTCTATGGAACATCTACCTGTGCACCTTGCATATGAAGCAAAAATGTGTGGTCCAGTTCAATACAGATGGATGTATCCATACGAGAGGTAATTGTCATTCAATTTCTCATACGATTCTTCAAATTATATGAACTTACGATTCTTATAATTTAATCAGGTATCTTCGCACCTTGAAATTAAGCGTGGGTAACAAAGCATGTGTTGAAGCTTCGATTGCCAATGCATATTTAACTAAAGAGGCGTCAATGTTTTGTTCTCACTATTTCGAGGACCATGTTACGACAAGGATACACAATGTACCTCGTAATTACGATGGTCGGGACGAAGTACACGAGTATGTCGATGGTAATTTTTCAATATTTAAGGCGCCTGAAAAATGATTTGGAAAGCCTAAGAAAAGATGGATTTTAGACGAGGAGAAAAAAGTTGCTCATACGTACGTGTTGTTGAATTGTGATGAGATGCAGCCATATGTTCAGTAAGTCAATATGACCAAAATGTTTGTCAATCAAATACTTAGTGTTGACATGTCTTATTAATCTTATATCGATCGTACGTAGGCTATTCATGCAACAACTTCAAGTTCGTCAACCGAATCTCTCGGCCGCTGAATCAGATTTAAGGCTACAAGATGGATTTGCGTCGTGGTTTGAAGAAATTGTAAGTTATCTTAAAATAAAGTGTTAAGTTATAGAAATTCTCACATCGTCGTGGCTTATAAATATATAGGTGAAAATAAATCGCATCGAGAACAGGTTTTTATACGATCTCTCGGCCGGTCCGTCTGGTCAAGTTCTTACGTACGCAGGGTATTACGTGAACGGGTACAAATTCCACACTATGGCTTATGGTGCATCTAGAGCAACATCAAACAATGTGGTTTGTATCAAGGGAAAAAACTACGATGCGAATGAGGAAGATTTCTATGGGAAAGTCGAGGAAGTAGTCGAATTGGACTATCAGGGGTACCACGAGAAGAAAGTGGTTTTGTTCAAGTGTCAGTGGTTTGATCCCTCAAACAATGGGACAAAAGTTCATCCTAACTACAAGCTCGTGGAGCTTAATCAGAGACGATCTTACGGCCGGTACGATACATTCGTACTAGCAAGTCAAGCCACACAAGTCTATTATTGTCCAAACCCTGGACCTCATACTGATTGGATATTTGTCTGCAAAGTCAAACCGAGATACTTGGTGGATGCAAAAGATACTACTGAAGATGAAGTTCCCGCGTGGCAAGAGGATAACTTAGAGACTCAAATGATTGTGCAAGTAGATGATGATCCTGTCATGTTAACTGATGACACCGGTACAATGATGGAAGTGGCAGAATATGAAGAAGAAGATGAAGAATAAGATGAAGAAGAAGATGGAGAAGAAGACGGAGAAGAAGATGGAGAAGAAGACGGAGAAGACGACCAAGATGAAGCTGAAGATGAAGATGAATGATGAATGATGTTGTTAATTAATTGCTAAACAATGTTATCTAAATATTAATTCCTTAATTATATTCCTTATTTATATTCTAGTGTTAATCATTACAGTGATGTTCATATATAATGTTTTTTAATTGTTACAATGTTAAACGTTAATAATGTTTTAATGTACGTTCATTTTGACAGATGATTGGTCGTAGACATAGTTCTGGACAGGGCTCTAGTCAGGGTGGCTCTGGTCAGGGTTCTACTGGACATGGGCGAGGTAGAGGTAGAAGTACTAGAGGTAGAGGAGAGTCGGTGGATGAGACACCGATTGTGCACACACCACAGGGTTTATATATGCCCGATATGACCCAGCTACAGTTGCCCGGAATGAACCTAGATTCCTATTACACTCAGGTGCCTCATATGGTTCCACATACACAGCAACCATCCCCTCCACAGCAACCATCCCCTCCACCGATACATTCGCCAGTTAGACCTCCGTCTGTCGGGACACAGGCCAGCATGTCTTATGATGCACCCGAGAGTCGCATTTTACTGTCGATCTACCTTGATACGTAAGTATATTCCTTATTTCATTTTCATTAGACGTATGTATAACGTGTTTATTAATAATTTTTTTTATTATTATAAAATACGTGTAACAGGTTGATGCCTTCAAATTTGATTTCGAGGACGATCAGGTCGATTATATATAGGAATATGGAGCTTGGGGCACACAACTTTGCCAAGGTATCACCCGGCACGATACAGCGGTGGTGGGAGACATTCCATGTATAAAATCACTTTACATTAACATTTTGTTATTTTTTTATATAAATTCATTAATTCATTTTTTTTGGCAGAACGAGGTCAGGTGGGACCCTCGAATCACATCTACTGAAGAGGTGTACAGGCTCTTTCTTCAAAGAGCAGCAGGTCGGTACACTGGCATGTTATCAAACGTCAAGAAAGCGTGGGTGAAGGAAAAGAAGAGGCCGAGGTGGGATGTCAATGTTTGGAACGACTTAGTTCGTCACTGGAGCGATCCTGAAACAATTAAGAAGAGCGAGCAGGCTCGTAAGAACCGCTTATCCGAGCCTGGAGGTCCGGGTACTAGCTGTGGTACTCATAAAGGCGGAGCTCGTGGAGCAGCAGAGGTCGCACGACGCATTGTAAGTATTTGTGGTCAATTATAATTCATTTTAATTAGTTAATTATTTAGTTAATTATACGTATATGTCTTCAATTCAAAATACAGGAGGAGAAGATGGGACGCCCTGCCCACGACTGGGAGATAGCTGAATATTACCACCGTTACGAAAACGACACATACAACTATGGTTATATGGGTGATATACTTGTAAGTGTGTACATATATATATACATTACATTATATAACAAATATATATTTAATTTTACTTGAAAATGTATTAACCCACTTTTAAATGTGCACGTATAGGACCAGGTACAGGAGGAGTTGACCAATCAATCAGGAGATCCGTCAGATGACCCTACTTCAGAGGATGGTTCCCAGGGCCCAACTATACCCGACATGTCTAATTTGTTCGTGAAGAAGGTCGGTAGGTCTCATGGACGTGTTAGGGGCCTTGGACAAGTAGGCAAGAACAGACGGGTCTCCTCCGGTCCTGGCGAGACGTCAAGTGGTACGACTTATGGACGATTCTCCCAGGAAGACATGGACAATGCTCTTGCCGAAGAACGGAAAATCAATGAGGAGAGAGAGCAGCGCTTACTCCTACAAATGCAGAAGACGGAGGAGCGCATAAACAAGAAATTTCAGGATCAGTTGGCAGCGATGATGGGTCAGATGACAGGTCAGACGATGGGTGGGATGGGTGTGATGGGTCAGATGGGTGGGATGGGTCAGCAGATGGGTGGGAAGGGTGGGGCGCCGAGGCCGTCGGGGACGTCGCACGACGTTCATGATCGTAGCCAGGTTGAACGGGATCAGGATGATACTGAGGATGATGGTGGTGATGAGGAGTGATACATTTTTGTATTACTTTATTACATTGACGTTGAAGATTAATTTTTATTTTAATGTTGTGTGTGATGTTATTTTAATTAAATGGATAAGCGAATCGATATTTTTAAATGGATAAGTGAATTGAAAATTAGAATGAATTTAAATGAAGTGATTAGAATAAATTTACATGTATAATCGAATTTAATTATACTCAATGTTGTATGTAATTATAATGTTGTGAATTGAAAATTAGAATGAATTTAAATGAAGTGATTAGAATAAATTTACATGTATAATCGAAAATAATTATACTCAATGTTGTATGTAATTATAATGTTGTGAATTGAAAATTAGAATGAATTTAAATGAAGTGATTAGAATAAATTTACATGTATAATAAAAAATAATTATACTCAATGTTGTATGTAATTATAATGTTGTGAATTGAAAATTAGAATGAATTTAAATGATGTGATTAGAATAAATTTACATGTATAATCGAAAATAATTATACTCAATGTTGTATGTAATTATAATGTTGTGAATTGAAGATTAGAATAAATTTAAATAGTGTAAATTAATTAATGATACCGTAATTAAATTATTTAATTTGAAACACATTATAATTTAGTTAATTCTCATTTAGAAATAATTATGATATGCTTTGACAATTTAAATTTAATAAGCAACAATTAAACTTAAAAATGATTGAAATAAAGAATTGAAACTAAAATTAAATTGAATATATATTAATTGTGTTCACAACATGACGAATAAAGCTCCTAAACTAAATGGCATAGTGGTGGGGGGGTGTGTTGGTTGCCTTAGAGACCTGGGTTCGAAACCCAGGTTCTCATTTTTTTAAAGGTAACAAAAAGGCGACGGCCTTGGCAACGGCTGGGCCCCGTTGTGAAAAGGCGACGGCTAGGCCACGTTGCGAAAAGGCGACGGCTGGGCCCCATTGCCAATTGGCAACGGCTGGGCCCGTTGCGAAAAGGCGACGACCTCCCCACCCTTGCCAAAAGGCGACGGCCATATACCGTTGCCAAAAGGCAATGGTTTTCCCAAAGTCCGTTGCCTATAAAATAGCAACGCCCATATTGGCAACGGCGGAGTGCCGTTGCCTTCCTGATTAGTGAGGGGGAATCCGTTGCCTTCCCCCTCGCCATTTTGGTAATTTTTTGTGGTGCTAGTTGATAGTGATTAAATGTGGGTGACTAAATCTAAAAAAAAATTGTAAATTTTGGTGAGTGATATTTTCCAAATATTTTTTTTTTAATGGAACTAGTGCTAACTGCTGATACTCGAAACTCGCACTATCACGGTGAGAGAAAAAAAAACAACAAAAAAATAACAAAGCTTTTAATGGTAAAAGCTTAATATTTCCACTCGAGTATTCGGGATACTCAACCCATGAATGTACAAGGTGAGACTATAATACAAGGATTGCACAAGGTCTTATGCCATCGCCTTCTCAACTAACAAATTACTCAACAAGACACAAAAAAGGATTATTACACCAAGCTGAGATAGATGAATATGGGCTTAACAACTTCTCCCCTCCCATCCATGTCCATTGTTTGATTTTTATGCTCTCCATCGTCTTTTTTAAGGTTTAGTGTTCGTTTTCGAACCTCTTCGTATTTCTATGATTCCAAACCTCCTAGACAACGCACACCCATAGACTGGATGTAAACCGCCTCCTCACCTTACCGGAACCTAGAGCTTCATAGTGTTGCATCGAGTGGATCCGAATATCATTATGCGCCACCATCTGAATCTTTAGCCACTAGTAGCATTCATTCCACACCGCTGCTGCATATTCACATTCGATTATAAGGTGACTATTACTCTACAACCCATTCTCGCATATCACGCATCTCGCCTCCTCGTCCGAGAATTGTATCCCTCTCTTCCTTAGGTTGTCCGTAGTCGCGAGTCTGCCTTTTAAAGTTTTCCATCCTATCAATTTTGTCCTTCGCGGCACAAAACTTTTCCACCGAATTTTGAACTCTGTGCTCTCGACTGCTGCAGCGTTTCCGCCCTCCTTTTCCCCAACCATCTCTGTGTATGCTGTGCTGGTGGCCGAATACCTCCCTATCGGCGCTAACTCCCACTCCCATATGTCCTCCATGCTCTGCGACATTTTACACCTGTTCACACAAACAAAAAGTTCATTAAAATTTCTTTGTTCATTGATATTAAGATGTCTCTCCAAAACCCACTCTCAGTTCCAAATATTATGCTCCCACTTTCCCATGTTATTAATATTTTCCTCCTTTTGTCCACTGATTTTATACAGTCCCAGAAATTTTTTGCCCAGCTGCTCTCCATCTTCAGTCCAACAGTCGCCCCAAATACTTGTATTAGCTCTGTTTCCAACCACTCTCCGTAACTCGTGTCTCGCTTCTATTCCTCCCATATCCTTGTAAATTTTGTTAATCTCTTTCCACTAGCTGGAACCCCCTGTTCGGCGACCTGTTCTTCCTTGTCTAAAATCTTCCTCGTCCCTTACGCCTCCATATCTCGTCTCCAGTACTCTCACCCACAAATTATCTTTCTCCGTTTTAAACCGCCATATCCATTTTCCGAGATTAGCTGAATTAAATAGATTCAAATCTCGGATACCAAGACCAACTCTGTTCTTATATTTGCAAACCTCTTCCCAGCTCACCCAAGGAATTTTCCTTGCTTCCCCGGTCCCCCTCCCCACAAAAAGTTCCTTTGTATTTTTATAACCTCATTGAGCACTGTTTTCGGAATTTTAAAGAACGATCAGTAATATGTTGGAATCGCGGAAAGAACAGCTTGGACCAATATGGCTCTCCCTCCCAGGGAAATCTGCTTATCCTTCCATCCGTCTAATTTTATTTTAATTCTATTAATAAAACCGTGCCAAGCTGCTATCCTTTGATGATTAATGCCGACATTCATGCTCAAGAAATTCATTGGGAGTTGGCCTATGGAGTAGCCCAAGAGCCTCGCCATCTCTTTAGTCTTCTCTTCGCCCATGTGTATACCCAACAAGCTACATTTGTTGAAATTAACCCCTAGCCCAGAAATGAGCTCGAACAGCTTAAGGATGGATTTAATTGCTCTAATATCCTCCCTTCTTCCATTGCATAAAAACATTGTATCGTCCGCGTATTGCAATATCGGAACTTGTACCTTATTCCTCCCCACACTAATTGGTTCCAGTTCGCCCTGCTCCACTGCCTTACTTACCATCGATTTCAAGCCTTCGGCAGCGATCAAGAATAAGAATGGCGACAAAGGGTCTCCTTGTCGTAGCCCCCGCTCTAATTTAAATTCACCAGACGAACTCCCGTTCACAAGAACTGCAGCGCTTGTCGTTGATACGCATTCTTTCATCCATTGTCTCCACTTTTGCGCAAAATTAATACTCTTCATCATTCTGTCGAGGTAACTTCGTCTCCCTGGGATGAATAAGTGGGTTACTCTCGCATTCTCTTGACCCTCAGCTATCGTTGTTCAGATCTTAGGGTTCCCATTTCGGTTTTCCTGGAACTCGCCGGCGAAGGCGGTCCGTCTCCAGGATCGTTGTCGGATGCCAAACGTATAAACAAATAAATAAAACCTAAACATGCTTCTAAAACATAGTTTAGATCTGTTACCCTTGAAGATCGAGGCGTTGATTCCAATCTGCAGATCTTCTAGCCTGTCTCCCAACTTCGCTCGAACACCGGGTGGACGGCGTGCTATCAAACGTGGAGAAGGTGCCTCAATTTCGTCTCCTTGAAACCCTGGCCGTTTTTCTCTATTTCGTGTGTGCTAGGGTTTCAAAACTATTTTGAGGCTCCTATTTATAATCTCCATAAGTTCATGGGCCAAACTAGGGATCCATTAGAAGGTATAGGGTTTGGGCTTCTTACAGGCCCAACTACTCTTATGTTCAGCCCAGAACATATAATTTGGCCCGAGAACATTAATTCATTCCACTAGAGAATTAATGTTGCACTCCCGTCCTATCCCGAACTGAATCAGGGCTTCTATTAGACATTATAATTCCCCGTGTTTAAGATATCGCACGTCCATTAATTATTAAAGCTTCTGACTTCTTTAAATAATTAATTTCTATAATTCCTTGAGTAGTACCACTCAACCTTGTTGTCGTACGGATTAAATCCACCTGCAGGGTTTAATACGACAATCCTTTATGAGTTTCCTCAAGGGGACATCATCAGCCTGGATGTACAGGACACGGTGCCCTAATGCCAATAAGTAGACATCATGCGAGCGATGCCACTACCCAAAATACGGAGCGTGAAGAATCTACCAAGATTCTCACCTATGATACATCAAAGTACTGAACAAGCACCCCACACATCTAAATATCACACTTCGGGTTAAGAATCATAAAAGTCACCAAGACCTCTAGTTCTTCATAACAGTCAGAACAGAAGAACATGTCTTATCTGTGATCCATTCAATACGCCTCAGCGCACTAGTATAAACTAATGGCTAAGACAAACCACTAACAAGTTTATACTACAACTTAAACCAATAGTTTTGTCCATAACTATCTCAGTTGTGAATATTGTTTATATCTTAGAAGGGACTGACAATGTGATCTTCTGTGTGACTACAAACCCACCACATCGTCTACAATGCAAGATAAGCAGACATACAAGTTGTCACAAAGAATGCAAAAATGTGAAAAACCATTTATTTCAGATAAAAGGAAATCGAATATACGTCACAAAAGCCCACTAAAAGTTTGCTTTACAGTATACACCAACAATCTCCCACTTATACTAAAGCTTAACTTTTAGTATACACATAAAGACATCAACATTTCTCCCACTTATACTCAAAGTCTAGCTTGTAATACATCGTAAACCAAGACCCTCTACATGTTTCTCAAAGATTTTTATTGCTAGCGTCTTTGTGAAAGGATCAGCCAAGTTATCCAACGACGCAATCTTAGCTACAGCCACGTCTCCTCGATTTACGATATCTCGTATAATGTGGTACTTTCGCTCTATGTGTTTACTTGCTCTGTGGGCTCTAGGTTCTTTCGAGTTTGCCACTACACCTGCGTTATCACAATAAACAGTGATACACATCGGCATACTCTGAGATACCCCTAATTCCAGAAAGAAATTACGCAGCCAAACAGCCTCCTTTGCGGCCTCTTAGGCAGCTACGTACTCGGCTTCCATAGTGGAGTCCGCGATGCATTTCTGCTTCACACTTCTCCAAGATATGGCTGCGCCTCCCAGCATAAACACATAACCCGAGGTTGACTTCCGTTCATCTCGATCAGCTTGGAAATCTGAATCGGTATAACCCAAAGGAATCAAACTATTTGACTGGTATACTAGCATATAATCTCGAGTCCTTTTCAAGTACTTGAGAATATGCTTAACAGCAGTCCAGTGTCCTTGACCAGGGTTAGACTGATATCTTGCTACCATGCCGACTGCATAACAAATATCAGGCCTCGTACACAGCATCGCATACATAAGGCTTCCTACAGCCGAAGCATAAGGAACCTTAGCCATCTCCTCTATCTCCTTCTGTGTCTTAGGACACATATCTTTAGATAGAGGGACTCCATGTCTGAAAGGTAGTACACCCTTCTTGGAATTCTGCATGCCAAAACGAGCAATCACAGTATCAATGTAAGACGCTTGAGATAAACACAACATTCTCTTTTTTCGATCACGAGTGACCTTAATACCAAGAATGTACGATGCTTCTCCCATATCCTTCATTTGAAACTGTTCTGAAAGCCACACCTTTACGTCTGATAATACTTTCACATTGTTGCCAATAAGAAGAATATCATCTACGTATAGTACTAAGAATACCACTACGTCTCTGTCACTCTTCTGGTACACACAACTTTCATTTTGACATTGTTCAAATCCAAAAGATTTGATCACCTCATCAAAACGAATGTTCCAAGACCTGGAAGCTTGTTTTAGCCCATAAAGAGACTTTTTCAGCTTCCAGACTAGATGCTCTTGGCCTTTCTTCACATAACCCTCGGGTTGCTGCATATAGATGTCCTTATCCAAATTTCCATTAAGGAAAGCTGTCTTAACATCCATTTGCCAAATCTCATAGTTCATGTGATTAGCTATGGATAAGAGAATCCGGATCGATTTTAGCATGGCTACTGGTGAGAAGGTCTCGTCATAGTCGATTCCTTCTTTCTGGGTAAAACCCTTTGCCACCAACCGTGCTTTAAAAGCAGTAATCTGCCCATCAGACCCTCTCTTACGTCTGTAGACCCACTTACACCCAACAACTTTCTTATCGTGGGGAAGTTCACTTAGGTCATACACTTCCATAGCATCCATAGATTCAATTTCTGAATCCATGGACTTGTGCCAAGACTCTGCATCTTTGTCTTTGATTGCCTCTTTGTATGTCCAGGGGTCGTTATCATCATGTTCATCGCTTGGAATCAAGTCAATAGACTCTCCCACAAACATGAAACGATCAGGTTGGCGAACAACCCTCCCACTACGACGAGGCAATGTATACAAAGGTTCATCAGAGTCGCCACGTTGTGCAGTCTCTTGTGGTATTTCCTCTTGCACACTCGGTGTGCCATTGTCTCCTCTCAACTCATTTAGAATGATCTCAGTATTGGACTTATGCTCATTCATATAGTCTTCTTCTAAAAATCGGGCATTGGTACTCACCACCACCCTCTGATCGTTAGGACTATAAAAATAACCACCTCTCGTTCCCTTAGGGTATCCTACAAACAACCGTACTTCAGTTCTAGGTGCCAACTTATCAGCTTCCTTGTTCAGCACATGTGCTGGACAACCCCAAATCCGAATGTGGTTTAGACTAGGCTTTCGCCCAGACCACAATTCAATCGGGGTTTTTGGAACCACTTTAGAAGGTACATAATTTAGAAGGTACGCTGCTGTTTCCAAGGCATAACCCCAAAAAGAGGTAGGTAATGAAGCATAACTCATCATCGATTTCACCATATCTAATAGAGTCCTATTCCTTCTCTCAGCCACGCCATTCTGTTGCGGAGTACCAGGCGCGGAGAGTTGGGATCTAATCCCGTTCTCTAATAAGTATTGCCTAAATTCATTGCTAAGGTACTCGCCACCACGATCAGAACGCAGTGACTTGATACTCTTACCATGACGGTTCTCCACTTCTGCCTTAAATTCTTTGAACTTGCCAAAGCATTCAGACTTGTGGCGCATCAGGTAGATGTATCCATATCTTGAGTAATCGTCAATGAAAGTGACGAAGTACTCAAAGCCTCCTCTAGCTTGAACAGTCATAGGCCCACACAAATCAGAGTGAATCAATTCCAACACATCATTAGCCCTATTACCCTTGGCCTTAAAAGGCCTCGAGGTCATCTTGCCTTCCAAACAGGATTCGCAGACTGAGAATGGTTCCACTTGGAGAGACTCCAAAAACCCACTACTTAC
Source organism: Galeopsis tetrahit (assembly GCA_963675135.1). Lineage (NCBI taxonomy): Eukaryota > Viridiplantae > Streptophyta > Magnoliopsida > Lamiales > Lamiaceae > Galeopsis > Galeopsis tetrahit. The sequence goes on along the minus strand of OY776122.1, from coordinate 62,288,858 downwards.
TAGTCTTTGAATCCTTCTTAGGTTGACATGACCCAATCTTAGATGCCAAAGGTATGTTTGATTCAACTTAGAAGGTTCCTTTCTCTTATTTAATGATGATGATGAATGAGCTTCAGTCACAGTATGATATGCACACGTAATAGTATAAAGATTGTTTTCTAACGTGCCAGAACAGATTAAAGAGTCATTTCTCATAATAACAACATTGTCATTAAAAACAACTGAGCATCCATCCAAAAATAACTTCGAAACAGAAATTAAATTTCTCCGAAAATTCGGCACGTATAAAACGTTCTTTAATACTAAAACAGAATTAGAAAAACATAAGTGCACGTCTCCTACTGCAACCACTGATACTATCGCAGCATTGCCCAAACTAATAGTAATGTCGCCCTCACTCAGTTCCCTTGTCTGCAGAAACCCCTGCAAGGTGTAACAAACATGGTCAGTGGCTCCTGTATCTACTACCCAAGAAAAGGTAGAACAAGCCGCAAAACATGTTTCAACAACTAAAGCGAGAGACGTACCAGAGTTGTCCTTTTTCAAAAGAGGACAATCAGACTTCCAATGTCCCGTCTTGTTGCACTTGAAACATTTGCCCTTCGGCTTTTTCACGCCACCAGAAGGTGCTAGTTTCTTGCTCCCACTGCTTTCACCACCACCCTTTTTCTGTAAAGGCTTTTTCTTCTTCTTGCCATTAGACGAAGAAGGTCCAGCCTGAACAGTAACATTGGCTTGTGGTCGTTTACCCATGAGACCCTCCACCGCGACCAATTCCGTAAGAAGCTCGGTTAAAGTATAATCCTTCTTACTCATGATCGCGTTTACACGGAAGTTCTCAAAAGACTTTGGGAGCGAGTGTAGGATCATATCGATCTTGGTGTCATTATCGATTAACCCTCCGAGGACCTCAATCTCATTCAGATATTCCATCATCTTGAGACCGTGGTCCCTCACGGACGCTCCCTCTGGCATAGAGGTTGACGTGATCTTCCTCATAGCCTCAAAGCGGGCAGCCCTATCTTTCTCACAAAAAAGCTCTTTGAGGCTCAACATCATTGCTGCGGCACTAGACATAGTTTGATGCTGCTGTTGTAAAACATTTGACATTGAGGCCAAAATGTAACAACGAGCCATCTCATCAGCCTTGTGCCACTTCTTATGAGCCTCCCTTTGCTCTTCAGTAGATTCAGCTCCCAAAGGGGCAGGAGCAGGTGTATCGAGTACAAACTTGTACTCATCAGCAACTAGGACAATGTCCAAATTTCTTTTCCAATCCAAGTAATTTTGACCAACAAGCTTATTTTGATTTAAGATAACCATAAGTGGGTTGAATGTCACCATAATGTATCTGAAATAAATAAAATGCAAGCAATGAATCACATAAGTTTGAAGCATAAAACATTGGAAACCTTCAAAACCAATATTCAACACAACCTCCAACAGCCCAACAAACACATATGCAAGCCACGTTAGGGTGGTCGTTTACACATGTATTCATTGACCAGACATTCAGTCTTTAATCTCAATATCACGTCAACTTATCCTTATGACGAATGAAATTAACAGTCGAACTTTAACTGGCCATGTGAACTAGAACAGTGACCCCGTTGGGGGGTTATATTCAAATTCACATCTAAGTGATGACCACAATTTAACAACAGTTATCTTGAATTATTCTTTACTGATGAACTCATGGATGACACATCCGTTAGGGAAGATCACACACTTCATCTAAAGATTAAAACAGTTTTATTAGAAGTCTTAACTAATAAGCTCGTGAATGTTGCACCCGTTAGGGGAAGACTCCCAAGGTCCCACGAGCAACATACACCTTACTTAAAGACCAATTGTGGAGGCCTATAAATTAATTAAAATTCAATTATCTCACTTAGTCATTTTAACATGAAGATTATTCATTGGCATAGCAAATTAACAAAAATTAACACATGCATGCCATAACAATACAAGATGCGATAAACATAGGCAAAAATAAATAAATGCACATCTATCGCAACCCCTTGAAAACCTATCAAAAACAGCCTACTATAAGCTATTACAATGATAAAAAAAAAACAGTGGCGCGGACGGATGCCTCGCATCGGCCTCTCACGCAATGCAAAAAAACCTCGAATTCTCGTCCACCGACAAAAACTGGCAGAAAACTTCATCAAGGCTTTTGAATTAGGCCTCGCCACTCGTCGTCATGGACAAGCCGTGACTCCTGTAGATCTCGTCGAGACGTTTCCGAAAAGGTCTTGTGGGCTGAAAACGGACACCCGAGTCAAAAGTTATGGCCAAAACAGTTTTCACCGTCCAAGGCCATAACCCGAAAAACTCAGATTACTGTTTTCAGATCTTCCATCGACACCGCCCATTCTCACGATCAAAAAATACAATATAAACGAGCAAAACCCTACTACAGTGATCTATGAAAAAATCCTATACTACCCACACTTATTATCTGGTGGGAAAAACGATTACAAAATCACACAAGGGTTGCGATAGAATAAAAACCTTAAATAATAAATGACAGAAACGAATCCATACATGAAACAACAAAAAAAATTGAATCATACAACAGTACGTTTCAGGCAGAGCCAACAATCTACGAATCCAGGCTCTGATACCAATTCCTGGAACACGCCGGCGAAGGCGGTCCGTCTCCAGGATCGTTGTCGGATGCCAAACGTATAAACAAATAAATAAAACCTAAACATGCTTCTAAAACATAGTTTAGATCTGTTACCCTTGAAGATCGAGGCGTTGATTCCAATCTGCAGATCTTCTAGTCTGTCTCCCAACTTCGCTCGAACACCGGGTGGACGGCGTGCTATCAAACGTGGAGAAGGTGCCTCAATTTCGTCTCCTTGAAACCCTAGCCGTTTTTCTCTATTTCGTGTGTGCTAGGGTTTCAAAAATATTTTGAGGCTCCTATTTATAATCTCCATAAGTTCATGGGCCAAACTAGGGATCCATTAGAAGGTATAGGGTTTGGGCTTCTTACAGGCCCAACTACTCTTATGTTCAGCCCAGAACATATAATTTGGCCCGAGAACATTAATTCATTCCACTAGAGAATTAATGTTGCACTCCCGTCCTATCCCGAACTGAATCAGGGCTTCTATTAGACATTATAATTCCCCGTGTTTAAGATATCGCACGTCCATTAATTATTAAAGCTTCTGACTTCTTTAAATAATTAATTTCTATAATTCCTTGAGTAGTACCACTCAACCTTGTTGTCGTACGGATTAAATCTACCTGCAGGGTTTAATACGACAATCCTTTATGAGTTTCCTCAAGGGGACATCATCAGCCTGGATGTACAGGACACGGTGCCCTAATGCCAATAAGTAGACATCATGCGAGCGATGCCACTACCCAAAATACGGAGCGTGAAGAATCTACCAAGATTCTCACCTATGATACATCAAAGTAGTGAACAAGCACCCCACACATCTAAATATCACACTTAGGGTTAAGAATCATAAAAGTCACCAAGACCTCTAGTTCTTCATAACAGTCAGAACAGAAGAACATGTCTTATCTGTGATCCATTCAATACACCTCAGCGCACTAGTATAAACTAATGGCTAAGACAAACCACTAACAAGTTTATACTACAACTTAAACCAATAGTTTTGTCCATAACTATCTCAGTTGTGAATATTGTTTATATCTTAGAAGGGACTGACAATGTGATCTTCTGTGTGACTACAAACCCACCACATCGTCTACAATGCAAGATAAGCAGACATACAAGTTATCACAAAGAATGCAAAAATGTGAAAAACCATTTATTTCAGATAAAAGGAAATCGAATATACGTCACAAAAGCCCACTAAAAGTTTACTTTACAGTATACACCAACAGGTTTACCCATGAGTCTCCCCATATTCGAATGTTCGATCCGTCCCCAATCTTCCACCGCAGTCCCCTTCCAACAAGCACTTTAGCTCCAAATATACCCCTCCAAGTGTAACTAGGGCTATGCCCTAAATGTGAGTTCAGGAAGTCTGACCTGGGGTAATATTTTGCTTTCAATACCCGCCCTAGAAGGTCATCAGGAGACATCAATAAGCGCCATCCAATTTTTCCAAGAAGGGTCGTGTTGAACAAATGTAGGTCTCGGAAACCCATACCCCCTGCATTTTTGTGCCAACACATCTGGTCCCAGCTTGTCCACTTTATTCCTTTCCTCGGGTCTGTCCAATGACCCCACCAAAAAGCATTCATCATTTCGTGCGGCCCATTGAGCACTGAATCTGGGATCATAAATGTGCTCGTTACGTATGCTGGGATGGCCTGAGCTGCAGATTTGATAAGGATTTCCTTACCAGTTTTTGATATTTTCTTTGAGCGCCATAAATTCAGTTTTTCCCATAATCTATCACGAATATATTGGAAGATCCCTGCCTTATGCCTCCCCACTAAGGCCGGGAGGCCTAAGTAGTTCCCTGTTCCCATCATTTTGTGAATGCCCAGGATGTTTTTTATTTCCTCTTTATCATCTGGGAGGACAATGGCACTAAAGAAGCATTCAAATTTCAGGTAGTTTACGACTTGCCCTGATGCTCTTTCGTATAAATTTAGGACCTCTTTTAGTGCCCCACTATCTCCTCGTGTGGCTCGGCAAAATAACATACAATCATTTGCAAAGAGCAGATGCGAGATGTAAGGAGCCCTTTGATACACCCTACTCCCTTTGACATCCATCTCAACTCTAATTCTCGTGAATCTCCGCCAAGCAGCCCCTTTGTTCGATTCCTCATAGCTCAAGAATCGACCAATAAAATTCCCAATAATCTATCCGAACTCTTTCGAGAAGTATCCCGTGGGGATGTCATACACTTGAATCCAGAAAGGGACAAGTGTCAGTGGGATTCGATGCGGAAACTCTCCTAGTTTCAGCTTGTGGAGCACTAACATGTTGACATTTTTCAAAAAAAAAAAGCTTTTAATGGAATTAGTGCTAATGTGATATTTTCCAAAAAAAAAATAAATAAATAAACAAACCAAAAAAAAAAGCTTTTAATGGAACTAGTGCAAACTGCTTTGCTACAAAGCCATTCGCATTGAATTCGGTACGCAAACACAGAAAGTTGAAATATGAAATTTAAAATTAACCATTATAGTCCGACTGTTTTCTCATTCTCATTTCAAGGCGTGGTGTGAATCTTCTTCCACAATTCCTCAACCATATAAATTCAATTCAGTAAAAATTGAAAAAAGAATAACAGCAGCATCAAAATTAATAGAAAATATTAACTGGTCAATTTTGATAATGATTAAATGTGGGTGACTAAATCTAAAAAAAAAAAAAAATTTAATGGAACTAGTGCTAACTGATACTCGAAACTCGCACTATCACGGTGAGAGAAAAAAAAACAAAAAAAAAAATAACAAAGCTTTTAATGGAACTGTGCTAACTGTTTTTTTTTTTTTTTTTAACGGTAAAAGCTTAATATTTCCACTCGAGTATTCGGGATACTCAACCCATAAATGTACAGGGTGAGACTATAATACAAGGATTGCACAAGGTCTGAGTATCCCATGAATGTACAGGGTGAGACTATAATACAAGGATTGCACAAGGTCTTATGCCATCGCCTTCTCAACTAACAAATTACTCAACAAGACACAAAAAATGATTATTACACTAAGCTGAGATAGATGAATATGGGCTTAACAACTTCTCCCCTCCCATCCATGTCCATAGTTTGATTTTTATGCTCTCCATCGTCTTTTTTAAGGTTTGGTGTTCGTTTTTAAACCTCTTCGTATTTCTATGATTCCAAAGCTCCCAGACAACGCACACCCATAGACTGGATGCAAACCGCCTCCTCACCTTACCGGAACCTAGAGCTTCGTAGTGTTGCATCGAGTGGATCCGAATATCATTATGCGCCACCATCTGAATCTTTAGCCACTAGTAGCATTCATTCCACACTGCTGCTGCATATTCACATTCGATTATAAGGTGACTATTACTCTTCGACCCATTCTCGCATATCACGCATCTCGCCTCCTCGTCCGAGAATTGCATCCCTCTCTTCCTTAGGTTGTCCGTAGTCGCGAGTCTGCCTTTTAGAGCTTTCCATCCTATCAATTTTATCCTTCGCGGCACAAAACTTTTCCACCGAATTTTGAACTCTATGCTCTCGACTGCTGCAGCGTTTCCGCCCTCCTTTTCCCCAACCATCTTTGTGTATGCTGTGCTGGTGGAATACCTCCCTATCGGCGCCAACTCCCACTCCCATATGTTCTCCATGCTCTGCGACATTTTACACCTGTTCACACAAACAAAAGTTCATTAAAATTTATTTGTTCATTGATATTAAGCTGTCTCTCCCAAACGCACTCTCAGTTCCAGATATTATGCTCCCACTTTCCCATGTTATTAATATTTTCCTCCTTTTGTCCACTGATTTTATACATTCCCGAAATTTTTTTGCCGAGCTGCTCTCCATCTTCAGTCCAACAGTCGCCCCAAAAACATGTATTGGCTCTGTTTCCAACCACTCTCTGTAACCCGTGTCTCACTTCTATTCCTCCCATATCCTTGTAAATTTTGTTAATCTCTTTCCACTAGCTGAAACCCCCTGTTCGGCGACCTCTTCTTCCTTGTCAAAAATCCTCCTCGTCTCTTAGGCCTCCATATCTCGACTCCAATACTCTCACCCATAAATTATCTTTCTCCGTTTTAAACCGCCATATCCATTTTCCGAGAATAGCTGAATTAAATAGATTCAAATCTCGGATACCAAGACCAACTCTGTTCTTATCTTTGCAGACCTCTTCCCAGCTCACCCAAGGAATTTTCCTTGCTTCCCCGGTTCCCCTCCCCACAAAATGTTCCTTTGTATTTTTATAACCTCATTGAGCACTGTTTTCGGAATTTTAAAGAACGATAAGTAATATGTTGGGATCGCGGAAAGCACAACTTGGACCAATGTGGCTCTCCCTCCTAGGGAAATCTGCTTATCCTTCATCCGTCTAATTTTCTTTTAATTCTATTAATAAAACCGTGCCAGGCTGCTATCCTTTAATGATTAATTCCGACATTCATACCCGAGAAATTCATCGGGAGTTGGCCTATGGTGCAGCCAAGAGCCTCGTCATCTCTTCAGTCTTCTCTTCGCCCATGTGTATACCTAACAAGCTACATTTGTTGAAATTAACCCCTAGTCCATAAATGAGCTCGAACATCTTAAGGATGGATTTAATTGCTCTAATATCCTCCCTTCTTCCATTGCACAAAAACATTGTATCGTCCGCGTATTGCAATATCGGAACTTGTACCTTATTCCTCCCCATACTAATTGGTTCCAGTTCGCCCAGCTCCACTGCCTTACTTACCATCAATTTCAAGCCTTCGGCAGCGATCAAGAATAAGAATGGCGGAAAAGGGTCTCCTTGTCGCAGCCCCCGCTCTAATTTAAATTCACCAGACGAACTCCCGTTCACAAGAACTGCAGCGCTTGCCGTTGATACGCATTGTTTCATTCATTGTCTCCACTTTTGCGCAAAATTCATACTCTCCATCATTCTGTCGAGGTAGTTCCAGTCTACCGAATCATAAGCCTTTGCGAAATCCACTTTGAACATCACCCTCTTTTTGCGTTTCTTCTTGGCTTCTTCAATTGATTCGTGAGCAATCAGAATGTCATCCATAATTTGACGCCCACCGATGAATGTCGATTGACTATCTGAAATAACCATCTCCAGAACCCTAGCAAGCCTTCGTGCCAGCGTTTTGGCGATAATCTTGTATAGGCCTCCGATTAAGGAAATCGGACGAAACTCTTCCAAACTTTTTGCCCCCTCCTTTTTCGGAATTAATATAATAAAAGAGGGGTTGGAGCCTCTCACCATCCTTCCGTGCTGATGGAACTCTTTCATCATTAAAAGAATTTCTTCTTTAACCATATCCCAATTATCTTTAAAGAATCCCATTGAAAAGCATCGGGCCCCGGGCTTTTATTAATATCACAGTCCCAAACTGCCACCTTTACTTCCGCTTCATCGAACTCCGAAATGAGATGTCGTTGTCACACTGTTCTAGTTTGCGGCCGATCAGTTCAGGTGGAATTCTGGGTCTAGTGAAACCATCTGATTTAAAGTGCGAGCTAAAATGCCTAAAAACCTCATGTTTAACCGCTAGAGTCGACTATGACCACCGCCCATTTATGGTTAGGCCGTGGATCGCATTTCCGGATTTTTAGCCAATAATATATCTATGGAACGCGCTCGTATTTAAGTCCCCCTCCTTCAACCATCTCAGCTTTGCAACTTGGCTTAGTTGCTCCTCTTTTGTTCTCATATCGTTCTAAATCCCCGCGAGCAGCTCCTGTCTTTTTTCAATCTCCCTATCCTCCAACCCGAACGTGTCATCAATGTAGATGTTGTTAACTTTTAAATGCTTTAACATTATCAACAACATCTTAATTTGACCTTCCTTGATTTATTCTAAGTCTTTTCTGAAATGTTACATTAAATGTTGTACTAAATGCTCTCACATTCAGGCACGATTCCAGAAGGTTCTACAAGAGTCTGGAACATGGAAGAGTCCAGAATGTTGCAGAACGTGATAGAAGAGTTTAGAGCATTGTAGAACGACCTGGAAGATGGAAGAAGGATCTAGAGAGATTATGGAAGTTGAGGTCCTAAAAAATAGGATCTCATAATGGAAGGATCTAGAACTTGGCTATTTCTCTATAAATACCGCTGGAGTCTTTCATTTCAAAGTATGCACTATTCGAGTAACACCTTCTTGAGAGTTCAACCCTAGTTCGGAGTTATGGTCAGTAGTTGTATCGTTTAACGTACGCCGAGGGATACCACACCTTCCAGTGTACTTAGTTCTAGTCTTGTATCGAGTGAGAGTGAATCATAGATCAGATTAGTTCTTTAGATAGTGTTCTTACACTTAAGTCTATTTGCAGATTCAGGCACCTGCCTCGATCATAGTTTCTGTTTGTGGAATGTTGAAGTAATTGCTGAGACATTTCACACGACATTTTTGTGTATAACTTAGGAACTAAGTTATTGTTTCGCCGTAAGGCTTAGCATAGGTTTTTTTATTAATAAAATCTATGTTAAAAATTATTCCATTGTGTTCGTATTGTGTTTTAGTGTTTTAGACTTCCGCTGTGTACTGTGTTTAATTATTCACATTTTGTTAGAGTTAATGCTACACTAATTGTCACAACATTCAGTGTAACATTGTTCTGTTTTTTACTTAAACACTAAATACCATTCACCCACACACTTTCAGTTGGTATCAGAGTCGATACCTGACGACACTAGGTTTAGATCCTTGCTTAAAGTGTGTTTTAGTTTATGTTAGCAATGGAAACACATCACATATCCACAGCACTTAGGCCACCCGTTTTAGATGGTTCAAATTATGCTTATTGGAAGCCTAAGATGCGTATGTACATCAAGTCAATTGATGAACGTTCTTGGAGGACTGTTCTTACAGGTTGGGACGTACCAAAGAATCCAGTAGATGCCGATGGTGAAATTCAACTCAAGAAAGAAGTTGATTGGACAGCCGATGAGATAACAACAGCAGGATATAATTCTAAAGCCTTAAATGCTATTTTTACTTCTGTTGATACCTCTATGTTTAAAATTATATCTAACTGTTCTACTTCTAAAGATGCATGGGACAGGTTACGAGAGCATTGTGAAGGTTCCAATAGTGTTCGAAGGACAAAGCTTCGAATGTTGGGGACAAAGTTTGAGAATCTCCGAATGAGGGAAGATGAAACAATGTTGGTCCTGAAAGGAGTAAATAACAAGTGTATGGGGGGGGGGATACACTTGTATGCAAATTCTTTTCAACTTTGATCAAACCAGAGTTCAGCAAGGTTGTCCTGGACAACTCTGCTGAAGATGATTAACTCTTCTAAGATAATCAGACTACTAAGTACTATTGAGTACTTAGTTGAATAACTATCTAAGGGAGTTATATGTGCGGAATTAGTGGTTGGCCCTTTTTGTTTAGACTCCTTTAGTTTCTGAGATCACTTAGTCAATTCAATACAGTTCAGTTTCAGGGACTTTGTCCAATACAGTGTTGCATAGTCTTTGAGTATATGTTCTTTTGAAGATCAGTTATGTGTGCAGTGTTGAATGTATGAAAGTACTTGTAAGGCAAATCAACACAAGAGTTTATAGTGGTTCAGAGACTCAAGCTCCTACATCCACTTTCCCTGATTTAACAGGATAATTCCTTTACTCTTGGAATTAACTTATTTTATAGTGCCAAGGTGCACTTGATCAAGAACACCACTCCTTGGTGAATTGATCCCTAGGATGTCTAGAGTCCTAGTACCCTTTCTCAACTCAGAACTGAACTGTTCTTCTCTCAACAGTCAACTCCTACCACTTCTACTACTACAACCTTCTCACTTTCTCACTTGAAAGGGGTAAGGGTTGAAGTAAGGTTCCAACTAATGAGATATCCTTTACAATGAAGATCAGTGTATAAGGATAGGATATCTCTCTAAGCTTGTGTATGAATATACAATTGGGTACAACTTAGAAGAAGTGTATGAAGACTAAGATAGTCTTTGAAAGCTTTTAGTGTTCTATGAGCTTCAGAATACTTGAGCAGTTGGATTCTGTTGAGGTGCTTTCAAATGGTCTTCACACTTCTGTATTTATAGACAAATTTGAGGATTTGTCCGTTGGAGAGGCAGCCCCAAATTGCTATAAATGTCTTCCTTGAGTTCTTCAAACTGAAAGACAGATTCTTGATAGTGACATGTCCTTATTTGGGTAATAAACGGTTGTATAAGCTTTGTCTTCATTCTGCAGCACTCTTCCCAATATCTGACTTTCAGATTCTCTTGCTAGGATATGGACATGGCTTCTGAAGGTTGATCCAATGATAGGACAACATTCCTTATTAACTGGACAACTCTTCTTATCACTATCAGCAGTCTTGCTTATCAGCAAGGTTGGCTAGTTCTTCTTTAGATGACTTGGCTCTTATCCTTTGCTTTACTTGAAAGTGATCTTAGCATGATTCATTGTAGTTCTTTAAGGTGTGGTTGTCTCTATCTCTTCAGCATAGTTGACCTCAAGCAATTTCAGAGTACTTGATCTTGATTGTGCTGAGATAACTCTTCTGGACAACTCTCCTGATCAGCATACTTGGCCTTTGAGCTTCAGAACCTTTGTTCTTGCTTTAATTGCACAGAGACAACTTCTCTGGACAACTCTCCTGATCAGAGCATTTGGTTTTCAATAGAGTGTACTTGGCCTTTCATAGGTTTAATGATTATTCCAGAATTTGAGCCTTGAGGGGACTTATCTTGATGAACTTCTAAGCATAGGTTCCCCTTCACATTGTGCATCTATACAACTAAGAGTTGCCTAACATATCAGCTTCTCATCTAACCTTTATTCTATATGTTCTATCTTCTCTAGAACATACTCAATTTGACTTAGGCATGTCTCAGGGGGTTTTGGTATTTAATCAAAACATATCTCATTTTATTCTCAACAATTTCCCCCTTTTTGATGATGCCAAAACATACACATTCTATGCAAAAGTGTCTTGACTACACCTATTACATTTATCTTCAGAAGACATGACTAAGGTCAATATTCCTGAAAAACAATGTGTTAGTGTATTCACTGTTTATGTTGCAAGTAGGTTTCAAAGATAGGCATAGAGAGATTTCTTGCAATAATGTATCTTGATTCAAAGGTAGTTCAACTATCATTCATATAAAGGTCATTACAAGCATGTTGATAGTTGAAGATAACTTATCAGAGCATGAATTCAAGACATCATTTCATTACAACTATTCATTTCATATACTAGACATAAGATCTAGAGTATCAAAGCAAAACAACTGAACACTTAGGAGTATCTAGATCTTCAAGTTTCGGAGCATCTTCTAGTATCAGAGCAAAAACAAAATACTTCAAGTATCAGAGCAGAATACTGGATATCAGGATAAATGCTTGTATCAAAGCAACCAATGCATATTAGAGCAAATACTAGTATCAGAGCATCCAGATCATAAACAGTCTGTCAAGGCACACCACATCAGCAGGCTTGTCCAAATTTCAGCATATTTGACCAATTAAAAGAAATATCTTCAGATAAGATAAGTTTCTATCCAAAAAAAAAAGGTCAGGGGACTTAGCCATTTTCAGAGATCATGCTCAGCAGGTGGCACCATCCCATATTGTGCCCACACTCTTCTTTTCAAGGTCATGGCTTCTTGGTTTGTTCCCTTGGGTCCAAGAACCATCTTGTTTAGCTTGAGGATTTCAGTAAATTCCTTCAGGATTCTTGCCTGGTCAATCCATCCTTCAAGCTTTGGAGGCATGTATATGATTGGCTTGGGAGCTGTGAGTTCAAATCTTGCAATATCAGCAGCTGCAAGTAGTTGTTGATAGAGCTCTCTATAATATTCTATCATGAACTCAGCAAAAGTAGAGTTGGCATCTCTTCCATTCCATCTATCAATGACATAATAGGCATAGACAAACTCCCTTTTGGCTTCCTCCCATGAGTCATTCAGCTGAATTGGCACCCATTTATCCAAGTGAGGATATTTGGTGTCCATTGGGATTAGCAGCTGTGGCTTCATCTTATTATAAGTTGCTCTCTTCCTTCTTGGCTTCTGGAAGTCTGCTCTCCTTTTATCTCTTACTCTTTGTGCTTCATCCATCAATCCATCTTTTCTTGGGCCCTCATCATGGCCAGTTTTTGTTGTGTTTCAGGGTCTTTGCCATACCCTTCATGAAACAGCTTTGATGGATCATGAGCTAGGACAATTGTCTTCTTCTTAGGTTCAGGTCCAAATCCTTCAGCAAATAGCTCTTCAACATCTTCAGTGGACTTGGGACCTTCAGCACTTCTGGTAGATTCAGAGGACTTATCCTTTTCAGCAGTCTTGGGCTCTTCAGCATCTTTATTCTTGTCAGTATTCTTGGGCTCTTTAGCAGTCTTATCTACTTCAGCAGATTTGGCCTTCTTTGAGATAGGCTCATCATCATCAATTCTGAATTCAGGTGGTAGATCAAGGTTGTTGGGAAAATCAGTGAATGTCTCAGCTTGCCTTTTCTTTCCTTTTTCCCTCTTGATCTTTCCTCTAGTTTGGACACCTTCAACATCTTTGTCCAAACCAGACACCTCACCACCTGGTCTCTGCTGTAACCTCACTCTTTCCTCTTGAGCTGAGGCCATTGAGTTTTTCAAAGCAAGTGCTAACTGCTCTTCTTCATCCAAGTCTTCCAAGTTCAGCACTGCTGGCTCTTTTCCTTCAGTAACTTTGTATTTTCCTTTGATTGGGCTTCCAATCACCAAGGCACCTTTTGCTCTAGCTCTTTCCCTTTCCCCCTTTTTGGCAGCATCAAAACACTGGGGTTTGAGCTCACTCATTGTTGTAGCCATTAGGGATTGGGCCTGGTTTAGAGATTTCATCTCCTCCAACAAATATACATTCTCATCATGTATATTTTGCATCCTGTCACTGCTCAAGCTAAGAAAGGCTAGAACAGGCTTCATCTTTTGTTGGACAACCTCCTCCAAGGTTGCTTTCAGGGATGCATCAATTTGGGCTTTAAGAAGCTCAGTGAGGTTGGCCACTGCACCTTCAGCAATGTTGGCCATCACCTCTTGGGAAAATTTCTCTGAGGCTGCTTTCACCATAGCAAGTCTTTATGCCTCTGCCCTTTTCTTTTGCAATGTTGTCTTCTTGCCAAGAGCTTGCTTAATGGTCAATCTGATAGCTTGAACATTTGCATTGTGATTATCTATAAGCAGCTTTTGATCTTTCTTGACCTCCTTTGAGATGTTCTCCATACTGACTTTGGCTTTGTGAACTTCAGTGGAAATGGTTTGAAGACCAGATTCCACTCCTTCAAGTCTTGCTTCTAATGTGGGTAACACCACATCCTTAGAGCCTGTCAGCCTCATTTCCACAGATGCCAAGGTTCTTCCATGCTCATTTAATGCTCCAGAAGTTTCTGCATGAGCTGATTGAACTTGTTGAGCCAAGGAATCCAGCTTTGTTGATTGCAAGCCAAGTAGGGCTTGTGCTGATCCAGAATCAACATGGATGGGAGCATCTGTCAAGAAGTCATCTGCAAAGATTTGATCAAGACTTATACCTGCAATGTTAGACAAATCAAACATGTTAGGGAATAGACACTCATCACCCTCAATTTCTTTTTCATAAGACTCTAATACATCAGCAGTCTTCTTCTCATTTTCAACTATTTCTTTTCTTCCTTCATTAGTAATTTCCTCACTTAAAGAAACAGGCCTCATTTCATCAAGGGATTCCTGAAGTTCAGATTTGACTTCAAGAATAGCCTGCGCTTCCTCACTTATATCACCCTCATTTGGTGGCACACTCACTATCCTAGTGATCACCACATCTCTTTCATCTACTACTCCCTCTGGTTTTTCCACTAAATTCTCCTTTTCAACTCCATCACCTAAACCTGCATCATCTCTACCTTCAACAAGGTTCAAAGATGGCAGTTATGGGGAGATCACAGTGCTTATTTCAATAGCCACTGAGTCATCCTGAATGATTAAGGGCTGATCAGTGTCCAACTCTCCTGACACTGAATAGGCCTTAACCAAACCAGCCTCTAGTAAAGGTTACACACCAGCAAAGTGTAGCAATCTGCTCTCCTCTACTTGCCACCAGTTTGCACCTTTATCTTGGATGCCTTGTGAGATCTCCATAATAGTCTTGTCTTTCACATCAACAAGCATCCTCAAATCATGGAATGTCTTCTGAATTCTTGGAAATTCAGCAAGTTGTGGATACAAACTGTCTACAGTAGCCTTGGCTCCTCCTATGAGCATACTTTCATAAGTATACTCCTCCTCATCTCCACTTGAATGGGGACTTTGGGTTATAGGGGAGTTGGCTCTGGGTTCTCCTAAGGTGGCTTCAGGAAGGTTGAGTTCAGGGATATTGGCTTCAGAAAGATTGTTTGCAATTGAAGGTACTTCAGTTGCTGTAGAGAGCAATGGGTCTGAAGGGGCTTTGCTCAAGGGGGTTGGTTCAAAGAGTGCACCCTCTAAAAGCTTTGAGTAATTGAGCATAGATGAGTCAAGGGGAGATTGCAATCTTGTCTCATCTACTGCTATATCTGCTAGCACATCTATCCCACTTCTTTGCACACTCACTTCTGGAGAATATCTCTTAGTGAGATTTACAGGGGTGATGGGTTGGTTGGGAGGGGTAACATGGGTTTCAGGGGAGTTGGGTTCAATATTCTGGGTTTCAGGGATGTTGGCCTCTATTGGTTGACCTTCAGGGACCTTGGATTCTGGAGTTCCAGAACCAGATGAGTTGGTCCTTGACTTGGATTTGGTCCTGCTTTCAGCTCTACTCTCTCTTAGAGCAAGTTGGAGAGACCTTTCTTCCTGAAGTTCCAGCACTTTATCAGTAGGCTTGACCCTTCTCTTGCTGGCCCTACTGCTCCCACTTCCTTCACCATCCTTTTCAGGGACAACTTCCCTGATCCTCTTATCACCTCTAGACTTTTGTCTAGTCTCATTATACTTTTGTCTCAATTCTTCTAAATGATCTAAGGGCACACTTACTCCCTCTTCAGCAACTTCTTCAATCTCAGTTGAAGCTCCTGAGTTCTCCTCTGAAGGGATTTGAGACATTTTCCTTATTTTCACCACTCTGGCCTTTGTCCTCTTTTTCAATTTTGGCTTTTCCTCCCCCTTCTCTTCAGCAGGTTTGGCCATAAACAACCTCCTTTGCTCAGTTTTCTTGCTGAGCTTTCTAAACAGAATCTTTTGGGCTGGGAGGATCTTTGCAAAGGTTTGCATTTGAGAATAATGGGAAAATCTTTCAATCAACAAGCTTGCCCTGGTGCAATACTTGAGTTTCCCTTCTAGCACAACCTTGTTGTGGGCTTTCACCTTAAACTTGGCTTTTTCCTTCATCATCTCAGACATGATGAAGGTCCTCCAATCAAATTTGATACCTTTGTCACTAGCATCAATAACTGCAGCTATAATTCTGATTCTTGGATGGCTGACTTGCTCCAAGCTTCCAATATTGCTCATAAGACTCTTAGTGATTACCTCAAATAGATTGAGAAATTTTGGCTTGAGAGTCTTCTTGTTTTGGGTTGAAGAGATGGGACCTGAAACCAAAAGCCATTCTTGTGTTATTTCCTCTTCATGATCAACACCATACAGTTCTGGATTCCTTCCCTCAGAGGGCAATCCAAAGGCTCCTTCAAGATCTTCTGAAGAGAATTTCACTCTATGAAATTTCTCTTCCTCCTCTCCTTCTGCCACATATGAGAGCTTTGAAGAAACTTCACCATCTTCAGGCTCACCTCTCCACTTGAGGAAAGCAAAGAACTCAGCCATGTAGCCTTCTAAGCAAGAGCTTGGTCTACCCTCCATAAACTTCTGCAATCCAGCTCTCCTCAACCATCTCAGGGTTGGTGTAATCTCAGGATCCTCACTTTCAAATGATACTATGGGCTCAAAGTGAAGACTGTTTTTGTTGCTTAAGTACCCAAAATCAAGGTCTAGAGCCTTGTTGGAGAA
This sequence comes from Galeopsis tetrahit, assembly GCA_963675135.1. Taxonomy (NCBI): domain Eukaryota; kingdom Viridiplantae; phylum Streptophyta; class Magnoliopsida; order Lamiales; family Lamiaceae; genus Galeopsis; species Galeopsis tetrahit. The sequence continues at coordinate 62,272,282 of OY776122.1, read as the reverse complement.
ATCAATGATCATTTCTGGTCTAACTTTGGGAGCCATTGAAGGTTTATAGAGAAACATTTGAGAGAGATTTGAGAATGTTTGAAGTAAGTTAGAGCTAGGGTTTCGAATACTTGGGGAAGAAGTGTTTGTGGGGGATCTTAAGACTTGTGAATATTCTAAAAAGAATGTTTGTCAATGAGTTGGTGGGTCTTAAGCCTTATTCAATTGTTTATAAAAGTAGAAATCTAAAATGGATGGCCAAGATTGATTTCAGGGGAGTTGGCCATTTTTGATCCAATGGTTAAAAACCAATGTAACAGTGAGAAACTGTTTTATTCAAAACGTGGGTGGAGTTTTAATGTTTGTTTAAAGCTGGGGGGTTTTCAAGATAGATCATGTCCCAAAGGGTTTAATGCAAACAAGAGTTAAATCTTGGCATTTAATGCATGGAAAGTAACCTTTTGGGTGGGAGACAAATTAAATCCCAAAAAGGTGAAATCTGTATTTGCAATGGGACAGATTTCGAAATAGACAATGATTACCCAAAATAGGTGCTTATCAGACCAAGATTTGGTTTAATAGCAAGGACAACTTATCTGACCCCACTAGGACAAGTGTCCTGAAAAGATGTGGAAAACTGTCCTGAGATTCAATGGACAAGTGTCCTGATAAATGAGGGTCATCTTTTCTGAGTTTCACTAGACTTGACCAAGTCTGCTGAAGTTTGAAATTTCTTCCCCCTTAATGAATGAACTCCTTTGGACTCATTTGTCCAACTTCCCTGGATCAAGTAGACCCAACTCTGCTGATAATTCCAGAAATCTTGCCTCAGCAAGTGGTTTTGTCAATATATCAGCTTTTTGATGATCTGTGTGGATCTTTACCAACTTGATATCCTTCCTTTCCACATGATCTCTAATGAAGTGATGCTTGATGTCCACATGTTTGCATCTAGTGTGTAATACAGGATTCTGTGATATGGCAATAGCACTGTTATTGTCACAGAAGATAGGCACTTCAGTAGAGTTGACATTGTAGTCTCTTAGTTGTTGTCTCAACCACAGAATTTGAGCACAACAACTTCCAGCAGCAACATATTCAGCTTCAGTGGTGGAAGTAGCCACTGTGTTTTACTTCTTGGAGAACCAAGATATGAGTTTGTTGCCCAAGAATTGACAAGTCCCTGAGGTGGACTTTCTGTCAATTCTACATCCTCCATAATCAGCATCTGAGTAACCAATTAACTCAATATTGTCATCAGCAGGGTACCAAAGGCCTAGATTTTCAGTGCCTTTGAGATACCTCAAAATCCTTTTTGTAGCCTCAAGATGGCTTTTCTTAGGATTTGCTTGAAACCTTGCACAAACACCTACTGCAAAGGTGATGTCAGGTCTGCTGGCAGTGAGATAGTGGAGTGAGCCAATGATTCCTCTATACTCAGTAGAGTTGGTTGAGATACCACTCTCATCAGGATCTATCTTCCAATTAGTGTTCATTGGGATCCTTACTGGCTTGCTTGTTGTACACCCAAACTTTTTGATCATTTCTCTGGTGTATTTAGCTTGGTTGATGAAGATTCCTTCCTTTGATTGCTTGACTTGTAGACCCAAGAAGAAATTCATCAGACCCATCATGGACATCTCAAACTTGCTTTGCATGAACTTTGAGAACTTCTCACACAGCTTGTAATTGGGGGATCCAAATATAATGTCATCCACATATATTTGGACAAGCAAGATGTCCTTTCCTTCAGTGATTCTGAAGAGAGTTCTGTCTACAGTTCCTTTGATGAACCCATGATCCAAGAGGAACTGTGACAGTGTGTCATACCAAGCCCTAGGGGCTTGCTCGAGTCCATATAGAGCTTTCTTCAATCTGTATACTTGGTTTCCAACCTCAAAACCTGGTGGTTGCTCCACATAGACTTCTTCTTTCAAGACTCCATTCAGAAAGGCACTCTTGACATCCATCTGGTATTCTTTGAACCTCTTGTGGGCTGCATAGGCTAGGAAGAGCCTTATTGCTTCTAGCCTTGCCACAGGTGCAAAGGTTTCATCATAGTCAATGCCTTTATGCTGGCAATAACCTTTTGCCACTAGTCTTGCTTTGTTTCTGACAATCACATCATTCTCATTCTTTTTGTTCTTGAACACCCACTTGGTTCCAATAACATCTTGATGTGAAGGTCTATCCACCAGCTCCCATACTTCATTTCTGGTGAATTGATTAAGTTCTTCTTGCATTGCTGTGATCCAGTTTGCATCTTGAAGTGCTTCATCAATGTCTTTTGGTTCCTGATCTGACAAGAAACAACAGAACATATCACTTTCACCATGAAAACTTCTGGTTTTGACTCCTATACTTAGGTCACCAAGTATCAGATCAGTAGGATGGTCAGACAACCAAGTCCTTCTTTTTCTGATCTCTTCAGTAGAGTTGTCCTCTACTGAATTTGAGTCATTAGTGTTACAGAATTCAGGATAATTGAATGTAGGATCTAATTCAGGATCATATTCAGGAGTGTTGTCCTCAATGTCAGGAACATTAGCATTTTCAACATTTATGGTTCCCCCTTGAATATTGGATCCATTAACTACCTCAGCAGAGCCTGCTTCTTCATTGGTAGTTGTTACCTGGATGTGAACTGGGATTGGATCATTCAGTTCACCACTTCCTTCAGTGGGGTTTGCTTCAGGAATATTGCCTTCAGGATAGTTGTCTAGTATAGCATTTTCAGGGAGATTGGCTTGGACAACATCTATGAATTCAATGTCCTTGTCTTTTAGGCTCAATCTGGTTGTTCTTTGTGTGATTTCTTCAGAGTCCAGGTTTTTGTTCCTGATCTCAAAGATAGATTCATCAAACACAACATGAGGTGTTTCTTCCACTATAAGAGTTTTCTTGTTGTAGACTCTGAAAGCTTTACTGATTTGAGAGTATCCAAGAAATACTCCCTCATCAGCTTTGCTTTCAAAGGCTTTCAACTGTTCTTTCTCATTATTGTGAATGAAACACTTACAACCAAATATGTTAAAGTAAGACACTTTAGGCAATCTTCCTTTCCAGAGTTCATAGGGGGTTTTGCCTTGCCCCTTAGTAATCAAGCATCTGTTTTGAGTATGGCATGCAGTGTTTATAGCTTCAGCCCAAAACCTCTTAGGTAAATTTGAATCAGCAATTAGGGTTCTAGCAGCTTCTTTTAAGGTTCTATTTCTTCTTTCTGCAACTTCATTTTGTTGGGGAGTTCTAGCTACTGAGGTTTCATGAGTTATTCCATTAGATGTGCAATACTCATTGATGTATGAATTTATGAACTCAGTGCCTTTATCAGATCTTATCTTGATAATGCTAAGGCTTTTCTCATTTGATAGTCTCTTAAGAAGTTCAGGTAGTTTGACTTGTGTTTCCTTCTTATTAAGGAGGAATACTACCCATGTGAAACTAGAGAAATCATCTACTACTACCAATTTGTATTTTCTTCCATTTATGCTTGAAGGGGTAATTGTTCCAAATAAGTCCATATGTAAAAGTTCAAGTACCCTTTCAGTAGAGATGACTGGTTTTCCTTTGAATGAGGCTTTAATCTGTTTTCCTTCTCGACATGGTTTGCACACATGTTCTTTAATGAAAACCTCATTAGGTAGTCCTTTAACTAATGCATTTCTAGCAAGTTTGTTCATTGATTTGAAGTTCAGATGGTTTAGCCTCTTATGCCATAACCAACTTTGTTCATTAGTACTTTTAGCAATGAAGCATGCAGCATCAGTAGACTTGTCCCAGTCTGCAAAATACACATTTCCTTTCCTAGTTTCAGTCAATAGAGTTTGTTGAGTTTTATCTTTAATTAAGCATTTTCCACTTGAGACCTTGTTGGTCCCTGAACGAGTAATGAATGGGATTAAAGTCTAGAGGGGAGGGGTGAATAGACTTTAAAACTTTTTCAAGAGAGTTGGGAACCTCTTCTGATTGCTATGTCAACTGGACTACAAGTCTGCTGGTCCAGATGACTATAGTGATCTGATAGAGGAGGTTATATGCGGAATTATGGTAGGCCTTGTTTAGACTCATTCTTTTGTTTCTTGTGAAAGTGTTTAACTTGTTTTCTTTAATGAAAGTACTCAACTGATGCTGGTTTGAAAGCTGTGGCCTTGTTTTGAAGAATATTGAAATCACAGTATGCACTATATAATAGTTAATGAAATGACAAAATGTAAAGTGCAATAAGTAAATAACACCAGGTTTATAGTGGTTCGGATATACGATCCTACGTCCACTCTCACGTCCTAACGTGATATTTAATCCCTTTAATTTACCGCAAATTACAAGGGTCTTGACCTTTAGAGTCCCAAGGATAGGACTTTGAGATCTGAGCCGTCCTAACAGCTACGGTCTCCATAAGTGATTGTAAGCACTTGCACTTTGAGGGTTTCAAAAACTTTAACCTTTCGGAGAGGGTTTGGGGTTTTTGAAGTGTATCCAACTAATGATTCAAGCTTATAATTTGCTTAATCACTTTACCTAAAATAAATGATATACAATATGAACAGGTTTCAGGTTCTTATGGGTTGGATAGAAATCACTTAAGAGCTATGGATAATCTAATGGATTCTGGCTCTTTGAGAACTCTTAGGACAATATGACTTTAGCTTGATTGTTTGCTAGGCTTGTTGAATTCTCTTGTTGTGACTTCGTGCTTGTGATTTCTCATCCTTTTGTATTTATAGTGGTGATTGCTTGCAACTAGCCGTTGGAGTTGACTAGCCGTTGGGGCAATCTTTCCATAATGGCTTGATTCCTTGATTCCAGTCGCTTGATTGCTTCAATCCTGGGATCATGTTAATCTTCTAAATAAGGTAGGTCTTTGTTTAAACTGCAAGATGACTTTGGAATCAGCCGAGTCCTGGAAGAACACATAGTCTTCTGATCTGAACTTCTAGTCTTTTGACTACTCTTCTGGCCTTGTGTCTTCTGTCTTTTGATATCAGCAGAGTAAAACTCTTCTGATCTGGCAGTTTTATGTCCTGCTTTAGGCCATCTTCAATCTGGGACTCCATCAGTTAAGTAGGTATACGAGCACCTTACTTAACTGGTCTTCAACGATCTCCTAGTCTTCATGTCTTCTACTCTTCTCATCTTGAGGGAGCGCGTGTAAGCCGGGACTGTGCTGATCAGCTGATATCTATACAGTTGATCACACAAGACTAGTCTAAGCTGTTCTATACAAGGTCAGCTGATCCTATTACATTTATAAACTCTAAGTGTTTTGGCCATCAAAACTATTCTAACATCAAGTGGGGCTTAGGGTGAATTTATATCCCAACAATTTCCCCCTTTTTGATGAAGCCAAAACTATATATGATAAATGCTCTTAATAAGATAAGATAGGAGTTTTTAAACTTCATAAAAACTGAAGTATCTGATGAAGACAATGAGAGTTTGTCTTGAAAGCAAAGAGAACTAAACTTGAATATATATAGAGCTTTTACAGATTACAAGTAATAGTTTCTTTAAAGCTTTGAAAGTGGTCTTCATCAGGTCTTCTGATCTTCAGATGCGGAAAGCAAGGTACAGACGAGTTCGAACTTCTTCCATGTGCTGCAGGTCTGTAACATTCTCCTCTTCATAGATCTTCTCTAGGATCCTTTTGACTTCAATTAAGTCTGTTCTTCCAGAATCCAGAGTGGGAGGATCCCATTTGGGTTCTTCAGGGGTTAGGATTCTGCAGTTGTCAAGTTCTTTGGCTGTCTTGACTACTTCATTCCAGAACTCTTGATCTTCAATGTTCATGAATTGATTGAACTGGAAGAATTCATCTTCATAGGTTGGGAGAGGGCCAAATTTTCTTACAATGTGGTGTTGAATTTGCCATTTCTTCTTCAGAGGGTACCACCTTGGTAGCTCATCTTGAAGGTCTAAATAATCCACATAGTTGCTATCAAACACTGGAACTTTATCTTTCTGTGCCAGAGCATTTTCTTTCAATGCTTTGTCCTTGAGAGCTTTCCTGAGTTTGGCTATCTTCCTGTCAAATTTGGCTTTGACTGCTTTCGCATCTTTTAGCTTCTTCTGCTTAAGCTCTTGAGCTTCAAGCTCTTTTCTTTTCTTCAGCTCTAAAACCTCTTTCTCTTCTGCAGTAGGCTCTGCTGGAGCTGACTTCTTGCTTGACTTCTGAGCTTGCTCATCTACTTGCTCATCTGCCTTCCTTTTCCTTGTCATCCTCTTCTCAGGAACTTGTTCTGTAGAGGCAGTGATCTGCAGACTTTTGGCAGGAGCTTGAGTGGGAGCTTGGATGTCTTCTTGGGTAATTTCTTTGCCTTTGCCTTGCCTGCTCTTGATTTTGCTTGATAGACCACCCAAGGTTTCATTCAGCTCATCTTGAGATACTACCATCACAGCTTGCTGTGCAGTAGCCTTCTCTAGAGCCTTTATCAATACATCTTCCCCCTTTTTGGCTTCAGCAAGTGCAGCCGCAAAAGGTTTCATGGCATTCAGAATCTCCACTTTCAGAGTTTGTTGAAGAGCCATGGCATTGACTTTGCCAATATGGGTCAGATGAGTGATGCTATGGTCTAGAATCTGAGCATGAGAGTTGGAGGAGGAGGCAGCTTCAAGTTTAGCTGTAAGTGCTTCCAATTTGGTTGCTGTCTCCTTCAGCTGAGTCTGAAGTTTCTCATTCTCTGCTGTAGCTGATTGGAGAAGAGCTCGACCTTCAGTAGCTCTTGCTTCAGCATCTTCAATTCTTTTCTTGTAGGTGTTTTCCATGCGGTTGACCTCATTAGTGTAGAGATCAGCAAACCTGGTGGAAGTGTCACCTGCCTTCTTCAGAATGCTGGTCATATACTCACTTATCAGATTGTGAAGTGATTCTCCAAACTTGTCTTCAATGTCAATGATCTGGTCATGAAGACGAGTTCTCTGCTCCTTAACAGCCTTTTCAATATATCTTCCAATTTGTAGGCCTAAACCTTTCTCAAAATGTAGGTCTATTGCAGCCTTGGCTTGTGAGCATATGTCTGCTGTATAGTCAGCTGTTGAAGTAGAAGTTGAGGCAGTACCTTGAGGCTTTGGTTGAACAATCAGGGCTTTGCCTCTTTCTTCAACTGAAAGGTACTCTTCATTGAGAAATGAGGTAGTGGCCTTAACCAGGTGGGACATGATAGTGTCTCCTTTATCAATGAAGTGAGTTAGAGTATCCTTAGGCATGAAGTGATCAGGAATAGTGATTACTTCTCTTTCAATCTCGGTTCTGTCAGCTGGTTCAGCTGAGTCTTCCGCAGGAACGGACGCAGCTGAGTCATTCACTTTTGCTGTGTCAGCTGTCTGCTGACCTGATATGCCTTCTGGGGTAGAGGTACCATTAGTTGGAATTCCTAGAATCCTGTGGCATACTGCTGTAAAGGCTTCTTCGGGCAGCAGCTGAGCAAAAGATTTAAGTTGAGCAACTTCTTTTTGCTCCATTTCCCAGTCGAGGAAATTAGCTTTTCCTCCCATTCCTTCCATGACCTCAATAAGGTCATCCACATCATCTCTCTTGAGTTCAATCCAGGTGCAGACTCTGAGAACTTGTTCAAACTGAACTGATTCCTCATCAATACCAGGAATAGTAGACTTGAGCAGGTTTGCTATCTTCATCCTCATTATCTTCTCCCTTGTGCACATAGGATAGTGTACCATTCCGTACTGAGGTCGAGAGGGACCAGCTTGAGCCAGGTCTGCTAGTGCCATATCTTCTGGAACAGAAGAAACAATGATGGTAGGAGTTTGAGTATTTGGGGTAGTTTCCTCTGCTGTGTGAGTATCAGTAGGGATTTGGGAAGTGATATGTTCTTGATCTTTAGTGGTCTGTTCATCAGCAGGGTTTTGAGTCTGCTGGTCTTGTTCAGTACCTTCATGAAGATCAGTAGAAGGTTGAACCTGTAGATCTTGGACATCTGCTGTGTGAATGTCAGCAGGGGTGTTGGATGGAATCTGAGTTTGATCATCAGAGATTTGTGATTGGTTGTCTACTGTTTGAACATCAGCAGGGGTAGGCAATAGTGATTCAGGGGTTGAAGTAGGTTGAGCTTGTTCCTCTGCTGTGTGAGTATCAGCAGGGATTTGGATATCAGTGTTTGAGTGTTCAGATGGGTTGGAATCATCAGAAGGGTTGAAGGATGCAATCGGGGCTATTAACATGGGAGTAGGAAGCCTCGATTTCTTGGACTTTTTGTTGAAAGAAGAATTATTCTTCTTTCTCTTCTGACCCTTCGACAATTTAGAAGGAGTAAAAGTGGGAGAGGGTTTAGAGGTACCTGCCTTCTTCAAGGGAGAGGCAGTGGGAGTGGCATCTGAATCAGATGGGGAGATGAGCCCTGATCTGATTAGATATCGTCTTTGTGCTAAGGTCTGATTGTCATCATCATCATCATCCTCAGCAGCCTTCTTCTTTGGCTGGCTCCTCTTCTTCTTCAGCAGAGTCATGATCAGACTCTTTTGCTGCCTTGTCAGCAACATCTTTGGAAGATGCTTCAGCCAACAGCTTCCTCTTCTCTTCTTTCAACCTTGCTGCCTCAGCAAGAGCTTCCTTTCTCAGATAATATTTGGAGATGTGGAAGGTCTTATGAGGTCCCATCTTGTACTTCTTTGGGAGAATATCTGGAAGGATGATGCTCAGCTTGTTCACAAAGCTGACTGTAGCTGCCACCTTCCATACCCTCGATTGTAAGTCCAAAGTGACTTTCTTTGCCTCAAGGGCAATTCTTTCTAAGAATAGTCCTTGCCAGTCTCCATCGATCTGATCCCAGATTGCAGCCATAACTCGAACCTTTAAAGTAGTAACAGCATCATGACTGAATGTGTTACCAAGTAACATCTTTCCTGCAATATCCATCAAGGTTTGGAATTTAGGTTCAAGTTGGGATTTCTTGAGCCCAATTGCATCAATAGCCTTGATTTTTCCACCAGTAAACATCTCCATATACTCTTTTTCTCTATTCATGATGTAGTTGGAGATATTTATTTTCCCCCTTGACAGGCCAAACAATTCCTGAAGGATTTCCCTTGTAACCTTGACTTTGTGTCCACCCATGACACTTTCAACATGAGAACCCTTCATCACAGCGTTTGCATAGAATGCCAGTACGTCTTGTTCATAAACATTAGTTGGTGCTGCTTCCAGGAAGTCTCTGAGTTTAAGATTAACGCACCTAAGCAATATCTCCTTGTTCTCATCTGTGTGTTTGCCTTTGAAAAACAGAGCATTCTCCGTAAAAGTCTTCCCTTCCTTGGACCACTTTGCAGCATCCAAGGTGCCAGTGCTCTTGGTCTTCTCGTCGTAAATTTCAATGATTGCCATAGTAGAGTTTGAGTGTTAGGGTTTGAGGGCTTGAAAGAAATTTGCAGAACGAGAGAGAGTATTGTGAGTAATTGAGTAATGTGAGCGACAGGATTTGGAAGAGGTTTTAAGGGTGTGAATATATACTCCAGTAAATTTTGATCTAACGGTCAGATTTGGGTTTAATTTGGAGTAGAGCCAAAGATTTCCTTCTTTGATATCTTAAATTTGCCGGCTGATTTTGCCATGTGGCAATATTTGATTTGCTGGCAATATGGTACTTGAGTATTAATGACATCATTACCAAAAATAGCCGTTGTGAATAATTTATGGTAAGAATTGATCATCAAGGCCGTTTTCTATAAGAGAATTGCATTCCTTATATAAGCCAATTTGTTTAATTACATTCAGGAATAAATCTAGAATGAATTACATGATCAAGACTAGTCATTATACTCTAAATTGAAGTGATTTGGTCAGCAGAGTGAGGTCTTCTGAGTTCTTCAAGATGTCTGTTGATTTTCCTTGAAAAGTCTTCTGGTCAGCTGAGTTGGTCTTCTGATCAGCTGAGTAGAAGAAACGGTGTTTGCTGTGATGATCCAACCTGGATGGATCCTTCCAGCTTTATTGTGAGTGATGATCCAACCTGGTTTGATGGATCTTTCAGCTCCTTCTTTAAATCAAGTGGGACTAGCCTAGATGAAATTCCACTGATTTAACTGCTTCTCACCATCGAATGTTCCTCATCATCAGATGGGATGTAGCATCTAATGTGTCCTTGTTGAATTTCTTCGCTTCTCTTGAAGGGGAAGGAAGATTGAAAGCTGCTTCAATGGAGTCGAAGAGAGGGCCATGGACGCAGCCTTCATGTTCTGTTTAGACACAGTAGCTTTTGATAACAAGCTCTCCATGTAGAACTTCCCCCTGGAGAAGAAGCTCTGCTTGCTTGCTACTTTGTCCTCTGCATCTCTTCCTCCTTTAGCTTTCAACAAGAACGTCTCTTCTTCCTTTAGCTTTCATGGGCATACTCATGTTGAGTAAGCCAAGTAAATAGATCTACATCATCTTCATTTTCGGGACAAATCTTCATCTCCTTCACCCAAAACTTTGGTTGAAGAATGATCTCCATTCCATCTCTTCTTTCAATTGTCTCCATACCTGAAACAAGAATAGTGTTAAATGATTTGTGTTCTTAGGTGTTCTCATAACTTCCTCCTATTATAGGGGTAGAAATGAGGTAGTGGAGTGAAAGATGACAAAACTATAGAGGTGATAGGTCTGAATTTCTGAAAAGTGATTTCTTAAGATCAATAGTGAGATTCTTGATCTAAGGGTGCACATTTAAGGATATTCAGACTTTATCTAATGGAATGCAGAAATTATAAATTTTGACCATGAGTTATTTGAAATCCGTACAGTGCATGCATACTGTTGAGTCGGTGAGGATGGTGTATTAATCCAGCCAAGTATGGCTCAGTAGTATACTGTATGTATGTATATGAATAAAGTATTTTATGAAGAATAGTTTATTAATATACATAGTTATACATTGCTTAGAGTAAAGAGATCAAATAACTTTGTTCAGGTCTGCTGTATGTATGTATATATACTCTGTAATGCAGATTTTAGAGTATTTCATCAAGGATTCTTAAGGTATCATTGATTCCCCCTTGATTAGATAACTCTATGTTTTCCCTCAGCTTTATTTGTCTTCATTGGGAAAGAACTTACCTGAAGATGAGGGTGTCTATTCACCTCATCTGATCCTCCTAGTCTGCTGCAAAATGTATCAGTTGGGGTCTTCAGCTGATCTTGTGCTCTTCATGTGCTTGGGTCCAAGAGTCCTAAGCTATAGCATAGGGTCTTGAATCTTTCTTCAGCTAGGGGCTTAGTCAAGATGTCTGCTCTTTGGATATCTGTGTGAATTTTCTCCATCTTGATGTCCTTCTTTTCAAGGTGGTCTCTTATAAAATGGTGTCGAATGTCGACATGCTTGCACCTTGTGTGGAGGACTGGATTTTGAGTGATGGCAATGGCACTGCTGCTGTCACAAAAGATAGGGACTTCTCTTGCCTCTACATTGTAATCTTTGAGTTGTTGAACTAGCCAGAGTAGCTGACTACAAAAACTTCCAGCTGCCATATATTCTGCTTCAGTGGTGGATGTTGCAACTGAGGTTTGTTTCTTAGAGAACCATGATATCAACTTGTTGCCTAGAAATTGACAGGTTCCTGATGTGGATTTCCTATCAATTCTGCATCCTCCATAGTCTGAGTCAGAATAGCCACTTAATTCTAGATTGTCATCAGTAGGGTACCATAGTCCTAAGTTGACTGATCCTTTTAGGTACTTGAGAATCTTCTTTGCTGCTTCTAGATGACTTTGCTTTGGGTTTGCTTGAAACCTAGCACATACTCCTACAGCAAATGTTATGTCTGGTCTGCTGGCTGTAAGGTATAGTAGAGATCCAATCAGTGCTCTATATACAGCTTGATCAACTGCCTTTCCGGACTCATCTGGTTCCATTTTGAAAGATGTCATCATAGGAATTCTTGCAGTTTTGCTTTGTAGAGCTTTGAATCTTTCTAGTAGACTCTTGGTATACTTGGACTGGTTGATGAAGATCCCTTCTGGACTCTGCTTGACTTGAAGTCCTAGGAAATAGTTCATCTCACCCATCATGCTCATTTCGAATTTTCCTTGCATAAGTTCAGAGAACTTCTTGCACATCTCTTGATTGGGTGATCCAAATATAATGTCATCTACATATATTTGTACCATTAGAATGTCTTCTCCTTCTTGTATTCTGAAGAGAGTTCTATCAACTTTGCCTTTTGTATATCCATTGTCAAGTAGGAATTGTGACAATGTGTCATACCAAGCTCTAGGGGCTTGTTTTAGACCATAGAGAGCCTTCTTCAGTCGATATACTTGATCACCTTTTTCAAATCCTGGAGGCTGCTCTACATATACTTCTTCTACCAGAATACCATTTAGAAAAGCACTTTTGACATCCATTTGGTATACTTTGAAGCCCATAAGTGATGCATAGGCTAGAAATAGTCGAATGGCTTCTAATCTGGCTATTGGAGCAAAAGTTTCATCATAGTCAATTCCTTCAGATTGTGAATATCCTTTTGCAACTAGCCTTGCTTTATTTCTAGTTATTACATCATTTTCGTCCTTTTTATTCTTGAATACCCACTTTGTTCCTATTACATTGTGGTTTTCAGGACGATCTACCAATTCCCAGACTTCATTTCTTTCGAATTGGTTTAGTTCCTCTTGCATAGCAGTGATCCAATTGCTATCAGTCATTGCTTCTTCTATGTCAGCTGGTTCAATGTTGGAGAGGAAAGCACACCAGCAGAACATAGATGATTGAGAATTCTGATTCAGTTGTCTTCTTGTCTTGACACCTGATTCTGCTCCTCCTAATATGAGGTTTGATGGATGATTGTTCCTCCATGTATGTCTTACAGGAGTATCTGCATTAGATGAACTTGGATTCTCATCTGTTCTATTGCCATCAGGAGGGTTGACTTGATTTGGTCGATCATCATCTGTATCTTGAGTGTCAAAGAGATCATTCCCCCTTGCATTTGGGATTGTTGCATGTTGATTGTGGATAACTTGTTCAGCTTGAGTTTGAGATCTAGTGACTGGTCTGTGTGGTTTATCTTCCTCTGGTTCTTCAGGGAATGGTTCATTGACTTCAATAAACTCATCAGACCTCTTCTTGATCACTAGTTTCTTCATCTGTTCTGCAGTTGAGGTTGTTTCTACTGCACTCTTTTCACAAGATTCATCAAAAACAACATGTGGTGTTTCTTCCACAAGAAGGGTACGTTTGTTGAATACCCTAAATGCTTTGCTAGTTGAGGAGTATCCCAAGAATATCCCCTCATCTGCTTTGGCATCAAAAGCATTCAACTTACTTTTCCCATTGTTGTGAATGAAACACTTACAACCAACTATATGAAAGTAAGATACTCTAGGTTTTCTTCCTTTCCACAGTTCATATGGGGTTTTCTCATGGATTTTGTGAATACCTGACCTGTTTTGAGTGTGACAAGCTGTGTTGATAGCTTCTGCCCAAAGCTTCTTAGGAGTAGAGAATTCAGCAAGGAGTGTTCTTGCAGCTTCTTTGAGTGTTCTGACTCTTCTTTCTGCTACACCATTTTGTTGTGGTGTTCTTGCTGCACTTGTCTCATGCTGAATACCATTAGAAGTACAATATGCAATAATATAGGAGTTAATAAATTCAGTGCCTTTGTCACTTCTAATTTTCACAATATAGGAGTTAATAAATTCAGTGCCTTTGTATAAGAAGATAACCCAAGTAAACTTGGAGTAGTCATCTACAACAATAAGAGTGTATTTTCTTCCTGTTAGGGTGGTTGGAGTGATTGGTCCAAAGAGATCCATGTGTAACAGTTCAAGAACTCTGCTGGTTGATGCTGTCTTCTTGGTCTTGAAGGAGACCTTTGTTTGCTTTCCTTGTTGACATGCATCACAGACCTGATCTTTACAGTAGAGTTCATTAGGCAGACCATCAACTAAGGATTCCCTTGCTAACTTGTTCAGAGTCTTAAAGTTCAGATGACTAAGACGTTTGTGCCATAGCCAGCTGACATCTTTAGGGCTTTTCACAAGCAGACATGTATCCTTAGGACAGCTGTTCCAATTTGCAAGATGCATACTTCCCTTTCTAGATCCTGTTAGAAGGTTTTGTTTTGTTCTTTTATCACTTATGAGACATTCATCTTTAGAGAATTTAACTGAATAACCAGTGTCACAAAAATGAGAAACAGATAATAAATTAAACTTAAGACCTTCTACATATGATACATCATGTACCTCAATGTCACCATTTCTAAGGGTGCCATATCCTTTTGTGTTACCGTGCGCGTTATCACCAAAGAAGACTTTTGGACCTTTCTTTTCTGTGTAGTTGGTCAGCAGGTCTTTGGTTCCAGTCATATGGGTTGAGCATCCACTATCTATGTACCATATCTCTCCTGCTAGACCTCCTTTTCTGTATAGGTCCCTCCTTTCCTACAAGAAAGGTTAAGTCTTAGGTACCCATTTTGTTTTGGGCCCTTGGGTGTTAGTACTACCCTTGGGAACCCACATATACATTGGTCGTTTGAACAACCTTGAGCACTTGAGTTGTTTCCCTCGGGCATCACAGAACCAAATCTTACCAGTTAACACCTTGGACTGATCTGATTTGTTGTTTGTGTCAGCTAAGTAATAGTCAAATGGTTTTCCTTTATAGGAGTGAACATACAATATCTTTTGACTAGTTACATTCGGCCTGGGTGCATTAGTTGGTCGATGCACACGATTATATGGACCATACTCTTCTGTTCTCACAATATCATAAGAGATAGGGGGTGCAAAGAGAACAGATTTGTTTGAAGAAGATTTCTTCTTCTTGGCTGGAGCAGCATACAGCTGAGACTGTCTCAGACGAGATGGTCTAGGCTGTTTGCTGTTCCTCTGTATAGGTTTGGGGTTAACTTTTCTTTTACCATTTTTGGTGTTGGAATGGTTAGTCTTAGTTGGTACAGATGCCTTTTGGTTCATATTGAGTTCATTGTGTTTAGAACACTCACCCTGTTCATGTGTGTGAGTAGTGCACTTGTTAGGTGTACTACCCCCAGCTGGAGAGGATGTTGATGGATTAAGTTCATAGCCTAAACCCATCTTATTGCCATTTGATCTATAATATTCAGAGATACTTTCAATAGTAGTCGAGGCTTTATTGAATTCTGATATCTTTTGATCTAGGCATATCTTCTCCTTTTCTAAGAGCTTGTGTGCTTAGAAGAGATCATCGAACTTAGATTGTAGTATACGAAATTCCTTGGTTTCTAAGGCTTGAGTTTCTAACATCCCCTCATACAACTGAGTTGTTGTGGTATTTTCTTCCTTAAGAAGTTCCACTTCTTTGGTCAACCTCTCATTCATGGTGACTAACTCAGGGGTGTTATCAAACTTAACCTTTTTCAACCTAGCAATTTCTTTCCTTAAATCCTTATTCTCCTCTTCCACTTCTATAAAGGCTCTAGTGGCAATATCCAGATCACCTTTTACCTTTCTTAACGATTGATAATAGGTGTCTTCTGATTCGCCTTCAGATGAGTTTATGTCATCTGTTTGTGAGAAAATAGGTGAATGGAAAGTAGTAGTGTAGGAATTTACCTCATTTTCTCCTATGGCCATCATAGCTAGATCGTCTGAATCATCTGAGTAGATTTGACAGTCTGGTGATGTAGGAAGTTCATCACTTTGATATTCAGATTCTTCAGTCAGCATTGCTTGCTTATCTGAATTTCTTCTGTCTCTCCTTGGCCTTCTTTCTTCTTTGTCATCAAGCTCAGGGCATTCATAGACATAGTGACCTGGTTTACGACAATTGAAGCATGCTCCAGGCTTTTGATTTGAATTGCCTTTCCTTGGAGGTGTGGCATCTCTTTTTCTGGAGCCTCGGCTGTCAGATGACTCCACATCCTTTCTAGGATGTCTTTCTAGTGTTCTTTCTCTGGAACCTCTGGAGGGTGAACTTGCTCTTCTATCTTTGTAGTTTCTATAGAACTTTCTATATTTGTTGTTGAGAGTGTTCATCCTTTCGAATCTCTTGATCATAAGAGCCATTTGTTCCTTCAGACTCATGTCTGATCCTTCACAGTCTTCTGTTTTCAGAGAGGCCTTGCCAGATGAGGTGCTTGCAGCTTTTGTATTTACTGCCTTGAAAGCTACAGTCTTGGATGTAGATGGAGTAGCAATAGGTTCATCATTTTCTGAGTTTTCTTCTCTTTCAAGATCATATTCATGGGCTTTTAGATTCTGAAATAGAGTCTGTGCAGACCACTCCTTGATATCTTGAGTATCTTTGATGATGGTCTTCTTGAGTCTCCATTTCTTGGTTAGAGAGTCTAATATCTTTAGATTTTTCTCTCTATTTGTATATTTCTTGCCCAGAGATTCTATCTCATTGATGATCTTGGTAAGTCTATTGTCTAGTTGATCAATAGACTCTTCTAGTTGCATTTTGAAATGTTCAAACTTCTTGACTGCTGTTGTCAACTTGCTCTCCTTAATCAGCTCGGTTCCTTCACAGAGGAGTGCTAGAGCATCCCACATTTCCTTAGCTGTTTCACAATTGATTACCTTTGCAATGTACTCATTTGGAAGAGTTTGCATGATGTAATCTTGAGCAATGCTGTCAAGATTTGACTGCTTCATCTCTTCTGGTGTGAGATCCTTCATCGGCTTGGGGGCTAGCTCTCCAACTGGAACTTCTGGATCACCATTTGCAGTGTTGACTGCCATGATGGTGATTGGGCCTTCGGTGATTACTGACCACATCTTGTAGTGGACTGATGTGAGATTCTTCCTCATCCTGATCTTCCAGTAATCATAATCCTCCACTGAAAACTTAGGCAACTTACGCATATTAGCACTCATGCTGTATGAGTTTTCGAAAACAAGTTTTTCAAAAGAAAAAGATCTGTTCAAGAGGACTACAGAGAGACTCCCTCAAGTCTTCTGATAATCTAGAGACAGTAGTCCGTTAGAACCACTGCTCTGATACCACTTGTTGGTCCCTGAATGAGTAGTGAATGGGATTAAAGTCTAGAGGGGAGGGGTGAATAGACTTTAAAACTTTTTCAAGAGAGTTGGGAACCTCTTCTGATTGCTATGTCAACTGGACTACAAGTCTGCTGGTCCAGATGACTATAGTGATCTGGTAGAGGAGGTTATATGCGGAATTATGGTAGGCCTTGTTTAGACTCGTTCTTTTGTTTCTTGTGAAAGTGTTTAACTTGTTTTCTTTAATGAAAGTACTCAGCTGATGCTGGTTTGAAAGCTGTGGCCTTGTTTTGAAGAATATTGAAATCACAGTATGCACTATATAATAGTTAATGAAATGACAGAATGTAAAGTGCAATAAGTAAATAACACCAGGTTTATAGTGGTTCGGATATACGATCCTACGTCCACTCTCACGTCCTAACGTGATATTTAATCCCTTTAATTTACCGCAAATTACAAGGGTCTTGACCTTTATAGTCCCAAGGATAGGACTTTGAGATCTGAGCCATCCTAACAGCTACGGTCTCCACAAGTGATTGTAAGCACTTGCACTTTGAGGGTTTCAAAAACTTTAACCTTTCGAAGAGGGTTTGGGGTTTTTGAAGTGTATCCAACTAATGATTCAAGCTTATAATTTGCTTAATCACTTTGCCTAAAACAAATGATATACAATATGAACAGGTTTCAGGTTCTTATGGGTTGGATAGAAATCACTTAAGAGCTATGGATAATCTAATGGATTCTAGCTCTTTGAGAACTCTTGGGACAATATGACTTTAGCTTGATTGTTTGCTAGGCTTGTTGAATTCTCTTGTTGTGACTTCGTGCTTGTGATTTCTCATCCTCTTGTATTTATAGTGGTGATTGCTTGCAACTAGCCGTTGGAGTTGACTAGCCGTTGGGGCAATCTTTCCATAATGGCTTGATTCCTTGATTCCAGTCGCTTGATTGCTTCAATCCTGGGATCATGTCAATCTTCTAAATAAGGTAGGTGTTTGTTTAAACTGCAAGATGACTTTGGAATCAGCCGAGTCCTGGAAGAACACATAGTCTTCTGATCTGAACTTCTAGTCTTCTGACTACTCTTCTGGCCTTGTGTCTTCTGTCTTTTGATATCAGCAGAGTAAAACTCTTCTGATCTGGCAGTTCTATGTCCTGCTTCAGGCCATCTTCAATCTGGGACTCCATCAGTTAAGTAGGTATACAAGCACCTTACTTAACTGGTCTTCAAGGATCTCCTTGTCTTCATGTCTTCTACTCTTCTCATCTTGAGGGAGCGCGTGTAAGCCGGGACTGTGCTGATCAGCTGATATCTATACAGTTGATCACACAAGACTAGTCTAAGCTGTTCTATACAAGGTCAGCTAATCCTATTACATTTATAAACTCTAAGTGTTTTGGCCATCAAAACTATTCTAACATCAAGTGGGGCTTAGGGTGAATTTATATCCCAACAGAACTCAACATTGAAATCTTTATCACAGAATTGACTGATACTTAGGAGATTATATTTGAGACCAGCTACATAAGATACATTGGTCACTTTGATGTTACCAATCATCAAAGTACCATAACCTTTTGTTGTTGATTGTGAGCTGTCTCCAAAAGTGACATTTGGGCCTTCTTTTTCAATAAAATCAGTGAGGAGTTCCTTGTTTCCAGTCATGTGCCTTGAGCATCCATTGTCAAGGTACCATGCTGTCTTTTTGCTCATACTCCTCTTCTTTTGGCCCAATGGTACCTCATCATCCTCAATAGCCATGTTGCACACATCATCATCATCATCACTGTTAGAGAACAGTCCATCAGAAGAGTTGAGACTTTCAGCACTATCAGACTCATCACCAGCCATCATAGCTTTTCTGTTGGTGAACTTCCTGTCTCTTTTGGCTTGCCTCTCTCTTCTTTCCTTACAGCTCAATTCAGGGCAGTCATACTGGAAGTGCCCTTTCTTTTTGCAATTATAGCACAGGTCTTCATCATCATCCTTCTTGGATTCATCTCTTCTTTTAGATGACGAAGGATCAGCTCTACTGGACCTTCTCCTATCAGAGGACTTGTCCTCTGATCTTTTCTCTTCAGGCTTTTTGTCCTCAGCCTGAGCTTCAGGGGAGTTGTACCTTCTCCTGAATTTGTTGTCTTGGTAGAATTTCTTGTATCTACCAAACCTTGAGTTGAGCTTGTCAAACCTTCTAGCCATAAGAGCCATCTCTTCCTTCATTTCAGTCTTAGAGACTGGCTTTGATAATCTTGGAGTGGGCTGCATTTCTGGTTCAGCAGCTTTGGCTTTGAATGCCACTCCCTTAGTAGGATTTGAAGGCTCCTCAACAGGTTTTCTTCGATTGAGGTCAAACTCATAGGCTTTGAGTTTTGAGAAGATTTGTTGCATGGGCATGGTGGATAGATCCTTGGTGTTTTGCATCATCACAGCATAGACATCCCACTTTTGAGTGAGACTTCTCAAGATTTTTAATCCAACTTCTCTCCTGGAGTACACCTTGCCCAATGAGTTGATTTCATTCATCACATCAGTGAATCTACCAGCAAATTTGTCAATGGATTCTTAAGACTCCATTGTGAATTGTTCAAACTTCTGCTCAGCAACTTGGAGTTTGTTCTCCTTGATTTTTTCAGTACCCTCACACATCTCAGCAAGAGTATCCCAAATTTCTTTGGCTGTGGTGCAGTGGTAGACTCTACCCATGATTGCATCTGGAATTGTTTGGTAGAGGGTGTTCATGTCAAGATAATTCAGATTATCTTTTCTCTTTTCATCAACAGTGAAGTCATCTTCATCTTTGGAAATCAGTTCCCTTATATCATCTCTTTGCTCATATGTCACCCTGGGGTTAGTTTGAGTAAACACAAAAGGACCTACCTCTTGTGATTACTCTCAAAGTGTCAGTATGAAGAGAAGCAAGATGAGCTCTCATTCTGATTTTCCAGAAATCATAATTGTCTATAGAGAACATGGGCAGTTTATGATGTCAAATGTGGTTGACTGGATTTGTGGCCATGTTGTCCAATCCTTGAACAGCAGGTAGAGGAACAGCATTGTTGTTGGCCATTGGCTTAAGAATAAGATATCAGTCAAATGGTAAGATTTCAGATAGATCAGTTCAGTGACCACACCCAATATGTGATTTTGAAAATCAAGATGGATTTTCAGAAGCACTGGTCTTTGAACCCCCGCTCTGATACCACTTGTTGGTCCTGAAAGGAGTAAATAACAAGTGTATGGGGGGGGAATACACTTGTATGCAAATTCTTTTCAACTTTGATCAAACCAGAGTTCAGCAAGGTTGTCCTGGACAACTCTGCTGAAGATGATTAACTCTTCTAAGATAATCAGACTACTAAGTACTATTGAGTACTTAGTTGAATAACTATCTAAGGGAGTTATATGTGCGGAATTAGTGGTTGGCCCTTTTTGTTTAGACTCCTTTAGTTTCTGAGATCACTTAGTCAATTCAATACAGTTCAGTTTCAGGGACTTTGTCCAATACAGTTTTGCACAGTCTTTGAGTATATGTTCTTTTGAAGATCAGTTATGTGTGCAGTGTTGAATGTATGAAAGTACTTGTAAGGCAAATCAACACAAGAGTTTATAGTGGTTCAGAGACTCAAGCTCCTACATCCACTTTCCCTGATTTAACAGGATAATTCCTTTACTCTTGGAATTAACTTGTTTTATAGTGCCAAGGTGCACTTGATCAAGAACACCACTCCTTAGTGAATTGATCCCTAGGATGTCTAGAGTACTAGTACCCTTTCTCAACTCAGAACTGAACTGTTCTTCTCTCAACAGTCAGCTCCTACCACTTCTACTACTACAACCTTCTCACTTTCTCACTTGAAAGGGGTAAGGGTTGAAGTAAGGTTCCAACTAATGAGATATCCTTTACAATGAAGATCAGTGTATAAGGATAGGATATCTCTCTAAGCTTGTGTATGAATATACAATTGGGTACAGCTTAGAATAAGTGTATGAAGACTAAGATAGTCTTTGAAAGCTTTTAGTGTTTTATGAGCTTCAGAATACTTGAGTAGTTGGATTCTGTTGAGGTGCTTTCAAATGGTCTTCACACTTCTGTATTTATAGACAAATTTGAGGATTTGCCCGTTGGAGAGGCAGCCACAAATTGCTATAAATGTCTTCCTTGAGTTCTTCAAACTGAAAGACAGATTCTTGATAGTGACATGTCCTTATTTGGGTAATAAACGGCTGTATAAGCTTTGTCTTCATTCTGCAGCACTCTTCCCAATATCTGACTTTCAGATTCTCTTGCTAGGATATGGACATGGCTTCTGAAGGTTGATCCAATGATAGGACAACATTCCTTATTAACTGGATAACTCTTCTTATCACTATCAGCAGTCTTGCTTATCAGCAAGGTTGGCTAGCTCTTCTTTAGATGACTTGGCTCTTATCCTTTGCTTCACTTGAAAGTGATCTTAGCATGATTCATTGTAGTTCTTTAAGGTGTGGTTGTTTCTATCTCTTCAGCATAGTTGACCTCAAGCAATTTCAGAGTACTTGATCTTGATTGTGCTGAGACAACTCTTCTGGACAACTCTCCTGATCAGCATACTTGGCCTTTGAGCTTCAGAACCTTTGTTCTTGCTTTAATTGCACAGAGACAACTTCTCTAGACAACTCTCCTGATCAGAGCATTTGGTTTTCAATAGAGTGTACTTGGCCTTTCATAGGTTTAGTGATTGTTCCAGAATTTGAGCCTCGAGGGGACTTATCTTGATGAACTTCTAAGCATAGGTTCCCCTTCACATTGTGCATCTATACAACTAAGAGCTGCCTAACATATCAGCTTCTCATCTAACATTTATTCTATATGTTCTATCTTCTCTAGAACATACTCAATTTGACTTAGGCATATCTCAAGGGGTTTTGGTATTTAATCAAAACATATCTCATTTTATTCTCAACAAACAATTTCATCCTACAACGAAAGGTTAAGTGAGATTATTAATGAATCACATTCTCTTGGTGACCCTATTTCTAATGTTAGAATAGTATATAAGATATTAAGGTCTGTTCCTAAAAGATTTGATGCTAAAATTTGTGCTATTGAAGAGGCAAAAGATACTGATAAGTTGAGTCAAAATGAATTAGTGAGTATTCTTAGAACCTATATGAAATAAACACTAATCAAACTGATGAAGCTAAAGAGGATAAGAAAGTTGTTGTTTTTAAAGGAGAGACATCAAACAAATCTGAGATTCAGCCTATCATTACTAAGATTGATTCGGATGAAGAATTGATTGATGAATGCCTTAGCAATCCTGACAACATTGCCCTTCTTACAAAGCATTTTAATAAATTTCTTAAGAAGTCTATGCATAAATCTAAAGGAAACATTCAGCCTAAGATCCAAATCAACACATCAACACCACAACCAGAAAGGAGGAAGAGTCAATTTACACCAAGACCATCAAAGAGTGAAGGTAAACCAAGGTATGATCCTGAATTTAGAAAATCAGTTCAATGCAATGCATGTTCTGGTTATGGACACTATGCAAATGAGTGTGCCAATACCAGACTGAAGCAAAAGCTGAATTTTAGTGCTACCTTGAGTGATGAACCTGATAATGATGATCTTGATGAGTTTAATGAAAATGAACATGCTCATTTTACCAGAATTGATTATAATGATTCCTCAAATGATGATCTGGAAGATACAGATTCTGATGTTGCACCTGATGTCTTCACATCTACAGTAACATCAAAACAGAGTCACCCAGATTTGAACTGTTTTAATGGTTTTGTTGATGATGCAGGAAAAAGGATTGATGATGAGACATATCAGAAATTGTTAGATGATTGGAACTCTCAGAAACTCTCTCTGAATTCTTTGAATAAAGAGAATGAGGATCTGAAAGACACAATCACTGAGCTAGAAGTCTTACTTACCAGAAGAGATCTTGAAGTTTGTAAACTGAAGGAGAAATTGATCAACTCTACCTTAAGTTTCAAAAAGTTTTCCAAGAGTGCTTCTAAAGTGAATGATGCTATAGCTATTGGTAAATCTAATAATTATGGTTTAGGTTATGATGGTGAAACTGCTTCTATTTCTGAAAATTTTAGAAAACCTGTGAAATTTGTGAAGGCAAATACTAGCATATCTGGTGTAACATCTGCACAAACAGATTCTCACATGTTTAAAGGAAGTACATTTGTCATTATTGCTTTAAATATGGTCATATTCGTCCCTTCTGCTTGAAAATGTTTAAAGATTTGAGAGCTGAGTTTATGCCATCCAGAATGTCTTCACATCCTAGGAAACATTCTGTGAAATCTGCATGGAAACCAAAAGTTACCTGTAATGTTGTTCACACATCCTTGAAAGCATGTTTACCTGGTCTATGGTATTTTGATAGTGGTTGTTCTAGACATATGACAGGACAAATAGACTACTTATCTGATTATGTGACCTTGAATGGTGGTAATGTTACATATGGTGGTGGATCAAAAGGAAAGATAATAGGAAAAGGAATTTTGAATGTTAAAGGTTTTCCTAAGCTTAAAAATGTTTTGCATGTTGATGGCTTACTTGCTATTCTGATTAGTATTAGTCAACATTGTGATGATAATTTGCATGTAAAATTTGACAAAGAGTCTTGCTATGTTCTTAATGAAGATGATGATTGTGTAATGACTGGTACTAGGTCTGCAGATAACTGTTATCTTATTGGAACTAATGTATGCAATTTGTCAAAACATGATGAGAATGTCTTATGGCACCAAAGATTAGGACATGTAAATTACAGGGCAATGAAGAAACTAATCATATCAGATGCAATCAAAGGAATACCAAAACTGAGCTTCCTGAATACCACTGTATGTGGATCATGCCAGAAAGGTAAACAGGTAAGAGTGCCGCATAGAATGTTGTCACATTGTTCTACACATCGATGTTTTGAAATGTTGCACATGGATTTGATGGGTCCTATGGAAACTGAAAGCATTGGAGGTAAGAGATATTCCTTAGTTGTGGTAGATGATTTTTCTAGATATACTTGGATTGAGTTTTTAAGAGATAAATCTGAAACATTTGCTGCTTTTAAAGTTCTCTATAAAAGGTTCAAAAATGTGTTTAACTTGAAAGTTGGCCATATTAGAACTGATCATGGTAGGGAATTTGAGAATAGCATGTTTAATGATTTCTGTGATAAGAAAGGTATCTTGCAAGAATATTCATCTCCTAAAACTCCACAACAAAATGGAATTGTTGAAAGAAAGAATAGAACTTTACAAGAAATGGCAAGAGTCATGCTTTTATCTAAAAGTCTTTCTAAAAGATTTTGGGCTGAAGCATTTAATACAGCATGTCATATTATTAATAGAGTTTATATTCGATCTGGTACTAATCAAACACCTTATGAGATTCTGAATGTTAGAAAACCAAGTGTGAAATATTTTCATGTATTTGGTTGTGTGTGTTATATTTTGAATGATAGGGAACAACTTCACAAGTTTGATTCTAAAAGTGATAAAGGTTTCTTTTTAGGCTATTCTAGAAATAGTAAAGCTTATAGAGTTTATAACCTTAGGACTAACACTGTTCAAGAATTTGTTAATGTTGTGTTTGATGATGATAAAGGTCTTACAGATGATAAAGATGAAGAAGATATATCACAAGTCACTGACAATTCTGAGAATACACTAAAGTCTGATAATGCTGCACCAAATGCTAACACATCTGGAGCAACATCTACAGAACAGTCAGTTGTAATTCCACAGAATGATCAGTATGTTCCCAAAAGGAATCCTTCTTCAAGAATGGGGAAAAGTCATCCTACTGACCAGATCATAGGCGATGCTACAGTTGGAGTGCAAACAAGAGGAAGAATAAGATCGAATAAGGTAGATGTGGTAAGAACAATATATGCATGTCTTCTATTTGTAATGTTGTGAATGTTGAGTGTTACTATTCTGAAATTGAACCTAAAAGTGTGAATGAAGCATTAACTGATGAATATTGGATAAATGATATGCATGAGGAACTTAATCAGTTTGAAAGAAATGAAGTTTGGACACTTGTTCCAAGACCTAGTCATACTAATGTCATTGGAACAAAGTGGATTTATAAGAATAAAATTGATGAGTCTGGAAACATTGTTAGGAACAAAGCTATGTTAGTTGCACAAGGTTACACCCAAGTTGAAGGTGTTGATTTTGATGAAACTTTTGCACCTGTTGCTAGGATAGAATCTATTAGATTATTACTAGCAATTGCATGTTTTATTGACATTAAACTACATCAAATGGATGTAAAAGCTTCATTTTTAAATGGCATATTGAATGAAGAAGCATATGTAGAACAACCTAAAGGTTTTGAAGATCCACAATACCCGGATCATGTGTACAAACTAAAGAAAGCATTGTATGGTCTAAAACAAGCTCCTAGAGCATGGTATGGTGGGCTTACGGACTTTCTTTTAGAATATGGATTTATTAGAGGTGAAGCTGATAGGACTTTGTTTATTAAACATACTGGAGAAGATTTACTTATTGCTCAAATATATGTTGATGATATTGTGTTTGGTTCAACTTGTGATACAGTGCTGAACAAATTTGTTGAAGCAATGACAGCAACATTTGAGATGAGTATGGTTGGAGACTTGAATTATTTTTTAGGTCTTCAAATCAAGCAATGTAAGGATGGTATTTTCTTCTCTCAAGGTAAGTATGCTAAAAACTTAGTCAAACGGTTTGGTCTTGAAAACTCAAAAGTAATGAAAACACCTATGGGTTCTACTTTGAAACTTTGCAAAGACAATGGTGGAAAGGATGTTGATCCAACATTGTATAGATCCATGATAGGTATTTTACTTTATCTAACCTCTAGTAGACCTGACATTATGTATAGTGTGTATTTGTGCTAGGTACCAAGCTAATCCAAAGGAATCTCACCTGAATGCAGTGAAAAGGATTATCAGATATGTTTCAGGTACAAGTGAACTAGGGATATGGTACACTAAGGACACATACAACATATTGATTGGATACAGTGATGCGGATTGGGCTGGAGATATTGATGACAGAAAGAGTACAAGTGGAGGATGTTTCTACATGGGAAACAATCTTGTGTCTTGGCATAGCAAGAAACAAAATTGTGTTTCTCAATCCACTGCCGAGTCTGAATACATAGCTGCAGGAAGTTGTTGCACACAGCTATTGTGGTTAAGTAAGATGTTTCATGACTATGGAATTGAAAACAATATCCTCACAATTTTCTGTGATAACACAAGTGCTATTAACATATCTAAGAATCCGGTACAACACTCACTCACTAAGCACATTAGCATTAGACATCATTTTATGAGAGATTTAGTGGAGAAGAACATAGTTAAGTTGGAATATGTGCCTACTGAAAATCAAAATGATGATATATTTACTAAGGCTCTTGACTATGAGAGATTCTCATTTTTGAGGAAATCTCTTGGTATGTGTAATATCTGAATAATTCTTGAGAGGATGTTGTCACAAATGCGGTAGCATTTGGGACAACAGCCTAAGGTGGTATAGTTATTATAGATTTGATTTATTTCTTATTTTCGTTGAATAATTCCTTTGTAAAATATTCTTGAATCTGAAATTTGTTTGTGCAAAAATAGGCATGTACTACACGTCTCAAAAGCTTGAAAAAATTGAGAATGTTACAGCATACTAAAAGATGTACCAAATTCACTGAGTAACTATGGAGCACGGAGTTCGCTACTACGATGCCTTCTTTTCAAAAGGTGAATTTTGGTAAAAACATCAAGAGGTTTGTAATCCATTAAGTAAGTATGGGGCACGGAGTTCGCTACTA
This sequence comes from Galeopsis tetrahit, assembly GCA_963675135.1. Lineage (NCBI taxonomy): Eukaryota > Viridiplantae > Streptophyta > Magnoliopsida > Lamiales > Lamiaceae > Galeopsis > Galeopsis tetrahit. Next base: position 62,245,552 of record OY776122.1, on the reverse strand, counting down.
CGATGTACTCTACAGGAACAATGGATCAATACGAATTAGATGTTGTAGCACAAAAAGAAGAAATGCAATGAAAAGAAAAATGCTGAAAAATTGGCTACATTGGATAGGTAAAACCTGTGAAAAACCAATGTTGAGGTGTATGTCAAATCCTTGAGCACAACATTACATGATTCAATTATATTTTTATAAGTTGTAATTATTTAATTAATTGTGGGAATTTATTTTATTTATTTATAATTATACTAACCACGTTCTTTTATTATTTCAGATTATACACATTTTTATTCTTTTTATTAATTATAGAATATTTTTAATTTAATTAATTTATTAATTAAGATTTTACCCCACGTAAATCATTTGATCATTTGATCGAACCACGTAAATCCCGTGTTCTTTCTTTGAGTTCTTTATACGTTTAAATTCATTGCGTTTCTAGTTGTCTTGCTTTATCATTTGTAAGGAGTTGCTTTGTGGATACAATTCTGTAACAATTGGCACCGTCTGTGGGAAGTCGAAGATAAAGTCAAGAATCAGAAATGGGCTCTGTGAAGTTGGAGATAGAGAAATTCAATGGTAAGACAGATTTTGGCTTATGGAAAGCCAAGATGAAGGCTCTGCTGTCACACCATGGGCTGAAAAAGGCCCTTACTCCTCTTGACCCTGCTGCATCCGATGCAGACCAGGCCAAGAAAGAAGAGCTTATGGAAAAAGCTTACAACATTGTTGTTCTGAGTTTGGGAGACAATGTGTTCAGGGAAGTTATGAAGGAGAAGGATGTTGTTGCTGTATTTGAGACCCTTGATGATCTGTATTTGACACAATTCTTGTCAAACCAGATGTTTATGGAGAGGAAGCTCAACAATTTTAAGATGACAGATGATAAGACCCTTGATGAGCAGTTAATAGAGTTCATGCAAGCTGTTGATGATCTTGAAAATGTTGGAGTTACCTTAGATGATCACAAGAAGTCTTTTCTACTTTTGGAGTCCTTACCACCTTCATATGATAGCTTCAAGGATGCTTTGCTGATTACCAAGGAGGGTAAGGCAAAATTCAAAGAAGTCTTGTCTATTCTGAAAACTAAGAGTTTACATGTAGCAAACTCAACCAAGAAGACCAAGAACCAAGCTGAGGGTCTTAATATCAAACTCAAGAATGACAAGAAAGGAGGGCAAGGCAAGAAGTTTCATGCCAAGCCAAATCAAAAGAAGAATGAGTTTGTAACCAAGAGCAGAGCTTGCTACAAATGCCATAAAGAAGGACATTTCTTTAAAGATTGTCCTGAGCATAAGAAGTCTACTAATCCTGCCAAAGCTGATGCAGTAGAGGCAAAAGGATATGATAGTGCAGAAGTCATGAGCATAACAGATAGCAAACTTGTTAATGAATGGGTGCTGGATTCTGGATGTTCATTTCACATGTGTCCCACCAAATCTTGGTTTCAAAACCTGGAAATGATGGATGGTGGATCAGTTCTGTTGGGTAATGATGAAAGCTGCAATGTGAGGGGTATTGGCACTGTGAGGGTGAAGATGTTTAATGATAAACATGTGATCCTGACCAATGTCAGATTTGTTCCAGATTTGAAGAGAAACCTTATATCTCTTGGCACACTGAATGCTTTGGGTTATGAATTCAAGACTGAAAAAGGATGTTTGTTTGTCACCAAAGCTGATAGAATAGTGATGCAAGGGAAGAAGTCTAATGGTCTATATTCTTTAATTGGTGAGACAATCACAGGTGCTGCTGATGTTACCATGAGTTCTGAAGATGCTATGCTTTGGCATAAGAGGCTGGCACATGTGGGTGAGAAAGGTCTGATGGAGTTATCCAAGAAGGGGGCATTCCACCAGAAGACATTCAAAAGCCTGGAGTTCTGTGAGTAGTGCATTATTGGCAAGGCCAAGAAGAAGTCATTCCAGAAGGGTGAGCACACTACAAAGGAGCTGCTGGATTATGTTCATTCAGATGTCTGGGGGCCATCAAGAACTGAAACCATTGGTGGAGGTAAGTATTTCATGTCAATTATAGATGACTATTCTAGAAAAGTTTGGGTGTTCATTCTCAAACAGAAGAGTGAGGCCTTTACAAAATTCAAAGAATGGCTACTTGAGATAGAGAACAAGAAAGGAAAGTCCTTAAAACATTTGAGGACAGATAATGGCCTTGAGTATCTATCAGCTGAATTCAATGAATTTTGTAAAGAGAAGGGCATTACTAGACATAGAACTGTCCCTCTTAATCCACAGCAAAATGGATTAGCAGAGAGAATGAATAGAACTATTCTAGAACGGGTCAGATGCATGTTAGCTGATGCTAAATTACCTAAAAGCTTTTGGGGAGAAGCTGTATGTACTGCATGTTACTTGATAAACAAAACTCCCTCATATGCTTTAGAAGGTAAAACCCCAGATGAGATCTGGTATGGCAAGTTGTCTGATTATTCAAAACTTAAAGTGTTTGGATGTCAGACTTATGCATATATTAGACAGGATAAGCTTGAGCCTAGGGCTCTGAAATGTATATTCATTGGCTATCCAATAGGTGTCAAGGGCTATAGACTGTGGTGCCTTGAACCAGGTCATAAGAAAGTGATAATCAGCAGAGATGTTGATTTTAATGAAAAGGTAATGGGATATCCTCATAATGGAAATTCCCATGACCTAGATGGAATAATTGTAAATGAGTCAGAAGAGAGTTTCTCAGCTGAGGTGGAGTTTCCCACATCAGGAGAGTTGACCCCAGAGGAGGTGGACAACTCTGCTGATACAGAAGACAACACCCCTGATGAGGTTGTTCCAGAACAGGTCCCAGAAGATGATCCAGAAGATCATTCAGAAGATGAGGCCATGGAGGACAACCCTGCTGATCTGAGAAATTACAGCCTTGCAAGAGATAGGCTCAGGAGGCAGATTCACCCCCCATCTAGGTTTGGTCAGGCTGATCTTGTGTCATATTCTCTGATCACAGCAGAAGAGGTGGAGCATTATGAGCCAAGAAACTATAAGGAAGCTATCACTAGTCCTGAAAGAGAGCAGTGGATAGCAGCCATGTCAGAAGAGTTGCAATCCTTAGAGAAGAATGAGACCTGGATCCTTGTGGAGAAGCCAGACAACCAGAAGTTGGTCAGCTGTAGATGGCTGTTCAAGAAGAAGCTTGAAGTTGGATTTGGTGGTGCTAGAGAGCAGATCAGATTCAAGGCTAAGTTGGTGGCAAGAGGATTCACACATAGAGAAGGCATAGACTTCAATGAGGTATTCTCTCCTGTTGTTAAACACTGTTCAATAAGATTACTTTTGTCTAAGGTTGCTCAAGATGATCTTGAGTTACATCAGCTAGATGTCAAAACTGCATTCCTACATGGAGAACTAGCTGAAACAATATATATGCATCAACCAGAAGGGTTTATCATGCCTGAAACTCAAAGTAAGGTATGCTTGCTTAAGAAATCATTGTATGGGCTCAAGCAGAGTCCTAGACAATGGTATAGAAAGTTTGATACATTCATGCTTTCTATTGGTTTCTTAAGAAGCAAATATGATGGATGTGTATATATTGGTAAACAAGATTATCTAGAGAGCACCTATCTACTGATCTATGTAGATGATATGTTAATAGCTAGCAAGAGTATGAGAAAGATTACCCAGCTGAAGCAGCAGCTGAGTAGCAAGTTCGAAATGAAGGATTTGGGTGAAGCCAAGAGAATATTAGGCATGGATATTCTCAGAAACAGGAAAGCAGGGAAGCTGTTCTTGTCCCAGAAAGGTTACATCCAGAAGGTGTTGAGAAGATTCCTTATGCACCAGTCCAGACCTGTTAGTACTTCATTTGGCCAGCAATTCAAGTTGTCAGCCAAGCAATCTCCTCAAACAGCTGAAGAGAAGAAGCAGATGCTTACTGTTCCATATGCAAATGGAGTTGGAAGTCTCATGTATGCTATGGTTTGTAGCAGACCAGATCTTGCCTATGCTGTTAGTATGGTGAGTAGGTTCATGGGAAATCCAGGAAAGCTACATTGGGAAGCTTTAAAGTGGATTCTAAGATATCTGAATGGTTCAGAAGACTTAGGATTATTGTTTGAAAAATCAGTTGATACCAAGAGACCTTTGATTGGATTTGTGGATTCTGATTTTGCTGGAAACATAGATAGAAGGAAGTCTTTATCTGGTTATGTGTTTACATTGTATGGCACTGCTATCACCTGGAGAGCAGCTTTACAATCTATGGTGACCTTATCCACAACAGAAGCTGAATACATAGCCTTAACAGAAGCTGTGAAGGAAGCAATGTGGTTGAAGGGCATTCTGAGAGATTTTGGCATATTTCAGAAAAGTGTTCTTGTGCTGTGTGATAATCAGAGTACAATTCATCTAGCAAAACATCAAGTGTTTCATGAGAGGTCAAAGCACATTGATGTGAAGTTACACTTTGTTAGAGACATCTTGGAGAAGAGCATTGTTGAAGTTCAGAAGGTAGCTTTAGAAGAGAATGCAGCTGATATGTTAACTAAGGCATTACCAAGCAATAAGTTCAATCATTGCATGGAGTTGGTAAACCTTAGTACCTGGGATGTTCATTAAGAAGAGAATGGACAAACAGCCTTGAGGAGGGCTGGGAAGAAGGCAATCTTGCATTAAGGTGGAGAATTGTTAGGATTAATGCAATATTGGATGTCATCTAATATCTATCAGAAGAGTTGCTATTGTTCTGATCTTGGAGTTCAGCAAAGTTGAGTTAAGGAGTAATTCAACTGATAAGGTTTAGTGGTCTTATTAGGAGTCAACTAATCTGAAATTATTGAGTTTGGACAACTCTGCTGAGACAAGTCTGCTGAAGACAAGTCTGCTTATCCCAAGTCTGCTGAGACAACTCCGCTGGGTCAAGTCTACTGAAATCTAGTTTTCAGAGTTAGTTAATTCTGTTACTTCTGTTATTTAGTTAGTTGGTTAGTGGCGGTTATCCAATGCATTGTACATCTATAAATACACCATCTAGTGCATAGGTTGTAGGTTACTGAATTTGAGAGTTTTGAGAGATCAAGCTTAGTGAATACTTGTAATCTGTAACTTTCATTTGAGATTAGTGAAGAGAGTCTTCTATCCTCCGTGGACGTAGATCATTTGATCGAACCACGTAAATCCCGTGTTCTTTCTTTGAGTTCTTTATACGTTTCAATTCACTGCGTTTCTAGTTGTCTTGCTTTATCATTTGTAAGGAGTTGCTTTGTGGATACAATTCTGTAACAATAATCGTTTAAAAAAATATCAGCCTTTCACTAGTATGTGCTGTATAAGAGGTACTTCATCTTGTTCTCTTTGCTATACTGCAGCCTTACCCGGGATTCATTGTCAAACTTCCCGAGCTTCCAGCCAGTCGTTCACATGCAAATGAGAACCTTGTGTTGAAAAATGTGAATAAACTGCGTGAATCCTTGTTCAAATGCTTGAATGGTGTTGTTTTTGATGATCAGGTAATCTTTTTCTGTGTTGTTATTATTCTGCAATAGTCTCTCATTGATTATTCTATTGCATGTTAGTTAGTTCTACATAATCACACATGTTACTGTTTTCCTATTACTATGCAGTTGGCCATTTAATGCATTGAATTGAAACTTTATTTTATGATTCTGATGAATGATGCCTGTGCATTGAAATTGATTTCTGTAGTCAGAAATGTGATAATATTTTGAACATCAGATGTAGCCTTGCCTAGGATAGTGCCGAATGCTATTTGAACATCGGATGTGCATGGCCTTGCCTAGAATTGAAACTAAAATTGTTTCTAGGATAAGTGTCAAATGCTAATTGTACTGTCTTTAATGAATATGCATGCTATATGACACATGGTCAAGAATTTGCTTAAGGGCTGCAATCACTTATTATCTGTTGGGTTGCATTGAAAAATACCTTATAACCACATTTTGTATCGTTAGCATTGCTCCAAGTTTTTTTTTTTTTTTTTTTGGAAGCTGCCAAACTTTATTATTAGGATATCAGAGATACCCTCAAAATTAGTTACAACATATTACAAATCAGAAGCAGCAGATGTAGAAACCTGCACTAAAAAAAAACTAATTAGCATTGCTCCATGTTGAGCATGTTTATGATTGTGATTTGATAGCATAGGCTTTTAGCTGTTGGAGAATGAATTTTTACTAATCTTAAAGTCGTACACTTTGTAATTGATAATATTGAGTGCAGGAGCGAGCAATGACTGTTATTTTTTCTATTCAATCCATGAGTGAAATTTGTTGGCCTTTCCTCGTTGTTACCACACCCGGCTCATTGTCTCATTGGGAAGCTGAATTCGCACAACTGGTGCCATCATTAGATGTTGTTGTGTATGGTGGATGCACGGATTCCAGGAAGGGGATTAGTGTTAGTATAGATGTCCTAGAGACAATCATTATAAGGACATTATAATTAATCATATTCAGTTATTTAAGTATTATTGACGTTAGTAATAATATTCGGTGATACACTTATAGAATGTTATGTTTGATTGTTTGCATTTATTCTTATATGTGTTCCCATGAACCAATGATGTCTTTGAGATGTGAGATCTCGATTGACTATATCATGGTTCTTAAAGTAGCCCCAATCGAGGATCATCGAGATTGGGATATCGATGATGCGATTGAGATTGGTGTGCGATTTGCATCATATCCTTAGAGGATGTAATGGTTCTCACAACTACGAGATACTAGGTATCTCATGATGGATGCACGGATACTTTGAGAGTATTGGTTTTCCCAATCGAGAAACCGTTTGGTGTATTCTATTTACGTGTCTACGGGAATATCGATTTGTGGAGCAATGTAATGTCCTTCGACTTGAGGTCAATACACGCGACATGTATGGCGTGATGGGCTTTGACCATGACCGACGCTTGCACTCCTAACGGGGTAGATTAGGCATGTGTTGGGCACACCATAAAGTACATGTGCGCGGTAGTTGAGCCAAGAATAGGATTCATTCCTCAAATAGATTTAGAGAGAATACTCGTCTTCTCATAATTAATTGGATCGGTAGTCATTGGCCAATGCACGTCACATTTGGAATGGTGTTCAAATGCGACACTGTGATCAATTAGTAGAATGAGATAACATGATTAAATTATTGGAATAGACACATCATCAAGTTATAGATTTAATCGGAGTATTCATGAATGAAAGGATCATATCATTGTGAGCTTCACATTACAGGTTGTTGCTATTTTCTCGCAATGTACCTCACATATTGAGATTGTCTGGTTCATTGTCTAGGGTTCTGCTAAGACCGTTAGTTTGACTAATCTCTTGATATATGAGGACTAATCGCTTGATATGTGAGGGCCTATGGGTCACACAACAAGTAGTCTTAATTTACGAATTAAAGTTGAATGAATTAATTATTTGATTTGATCAAGATATTTAACTTATGGAGAAATATTGAATAATTCTATGGGATAGAATTATAATTATTTAATTAATAAGATGATATATATATTAGGTATATCATAAATATGGTAAAATATATACTTGGGCTCAAGCCCAATGTACACAAATGGGTTTCCAATGTATACAAATAGGGTTTCTGTTTTACTGTATAAATAAGTATAGGGTTAGAGCTAGGGTTAGGTTATGAGCACTAACAATTTTATGACTCATAATATTTCTCCGGTTCTCCTTATAGAATTCTCCTAGCGAATTCTTTTAGAAAATTTCAATTTGATCACGTAGACGAGGATGATACCGTAGATCTCGCATACGAATCACTTTTAGAAAATTTCAATTTGATCACGTAGGCGAGGATGATACCGTAGATCTCGCATACGAATCACTGTAATAATTATTTAACGCTTTAATTATCCTTCAATTATGTTATACAATCATATCAGAAATCTGTGTTGGTGAACAAAATTTTCAACTTCCGCTACTACGAGCATGTGTTCGTACCTCGAAAACCCAACAATTAGAGCATCAGAATTTTATGACGAAGAAGGTCGAATAATGGTCCGAGTACTCCTGTCTTCCGTGGATGCTGTTTCCGAGGTAAAGAGATCATGCCATATTCCTATTTAAGTGTCAGTAGCTTGCCGCCTGGTTAGTTCCGGGGTGGGTTTCAGGAGAGCGTTATACTCCCTCCATTCCAATTTAAATGTTGTTTTAGAGAAAAACATTTGTTGCAAACTATCCCTCGCTTTTGGTTTTCCAAGAGATTTAATATTTTCTCCAGCTTTGCCCTTTTCTTAATATTTTTTATATGTCTCACTTATTGAGATACAAAAGGGTACGTTAGTCATTTTATACAAATATTATTGGGTATTAAATGACTTTCTTAGTCTATGTAAAACACCAAAAAAACAACAGTTAAACTGGAACTGAGGGAGTACTATATATCTATTTGATAGGAATCACAAATATATTACTGTCTATTTATACAAGGATATTAGTATTAGATTCCTAGTTATTTACTTTTCTGATTTCGTTAGTTTCCTATTGAACTAGTAGTATTAGATTCCTAGTTATTTAGTTTCCGTATGTCGTTAGTTCCTATTTGAACTAGTTTCCTTATTTTGTTAGATCCTTTTTGGACTATGGGGTATCTCTTATTAGTTATTATTAGAGAATATACTATTCCTATAATACATTATACTATTATATTCTCTAATAGTTATTATTATTGACATAGAATATTGAATTACAATTGTTTTTCCCCGAATTATTCTAGTGTTCGTCAAAATCCTTTCTCAATTGTGTTGCGTTCTGCATGACTATTTCTTGTCATCTTAATTGTTCTCCATAATCAGTACGAGATGAAGTCTATGTGTGGTGTCAATATAGCATCAGAATCATGGGCTGCAATTTTCATGTTGGCAAGGGCTGAAACAAATATTAGTGAAACATGTGGTTCATTAACCAATGATTGTGTTATTACTTATCATCATTTCTTTTGAGTGCAGGATCTAGAGAAATTGAAGAGCATAAAATGGAAAGCTGTTGTAATTGATGAGTGTCAGCAATCTGGGATATCAAATGCCCTTGAGCAAATTAAGAGTTTATCAATGGATTCAGCAATACTTCTGGTCAATGGTCAAATAACGGTATGTTCCTGTCATGTTCTTGATGCTTTTTTACTTTATCTTGTGTGTGTGTATTAAATGGTTGAATTTCCTTTTTCTTTTTTTCAAATTTTCAGGATACAACATCAGTTAAAATTCTATCATTGCTTGAGCCACATGGTGATCTTGACAAACTGAGGGGCCTGAAGCCTGAGACAAATGACAATCTTTGTAAATTGAAAGATAGATTGCCACGTTTTATTGCATATGGAAGAACTTTTCAAACATCCAAGTTCACTGAGTATTGGATCCCGGTTCAGATATCAAAATTTCAGCTCGAGCAGTATTGTTATGCTCTTCTGACTAACAGTATTCCTCTTTCCTCTATTTCAAGAAATGATAGTATTGGGGCCCTCCAAGATATTCTTCTAACAGTTCGAAAGGTTTGCTATCATTTCCAACATATTCTTTTACTGCAGATCGAAAGCTTATGTCATTAATAAAATTATGCCAATCTACTTGCCCATGTGTATGTTGCTAGAATTCCATTTTACATGCTCTGAAATTTAAGTATGACTCCTTCTGTTTTCAGTGTTGTAGTCATCCTTATCTTCTGGATGCATCTGTACAAGAACGTTTGATAGCTGAGGGGTGTCTTGCTCCTGAGCTTTTGGATATTGGGATAAAAGCATCTGGCAAGCTGAAACTTCTTGATATGATGCTCACTGAGATTAAGGCTCTAGATTTAAATGTGCTAATTATTTTTCAGGTAACATGAGCATCCTTTCAAGTTATTCATACTTATGGACCTATACAGGCAACTATCGGTTACTGTTTTATGATATTGATTACGTTTACTATAATACTGCAGCAAATGGGCGCAGTGGGATCATCAACTGGAGATATATTGGATGATTTTCTACGCCAAAGATTTGGTCCAAATACATACGAACGCGTAGATGCTGGGATCAATCCTTCCAAGAAGCAAGCTGCTGTGATTCGGTTTAACAAGAAGGAAAATGGGCAGTTTGTCTTTCTGTTGGAAAATCGTGCTTGTTCTTCGATGATTAAACTTTCGCAAGTGGATGTTGTGGTCATATATGATAGTGACTGGAATCCCTCTACGGACTTGAGGGCATTGCAAAAAATATCGATTGATTCAAAAGCTGAACGGATCAAGGTTTTAAGGTTATATTCATCCTTCACTATTGAAGAAAAGGCCCTAGTTCTTGCCAAGCAAAACTTAAACCTTGATAATCATTTGCACAATGTCAGCCGGGCCACAAGTGAAACTCTGCTCTCCTGGGGTGCTACGTATTTGTTCAGCAAATTGGATGAATATCATGCTGATAGCGAATCTGACTTGTCATCTGAGCAAGAGTTTTTCGATACAGTGACCAAGGAGTTTCAGTCGATATTGTCTGATAATTACGAAAGTACTAATTCAAATTCATTCATTTCAGAAGCTAAGTTGGGTGTGGGAAGCTATAGTACAAACATCCCAGTGCTTTCCCATGAATCGATTCCTACAGATGTGCCATCCAGTCATGATCGATCTCTTTGCAGCAATCAAGCAGAACATGGGATAGCGGGAGTGCTCTCCCATCAACCGATTTCTCAGAGTGGAGAAAATTTGGAAATGAATTCTAATCAATTTGCAATAGGACTTGTTTCTCATGGATACAGTGCTGAATCGTCTGCAATTTTACAGAATGGTGTAGCTGTACCACGGGCAGTGGTGAGCCCATTGGAACCGTCAAATCGAGCTATTCCACAACTGGACATAAATGCAGGCAATCTTCATAGACAATTTCTTGCTCGTCAACCCACTGCTGCTAATTCAGCACCGCCATTGTTAACTGACTCACTACAAAATGAATTACGTAAACTGGAAAAAAGTCATGAAGACATGGTCAGTCTTGAACGTTTTGTTGATCACATTTTATATGTCATATATATGCTAGTCCGTTATAGGAATCTCCTTCCCTACACAGGTGTCAAAGCTGAAAACTGACTGTGAGAAGGAAATAGAGGAGCTCATTTCTCAAATACGTAAAAAATATGAGGTGAAACGACAGGAGACTGATGCTGTGTTTAAACTGAAAAGAAACGAACTTGACAAGAATCTGGACAAAGTTTCGAGGAACAAAATATTGGCCAAGGCTTTCGGATCTAAGTGCTTGGATCTCTGCAGGCATTCTGGAGTCCCAGGTATCAATATTTATTCAGGAGCCCAATTCATTTTATCTTAGAAGAATATTTTCATCCATATTCATTATAATGCATCCCGAGCTTGCCTTCCTTTTGCCCAATAGCTTAATTTCTTACAACGGGATAAGTTTGTTTTAGATGGGTACAAATCTCATGATGTAAAGCTCGGATTTTAGGAAAACATTAGGGGAAATGTAATTGAAAGTTTTTAGTCGTGTTTTTATGTTTATTAATAAAATCCACCCAAATCATCAAAAAAATTATTCGAAATGAGAGTGCTAGATTTCAAATCCATGATAAAATAAGCTCATTCAAACAACTTTAAGAGTACGTTTGTTCGGGGATTTGAAATCCGGATTTGGGATTTTGAAATCTAACATCCATTCTATATTGGGATTTTAGAATCAGGATTTTAAAATTCTACCATATATATACCCTATAAATTCTACAAAAGTCAACTTTATAAATACCTACGAACCATAGTATAGATACCTAGAATTCTTATATAAACACTTATAAATCATTTAACATAAAGTTAAATGATTTTAAAATCCTAATGACTTGTAATTATGTGTTTGTTTTGGAAATAAAGTAAAATGTAGGTAAAAAATGAGTGACAATTTTGAAAATAAAATAATATTGAGAGTGTGCAATTAATCTTGGGACGTCCAAATAAGGAAAGTGTGCAAGTAATTATGAGTCGGACGAAGTACTTATTATGGATTTCTAATCAGTTTTTTGAATTCTTCTCATCCAAATGCAATCTCATAATTTTCAGATTTTATTTTGCTTTGGATTAATGTTGTTGGTGTAGCCTAGGTATTGGAGTTTTTCTCTGTTACTGATGTAGTCCTATATTTATTGGCTCATGTGTGAGTTACAATATGAGGTGTCTTCTTCTTTCTTTTTTTTTAAATATGTAGCTCAAGAATCCTTGAGCTGTAGCTGTTGTTTAGCGTGAATTTCACTGTAGTAAAACCGGCTCTTGCGTGATTTGCAGCTTCTTTGTCACTCGTATGTCATATTTAAACATACAAAATCCTTTTTATATATTAATAATGCTACTTCCTTCTGTTGCAGTTCCATCCAATTTGACTAAGCAGCAGCTGCATCAGTCAGCTCCGAACAGGCATTCCCCCGGCCCTTCAGGCTCCCAACCAGCCAGCCCCATGCAGCGTGAACCAGCCCGATCCATGCAGCAGCAGTCTCAATCACGGGTACATCCATCGAGACATGTCCCTGTTGCCACCCAAAGTGTGGCACCTACAGGTGTTGCAGCAGCTCGGCCCATACATTCAGCAGCAGCAAGCACTCCCCCTAACCCTAGACCTCTCGTCATCAACGCCATCTCTCCTGCTGTAGCAACTACTAATCCTCCTCGAGTTGGTGCTGTTAATAACCATTGTTCTATGCCTCCTCATCTTCAACCGTTTAGACCCTCAACCACCCCTCCTCCAACTTCACATTCTCATCTGAGGCCCGCTTCCACCCCCCCTGCTGCAACTTCACCTTCTATGTCTTGTCTGAGGCCCTCATCTACCCCCCCTGCAACTTCACCATCTGTTTTTCAATTTCGGGCCACCCAAATGTTAACTTCTCAGCCAAGGCCTCCACAGCTACATATACCTAATTTGATTACTGCTGAGCTTCAACGTGGAATGCGGGCTCCACCCAGCTACATATACCTAATTTCATCTCCAACCATGCAAGGGCCCATGGATGCTCGGGTTTCTAGTTCCATACCTGAGCAGCGACCTACTTCACTCTTACCTGATACCAGTTCCACTTTTGGCGCGTTGGAAGTATCTGACTTTGAAATTCTGGCAAGTGTACAGGATAACCAGACATCTGTTGTAGCCAAAAATGTCGTTTGCTTATCTGATGACGACAACTAGTACTAGTACTAATAGTTTATGTAAAATCCACAAATCCTATTATGATGATATTGTCTGATGAGATTCTCTAATGGTAGGTGGTAACTAAGAAGAAAGTTGACTGAAGGTGAAAAACAAGCTTAATTTTTCTTATTAGTTGCCTCGTACAGACGAGATTGCAAAAATGTATCTTCTGTTTTTCATAATGGCATACCTATTTAGGAGCTACTATTGCATTCCAACAACTTTCAACTTCCTAAAAATAGTTTTTTTTTGCAAGGATTATCAACTATTGATTAACATATAAACAATCCTACTATCATTGATTAAAGTAAAATATATTCAATTTTTTATTCAATTTTATAATTTTCACTTCGCTTTTTTGTCAGTTCAATTTTATAATTTCCCTTTTCTAAATAGGAAATATTACTTCCACTAATTACTTTATTTCTACTTTATCTTTCCACTTAAACTTTTATCTTTTACATAAACGAAATTATAAAATTGAAATGATAACCTAAAAAAATCTTTACCAGAAAAAAAAAAAAAAAGATTTACAGTGGCGAGAAGGAAAAAAATGGGAAAATATCACTTTTGATCACTGAAATTTTACCACTTTTCATATTTTCAATTTTGATTTTGTTGTCATTGAAGTAAATTTCGGTGACATATTTACCAAAAAAAACAAACAAAACTTTTAATGGAACTAGTGCTAACTGCTATACTCGAAACTACCATTATCACGGTGGAAGTCCAACATCCACCGCCATTGGAATTGGCGTTGAATTCGGTACAAAAAGACAGAAAGTTGAAATTTGAAATTTAAAATATCCACCGCCATTGGAATTGGCGTTGAATTCGGTACGAAAAGACAAAAAGTTGAACATCCACCGCCATTGGAATTGGCGTTGAATTCGGTACGAAAAGACAGAAAGTTGAAATTTGAAATTTAAAATATCCACCGCCATTGGAATTGGCGTTGAATTCGGTACGAAAAGACAAAAAGTTGAAATTTGAAATTTAAAATTAAGGCTGAGGTAACATTTTAACCATTACAGTCCTTTTTAAAGGGTTGCCCAAAAGGTTCCTAAAACCATAACCTAAAAACTAGAACCGTTATACTCGTTTTTTCTTTGCAAATTGGGAAAAAAATTTCTACTCGTTTTTTCTTTGCAAATTTTTCTACTCCTAAAACCATAACCTAAAAACTAGAACCGTTATACTCGTTTTTTCTTTGCAAATTGGGAAAATTTTATATGTGCAAATTTTTCTACTCGTTTTTTCTTTGCAAATTGGGAAAATTTTATATGTGCAAATTTTTCTATTCGTTTTTTCTTTGCAAATTGGGAAATTTTTATATGTGCAAATTTTTCTAATCATTTTTTCTCTCGCTATTCATTTTTTCTTTGCAAATCACATGCCTTGTAACCGTCTCTACTCGTTTTTTTTTTCTTTGCAAATCATATGCCTTGTAACCGTCTCTACTCGTTTTTTCTTTGCAAATCACATGCCTTGTAACCGTCTCGAACCTGTGACCTTGTACTTATACAAGACATCTGTGACCATTTGGAGAATGGTTACTTTGTTGTGTAATTCTGTCTTTATTAATATATAGAGGGTCTCCATGTGCATTAGTGTGCACATGCACAGAAGACCAACTCTTGTAAATTATATGATTAATATTTATTACCATCACAACATCATTTAATTTTTAAAAAAAATTGTCACTCATTTTTTAAATTTATTTCATTTTACCTAAATCCACTTTACACCTTCCCAAATCATCTAAAATACCACTCCTTTATTCGACTAAGGGAATAATATTTTTTTATGTATAGTGTAGAATTCTATAGCAATTAATTAGGGGTATAATAAGAAGTCATTAATTTTTTATTTTATTTTGACCGTGAGACAAATTTATTCGCAAGATGTGCAAAAATCGAGTAGGTCGTCCACAAGACTTGGGGGCTCTACCCAACAGTGAGGGCTCTCATAATCTCGAGAGGCCCTGGCAAATACATGTGCCATTGACTTGAATGAAATTTTTAGTCACTATATGTTTTGACTAACTACTTTCTCTCAATCATAAGGGATCGTAGTAGTATACACGTAAGTATTTCGACCAAGTAGTATCTAACCAAGGGAGGTGGGCTAGTGCAATGGATCCCTAGAGTTGTACATCGTCATAACTAATGTAACTACGATTTCGGGAGTTGGATGCAAAACTAAAGCTAAACAATAATCTAAAGACAATAAATTAAACTAAACACAATCTAAAGGCTAACAAGTAATTCAACAACTAAATCAACAAAATAAGAAAATGACAAGAACAAATAACAACTACGAACAAGATTCGAAGAAGTGCAAGTGTGGGAATAATGCTTCGGGTGTTCTCTACCTAGTGAAATCGAGTGAGATTGTTTATACCGTATTTATGCTTCAATTTGGATTTACTAAAAGCATCGAGATGCTAGGATGAAAATCGTTTTCCTTCGGGTACTATAGCCTTACGTCTAAGGTGCTCCCAAACCCGGTAATAAAACATCTTTCTAATCCTCATCAACTACCCAAATATTTTCTGTTTGATATTTGTTTAAACAAGAACAGTAGAATTGTCTAAGTAAAGATCTGATTAAAAGTTGAGTATAAAATTAAAACTGGAAGTACTGATCTAACTCAGTAAGAACAGTACTATTCAGAACACTATTCCGCATTATAAACTCTGATATTTTGAAAGATTTTTGAAAGTCTATTCACCCCTCCCCTCTAGACTTTCTTAGCTTACTCAATCTTAACTCAACTTGGGACCAACAAGTGGTATCAGAGCAGTAGTTCTTTGGACTGCTGTTTCTTGATAACCTTGTAGATCTTGAGGGAAATCTCACTGATCATGCTACTATTTCTTGATATCTGTCACTATCTGAATACTTGAAAATTATCTGCTATACTACTGATCCTATTTGTCTAATCAAACATGGATGACACTAATGTGAACAAACTTCCTAAGTTCAAGATTGCAGATTATGACTACTGGAAGCTTAGGATGGAGGCCATCTTTAGCTCAACCCATGATCTGATGGTTTCTGTGGTGACTGAAGGACCAATTGTCACCATGGTTTGAAACATTTAAGATGAAGCCAGGTGAATCAATTGATGAATTGGATACTCGATTTACCAAAATCATGAATGATCTTGATGTGTTAGGAAAGACTTATACGGAAAGAGAAGTTAACTTGAGAATCTTGAAAGCTTTGGATGAAAGGTGGAAAATGGTCAAGATGATCATTAAAACCACACAAGACATTGATTCTTGGCTAGCAGAAACTATGTTCCAGACCCTTAAGGCACATGAGTTTGAGTTAGATGAAGAAGATCCTATTACTGTGATTCATAAGGATAAGGATGCCTCTAAGGACATAGCTTTTAAAGCCTCTTCCTCTAAGGGGTCTAGATCATCTAAGTCTAAGGCCTCAAGCATAAAAGATGAACTAGATAGTTCTGATCTTAGTCTGAAAGATCAGATGAGCCTTATGATCAAAAGATTTGATAGACTAAATAAGAGGTATGGTAGATACAAGAGATTCTATAAGGAAACCAAGGGTTCTAGTAACAGGGACTCTTCTGTGAACAGAAGGGATCAAAACTCTTCTGAAAGAAGGGATGAGATCTCTAATGAGAACAAGAGAGATAGGAACTCATCTGATAAGAGGGATAGAAAGTATTCTGATAAGAAACACAGGAACTCAATTGACAAGCATGACAGGAACCGAAATCATTAACCTCCTAAGAGAACTTCTAACAATCCTGTTTGCTATAATTGTGATAAGCCAGGTCATTATGCTTATGAATGTCCTGATCTGAGTTCTGAAGATCGAGAAGAAAGGAAAGCTAGAAGAGATCGAAAATATGCCAAGGGTAAGAAGGCAATGATGGCATACAATGATTTTGATTCGGAATCAGAAGAGTTGCCATCGTCTTCATCTGAATACCCCTCTAGCAATGAAGATGAAGCCTTCATAGCAGATGATGGACTGGTAATGATGGCCAAAATAAATGATGAGGTATCATCTGCTAACTCTTTTCAATCTTGTAAAAATTCTGACACTGATGAAAGTGATGCTGCTGATAGCAGTGTAGGAAGTAGTCTTTATCATTCCCAAGGAGTGACTGAAGAAGACCTTCTACAAGCTAACAAAGCATTCATTGAAATTAGTGATGAGAATATATCTTTAAAGCAAGAAATCATTAATCTGAAAGAAGCTCAGTTGAAAGTGGATCCTAATATAGTTGTCATAAATGCAAGACTATCAGAAGAGTTGTCCCAACTCCATGAAAAGTATGCATCTATTGACAAACTATATCAGGGTATGCTTAAAACTCAAGCCAAAGAGACTAATGAATTCAATGATTTAAAGATTAAATGTGAAAAACTTGAAGAGCGCAATAGATTCTTAGAATCTGAAGTAGTGAGCCTAGATCGAAAGCTATATGGGATGATTAACTCTACTAAGATTAATCAAACTATCTTAGACAGATATAGAGCTCCAAATGATAAAAGTGGGATAGGTACTGATCTGCCTAGTTCCTCTACTTCAGAATTTAAGAACACTAATGGAGTTAGTTCAAGTTCTTTGCAACTAGATAAAGGAAAAGAACCTATGACTTATGATGATGATCCAAAACTCAAAGTACAGTCTAAATACATCCCTCCTACTACAAAGAATGGTAAAATGAAGAATGTATTAAGACCAGTACAGTCTAGACCATACCAGAAGAGTTATACTCCTCTGACCAGATCAGATCAATCCTGGTATCAGAAGAGACAAACTCAGAACAGTAGGTCAAGACAAGCTCAGGCAAGTTGGGAACAGCCTAGACCTCCTTTTATAAGGCAGTCTCAGCTGTATTCAACTAAACCTAGGAGATTTGTACATCATTATCATAACAAACCTGTTCTTTATCCTCCACCTTTATCTTATGATATCATTGGAGAGGAAAGACCAAAACGCATCTATAAGCCATATGGTCCACATGCTTTCAGACCTTATCCAAACTATTACAGACATACTGATCTTACTGAAAAAGGGATAAAACCAAGGAAAGGCTATCTCAGAAAAATAGATCTTAAGTCTGCTGATAATTCTGAATTGGTTAACAAAGTACTGTTTTGTGATAAATTTGGAAGGAAACTGAAGAGGTCCCATATATTCAAATCCTCAATGTTCATTTGGGTACCTCTCACTACTAACCCCCAAGGACCCCAATAAACTAGGGTACCTAAATTATTAAGATCACTACCTTGCAGGATCGACTGGACTTATACAAGAAAGGTGGTTCAGTTGGTGAGACCTGGTACATAGACAGTGGGTGTTCACACCACATGACTGGTACCAAGGCCTTGCTTACTGACTATCATGAGAAGGAAGGACCAAAAGTCATCTTTGGAGACAGCTCCATGGCAATTACAAAAGGATTTGGATTCATCAAGAATGGAGATGTTGAAATCCAAGATGTCTCCTATGTTGAAGGTTTGAAATATAATTTGTTATCTGTATCTCAATTCTGTGACAGGGGATACAAAGTTCAGTTCAAGACCAGAAGATGTGAAATAATAGACAAAATGACTCACAATGTTCTACTTGTTGGCACAAGACAAGGAAGTGTATACATTGTGAATTGGAATAGTTGTCCTAAGAATGCTTGTCTTATTACTAAGAGTCCTAAAGAAAACAGTTGGCTCTGGCATAAACGCCTCTGCCACCTGAACTTTAAGATAATCAACAAGATTGCTAGAGAACATCTTGTTGAGGGCATTCCTAATGAAATCTATTCCAAATCACAAATGTGTGACTCCTGTCAAAAAGGTAAATAGGTAAAGGTTTCATTTAAGTCCATTCCAACTCTTTCAACAAGCAGAGTCTTAGAATTCTTGCATCTGGATCTTCATGGTCCTATCAACCCTCCTACATTGAATGGAAGAAGGTATACTCTAGTTGTAGTAGATGATTACTCTAAGTTTACCTGGGTAGTCTTTCTACACAAAAAGAGTGATACACAAACACTACTTCCAGATCTATTGAAGAGGTTGCAGGTTGAAAAAAGTCATCCCATTGTCAAAATTAGGAGTGACAAGGGGACTGAGTTTATTAACTGCTACATCTCTGACTATTGTTCTAAGTCTGGCATACAGCATTTGACAAGTGCAGCCAGAACCCCTCAACAAAATGGTGTTGCAGAAAGGAGAAACAGAACACTAAAAGAAGCGTGCAGAGCCATGATTGCAGAATTCAACACACCTCAGAAGTTTTGGGCAGAAGCTATTAACACAGCTTGCCACTCCCAAAATCGAAGTGCTCTTAATAAGGTGCATGGTAAAACACCTTATGAGGTATGGAAAGGCAGAAAACCTAGAGTTTCTTATTTTCATATCTTTGGATGTAAGTGCTTCATTCATAACAATGGCAAAAGTAAGCTAAATGCTTTTGATGCAAAAGCTGATGAAGGGATATTCTTAGGATACTCTTCAGTAAGCAAAGCATTTAGAGTGTTTAATTACTCTACCCTATGTGTGGAAGAAACACCCCATGTAGTCTTTGATGAGAATGTGCAGGACTCTGCTGATCATCAGCTCAGTAAGAAAATTGACAAACTACAGCTCCAAACCAACAATGATGATGATGATGCAGAAATATATGAATCTGTACAAGCATATAATCCTTTCCTGAAAGTCCTAGATCAAGATTCTGATAAAGAAAAGGTAAAAGACAAAGGTAAGTCATCTAAAACTTCTGATATACCAGAATTGAATGACTGCTCTCCTATGAACAAATCTGCTGATATGAATGATACTGATATGCATGATGATTTGCATGGTATAAATGATGATAGCATTTCTGTTAAGAATAGAAGGACATGGAAGTCTGCTCATTCTACTGATCTAATTCTAGGTGATTCTAGCAAAGGTGTTAAAAGTAGAAAACAATTGTTTGATTCCCAGGAAGAACCTAGTAAGTCTCTATTTTGCTGGTGTTGTTTTCTATCATCTATTGAGCCTAAAACTGTGATTGAAGCTTTAAGTGATTGTAACTGGATTATAGCCATGCAAGAAGAACTTAATCAGTTCACTAGAAATGAAGTTTGGGAACTTGTTGATAGACCTAGTGATCATAATGTTGTTGGCACTAAGTGGATTTTCAAGAACAAAAGGGATGAAAATGATCTTGTAGTTAGAAATAAAGCTAGATTAGTTGCTCAGGGCTACTCTCAAGCTGAGGGTATTGATTATGATGAAACTTTTGCTCCTGTAGCTAGTCTAGAAGCTATAAGATTGTTCCTTGCTTATGCTGCACATATGAAATTCACTGTGTATCAAATGGATGTGAAAAGTGCATTTTTGAATGGTATACTTGCTGAAGAAGTTTATGTGGAACAACCACCTGGTTTTGAAGTGAATAGTCACCAAGTATACAGGTTAAAGAAAGCACTCTATGGACTGAAACAAGCCCCAAGAGCCTGGTATGATACACTTTCTCTATTCTTACTTGAAAATGGTTTTACTAAAGGCAAGGTTGATAGAACTTTGTTTAGAAGACAAGAAGGTAATGATATATTACTTGTTCAAATTTATGTGGATGATATTATTTTTGGATCACCCAACAAAACCTTGAGTGAAAGCTTTTCTACACTCATGCAAAGTAAATTTGAAATGTCTATGATGGGAGAAATGACATATTTTCTTGGTCTTCAAGTAAAACAAACTACATAAGGTATCTTTATAAATCAAGCAAAATACACTAAGAATCTGCTAGATAAATTTGGTATTAAAACCTGTAAGATAGTTGGTGTGCCCATGCAACCTACATACAGAATGGATCCTGATGAAGGAGGTAAGTCTTCTGACCAACCTCACTATCGTGCTTTAATTGGCTCTCTACTCTATCTAACTGCCAGCAGACCTGATATTGCTTTTTCTGTTGGAGTATGTGCAAGATTTCAAGCAAACCCCAAAGAAAGTCATCTGGAAGCTGCCAAAAGGATATTGAAATATCTAAAGGGAACCATTAATCGAGGATTATGGTATCCTGCAGATGATGATATATCTTTAAGTGGTTATTCAGACTCGGACTTTGGAGGTTGCCAAATAGATAGAAAATCTACTTCAGGTTCATGTCAATTCTTAGGAACTAAGCTCATTTCATGGTTTTCAAAGAAACAAACAAGTGTGGCAACTTCCACTACTGAAGCAGAATATATGGCTGCAGGTAGTTGTTGTAGTCAGCTTCTTTGGCTAATACAACAACTCAGAGACTACAATATTGTAGAATCTAATGTACCTATATATTGTGACAGTAATAGTGCCATTGCCATCACACAAAATCCCGTTCTACATACTAGATGCAAGCATGTTGACATTAGGCATCATTTTATTAGGGATCATGTGGAAAAGAAAAATATTAGGATGGAAAAGATTCATACTGATATTCAAAGAGCTGACATTTTCACAAAACCATTGGCTGAAGTGAGATTCAGAGAGTTATGCATTAGCTTAGGATTGATAGATATGGATTCTATATGTATATAGAACTGTACTAACATTTTAGGTACTGATCTTATACCAAGAGGAATATGAAGCAGAAACTAAGAGCAGTACATCAAAACTCAAAATTCAGAAGAGACAACCCTATGTCAGATCACTACTCTTAAAACAGGTAACAAGGTTACTAAAGTGACCTTCATCCCAATGAGGAAGCTGGTAAAGCTGAGGGACACTGAGAACACACATTAAGGGGGAATCTGTGATTTCTTAAGGATCCTTCTGTTGACTCAGAACACTAAGTCACTTTAGCATAAACCTTGATGTGATCATTAAATTAAACATATTGTTACTACTCTGTACTGTTTTACACTTATATCTCATGAACTAACACTTCTATCAAGGTGAAACAGGCACAGAAGAGGAATTCTCCACTGAAGGGGGAACTGATCTGATTACAGATTTGAAAAATCTACTAATCTGATCTGATTACAGGCTATATCAGTCTACAGATATATTCTGATTAATACATTGACTTGTCTACAGAACTGTACTGATTACAAAGCTTCTTTGTCTACAGTACTGATCTGATTACAATTCAGTTATTCTACAGAACTAATCTGATTACTGACTAATCTGTCTACAGAAAGATTTGATTACTACTAATCTGGTTACAGAATTCTACTAATCTGTCACAGTACTGATCTGAGGATTACTGTGCTGATATCAAAAAGGTGAAATCAGGAAAATTGGGTACTGATCTGAACACTACTGTGCTGACCCATCTACTGATCTGAACACTACTGTGCTGATTCATCTACTGATCTGATTTCGAAAAAGTTTACTCAGCTGATCACAGTACTCAGCTGATCCAGATAAGTGAAATGTTCTTTATATACAAGTAAGAAAATGAAGTGAAATAGTTTTGGAAACTACTGTGCTGATATGCATCAGAACGGTCTTTTGGATTAGAATATTCTAAGTCAAAAACTGCTCAATTTTAGATTACTAATAGAGAAGATTAGTACACTCCTCTATTTTTAACCTAATTACTGTGGTGTATTTATCAAACACAAATTGGCTCCAAAATTAAGAATGGTACTAGAATATGAACAGTTCTTGTTAAACACGAATTTCGAGACTTAATCTCAACCATTCTTTGTGATAATCAAATTCAATCCTAGCCCTAGATTGGTTTTGAATTTGACAAACACGATCACTCTTCATCTTCTTCTTTCCTACGAGTTCATTTCTGGAAAGCTCATAACTCAAAATTACTGCAAAATCTGAATAATCTATCTTCTACAAAAACCTACAATGTAAACTATCAATATTATCAGTGAATCTAACGAAGTCAGGAACTTTTGATTCGGATTTCTGGGTTCGTGAAAAGGGCATTTTTGTAGAAAATGCTGTATATTTCAATGGCCGACACAATGCTGAAAATCAAGCAATTCTGACGATGTGCGAAGAGTGCGGGCTGAGGAAGTTTCTTGAATCTTCTCCGATGAATGTATTCGAACCAGAGGCGATGGAATTTTATTTACAGCTTAAAGGTGATAGCAATGATGTTCAATCTATGCTGTCAGGGCACAAGGTAGCAATTACAAGGGAAATCCTGGAAGTTATGTTGGATTTACCTCAAGGCCCTGTAAATATTTTGACCTACAAAGCAGGGGAAGAGAAAGAATGTGTAGGCAGATGGACTGGTGAAGAACCTGAGTCTCTAAGCCATCTTAAGAAAGATGTTCTTCCTACTGGTCTGTAGTTTCTAATGGACATAGCCGGAAAATGTTTGTTAGGGCAACATCACAGTCAGGATGCTCTATCAAGTTCAAAAATACGAATTATGGCAGCAATCATTGACAGAGTTCAAGGTGATTGGCAAGGATTTTTCTTAGAAAGACTGTTAAGTGAGAAAGAAAAAGTCTTGTTCGATGAGGATACAATGGAATTTTCGATTAAATCGAAATTAGGATTCGGAAACAAGTTGAGTATCTTGTTGCCTCAGTTGGTTGTCAAAAAGGCATACTGGAGTAATCCCAAGAAATTCCATCATGGAAAATTCTTGATGAAGAAGGAGTCTGTTCGATTTGAACAAGAACACCCTTTGGAGCAACCTCAAGAACCTGAAGCACAAGAGTTTGGAGCTTCAATGTACAGATCTGATGATAATCAACCTGAGATAAGATCGAAGGCGAGGTATGATCCGAGAAGTATTAGACCAAGGAGAGGGAGGTCTGCTACAGCTGCCTCAGAGCCAACAGTCAGGTTTGTTGAGGCTGTAGTGCAAGCAAGCTCTGAAGAGCAAGAGGTTAGTAATTCAAGTCCTGTTATTTTACATAAGAGAACCAAGAGGAGAAGTGCTAGGAGGAAACTTGTTGATGTCTCTCCTACCCCTTCAAATTCTGATTCAAGCCCAGCTAAACCCCTTAACTCTCAACCTTCATGTTCTGGACAATCAGCTCACTACTTTTCAATGTCTCAGAACACTCCTCATTCATCCCCTCAGAACACTACTTTTAATCCTACTCCTATTTCAAGTCCTCAACACCAACCTTCACCACATCATTCCCCAATACAAGTTCATGATCACTCTACTGAACATGAATTTGAGCCTTCTTCTGTACCAATTGACATTTCATCATCCCCTGAACCTGAATATATAGCCTCTAAACCTGCTGGTTTAATGGATTATCCTATCTGTGATAAGGAAGATAGAATCAGGATAGATTTAAGATTGGCTTTGTTGAAGCAGTTTCCTGGATTGGATGAAAGCTCAGTTGAGTTTGAGAAACTCCTTAGGATTGGCACATGGGTGTATCTTAAGAGGAGTACTCTAAAAGAAAATTTAGCTGTTATGGAAGGTATGGGTGGTGCTTCAATCTTTGATGATTGGGAAGTAGAGCAGATGCATGCAGCTGGTGTTAACTCATTTCTTGAGCTAGTAACCCCAGAGTCTGTGGTACAACTTGTTGAAAGATTGACAGGATTTAAATATTCTGTGGAAAATGTTGCTACTACTACTGCTGATGAAAATGATGATGTTATTATGGTAAGTGAAGAGAAGGTTGTTGATGAAGCTGAGAATGTTGTTGAAGAGGATTTTATGGAAGTTGATGAAGCTGTTGACAACACAACAGAGGTGTTTGAGAACACTGTTGTGATTGAAGATACAGAAGTTGTTGGAAATCAAGTTTTGGATGCTGAAGAGATGGAAAGCATTCCATTTCAGTATGCTGATCCTATCATTCCTGAAGATGTGCAGGAACAGATCAGAACAGTCTCTGTTGAAAAGGAATCTGATAACTCAAGCTTTGAAATGTTGAAAAAGCAGAATGCAGAGCTTCAAGCAAAGTTGGAAGATGCTGTGAAAATGTTCCAAGAAGCTACTGAGAGAATGAATAAGATGAATTCTGAAAATTCTTATGAAAGAGTTATGGAGCATACAATGTCTAAAATTTATGATCTTCATAGATTGCAAGAGAAGAACCTATCTCAGGTGTTGCATAAGAAGTTGGAGCAACACATATCTTCCTTGAAAGAGTGGCATGATGAAGCCAAAAAGGGGGAAGATAAGACAAGAAGAGTGATGGAACAAACTCAGTCGTAACATGCTCAACTAGTTGTGAGTCAAGATGAGTTGAAAGAAGAAATTGCAAGTCTGAATGAGAAAATCAAACTCAGGAAGCAACAGAAACAACAAGCTGAAGAAATTGTTGAGAAGAAGAAAACGGATGTTGCTGGAAGTTCTAGTCAGAAAAAGAGGAAATTAATATTGTCTGATGAAGAAGAACAAGAAGAGGAAACTGGTAGAGTTACCAGATTAAGAAGCAAGTTGAAAATTGGTGTTTCAAGTGATGAAGCAGAATTGAAAAAGAAGAAAGAAAAGGATGTTAAGTTTTTGAAAACAAGGTTTGATAATAGAGTTGCAGCTTTGAGAAGGAAAATGAAAGCTCAGAGAAAAGCTGAAGGAAAAGAATTTGACAAAAAATTTCAAGATGAGAACTTTGTGGATTTTATTGTTCTAACTGAGAATATGGAATATTGGAAAAATCTGAAGAAGAAGTGGCAGATTGCAAACTTCATTGTGAAGAAGTTTGGTGATCATTCAAGCAAAGAAGCTGAATTTGCTGATTTTGAAGAGTTCATGCTGAACATAGATAAAGATTTTTGGGAAGATATAGCACAAGTTGCTGCTCGTGCTGGAACAAAGATCTTATGTCCTGAAGAACCGAATTGGGAACCTCCAAGACTAGAGAATGGAGAACCAAATTACAAAGAGATTGGTAACATAATTGCTGAGATTATCAAAGAAGAAGGAATAACTGATCATCAACATATGATGGATATCAAAGCAAGGTTTTATGTTGCATTCAGAATCTGAAGATACAGAAAGAAGATGAAGGACCAAGCTCACAAGATAACATTTCTTAACCTTAATCTTTATTTCTATATTTTTGTTTGTTTCATATTTTGTTAGTATGTGGAATATGTGCATTATCTGATCTAACTTGAATATGAATCTGGAATTTTGAAATGATGAACTGTTATGATTGACTACATACTTAACTACTGATTTATTAACATTTAAGTAGTTTTGGCTTCATCAAAAAGGGGGAAATTGTTGGGATATGAATCCTTGAAACAATGTTCTAATTGATGAATGTATGTTTTGATGGCCAAAAGCAACTTAAAGTTAGTGATATATGTGGTTCTAAGTCATCTTAACTAAGTCATATGAAAACAAGATTACTGATCTTAACTGAGTCATCTGAAATAAGTTTACTGATCTTATTAAGAAGTATTGAAAATAAGATTACTGATCTTAATGGAATCTGAGAATAAGAATATTGATTTTAAAGAGATATTTGAAATCTAAGTTACTGATCTTATATGAGTTTACTGATCTTATATGATTACTGATCTTATTGTGTTTACTGATCTGATATATGAACTGTTAGGAACTAAGCTGATGTTTTGTATTGTATAGACAGCTTATAGTATATGACTTATAAATACTCATCTGTATATAGTTCAGTTGATGTATACATAGGTTTTATATATGTAAAGTTGTATTTTATTGTATTCAGCATTGTAATAGTTTAGAACAGTAATTTAGAACACTAGATTAGAAGAAGATCAGAAGACTAATGAAGACTCAGAAGACTACTTCAGAATAAGAAGACTTCAAAGAAGAGTTGAAGAGAAGCTTAGAAGAATTTTGAAGAAGTACAGAACAGTTTTAAGTTACTGTGCTGAATGGCTTAAGAACAGTAAAAATCAGAACAGTAAGTTACTGTGCTGATTTGGTGAATTTGAAGAATAAGTTTGGAAAACTTATTTAAAGTGTAACTGAAGATATGTTGAAGATATGCTGACTTGGAATAAAGTTACAAAGTCGGTTACAAGAAGGAAGTTACAAAAACAGTTTTAGAGTTAGTTGAGAGTTAGTTCACAAACTGCTAACTGTCATACTAAGTTCTATAAATACTGTATGATCTCCTACTTGAAGAGACTACTGAAAGACTGCTACTACTGAACAATTACTGATCTTAGAGAAATCAAGAGCAAGTCTACAATCAAGAACTCACAGAGTTAAGGAAATCAAACTAAGGAGAAGCCAATGAATTGAAGAGAAGAAATCAAAGGCTACTCAAAGAGAAGTTTTACTTTTCAGTTTTAAGTTTGTATTGTTGTAAAACAAGTGTGCTAGTTACTTGTAGAATTACTAGTAGATCGAAGATATACCTTGAGGTATAATCGATAAGATCACAGTCTTAATCTTGGGACTTTAAGCCACAAGAAACTCAAGGAAGAGTTAATAAAACATCACAACTGGGATTGTGAGAGTGGATGTAGACATTTGTCGAACCACTATAAAATTTTGTGTTCTTTATATTTTCTGTTTGATATTTGTTTAAACAAGAACAGTAGAATTGTCTAAGTAAAGATCTGATTAAAAGTTGAGTATAAAATTAAAACTGGAAGTACTGATCTAACTCAGTAAGAACAGTACTATTCAGAACACTATTCCGCATTATAAACTCTGATATTTTGAAAGATTTTTGAAAGTCTATTCAACCCTCCCCTCTAGACTTTCTTAGCTTACTCAATCTTAACTCAACTTGGGACCAACAAAGTCCAACAGCCACAGCCATTTGGCGTAGAATTTGGTACGAAAAGACAGAAAGTTTAAATTTGAAATTTAAAATTAAGGTTGAGGTAACACTTTAACCATTACAGTCTGACTCTTTTCTCATTCTCATTTCAAAGGCATCGTGTGAATCTTATTCCACAATTCCTCAACCAGGTAATGCACAGAAGATAAATTCAGTAAAAATTGAAAAAAAATGGAGTTTGGAGTTTATGGTTTAGGATTAAAAGAGGAAAAATGATGTCAAAAAAGTTAGCGCTTACAGATTGAATAACAGCAAAATCAAAATTAATAGAAAATAATAATTGGTCAATTTTGATAGTGATTAAATATGGGTAACCAAATCTAAAAAAAAAAACATTTCGGTGACCAATGTGATATTTCAAAAAAAAAAAAACACACTTTTAATGGAACTAGTGCTAACTGCTGATACTCAAAACTCGCACTAGGTGAGGAAAATAAAGCTTTTAATGGAACTAGTGCTAACTGCTGATACTCGAAACTCGCACTATGGAAGTTCAACAGCAACCGCCATTGGTAGAATTCGATAAGAATGCCATCGGCGGCGTAGAATTCGGTACAACGGAAAGTTAAAATTTGAAATTTAAAATTAAGGTTAAGGTAACCCTTTAACCAACAGTCCGACTCTTTTATCATTATCATTTCAACGCATCGTATGAATCTTGTTCCACAATTCCTCAACCAAGTAATGCAACAAAAGATAAATTCAGTAAAAATTGAAAAATTTAGGAATTAAAAGAGAGAAAAAATAATGTCAAAAAAAGTTAGCGCAATTGAATAACAGGATTATCAAAATTAATAGTTATATCAATTTTGATAGTGATTAAATGTGGGTGACCTAATTAAAAAAAATATATATTAATGGAACTAGTGCTAACTGCTCATACTCGAAACTCGCAATATCCCGGTGAGGAAAAAAAAACTTTTAATGGAACTAGTGCTAACTGTTGATACTTGAAACTCCCACTATAGTGGAAGTCAAACTCGCACTATCACGCTGGAAGTCCAACAGCCACCGTGAGTAAAAAAAAGCCATTGGTGTAGAATTCCGTAAGAGAATTCGGTAAGAAAGCCATTGGCCTAGAATTCGGTACACATAAAGTTGAAATTTGAAATTTAAAATTAAGGTTGTGGTAACACTTTAATCATTACCGACTCTTTTCTCATTCTCATTTCAAGGCTTGTAAATCTTCTTCCACAATTCCTCAACCAGGTAATGCACAGAATATAAATTCAGTAAAAATTGAAAAAAAAAGTGGAGTTTGGAGTTTATGGTTTAGGAATTAAAAGAAGGAAAATGATGTCAAAAAAGTTAGCTCGATTGAATAACAGCAACATCAAAATTAATAGAAAATAATAACAGCAACATCAAAATTAATAGAAAATAATAACTGGTCAATTTTGATAGTGATTATTTGAGTGACCAAATCTTAAAAAATAAAAAATAAAATAAAAAATAAAAAAATAATAAAAAAGTAAATTTTGTGACCAAATGTGATATTTTCCCAAAAAAAAAAAAAGGAACTAGTGCTAACTGCTAATACTCGAAACTCGCACTATCACGGTGAGAAAAAAAAACAAAGCTTTGAATGGAACTAGTGCTAACTGCTGATACTCGAAACTCGCACTATCACGGTGGAAGTCAAACTCGCACTATCACGGTTGAAGTCAAACAGCCACCGCCATGGCGTAGAATTCGGTAAGAAAGCCATTGGCGTAGAATTTGGTCGCACGGTGAGAAAAGAAAAACAAAGCTTTTATTTGGTAGCATTATCACGGTGAGAAAAGAAAAACAAAGCTTTTAATAGAACTAGGGCTAACGGCTGATACTCGAAACTCGCACTATACGGTGGAAGTCAAACTCGCACTATCACGGTGGAAGTCCAACCGTGGCACCATTGGAGTAGAATTCGGTAAGAAAGCCATTCGCACTATCACGGTGGAAGTCCAACCGTGGCACCTTTGGAGTAGAATTCGGTAAGAAAGCCATTGGCTTAGAATTCGGTGCGAAAAAGACAGAAAGTTGAAATTTAAAATTTAAAATTAAGGTTGAGGTAACACTTTAACCAGTTCGACTAGGGTTGGCAACAGGGAGGGTATGGGACGGGTTTGGCCTTTCCCAGGACCTGCCCCGCCAAACTTTTTTAGATCCGTTACCCGCCCCGCTTCAATACCCGCCCCGCCCCGCTATCACTTTTTTTTAAAAATCTATTTATTTAAAAAAAAAATAGCACATTAAAATCAATTTTTAAAACTACAATAAAACATCAATTCCAACATCAAATAAAACATAAAATTTTAAATATAACATAAAGTTATAAAAAACTAATCACAAAAATAAATAAATAATCTAAGTATCTAAGTCTTTTTTTAAAATAGAGTAAATCGGCTGCAATTTTAGAAGTCATCCTAAATCCGCATAAATAAAGTACAGTAAATCAATAAATCCTACAACCCCTCTATATAATCTAATTAGTTAGAATTGTTAGATGCCTTACCAATGGAGATGGGAGAATTAATAAATTAATATTATATATATATATATATATATATATATATATACGGGTCGGGGTCGGGTCGGGTATATGTAATCCCATTACCCGTCCCATACCCGGCGGATATTCGTTGACCGGGTATTTACCCGCCTCGAGACCCGTTTGACCGGGTATTTACCCGCCCCGTACGGGTCATATTTATGCGGGTTCGGGTTTTTACCCGCCCCATTGCCAACCCTAAGTTCGACTTATTCTCATTTCAAGGCATCGTGTGCATCTTCTTCCACAATTCCTCAACCAGGTAATGCACATAAATTCAGTAAAAATTGAAAAAAATTGGAGTTTGGAGTTTATGGTTTAAGAATTAAAAAGGAGTAAATGATGACAAAAAAGTTAGCACTCACAGATTGAATAACATCAGCATCAAAGTGAGTGATATTTTCCAAAAAAACTTTTAATGGAACTAGTGCTAACAGCTGATACTCGAAACTCGCACTGTCACGGTGGAAGTCCAACAACCACCGCTATTATTAGAATTTTTAATGGAACTAGTGCTAACTGGTGATTAGAATTTTTAATGGAACTAGTGCTAACTGGTGATACTCGAAACTCGCATTATCATAGTATTATCACGGTGGAAGTCCAACCGCCACAGCATTGGTAGAATTCGGCGGTAAGAAAGCCATTGACGTATAATTCAGAGAATTCGGCGATAAGAAAGGTAAAAAAAAACAGAAAGTTGAAATTTAAAATTAAGGTTGAGGTAACACTTTAACCATTACAGTCAATTATTGAAAAAAAATGGAGTTTGGAGTTTATGGTTTAGGAATTAAAAGAGGGAAAATGATGTCAAAAAAATTAGCTCAATTGAATAACAACAGCATCAAAATTAATATAAAATAATAACTGGTCAATTTGACCAAATCTAAAAAAAAAAAAGTAAATTTCGTGAATAATGGAACTAGTGCTAACTACTAATACTCGAAACTCACACTATCACGGTGAGAAAAAAAAAAGTTTTTAAAGCCACCACCACTGGCGTAGAATTTGGTAAGAAAGCCGTAGAATTTGGTCGCACGACTGATACTCGAAACTCGCACTATACGGTGGAAGTCAAACTCGCACTATCACGGTCTATCATGGTGGAAGTCCAATCGTGGCGCCATTGGCGTAGAATTCTGTAAGAAAGCCATTGGCTTAGAATTCGGTACGAAAAAGACAGAAAGTTGAAATTTGAAATTTAAAATTAAGGTTGAGGTAACACTTTAACTAGTCCGACTCTTTTCTCATTCTCATTTCAAGGCATCGTGTGAATCTTCTTCCACAATTCCTGAACCAGGTAATGCACATAAATTCAGTTCAGTAAAAATTGGAGTTTGGAGTTTATGGTTTAAGAATTAAAAGAGAGTAAATGATGTCAAAAAAGTTAGAGCTCACAGATTGAATAACAGCAGCATTAAAGTGAGTGATATTTTCCAAAAAAAAAACTTTTAATGGAACAAGTGCTAACTGCTGATACTCAAAACTCGTACTATCACGGTGAGAGAAAAAAAAAATGCAAGTGTTAGGAAATTATTATTTCATATATATATGGGTCACAAATTTAATGCAATTATATTAGTCATTTATAATTATATCTATTATTGTGATACGGTTGACTATTAAAATTAATATGGATTTATGAGTAGATACCAAATAGGACTTTGTTACGGGAATTATGGAAACCCTAACTCACTTAGTACTATATAAAGAGCGTCATGGTTATGGCCCCCGATATACTAAATCGCATACAGTTTTCTGCTCTCCCCATTAAGAGTGAAACGAAACCCATTTAGTTGAGGAAGGCTATGGATTCAGGTATTTCACTAAATCCGCTAATTGTACACAAAATATTGATATGGATTCAAGTATTTCACTAAATCCACTAATTCTACACAAAATATTGCTATGGATTCAAGTATTTCACTAAATACACTAATTCTTAATCAATGAGCGTGTTGTTGTCTTAGAAATTCCACATCTAGGATATTTGTTGTACTACATGTATATTTCAGTAATTGAATAAATATTTCTGACAAGTGGTATCAGAATTGTCTTCACTGCTTTATGATTGAGATTTATTGGATCTATCGGCTTTCATGATTTTATTTGTTAGTAATTGATTTTTATATTTGACTCAATTATACCGTTTTGGGGGATTGAGATTCCTATTTATGCTGCCATAATTTGACAAATATTAAATGAGGCGCATATTCAAATCATTAATATCCATTAAATATGGGCTTCATGATTTTATCTGTTAGTAATTGATTTTTATATTTGACTCAATTATACTGTTTTGGGGGATTGAGATTCCTGTTTATGTTGATAATTTGAAGTATTACTACTACTGTTCTTTTTTTAATGATAATTCATATTTTGAGTGGTGGAGTAAACATTATCATCAATTAAGGTTTAATTTGGTTTCTAGACTTTAATTGAATTAAATTGGGGATATGAGAATTATGTTGTTTGATTGAAAATTAAATTAAATCAAGTCAATATTAATTATTATTTTTTTGTCTAATAATTTTAAGAGTTGGTCTCCTGTGCACAGTGTGCACGCGCACACTAATGCACAGGTCAATCCTATATCTATTTATAAAGACAAATATAAATAATTAATTAAAGAATGTTCTAGTGGTTATAGATACTAGTTTTTCATAAGCATGAGGTCACAGATTCAAATCCTTTCAAACTTGTTTTTTTTTCTTTTCTTTTTTTCATTTTTTTTTTCGTTACTCACTTCCACTTTTCAATAATTACTCACTCAATAATTACTCACTTTTTAATAATAATAGTCCCTACTTTTCATTAATAAAATTTGAGAATATTCCCTAATAGAGTCATTTCTATAGAGTCTTAAGCAAGTAAAACCTACAACTTTTAAAATTATCTAATAGGGTCAAATTAATGTCAAAAAACCTTAAATGCCCTTAATATTCATATAAATCCTTAATTAATATATTTTACCCATTAATTCGAATTTTAAATTCAAATCTTAATTGCAGCACATCAATTCCTCAATTATAGCGCATATTCAAAAAAAATCTTGACCTTCCCAAAATCGAATCTTGACATTTAGGAGGGTGTATTCAATTGAGATTCTGTTTGATTTTTTTGGACTTTAAAAAGTCAGTGGATTTAGAAAATTCAAAGACTCTATGCAGAGTTTGACTGGCTTTTTTATTGATTTATATGGATTTTCATAGATTTGACAGGATTCTGAAATACACATTTTTATATTTATTTAAATGGATTTCCATAAACTACGCTCCTAAAACTATTGATGCAAACGTATATC
Organism: Galeopsis tetrahit; assembly: GCA_963675135.1. Lineage (NCBI taxonomy): Eukaryota > Viridiplantae > Streptophyta > Magnoliopsida > Lamiales > Lamiaceae > Galeopsis > Galeopsis tetrahit. The sequence goes on along the minus strand of OY776122.1, from coordinate 62,211,876 downwards.
GAACACACTTGTATATAAAAAAAAAAAATTATCTAAATTATTTAGAAAAAATATAAAAAATATATCTTCATTATTATTAGCAATACTGGTTCTCAATGCAGCTTTGAGAAAGCAATTTCAAATTTTCCTCTTCCAAAGATGCGGTGTGTAATTCAGTCCAAGCTAGTACTAACTCAATGCAGCTTTGAGAAAGCAATTTCAAATTTTCCTCTTCTACAGATGCGGTGTGTAATCCAGTCCAAGCTAGTACTAACTCTGTTTGTGTTTATAATTGCATTTATGGAGTGATGACCTTGACCACCAAAATCTTTTAGATGATATCGAACACCACGTAATGGGGTAATGGGGAGTTGACGTCGATTACTGGAGTGACAACCATGATATTACTAACATAACGATATATTATAATTTTAAAAGAAAAAATATAATTTTAAAATACAGTTTTCACTATAATAATAATTAATAATGGTGGTGAAGAATATGTGATGCTTATCGAAGAACATGGTTAGATTTTATTTTGTTTGAAGAAGAGTAGGAAGATTCGTTTGAAGAAGAGTAGGAAACAAAGAAGAGTATGAAGATTCGTTTGAAGTATTTTGTTTGAAGAAGAGTAGGAAGATTCGTTTGAAGAAGAGCATGAAGATGGACAGCTTTTCGATTTTGTAAAAGCTGTGTAGGATTTTGTGGTTCGAAATACACTACTTTCTTCCATTTCAGAGTTTCTGAGAGAATCCATTGAAATCTCTACTTTTTATGGAACTAGTGCTAACTGTTGATACTCGAAATTCATTTCAGAGTTTCTGAGAGAATCCATTTCAGAGTTTCTGAGAGATTTTGTAAAAATCTTTTAATGGAACTAGTGCTAACTGTTGATACTCGAAATTCGCACTATCACTTTGGAAATTCAACAGCCACCGCTATTGGTAGAATTCGATAAGAAAGCCATTGGCGGCGTAGAATTTAGTACGAAAAGACAGAAAGTTGAAATTTGAAATTTAAAATTAAGGTTGAAGTAACCCTTTAACCATTACAGTCCGACTCTTTTCTCATTCTCATTCTCATTCTCATTTCAACGTGTGAATCTTGTTCCACAATTCCTCAACCAGGTAATGCAAAAGAAGATAAATTCAGTAAAAATTGAAAAAAAAAATGGAGTTTGCAGTTTATGGTTTTGGATTAAAAGAGGAAAAATGATGTCAAAAAAGTTAGCGCTAGAGTTTGGAGTTTTTGGTTTAGGATTAAAAGAGGAAAAATGATATCAAAAAAGTTAGCGCTTACAGATTGAATAACAGCAGAATCAAAATTAATAGAAAATAATAATTGGTCAATTTTGATAGTGATTAAATATGGGTGACCAAATCTAAACAAAAAATATATATTTCGATGACCAATGGGATATTTCAAAAAAAAAAAAACTTTGAAACTAGTGCTAACTGCTGATACTCAAAACTCGCACTAGGTGAGATAAAAAAAAAACTTTTAATGAAACTAGTGCTCACTGCTGATACTCTAAATTCGTACTATCACGTTGGAAGTTAAAAAAAGTTTTTAATGGAACTAGTGTTAACAGCTGATACTCGAAATTCGCACTATCACGTTGGAAGTTCAACAGCCACCGCTATTGGTAGAATTCGATAAGAAAGCCATTGGCGGCGTAGAATTTGGTACGAAAAGACAGAAACTTGAAATTTGAAATTTAAAATTAAGGTTGAAGTAACCCTTTAACCATTACAGTCCGACTCTTTTCTCATTATCATTTCAACGTGTGAATCTTGGTCCACAATTCCTCAACCAGGTAATGCAACAGAAGATAAATTCAGTAAAAATTGAAAAATTTAGGAATTCCAAGTAATACAACAGAAGATAAATTCAGTAAAAATTGAAAAATTTAGGAATTAAAAGAGGGAAAATAATGTCAAAAAATTTAGCGTGATTGAATAAAAGCAGTATCAAAATTAATATTTATGTCAATTTTGATAATGATTAAATGTGGGTGACCAAATTAAATAAAAATATTAACGGAACTAGTGCTAACTGCTAATACTCAAAACTCGCAATATCACGATGAGAAAAAAAAACTTTTAATGGAACTAGTGCTAACTGTTGATACTTGAAACTCGCACTATGGTGGAAGTCAAACTCGCACACGGTGGCTCTTCCAACAGCCACCGCCATTGGCGTAGAATTCGGTAAGAAAGCCAGTGGAAGTCAAACTGCACTATCACGGTGGAAGTTCAACATCCACCGCCATTGGTGTAGAATTCGATAAGAAAGCCATTGGCGTAGAATTCGATAAGAAAGCCATTGGTGTAGAATTTGGTACGAAAAGACATAAAGTTTGAAATTTGAAATTTAAAATTTAAAATTAAGGTTGAGGTAACACTTTAACCATTATCGACTCTTTTCTCATTCTCATTTCAAGGTATCGTGTGAATCTTCTTCCACAATTCCTCAACTAAGTAATGCACATAAGATAAATTCAGTAAAAATTGAAAAAAAATGAAGTTTGGAGTTTATGGTTTAGGAATTAAAAGAGGGAAAATGATGTCAAAAAAGTTAGCGTTTACATAATGAATAATAGCAGCATCAAAATTAATAAAAAATAATATATGGTAGTGATATAATTTCGGTGACCAAATGTGATATTTTTAAAAAAAAAAAAAAACTTTTAATGGAACTAGTGCTAACGGCTGATACTCGAAACTCGCACTATCACGGTGGAAGTCCAACAGCCACCGGTAGAATTTTTAATGGAACTAGTGCTAACTGCTGATACTTGAAAGTCGCATTATTACATTAATGGAACTAGTGCTAACTGCTGATACTTGAAACTCGCATTATTACAATATTATCATGGTGGAAGTCCAACAGCCACAGCCATTGGTAAAATTCGTCGGTAAGAAAGCCATTCACGTATAATTCAGAAAATTCGGCAATAAGAAGGCCATGGACGTAAAAAAAAAAACAAAAAGTTCAAATTTGAAATTTAAAATTAAGATTAAGGTAACACTTTAACCATTATAGTCCGACTCTTTTTTCATTCTCATTTCAAGGCATCGTGTGAATCTTCTTCCACAATTTCTCAACCAGGTAATGCACAAAAGATAAATTCAGTAAAAATTGAAAAAAAAAATGGAGTTTGGAGTTTGGTTTAGGAATTAAAAGAGGGAAAATGATATCAAAAAAGTTAGCTCGATTGAATAACAGCAGCATCAAAATTAATAGAAAATAATAAGTTGGTCAATTTTGATAGTAATTAAATGTGGGTGACCAAATCTAAAAAATAAAATAAAATAAAAAAAAGTAAATTTCGTGACCAAATGTGATATTTTCCCAAAATAAAAATAAAAATAATGGAACTAGTGCTAACTGCTAATACTCGAAACTCACATTATCACGGTGAGAAAAAAAAACAAAGCTTTTAATGGAACTAGTGCTAACTGCTGATACTCGAAACTCGCACTATCACGGTGGAAGTCAAACAGCAACCGCCATTGGCGTAGTGTTGGTCCTGAAAGGAGTATATAACAAGTGTATGGGTGGGGGGAATACACTTGTATGCAATTCTTTTCAACTTGTGATCAAACCAGAGCTCAGCAAGGTTGTCTTGGACAACTCTGCTGAAGATGATTAACTCTTCTAAGATAATCAAACTACTAAGTACTATTGAGTACTTAGTTGAATAACTATCTAGGGGAGTTATATGTGCGGAATAGTGGTTGGCCCTTTAAGTTTAGACTCCTTTAGTTTCTGAAATCACTTTGTCAATACAGAACAATCCAGTTTAGTTTCAGGGAACTTGTCCAATACAGTTTTTGCACAGTCTTTGAATATGTATCTTTTGAAAGATCAGTTTTGTGTGCAGTGTTGAATGTATGAAAGTACTTGTAAAGCAAATCAACACAAGAGGTTATAGTGGTTCAGAGACTCAAGCTCCTACATCCACTTTCCCTGATTTAACAGGATAATTCCTTCACTCTTGGAATTAACTTGTTTTATAGTGCCAAGGTGAACTTGATCAAGAACACCTCTCCTTGGTGAATTGATCCCTAGGATGTCTAGAGTCCTAGTACCCTCTTCTCAACTCAGAACTGAACTGTTCTTCTCTCAACAGTCAGCTCCTACCACTTCTACTACTACAACTTTCTCACTTTCTCACTTGAAAGGGGTAAGGGTTGAAGTAAGGTTCCAACTAATGAGATATCATTTACAATGAAGATCAGTGTATAAGGATTAGGATATCTCTCTAAGCTTTGTATAGATATACAGTAAGTTCAACTTAGAAGAAGTGTTTGAAGACTAAGATAGTCTCTTTGAAGGCTTTGAAAGCACTTGTTTTCTTGTAGGATAGTTGGCTTGGTAGTTGGTTGGTGCTTCAAATGGTCTTCACACTTCTGTATTTATAGACAAATTTGAGGATTTGCCCGTTGGAGAGGCAACCCCAAATTGTTATAAATGTCTTCCTTGAGTTCTTCAAACTGGAAGACAGATTCTTGATAGTGACATGTCCTTAATTGGGTAATAAACGGCTGTTAAGACTTTGTCTTCATTCTGCAGCACTCTTCCCAATGTCTGACTTTAAGATTCATTTGTTTAAGACTTGGACATGGCTTCTGAGGTTTGATCCAATGATAGGACAACATTCCTTATCAAATGGACAACTCTGCTTATCACTATCAGCAGACTTTGCTTATCAGCATGGTTGGCTTGCTCTTCTTCAGATGACTTGGCTCCTTCCCTTTGCTTCACTTGGAAATGATCTCAGCGTGATACAATGAAATCTTTTAGGGAGTAGTTGTCTTCTTCTCTTCAGCATGGTTGACCTTCAAGCATTAGAATATTTGTTTTGGTTCAATTTAGCTGAGACAACTCTTCTGGACAACTCTCTTGATCAGCATACTTGGCCTTTGAGCTTCAGAGCTTTTGTTTTTGCACAGAGTTAACCTCTCTGGACAACTCTCCTGAACAGTGCATTTGAGTAAACTTGTCTTTTTGAGCTTTACAACCTTGTTCTTGCATAGAGACAACTTCTCTGGACAACTCTCCTGATCAAGGCATTTGGTTTTCAATAGAGTATGCTTGGCCTTAGTGATTGTTCCATAGTTTGAGCCTTGAGGGGACTTGATCTTGATCATCTTCAAAGCATAGGTTCCCCCTCACAATGTGCATCTAATCATCTAAGAGCTGCCTAACATGTCAACTTCTCTTCTAGCCTTATGCTATGTGTTCTAACACACTTAGAACACAATCATCTTGACTTAGGCATGTCTCAGGGGGTTTTGGTATTTAATCAAAACATATGTCATTTTATTCCCAACAATTTCCCCCTTTTTGATGATGCCATAACCTATACATTTTATGCAAAAGTGACTTGACTACACCTATTACATTTATCTTCAGAAGACATGACTGAGGTCAATTTCCCTGAAAGAAAATGTGTTAGTGTACTCATCATTCATGTTGCAAATAGGTTTCAAGAATAGGCACAGAGAGATTTGTTTTTCTGGATTCAAAATATGTTCAACTATCATTCAAATGAAAATCATTACAGCATGTTGATAGTTTGAACAAAAACATATCAGAGCATGAGAGATATTACAATTAAGCACACATTTATTACAAAAGTATGATATACTCTTAAAACATTCATCATTTAGGCATTAGAGCACATCATATCAGTAGCTTGAGCATCTTCAGAATAGTTGACCAAAACACAAGTTAGTAACCATCTTAAGTATTCATCCATTTCAGCATATAAGAGTCAGGAAGACTTAGCCATTTCAGAGATCATCTTCTTTAGGTGGCACCATCCCATATTGTGCCCACACTCTCTTCTTGAGTTCCATGGCTTCCTGGTTGGTTCCTTTGGGTCCAAGGGTCATCTTGTTCAGCTTAAGAATCTCTGTGAACTCCCTCAGGATCCTTGCTTGGTCAATCCATCCATCAAGTTTTGGAGGCATGTAGATGATAGGCTTGGGAGCATTGAGTTCAATTCTTGCAATATCAGCAGCTGCAAGCAATTGTTGATACAACTCTCTGTAATATTCTATCATGAACTCAGCAAAGGAGGAATTGGCATCTCCTCCATTCCATCTGTCAATGACATAATAGTCATAGACAAACTCCCTTTTAGCCTCTTCCCATGTATCATTCAACTGAATTGGCACCCATTTATCCAAGTGTGGATATTTGGTGTCCATTGGGACTAGTAGCTGAGGCTTCATCTTGCTGTAAGTTGCTCTCCTTCTTCTTGGTTTCTGAAAGTTTGCTCTTCTTTTATCTCTTGCTCTGTTGGCCTCTTCCATCAAATCCATTTTCTCTTGGGCCCTCATCATGGCCAGTTTCTGTTGTGTTTCAGGGTCTTTGCCATACCCTTCATGAAACAGCTTTGATGGATCATTGAGTACCACAATCTTTGTCTTCTTTGGTCCAGGTCCAAAGCCTTCTTCATATAAAGCTTCCACATCTTCAGTAGCTTTGGCACCTTCAGCAATGTTGACCATATCAGAAGACTTGTCTGTTTCAGCAGGTTTGGGTTCTTCAGCAGCTTTGGCCTTCTTTGATGTAGGTTCATCATCATCAATTCTGAATTCAGGTGGAAGATCAAGGCTGTTAGGAAAGTTAGTAAATGTCTCATCTTGTCTTTTCTTTCCTTTTGCCCTCTTGATCTTTCCTCTAGTTTGGACACCTTCAACATCTTTGTCCAAACCAGACACCTCACCACCTGGTCTCTGCTGTAACCTCATCCTCTCTTCTTGTGCTGAGGCCATTGAATTCTTCAAAGCAAGTGCTAGTTGCTCTTCTTCATCCAATTCTTCTAAATTCAGCACTGCAGGCTCTTTTCCTTTTACTTCAGCAGCTTTGTCTTTTCCCTTGTCTGGGCTTCCAATCACCAAGGCACCTTTTGCTCTAGCTCTTTCCCTTTCCCTCTTTTAGCAGCATCAAAGCACTGGGGTTTTAGCTCACTCATTTTTGTGGCCATTAGGGATTGGGCATGGTTTATAGACTTCATTTCCTCCAACAGATATACATTTTCATCATGTATATTTTGCATCCTATCACTGCTCAAGCTAAGAAAAGCTAGAACAGGCTTCATCTTTTGTTGGACAACCTCCTCCAAGGTTGCTTTCAGGGATGCATCAAGTTGGGCTTTAAGAAGCTCAGTGAGGTTGGCCACTGCTCCTTCAGCAATGTTGGCCATCACCTCCTGGGAAAAATTTTCAGAGGCTGCTTTCACCATAGCCAGTCTTTGTTCTTCAGCTCTTTTCTTTTGTAATGCAGTCTTCTTTCCAAGAGCTTGCTTGACAGTTAGCCTGAGAGCCTTGACATTGGCATTATGATTGTCTCTCAGCAGCTTTTGTTCCTTCTTGACCTCTTCTGAGATGGATTCCATGGTGGATTTGGCTCTCTGCACTTCACTGGAAATGGTTTGGAGGCCAGATTCCACACCACTAATCCTTGCTTCCAATGTAGGGAGGACTACATCTTCAGAGCCAGTTAATCTCATCTCCACAGATGCTAGAGTTCTTCCTTGCTCATTCAGTGCTCCTGAAGTTTCAACATGAGCAGATTGGACCTGATGAGCCAAGGAGTCCAATTTCTCTGATTGCATTCCAAGCAGGGCTTGTGCTGAGCCTGTATCTACTTGGATAGGGGCATGTGTCAAGAACTCATCTACAAATATTTGGTCAAGAGAAATACCTGCAATGTTAGACAAATCAAACTGGTTAGGGAATAAACACTCATCACCCTCAATCTCTTTTGTATAAGACTCTGATAAATCAACAGCCTTCTTCTCATTTTCAACTCTTTCTTTTCTCCCATCATTTAAAATGTTCTCACCCAAGGAATCAGGCCTCCTTTCATCAAGGGATTCTTGAAGTTCAGATTTGACTTCAAGAATAATCTGTCCTTCCTCACTTATTCCACCCTCATATGGTGGTACACTCACAATCTTAGTTATGACTACCTCTCTCTCATCCATAACTCCCTCTGATTTTTCAATTCTATTTTCCTTTTCAACTCCTTCTCCTAAACCTGCAACATCTTCACCTTCAACAAGGTTCAAAGATGGCAGTTGTGAGGAGATCACAGTGCTTATTTCAGCAGCCACTGAGTCATCCTGAATGATTAAGGACTGATCAGTGTCCAACTCTTCTGACACTGAATAGGCCTTAATCAAACCAGCCTCTAGTATAGGAACCTCAACATCTTTAGGCTGTGCCTTGGGTTCAGAAGAACATTCATTGGCAGATGTGTATTTGGTTGTCTTACCACCCTTGGTCAACACCTCTGATGATACAGAGCCTTTCCTATGATAGGTTCTAGGAGGGTTTGAAAGTCTGTCTACTACAGAAGACTTGGGTTAAGATGGTTCAGGGAGGTTGGCTTGAGGGGTTTCAAGAGGGTTGGGGTTTGAAGGGTTTGAGGGATCATCAGGGGAATCATCATCATCTGAGCTGCTATTAGGGTGTTTGATGCCCTTAGCTTTTCTCTCTTTCTCCTCAATGATTTTATCATCTACCAACTTTGCAAAAACTTCCTCATCAGTGAGGAATCTTATCTTCAGCACACCAGCAAAGTGTAGCAGTCTACTTTCCTCCACTTGCCACCAATTAGCACCCTTATCTTGGATGACCTGAGAGATTTCCATCAGTGTTTTGTCCTTGACATCCACTAGCATTCTCAAGTCATGGAACATTTTCTGAATTCTGGGAAATTCAGCAAGCTTTGGGTATAAGTTGTCCACAGTGGCTTTGGCTCCACCTCTGAGCATACTTTCATAAGTATACTCCTCCTCATTCTCACTAGATGGAGAACTTTGGGCTATAGGGGAGTTAGTTGTGGTTTCCTTAATTGCAGCTTCAGGCAAGTTAAGTTCAGGAGGGTTGGCTTCAGAAGGATTAGGCTCAGATGAAGGTACTTCAGTTGCTTTAGAGAGCAATGGATCTGAAGGGGCTTTGCACAGGGGAGTTGGATCATTGAGTGCATGTTCTAAAAGTTTGGAGTAATTTAACATGGATGAATCAAGGGGGGACAGAAGCCTTGTCTCATCCACTGCTAAGTCTGCTAGCACATCAATGCCACTTCTCTGCATACTTCCTACTGGAGAGTATCTCTTAGTGAGATCTACAGGGGTGATGGGTTGGTTGGGAGGGGTAACATGGGTTTCAGGGGAGTTGGGTTCAGGATTCTGAATTTCAGGGATGTTGGCCTCTATTAGTTGACCTTCAGGGACCTTGGATTCTGGAGTTCCAGAACCAGATGAGTTGGTCCTTGACTTTGATTTGGTCCTGCTTTCAGCTGTGCTCTCTCTTAGAGCGAGTTGGAGAGACCTTTCTTCCTGAAGCTCCAGCACCTTCTCAGTGGGCTTGGCCCTTCTCTTGCTGGCCCTACTGCTCCCACTTCCTTCTACTTCTTTCTCAGGGACAGCTTCCCTGATCCTCTTATCACCTCTAGACTTTTGTCTAGTCTCATTGTACTTCAACCTCAATTCTTCTGAGTGGTCAGAAGGCACACTTACTCCCTCTTCTGCCACTTCATCAACTTCAGCTGATGCTCCTGAGGCTTCTCTTGAAGATATTTGAGAGATTTTCTTGGTTTTGACAGCCCTGGCTTTAGTTCTCTTCTTCATCTTAGGCTTTTCTTCAAACTTTTCAGCAGGGTTGGCCAGAAGCATCCTTCTTTGCTCAGTTTTCTTGCTGGGCTTTCTAAATAGTATTTTCTGAGCTGGGAGGGGTTTGGCAAAGGTTTGCATCTCAGAGTAGTGAGCAAACTTCTCAATTAGCAAACTTGCTCTGGTGCAATATCTCAATTTTCCTTCCATCACAACTTTGTTGTGAGCTTTCACTTTGAACTTTGCCTTTTCTTTCATCATCTTAGACAAGATGAAAGTCCTCCAATCAAACTTGATGCCTTTATCACTGGCATCAATCACAGCTGCCATAATCCTTATCCTAGGATGGCTTACTTGTTCTAAGCTTCCAGTGTTGCTGAGCAAACTCTTTGCTACTACCTCAAATAGGGTTAAGAACTTTGGCTTGAGTGTTCTTTTGTGTTGAGTAGAGGATAGTGGCCCTGGAGTAATGAGCCATTCTTGAGCAATTTCTTGCTCAAGACCATTTCCATAGAATTCTGGATTCCTTCCCTCTGAAGGCAATCCAAAAGCAGCTTCAACCTCTTCCTCATAAAATTTTACCCTCTGAAATCTTTCCTCCTCTTCTCCTTCTGCTATAAAGGACAATCTTGTGGCAACTTCTCCATCTTCAGGTTTGCCTCTCCATTTGAGAAAAGCAAAGAACTCTGCCATGTAGGATTCAAGACAAGAGTCTGGCTTCTCTTGCATGAACTTCTGGAGACTTGCCCTTCTCAACCATCTCAGGGTTGGAGTAACATTAGGATCCTCACTCTCAAAAGAAAGGATTGGCTCGAATGTGAGGTTGTTTTTGTGACTTAGATAGCCAAAGTCTAGGTCAAGAGCCTTGTTGAAGAAATCAACAACCATTTCTTGTTTTACTTTGGGAGCCATTGAAGGTTTCAGAGAAGAAAATTTGACAGAGTTTGAGAGTGTTTGGATAAAATTTGAGCTAGGGTTTTGAATACTTGGGGAAGAAGTGTTTGTGGGGGATCTTAAGACTTGTGAATATTCTAAAAATAATGTTTGTCAATGAGTTGGTGGAGTCTTGATACAATTCAAAGGTGAATAAAAATGGAAATCAAAATGGACGGCTAGGATTGTCTTCAGGGGAGTTGTCCAATTTTGATCCAATGGTCAAAAACCAATGTAACAGTGAGTGGTTAGTTTTATTCAAAACGTGGAGCCTATTTAATATTAGTTAATGGTTGGGGAGTTTTCAAGGTAGATCATGGCTTGAAAAGGTGTAATGCAAACAAGAGTTAAATCTTGGCATTTAATGCATGGAAAGTGACCTTTTGGGTGGGAGACAAATTAAATCCCCAAAAAGATGATATCTGAAATTGGAATGGGACATAATTCGAAATAGGCAATGATTACCCAAAATAGGTGCTTATCAGACCAAGATTTGGTTTGATAGCTAGGACAACTTATCTGACCCCACTAGGACAAGTGTCCTGAAAAGATGTGGACAACTGTCCTGAGATTCAATGGACAAGTGTCCTGATCATTTCATCTGAGTTTCAGTAGACTTGACCAAGTCTGCTGAAGTTTGAAATTTGTTCCCCCTTAATGAATGAACTCCTTTGGACTCAATTGTCCAATTTCCCTGGATCAAGTAGACCCAACTCTGCTGATAATTCCAGAAATCTTGCTTCTGCAAGTGGCTTTGTCAATATATCAGCTTTTTGATGATCTGTGTGGATCTTTACCAACTTGATATCCTTCTTCTCCACATGGTCTCTAATGAAGTGATGTTTGATGTCCACATGTTTGCATCTTGTGTGCAAGACAGGATTTTGTGATATTGCAATTGCACTATTGTTATCACAAAATATTGGCACTTCAGTAGAGTTGACTTTGTAGTCTCTGAGTTGTTGTCTCAGCCAAAGGATTTGAGCACAACAACTTCCAGAAGCAACATATTCAGCTTCAGTGGTGGAGGTAGCCACTGTGTTTTGCTTCTTGGAAAACCAAGATATGAGTTTGTTGCCTAAGAATTGACAAGTTCCTGAAGTGGACTTTCTGTCAATTCTACATCCTCCATAGTCAGCATCTGAGTAGCCAGTTAACTCCATGTTGTCATCAGCAGGGTACCAAAGGCCTAGATTTTCAGTGCCTTTGAGATACCTCAAGATCCTCTTTGCAGCCTCAAGGTGGCTTTGCTTAGGATTTGCTTGAAACCTTGCACAAACACCTACTGCAAAGGTGATGTCAGGTCTGCTGGCAGTGAGATAGAGGAGTGAACCAATTATTCCTCTATACTCAGTGGAGTTGGTTGGAACACCACTCTCATCAGGATCCATCTTCCAACTTGTGTTCATTGGGATCCTTACTGGCTTGCTTGATGTACACCCAAACTTCTTGATCATTTCTCTGGTGTACTTGGCTTGGTTGATGAAGATTCCTTCTTTTGATTGCTTGACTTGTAGACCCAAAAAGAAGTTCATCAATCCCATCATGGACATCTCAAACTTGCTTTGCATGAGTTTGGAGAACTTTTCACACAGCTTCTCATTAGGGGATCCAAAAATTATTTCATCTACATAAATTTGGACTAGCAAGATGTCCTCTCCTTCAGAGATTCTGAAGAGAGTTCTGTCCACAGTTCCCTTGGTGAATCCATGATCCAAGAGGAATTGTGACAGTGTGTCATACCAAGCCCTAGGGGCTTGCTTGAGTCCATATAGAGCCTTCTTCAGTCTGTATACTTGGTTTCCAACCTCAAAACCTGGTGGTTCCTCAACATAGACCTCTTCTTTCAAGACTCCATTCAGAAAGGCACTCTTGACATCCATTTGGTACACTTTGAACCTCTGGTGGGCTGCATAGGCTAGGAAGAGCCTTATTGCTTCTAGCCTTGCCACAGGTGCAAAGGTCTCATCATAGTCAATGCCTTCATGCTGGCAATAGCCTTTTGCCACTAGTCTTGCTTTGTTTCTGACAATCACATCATTCTCATTCTTTTTGTTCTTGAACACCCACTTGGTTCCAATAACATCTTGATGTGAAGGTCTATCCACCAGCTCCCATACTTCATTTCTGGTGAATTGATTCAGTTCTTCCTGCATGGCTGTGATCCAATTGGCATCTTGAAGTGCTTCTTCAATATCACTTGGTTCTTGTTCTGACAAGAAACAACAGAAAAGAGCACTTTCACCATGAAATCTTCTTGTTTTGACTCCAATACTTGGGTCACCAAGTATTAGATCAGTAGGATGGTCAGACAACCAAGTCCTTCTTTTTCTGACCTCTTCAGTAGAGTTGTCCTCTACTGAAGTTGAGTCATTTTGATCATAAAATTCAGGATAATTGAGTGCAGGATCTAATTCAGGATCATAATCAGGGGTGTTGTCCTCAATGTTAGGGACATTGGCATTTTCAACATTTTGAGTTCCCCCTTGATTATTTGACCCATTAACTACCTCAGCAGGAACTGCTTCTTCATTGGTAGTTGTTACCTGGATGTGAACTGGGATTGGCTCATTTAGTTCACCATTTCTATTAGTGGGGTTTGTCTCAGGAAGGTTGCCTTCAGGATTGTTGTCCAGTGTGAGTTTTTCAGGTAGGTTGGCTTGGACAACATCTATGAATTCAGTGTCTTTGTCTTTTAGGCTCAGTCTGGTTTTCCTCTGTGTGATTTCTTCAGGTTCCAAGTTTTCATTCCTGGACTCATGAATATATTCATCAAACACAACATGAGGTGTTTCTTCCACAATAAGGGTTTTCTTGTTGTAGACTCTGAAAGCCTTACTGATTTGAGAGTATCCAAGAAATACTCCCTCATCAGCTTTGCTATCAAAGGCTTTCAACTGTTCTTTCCCATTATTGTGAATGAAACACTTACAACCAAATATGTGAAAATATGACACTTTAGGCAATCTTCCTTTCCAGAGTTCATAGGGGGTTTTGACTTGCCCCTTAGTAAATTTGAATCAGCAATTAGGGTTCTAGCAGCTTCTTTTAAGGTTCTATTCCTTCTTTCTGCAACTCCATTTTGTTGGGGAGATCTAGCTGTTGAGGTTTCATGAGCTATTCCATTAGATGTGCAATACTCATTGATGTATGAATTTATGAACTCAGTGCCTTTATCAGATCTTATCTTGATAATGCTAAGGCTTTTCTCATTTGACAGTCTCTTAAGAAGTTCAGGTAGTTTGACTTGTGTTTCCTTCTTATTAAGGAGAAATACTACCCATGTGAACCTAGAGAAGTCATCTACTACTACCAATGTGTATTTTCTGCCATTTATGCTTGAAGGGGTGATTGGTCCAAAAAGATCCATGTGTAGAAGTTCAAGTACCCTTTCAGTAGAAGTGATTGGTTTTCCTTTGAATGAGGCTTTAATCTGTTTTCCTTCTTGACATGGTTTACACACATGTTCTTTAATGAAAACCTCATTAGGCAGTCCTTTAACTAATGCATTTCTAGCAAGTTTGTTCATTGATTTGAAGTTCAGGTGGTTTAGCCTCTTGTGCAATAACCAACTTTGTTAACTAGTACTCTTAGCAATGAAACATGCAGCATCAGTAGACTTGTCCCAGTCTGCAAAATACACATTTCCTTTCCTAGTTCCAGTCAATAGAATTTGTTAAGTTTTATCTCTAATTAAGCATTTTCCACTCGAGAACTCAACATTGAAATCTTTATCACAGAATTGACTGATACTTAGGAGATTATATTTGAGACCAGCTACATAAGATACATTGGTTACTTTGATGTTACCAATCATCAAAGTACCATAACCTTTTGTTGTTGCTTGTGAGCTGTCTCCAAAAGTGACATTTGGGCCTTCTTTTTCAATAAAATCAGTGAGGAGTTCCTTGTTTCCAGTCATGTGCCTTGAGCATCCACTGTCAAGGTACCATGCTGTCTTTTTGCTCATACTCCTCTTCTTGTGGCCCGTTGGTACCTGCAATTAGATAGGTTTAGGTACCCTTTGAGTTTTGGGTCCTGAGAGGTTAGTTGTACCTTTAGGAACCCAAACTTGCCTAATCACCCTGATTGATTCAAGGTGGCTAAGTTTTTTTCCTTGTGCATCAATATACACTATCTTTCCCTTAAATGCCTTAGGGAAAGTATGTGTGAAGGTGTTAACTCTGTAAGTTTCAGGAGAATTGTCAACTCTCCTGAACTTATGAGTTCTTTGTGCAGCTTGAAGAAATCTTTGAGGAAAGGCATTTTTATGACCATTACCCTTTGGCATGAAGGGTTTTGGTTGTTTCATTTTATTCTGCCTTTGAGGATAGTTGTCCTTAGGTCTATTCAGCTGAGGCTTTCTCAGTAGAGTTGGCCTAGGCTGATTATACCTTGGATAACTCCTCTGAACATTGTTCAGGAGAGTTGCCCTTCCATTGGGTCTACTCTGCTGAGCAACATTCCTCTTGTGATTAGGAGCTTTGGCCATTCCCTTAGGTTTTGGCCTAGTCTCCTGAGGCACTTGAGTAGGCAATTCATCCATTTTGCCCTTTCCTTTGTTCAGTGGCTGAATTATTTTATTTTTATCTTGTTGTGCCACTGATTTAACAAAGATTTTCTTAGTGTTACTTGTAGAGGCAACACTAAGACAAGGTGAAGATTCAAATAGATCATAACCTAATCCACTTCTTTGAGCCATAGGTCTTTGATAACTCTGAATTTCCTCTATTGCTCTAGAGGATTTGTTCAAAGCAGACATCTTTAATTTCAGGCTCTCTTCACTTGTTTTAAGAATATCATATTCATGTGAGAGGTTCTCAAATTTGGCATTCAAAATTTTCAGTTCAAAATCTTTTCTCTTCTGAGAGAGTAGTTGATCATCTATCTCCTTTTGTTGGTCAACTATCTTGAGATTTGCTTCCTCAAGCTTTCTCAAGACTTGTTGGTACAACTCAGTAGATTTGACATCAACAGTTACCTCAGAGTTTTTGGCAAGTTCAATAGCCAATCTTTCATTTTCTCTCACACAATTATCATGAAATTCTTGTAATCTAGTGAAATCTTCCATCAACTTCCCAAAGGAAAGTTTCAAGTTGACTTCACTAGTGTTCTGTGATAAGAATGATGGTGAGCTAGAAGTGGAGGATACCTCATCATTCTCAATAGCCATGTTGCACACATCATCATCATCATCACTGTTTGAGAACAGTCCATCAGAGGAGTTGAAGCTTTCAGCACTATCAGATTCTTCACCAGCCATCATGGCTTTTCTATTGGTGAACTTTTTGTCTCTTTTAGCTTGCCTCTCTCTTCTTTCTTTAGAGCTCAATTCAGGGCAGTCATACTGGAAGTGCCCTTTCTTCTTGCAATTGTAGCATAGGTCTTCATCATCATCCTTCTTGGATTCATCTCTTCCTTTTGATGAGGAAGGATCAGCTCTACTGGACCTTCTCCTATCAGAGTACTTGTCCTCTCATCTTTTCTCTTCAGGCTTTTTGTCATTGGCCTGCTCTTCAGGGGAGTTGTACCTTCTCCTGAATTTGTTGTCTTGGTAGAATTTCTTGTATCTACCAAACCTTGTGTTGAGCTTGTCAAACCTTTTAGCCATCAAGGCTAGTTCTTCCTTCATTTCAGTCTTTGAGACTGACTTTGATGATCTGGGAGTAGGTTGCATTTCAGGTTCAGCGACTTTGGCTTTGAATGCCACTCCCTTAGTAGGATTTGAAGGTTCCTCAACAGGTTTTCTTCTATTGAGGTCAAACTCATAGGCTTTGAGTTCTGAGAAGATTTTTTGCATGGGCATGGAGGAGAGATCCTTGGTGTTCTGCATCATTACAGCATATACATCCCACTTTTGAGTGAGACTTCTCAAGATCTTCAATCCAACTTCTCTCCTGGAGTACACCTTGCCCAATGAGTTGATTTCATTCATCACATCAGTAAATTTATAGACAAATTTGTCAATGGACTCATCAATTTCCATTGAGAATTGTTCAAACTTCTGCACAGCAGCTTGGAGCTTGTTCTCCTTGATCTTTTCTGTACCCTCACACATTTCAGCAAGAGTATCCCAAATTTCTTTGGCTGTGGTGCAGTGGTAGACTCTACCCATGACTGCATCTGGAATTGTTTGGTAGAGAGTGTTCATGGCAAGATAATTCAGATTATCTTTCCTCTTTTCATCAGCAGTGAAGTCATCTTCATCTTTGGGAATGAGTTCCCTTACATCTGCTCTTTACTCATCTGTCACCCTGGGGTTAGTTTGAGTAAACACAAAAGGTCCTCTTGTGATTACTCTTAACATGTCAGTGTGAAGAGATGCAAGATGAGCCCTCATTCTAATTTTCCAGAAATCATAATTGTCTATTGAAAACATGGGCAGTTTATGATGTGAAATGTGGTTGACTGGATTTGTGGCCATATTGTCCAATCCTTGAACAGCAGGTGGAGGAACAGCATTGTTGTTGGCCATATCTCAAGAAAGCAGTTAGTCAACAGGTAAGAGATTTCAGATAGGGATCAGTTCAGTGACCACACAAATATGTGAATTTTGAAAATCAAGATGGATTTTCAGAAGCAGTGGTCTTTGAACCCCTGCTCTGATACCACTTGTTGGTCCTGAAAGGAGTATATAACAAGTGTATGGGGGGGGGGGAATACACTTGTATGCAATTCTTTTCAACTTGTGATCAAACCAGAGCTCAGCAAGGTTGTCTTGGACAACTCTACTGAAGATGATTAACTCTTCTAAGATAATCAAACTACTAAGTACTATTGAGTACTTAGTTCAATAACTATCTAGGGGAGTTATATGTGCGGAATAGTGGTTGGCCCTTTAAGTTTAGACTCCTTTAGTTTCTGAAATCACTTTGTCAATACAGAACAATTCAGTTTAGTTTCAGGGAACTTGTCCAATACAGTTTTTGCACAGTCTTTGAATATGTATCTTTTGAAATATCAGTTTTGTGTGCAGTGTTGAATGTATGAAAGTACTTGTAAAGTAAATCAACACAAGAGGTTATAGTGGTTCAGACACTCAAGCTCCTACATCCACTTTCCCTGATTTAACAGGATAATTCCTTCACTCTTGGAATTAACTTGTTTTATAGTGCCAAGGTGCACTTGATCAAGAACACCTCTCCTTGGTGAATTGATCCCTAGGATGTCTAGAGTCCTAGTACCCTCTTCTCAACTCAGAACTGAACTGTTCTTCTCTCAACAATCAGCTCCTACCACTTCTACTACTACAACCTTCTCACTTTCTCACTTGAAAGGGGTAAGGGTTGAAGTAAGGTTCCAACTAATGAGATATCCTTTACAATGAAGATCAGTGTATAAGGATTAGGATATCTCTCTAAGCTTTGTATGGATTTACAGTAAGTTCAGCTTAGAAGAAGTGTTTGAAGACTAAGATAGTCTCTTTGAAGGCTTTGAAAGCACTTGTTTTCTTGTAGGATAGTTGGATTGGTAGTTGGTTGGTGCTTCAAATGGTCTTCACACTTCTGTATTTATAGACAAATTTGAGGATTTGCCCGTTGGAGAGGCAGCCCCAAATTGCTATAAATGTCTTCCTTGAGTTCTTCAAACTGGAAGACAGATTCTTGATAGTGACATGTCCTTAATTGGGTAATAAACGGCTGTTAAGACTTTGTCTTCATTCTGCAGCACTCTTCCCAATGTCTGACTTTAAGATTCATTTGTTTAAGACTTGGACATGGCTTCTGAGGTTTGATCCAATGATAGGACAACATTCCTTATCAAATGGACAACTCTGCTTATCACTATCAGCAGACTTTGCTTATCAGCATGGTTGGCTTGCTCTTCTTCAGATGACTTGGCTCCTTCCCTTTGCTTCACTTGGAAATGATCTCAGCATGATACAATGAAGTCTTTTAGGGAGTAGTTGTCTTCTTCTCTTCAGCATGGTTGACCTTCAAGCATTAGAACATTTGTTTTGGTTCAATTTAGCTGAGACAACTCTTCTGGACAACTCTCCTGATCAGCATACTTGGCCTTTGAGCTTCGGAGCTTTTGTTTTTGCACAGAGTTAACCTCTCTGGACAACTCTCCTGAACAGTGCATTTGAGTAAACTTGTCCTTTTGAGCTTTACAACCTTGTTCTTGCATAGAGACAACTTCTCTGGACAACTCTCCTGATCAAGGCATTTGGTTTTCAATAGAGTATGCTTGGCCTTAGTGATTGTTCCAGAGTTTGAGCCTTGAGGGGACTTGATCTTGATCATCTTCAAAGCATAGGTTCCCCCTCACAATGTGCATCTAATCATCTAAGAGCTGCCTAACATGTCAGCTTCTCTTCTAGCCTTATGTTATGTGTTCTAACACACTTAGAACACAATCATCTTGACTTAGGCATGTCTCAGGGGGTTTTGGTATTTAATCAAAACATATGTCATTTTATTCCCAACACGTAGAATTCGGTAAGAAAGCATTGACGTATAATTTGGTCGCAGTGAGAAAAGAAAAACAAAGCTTTTAATTTGGTCGCACTAATACGGTGAAAAAAGAAAAACAAAGCTTTTAATGGAACTAGGGCTAACGACTGATACTCGAAACTCGCACTATCACGGTGGAAGTCCGTGGCACCATTGGCGTAGAATTCTGTATGAAAGCCATTGGCGTAGAATTCGGTAAAAGAATTCGGTAAGAAAGCCATTGGCTTAGAATTCGGTACGAAAAAGATAGAAATTAAAGTTGAAATTTGAAATTTAAAATTAAGGTTAAGGTAACACTTTAACTAGTCCGACTCTTTTCTCATTCTCATTTCAAGGCATCGTGTGAATCTTTTTCCACAATTCCTCAACCAGGTAATGTACATAAATTCAGTAAAAATTGAAAAAAACTGGAGTTTGGAGTTTATGGTTTAAAAATTAAAAGAGAGTAAATGATGTCAAAAAAGTTAGCGCTCACAGATTGAATAACAGCAACATTAAAGTGAGTGATATTTTCCAAAAAAAAAAAACTTTTAATGGAACAAGTGCTAACGGCTGATACTCAAAACTCGCACTATCACGGTGAGAGAAAAAAAACAAAGCAATTAGTCCTAACTGCTGATACTCGAAACTCGCACTATCACGGTGAGAGAAAAAAAAACAAAGCTTTTAATGGAACTAGTGTTAACGGTTGATACTCGAAACACGCATCACCGTGGATGTCCAACCGCCACCGCCATTGGCGTAGAATTCGGTACGAAAAGATAGAAAGTTGAAATTTGAAATTTAAAATTAAGGTTGAAAAGACAGAAAGTTGAAATTTGAAATTTAAAATTAAGGTTGAGGTAACACAGTGTTACTAACACTTTAACCAAGTTCGGCTCTTTTCTCATTCTCATTTCAAGGCATCGTGTGAATCTTTTTCACAATTCCTCAACCGCTTACCGATTGAATAATGTGGGTGACCAAATCTAAAAAAAATTTAATGATATTCGAAACTCGCACTATCACGGTGAAAAAAAAACAAAGCTTTTAAATATGGAACTAGTGCTAACGGCTGATACTCAAACTCGCACTATCACGCGGTGGAAGTCCAACTCGAAACTCGCACTATCACAGTGGAAGTCCAACAGCCACCGCCATTGCGCTGAATTCGGTACGAAAGCCATTGGCTTAGAGTTCGATACGAAAAGACAGAAAGTTGAAATTTAAAATTTAAAATTAGGGTTGAGGTAACACTTTAACCATTACAGTCTGACTCTTTTCTCATTCTCATTTCAAGGCATCGTGTGAATCTTCTTCCACAATTCCTCAACTAGGTAATGCACATAAATTCCCGTAAAAATTTAAAAAAATTGGAGTTTGAAGTTTATGGTTTAGATATTAAAAGAGGGAAAATGATGTCAAAAAAGTTAGTTCTCAGATTGAATAACAGCAACATCAAAATTAATAGAAAATAATAACGGGTCAATTTTGATAGTGATTAAAGTGGGTGACCAAATCTATAAAAAAAAAAAAAAAAGTAAATTTCGGTGACTAAATGTGATATTTTTCAAAAAAAAAAAAAAGCTTTTAATGGAACTAGTGCTAACTGCTGGTACTCAAAACTCGCACTATCACGGTGAGAAAAAAAAAAGCTTTTAATGGAACTAGTTCTAACTGCTGATACTCGAAACTCGCACTATCATGGTGGAAGTCCAACAGCCACCACCATTGCGTAGAATTCGGTACAAAAAGACAGAAAGTTGAAATTTAAAATAGTGTTACTAACACTTTAACCAGTCCGACTCTTTTCTCATTGTCATTTCAAAGCGTGTGAATCTTATTCCACAATTCCTCAACCAGTTAATGCACATAAATTCAATTCAGTAAAAATTGAAAAAAGAATAACAGCAGCATCAAAATTAATAGAAAATATTAACTGGTCAATTTTGATAGTGATTAAATGTGGGTGATTAAATATAAAAAAAAAAAATTGTAAATTTTGGTGAGTGATATTTTCCAAATTTTTTTTTTTAATGGAACTAGTGCTAACTGGTGATACTCGAAACTCGCACTATCACGGTGAGAGAAAAAAAAAACAAAAAAAAATAACAAAGCTTTTAATGGAACTGTGCTAACTGTTTTTTTTTTAACGGTAAAAGCTTAATATTTCCACTGGAGTATTCGGGATACTCAACCCATTAATGTACAGGGTGAGACTATAATACAAGGATTGCACAAGGTCTTATGCCATCGACTTCTCAACTAACAAATTACTCAACAAGACACAAAAAAGGATTATTATACCAAGCTGAGATAGATGAATATGGGCTTAACAACTTCTCCCCTCCCATCCATGTCCATAGTTTGATTTTTATGCTCTCCATCGTCTTTTTTAAGGTTTAGTGTTCGTTTTCGAACCTCTTCGTATTTCTATGATTCCAAACCTCCCAAACAACGCACACCCATAGACTGGATGCAAACCGCCTCCTCACCTTACCGGAACCTAGAGCTTCGTAGTGTTGCATCGAGTGGATCCGAATATCATTATACGCCACCATCTGAATCTTTAGCCACTAGTAGCATCACATTCGATTATAAGGTGATTATTACTCTCCGACCCATTCTCGCATATCACGCATCTCATCTCCTCGTCTGAGAATTGCATCACTCTCTTCTTCAGGTTGTCCGTAGTCGCGAGTCTGCCTTTTAAAGCTTTCCATCCTATCAATTTTATCCTTCGCGGCACAAAACTTTTCCACCAAATTTTGAACTCTGTGCTCTCGACTGCTGCAGCGTTTCCGCCCTCCTTTTCCCCAACCATCTTTGTGTATGTTGTGCTGGTGGAATACCTCCCTATCGGCGCCAACTCCCACTCCCATATGTCTTCCATGCTCTGCGACATTTTACACCTGTTCACACAAACAAAAAGTTCATTAAAATTTCTTTGTTCATTGATATTAAGCTGTCTCTCCCAAACCCACTCTCAGTTCCAGATATTATGCTCCCACATTCCCATGTTATTAATATTTTCCTCCTTTTGTCCACTGATTTTATACAGTCCCGGAAATATTTTGCCCAACTGCTCTCCATCTTCAGTCCAACAGTCGCCCCAAAATCTTGTATTGGCTCTGTTTCCAACCACTCTCCGTAACCCGTATCTCGCTTCTATTCCTCCTATATCCTTGTAAATTTTGTTAATCTCTTTCCACTAGCTGGAACCCCCTGTTAGGCGACCTCTTCTTCCTTGTCTAAAATCCTCCTCGTCCCTTAGGCCTCCATATCTCGACTCCAGTACTCTCACCCACAAATTATCTTTCTCCGTTTTAAATCGCCATATCCATTTTCCAAGAATAGCTGAATTAAATAGATTCAAATCTCGGATACCAAGACCAACTCTATTCTTATCTTTGTAGACCTCTTCCCAGCTTACCCAATGAATTTTCCTTGCTTCCCCGGTCCCCCTCCCAACAAAAAGTTCCTTTGTATTTTTATAACCTCATTGAGCACTGTTTTCGGAATTTTAAAGAACGATAAGTAATATGTTGGGATCGCGGAAAGCACAGCTTGGACCAATGTGGCTCTCCCTCCCACGAAAATCTGCTTATCCTTCCATCCGTCTAATTTTCTTTTAATTCTATTAATAAAACCGTGCCAGGCTGCTATCCTTTGATGATTAATGTCGACATTCATGCCCAAGAAATTCATCGGGAGTTGGCCTATGGAGTAGCCCAAGAGCCTCGCCATCTCTTTAGTCTTCTCTTCGCCCATGTGTATACCCAACAAGCTACATTTGTTGAAATTAACCCCTAGCCCAGAAATGAGCTCGAACAGCTTAAGGATGGATTTAATTGCTCTAATATCCTCCCTTCTTCCATTGCACAAAAACATTGTATCGTCCGCGTATTGCAATATCGGAACTTGTACCTTATTCCTCCCCATACTAATTGGTTCCAGTTCGCCCAGCTCCACTGCCGTTCACCAGCCGAACTCCCGTTCACAAGAACTGCAGCGCTTGCCTTTGATACGCATTCTTTCATCCATTGTCTCCACTTTTGCGCAAAATTCATACTCTCCATCATTCTGTCGAGGTAGCTTCGTCTCCCTGGGATGAATAAGTGGGTTACTCTCGCATTCTCTTGACCCTCAGCTATCGTTGTTCGGATCTTAGGGTTCCCATCTCGGTTTACCCATGAGTCTCCACATATTCGAATGTTCGATCCGTCCCCAATCTTCCACCGCAGTCCCCTTTAACCAAGCTCTTTAGCTCCAAATATACCCCTCCAGGTGTAACTAGGGCTATTCCCTAAATGTGAGTTCAGGAAGTCTGACCTGGGGTAATATTTTGCTTTCAATACCCGCCCTAGAAGGTCATCAGGAGACATCAATAAGCGCCATCCAATTTTTCCAAGAAGGGTCGTGTTGAACAAATGTAGGTCTCGGAAACCCATACCCCCTGCATTTTTGTGCCAACACATCTGGTCCTAGCTTGTCCACTTTATTCCTTTCCTCGGGTCTGTCCCATGACCCCACCAAAAAGCATTCATCATTTCGTGCGGCCCATTGAGCACTGAATCTGGGATCATAAATGTGCTCATTACGTATGCTGGGATTGCCTGAGCCGCAGACTTGATAAGGATTTCCTTACCAGTTTTTGATATTTTCTTTGAGCGCCATAAATTCAGTTTTTCACATAATCTATCACGAATATATTGGAAGATCCCTGCTTTATTCCTCCCCACTAAGGCCGGGAGGCCTAAGTAGTTCCCTGTTCCCATCAGTTTGTGAATGCCCAGGATGTTTTTTATTTCCTCTTTATCATCTGGGAGGACAATGGCGCTAAAGAAGCATTCAAATTTCAGGTAGTTTACGACTTGCCCTGATGCTCTTTCGTATAAATTTAGGACCTCTTTTAGTGCCCTACTATCTCCTCGTGTGGCTCGGCAAAATAACATACAATCATTTGCAAAGAGCAGATGCGAGATGTAAGGAGCCCTTTGACACACCCTACTCCCTTTGACATCCATCTCAACTCTAATTCTCATGAATCTCCGCTAAGCAGCCCCTTTGTTCGATTCCTCATAGCTCAAGAATCGACCAATGAAATTCCCAATAATCTATCTGAACTCTTCCGAGAAGTATCCCGTGGGGATGTCATACACTTGAACCCAGAAAGGGACAAGTGTCAGTGGGATTCGATGCGGAAACTCTCCTAGTTTCAGCTTGTGGAGCACTAGCATGTTGACATTTTTCAAAAAAACAAAGCTTTTAATGGAATTAGTTCTAATGTGTATTTTCCAAAAAATAAATAAATAAATAAAAAAACAAAAAAAAAATCTTTTAATGGAACTAGTGCAAACTGCTTTGCTATAAAGCCATTGGCATTGAATTCGGTACGAAAACACAGAAAGTTGAAATTTGAAATTTAAAATTAACCATTATAGTCCGATTGTTTTCTCATTCTCATTTCAAGGCATGGTGTGAATCTTCTTCCACAATTTCTCAACCAGTAATGCACAGAAGATAAAAGAGAGAAAATAATGTCAAAAAAGTTAACATTTTAAAAGATTGAAGAACATCAGCATCAAAATTAATAGAAAATAATAACTGGTCAATTTTGATAGTGATCAAATAAAAAAATAAAATAAAAAGTAAATTTCGGTGACCAGTGATATTTTCCAAAAAAAAAAAGAATTAATAGAACTAGTGCTAACGGTTGATTTTCGAAACTTGCACTATCACGGTGGAAGTCCCTCGAAACTCGCAATATCACGGTGAAAGATCAATCGAAACTCGCAATATCACGGTGGAAGTTGAATGAAACTAGCACTATCACGGTGGAAGTCCAAGAATTCGGTACGAAAAGACAGAAAGTTTAAATTTGAAATTTAAAATTAAGGTTGAGGTAACACTTTAACCATTATAGTCCGACTCTTTTCTCATTCTCATTTCAAGGCATCGTGTGAATCTTCTTCCACAATTCCTCAACCAGGTAATGCACAGAAGATAAATTCAGTAAAAATTGAAAAAAAAAATGGAGTTTGGAGTTTATGGTTTAGGATTAAAAGAGGAAAAATGATGTCAAAAAAGTTAGCACTGGAGTTTGGAGTTTATGGTTTAGGATTAAAAGAGAAAAAATGATATCAAAAAAGTTAGCGCTTACAGATTGAATAACAGCATAATCAAAATTAATAGAAAATAATAATTGGACAATTTTGATAGTGATTAAATATGGGTGACCAAATTTAAAAAAAAAAATATACATTTCGTTGACCAATGTGATATTTCAAAAAAAAAAACTTTTAATGGAACTAATGCTAACTGCTGATACTCAAAACTCGCACTAGGTGAGATAAAAAAAAACTTTTAATGGAACTAGTGCTAACTGCTGATACTCGAAATTCGTACTATCACGTTGGAAGTTAAAAAAAGTTTTTAATGGAACTAGTGCTAACTGCTGATATTCAAAATTCACACTATCATGTTGGAAGTTCAACAGCCACCGCTATTGGTAGAATTCGATAAGAAAGCTATTGGCGGCGTAGAATTGAGTACGAAAAGACAGAAAGTTGAAATTTGAAATTTAAAATTAAGGTTGAAGTAACCCTTTAACCATTACAGCCCGACTCTTTTCTCATTCTCATTTCAACGTGTGAATCTTGTTCCACAATTCCTCAACCAGGTATTGCAACAGAAGATGAATTCAGTAAAAATCGAAAAAAAAACGGAGTTTGGAGTTTATGGTTTAGGATTAAAAGAGGAAAAATGATGTCAAAAAAAGTTAGCGCTGGAGTTTGGAGTTTATGGTTTAGGATAAAAAGAGGAAAAATGATATAAAAAAAGTTAGCGCTTACAAATTGAATAACAGCAGAATCAAAATTAATAGAAAATAATAATTGGTCAATTTTGATAGTGATTAAATATGGGTGACCAAATCTAAAAAAAAAAAAAAAATACATTTTGGTGACCAATGTGATATTTCAAAAAAAAAATATTTTAATGGAACTAGTGCTAACTGCTGATACTCAAAACTCTCACTAGGTGAGATAAAAAAAAAACTTTTAATGGAACTAGTGCTCACTGCTGATACTCGAAATTCGCACTATCACGTGTGAAGTTAAAAAAAGTTTTTTAATGGAACTAGTGCTAACTGCTGATTCTCGAAATTCGCCCTATCACGTTGGAAGTTCAACAGCCACGCTATTGGTAGAATTCGATAAGAAAGCCATTCTGTTGAAATTTGAAATTTAAAATTAAGGTTGAAGTAACCCTTTAACCATTACAGTCCGACTCTTTTCTCATTATCATTTCAACGTGTGAATCTTGTTTGACAATTCCTCAACCAGGTAATGCAAAAGAAGATAAATTCAGTAAAAATTGAAAAATTTAGGAATTCCAGGTAATGCAACAGAAGATAAATTCAGTAAAAATTGAAAACTTTAGGAATTAAAAGAGGGAAAAAAATGTCAAAAAAGTTAGCGTGATTGAATAAAAGCAGTATCAAAATTAATAGTTATGTCAATTTTGATAGTGATTAAATGTGGGTGACCAAATTAAAAATTATATATTAATGGAACTAATGCTAACTGCTAATAATACTCGAAACTCGCAATATCACGGTGAGAAAAAAAAAACTTTTAATGGAACTAGTGCTAACTGTTGATACTTGAAACTCGCACTATGGTGGAAGTCAAACTCGCACACGGTGGAACATCCAACAGCCACCGCCATTGGCGTAGAATTCGGTAAGAAGGGTATAGTGTGAATCTTCTTCCACAATTCCTCAACTAAGTAATGCACAGAAGATAAATTGAGTAAAAATTGAAAAAAAATGGAGTTTGGAGTTTATGGTTTAGGAATTAAAAGAGGGAAAATGATGTCAAAAAATTAGCGTTTACATAATGAATAACAACAGCATCAAAATTAATATAAAATAATATCTGGTAGTGATTAAATTTCGGTGAGTGATATTTTCCAAAAAAAAAAAAACTTTTAATGGAACTAGTGCTAACGGCTGATACTCGAAACTCGCACTATCACGGTGGAAGTCCAACAGCCACCGATAGAATTTTTAATGGAACTAGTGCTAACTGCTGATACTTGAAACTCGCATTATCACAGTATTATGACGGTGGAAGTCCAACAGCCACAGCCATTGGTAGAATTCGGCGGTAAGAAAGCCATTCACGTTTAATTCAGAGAATTCAGCGATAAGAAAGCCATGGACGTAAAAAAAACAAAAAGTTCAAATTTGAAATTTAAAATTAAGGTTGAGGTAACACGTTAACCATTATAGTCCGACTCTTTTTTCATTCTCATTTCAAGGCATCGTGTGAATCTTCTTCCACAATTTCTCAACCAGGTAATGCACAAAAGATAAATTCAGTAAAATTTGAAAAAAAAAATGGAGTTTAGAGTTTGGTTTAGTAATTAAAAGAGGGAAAATGATGTCAAAAAAGTTAGCTCGATTAAATAACAGCAGCATCAAATTTAATAGAAAATAATTTTCCCAAAATAATTTTCATGACCAAATGTGATATTTTCCCAAAATAAAAATAAAAATAATGGAACTAGTGCTAACTGCTAATACTCGAAACTCACATTATCACAGTGAAAAACAAAGCTTTTAATGGAACTAGTGCTAACTGCTGATACTCGAAACTCGCACTATTATGGTGGAAGTCAAACAGCCACCGCCATTGGCGTAGAATTCGGTAAGAAAGCCATTGACATATAATTTGGTCGCAGTGAGAAAAGAAAAACAAAGCTTTTAATTTGGTCGCACTAATACGGCTCAAAATAAAAATAAAGCTTTTAATGGAACTAGGGCTAACGGTTGATACTCGAAACTCGCACTATCACGGTGGAAGTCCGTGGCGCCATTGGCGTAGAATTCTGTAAGAAAGCCGTAGAATTCGGTAAGAAAGCCATTGACTTAGAATTCGGTACGAAAAAGACAGAAAGTTGAAATTTGAAATTTAAAATTAAGGTTAAGGTAACACTTTAACCAGTCCGACTCTTTTCTCATTCTCATTTCAAGGCATCGTGTGAATCTTTTTTCACAATTCCTCAACCAGGTAATGCACATAAATTTAGAAAAAATTGAAAAAAATTGGAGTTTGGAGTTTATGGTTTAAAAATTAAAAGAGAGTAAATAATGTCAAAAAAGTTAGCGCTCACAGATTGAATAACAGCAGCATCAAAGTGATCGAGTGATATTTTCCAAAAAAAAAAAAAACTTTTAATGGAACAAGTGCTAACAGGCTGATTCTCAAAACTCACACGATCACGGTGAGAAAAAAAAACAAAGCAATTAGTCCTAACTGCTGATACTCGAAACTCGCACTATCACGGTGAGAGAAAAAAAAACAAAGCTTTTAATGGAACTAGTGTTAATAGCTGATACTCGAAACACGCATCACGGTGGATGTCCAACTGCCACCGCCATTGGCGTAGAATTCGGTACGAAAAGACAGAAAGTTGAAATTTGAAATTTAAAATTAAGGTTGGGGTAACACAGTGTTACTAACACTTTAACCAAGTTCGGCTCTTTTCTCATTCTCATTTCAAGGCATCGTGTAAATCTTTTTCCACAATTCCTCAATCGCTTACCGATTGAATAATGTGGGTGACCAAATCTAAAAAAAATTCAATGACCAAATATGATATTTTCCAAAAAAAAAATTTAATGATATTCGAAACTCGCACTATCACGGTGAAAAAAAAACAAAGCTTTTAAATATGGAACTAGTGCTAACGGCTGATACTCAAACTCGCACTATCACGCGGTGGAAGTCCAACTCAAAACTCGCACTATCACGGTGGAAGTCCAACAGCCACCGCCATTGCGTTGAATTCGGTACAAAAGCCATTGGCTTAGAGTTCGATACGAAAAGACAGAAATTGAAATTTTAAATTTAAAATTTAAAATTAGGGTTGAGGTAACACTTTAACCATTACAGTCCAACTCTTTTCTCATTCTCATTTCAAGGCATCATGTGAATCTTCTTCCACAATTCCTCAACTAGGTAATGCACATAAATTCCCGTAAAACTTGAAAAAAATTGGAGTTTGGAGTTTATGGTTTAGATATTAAAAGAGGGAAAATGATGTCAAAAAAGTTAGTTCTCAGATTGAATAACAGCAGCATCAAAATTAATAGAAAATAATAACAGGTCAATTTTGATAGTGATTAAAGTGGGTGACCAAATCTAAAAAAAAAAAAGTAAATTTCGGTGACCAAATGTGATATTTTTCAAAAAAAAAAAAAAACAAAGCTTTTAATGGAACTAGTGCTAACTGCTGGTACTCGAAACTCGCACTATCACAGTGAGAAAAAAAAGTTTTTAATGGAACTAGTGCTAACTACTGATATTCGAAACTCGCACTATCACGGTGGAAGTCCAACAGCCACCACTATTGCGTAGAATTCGGTACGAAAAGACAGAAAGTAGAAATTTAAAATAGTGATACTAACACTTTAACCAGTCCGACTCTTTTCTCATTCTCATTTCAAGGCATCGTGTGAATCTTATTCCACAATTCCTCAACCACATAAATTCAATTCAGTAAAAATTGAAAAAAGAATAACAGCAGCATCAAAATTAATAGAAAATATTAACTACACTACAAAATAATGGCCAGAAGGCAACAGCAAAAGGCAACGGCATTAATAACGGGAAGGAAAAAGGCGACGGGGGCGGGTGCCGTTGCCTTAAGGCAACGGATAAGGCAACGGGAGTGGGCCCCGTTGCAAAAAGGAGACGGCATATAAGGCCTGTTGCCAAAAGGCGACGACAGTGGGCCCCGTTGCCATTTGGTAACGGCCCCCCCGATGCTAAATGGCAACGGCAGTGGGCCCGTTGCCTTCCCCGTCGCCCTAATTCAATTAAAATTCATTCCAGACCCTCATTCTTCTTCATTCCAGCGGCGCACACACCTCCATTTTACACAAACCTCCAAACTCAACATCCACGTTTGTTTGCAGATCGGACTCGGTTCTTGGCCATTTGTGTTCTATACATCGACGGGAGCATTTCTACGGTAAATTTTTTTCGTTTTAATCGGTTAAATTTGAAATTATATGTATATATATAGTTTAGTATATATATATATATATATGCATATAAGTTGTATGTATATATAAAATTGTTAGAATTTTTAATTTTTATGCATGCATGTGGTAATTGTTAGAATTATATTGTGTTAGGCATGTATTTTATATGTATGTATGTTTTAATTAATTAATTAAGTTATATGAATTTAGTTGTTAATTAGGGTGTTAGAATTATATATATAATTGTGTTATGTCTATATATGAATTTATTTGTTAATTAGGGTGTTAGAATAATTATTAGAATATATTTGGATTTATATTAATTAATTTTAATAGAGCTGGAGGAATTGAATGAGACGTTGGTTGTTATATTTGTGTGTTGTAGACGTACGTCGATTGACATGATAAATTATTCAAGTCGTAGTTGGATGTATAGTCCAAGATTAGTGAATGGGATTATGAACCCCGGATTTATTAGTGGAGAAAATGGATTTATTGAAGCTGCCACTAGTAATCCGAATTCGATTTGGGAAGGAAAAATTAGGTGTCCTTGTTTGAAAGCTAGATGTCGAAATCAAACTTATAGAGATCCTAATGAAGTGAAATCTCATTTATATCGAAATGGTTTTACACTGAATTATTATAATTGGATTTATCACGGGGAAGAGAGTTGGGGTCCATGTCCATTTCAAAACACTAATGAATTTGCGTCAACTTCAAACGACGTTGACCCAGCGGGACCTAGTTCGTACCACACTATGGTAGAAGAGTTAATGGGTGGCCCAAACATTGATTTTGGAATAGACGTGGAAGATGAGGCACTTAATGAAGAACCCCCTAACGAGAATGCGGCACAGTTTTACGGCATGCTTCGTGCAGCGGACCAAGACTTGTATCCTGGTTGTGAATCTCATTCGCAGTTGTCATTCAATTCCAGATTGTTGAACATTAAAACGGAAAACAGATTGTCTGAAAGGGGATACAATCAGGTCGTTGAGTTGATTCGTGAGATTTGTCCTCCCGAAAATAAGGTTCCCAAGAAATTTAACGACACCAAACATTTGATGAGTGGGATGGGTCTTCCGGTAGAAAGGATTGATTGTTGTGCACAGAATTGCATGTTATTCTGGGGTGCAGACAGCGAACTAGATTTTTGTAAGATTTGTGGTCGATCACGGTATAAGCCGAGTAGGGTTGATGCAGATGGTCGGTTGAAAAAGAAACGCCCGGTTAAGGAGATGTTCTACTTTCCGATAATTCCTCGTTTACAAAGATTGTACATGTCCAAGGCCACTGCGAAGGATATGACATGGCATGCCTCGTGCGCTTTTGATGACTCTGGTGTTATGCGTCACCCGACAGACTCGTTGGCTTGGAAGCATTTGGACCGTTCGTATCCTAATTTTGCATCTGAAATTAGGAATGTTAGGTTGGGCTTGAGCACAGACGGTTTTGCACCGTTTGGAATGACGGGAAAATAATATTCGTCATGGCCAGTTATACTTACTCCGTACAATCTACCCCCGTGGTTATGCATGAAGGATTGTTGGTCCCAAAGTTGAGTTAATAATATTGAGTAAGCTAGTGAAAATGTCTAGAGGGGAGGGGTGAATAGACTTTTCAAAAATCTTTCAATATATCAGAATACACAATGCGGAATAATCAGATTACTAATGAGCCCAATCAAATTTATACTCAACTTTTCTATAGATTTTTATCTTTGTTAAACTCTTAATGTTCTTGATTAAACAATTCAAACAGATATCAAACAGTAAGTATAAAGAACACAAAATTTTATAGTGGTTCGACAAATGTCTACATCCACTCTCACAACTCCAGTTGTGAAGTTTTATTACTCTTCTTGAGCTTCTTGTGGCTTAGAGTCCCAAGATTAAGACTTTGATCTTATCGATTATACCTCCAGGTATATCTTCGATCTACTAGTAATTCTACAAGTAACTAGCACACTTGTTTTACAAAATACAAACTTAAACTTGAAAAGTAAAACTTCTCTTTGAATAGCCTTTGATTCTTCTCTTCAATTCAGTGGCTTCTTCTTGCTTTGATTTCCTTCAACTCTGTGAGTTCTTGCTTGTAGACTTGCTCTTGAATTCTCTAAGATCAGTAATTGCTTCAGTAGTCTTCAGCAGTAGGAGATCACACAGTATTTATAGAACTTAGTATGACAGTTAGCAGTTTGTGAACTAACTTTCAACTAACTCTAAACTGTTTTTGTAACTTCTTCTTGTAACCGACTTTGTAACTTCCTTCAACTTCCAAGTCAGCATCTCTTCAATAAATCTTCAGTTACACCTTAAATAAGCTTTCCAAACTTATTCTTCAATTTCAACAAATCAGCACAGTAACTTACTGTTCTGATTTTTACTCTTCGGATTTTTACTCTGCTGATTTTTACTCTTCTGATTCAATCAGCACAGTAACCAAAAACTGTTCAAAACTTCTCCAGATTTCTTCTAACCTCTTCTTCAACTCTTCTTTGAAGTCTTCTTAGTCTGAAGTAGTCCTCTGAGTCTTCATTAGTCTTCTGATCTTCTTCTAATCTATTCCTAATCTAGTGTTCTGATTTTACTGTTCTGAGCTTTACAATGCTGATTACAATGAAATACAACTTTACAATTATAAAACCTATCTATACATCAACTGAACTATATACAGATGAGTATTTCTAAGTCCTATACTATAAGCTGTCTATACAATACAAAACATCAGCTTAGTTCCTAACAGTTCATATATCAGATCAGTAAACCAATAAGATCAGTAACTCATAAGATCAGTAACTCATGTAAGTTCAACACCTTATAAGATCAGTAAATATCTAAGATCAGTAAACACTTAAGATCAGTAACTTACATATCAGATCAGTAAACATATCAGATCAGTAAGTACATCAGATCAGTAACTCAGATTTTCAAATATCTCATATAAGATCACTAAAAATATTCTCAGTTTCCATACTCAGATCAGTAATCTTATTCCAGATAACTCAGTTAAGATCAGTAATTTTACTCTTAATATTACTTCATAAGATCAGTAAACTTACTTCAGTTAGCATTAAGATCAGTAATCTCAATTTTAAGTTTCTCATCAGATTAGTAAGCTTATATTCAGATGACTTAGTTAAGATGACTTAAAACCACATATATCACTAACTTTAAGTTGCTTTTGGCCATCAAAACATACTTTCATCAATTAGAACATTGTTTATAGGATTCATATCCCAACAAGGATCAATTCATGTATCTTTCGATTCTCGTGCCCGGGCCTAAAAGTCCGAAGGACAAACTTGATGTGTTTTTGCAACCACTGATAGCAGATTTGAGTTTTTTATGGGAAAATGGTGTGCAAACTTACGATGTTGGTAGAAAGCAAAACTTTTTTATGCGAGCTGCACTTATCTGGACCATTAGTGACTTCCCAGCATACTCGATGTTGTGTGGTTGGAGTACAGCCGGAAGGCTTGATTGTCCATATTGTGGAGAGTACACCGATGCATTCTATTTGAATAAAAGTAGAAAGCAGTCGTGGTTCGACAACCACCGAAAGTTTTTACCACTGAATCACACGTGGCGAACGAATAAAACTGCATTCATGGCCGGAGTAGTAGTCACAATTGATCCACCGCCTATTCGAACGGGTTTAAGTCTCCTATACGAAATTGATCATTTGGGATATAGAAAGGTTACAGAGGAGGGTGATGAGGCCCACAACAAAAAACTTTCTAGAGGGTGGAAGTGGAAAAGCATTTTCTAGGAGTTGCCCTATTGGAGTACCTTGTTGATACGACACAATTTAGACGTGATGCATATTGAGAAAAATGTGTTTGATAACGTATTCAACACGGTGATGAATGTGGAGGGGAAAACAAAGGACACGTCTAAATCAAGAGATGAGCTGAATGATTATTGTCGTCGTCCCTCTCTCAAGAAATGTCCACGTACATCAAAGTATCCTAAGGCTTCTTTTTCGCTTGATAAGAAGCAAAAGGATGTTATTTGTAAGTGGATAAGTGAGTTGAAGTTTCCAGATGGATATGTGTCTAACATGTCCCGTTGCATTGACTGGTCGAAATTGAAATTGTATGGGATGAAGAGTCATGATTGTCACGTGTTTATGTAGAGACTACTACCGATTGCTTTTTACAAAATTCTGCCGCTCAATGTGTGGAAAGCAATCACTGAGCTTAGTCTATTTTTTAAGGAGTTGACTTCTACAACCATCACAGTTGACAACATGGCTCGACTGGAAACAGATATTCCAGTGATCTTGTGCAAGTTGGAACGTATCTTTCCACCCAGCTTCTTCAACTCTATGGAACATCTACCTGTGCACCTTGCATATGAAGCAAAAGTGTGTGGTCCAGTTCAATACAGATGGATGTATCCATACAAGAGGTAATTGTCATTCAATTTCTCATACGATTCTTCAAATTATATGAACTTACGATTCTTATAATTTAATCAGGTATCTTCGCACCTTGAAATTAAGCGTGGGTAACAAAGCATGTGTTGAAGCTTCGATTGCCAATGCATATTTAACTAAAGAGGCGTCAATGTTTTGTTCTCACTATTTTGAGGACCATGTTACGACAAGGATACACAATGTACCTCGTAATTACGATGGTCGGGACGAAGTACACGAGTATGTCGATGGCACTTTTTCAATATTTAAGGCGCCTGGCAAATGATTTGGAAAGCCTAAGAAAAGATGGATTTTAGACGAGGAGAAAAAAGTTGCTCATACGTACGTGTTGTTGAATTGTGATGAGGTGCAGCCATATGTTCAGTAAGTCAATATGACCAAAATGTTTGTCAATCAAATACTTAGTGTTGACATGTCTTATTAATCTTATATCGATCGTACGTAGGCTATTCATGCAACAACTTCTAGTTCGTCAACCAAATCTCTCAGCCGCTGAATCAGATTTAAGGCTACAAGATGGATTTGCGTCGTGGTTTGAAGAAATTGTAAGTTATCTTAAAATAACGATATGTGTAAAGTGCTAAGTTATAGAAATTCTCACATCGTCGTGGCTTATAAATATATAGGTGAAGATAAATCGCATCGAGAATAGGTTTTTATACGATCTCTCGGCCGGTCCGTCTGGTCAAGTTCTTACGTACGCAGGGTATTACGTGAACGGGTACAAATTCCACACTATGGCTTATGGTGCATCTAGAGCAACATCAAACAATGGGGTTTGTATCAAGGGAAAAAACTACGATGCGAATGAGGAAGATTTCTATGGGAAACTCGAGGAAGTAGTCGAATTGGACTATCAGGGGTACCACGAGAAGAAAGTGGTTTTGTTCAAGTGTCAGTGGTTTGATCCCTCAAACAATGGGACAAAAGTTCATCCTAACTACAAGCTCGTGGAGCTTAATCACAGACGATCTTACGGCCGGTACGATCCATTCGTACTAGCAAGTCAAGCCACACAAGTCTATTATTGTCCAAACCCTGGACCTCATACTGATTGGATATTTGTCTGCAAAGTCAAACCGAGATACTTGGTGGATGCAAAAGATACTACTGAAGATGAAGTTCCCGCGTGGCAAGAGGATAACTTAGAGACTCAAATGATTGTGCAAGTAGATGATGATCCTGTCATGTTAACTGATGACACCGGTACAATGATGGAAGTGGCAGAATATGAAGAAGAAGATGAAGAAGAAGATGGAGAAGAAGACGGAGAAGAAGATGGAGAAGAAGACGGAGAAGACGACGAAGATGAAGCTGAAGATGAAGATGAATGATGAATGATGTTGTTAATTAATTGCTAAACAATGTTATCTAAATATTAATTCCTTAATTATATTCCTTATTTATATTCTAGTGTTAATCATTACAGTGATGTTCATATATAATGTTTTTTAATTGTTACAATGTTAAACGTTAATAATGTTTTAATGTACGTTCATTTTGACAGATGATTGGTCGTAGACATGGTTCTGGACACGGCTCTAGTCAGGGTGGCTCTGGTCAGGGTTCTACTGGTCAGGGTTCTACTGGACATGGGCGAGGTAGAGGTAGAAGTACTAGAGGTAGAGGAGAGTCGGTGGATGAGACACCGATTGTGCACACACCACAGGGTTTATATATGCCCGATATGACCCAGCTACAGTTGCCCGGAATGAACCTAGATTCCTATTACACTCAGGTGCCTCATATGGTTCCACATACACAGCAACCATCCCCTCCACAACAACCATCCCCTCCACCGATACATTCGCCAGTTAGACCTCCGTCTGTCGGGACACAGGCCAGCATGTCTTATGATGCACCCGAGAGTCGCATTTTACTGTCGATCTACCTTGATACGTAAGTATATTCCTTATTTCATTTTCATTAGACGTATGTATAACGTGTGTAGGTCCCTAAGTTGAGTTAATATCGAGGGAAGCTAAAGAAAATGTCTAGAGGGGGGTGAATAGACTTTTCTAAAATCTTTCGATATATCAGAATTACAATATGCGGAATACGAAATTAACAATGAGCCCAATTAAAGATTATACTCAACTTAATTCGAGAACTCTGTTTTATGTACTCAACTAGTCTAGTTCAGTTATGTAATTCAATTAACTAAACAATTAATCAATTAAACAACATACAAAACAGTAAAGTAAATCAAACACGAGATTTATAGTGGTTCGACAACTTGTCTACATCCACTCTCACAAACCCAGTTGTGAAATTCTTATTAACTCTTCCAATCGAGCAATATGTTCTTGTAGCTTTAAGTCCCAAGAAATAAGACTTAAATCTTCTCGATTATATCTCCAGATATATCTTCGATCTTACTAGCTATTTTACAAGTAACTAGCAACTTGAAACAATAAACGAAAATAAAACTTCTCTTCGTTCAGTAGTAGCCTTCTGATTTCTTCACTTGACTTGTGTAGCTTCACTTTCTGAACTTCAATCTCTGAGAGTAATCTCTTCACTTGAATCTTCAATAATGCTTGCAGTATCAATATTTCAGTAGTCGTATCAGTATCTCAGTCGTCTCTAATGAATCAATACCATGAGGTATTTATAGATTCTAATTCCAAGAACTTTCAGTTGTGTAACAACCTTTTCTTGAAAACTAACTTGTAACTGATGTGTTTCTCCAGTTAATTAGTTATTCCTTAACTAATTCTTCAATCTTTATCTTCAACACGCTTTTCTGTAATTAACTTCAAGTTAACCTGTCTTGTTTAAGTCGCGCACCTGTCTTGTGTAGTAGTAGTAGACTGTGTCTTCTACTTGTCTAGTGCAGTAGACTTCTTCAGATTACAACATAGAACTAATCTAGTCCTATCCTCTAATCCTAACAAGACTATTACATTACATTAAGCTCTTGTTTACAAAACTTAGTCAACTTTATAAAACTATACAAAAGAATCTATCTATTACATTTAAAAACATGAGCTCTATACAACAATTATTCATAGCTCAATAACAATCTTAAGTAACAAATATGAAGTACTTATAAAACGTACTTATCTTTCAATAATACTTGTCTTTTAAAACCGAGTACTTGTCTTCGTGAAATAGTACTTGTCTTGTGAATTCTTACTGGTCTGTACAAGATGACTTCAACTTAACTAGACTAGATCAGTCAATACTTAGAAAATATTCAAGTCTTCTTTTGGCTTATCAAAACTTCATCTTTTATCTTTTATTCATCATTTAGAACTTGCTCTAGGATTCATATCCCAACAACGTGTTTATTAATAAATTT
The DNA here is from genome assembly GCA_963675135.1 of Galeopsis tetrahit. Lineage (NCBI taxonomy): Eukaryota > Viridiplantae > Streptophyta > Magnoliopsida > Lamiales > Lamiaceae > Galeopsis > Galeopsis tetrahit. The sequence continues at coordinate 62,174,092 of OY776122.1, read as the reverse complement.
TTTTATTATTATAAAATACGTGTAACAGGTTGATGTCTTCAAATTTGATTTCGAGGACGATCAGGTCGATTATGTATAGGAATATGGAGCTTGGGGCACACAACTTTGCCAAGGTATCACCCGGCACGATACAGCGGTGGTGGGAGACATTCCATGTATAAAATCACTTTACATTAACATTTTGTTATTTTTTTATATAAATTCATTAATTCATTTTTTTTGGCAGACCGAGGTCAGGTGGGACCCTCGAATCACATCTACTGAAGAGGTGTACAGGCTCTTTCTTCAAAGAGCAGCAGGTCGGTACACTGGCATGTCATCAAACGTCAAGAAATCGTGGGTGAAGGAAAAGAAGAGGTCGAGGTGGGATGTCAATGTTTGGAACGACTTAGTTCGTCATTGGAGCGATCCTGAAACAATTAAGAAGAGTGAGCAGGCTCGTAAGAACCGCTTATCCGAGCCTGGAGGTCCGGGTACTAGCTGTGGTACTCATAAAGGCGGAGCTCGTGGAGCAGCAGAGGTCGCACGGCGCATTGTAAGTATTTGTGGTCAATTATAATTCATTTTAATTAGTTAATTATTTAGTTAATTATACGTATATGTCTTCAATTCAAAATACAGGAGGAGAAGATGGGACGCCCTGCCCACGACTGGGAGATAGCTGAATATTACCACCGTTACGAAAATGACACATACAGCTATGGTTATATGGGTGATATACTTGTAAGTGTGTACATATATATATATACATTACATTATATAACAAATATATATTTAATTTTACTTAAAAATGTATTAACCCACTTTTAAATGTGCACGTATAGGACAAGGTACAGGAGGAGTTGACCAATCAATCAGGAGATCCGTCAGATGACCCTACTTCAGAGGATGGTTCCCAGGGCCCAACTATACCCGACATGTCTAATTTGTTCGTGAAGAAGGTCGGTAGGTATCATGGACGTGTTAGGGGCCTTGGACAAGTAGGCAAGAACAGACGGGTCTCCTCCGGTCCTGGCGAGACGTCAAGTGGTACGACTTATGGACGATTCTCCCAGGAAGACATGGACAATGCTCTTGCCGAAGAACGGAGAATCAATGAGGAGAGAGAGCAGCGCTTACTCCTACAAATGCAGAAGACGGAGGAGCGCATAAACAAGAAATTTCAGGATCAGTTGGCAGCGATGATGGGTCAGATGACAGGTCAGACGATGGGTGGGATGGGTGTGATGGGTCAGATGGGTGGGATGGATCAGATGGGTGGGATGGGTCAGCAGATGGGTGGGAAGGGTGGGGCGCCGAGGCCGTCGGGGGCGTCGCACGACGTTCATGATTGTAGCCAGGTTGAACGGGATCAGGATGATACTAAGGATGATGGTGGTGATGAGGAGTGATACATTTTTATATTACTTTATTACATTGACGTTGAAGATTAATTTTTATTTTAATGTTGTGTGTGATGTTATTTTAATTAAATGGATAAGCGAATTGATATTTTTAAATGGATAAGTGAATTGAAAATTAGAATGAATTTAAATGAAGTGATTAGAATAAATTTACATGTATAATCGAATTTAATTATACTCAATGTTGTATGTAATTATAATGTTGTGAATTGAAAATTAGAATGAATTTAAATGAAGTGATTAGAATAAATTTACATGTATAATCGAAAATAATTATACTCAATGTTGTATGTAATTATAATGTTGTGAATTGAAAATTAGAATGAATTTAAATGAAGTGATTAGAATAAATTTACATGTATAATCAAAAATAATTATACTCAATGTTGTATGTAATTATAATGTTGTGAATTGAAAATTAGAATGAATTTAAATGATGTGATTAGAATAAATTTACATGTATAATCGAAAATAATTATACTCAATGTTGTATGTAATTATAATGTTGTGAATTGAAGATTAGAATAAATTTAAATAGTGTAAATTAATTAATGATACCGTAATTAAATTATTTAATTTGAAACACATTATAATTTAGTTAATTCTCATTTAGAAATAATTATGATATGCTTTGACAATTTAAATTTAATAAGCAACAATTAAACTTAAAATGGATTGAAATAAAGAATTGAAACTAAAATTAAATTGAATATATATTAATTGTGTTCACAACATGACGAATAAAGCTCCTAAACTAAACGGCACAGTGGTGGGGGGGTATGTTGGTTGCCTTAGAGACCTGGGTTCGAAACCCAGGTTCTCATTTTTTTAAAGGTAACAAAAAGGCGACGGCCTTGGCAACGGCTGGGCCCCGTTGTGAAAAGGCGATGGCTGGGCCCCGTTGCGAAAAGGCGACGGCTGGGCCCGTTGCGAAAAGGCGACGGCCTCCCCGCCCTTGCCAAAAGGCGACGGCCATATACCGTTGCCAAAAGGCAACGGTTTTCCCAAAGTCCGTTGCCTATAAAATAGCAACGCCCATATTTCCCTTTGCCGTTGCCTTCCTGATTAGTGAGGGGGAATCCGTTGCCTTCCCCCTCGCCATTTTGGCAATTTTTTGTGGTGCTAGTTGATAGTGATTAAATGTGGGTGACTAAATCTAAAAAAAAATTGTAAATTTTGGTGAGTGATATTTTCCAAATTTTTTTTTTTAATGGAACTAGTGCTAACTGCTGATACTCGAAACTCGCACTATCACGGTGAGAGAAAAAAAAACAAAAAAAAATAACAAAGCTTTTAATGGAACTGTGCTAACTGTTTTTTTTTTTAACGGTAAAAGCTTAATATTTCCACTCGAGTATTCGGGATACTCAACCCATGAATGTACAAGGTGAGACTATAATACAAGGATTGCACAAGGTCTTATGCCATCGCCTTCTCAACTAACAAATTACTCAACAAGACACAAAAAAGGATTATTACACCAAGCTGAGATAGATGAATATGGGCTTAACAACTTCTCCCCTCCCATCCATGTCCATAGTTTGATTTTTATGCTCTCCATCGTCTTTTTTAAGGTTTAGTGTTCGTTTTCGAACCTCTTCGTATTTCTATGATTCCAAACCTCCTAGACAACGCACACCCATAGACTGGATGTAAACCGCCTCCTCACCTTACCGGAACTTAGAGCTTCATAGTGTTGCATCGAGTGGATCCGAATATCATTATGCGCCACCATCTGAATCTTTAGCCACTAGTAGCATTCATTCCACACCGCTGCTGCATATTCACATTCGATTATAAGGTGACTATTCCTCTACGACCCATTCTCGCATATCACACATCTCGCCTCCTCGTCCGAGAATTGTATCCCTCTCTTCCTTAGGTTGTCCGTAGTCCCGAGTCTGCCTTTTAAAGTTTTCCATCCTATCAATTTTGTCCTTCGCGGCACAAAACTTTTCCACCGAATTTTAAACTCTGTGCTCTCGACTGCTGCAGCGTTTCCGCCCTCATTTTCCCCAACCATCTCTGTGTATGCTGTGCTGGTGGCCGAATACCTCCCTATCGGCGCCAACTCCCACTCCCATATGTCCTCCATGCTCTGCGACATTTTACACCTGTTCACACAAACAAAAAGTTCATTAAAATTTCTTTGTTCATTGATATTAAGCTGTCTCTCCAAAACCCACTCTCAGTTCCAAATATTATGCTCCCACTTTCCCATGTTATTAATATTTTCCACCTTTTGTCCACTGATTTTATACAGTCCCGAAATTTTTTTGCCGAGCTGCTCTCCATCTTCAGTCCAACAGTCGCCCCAAAAACTTGTATTGGCTCTGTTTCCAACCACTCTCCGTAACCCGTGTCTCGCTTCTATTCCTCCCATATCCTTGTAAATTTTGTTAATCTCTTTCCACTAGCTGGAACCCCCTGTTCGGCGACCTGTTCTTCCTTGTCTAAAATCCTCCTCGTCCCTTACGCCTCCATATCTCGACTCCAGTACTCTCACCCACAAATTATCTTTCTCCGTTTTAAACCGCCATATCCATTTTCCGAGATTAGCTGAATTAAATAGATTCAAATCTCGGATACCAAGACCAACTCTGTTCTTATCTTTGCAGACCTCTTCCCAGCTCACCCAAGGAATTTTCCTTGCTTCCCCGGTCCCCCTCCCCACAAAAAGTTCCTTTGTATTCTTATAACCTCATTGAGCACTGTTTTCGGAATTTTAAAGAACGATAAGTAATATGTTGGGATCGCGGAAAGAACAGCTTGGACCAATATGGCTCTCCCTCCCAGGGAAATCTGCTTATCCTTCCATCCGTCTAATTTTCTTTTAATTCTATTAATAAAACCGTGCCAGGCTGCTATCCTTTGATGATTAATGTCGACATTCATGCCCAAGAAATTCATCGGGAGTTGGCCTATGGAGTAGCCCAAGAGCCTCGCCATCTCTTTAGTCTTCTCTTCGCCCATGTGTATACCCAACAAGCTACATTTGTTGAAATTAACCCCTAGCCCAGAAATGAGCTCGAACAACTTAAGGATGGATTTAATTGCTCTAATATCCTCCCTTCTTCCATTGCACAAAAACATTGTATCGTCCGCGTATTGCAATATCGGAACTTGTACCTTATTCCTCCCCATACTAATTGGTTCCAGTTCGCCCTGCTCCACTGCCTTACTTACCATCGATTTCAAGCCTTCGGCAGCGATCAAGAATAAGAATGGCGACAAAGGGTCTCCTTGTCGCAGCCCCCGCTCTAATTTAAATTCACCAGACGAACTCCCGTTCACAATAACTGCAGCGCTTGTCGTTGATACGCATTCTTTCATCCATTGTCTCCACTTTTGCGCAAAATTAATACTCTCCATCATTCTGTCGAGGTAACTTCGTCTCCCTGGGATGAATAAGTGGGTTACTCTCGCATTCTCTTGACCCTCAGCTATCGTTGTTCAGATCTTAGGGTTCCCATCTCGGTTTACCCATGAGTCTCCCCATATTCGAATGTTCGATTCGTCCCCAATCTTCCACTGCAATCCCCTTCCAACAAGCACTTTAACTCCAAATATACCCCTCCAAGTGTAACTAGGGCTATGCCCTAAATGTGAGTTCAGGAAGTCTGACCTGGGGTAATATTTTGCTTTCAATACCCGCCCTAGAAGGTCATCAGGAGACATCAATAAGCGCCATCCAATTTTTCCAAGAAGGGTCGTGTTGAACAAATGTAGGTCTCGGAAACACATACCCCCTGCATTTTTGTGCCAACACATCTGGTCCCAGCTTGTCCACTTTATTCCTTTCCTCGGGTCTGTCCCATGACCCCACCAAAAAGCATTCATCATTTCGTGCGGCCCATTGAGCACTGAATCTGGGATCATAAATGTGCTCGTTACGTATGCTGGGATGGCCTGAGCTGCAGATTTGATATGGATTTCCTTACCAGTTTTTGATATTTTCTTTGAGCGCCATAAATTCAGTTTTTCCCATAATCTATCACGAATATATTGGAAGATCCCTGCCTTATGCCTCCCCACTAAGGCCGGGAGGCCTAAGTAGTTCCCTGTTCCCATCAGTTTGTGAATGCCCAGGATGTTTTTTATTTCCTCTTTATCATCTGGGAGGACAATGGCACTAAAGAAGCATTCAAATTTCAGGTAGTTTACGACTTGCCCTGATGCTCTTTCGTATAAATTTAGGACCTCTTTTAGTGCCCCACTATCTCCTCGTGTGGCTCGGCAAAATAACATACAATCATTTGCAAAGAGCAGATGCGAGATGTAAGGAGCCCTTTGACACACCCTACTCCCTTTGACATCCATCTCAACTCTAATTCTCGTGAATCTCCGCCAAGCAGCCCCTTTGTTCGATTCCTCATAGCTCAAGAATCGACCAATAAAATTCCCAATAATCTATCCGAACTCTTTCGAGAAGTATCTCGTGGGGATGTCATACACTTGAATCCAGAAAGGGACAAGTGTCAGTGGGATTCGATGCGGCAACTCTCCTAGTTTCAGCTTGTGGAGCACTAACATGTTGACATTTTTCAAAAAAACAAAGCTTTTAATGGAATTAGTGCTAATGTGATATTTTCCAAAAAATAAATAAATAAACCAAAAAAAAAAAGCTTTTAATGGAACTAGTGCAAACTGCTTTGCTACAAAGCCATTCGCATTGAATTCGGTACGAAAACACAGAAAGTTGAAATATGAAATTTAAAATTAACCATTATAGTCCGACTGTTTTCTCATTCTCATTTCAAGGCATGGTGTGAATCTTCTTCCACAATTCCTCAACCACATAAATTCAATTCAGTAAAAATTGAAAAAAGAATAACAGCAGCATCAAAATTAATAGAAAATATTAACTGGTCAATTTTGATAATGATTAAATGTGGGTGACTAAATCTAAAAAAAAAATTATAAATTTTGGTAAGTGATATTTTCCAAAAAATAAAATTTTTAATGGAACTAGTGCTAACTGATACTCGAAACTCGCACTATCACGGTGAGAGAAAAAAAAACAAAAAAAAAAATAACAAAGCTTTTAATGGAACCGTGCTAACTGTTTTTTTTTTTTAACGGTAAAAGCTTAATATTTCCACTCGAGTATTCGGGATACTCAACCCATAAATGTACAGGGTGAGACTATAATACAAGGATTGCACAAGGTCTGAGTATCCCATGAATGTACAGGGTGAGACTATAATACAAGGATTGCACAAGGTCTTATGCCATCGCCTTCTCAACTAACAAATTACTCAACAAGACACAAAAAATGATTATTACACTAAGCTGAGATAGATGAATATGGGCTTAACAACTTCTCCCCTCCCATCCATGTCCATAGTTTGATTTTTATGCTCTCCATCGTCTTTTTTAAGGTTTGGTGTTCGTTTTTGAACCTCTTCGTATTTCTATGATTCCAAAGCTCCCAAACAACGCACACCCATAGACTGGATGCAAACCGCCTCCTCACCTTACCGGAACCTAGAGCTTCGTAGTGTTGCATCGAGTGGATCCGAATATCATTATGCGCCACCATCTGAATCTTTAGCCACTAGTAGCATTCATTCCACACTGCTGCTGCATATTCACATTCGATTATAAGGTGACTATTACTCTTCGACCCATTCTCGCATATCACGCATCTCACCTCCTCGTCCGAGAATTGCATCCCTCTCTTCCTTAGGTTGTCCGTAGTCGCGAGTCTGCCTTTTAGAGCTTTCCATCCTATCAATTTTATCCTTCGCGGTACAAAACTTTTCCACCGAATTTTGAACTCTATGCTCTCGACTGCTGCAGCGTTTCCGCCCTCCTTTTCCCCAACCATCTTTGTGTATGCTGTGCTGGTGGAATACCTCCCTATCGGCGCCAACTCCCACTCCCATATGTCCTCCATGCTCTGCGACATTTTACACCTGTTCACACAAACAAAAGTTCATTAAAATTTATTTGATCATTGATATTAAGGTGTCTCTCCCAAACGCACTCTCAGTTCCAGATATTATGCTCCCACTTTCCCATGTTATTAATATTTTCCTCCTTTTGTCCACTGATTTTATACAGTCCCGAAAATTTTTTGCCGAGCTGCTCTCCATCTTCAGTCCAACAGTCGCCCCAAAAACTTGTATTGGCTCTGTTTCCAACCACTCTCCGTAACCCGTGTCTCACTTCTATTCCTCCCATATCCTTGTAAATTTTGTTAATCTCTTTCCACTAGCTGGAACCCCCTGTTCGGCGACCTCTTCTTCCTTGTCAAAAATACTCCTCGTCCCTTAGGCCTCCATATCTCGACTCCAATACTCTCACCCATAAATTATCTTTCTCCGTTTTAAACCGCCATATCCATTTTCCGAGAATAGCTGAATTAAATAGATTCAAATCTCGGATACCAAGACCAACTCTGTTCTTATCTTTGCAGACCTCTTCCCAGCTCACCCAAGGAATTTTCCTTGCTTCCCCGGTCCCCCTCCCCATAAAATGTTCCTTTGTATTTTTATAACCTCATTGAGCACTGTTTTCGGAATTTTAAAGAACGATAAGTAATATGTTGGGATCGCGGAAAGCACAGCTTGGACCAATGTGGCTCTCCCTCCTAGGGAAATCTGCTTATCCTTCATCCGTCTAATTTTCTTTTAATTCTATTAATAAAACCGTGCCAGGCTGCTATCCTTTAATGATTAATTCCGACATTCATACCCAAGAAATTCATCGGGAGTTGGCCTATGGAGCAGCCCAAGAGCCTCGTCATCTCTTCAGTCTTCTCTTCGCCCATGTGTATACCTAACAAGCTACATTTGTTGAAATTAACCCCTAGTCCAGAAATGAGCTCGAACAGCTTAAGGATGGATTTAATTGCTCTAATATCCTCCCTTCTTCCATTGCACAAAAACATTGTATCGTCCGCGTATTGCAATATCGGAACTTGTACCTTATTCCTCCCCATACTAATTGGTTCAAGTTCGCCCAGCTCCACTGCCTTACTTACCATCAATTTCAAGCCTTCGGCAGCGATCAAGAATAAGAATGGCGGAAAAGGGTCTCCTTGTCGCAGCCCCCGCTCTAATTTAAATTCACCAGACGAACTCCCGTTCACAAGAACTGCAGCGCTTGCCGTTGATACGCATTCTTTCATTCATTGTCTCCACTTTTGCGCAAAATTCATACTCTCCATCATTCTGTCGAGGTAGTTCCAGTCTACCGAATCATAATCCTTTGCGAAATCCACTTTGTACATCACCCTCTTTTTGCGTTTCTTCTTGGCTTCTTCAATTGATTCGTGAGCAATCAGAATGTCATCCATAATTTGACGCCCACCGATGAATGTCGATTGACTATCTGAAATAACCATCTCCAGAACCCTAGCAAGCCTTCGTGCCAGCGTTTTGGCGATAATCTTGTATAGGCCTCCGATTAAGGAAATCGGACGAAACTCTTCCAAACTTTTTGCCCCCTCCTTTTTCGGAATTAATATAATAAAAGAGGGGTTGGAGCCTCTCACCATCCTTCCGTGTTGATGGAACTCTTTCATCATCAAAAGAATTTCTTCTTTAACCATATCCCAATTATCTTTAAAGAATCCCATTGAAAAGCATCGGGCCCCGGGCTTTTATTAATATCACAGTCCCAAACTGCCACATTTACTTCCGCTTCATCGAACTCCGAAATGAGATGTCGTTGTCACACTGTTCTAGTTTGCGGCCGATCAATTTAGGTGGAATTCTGGGTCTAGTGAAACCATCTGATTTAAAGTGCGAGCTAAAATGCCTAAAAACCTCATGTTTAACCGCTAGAGTCGACTATGACCACCGCCCATTTATGGTTAGGCCGTGGATCGCATTTCCGGATTTTTGGCCATTAATATATCTATGGAACGCGCTCGTATTTAAGTCCCCCTCCTTCAACCATCTCAGCTTTGCAACTTAGCTTAGTTGCTCCTCTTTTGTTCTCATATCGTTCTAAATCCCCGCGAGCAGCTCCTGTCTTTTTTCAATCTCCCTATCCTCCAACCCGAACGTGTCATCAATGTAGATGTTGTTAACTCTTAAATGCTTTAACATTATCAACAACATCTTAATTTGACCTTCCTTGATTTATTCTAAGTCTTTTCTGAAATGTTACATTAAATGTTGTACTAAATGCTCTCACATTCAGGCACGATTCCAGAAGGTTCTACAAGAGTCTGGAACATGGAAGAGTCCAGAATGTTGCAGAACGTGATAGAAGAGTTTAGAGCATTGTAGAACGACCTGGAAGATGGAAGAAGGATCTAGAGAGATCATGGAAGTTGAGGTTCTAAAAAATAGGATCTCATAATGGAAGGATCTAGAACTTGGCTATTTCTCTATAAATACCGCTGGAGTCTTTCATTTCAAAGTATGCACTATTCGAGTAACACCTTCTTGAGAGTTCAACCCTAGTTCGGAGTTATGGTCAGTAGTTGTATCGTTTAACGTACACCGAGGGATACCACGCCTTCCACTGTACTTAGTTCTAGTCTTGTATCGAGTGAGAGTGAATCATAGATCAGATTAGTTCTTTAGACAGTGTCTTACACTTAAGTCTATTTGCAGATTCAGGCACCTGCCTCGATCATAGTTTCTGTTTGTGGAATGTTGAAGTAATTGCTGAGACATTTCACACGACATTTTTGTGTATAACTTAGGAACTAAGTTATTATTTCGCCGTAAGGCTTAGCATAGGTTTTTTTATTAATAAAATCTATGTTAAAAATTATTCCATTGTGTTCGTATTGTGTTTTAGTGTTTTAGACTTCCGCTGTGTACTGTGTTTAATTATTCACATTCTTTTAGAGTTAATGCTACACTAATTGTCACAACATTCAGTGTAACATTGTTCTGTTTTTTACTTAAACACTAGATACCATTCACCCACACACTTTCAGTTGGTATCAGAGTCAATACCTGACGACACTAGGTTTAGATCCTTGCTTAAAGTGTGTTTTAGTTTATGTTAGCAATGGAAACACATCACATATCCACAGCACTTAGGCCACCCGTTTTAGATGGTTCAAATTATGCTTATTGGAAGCCTAAGATGCGTATATACATCAAGTCAATTGATGAACGTGCTTGGAGGACTGTTCTTACAGGTTGGGACGTACCAAAGAATCCAGTAGATGCCGATGGTGAAATTCAACTCAAGAAAGAAGTTGATTGGACAGCCGATGAGATAACAACAGCAGGATATAATTCTAAAGCCTTAAATGCTATTTTTACTTCTGTTGATACCTCTATGTTTAAAATTATATCTAACTGTTCTACTTCTAAAGATGCATGGGACAGGTTACGAGAGCATTGTGAAGGTTCCAATAGTGTTCGAAGGACAAAGCTTCGAATGTTGGGGACAAAGTTTGAGAATCTCCGAATGAGGGAAGATGAAACAATGTTGGTCCTGAAAGGAGTAAATAACAAGTGTATGGGGGGGGGGGAATACACTTGTATGCAAATTCTTTTCAACTTTGATCAAACCAGAGTTCAGCAAGGTTGTCCTGGACAACTCTGCTGAAGATGATTAACTCTTCTAAGATAATCAGACTACTAAGTACTATTGAGTACTTAGTTGAATAACTATCTAAGGGAGTTATATGTGCGGAATTAGTGGTTGGCCCTTTTTGTTTAGACTCCTTTAGTTTCTGAGATCACTTAGTCAATTCAATACAGTTCAGTTTCAGGGACTTTGTCCAATACAGTTTTGCATAGTCTTTGAGTATATGTTCTTTTGAAGATCAGTACAAGAGTATATGAAAGTACTTGTAAGGCAAATCAACACAAGAGTTTATAGTGGTTCAGAGACTCAAGCTCCTACATCCACTTTCCCTGATTTAACAGGATAATTCCTTTACTCTTGGAATTAACTTGTTTTATAGTGCCAAGGTGCACGTGATCAAGAACACCACTCCTTGGTGAATTGATCCCTAGGATGTATAGAGTCCTAGTACCCTTTCTCAACTCAGAACTGAACTGTTCTTCTCTCAACAGTCAACTCCTACCACTTCTACTACTACAACCTTCTCACTTTCTCACTTGAAAGGGGTAAGGGTTGAAGTAAGGTTCCAACTAATGAGATATCCTTTACAATGAAGATCAGTGTATAAGGATAGGATATCTCTCTAAGCTTGTGTATGAATATACAATTGGGTACAGCTTAGAAGAAGTGTATGAAGACTAAGATAGTCTTTGAAAGCTTTTAGTGTTCTATGAGCTTCAGAATACTTGAGCAGTTGGATTCTGTTGAGGTGCTTTCAAATGGTCTTCACACTTCTGTATTTATAGACAAATTTGAGGATTTGTCCGTTGGAGAGGCAGCCCCAAATTGCTATAAATGTCTTCCTTGAGTTCTTCAAACTGAAAGACAGATTCTTGATAGTGACATGTCCTTATTTGGGTAATAAATGGTTGTATAAACTTTTTCTTCATTCTGCAGCACTCTTCCCAATATCTGACTTTCAGATTCTCTTGCTAGGATATGGACATGGCTTCTGAAGGTTGATCCAATGATAGGACAACATTCCTTATTAACTGGACAACTCTTCTTATCACTATCAGCAGTCTTGCTTATCAGCAGTCTTGCTTATCAGCAAGATTGGCTAGTTCTTCTTCAGATGACTTGACTCTTATCCTTTGCTTTACTTGAAAGTGATCTTAGCATGATTCATTGTAGTTCTTTAAGGTGTGGTTGTCTCTATCTCTTCAGCATAGTTGACCTCAAGCAATTTCAGAGTACTTGATCTTGATTGTGCTGAGATAACTCTTCTGGACAACTCTCCTGATCAGCATACTTGGCCTTTGAGCTTCAGAACCTTTGTTCTTGCTTTAATTGCACAGAGACAACTTTTCTGGACAACTCTCCTGATCAGAGCATTTGGTTTTCAATAGAGTGTACTTGGCCTTTCATAGGTTTAGTGATTGTTCCAGAATTTGAGCCTTGAGGGGACTTATCTTGATGAACTTCTAAGCATAGGTTTCCCTTCACATTGTGCATCTATACAACTAAGAGTTGCCTAACATATCAGCTTCTCATCTAACCTTTATTCTATATGTTCTATCTTCTCTAGAACATACTCAATTTGACTTAGGCATGTCTCAGGGGGTTTTGGTATTTAATCAAAACATATCTCATTTTATTCTCAACAATTTCCCCCTTTTTGATGATGCCAAAACATACACATTCTATGCAAAAGTGTCTTGACTACACCTATTACATTTATCTTCAGAAGACATGACTAAGGTCAATATTCCTGAAAAACAATGTGTTAGTGTATTCACTGTTTCTGTTGTAAGTAGGTTTCAAAGATAGGCATAGAGAGATTTCTTGCAATAATGTATCTTGATTCAAAGGTAGTTCAACTATCATTCATATAAAGGTCATTACTAGCATGTTGATAGTTGAAGATAACTTATCAGAGCATGAATTCAAGACATCATTTCATTACAACTATTCATTTCATATACTAGACATAAGATCTAGAGTAACAAAGCAAAACAACTGAACACTTAGGAGTATCTAGATCTTCAAGTTTCGGAGCATCTTCTAGTATCAGAGCAAAAACAAAATACTTCAAGTATCAGAGCAGAATACTGGATATCAGGACAAATGTTTGTATCAAAGCAACCAATGCATATTAGAGCAAATACTAGTATCAGAGCATCCAGATCATAAACAGTCTGTCAAGGCACACCACATCAGCAGGTTTGTCCAAATTTCAGCATATTTGACCAATTAAAAGAAATATCTTCAGATAAGATAAGTTTATATCCAAAAAAAAAGGTCAGGGGACTTAGCCATTTTCAGAGATCATGCTCAGGAGGTGGCACCATCCCATATTGTGCCCACACTCTTCTTTTCAAGGTCATGGCTTCTTGGTTTGTTCCCTTGGGTCCAAGAACCATCTTGTTTAGCTTGAGGATTTCAGTAAATTCCTTCAGGATTCTTGCCTGGTCAATCCATCCTTCAAGCTTTGGAGGCATGTATATGATTGGCTTGGGAGCTGTGAGTTCAAATCTTGCAATATCAGCAGCTGCAAGTAGTTGTTGATAGAGCTCTCTGTAATATTCTATCATAAACTCAGCAAAAGTAGAGTTGGCATCTCTTCCATTCCATCTATCAATGACATAATAGGCATAGACAAAATCCCTTTTGGCTTCCTCCCATGAGTCATTCAGCTGAATTGGCACCCATTTATCCAAGTGAGGATATTTGGTGTCCATTGGGATTAGCAGCTGTGGCTTCATCTTATTATAAGTTGCTCTCTTCCTTCTTGGCTTCTGGAAGTCTGCTCTCCTTTTATCTCTTGCTCTTTGTGCTTCATCCATCAATCCATCTTTTCTTGGGCCCTCATCATGGCCAGTTTTTGTTGTGTTTCAGGGTCTTTGCCATACCCTTCATGAAACAGCTTTGATGGATCATGAGCTAGGACATTTGTCTTCTTCTTAGGTTCAGGTCCAAATCCTTCAGCAAATAGCTCTTCAACATCTTCAGTGGACTTGGGACCTTCAGCACTTCTGGCAGATTCAAAGGACTTATCCTTTTCAGCAGTCTTGGGCTCTTCAGCATCTTTATTCTTGTCAGTATTCTTGGGCTCTTTAGCAGTCTTATCTACTTCAGCAGATTTGGCCTTCTTTGAGATAGGCTCATCATCATCAATTCTGAATTCAGGTGGTAGATCAAGGCTGTTGGGAAAATCAGTGAATGTCTCAGCTTGCCTTTTCTTTCCTTTTTCCCTCTTGATCTTTCCTCTAGTTTGGACACCTTCAACATCTTTGTCCAAACCAGACACCTTACCACCTGGTCTCTGCTGTAACCTCACTCTTTCCTCTTGAGCTGAGGCCATTGAGTTTTTCAAAGCAAGTGCTAACTGCTCTTCTTCATCCAAGTCTTCCAAGTTCAGCACTGCTGGCTCTTTTCCTTTTCCTTCAGTAACTTTGTATTTTCCTTTGACTGGGCTTCCAATCACCAAGGCACCTTTTACTCTAGCTCTTTCCCTTTCCCCCTTTTTGGCAGCATCAAAACACTGGGGTTTGAGCTCACTCATTGTTGTAGCCATTAGGGATTGGGCCTGGTTTAGAGATTTCATCTCCTCCAACAAATATACATTCTCATCATGTATATTTTGCATCCTGTCACTGCTCAAGCTAAGAAAGGCTAGAACAGGCTTCATCTTTTGTTGGACAACCTCCTCCAAGGTTGCTTTCAGGGATGCATCAAGTTGGGCTTTAAGAAGCTCAGTGAGGTTGGCCACTGCACCTTCAGCAATGTTGGCCATCACCTCTTGGGAAAATTTCTCTGAGGCTGCTTTCACCATAGCAAGTCTTTGTGCCTCTGCCCTTTTCTTTTGCAATGTTGTCTTCTTGCCAAGAGCTTGCTTAATGGTCAATCTGATAGCTTGAACATTTGCATTGTGATTATCTCTAAGCAGCTTTTGATCTTTCTTGACCTCCTTTGAGATGTTCTCCATACTGACTTTGGCTTTGTGAACTTCAGTGGAAATGGTTTGAAGACCAGATTCCACTCCTTCAAGTCTTGCTTCTAATGTGGGTAACACCACATCCTCAGAGCCTGTCAGCCTCATTTCCACAGATGCCAAGGTTCTTCCATGCTCATTTAATGCTCTAGAAGTTTCTGCATGAGCTAATTGAACTTGTTGAGCCAAGGAATCCAGCTTTATTGATTGCAAGCCAAGTAGGGCTTGTGCTGATCCAGAATCAACATGGATGGGAGCATCTGTCAAGAAGTCATCTGTAAAGATTTGATCAAGACTTATACCTGCAATGTTAGACAAATCAAACATGTTAGGGAATAGACACTCATCACCCTCAATTTCTTTTTCATAAGACTCTGATACATCAGGAGTCTTCTTCTCATTTTCAACTATTTCTTTTCTTCCTTCATTAGTAATTTCCTCACTTAAAGAAACAGGCCTCATTTCATAAAGGGATTCCTGAAGTTCAGATTTGACTTCAAGAATAGCCTGCCCTTCCTCACTTATATCACCCTCATTTGGTGGCACACTCACTATCCTAGTGATCACCACATCTCTTTCATCTACTACTCCCTCTGGTTTTTCCACTAAATTCTCCTTTTCAACTCCATCACCTAAACCTGCATCATCTCTACCTTCAACAAGGTTAAAAGATGGCAGTTGTGGGGAGATCACAGTGCTTATTTCAATAGCCACTGAGTCATCCTGAATGATTAAGGGCTGATCAGTGTCCAACTCTCCTGACACTGAATAGGCCTTAACAAAACCAGCCTCTAGTAAAGGTTACACACCAGCAAAGTGTAGCAATCTGCTCTCCTCTACTTGCCACCAGTTTGCACCTTTGTCTTGGATGACTTGTGAGATCTCCATAATAGTCTTGTCTTTCACATCAACAAGCATCCTCAAATCATGGAATGTCATCTGAATTCTTGGAAATTCAGCAAGTTGTGGATACAAACTGTCTACAATAGCCTTGGCTCCTCCTATGAGCATACTTTCATAAGTATACTCCTCCTCATCTCCACTTGAATGGGGACTTTGGGTTATAGGGGAGTTGGCTCTGGGTTCTCCTAAGGTGGCTTCAGGAAGGTTGAGTTCAGGGATATTGGCTTCAGAAAGATTGTTTGCAATTGAAGGTACTTCAGTTGCTTTAGAGAGCAATGGGTCTGAAGGGGCTTTGCTCAAGGGGGTTGGTTCAAAGAGTGCAGCCTCTAAAAGCTTTGAGTAATTGAGCATAGATGAGTCAAGGGGAGATTGCAATCTTGTCTCATCTACTGCTATATCTGCTAGCACATCTATCCCACTTCTTTGCACACTCACTTCTGGAGAATATCTCTTAGTGAGATTTACAGGGGTGATGGGTTGGTTGGGAGGGGTAACATGGGTTTCAGGGGAGTTGGGTTCAATATTCTGGGTTTCAGGGATGTTGGCCTCTATTGGTTGACCTTCAGGGACCTTGGATTCTGGAGTTCCAGAACCGGATGAGTTGGTCCTTGACTTGGATTTGGTCCTGCTTTCAGCTCTGCTCTCTCTTAGAGCAAGTTGGAGAGACCTTTCTTCCTGAAGTTCCAGCACTTTATCAGTAGGTTTGACCCTTCTCTTGCTGGCCCTACTGCTCCCACTTCCTTCACCATCCTTTTCAGGGACAACTTCCCTGATCCTCTTATCACCTCTAGACTTTTGTCTAGTCTCATTATACTTTTGTCTCAATTCTTCTGAATGATCTGAGGGCACACTTACTCCCTCTTCAGCAACTTCTTCAATCTCAGTTGAAGCTCCTGAGTTCTCCTCTGAAGGGATTTGAGACATTTTCCTTGTTTTCACCACTCTGGCCTTTGTCCTCTTTTTCAATTTTGGTTTTTCCTCCTCCTTCTCTTCAGCAGGTTTGGCCATAAACATCCTCCTTTGCTCAGTTTTCTTGCTGAGCTTTCTAAACAGAATCTTTTGGGCTGGGAGGGGCTTTGCAAAGGTTTGCATTTGAGAATAATGGGAAAATCTTTCAATCAACAAGCTTGCCCTGGTGCAATACTTGAGTTTCCCTTCTAGCACAACCTTGTTGTGGGCTTTCACCTTAAACTTGGCTTTTTCCTTCATCATCTCAGACATGATGAAGGTCCTCCAATCAAATTTGATACCTTTGTCACTAGCATCAATAAATGCAGCCATAATTTTGATTCTTAGATGGCTGACTTGCTCCAAGCTTCCAGTATTGCTCATAAGACTCTTAGTGATTACCTCAAATAGATTGAGAAATTTTGGCTTGAGAGTCTTCTTTTTTTGGGTTGAAGAGATGGGACCTGGAACCAAAAGCCATTCTTGTGCTATTTCCTCTTCATGATCAGCACCATACAGTTCTGGATTCCTTCCCTCAGAGGGCAATCCAAAGGCTCCTTCAAGATCTTCTGAAGAGAATTTCACTCTATGAAATTTCTCTTCCTCCTCTCCTTCTGCCATATATGAGAGCTTTGAAGAAACTTCACCATCTTCAGGCTTACCTCTCCACTTGAGGAAAGCAAAGAACTCAGCCATGTAGCCTTCTAAGCAAGAGCTTGGTCTACCCTCCATAAACTTCTGCAATCCAGCTCTCCTCAACCATCTCAGGGTTGGTGTAATCTCAGGATCCTCACTTTCAAATGATACTATGGGCTCAAAGTGAAGACTGTTTTTGTTGCTTAAGTACCCAAAATCAAGGTCTAGAGCCTTGTTGGAGAAATCAATGATCATTTCTGGTCTAACTTTGGGAGCCATTGAAGGTTTATAGAGAAACATTTGAGAGAGATTTGAGAATGTTTGAAGTAAGTTAGAGCTAGGGTTTCGAATACTTGGGGAAGAAGTGTTTGTGGGGGATCTTAAGACTTGTGAATATTCTAAAAAGAATGTTTGTCAATGAGTTGGTGGGTCTTAAGCCTTATTCAACTGTTTACAAAAGTGGAAATCCAAAATGGACGGCCAAGATTGATTTCAGGGGAGTTGGCCATTTTTGATCCAATTGTTAAAAACCAATGTAACAGTGAGAAACTGTTTTATTCAAAACGTGGGTGGAGTTTTAATGTTTGTTTAAAGCTGGGGGGTTTTCAAGATAGATCATGTCCCAAAGGGTTTAATGCAAACAAGAGTTAAATCTTGGCATTTAATGCATGGAAAGTAACCTTTTGGGTGGGAGACAAATTAAATCCCAAAAAGGTGAAATCTGTATTTGCAATGGGAAAGATTTCGAAATAGACAATGATTACCCAAAATAGGTGCTTATCAGACCAAGATTTGGTTTGATAGCAAGGACAACTTATCTGACCCCACTAGGACAAGTGTCCTGAAAAGATGTGGACAACTGTCCTGAGATTCAATGGACAAGTGTCCTGATAAATGAGGGTCATCTTTTCTGGGTTTCACTAGACTTGACCAAGTCTGCTGAAGTTTGAAATTTCTTCCCCCTTAATGAATGAACTCCTTTGGACTCATTTGTCCAACTTCCCTGGATCAAGTAGACCCAACTCTGCTGATAATTCCAGAAATCTTGCCCCAGCAAGTGGTTTTGTCAATATATCAGCTTTTTGATGATCTGTGTGGATCTTTACCAAGTTGATATCCTTCCTTTCCACATGATCTCTAATGAAGTGATGCTTGATGTACACATGTTTGCATCTAGTGTGTAATACAGGATTCTGTGATATGGCAATAGCACTGTTATTGTCACAGAAGATAGGCACTTCAGTAGAGTTGACATTGTAGTCTCTTAGTTGTTGTCTCAACCACAGAATTTGAGCACAACAACTTCCAGCAGCAACATATTCAGCTTCAGTGGTGGAAGTAGCCACTGTGTTTTGCTTCTTGGAGAACCAAGATATGAGTTTGTTGCCCAAGAATTGACAAGTCCCTGGGGTGGACTTTCTGTCAATTCTACATCCTCCATAATCAGCATCTGAGTAACCAATTAACTCAATATTGTCATCAGCATGGTACCAAAGGCCTAGATTTGAAGTGCCTTTGAGATACCTCAAAATCCTTTTTGTAGCCTCAAGATGGCTTTTCTTAGGATTTGCTTGAAACCTTGCACAAACACCTACTGCAAAGGTGATGTCAGGTCTGCTGGCAGTGAGATAGTGGAGTGAGCTAATGATTCCTCTATACTCAGTAGAGTTGGTTGAGATACCACTCTCATCAGGATCCATCTTCCAATTAGTGTTCATTGGGATCCTTACTGGCTTGCTTGTTGTACACCCAAACTTTTTGATCATTTCTCTAGTGTATTTAGCTTGGTTGATGAAGATTCCTTCCTTTGATTGCTTGACTTGTAGACCCAAGAAGAAATTCATCAGACCCATCATGGACATCTCAAACTTACTTTGCATGAGCTTGGAGAACTTCTCACACAGCTTCTCATTGGGGGATCCAAATATAATGTCATCCACATATATTTGGATAAGCAAGATGTCCTTTCCTTCAGTGATTCTGAAGAGAGTTCTGTCTACAGTTCCTTTGATGAACCCATGATCCAAGAGGAACTGTGACAGTGTGTCATACCAAGCCCTAGGGGCTTGCTTGAGTCCATATAGAGCTTTCTTCAATCTGTATACTTGGTTTCCAACCTCAAAACCTGGTGGTTGCTCCACATAGACTTCTTCTTTCAAGACTCCATTCAGAAAGGCACTCTTGACATCCATCTGGTATTCTTTGAACCTCTTGTGGGCTGCATAGGCTAGGAAGAGCCTTATTGCTTCTAGCCTTGCCACAAGTGCAAAGGTTTCATCATAGTCAATGCCTTCATGCTGGCAATAACCTTTTGCCACTAGTCTTGCTTTGTTTCTGACAATCACATCATTCTCATTCTTTTTGTTCTTGAACACCCACTTGGTTCCAATAACATCTTGATGTGAAGGTCTATCCACCAGCTCCCATACTTCATTTCTGGTGAATTGATTAAGTTCTTCTTGCATTGCTGTGATCCAGTTTGCATCTTGAAGTGCTTCATCAATGTCTTTTGGTTCCTGTTCTGACAAGAAACAACAGAACATATCACTTTCACCATGAAAACTTCTGGTTTTGACTCCTATACTTAGGTCACCAAGTATCAGATCAGTAGGATGGTCAGACAACCAAGTCCTTCTTTTTCTGATCTCTTCAGTAGAGTTGCCCTCTACTGAAGTTGAGTCATTAGTGTTATAGAATTCAGGATAATTGAATGTAGGATCTAATTCAGGATCATATTCAGGAGTGTTGTCCTCAATGTCAGGAACATTGGCATTTTCAACATTTATGGTTCCCCCTTGAATATTGGATCCATTAACTACCTCAGCAGAGCCTGCTTCTTCATTGGTAGTTGTTACCTGGATGTGAACTGGGATTGGATCATTCAGTTCACCACTTCCTTCAGTGGGGTTTGCTTCAGGAATATTGCCTTCAGGATAGTTGTCTAGTATATCATTTTCAGGGAGATTGGCTTGGACAACATCTATGAATTCAATGTCCTTGTCTTTTAGGCTCAATCTGGTTGTTCTTTGTGTGATTTCTTCAGAGTCCAGGTTTTTGTTCCTGATCTCAAAGATAGATTCATCAAACATAACATGAGGTGTTTCTTCCACTATAAGGGTTTTCTTGTTGTAGACTCTGAAAGCTTTACTGATTTGAGAGTATCCAAGAAATACTCCCTCATCAGCTTTGCTGTCAAAGGCTTTCAACTGTTCTTTCTCATTATTGTGAATGAAACACTTACAACCAAATATGTGAAAGTATGACACTTTAGGCAATCTTCCTTTCCAGAGTTCATAGGGGGTTTTGACTTGCCCCTTAGTAATCAAGCATCTGTTTTGAGTATGGCATGCAGTGTTTATAGCTTCAGCCCAAAACCTCTTAGGTAAATTTGAATCAGCAATTAGGGTTCTAGCAGCTTCTTTTAAGGTTCTATTTCTTCTTTCTGCAACTCCATTTTGTTGGGGAGTTCTAGCTGCTGAGGTTTCATGAGTTATTCCATTAGATGTGCAATACTCATTGATGTATGAATTTATGAACTCAGTGCCTTTATCAGATCTTATCTTGATAATGCTAAGGCTTTTCTCATTTGACAGTCTCTTAAGAAGTTCAGGTAGTTTGACTTGTGTTTCCTTCTTATTAAGGAGGAATACTACCCATGTGAAACTAGAGAAATCATCTACTACTACCAATGTGTATTTTCTTCCATTTATGCTTGAAGGGGTAATTGGTCCAAATAAGTCCATATGTAAAAGTTCAAGTACCCTTTCAGTAGAGATGACTGGTTTTCCTTTGAATGAGGCTTTAATCTGTTTTCCTTCTTGACATGGTTTGCACACATGTTCTTTAATGAAAACCTCATTAGGTAGTCCTTTAACTAATGCATTTTTAGCAAGTTTGTTCATTGATTTGAAGTTCAGATGGTTTAGCCTCTTATGCCATAACCAGCTTTGTTCATTAGTACTTTTAGCAATGAAGCATGCAGCATCAGTAGACTTGTCCCAGTCTGCAAAATACACATTTCCTTTCCTAGTTCCAGTCAATAGAGTTTGTTGAGTTTTATCTTTAATTAAGCATTTTCCACTTGAGAACTCAACATTGAAATCTTTATCACAGAATTGACTGATACTTAGGAGATTATATTTGAGACCAGCTACATAAGATACATTGGTCACTTTGATGTTACCAATCATCAAAGTACCATAACCTTTTGTTGTTGATTGTGAGCTGTCTCCAAAAGTGACATTTGGGCCTTCTTTTTCAATAAAATCAGTGAGGAGTTCCTTGTTTCCAGTCATGTGCCTTGAGCATCCACTGTCAAGGTACCATGCTGTCTTTTTGCTCATACTCCTCTTCTTGTGGCCCAATGGTACCTCATCATCCTCAATAGCAATGTTGCACACATCATCATCATCACCACTGTTAGAGAACAGTCCATCAGAAGAGTTGAGACTTTCAGCACTATCAGACTCATCACCAGCCATCATAGCTTTTCTGTTGGTGAACTTCCTGTATCTTTTGGCTTGCCTCTCTCTTCTTTCCTTAGAGCTCAATTCAGGGCAGTCATACTGGAAGTGCCCTTTCTTTTTGCAATTATAGCACAGGTCTTCATCATCATCCTTCTTGGATTCATCTCTTCTTTTAGATGATGAAGGATCAGCTCTACTGGACCTTCTCCTATCAGAGGACTTGTCCTCTGATCTTTTCTCTTCAGGCTTTTTGTCCTCAGCCCGAGCTTCAGGGGAGTTGTACCTTCTCCTGAATTTGTTGTCTTGGTAGAATTTCTTGTATCTACCAAACCTTGAGTTGAGCTTGTCAAACCTTCTAGCCATAAGAGCCATCTTTTCCTTCATTTCAGTCTTAGAGACTGACTTTGATAATCTTGGAGTGGGCTGCATTTCTGGTTCAGCAGCTTTGGCTTTGAATGCCACTCCCTTAGTAGGATTTGAAGGCTCCTCAACAGGTTTTCTTCTATTGAGGTCAAACTCATAGGCTTTGAGTTCTGAGAAGATTTGTTGCATGGGCATGGTGGATAGATCCTTGGTGTTTTGCATCATCACAGCATAGACATCCCACTTTTGAGTGAGACTTCTCAAGATTTTTAATCCAACTTCTCTCCAAGAGTACACCTTGCCCAATGAGTTGATTTCATTCATCACATTAGTGAATCTACCAGCAAATTTGTCAATGGATTCTTAAGACTCCATTGTGAATTGTTCAAACTTCTGCACAGCAACTTGGAGCTTGTTCTCCTTGATTTTTTCTGTACCCTCACACATCTCAGCAAGAGTATCCCAAATTTCTTTGGCTGTGGTGCAGTGGTAGACTCTACCCATGATTGCATCTGGAATTGTTTGGTAGAGGGTGTTCATGGCAAGATAATTCAGATTATCTTTTCTCTTTTCATCAGCAGTGAAGTCATCTTCATCTTTGGGAATCAGTTCCCTTATATCATCTCTTTGATCATTTGTCACCCTGGGGTTAGTTTGAGTAAACACAAAAGGACCTACCTCTTGTGATTACTCTCAAAGTGTCAGTATGAAGAGAAGCAAGATGAGCTCTCATTCTGATTTTCCAGAAATCATAATTGTCTATAGAGAACATGGGCAGTTTATGATGTGAAATGTGGTTGACTGGATTTGTGGCCATGTTGTCCAATCCTTGAACAGCAGGTGGAGGAACAGCATTGTTGTTGGCCATTGGCTTAAGAATAAGATATCAGTCAAATGGTAAGATTTCACATAGATCAGTTCAGTGACCACACCCAATATGTGATTTTGAAAATCAAGATGGATTTTCAGAAGCAGTGGTCTTTGAACCCCCGCTCTGATACCACTTGTTGGTCCTGAAAGGAGTAAATAACAAGTGTATGGGGGGGAATACACTTGTATGCAAATTCTTTTCAACTTTGATCAAACCAGAGTTCAGCAAGGTTGTCCTGGACAACTCTGCTGAAGATGATTAACTCTTCTAAGATAATCAGACTACTAAGTACTATTGAGTACTTAGTTGAATAACTATCTAAGGGAGTTATATGTGCGGAATTAGTGGTTGGCCCTTTTTGTTTAGACTCCTTTAGTTTCTGAGATCACTTAGTCAATTCAATACAGTTTAGTTTCAGGGACTTTGTCCAATACAGTTTTGCACAGTCTTTGAGTATATGTTCTTTTGAAGATCAGTTATGTGTGCAGTGTTGAATCTATGAAAGTACTTGTAAGGCAAATCAACACAAGAGTTTATAATGGTTCCGAGACTCAAGCTCCTACATCCACTTTCCCTGATTTAACAGGATAATTCCTTTACTCTTGGAATTAACTTGTTTTATAGTGCCAAGGTGCACTTGATCAAGAACACCACTCCTTGGTGAATTGATCCCTAGGATGTCTAGAGTCCTAGTACCCTTTCTCAACTCAGAACTGAACTGTTCTTCTCTCAACAGTCAGCTCCTACCACTTCTACTACTACAACCTTCTCACTTTCTCACTTGAAAGGGGTAAGGGTTGAAGTAAGGTTCCAACTAATGAGATATCCTTTACAATGAAGATCAGTGTATAAGGATAGGATATCTCTCTAAGCTTGTGTATGAATATACAATTTGGTACAGCTTAGAATAAGTGTATGAAGACTAAGATAGTCTTTGAAAGCTTTTAGTGTTCTATGAGCTTCAGAATACTTGAGTAGTTGGA
Organism: Galeopsis tetrahit; assembly: GCA_963675135.1. Taxonomy (NCBI): domain Eukaryota; kingdom Viridiplantae; phylum Streptophyta; class Magnoliopsida; order Lamiales; family Lamiaceae; genus Galeopsis; species Galeopsis tetrahit. The sequence continues at coordinate 62,150,036 of OY776122.1, read as the reverse complement.
TTCTGTTGAGGTGCTTTCAAATGGTCTTCACACTTCTGTATTTATAGACAAATTTGAGGATTTGCCCGTTGAAGAGGCAGCCCCAAATTACTATAAATGTCTTCCTTGAGTTCTTTAAACTGAAAGACAGATTCTTGATAGTGACATGTCCTTATTTCGGTAATAAACGGCTGTATAAGCTTTGTCTTCATTCTGCAGCACTCTTCCCAATATCTGACTTTCAGATTCTCTTGCTAGGATATGGACATGGCTTCTGAAGGTTGATCCAATGATAGGACAACATTCCTTATTAACTGGACAACTCTTCTTATCACTATCAGCAGTCTTGCTCATCAGCAAGGTTGGCTAGCTCTTCTTTAGATGACTTGGCTCTTATCCTTTGCTTCACTTGAAAGTGATCTTAGCACGATTCATTGTAGTTCTTTAAGGTGTGGTTGTCTCTATCTCTTCAGCATAGTTGACCTCAAGCAATTTCAGAGTACTTGATCTTGATTGTGCTGAGACAACTCTTCTGGACAACTCTCCTGATCAGCATACTTGGCCTTTGAGCTTCAGAACCTTTTTTCTTGCTTTAATTGCACAGAGACAGCTTCTCTAGACAACTCTCCTGATCAGAGCATTTGGTTTTCAATAGAGTGTACTTGGCCTTTCATAGGTTTAGTGATTGTTCCAGAATTTGAGCCTTGAGGGGACTTATCTTGATGAACTTCTAAGCATAGGTTCCCCTTCACATTGTGCATCTATACAACTAAGAGCTGTCTAACATATCAGCTTCTCATCTAACATTTATTCTATATGTTCTATCTTCTCTAGAACATACTCAATTTGACTTAGGCATGTCTCAAGGGGTTTTGGTATTTAATCAAAACATATCTCATTTTATTCTCAACAAACAATTTCATCCTACAACGAAAGGTTAAGTGAGATTATTAATGAATCACATTCTCTTGGTGACCCTATTTCTAATGTTAGAATAGTACATAAGATATTAAGGTCTGTTCCTAAAAGATTTGATGCTAAAATTTGTGTTATTGAAGAGGCAAAAGATACTGATAAGTTGAGTCAAAATGAATTAGTGAGTATTCTTAGAACCTATATGAAATAAACACTAATCAAACTGATGAAGCTAAAGAGGATAAGAAAGTTGTTGTTTTTAAAGGAGAGACATCAAACAAATCTGAGATTCAGCATATCATTACTGAGATTGATTCGGATGAAGAATTGATTGATGAATGCCTTAGCAATCCTGACAACATTGCCCTTCTTACAAAGCATTTTAATAAATTTCTTAAGAAGTCTATGCATAAATCTAAAGGAAACATTCAGCCTAAGATCCAAATCAACACATCAACACCACAACCAGAAAGGAGGAAGAGTCAATTTACACCAAGACCATCAAAGAGTGAAGGTAAACCAAGGTATGATCCTGAATTTAGAAAATCAGTCCAATGCAATGCATGTTCTGGTTATGGACACTATGTAGATGAGTGTGCCAATACCAGACTGAAGCAAAAACTGAATTTTAGTGCTACCTTGAGTGATGAACCTGATAATGATGATCTTGATGAGTTTAATGAAAATGAACATGCTCATTTTACCAGAATTGATTATAATGATTCCTCAAATGATGATCTGGATGATACAGATTCTGATGTTGCACCTGATGTCTTCACATCTATAGTAACATCAAAACAGAGTCACCCAGATTTGAACTGTTTTAATAGTTTTGTTGATGATGCAGGAAAAATGATTGATGATGAGACATATCAGAAATTGTTAGATGATTGGAACTCTCAGAAACTCTCTCTGAATTCTTTGAATAAAGAGAATGAGGATCTGAAAGACACAATCACTGAGCTAGAAGTCTTACTTACCAGAAGAGATCTTGAAGTTTGTAAACTGAAGGAGAAATTGATCAACTCTACCTTAAGTTTCAAAAAGTTTTCCAAGAGTGCTTCTAAAGTGAATGATGCTATAGCTATTGGTAAATCTAATAATTATGGTTTAGGTTATGATGGTGAAACTGCTTCTATTTCTGAAAATTTTAGAAAACCTGTGAAATTTGTGAAGGCAAATGCTAGCACATCTGGTGTAACATCTGCACAAACAGATTCTCACAAGGTTGAAAGGAAGTACATTTGTCATTATTGCTTTAAATATGGTCATATTCGTCCCTTCTGCTTGAAAATGTTTAAAGATTTGAGAGCTGAGTTTATGCCATCCAGAATGTCTTCACATCCTAGGAAACATTCTGTGAAATTTGCATGGAAACCAAAAGTTACCTGTAATGTTGTTCACACATCCTTGAAAGCATGTTTACCTGGTCTATGGTATTTTGATAGTGGTTGTTCTAGACATATGACAGGACAAATAGACTACTTATCTGATTATGTGACCTTGAATGGTGGTAATGTTACATATGGTGGTGGATCAAAAGAAAAGATAATAGGAAAAGGAATTTTGAATGTTAAAGGTTTTCCTAAGCTTAAAAATGTTTTGCATGTTGATGGCTTACTTGCTATTCTGATTAGTATTAGTCAACTTTGTGATGATAATTTGCATGTAAAATTTGACAAAGAGTCTTGCTATGTTCTTAATGAAGATGATGATTGTGTAATGACTGGTACTAGGTCTGCAGATAACTGTTATCTTATTGGAACTAATGTATGCAATTTGTCAAAACATGATGAGAATGTCTTATGGCACCAAAGATTAGGACATGAAAATTACAGGGCAATGAAGAAACTAATCATATCAGATGCAATCAAAGGAATACCTAAACTGAGCTTCCTGAATACCACTGTATGTGGATCATGCCAGAAAGGTAAACAGGTAAGAGTGCCGTATAGAATGCTGTCACATTGTTCTACACATCGATGTTTTGAAATGTTGCACATGGATTTGATGGGTCCTATGGAAACTGAAAGCATTGGAGGTAAGAGATATTCCTTAGTTGTGGTAGATGATTTTTCTAGATATACTTGGATTGAGTTTTTAAAAGATAAATCTGAAACATTTGCTGCTTTTAAAGTTCTCTATAAAAGGTTCAAAAATGTGTTTAACTTGAAAGTTGGCCATATTAGAACTGATCATGGTAGGGAATTTGAGAATAGCATGTTTAATGATTTCTGTGATAAGAAAGGTATCTTGCAAGAATATTCATCTCCTAAAACTCCACAACAAAATGGAATTGTTGAAAGAAAGAATAGAACTTTACAAGAAATGGCAAGAGTCATGCTTTTATCTAAAAGTCTTTCTAAAAGATTTTGGGCTGAAGCATTGAATACAGCATATCATATTATTAATAGAGTTTATATTCGATCTGGTACTAATCAAACACCTTATGAGATTCTGAATGTTAGAAAACCAAGTGTGAAATATTTTCATGTATTTGGTTGTGTGTGTTATATTTTGAATGATAGGGATCAACTTCACAAGTTTGATTCTAAAAGTGATAAAGGTTTCTTTTTAGGTTATTCTAGAAATAGTAAAGCTTATAGAGTTTATAACCTTAGGACTAACACTGTTCAAGAATTTGTTAATGTTGTGTTTGATGATGATAAAGGTTTTACAGATGATAAAGATGAAGAAGATATATCACAAGTCACTGACAATTCTGAGAATACACTGAAGTCTGATAATGCTGCACCAAATGCTAACACATCTGGAGCAACATCTACAGAACAGTCAGTTGTAATTCCACAGAATGATCAGTATGTTCCCAAAACGAATCCTTCTTCAAGAATAGGGAAAAGTCATCCTACTGACCAGATCATAGGCGATGCTACAGTTGGAGTGCAAACAAGAGGAAGAATAAGATCGAATAAGGTAGATGTGGTAAGAACAATATGCATGTCTTCTATTTGCAATGTTGTGAATGTTGAGTGTTACTATTCTGAAATTGAACCTAAAAGTGTGAATGAAGCATTAACTGATGAATATTGGATAAATGATATGCATGAGGAACTTAAATCAGTTTGAAAGAAATGAAGTTTGGACACTTGTTCCAAGACCTAGTCATACTAATGTCATTGGAACAAAGTGGATTTATAAGAATAAAATTGATGAGTCTGGAAACATTGTTAGGAACAAAGCTAGGTTAGTTGCACAAGGTTACACCCAAGTTGAAGGTGTTGATTTTGATGAAACTTTTGCACCTGTTGCTAGGATAGAATCTAATAGATTATTACTAGCAATTGCATGTTTTATTGACATTAAACTACATCAAATGGATGTAAAAGCTGCATTTTTAAATGGCATATTGAATGAAGAAGCATATGTAGAACAGCCTAAAGGTTTTGAAGATCCACAATACCCGGATCATGTGTACAAACTAAAGAAAGCATTGTATGGTCTAAAACAAGCTCCTAGAGCATGGTATGGTGGGCTTACGGACTTTCTTTTAGAATATGGATTTATTAGAGGTGAAGCTGATAGGACTTTGTTTATTAAACATACTGGAGAAGATTTACTTATTGCTCAAATATATGTTGATGATATTGTGTTTGGTTCAACTTGTGATACAATGTTGAACAAATTTGTTGAAGCAATGACAGCAACATTTGAGATGAGTATGGTTGGAGACTTGAATTATTTTTTAGGTCTTCAAATCAAGCAATGTAAGGATGGTATTTTCTTCTCTCAAGGTAAGTATGCTAAAAACTTAGTCAAACGGTTTGGTCTTGAAAACTCAAAAGTAATGAAAACACCTATGGGTTCTACTTTGAAACTTTGCAAAGACAATGGTGGAAAGGATGTTGATCCAACATTGTATAGATCCATGATAGGTAGTTTACTTTATCTAACCTCTAGTAGACCTGACATTATGTATAGTGTGTATTTGTGCTAGGTACCAAGCTAATCCAAAGGAATCTCACCTGAATGCAGTGAAAAGGATTATCAGATATGTTTCAAGTACAAGTGAACTAGGGATATGGTACACTAAGGACACATACAACATATTGATTGGATACAGTGATGCGGATTGGGCTGGAGATATTGATGACAGAAAGAGTACAAGTGGAGGATGTTTCTACATGGGAAACAATCTTGTGTCTTGGCATAGCAAGAAATAAAATTGTGTTTCTCAATCCACTGCCGAGTCTGAATACATAGCTACAGGAAGTTGTTGCACACAGCTATTGTGGTTAAGTAAGATGTTTCATGACTATGGAATTGAAAACAATATCCTCACAATTTTCTGTGATAACACAAGTGCTATTAACATATCTAAGAATCTGGTACAACACTCACTCACTAAGCACATTGGCATTAGACATCATTTTATGAGAGATTTAGTGGAGAAGAACATAGTTAAGTTGGAATATGTGCCTACTGAAAATCAAAATGATGATATATTTACTAAGGCTCTTGACCATGAGAGATTCTCATTTTTGAGGAAATCTCTTGGTATGTGTAATATCTGAATAATTCTTGAGAGGATGTTGTCACAAATGCGGTAGCATTTGGGACAACAGCCTAAGGTGGTATAGTTATTATAGATTTGATTTATTTCTTATTTTCGTTGAATAATTCCTTTGTAAAATATTCTTGAATCTGAAATTTGTTTGTGCAAAAATAGGCATGTACTACACCTCTCAAAAGCTTGAAAAAATTGAGAATGTTACAGCATACTAAAAGATGTACCAAATTCACTGAGTAACTATGGAGCACGGAGTTCGCTACTACGATGCCTTCTTTTCAAAAGGTGAATTTTGGTAAAAACATCAAGAGGTTCGTAATCCATTAAGTAAGTATGGGGCACGGAGTTCGCTACTACGATGTACTCTACAGGAACAATGGATCAATACGAATTAGATGCTGTAGCACAAAAAGAAGAAATGCAATGAAAAGAAAAATGCTGAAAAATTGGCTACATTGGATAGGTAAAACCTGTGAAAAACCAATGTTGAGGTGTATGTCAAATCCTTGAGCACAACATTACATGATTCAATTATATTTTTATAAGTTGTAATTATTTAATTAATTGTGGGAATTTATTTTATTTATTTATAATTATACTAACCACGTTCTTTTATTATTTCAGATTATACACATTTTTATTCTTTTTATTAATTCTAGAATATTCTTAATTTAATTAATTTATTAATTAAGATTTTACCCCACTAACTCACCCATGATGTTGGTCTCTGAACGAGTAGTGAATGGGATTAAAGTCTAGAGGGGAGGGGTGAATAGACTTTAAAACTTTTTCAAGAGAGTTGGGAACCTCTTCTGATTGCTATGTCAACTGGACTACAAGTCTGCTGGTCCAGATGACTATAGTGATCTGATAGAGGAGGTTATATGCGGAATTATGGTAGGCCTTGTTTAGACTCGTTCTCTTAGTTTCTTTTGAAAGTGTCAAGTTGTTTACTTAATGAAAATACTCAGCTGATGCTGGTTTGAAAGTTATGGCCTTGATTTGAAGACAGTTAAAAACACAGTATGCACTATATAAGATAAATGAAATGACAGTAATGTAAAGTGCAGAAAGTAAATAACACCAGGTTTATAGTGGTTCGGATATACGATCCTACGTCCACTCTCACGTCCTAACGTGATGTTTAATCCCTTTAATTTACCGCAAATTACAAGGGTCTTGACCTTTATAGTCCCAAGGATAGGACTTTGAGATCTGAGCCGTCCTAACAGCTACGGTCTCCACAAGTGATTGTAAGCACTTGCACTTTGAGGGTTTCAAAAACTTTAACCTTTCGGAGAGGGTTTGGGGTTTTTGAAGAGTATCCAACTAGTGATTCAAGCTTATAATTTGCTTAATCACTTTGCCTAAAACAAATGATATACAATGTGAAATAGGTTTCAGGTTCTTAAGGGTTGGATAGAAATCACTTAAGAGCTATGGATAATCTAATGGATTCTGGCTTTTTGAGAATTCTTGAGACAATACGATTTTAGCTTGATTGCTTGCTGGAAATGTTGAATTCTCTCGTTGTTACTCCTTTTTTGTGATTTCTCATCCTCTTGTATTTATAGTGGTGATTGCTTGCAACTAGCCGTTGGAGTTGACTAGTCGTTGGGGCAATCTTTCCATAATGGCTTGATTCCTTGATTCCAGCCGCTTGATTGCTTCAATCCTGGGATCATGTCAATCTTCTAAATAAGGTAGGTCTCTGTTTAAATTGCAAGATGACTTTGGAATCAGCCGAGTCCTGAAAGAGCACATAGTCTTCTGACTTGAACTTATAGTCTTCTGACTACTCTTCTGGCCTTGAGTCTTCTGTCTTCTGATATCAGCAGAGTAAAACTCTTCTGATCTGGAAATTCTTTGTCCTGCTTTAGGCTATCTTCAATCTGGGACTCCATCAGTCAAGTAGGTATACAAGCAGCTTTCTTAACTGGTCTTCAAGGATCTCCTAGTCTTCATGTCTTCTACTCTTCTCATCTTGAGGGAGCGCATGTAAGCCGGGACTGTGCTGATCAGCTGATATCTATACAGTTGATCACACAAGACTAGTCTAAGCTGTTCTATACAAATTCAGCTGATCATATTACATTTATAAACTCTAAGTGTTTTGGCCATCAAAACTATTCTAACATCAAGTGGGGCTTAGGGTGAATTTATATCCCAACACATGATTTACTTGTGGCTGAATTTGTGGAGCATTATCCATTTAATCTAGAATTTTCTTTAAGTCAAGCCTTAATCACACGTACATTATTCCACCTACTAAGCTCTCTCTATATAAATACTCTCATTTCATGTTTTTGTCTAAGCTTTGTAATTAATTGAGTAAGTTGAGTATTAATTTTGCAGATTTGTTATTAGCTAACTGTGTGTCTCGATTCTTGTGTTGATTCTTTTCGAATTCTTGAGTTTAAATGGCAGGAAACAAGAAAACCCACTCACAGAAACCAAACTCTCCCAACTCACAACCGTCATCTTCATCCCTCTCGAATCTTCACACTCTAGCTTCCATGGCTACTTCGCACGAAAACTCACCCCCAACTGCCGCAACCGTCACACCCACTCCAGCTACTTGGACAACCATCCACATCCCAAACCAAGCTACACTCTCCGAGCTGAGCCAGGCGGTTGAGAATTTTTCTCAATCGATGAGATCACCTAATCCACCCATCCTCACGATTGGTGATTTGTCTATTGACATCTCACACTACTTGCGTACCCAAGAAGCCATCACAACTGCACCCTCTTCTTCCACAGCTGAAAAGCCCCAAAATCCGAGCCCTAATGTTGAAACAGAGGCCCCGACTGCTGCCTCTATAGGGGAGAACGAAAGGAAGATCGAAGAGTCCCCTGTTGCTGAGTCAAAGTAGTCGTCGAATGCGGAGACATCCGACAATGAGGACGCTCAAATGGAGGATGCTGAAGAATCTGACAAAACCGACTCTGACATCTCGAAGTCGGACTCTGAACCGATTCCTTTCAAGAGGAATGCTGAAGAGAAGAAGAGAAAGAGGAGCTCAGTTCCAAGAAGACGATCAGGTCGAGTTTTTACTCGAGTTGATTACTCAGACTCTTTGAGGAAGAAGAAGAAGCTAGGTGGTGATATTGCTGAACCGATTCAGGTATTCTCTGAATCCGATGAAGAAGTGGTGATTGAGAAGCCAACCAAGAAGAAGGCTGATCCAAAAGGGAAGGGAAAGGCAAAGGTTGATGTTGTTCAAACAATGCCTGAAGAACCAGAACATGATTCTGATTCTGAAATTGAGGTTTGTCTCAGGGATATGCAGCAAGCCCTGAAGAAGAATGCTGCCTCACATGCTGAATCAAGTGCTCCAGCACCAGAACCTGATGATGGAGATGATTCAAGCAGTGCAGATTCTGACAAAAACTCTGGAGAAGAAGCTGATTCCAGTTCTGAGGAGGAGAAAGAACTAAGCTCTAAAGAAAGTACTTCTGAGGAAGGTAATTCTGAAACTGAAGTAGATTCTGATACTGATGGTTTGGTGGATAAAATTACTAGGCTGTCTAGGAGGAAACTGTTAATGGAAAGGAGAATTCATGTTTCTGATTTTGAGAGTAAGAATTTGGTTCAATTCTTAGAGGATAGAAAACTGATGAAAGCTCTGACTTTGTGTGATACTTTTGTTTCTGATTGGGTGTATGAATTTTATGCATGTCTGAGGAAGAGTAATGGTAGGAGGAGTTCCCGTTGGTATGGAAATATACAGTTTAGGGGGAGTACAGTTCCATTTACCCCAGGGTTAATTAATGATTTCTTAGGCATAGAACCAGTACTTGATGATGATGAACCTGATTTGGATGTTGTTACTGCTTCTATGATTGGTGGTTTGTTGACTAGATGGAAAAATGGAATGTTGGCCAAGGACCTTACATCTCTTTGTTCTGTGTTGCATAAGCTGATAGTTTATAATTGGATACCCTCTACCAACTCAACCAAAGTGACAAAGGATCAAGCAATCTTGCTCTATAGGATAGTGGTTTTGAAGAAGTTTAACTTGGGATTGACTATTTTCCACCACATGATGAAGTTTAGTGGTGACATTTCTGATAAAGGCAACCTTCCATACCATGTGCTTATTTGTTCATACTTGAAGATGCATGGTTTTAGCCCTAAGAAGACTGAAGTTCTTAGAGGTAAGGTTCCTCTATACACCATTTCACCTGCTTTACTCATTGGTGAAAGAGTGAAAGATCTGCCCTTGCACAATCCTGGAAATTCTTCTCAAAGACCAGCTCCTGCTCAACCTCAACCTCAACCCACATCAGCACAGAGACCTGAACAGAACACAAATGCACCTAATGTTGCACCAGATGCTGAGAACTTTGGAGGTAATTTTGATACCATGTTCTCTGTTCCTAAATCTTTTATATTATTGCAGTTACAACACTTACAGGACCAGATTGATGAACTCCAATTCATCAAAGACAAGTGGACCAGGCTACTTCCCACTACAACAGGGGGAGTACCACCTTCCACTTCAGCAAGAACTTCTGGAGTTGTTATTGAAGAGTTGGATCCTGAAGTTGGAGGTGTACCTGATGCTGCTACAGAGAATGGAGGAACTGCTGCTGCTAACAATGTTGTTGCACTCTTTGCATCAACTTGTTTTATTGAGGAACCAGAGGAGGCTGATGAAGACAAGTTTGCAGATGCTGCTGAAGATGATAAGGATATGGAAATCTGATGGGATATAAATTCACCCTAAGCCCCACTTGATGTTAGAATAGTTTTGATGGCCAAAACACTTAGAGTTTATAAATGTAATAGGATCAGCTGACTTTGTATAGAACAGCTTAGACTAGTCTTGTGTGATCAACTGTGTAGATATCAGCTGATCAGCACAGTCCCGGCTTACATGCGCTCCCTCAGGATGAGAAGAGTAGAAGACATGAAGACTAGGAGATCCTTGAAGACCAGTTAAGTAAGGTGCTTGTATACCTACTTGACTGATGGAGTCCCAGATTGAAGATGGCCTAAAGCAGGACAAAGAACTGCCATATCAGAAGAGTTTTACTCTGCTGATATCAGAAGACAGAAGACTCAAGGCCAGAAGAGTAGTCAGAAGACTAGAAGTACAGATCAGAAGACTATGTGTTCTTCCAGGACTCGGCTGATTCCAAAGTCATCTTGCAGTTTAAACAAAGACCTACCTTATTTAGAAGATTGACATGATCCCAGGATTGAAGCAATCAAGCGACTGGAATCAAGGAATCAAGCTATTATGGAAAGATTGCCCCAACGGCTAGTCAACTCCAACGGCTAGTTGCAAGCAATCACCACTATAAATACAAGAGGATGAGAAATCACAAGTACGAAGTCACAACAAGAGAATTCAACAAGTCTAGCAAGCAATCAAGCTAAAGTCATACTGTCTCAAGAATTCTCAAAGAGCCAGAATCCATTAGATTATCCATAGCTCTTAAGTGATTTCTATCCAACCCATAAGAACCTGAAACCTGTTCATATTGTATATCATTTGTTTTAGGCAAAGTGGTTAAGCAAATTATAAGCTTGAACCATTAGTTGGATACACTTCAAAAACCCCAAACCCTCTCCGAAAGGTTAAATTTTTTGAAACCCTCAAAGTGCAAGTGCTTACAATCACTTGTGGAGACCGTAGCTGTTAGGACGGCTCAGATCTCAAAGTCTTATCCTTGGGACTATAAAGGTCAAGACCCTTGTAATTTGCGGTAAATTAAAGGGATTAAATATCACGTTAGGACGTGAGAGTGGACGTAGGATCGTATATCCGAACCACTATAAACCTGGTGTTATTTACTTATTGCACTTTACATTCTGTCATTTCATTAACTATTATATAGTGCATACTGTGATTTCAACATTCTTCAAAACAAGGCCACAGCTTTCAAACCAGCATCAGCTGAGTACTTTCATTAAAGAAAACAAGTTAAACACTTTCACAAGAAACAAAAGAACGAGTCTAAACAAGGCCTACCATAATTCCGCATATAACCTCCTCTATTAGATCACTATAGTCATCTGGACCAGCAGACTTGTAGTCCAGTTGACATAGCAATCAGAAGAGGTTCCCAACTCTCTTGAAAAAGTTTTAAAGTCTATTCACCCCTCCCCTCTAGACTTTAATCCCATTCACTACTCGTTCAGGGACCAACAAGTGGTATCAGAGCCGTGGTTCTAACGGACTACTGTCTCTAGATTATCAGAAGACTTGAGGGAGTCTCTCTGTAGTCCTCTTGAACAGATCTTTTTCTTTTGAAAAACTTGTTTTCGAAAACTCATACAGCATGAGTGCTAATATGCGTAAGTTGCCTAAGTTTTCAGTGGAGGATTATGATTACTAGAAGATCAGGATGAGGAAGAATCTCACATCAGTCCACTACAAGATGTGGTCAGTAATCACCGAAGGCCCAATCACCATCATGGCAGTCAACACTACAAATGGTGATCCAGAAGTTCTACTTGGAGAACTAGCCCCCAAGACGATGAGGGACCTCACACCAGAAGAGATGAAGCAGTCAAATCTTGACAGCATTGCTCAAGATTACATCATGCAAACTCTTTCAAATAAGTACATTGCAAAAGTAATCAATTGTGAAACAGCTAAGGAAATGTGGGATGCTCTAGCACTCCTCTGTGAAGGAACCGAGCTGATTAAGGAGAGCAAGTTGACAACAGCAGTCAAGAAGTTTGAACATTTCAAAATGCAACCAGAAGAGTCTATTGATCAACTAGACAATAGATTTACCAAGATCATCAATGAGATAGAATCTCTGGGCAAGAAATATACAAATAGAGAGAAAAATCTAAAGATATTAGACTCTCTAACCAAGAAATGGAGACTCAAGAAGACCATCATCAAAGATACTCAAGATATCAAGGAGTGGTATGCACAGACTCTATTTCAGAATCTAAAAGCCCATAAATATGATCTTGAAAGAGAAGAAAAATCAGAAAATGATGAACCTATTGCTACTCCATCTACATCCAAGACTGTAGCTTTCAAGGCAGCAAATACAAAAGCTGCAAGCACCTCATCTGGCAAGACCCCTCTGAAAACAGAAGACTGTGAAGGATCAGACATGAGTCTTAAGGAACAAATGGCTCTTATGATCAAGAGATTCGAAAGGATGAACACTCTCAACAGCAAATATAGAAAGTTCTATAGAAACTACAAAGATAGAAGAGCAAGTTCACCCTCCAGAGGTTCCAGAGAAAGAACACCAGAAAGACATCCTAGAAAGGATGTGGAGTCATCTGACAGCCGAGGCTCCAGAAAAAGAGATGCCACACCTCCAAGGAAAGGCAATTCAAATCAAAAGCCTGGAGCATGCTTCAATTGTCGTAAACCAGGACACTATGTCTATGAATGCCCTGAGCTGGATGACAAAGAAGAAAGAAGGCCAAGGAGAGACAGAAGAAATTCAGATAAGCAAGCAATGCTGACTGAAGAATCTGAATATCAAAGTGATGAACTTCCTACATCACCAGACTGTCAAATCTACTCAGATGATTCAGACGATCTAGCTATGATGGCCATAGGAGAAAATGAGGTAAATTCCTACACTACTACTTTCCATTCACCTATTTTCTCACAAACAGATGACATAAACTCATCTGAAGGCGAATCAGAAGACACCTATTATCAATCGTTAAGAAAGGTAAAAGGTGATCTGGATATTGCCACTAGAGCCTTTATAGAAGTGGAAGAGGAGAATAAGGATTTAAGGAAAGAAATTGCTAGGTTGAAAAAGGTTAAGTTTGATAACACCCCTGAGTTAGTCACCATGAATGAGAGGTTGACCAAAGAAGTGGAACTTCTTAAGGAAGAAAATACCACAACAACTCAGTTGTATGAGGGGATGTTAGAAACTCAAGCCTTAGAAACCAAGGAATTTCGTATACTACAATCTAAGTTCGATGATCTCTTCCAAACACACAAGCTCTTAGAAAAGGAGAAGGAATGCCTAGATCAAAAGATATCAGAAATCAATAAAGCCTCGACTACTATTGAAAGTATCTCTGAATATTATAGATCAAATGGCAATAAGATGGGTTTAGGCTATGAACTTAATCCATCAACATCCTCTCCAGCTGGGGGTAGTACACCTAACAAGTGCACTACTCAGACACATGAACAGGGTGAGTGTTCTAAACACAATGAACTCAATATGAACCAAAAGGCATCTGTACCAACTAAGGCTAACTATTCCAACACCAAAAATGGTAAAAGAAAAGTTAACCCCAAACCTATACAGAGGAACAGCAAACAGCCTAGACCATCTCGTCTGAGACAGTCTGAGCTGTATGCTGCTCCAGCCAAGAAGAAGAAATCTTCTTCAAACAAATCTGTTCTCTTTGCACCCCCTATCTCTTATGATATTGTGAGAACAGAAGAGTATGGTCCATATAATCGTGTGCATCGACCAGCTAATGCACCCAGGCCGAATGTAACTAGTCAAAAGATAATGTATGTTCACTCCTATAAAGGAAAACCATTTGACTATTACTTAGCTGACACAAACAACAAATCAGATCAGTCCAAGGTGTTAACTGGTAAGATTTGGTTCTGTGATGCCCGAGGGAAACAACTCAAGTGCTCAAGGTTGTTCAAACGACCAATGTATATGTGGGTTCCCAAGGGTAGTACTAACACCCAAGGACCCAAAACAAAATGGGTACCTAAGACTTAACCTTTCTTGCAGGAAAGGAGGGACCTATACAGAAAAGGAGGTCTAGCAGGAGAGATATGGTACATAGATAGTGGATGCTCAACCCATATGACTGGAACCAAAGACCTGTTGACCAACTACACAGAAAAGAAAGGTCCAAAAGTCTTCTTTGGTGATAACGCGCACGGTAACACAAAAGGATATGGCACCCTTAGAAATGGTGACATTGAGGTACATGATGTATCATATGTAGAAGGTCTTAAGTTTAATTTATTATCTGTTTCTCATTTTTGTGACACTGGTTATTCAGTTAAATTCTCTAAAGATGAATGTCTCATAAGTGATAAAAGAACAAAACAAAACTTTCTAACATGATCTAGAAAGGGAAGTATGTATCTTGCAAATTGGAACAGCTGTCCTAAGGATACATGTCTGCTTGTGAAAAGCCCTAAATATGTCAGCTGGCTATGGCACAAACGTCTTAGTCATCTGAACTTTAAGACTCTGAACAAGTTAGCAAGGGAATCCTTAGTTGATGGTCTGCCTAATGAACTCTACTGTAAAGATCAGGTCTGTGATGCATGTCAACAAGGAAAGCAAACAAAGGTCTCCTTCAAGACCAAGAAGACAGCATCAACCAGCAGAGTTCTTGAACTGTTACACATGGATCTCTTTGGACCAATCACTCCAACCACCCTAACAGGAAGAAAATACACTCTTATTGTTGTAGATGACTACTCCAAGTTTACTTGGGTTATCTTCTTATACAAGAAGAGTGAAACTCAGCAGAAGCTTCCTGAACTGTTAAAGAGGATCCAAGTAGAGAAAGGAGAGCCTATTGTGAAAATTAGAAGTGACAAAGGCACTGAATTTATTAACTCCTATATTATTGCATATTGTACTTCTAATGGTATTCAGCATGAGACAAGTGCAGCAAGAACACCACAACAAAATGGTGTAGCTGAAAGAAGAGTCAGAACACTCAAAGAAGCTGCAAGAACACTCCTTGCTGAATTCTCTACTCTTAAGAAGCTTTGGGCAGAAGCTATCAACACAGCTTATCACACTCAAAACAGGTCAGGTATTCACAAAATCCATGAGAAAACCCCATATGAACTGTGGAAAGGAAGAAAACCTAGAGTATCTTACTTTCATATATTTGGTTGTAAGTGTTTCATTCACAACAATGGGAAAAGTAAGTTGAATGCTTTTGATGCCAAAGCAGATGAGGGGATATTCTTGGGATACTCCTCAACTAGTAAAGCATTTAGGGTATTCAACAAACGTACCCTTCTTGTGGAAGAAACACCACATGTTGTTTTTGATGAATCTTGTGAAAAGTGTGCAGTAGAAACAACCTCAGCTGCAGAACAAATGAAGAAACTAGTGATCAAGAAGAGGTCTGATGAGTTTATTGAAGTCAATGAACCATTCCCTGAAGAACCAGAGGAAGATAAACCACACAGACCAGTCACTAGATCTCAAACTCAAGCTGAACAAGTTACCCACAATCAAGATGCAACAATCCCAAATGCCAGGGGGAATGATCTCTTTGACACTCAAGATACAGATGATGATCGACCAAATCAAGTCAACCCTCCTGATGGCAATAGAATAGATGAGAATCCAAGTTCATCTAATGCAGATACTCCTGTAAGACATACATGGAGGAACAATCATCCATCAAACCTCATATTAGGAGGAGCAGAATCAGGTGTCAAGATAAGAAGACAACTGAATCAGAATTCTCAATCATCTATGTTCTGCTGGTGTGCTTTCCTCTCCAACATTGAACCAGCTGACATAGAAGAAGCAATGACTGATAGCAATTGGATCACTGCTATGCAAGAGGAACTAAACCAATTCGAAAGAAATGAAGTCTGGGAATTGGTAGATCGTCCTGAAAACCACAATGTAATAGGAACAAAGTGGGTATTCAAAAATAAGAAGGACGAAAATGATGTAATAACTAGAAATAAAGCAAGGCTAGTTGCAAAAGGATATTCACAATCTGAAGGAATTGACTATGATGAAACTTTTGCTCCAGTAGCCAGATTAGAAGCCATTCGACTATTTCTAGCCTATGCATCATTTATGGGCTTCAAAGTATACCAAATGGGTGTCAAAAGTGCTTTTTTAAATGGTATATGTAGAGCAGCCTCCAGGATTTGAAAAAGGTGATCAAGTATATCGACTGAAGAAGACTCTCTATGGTCTAAAACAAGCCCCTAGAGCTTGGTATGACACATTGTCACAATTCCTACTTGACAATGGATATACAAAAGGCAAAGTTGATAGAACACTCTTCAGAATACAAGAAGGAGAAGACATTCTAATGGTACAAATATATGTAGATGACATTATATTTGGATCACCCAATCCAGATATGTGCAAGAAGTTCTCTGAACTTATGCAAGGAAAATTCGAAATGAGCATGATGGGTGAGATGAACTATTTCCTAGGACTTCAAGTCAAGCAGAGTCCAGAAGGGATCTTCATCAACCAGTCCAAGTATACCAAGAGTCTACTAGAAAGATTCAAAGCTCTACAAAGCAAAACTGCAAGGATTCCTATGATGACATCTTTCAAAATGGAACCAGATGAGTCCGGAAAGGCAGTTGATCAAGCTGAATATAGAGCACTGATTGGATCTCTACTATACCTTACAGCCAGCAGACCAGACATAACATTTGTTGTAGGAGTATGTGCTAGGTTTCAAGCAAACCCAAAGCAAAGTCATCTAGAAGCAGCAAGGAAGATTCTCAAGTACCTAAAAGGATCAGTCAACTTAGAACTATGGTACCCTGCTGATGACAATCTAGAATTAAGTGGCTATTCTGACTCAGACTATGGAGGATGCAGAATTGATAGGAAATCCACATCAGGAACCTGTCAATTTCTAGGCAACAAGTTGATATCATGGTTCTCTAAGAAACAAACCTCAGTTGCAACATCCACCACTGAAGCAGAATATATGGCAGCTGGAAGTTGTTGTAGTCAGCTACTCTGGCTAGTTCAACAACTCAAAGATTACAATGTAGAGGCAAGAGAAGTCCCTATCTTTTGTGACAACAGCAGTGCCATTGCCATCACTCAAAATCCAGTCCTCCACACAAGGTGCAAACATGTCGACATTCGACACCATTTTATAAGAGACCACCTTGAAAAGAAGGACATCAAGATGGAGAAAATTCACACAGATATCCAAAGAGCAGACATCTTGACTAAGCCCCTAGCTGAAGAAAGATTCAAGACCCTATGCTATAGCTTAGGACTCTTGGATCCAAGCACATGAAGAGCACAAGATCAGCTGAAGACCTCAGCTTATACATTTTGCAGCAGTCTAGGAGGATCAGATGAGGTGAATAGACACCCTCATCTTCAGGTAAGTTCTTTCCCAATGAAGACAAATAGAGCTGAGGGAAAACATAGAGTTATCTAATGAAGGGGGAATCAATGATACCTTAAGAATCCTTGATGAAATACTCTAAAATCTGCATTACATACAGCAGACCTGAACAAAGTTATTTGATCTCTTTACTCTAGCAATGTATAACTATGTATATTAATAAACTATTCTTCATAAAATACTTTATTCATATACATACATACAGTATACTATTGAGTCATACTTGGTTGGATTAATACACCATCCTCACCGACTCAACAGTATGCATGCACTGTACGGATTTCAAATAACTCATGGTCAAAATTTATAATTTCTGCATTCCATTAGATAAAGTCTGAATATCCTTAAATGTGCACCCTTAGATCAAGAATCTCACTGTTGATCTTAAGAAATCACTTTTCAGAAATTCAGACCTATCACCTCTATAGTTTTGTCATCTTTCACTCCACTACCTCATCTCTACCCCTATAAAAGGAGGAAGTTATGAGAACACCTAAGAACACAAATCATTTAACACTATTCTTGTTTCAGGTATGGAGACAATTGAAAGAAGAGATGGAATGGAGATCATTCTTCAACCAAGATATTGGGTGAAGGAGATGAAGATTTATCCAGAAGTTGAAGATGATGCAGATCAGTTTACTTGGCTTACTCAACATGAGTATGCCCATGAAAGCTAAAGGAAGAAGAGACGTTCTTGTTGAAAGCTAAAGGAGGAAGAGATGCAGAGGACAAAGTAGCAAGCAAGCAGAGCTTCTTCTCCAGGGGGAAGTTCTACATGGAGAGCTTGTTATCAAAAGCTACTGTGTCTAAACAGAACATGAAGGCTGCGTCCATGGCCCTCTCTTCAACTCCATTGAAGCACCCTTCAATCTTCCTTCCCCTTCAAGAAAAGAGAAGAAATTCAACAAGGACACATTAGATGCTACATCCCATCTGATGATGAGGAACATCCGATGGTGAGAAGCAGTTAAATCAGTGGGATTTCATCTAGGCTAGTCCCACTTGATTTAAAGAAGGAGCTGATAGATCCATCAAACCAGGTTGGATCATCACTCACAATAAAGCTGGAAGGATCCATCCAGGTTGGATCATTACAGCAAACACTGTTTCCTCTACTCAGCTGATCAGAAGACCAACTCAGCTGACCAGAAGACTTTTCAAGGAAAATCAGCAGACATCTTGAAGAACTCAGAAGACCTTACTCTACTGACCATATCACTTCAATTTAGAGTATAATGACTAATCTTGATCATGTAATTCATTCTAGATTTATTCCTGAATGTAATTAAATAAATTGGCTTATATAAGGAATGCAATTCTCTTATAGAAAACGGCCTTGATGATCAATTCTTACCATAAATTAGTCACAACGGCTATTTTTGGTAATGATGTCATTAATACTCAAGTACCATATTGCCAGCAAATCACAAATTGCCACATGGTAAAATCAGCCGGCAAATTTAAGATATCAAAGAAGGAAATCTTGGGCTCTACTCCAAATTAAACCCAAATCTGACTGTTAGATCAAAATTTACTGGAGTATATATTCACACCCTTAAAACCTCTTCCAAACCCTGTCGCTCACATTACTCAATTACTCTCAATACTCTCTCTCGTTCTGCAAATTTCTTTCAAGCTCTCAAACCCTAACACTCAAACTCTACTATGGCAATCATTGAAATTTACGACGAGAAGACCAAGAGCACTGGCACCTTGGATGCTGCAAAGTGGTCCAAGGAAGGGAAAATTTTTACGGAGAATGCTCTGTTTTTCAAAGGCAAACACACAGATGAGAACAAGGAGATATTGCTTAGGTGTGTCAATCTTAAACTCAGAGACTTTCTGGAAGCAGCACCAACTAATGTTTATGAACAAGACGTTCTGGCATTCTATGCAAACGCTGTGATGAAGGGTTCTCATGTTGAAAGTGTCATGGGTGGACACAAAGTCAAGGTTACAAGGGAAATCCTTCAGGAATTGTTTGGCCTGTCAAGGGGGAAAATAAATATCTCCAACTACATCATGAATATAGAAAAAGAGTATATGGAGATGTTTACTGGTGGAAAAATCAAGGCTGTTGATGCAGTTGGGCTCAAGAAATCCCAACTTGAACCTAAATTCCAAACCTTGATGGATATTGCAGGAAAGATGTTACTTGGTAACACATTCAGTCATGATGCTGTTACTACTTTAAAGGTTCGAGTTATGGCTGCAATATGGGATCAGATCGATGGAGACTGGCAAGGACTATTCTTAGAAAGAATTGCCCTTGAGGCAAAGAAAGTCACTTTGGACTTACAATCGAGGATATGGAAGGTGGCAGCTACAGTCAGCTTTGTCAACAAGCTGAGCATCATCCTTCCAGATATTCTCCCAAAGAAGTACAAGATGGGACCTCATAAGACCTTCCAGATCTCCAAATATTATCTGAGAAAGGAAGCTCTTGCTGAGGCAGCAAGGTTGAAAGAAGAGAAGAGGAAGTTGTTGGCTGAAGCATCTTCCGAAGATGTTGCTGAGAAGGCAGCAAAAGAGTCTGATCATGACTCTGCTGAAGAAGAAGAGGAGCCAGCTAAAGAAGAGGCTCAGAAGAAGGCTGCAATATGACAATCAGACCTTAGCACAAAGACGATATCTAATCAGATCAGGGCTCATCTCCCCATCTGATTCAGATGTCACTCCCACTGCCTCTCCCTTGAAGAAGGCAGGTACCTCTAAAACCTCTCCCACTTTTACTCCTTCTAAATTGTCGAAGGGTCAGAAGAGAAAGAAGAATAATTCTTCTTTCAACAAAAAGTCCAAGAAATCGAGGCTTCCTACTCCCATGTTAATAGCCCCGATTGCATCCTTCAGCCCTTCTGATGATTCCAACCCATCTGAACACTCAAACACTGATATCCAAATCCCTGCTAATACTCACACAGCAGAGGAACAAGCTCAACCTACTTCAACCCCTGAATCACTATTGCCTACCCCGGCTGATGTTCAAACAGCAGACAACCAATCACAGATCTCTGATGATCAAACTCAGATTTCATTCAACACCCCTGCTGACATTCACACAGCAGATGTCCAAGATCTACAGGTTCAACCTTCTACTGATCTTCATGAAGGTACTGAACCAGACCAGCAGACTCAAAACCCTGCTGATGAACAGACCACTGAAGATCAACAACATATCACTTCCCAAATCCCTGCTGATACTCACACAGCAGAGGAAACTACCACAAATACTCAAACTCCTACCATCATTGTTCCTTCTGTTCCAGAAGACATGGCACCAGCACACCTGGCTCAAGCTGGTCCCTCTCGACCTAAGTACAGAATGGTACACTATCCTATGTGCACAAGGGAGAAGATAATGAGGATGAAGATAGCAAACCTGCTCAAGTCTACTATTCCTGGTATTGATGAGGAATCAGTTCAGTTTGAACAAGTTCTCAGAGTCTGCACCTGGATTGAACAAAGGAGAGATGATGTGGATGACCTTATTGAGGTCATGGAAGGAATGGGAGGAAAAGCTAATTTCCTCGACTGGGAAATGGAGCAAAAAGAAGTTGCTCAAGTTAAATCTTTTGCTCAGCTGCTGCACGAAGAAGCCTTTACAGCAGTATGCCACAGGATTCTAGGAATTCCAACTAATGATGCCTCTATCCCAGAAAGCATATCAGGTCAGCAGACAGCTGACACAGCAAAAGTGAATGACTCAGCTGCGTCCGTTCCTGCGGAAGACTCAGCTGAACCAGCTGACAGAACCGAGATTGAAAGAGAAGTAATCACTATTCCTGATCACTTCATGCCTAAGGATACTCTAACTCACTTCATTGATAAAGGAGACACTATCATGTCCCACCTGGTTAAGGCCACTACCTCATTTCTCAATGAAGAGTACCTTTCAGCTGAAGAAAGAGGCAAAGCCCTGATTGTTCATCCAAAGCCTCAAGGTACTGCCTCAACTTCTACTTCAACAGCTGACTATACAGCAGACATATGCTCACAGGTCAAGGCTGCAATCGACCTACATTTTGAGAAAGGTTTAGGCCTACAGCTTGGAAGATATGTTGAAAAGGTTGTTAAGGAGCAGAGAACTCGTCTTCATGACCAGATCATTGACATTGAAGACAAGTTTGGAGAATCACTTCACAATCTGACAAGTGAGTATATGACCAGCATTCTGAAGAAGGCAGGTGACACTTCCACCAGGTTTGCTGATCTCTACACTAATGAGGTCAACCGCAAGGAAAACACCTACAAGAAAAGAATTGAAGATGCTGAAGCAAGAGCTACTGAAGGTCGAGCTCTTCTCCAATCAGCTACAACAGAAAATGAGAAACTTCAGACTCAGCTGAAGGAGACAGCAACCAAATTGGAAGCACTTACAGCTAAACTTGAAGCTGCCTCCTCCTCCAACTCTCATGCTCAGATTCTAGACCCATATTGGCAAAGTCAATGCCATGGCTCTTCAACAAACTCTGAGAGTGGAGATTCTGAATTCCATGAAACCTTTTGCGGCTGCACTTGCTGAAGCCAAAAAGGGGGAAGATGTATTGATAAAGGCTCTAGAGAAGGCTACTGCACAGCAAGCTGTGATGGTAGTATCTCAAGATGAGCTGAATGAAACCTTGGGTGGTCTATCAAGCAAAATCAAGAGCAGGCAAGGCAAAGGCAAAGAAATTGCCCAAGAAGACATCCAAGCTCCCACTCAAGCTCCTGCCAAAAGTCTGCAGATCACTGCCTCTACAGATCAAGTTCCTGAGAAGAGGATGACAAGGAAAAGGAAGGCAGATGAGCAAGCTCAGAAGTCAAGCAAGAAGTCAGCTCCAGCAGAGCCTACTGCAGAAGAAAAAGAGGCTTTAGAGCTGAAGAAAAGAAAAGAGCTTGAAGCTCAAGAGCTTAAGCAGAAGAATCTAAAAGATGCGAAAGCAGTCAAAGCCAAATTTGACAGGAAGATAGCCAAACTCAGGAAAGCTCTCAAGGACAAAGCATTGAAAGAAAATGCTCTGGCACAGAAAGATAAAGTCCCGGTGTTTGATAGCAACTATGTG
Source organism: Galeopsis tetrahit (assembly GCA_963675135.1). NCBI lineage: Eukaryota > Viridiplantae > Streptophyta > Magnoliopsida > Lamiales > Lamiaceae > Galeopsis > Galeopsis tetrahit. The sequence continues at coordinate 62,127,481 of OY776122.1, read as the reverse complement.
GATTATTTAGCCCTTCAAGATGAGCTACCAAGGTGGTACCCTCTGAAGAAGAAGTGGCAAATTCAACACCACATTGTAAGAAAATTTGGCCCTCTCCCAACCTATGAAGATGAATTCTTCCAGTTCAATCAATTCATGAACATTGAAGATCAAGAGTTCTGGAATGAAGTAGTCAAGACAGCCAAAAACTTGACAACTGCAGAATCCTAACCCCTGAAGAACCCAAATGGGATCCTCCACTCTGGATTCTGGAAGAACAGACTTAATTGAAGTCAAAAGGATCCTAGAGAAGATCTATGAAGAGGAGAATGTTACAGACCTGCAGCACATGGAAGAAGTTCGAACTCGTCTGTACCTTGCCTTCCGCATCTGAAGATCAGAAGACCTGATGAAGACCACTTTCAAAGCTTTAAAGAAACTATTACTTGTAATCTGTAAAAGCTCTATATATATTCAAGATTAGTTCTCTTTGCTTTCAAGACAAACTCTCATTGTCTTCATCAGATACTTCAGTTTTTATGAAGTTTATAAACTCCTATCTTATCTTATTAAGAGCATTTATCATATATAGTTTTGGCTTCATCAAAAAGGGGGAAATTGATGGGATATAAATTCACCCTAAGCCCCACTTGATGTTAGAATAGTTTTGATGGCCAAAACACTTAGAGTTTATAAATGTAATAGGATCAGCTGACTTTGTATAGAACAGCTTAGACTAGTCTTGTGTGATCAACTGTGTAGATATCAGCTGATCAGCACAGTCCCGGCTTACATGCGCTCCCTCAGGATGAGAAGAGTAGAAGACATGAAGACTAGGAGATCCTTGAAGACCAGTTAAGTAAGGTGCTTGTATACCTACTTGACTGATGGAGTCCCAGATTGAAGATGGCCTAAAGCAGGACAAAGAACTGCCAGATCAGAAGAGTTTTACTCTGCTGATATCAGAAGACAGAAGACTCAAGGCCAGAAGAGTAGTCAGAAGACTAGAAGTACAGATCAGAAGACTATGTGTTCTTCCAGGACTCGGCTGATTCCAAAGTCATCTTGCAGTTTAAATAAAGACCTACCTTATTTAGAAGATTGACATGATCCCAGGATTGAAGCAATCAAGCGACTGGAATCAAGGAATCAAGCTATTATGGAAAGATTGCCCCAACGGCTAGTCAACTCCAACGGCTAGTTGCAAGCAATCACCACTATAAATACAAGAGGATGAGAAATCACAAGTACGAAGTCACAACAAGAGAATTCAACAAGTCTAGCAAGCAATCAAGCTAAAGTCATACTGTCTCAAGAATTCTCAAAGAGCCAGAATCCATTAGATTATCCATAGCTCTTAAGTGATTTCTATCCAACCCATAAGAACCTGAAACCTGTTCATATTGTATATCATTTGTTTTAGGCAAAGTGGTTAAGCAAATTATAAGCTTGAACCATTAGTTGGATACACTTCAAAAACCCCAAACCCTCTCCAAAAGGTTAAAGTTTTTGAAACCCTCAAAGTGCAAGTGCTTACAATCACTTGTGGAGACCGTAGCTGTTAGGACGGCTCAGATCTCAAAGTCCTATCCTTGGGACTATAAAGGTTAAGACCCTTGTAATTTGCGGTAAATTAAAGGGATTAAATATCACGTTAGGACGTGAGAGTGGACGTAGGATCGTATATCCGAACCACTATAAACCTGGTGTTATTTACGTATTGCACTTTACATTCTGTCATTTCATTAACTATTATATAGTGCATACTGTGATTTCAACATTCTTCAAAACAAGGCCACAGCTTTCAAACCAGCATCAGCTGAGTACTTTCATTAAAGAAAACAAGTTAAACACTTTCACAAGAAACAAAAGAACGAGTCTAAACAAGGCCTACCATAATTCCGCATATAACCTCCTCTATCAGATCACTATAGTCATCTGGACCAGCAGACTTGTAGTCCAGTTGACATAGCAATCAGAAGAGGTTCCCAACTCTCTTGAAAAAGTTTTAAAGTCTATTCACCCCTCCCCTCTAGACTTTAATCCCATTCACTACTCGTTCAGGGACCAACAAAATCCTCTATGCTGATATTTAGAACAGATGCTGCAAGACAGGGGGAGTACTGAAGTACAGATGGCACATGTTGATACACGTGTTATGCAACACTAAAATAAACAACCGCAAGTGTACGGTGTCTATCGTAGCGTGATAAGCACGAGGTCGATCCCACAAGGAGGTTAAGCGTAAAAGGGTAGTTTGCTAATCGAGTTCTAAATAGACGTGATCGATAATTTGAAAGTTGAATTACTCCTAAGATTGTCTAACAATGTGTCACAAATAAACAACGAAAGAGTAATGACGAAATCGATCAAATAACATGCAAATCAAGAAAACGAAGGTAAAATGGATAAAAACGCAAAGAAGGAAAGGTGGGTTCCAACTTCCAAGGCAATTGTAGTATTTAGACGTTCGTTTATGAGAGTTATCTCTTTTAAATGGCTATTAAGGTTATCTCAAATAGGGTGATCACACAAGAAGAACTAATCGATCTCTCGATACAAATTAATCCAAAGACGCAATGTAATATAAGCTCGTATGTCTACATCACAAACATTACACCATCTAAAATAGCTCCTAAGACCATTTGATTCCCTCTCCGATAATTAATCCTCTCTCGAGATCATAATAATACCGGGTTGCACATTCGCATACGATTAAATGGAATAAATCTCTCGATACTACCCCAATTAACAATGAATCAAGCAAATCATTATGGCCACTAACAACATGCTTTGCAATGGATAATTGAATATGCAAATAAGAAATAAACACCAATTAAAGCAAGAAATTACTCATAAACATCAATCCAAGTCTTACAATGCCTTAGAACCACAAAGTGTTTAGCTAACTACTAACATAATCAAATTACAAAATCCAAATGAAATAACTAAATAAAAAGGAAAAGAAAGAGAAAGCTTAGTCTAGAATGTGGTAGGGAATGGAATTTGGGAGCTATTGCATCCTTTCTTCCTTGATTTGATGAAGAGATGAAGAAGTTATGGCCAAAACACCTCCAAGTATGTGTAACTATGTGTGGAATTGGGGAATAATGACTTGGGTTTCAAGAATGAGGCCTTATATAGTGTTGGGGAAGGGTTTGGATGGCATATTTGCAAGTTGATCCCTCAAAATTGGAGAAAATACAAGTTTGGCACCGAAAATGAGGTAACTCGGCCGAGTTGAGGTCACTCGGCCGAGTGGAACACTTAAAGAAACGTGTTAGCGATTTTGTTCAGTCCTTACTCGGCCGAGTAAGCTCACTCGGCCGAGTGATGTCCAAATCCAGTGGCTACGTAAATCCTTACTCGGCCGAGTGCGCAGTAGAGCTCCAACTCGCAGATTCGGCCGAGTAAGGTCACTCGGCCGTGTGCGCAGTAACACCCAAAGTCGCAGATTCGGCCGAGTAAGGTCACTCGGCCGAGTTGCCTTGCACCTCGATTTCGGCCTTTTCTCGTTTCGTGCACAACTTTCGCCTCGGGTGTCGGATTGACTTTATTCCTTTGGCTAATCCACTCCGTTTTTCGAGACGAATCCAACCGTGCACTCCTCTTTCCGGTGCGATCACTCGTGGTATGTGTTTTGCTCCAAATTCCATCGTTTTACCTACAAAATCAACAAAACACAACCTTTCTCTCATTTCGGCTTAATCAATCATATTCCATGCACAATTCAATGAAATCCACATCAAAATACACCTCACATGTGCCCCAAAAACGTGTAAATTCCACCCGAATCAAACTCCCCCAAACTTAAAATGTTGTTTGTCCTCAAACAACTAAGCACTTAAAGCAATGAGGGTGGAATGATCACAATGGAATATTCAATGCAAATCACACATGCAAAGTAAGATGTAATGATATCTCTTTCTCCAAGTGCATTTCTTAATGAAAGTTATAGGCTCACTATTGCAATCCACATTCATAGATCAAAGAATGCACAAGTACACAACACATTGTGATGGGAAACATAATCCAAATGCTCAAGTCCTCTACTCACATGATGGAGTGTTTCTCTCGAACACACAAATAAATTAAGGATATTAAAACACTCATCAACCAAGTCATGCTATGCAATCACCATATGCTTGCCCAACTTCTACTTTCTACACACACTCAAATGCTCAACAATGTGATCAATAGGACTTAATCAAGGATGTAACATTGGCTCTTTGGTTAAGGTGGGGTAAATTTGGATGAAGTAACTCATAAACTAGTGGAGAGTGAGAGATAAAGACGCATAGATACATCTCAAAAACTTCTCAAGATAAAGTTACAATTCCGCGGATTGCAACTCAAAAACTCTAACTTCCACAATTTATTTGTTCTCTTTTAAGCACATTCTACACCACAAAACCATTGAACACTTTTTTTCTTTTTCAAGCTTTTGGGGCTCTTTGTCCCTCTTTTCTTTTCTTTGATTTTCTTTTCATCTTTCTCTTTTTTTCTTTCAACTTTTCCACTTTCTCCTTTCACCAAAGATATTCATTCAATGCACATGTTTTCCACTTTGTCTTTTATTCTCCACTAGATGTAGGTATCAAAGGCTCAAAAAGGCTAAGTGGTTAACATTGTAGTTTGCCAAGAAAATGAGGGATTAAGCTCAAGGGGCTAACTACGGAAGATTACTTCGGTTTTGGGAAATTTTGGCTAAGTGACTTTTCTTAGAACAAGATGGCCTGTATCACATCACATCATCTCACACAATCATGCTTTCAAATAAGAACTTAGGCAAGTTCTAGAATCACTAGCAATAACTTAGTCCACTCTCAAATGAACTAAACCGGATTACATGCTCGATTTAAGGCTCAATTCTCACCGGTTTATTCAATAGGACTCTCACATTCATCAAATGTCCCCAAACAACAACACATCATATATCCATGCTATCCAAGATCACAAATATGAACACAATCATGAAACTATATCCAACATCAATCATGCTTACATTCAAAGCAAATAAACATCATCACAACTACTCAACAATGGATTTCAATGACTATTCATGCTCACATTTCACCAAATGTCCACTACCCAACATATGATCAAAACCAACTCAAGCAATATGAACATGTGAAAGCCAAGTGTGCGCCGGTGCAAAGTGTACACAAACGAAATGACAAAACGGTGCAAGGGTAACAACTTAGTAGAGAAGTAAAAGAAAAATAACTCCCCCAAACTTAGAATTTTACTATGTATAAATTCTAAGTTTGGGGCTACAAGTTGTTACCTCCCTCCTTGCGCATCCAATGCTTCTTCAAAGATCACCATTGCATCACTTGCTTTCTTTCTTCAAAGTTGGCCTTGCTTCTTCTTCATTCTCCAAAACAAGGTGTCCATAGTACTCTTCATCCATACCTACAAAATAAACCAAGCTATCAACACTATCAAAGCAATAAAAACAAGAAAGCAATAAAACCTTGGGTTGCCTCCCAAGAAGCGCTATTTTTAACGTCCTATGCCGGACGGTTTTCCTTGAGGGGAATATCAAGTCACCCCCTTGTCACCCTTCTTGTTTTTGACCTTCTTGGCCCATGCAACCTTCTTGAAATCATTAAAGCATCCAAAAGCCACTCCATCCGGCTCTTCAATCATGTCATATGAGGTTGATGCCTCATTCATCCCCAAGTTCGTATAAGTAACTTTTCTTGATTTGGGGGAGTTTTCTTCAAAAACTCCCCCAAACTTGGCCTTCTTGCCCATTTTCAACTCATTCTCTTCCCTTTGGGGGTCTTTTTTTACAAAGTTGACCTTGAAATCTTCTTCCACCTTCTCTTTCATTGGCTTTGGAGAGTGATCTCCTCTAGAGTACCCATACTCTCCATCTTCATCATCTCGGACTTTGATGGCTCTATAAATGTTGAACGTGACTTTCTCATCGTTCACTTGAAGTTTTAGCACTCCTTTCTTTACATCAATTTTTGCCCCACCGGTTGCCAAGAACGGCCTTCCCAAAATCAATGGCACATACTTATCTTCCTCCATATCCAACACTACAAAATCCACCGGGAATATAAACTTATCAACCTTAACCAACACATCTTCCACTATACCCAAAGGGTATGTTACGGATCTATCCGCCAATATAAGGCTCATTGTGGTTTGTGTAAGCTTTCCCAAACCAAGTGACTTGAATATGGAAAAGGGCATGAGATTGATACTAGCTCCCAAATCACACAAAGCTCTAAATGTACCTCCGTCTCCAATAACACATGGTAGGGTGAAGGATCCGGGATCTCTAAGCTTTTGAGGTAGCTTTGCTTGAATGATTGAGCTACATTCTTCGGTCAAATGCACCGTTTCATACTCCACCATCTTTCTCTTGTTGGACATGATTTCTTTCAAGAACTTAGAGTAATGGGGCATTTGTTCTAGAGCTTCGGCAAAGGGGATGTTGATGTGGATCTTCTTGAACATCTCAACAAACTTAGCAAACTTATGATCCAAACCCTTTTTCTTCAATCTTTGGGGGTATGGAAGGGGTACCTCATTTTTGCTTTTGTCTTGAGGAGGGATTGCCTCCTCACTCTTCTTCTCCCCTTCTTTCTCTTTTTCCCTCACTATCTCCTCTTGCTTCTCTTTCTCTTGTCCATCTTCTTTGTCGACATCCTCGGGTGTCATTACCATTTCCTCCTCTTGTGGCATCTTTGGCCCATCGTAACTCGTCCCACTTCTTAGCTTAATAGCCTTGCAATGTTCCTTGGGGTTGAGCTCCGTGTTTGAAGGAAATTGCCCCGGAGTGTGTTGACTACCGATGACATTAGAAAGTTGACTCATTTGCTTCTCCATGGCTCTCATGTTGTTTGCCATATTCTTGATCATTTCTCCTTGTTCCTCAAATCTTTGACGAGTTATGTTTGCATTCTCTCTAGTCTCTCTCATGAATTTCGTGGTTTCCCCCATAAAAGTACAAAACATATCCTCCATTGATGGCTTTGGTGAAGGCTCCACAATAGCCCCATCTCTCACATTGAAATTTGGAGGTGGGATGATTGCATTCCGTGTGTTGGCATAGGAGAAATTCTCATGGTGCCTCAATCCGGGATGGTATTGATTCGGATTAGGATGTTGCCTCTCATTCCAACCTTTTTCTCGAAATTGACGGTCCCTTTGATTGTTCATATAATGGGCCTCTTCATATTGTTCATCACTAGGTCCCATTAGTGACTTGGCTGCCATCATCGAAGTCAACTTATCCATCTTGTTGGATAGAGTAGCCAAATCATCCAACTCCTTAGTGGAAGCAACTTTCCGGCCTTGCCTTCTTTCGGATGGCCATTGGTGTCCATTCTTTGCCATCTCCTCTAGAAGCACATAGCCTTCATCCGTCGTCTTTCCAAGCAAAGAACCTCCACCGGCCGAGGCATCCACCATCCCTCTCGTTCGATGGTCCATCCCGTTGTAGAAATAGCAAATCAATTGGTCTCTTGAGAACCCATGTTGAGGACAACTCCTTATGAGATCCTTGAAACGCTCCCATGCCTCGGCTAAAGACTCATCATCGTCTTGCATGAAAGAAGAAATTTCCCCTCTTATCTTGATGGTCTTGCTTGGAGGAAAGTACTTCATGAGGAAAGCGTCTACAAGATCGGCCCAATCTTCGATCGTCCTTAGATCAAGGGACATGTACCATTGCTTTGCACGATCACGGAGGGAGAATGGGAGCAATTGGAGACGGATGTAATCTTGAGGGACACGATTGATCTTAACCGTTCCACTTATCTCTAGGAATTGAGATAAATGGAGGTTAGGATCCTCCTTTGACAACCCTCCAAATTGGTTGTTTTGAACCATCATGATTAGGGCCGGCTTGAGCTCAAAGTTATGAGCATCAACGGGTTCCCGACCCGCTCCTCCATATGGCCTCGGAATTGGGCGGAAATGATCTCTTAGTACCCTTTGTGGTCGATTTCCCCCATTCTCATTCGGTTCCTCAAATCCATCAACCCCTTGATTCTCGACTTCCTCCTCAACTTCTTCTACAACCGGATTCTCTCTTCGGTTCATTCTTTCCAACTCTAGTCTTCTCCTTTCGGCGTTCCTTCTTCGACAATTGGCCTCAATCTCCGGATCTAAAGGTAGCACTTCTTGGTGGTTCCTCCTAGATCGTGTGATCATAAACCATGTCTATCAAAAGAGCAAACGAGAGTGAGAAATATAAATAAGCTCAAAGTAACAAACACAAATATTTTTGGAATTTTTGCAAATAAAGAAAGCAAGTAAATGTCTAAACTAAAACTCTCTTAGCCTACACTCTAGAGCTTATAAAAACCTCCCCGGCAACGGCGCCATAAACTTGATACACGCGTTATGCAACACTAAATAAACAACCGCAAGTATACGGCGTCTATTGTAGCGTGATAAGCACGAGGTCGGTCCCACAAGGAGGTTAAGCGTAAAAGTGGTAGTTTGCTAGTCGAGTTCTAAGTAGACGTGATCGATAATTTGATTGGTGTGAATTACTCTAAGATTACCTAACAATGTGTCACCAATAAGTAATGAAGAGTAAATACGAAATCGATCAAATACCATGCAAATCAATAAAACGAAGGTAAAATGGATAAAAATGCAAAGAAGGAAAGGTGGGTTCCAAGGCAATTGTAGTATTTAGACGTCCGTTTATGAGAGTTATCTCGTTTAAATGGCCATTAAGGTTATCTCATATAGGGTGATCACACAAGAAGAATTAATTAATCTCTCGATCTAATTAACCAAAGGCGCAATGCAACATAGGCTCGTATCTCTACCTCACAAATGTTACACCACCTAAAATAGCTCCTAAGATCATTCAAATCCCTCTCCAATAATTAATCCTCTCTCGAGCTCATAATAATACCGGGTTGCATGCTTGCATACGATTAAATGGAATAAATCTCTCGATCTTACCCCAATTAACAATGGATCAAGAAAATCATCATGGCCACTAACAACATGCTTTACAATGGATAATTAAACATGCAAATAAGAGATAAACACCAATTAAAGCAATAAATTACTCATAAACATCAATCCAAATCTCTACAATGCCTTAGAACCACAAAGTGTTTAGCCACTAACTAGCATAATCAAATTACAAATCCCAAATGAAATAACTAAATAAAAAGGAAAAGAAAGAGAAAGCTTAGTCTAGAATGTGGTAGGGAATGGAATTTGGGAGCTATTGCATCCTTTCTTCCTTGATTTGGTGGAGAATTGATGAAGATATGGCCAAAACACCTCCAAGTATGTGTAACTATGTGTGGATTGGGGGAGAATGTCTTGGGTTTCAAGAATGAGGTCTTATATAGTGTTTGGGAAGGGTTTGGATGGCATATTTGCAAGTTGATCCCTCAAAATTGGAGAAAATACAAGTTTGGCACCGAAAATGGGGTTACTCGGCCGAGTTGGGGTCACTCGGCCGAGTGGAACACTTAAAAAGCGTGCCACGACTTTGTTTAGTCGAAACTCGGCCGAGTTGGGATCACTCGGCCGAGTGCGCAGAAAATGTGGAACTCGCAGATTCGGTCGAGTAAGGTTACTCGGCCGAGTGATGTCCAATTCAGGGGCTACGCATTCCACCTTACTCGGCCGAGTAATCTCACTCGGCCGAGTGAGCAGTAGAGGCCAAAGTTGCAGATTCGGCCGAGTAACCTCACTCGGCCGAGTTGCCTCCTCTTCTCGTTTCATGCATAACTTTCGCCTCGGGTGTCGGATTTACTCGATTCCTTTGGCTAATCCACTCCGGTTTTTGAGACGAATCCAACCGTGCACTCCTCTTTCCGGTGCGATCACTCGTGGTATGTGTTTTGCTCCAAATTCCATCGTTTTACCTACAAAATCAACAAAACACAACATTTCTCTCATTTCGGCTTAAACAATCATATTCCATGCATAATTCAATGAAATCCATATCAAAATACACTTCACATGTGCCCCTAAAACGCGTAAATTCCACCCGAATCACATGTGCAGGACTTTGATGTTGCTGCTATTGTTATAGCAATTCATGCCATTTTCAGTCCTACTTTTGTTTTTGTTATTCTGTTGTGTTTAAGTTAAATTCTGTTAATTCTGATACAATATTTACTATTTCTAGTTGATAGGATGTTTATATTTATCTTGCTTAAATTAGTTTGCACTAATGATATTTGATTACTGCTTCTTGCTTAATTTGTTTTCTTATCATTAATTGCTTACTGCATGATGAATATGTCTTGTTTTGTTTTATTTTCTTCATGTTTTTGCTCTGATTATTTTGTTTAGTTTTTTGTTTTTGAGTCTTACATAAGTCTTAGAACTAATCTGGTATATACCCTTATATGCTCTGATTTAATCTTTGATTTTTTGTAAAATTTATATGTTTTGTAAACAAGTGTACTGTTTATACTTGTTTTGGTTTTGAATAAGATTACTTTGATCTTATAGCACGGATCTTAGTAAAATTATTCTTGATCTCTTTTTGATTTGATCCAACGGTTACAACAGGTATTGTCTTGACTAGTATTTAGACTTGATGTTCAACTCACCTAAATACATAATACTGAGTATGTATAGAAATATATGTGCATCAGGTGTGTTGTAGTCGAAAGGTCAAATTGGGGGAGATTGTAGATGTTGTTAACTCTTAAATGCTTTAACATTATCAACAACATCTTAATTTGACCTTCCTTGATTTATTCTAAGTCTTTTCTGAAATGTTACATTAAATGTTGTACTAAATGCTCTCACATTCAGGCACGATTCCAGAAGGTTCTACAAGAGTCTGGAACATGGAAGAGTCCAGAATGTTGCAGAACGTGATAGAAGAGTTTAGAGCATTGTAGAACGACCTGGAAGATGGAAGAAGGATCTAGAGAGATCATGGAAGTTGAGGTCCTAAAAAATAAGATCTCATAATGGAAGAATCTAGAACTTGGCTATTTCTCTATAAATACCGCTGGAGTCTTTCATTTCAAAGTATGCACTATTCGAGTAACACCTTCTTGAGAGTTCAACCCTAGTTCGGAGTTATGGTCAGTAGTTGTATCGTTTAACGTACGCCGAGGGATACCACACCTTCCAGTGTACTTAGTTCTAGTCTTGTATCGAGTGAGAGTGAATCATAGATCAGATTAGTTCTTTAGACAGTGTTCTTACACTTAAGTCTATTTGCAGATTCAGGCACCTGCCTCGATCATAGTTTCTGTTTGTGGAATGTTGAAGTAATTTCTGAGACATTTCACACGACATTTTTGTGTATAACTTAGGAACTAAGTTATTGTTTCGCCGTAAGGCTTAGCATAGGTTTTGTTATTAATAAAATCTATGTTAAAAATTATTCCATTGTGTTAGTATTGTGTTTTAGTGTTTTAGACTTCCGTTGTGTACTGTGTTTAATTATTCACATTCTGTTAGAGTTAATGCTACACTAATTGTCACAACATTCAGTGTAACATTGTTCTGTTTTTTACTTAAACACTAGATACCATTCACCCACACACTTTCAATCAATAATATCCATTTTATCAATATCCTTCCTTCTATCCTCTATTCTTTTATCCATATTTCCAAACACCAATTTATTCCACTCTCTTAAATCTCATTTGAGTCGTTTTAACTTCTCCTTAATAATATACCCACTCCAGCCCTGCAGATTATATACCCCCCACTATGTTTTGACGAACTCTTTGAAATTTGGGTGCTTTATCCAGGCATTATAGAATCTGAAAGGTTTCGGGCCCCAATCTTTGCGTTGGTTCTCCACGTACATTGGGCAATGATCCGATATCGTCCAACCCCACCCTTTTAGTGTTGTGCCTGTCCATTTTTCACTCCATTCAGAGTTTACTAGAACTCTATCTAGTCGACTCTTACACGTCCAATCGGGCCTATACCACATGTATTTTCTCCCTACTAGCGGTAGATCTACCAAGTTTGCTTGGCTTATAAAATCTTTGAAAGCTTCCATGTCCCGTCTATCCACTCTATCTCCTCTACCAGCCCTCTCTTCCGAGCATCTGATTGCGTTAAAATCACCTCCAATGCATATATATGCATCCATGTTCTGCTCTTCTACTCCCACCAGTATCTCCCATATTTCCATCTTTTCTCTCGTATTACATGGAGCGTATACGTTCCCCAGGATACACCTCCGTCCATCTTCCTTCCAGATCCCCTGTACAATAAACAGTCATTTTATGTGCCACGCGCTTTGTTTTATGAACGACTCTTCCTCCCAGATAGTTAGAATTCCCCCGGACCTGCCTTCCGCCGGCCTGCTTTCCCAACCAAAACCTGTTCTTACCCACACTGATTTACATATGAACTTATTCATGTTTTCTACTTTTGTTTCTTGGATGAAGCAAATCTCCGTATCATTTTTCCTGACTAACTCCCTAATTTCTTTTCTCTTCTCCTTTCCTCCCAGCCCTCTCACATTGAAACTTAATATCTTCATCTATCTACCTCCTCTTTTGCCTCCCTTCAGAATGTCTGCAACTTCGTGAGCTTTTTTCTTTTCTTTTCTTTCTAGTTCTTCCAATCTTTTCACCATAACCTCATCTGATTCCGCACCCGTAACCCCGATTCTTTTCCCCAGTGACCAAGTCTCCTCCACTTCCTCCCGGATTCTCTGTTCCTCTCTCACATAATCCCATCTCTCTGCTTCGATGCTCTCTAGCTTCTTCATCCCCTTCCTTTTTCCTTTCCTCCTTTTAATCTTTTCTGCCTTTCCCGCTTCCATCTGGGCTTCTGCGTCGCTGCCTCGGTTCTCTTCATCTTCATCGTCACTCTCGATCTCCCCTTCTTCTCCGTATGACTCGTCAGATTATTCACCGTCCATATCGACCCCTTCTATCTTTTCCTCTCTATTATATTCCGGGCTCAATGCACCAGTCACTTGGAATCCAATTTGCCCGTACTGTCCTCTCTCGTCTCCTCGAACAGGGAGTTTAGGTCTAAGTCTATTTTTCCTGACCGGGCCCACACGATGAGCTTTTAGTTCCACTCCCTATCAGAGCCTCTTCTATTGGGTTTTTTCTGAATTTTTGGCCCAAAGCACTTCCCGTGCTTGAATAAATCGGAACGAGATATATTCATTTCCGCATCTTTTCCTCTTCCAGCGTATATCTTGGGTCTCCCGTAACATTGATTGGAATCTTGGAAGCCCCACCGATCTCTTTGGGATCCGGCAAATTCTCTTCATCCAAGTTGTTAGGCGATTCCGCATTAAATATCTCTTTGGGGTCCGCCAAATTCTCTTCATCCAAGTTGTTAGGCGGTTCCGCATTAAATATTTTTTCTCTCTCTCTCTTCCCGTGACGTCACCTAGGGTTTGTGGCCTACCGTCTGCCCCGTTCCTCTGGTGTTCCGGCGTCCTAAATATCGCCGGAGGGTCCATCCTTTCCCATTCATCATCCTCGTTCGCCACTATACCTGTAGATTATGTATCCCAATAATCCGTCTCATTCTCAAACTCCTCGTCCTCTTCTTTGATCCTGATATCATGCACCCGTCCGTCTATCTGAACACGGACCGATCTCTTTGTGACGTCCGGTAGGGATGTTCTGATCAAGATCCGAGCGAACTGGAGATTTGTCCTGTTTGTGGTGTATTCGTCTATCTTAACGATACTACCAAATCTTGTCGCGACTATTTTAAAGAATTTTAGGTTCCATGCTTGTAGTGGTATATCGTACCAGTTCGTCCACACTACTCTTTGGCTTGTCTTGTACACCATCGACCACGGTTCCACTCTTTCGAACCACTTCTCCGCCCACTCCGCTGCCATGAGGACATCATTGCTTTCCTTCTTATTACTAGTTGGTCTAATCAGGACCATGTCTCCTCCTAGAGGCGAGAGCCTCCACTCTCCGCTGCATTCCTTAACTATCTCCTCCCCAAACTCAGGCTAGGAAAATTTTCATCTAATGTTTCCGAGATAACTTCCTTGGAGCCACTTTCTATCCTCCTCATCGGAGGAGAAGGTTGAGCCATTGAACGTTACATCTTCCCCCGTTCTCCTATCCCTATTTTCCTTCAGCGGGTATCCTTTGTTGACGCCATCCTCCGAAACCATTTCCTTGACTTTTGGGTAAGCCTGCTCCTTGAGTGCTCCACTGTAGGTCTTCTCCATCCTCCATATTCCAGGATTTACACCAACTAGGTTTGCATTATGTGATCTTTGGTTTATCCGGCTTTCAAATCTCTCAGGTTTTTTCTCGCCCACCCCTGGTCTAAAGAACTTTGAGAGGTTTGCCCTGATTTTAAAGGATCCAAACCAAATGTTGTTGAGTTTTTCTGCCACCATGTTCCTATTTATTTGATTGCCGAACCTCACGAACCCAAATCTCCAACCCCTTTTATCCCTTTTATCTCCTATGTAACAGTCTTTGACCCGGTCTATCATACTGAATCTTTCCACCAAATCTCACTTCTTACACTCATCCGGGAAGTTACATACATAAAACGTCGCATCCCGGTAGTCTATCCCTTTGCGGGTCTGGTTTGACCACCGTAATTGCATACTTTTGTCTTCTTTCTTGGCTTTGGTGTGGCGGCGGCCCTCAACCCTAGTCCATTCATCCTCTCTCTCTCCGCCCTCGCACTCTCTCACTCCTCTCTCTCTCTCTCTATCTCTCTCTCTCTCTCTCCATTAGAATTCAACAGCCACCGCCATTGACGTAGAATTCGGGAAAAAAAGACAGAAAGTTGAAATTTAAAATTTAAAATTAATTAAGGTTGAGGTAACACTTTAACCATTACAGTCCGACTCTTTTCTCATTCTCATTTCAAGGCATCGTGTGAATCTTCTTCCACAATTCCTCAATGCACATATAAAAATTGAAAAAAAATTGGAGTTTGGAGTTTATGGTTTAGGAATTAAAAAAGGGAAAATGATGTCAAAAAAGTTAGCGCTAGATTGAATAACAGCAGCATCAAAATTAATAAATGGTCAATTTTGATAGTGATTAAATGTGGGTGACCAAATCTTAAAAAAAAAAAAAAAAGAGTAAATTTCGATAACCAAATGTGATATTTTCCAAAAAAAAAAAATTAATAGAACTAGTGCTAACTGCTGATACTCGAAACTCGCACTATGACGGTGGAAGTCCAACAGCCACCGCCATTGGCATAGAATTCAGTACGAAAAGACATTAAAATTTGAAATTTAAAATTAAGGTTGAGGTAACACAATGTTACTAACACTTTAATCATTACCGTTTGACTCTTTTCTCATTCTCATTTTAAGGCATAATGTGAATCTTCTTCTACAATTCCTCACGGTAATGCAGTGTTTGATAATATTCTTAGGAGAAGTTCTTAATCTATATTATTATGTTACTCCTATTTTCTTTGCAACAATTTTGCAAATTAATGTCTATTGTAAAGATTATCGAGAATAACTAAATAAATAGTTGAAGCAATAATGTATAAGATGAAAATGATTCGGTAATGAATTAGTGTATCTTGTTTGCAAAAACTCAAACAAACATGATTGAAAAAGGATAAATATTGGGTCACGCTGCAGTTTTTTGTTCTCTTACAAAAATGGAAATCTGCACTTTTTATGTAGGGACAACAACATTTTTAAATCTTGTCTCTATTGGCCCCTAGCATTCCATGCCCGTCCCCTTTTAAAGGGTTGCCTTCAAACCTAAAAACTAGAACCGTTATACTCGTTCTTTCTTTGAAAATTATATGATTAATACTCTCACAATATCATTTAATTTTAAAAAAAATTGTCATTTATTTTTTTATTTCAAAAAATTGTCAAAAAATAGATACAGATAGACAATCTATGAGATACAGAAAGAGAAAACATGGTGAAGATCAAAGCTATTTCGCAGGCACTAGTTAATTAGTTTTAGTTAATACTATTTGGCAAAAAATATCTGGAATCTAAAACTAAGTTCTTCTTCATTGTCATATGAAGCTTCACCGAGCAAAAAAAGACCCAAACCAGCCAGAACTCAAGGACGAAAAGGTTGGTCTGGGAACATTTTCCTACACTAAAATTAAAATTGTGATTCAATATTTTTTTACATGGTACTATATATTAGTGAATTTTTTTCAATTTTGGGGGTACAGCTGTACCCCAAGTACCCCTCTCCCTCCGCCACTGAAGTAAGGTTATTATAGAGTATTGTGAGGTCCATTTTGTGAATAAAGTGATTGTTTGGGAATAAAGTTGATGACAAATTGAGTAATTAAGTGATGGTTGAGAGGTGATGGTTTCATAAAGTGTATGGGATTACATTTATACATTTGGTGAACAAAGAATATGAGGTAAATGAGACTACATTTCATGGACGAATGCAGTATTTTACAATATTTGTAGTCGTGGTTGATTTTGACGATAAACATTGTTTTTTACAGAAGTTTAAACATCAAAAAATGGATAGAGATAGACAATCTATGAGATACAGAAAGAGAAAACATGGTGAAGATCAAAGTTATTTCAAAGGCTGTCAAGATAATTCCGATCGGTTAGACGTCTCCAACTAATTAGAACACTTGAATATAGAAGAAATAACTGCTCTAGGATAGTAATTCTGAAAAGTAATCAACGAGACAAATAGCACACAAGAATTTAAGTGGTTCGATCAATGTGATCTACATCCACTGGACCAGACTAGTACTTCTTTGATTGATAAAGAATGTTTACACGCTCATTCACTCGGAATAGGATATTTCTTCACTTCACTCGTGAACTCACACAACTCAAAGAATACAATAACGTACTAAATCTCTCATCCAACCTTTACAATGTACACAATCAAGAGTATATAAAGACCAAAGGTAGTTGCTGCTGTTAGGAACTGTTTTGAGTAGTTATCAACCGTTTGCAACCGCTTGTAACAACCCATGTGCTCTGTTATTGCCCAACTGAAAATGGTAGTTATGCCATCAAGTTGTTGTAACTGTAAAACTGTTAGTTAAACTAACTAACTTCGAACCAGAAGACTTGTCCATAAAGATCAGATCACTTCTACTGTTCTGATACCCAACTCTTCTGTTCTGATGATCAAAAGCTAACTCTGCTTATAGACTTCATACTGTGCTGATCTTTACTACACTGACCAAGTACTGTGCTGACCCAAGTACTGTGCTGATCTGGTACTGAGCTGATCTACTCTGCTGAAGTATTGAGCTTGGTACATTCTGCTGAAGTACTGATCTTAGTCCAGTCTGCTTAAGTACTGATCTTAGTCCAGTACTGTGCTGATCTTACTGTGTTGATCCCAACTGTGTTGAACTTTAAGCATCACCTTCTCATCTGATTGAAACCCTTCAACTCATCTGATAAGGCATAAGTTATCTTATCTGATCCTATCAACTCAGTACTTTACTGTGCTGATTTTGAGATTATGAGATAACACTCACAATTCTCCACCTTTAGCTCATAATCGAACTAATCTCCACCAAAAACAAAAACACCAACACTATTCTCCTCAAAGAATAGCCTCCACTACTGATCTTCTGCCATAAGAACAGTAGTCTTCTCCTCAGAGGAATTAATGCAGTCCAATAAGTCTAAGACACAAGCCAAACTTCTCTTTTGGCAATGCCTTAGTGAATGCATCAGTTCTTCCTCCATAGCAACTAACTAACCACTTCTCTTTGTCATGGCTCTTGTTCTTAGGCTCTTCTAGATCTGTCCCTAGTCAGCTGATGAAGATCAGTATCACTATGAGTTCTTTACTTGAACGTTCCACCTAGACCACCAACACGGTTCAATCGGTATAGACCACCTTGCCTCGTAAGTACACAAAGACTCTATCGTTTCGGGTCAGCCTTGCCTCGTAAGTACACAAAGACTCTATCGTTTCTTCGAGGGTGACCCGTCCTACTGTTTGTCTCGAGGAATCCTCCTCCTTACATCTTAAGCATATCTCGGACCTCCGTTTCTTCCCACAGACGGCGCCATTTGTTGGGTAAATCAAGCCCTCGTAGAGTTGGGCAGGACTTGGACCATCCATAGTATTCCTTGGGTAAAATCTACGAGTTATGAATCCTCAAGCCCTCGTAGAGTTGGGCAGGACTTGGACCATCCATCCTCAAGCCCTCGTAGAGTTGGGCAGGACTTGGACCATCCATAGTATTCCACTTGGTATGATATTGTCCGCTTTGGATTGGCAAGACCCTCACAGCTTTGCTTTTGAGTTTTCCCCAAAAGGCCTCATACCAATGAAGATACTAGTCCCCCCTTTTATACCCAATGATCCTTCAATGCTAATCCGATGTGGGACAATTGTTTGACACTTAACACAGACACTAGTTAATTAGTTTAGTTAATACTATTTGGCAAAAAATATCTGGAATCTAAAACTAAGTTCTACTTCATTGTCATATGAAGCTTCACCGAGCAAAAAAAGACCCAAACCGGCCAGAACTCAAGGACGAAAAGGTTTGTCTGGGAACATTTTGTACACTAGAGTATATTTTTTTTATAAACTACAATTTGTTTCCTGTTTTAGGGAAAAAGGCAGAGAGAGCATCCAACAACTCATCCGATTCTGGTACTATCTATTGCATGTCTAAATAGATTTGATCACCTACTTGCCCTGGCCTGTAATTAAATGGACCTGTTACATTTTTGTAGATCCTGATTACGAGTTTATTTTTAAGAACCGCGGCAGGGGAACCAAGTTTGAACAGTCTTCTAAAACTGATTCGATGTTGGAAGGTTTTTTTAATATGACAATGAAGAAGAAGTATATATATAGGACAAGTCCATGTATGTGGAACTTGTACTATATATATACTTCTAAAAAAAAATTAATAATAAATAAATAAATTTCGATGACCAATATTTTCCAAAAAAAAAAAATTTTTAATAGAACTAGTGCTAACTGTGATACTCAAAACTCGCACTATCACGGTGAGAAAAAAAAAAAAAACAAAGTTTTTAATATGGAACTAGTGCTAACGGACTATCATGGTATCGCCATTGCGTTGAATTCGGTACGAAAGCCATTGGCTTAGAATTCAGTACAAAAACACAGAAAATTAAAATTTAAAATTAAGGTTGAGGTAACACTTTAACCATTACAGTCCGACTCTTTTCTCATTCTCATTTCGAGGAATTGTTTTCTCATTCTCATTTCAAGGCATCGTGTGAATCTTCTTCCACAATTCCTCAACCAGTTAATGCACATAAAAATTTGGAGTTTGGAGTTTATGGTTTAAGAATTAAAAGAGAGAAAATGATGTCAAAAAAGTTAGCTCTCGGATTGAATAACATCAGCATCAAAATTAATAGAAAATAATAACGGGTCAATTTTTATAGTGATTGAAGTGGGTGACTAAGGGGGGTGTATTGGTTGTGGATTCTGTAGGATTTTTTTGGACTTTCAAAATCTGGGGGTATTCAATTCGGATTTTTAAAAGTCTTTCAAAATTTTGAGGTATTCAATACAGATTTTATAAAGTATTTAAAAATCATTAGGTATTCAATAGTCTATGGATTTTGTTGGATTCTCCTTCAAAAATATAAATAAATTGCACTATCCAAAATCTCTTCTAGAAACAAGAGATTTCAACGGATTCTCTTAGAGAACTTTGAAGACAAAAGATCAGTAAAAATGACAATATTAACCCAACCCACGGGTACCCACCCCACTCGCGAGCTTTGGTTAGATCAAATTCGCCCCGTATTGAGTATGGGTCGGGTCTGGGTCTTATGCACGACCCGCGGCTATCCGACCCACCCCAAATTAATATATATACTTTATATAATATATATATATATATATATTATTTTTTTATTGATAAAATACTTTATATATATATATATTATTGGTAAAATATTTTATATAATATTAATTTTAAAAAAATTCTTCGCATCAATATCGGAGTTTATGAAAATCTATGTAAATTAATAAAAAAAAATATTCCACAATCCTATCAAATCTATGAAAATCCATATAAATCAATAAAAAAATTCAAACTCTACATGGATTCTATGGATTTTATAAATCCACGTACTTTTTAAAAGTCCAAAAAAATTCAATAGAATCTAAATTGAATACACCCTCCTAAATCTATATAAAAAAAAGAGTAAATTTCGATGACCAAATGTGATATTTTCCAAAAAAAAAAAAAAAAAAACAAAGTTTTTAATGGAACTAGTGCTAACTGCTGATACTCAAAACTCGCATTATCATGGTGAGAAGAAAAAAAGAAAAAGCTTTTAATGGAACTAATGCTAACTACTTATCCTCGGTGAGAAAAAAATAAAATTTTTAATGGAACTAGTGCTAACTGTTGATACTCGAAACTCGCACTATCACGGGTGAGAAAACAAAAATAAAACAATTTTTTTTGTTGAAACTAGTGCTAACTGCTGATATTCGAAACTCGCACGGTGGAAGTGCTGATATTCGAAACTCGCACGGTGGAAGTCCAACAGCCACCGCCAGGTTGAGGTAACACAGTGTTACTAAGGCCATCTCCAATCCTGGACTCAAATTACCACCAAAATCATCAATTTGCCACCAAATTTTAGTTAAACAGTAAAATCAATGAAAAAAAATATATAAACAGTGGTTAAAGTACTTAATTGGGGAAGGCAAGTAGGCTGAATTTTTTTTGAGTCTAACTTTGAGTTGGTGACAAATTTGCCACCGAAAAGTGGATTGTGGCAAATTGCCACCACCACAACATTGGAGAGGTTTTAGGAGGCAATTTGAGGATTTGGGTATCCATTGGAGATGACCTAACACTTTAACCATTACATTCCGACTCTTTTCTCATTCTCATTTCAAGACATCGTGTGAATCTTCTTCCACAATTCCTCAATGCACATAAATTCAAAATTCAGTAAAAATTGAAAAAAAATTGGAGTTTGGCGTTTATGGTTTAGGAATTAAAAAAGGAAAAATGATGTCAAAAAAGTTAGCGCTAGATTGAATAACAGCAGCATCAAAATTAATAGCTGGTCAATTTTGACAGTGATTAAATGTGGATGACCAAATCTTTAAAAAAAAAAGTAAATTTCGGTAACCAAATGTGATATTTTCCAAAAAAAAAAAATTTAATAGAACTAGTGCTAACTGCTGATACTCGAAACTCGCACTATGACGGTGGAAGTCCAACAGCCACCGCTATTGGCGTAGAATTCAGTACGAAAAGACATTAAAATTTGAAATTTAAAATTAAGGTTGAGGTAACACAATGTTACTAACACTTTAATCATTACCGTTCGACTCTTTTCTCATTCTGATTGCATAGTGTGAATCTTCTTCTACAATTCCTCAACCAGGTAATGCACATTATGTGTTTGATAACATTCTTAGGAGAAGTTCTTTTTTTTTTTTTTTAGGATTTTCTTAGAAGAAGTTCTTAATCTATATTATTATGTTACTCCTATTTTCTTTGCAACAGTTTTGCAAATTGCAATGTTATAATGATAATGTCTATTGTAAAGATTATCATACTCCCTCCTCCCACAAAGATAGCTATATATTTCTTTTTTGGATATCCCAAATTATAGCTACATTTCCTCTTTTACTTTAGTATTAAATGTTTTATTGTCAATTTTACCCCTAATTAATAAGAGTAATTAAGACTTAGTAGATTTTTGAGTATGTAATTCCAAGGGTAAATTGACACATTAGTTAAATTTGACTACATTTATTAATTTTTCTTAATTTGTGTGTAAAGTCGAATTGAGCTATCTTTTTGGGACAGAGGGAGTATTCAGAACCAAACCATTAAAAGACATAGGGTTATTTATTAATAAGGTCATTTCACTATAAGTTTAGTCTAATAAAGTCTACAATATAATTTCTTGTCTAATAGCATCAAATTGAAAACTTTGAGACATTTATACCCTTCAATTAATTTCAAATAAATAGGATATTTTATAGGAATTCAAAAGTCAATTATATACCATAATTATCCGATTAAGGGAGAATTTCGAAAACAGAGAAATTTTAGCACCTTCCAAAGATTTAAAATTTTCCTAAAAAGTAGGTATACGCATTAATTGGTTTCACTTTCATAAAAGATAGCTATCTCCATCTAAAATATAAAAAATTTCCTAAAAGATAATCTTGTTAAACTGAGGGTTTTGAGAAATCTGCAATTCAATCTACAGGTTTAGGAAAAAGTTTTTGCAAAAACAGTGAAGTGTAGAAGAACAGAAAAATAGAAGCGTATGTATTATCTAGACATATGCATATTGAAGTTCATGTGAATTACGTTCAGTATTATGCAAACTAAAGTGCATTTCGACAATTTTGCATAAAAACATGCAAACTAAAGTGCAGTCTAAACATATGTATATTGAAGTTCATGTGAATTACGTTCAGGAGTATGCAAATTAAAGTGCATTTTAATAATATGCATATTGAAGTACATATGAATGACATAAAAAGTACCGTCATTTCAATGCATATTCCATCACAAAAGAATCAGTACAACCAAAGATTAAACAAAACTAAAAAAAAGTAGAGATTAAAACCTAAACATAAAATTAAATTACCTTAAACTTCAAATCAAAATCCAACAAAACCTCAATCCTAATCTCCTGCCAAGTTCTTCGCAATGGATCTGGAGCTCATCACCTTCGCGATCTCGATGACGTCATCGAACCAAGAAAATACCCGATTAGCACATTATTCCACTCATTCGATATCAAATCGAGTGGAATGTGTGCTGTATTTGCTGTAGGCTGGATATAATTCAACTTATATTCCTCCTTGAGCTCCCTGTTTCCCATCACACTTTCTGGAATACTGTTTTTTGCCCACGCCTTGGACTGCCCCTGTTTTTTCCCTTCATCCCTGTTTTTCCAGCTTCTTCCACAATTTGCATTCTATCATCTTCATTGCTGGAATTTTCGCTCACATTCATCCCAGAATTATGGCCTACCTTCCCAGAATTTCCGGACTGTTTAAGGAACCCACGATTAAGGAATTTAGCATCCCATTCCCCCTTGTTCTTATCAACATCACCATTGCTGTCCGAATTAATTCCAGCACCCACGATTAAGGAATTTAGCATCCCATTCCCCCTTGTTCTTATCAACATCACCATTGTTGTCCGAATTAATTCCAGCAGCACCATTAATGGCAGAAATGACTTGCGTACCTCGCGCCAGATTTCAGGCATTCTCCTTCGGAATCATCGTCTTCAGAATCACCGAGTTCTTCAGAATCAACGTCCTTCATTAAATCAGTTATGACTCTATCCATTCTGCGTTCTTCTTCGGAGTCACACTCCTCACAATCCTCATCGCTGTCAATATCCCCAGAATTAGCAGCGATCCAAGCCATCTCCTCCTCTTCTTGTGTTGGTTCTCCACAGATTGAAGCCACAATCTCCCCCATCATTGTTCTTGGGGATTTCTGTTTTTTTTTTTCCCTTTATTCTTGATCGCGTTTCCCGCTTCCAGGGCCAAAACCTCCTGTCTCAATTCAGTTTTCTGCCTTGTTGATTTCGTAGGGTATGGCTCTCCCTCCTCCTCGAGTTTCCTGCTTTTGTTCTTCTTCCCCTCAAATCTTGGAGAGAATTTGGATTTTTTCCCCTCAAATCTGATAATTAATTGAACCCGATAATTAAGGCAGAATAAAAATCGAAAATTTAAATCTGAATTTGAATAATTTAATGGTAATTAGGATTTAAGGGTAATTAGGGGTTTTTATCTCGAAAATGAAGCAAATAGACAAACTATTAATTAGGCGATGCAATTAGATTAATGTAGGGTGATAATGACCCTATTAGTAAAAAATCTCAAAGACATATCGAGAATCACTAAATAAATAGTTCAAGCAATAGTGTATAAGATGAAAATGATTTGATAATGAATTAGTGTATCTTGTTTGCAAAAATTCAAACAAACATGATTGAATAATTTTTTTTAATCTGTGTGTAAAGTCGAATTGAGCTATCTTTGTGGGACAGGCGTCAGTTTTTGGTTCTCTTACAAAAATGGAAATCTGCACTTTTTATGTAGGGACAACAACATTTTTAAATCTTTTGTATCGACCCCTAGCATTCCATGCACACAAAAAAAGCTCCGTCCCCTTTTAAAGGGTAGCCCAAAAGGTTCAAGTTAAACCTAAAAACTAGAACTGTTAAGAGTTTATAATAACAACCAGTTACTGTATTAATCATCATCATAGCCTATACTATAGATCAGCTGTGAAAGGTAGTATTAAAAGCAGGGGCGGACCCAGAACTCAAGGTTAGGGGGGCCATTTTTTTTAATGATTCAAAACATTAATATATATATATATATATAATGATATATATATATATTATAATATTTATTTATATTATATTTACATCAAAATACATTAATGGTATTAGTTAACAAGCTCCTCAAATACATCAATATATCTTTTGCACTATATAAATGAATACTTAAATTCTTGAACAATAAATACTTTATTTATTTTGTTTAATGTGATGTAAAATTTTAAAAAAATTAACAAATTAAATTGTTAATTCTATTTTTTTCATCTTTTTTTTTTTTTTTGCAGGGGGCTAAGTTTTAATAGTAATATAAAGTTACTTAATTTTTATCAATTCTGAAACAATAATTAGTTTTAATAGTCAATTATAAATTAAATATTTAGAAAAAATAAGAAATAAAATAAATAATATATATGCGGATAAATTAAAATAACAAACTTACTATTGCCAATTGACGGCTTGTTATATATATATATATTTATGGGAGGTTTTCTTAATTTATAAGGAATTAACTAAAAAAAGAATTAGTCGTGTGGGCTGGGCTTAGATTGTTTATGCATGCTCGATATTTCATTTTGGGGAGGGGCCAATTTAGAAGAAAATTAAAAAAAAGATTAATACGAGTATATATATAATACTTGTGGGATGAAATTCAGGGGGGGGGGGGGCATGGCCCTCCTCGGCACACACGTCGGTCCGCCCCTGATTAAAAGTAGCAGCATCTATTGTTTTGACGGAGTTAAAGGTAACACTTCCTCTACCCACCAAATGTAGTCCTACTACGGGGATGGGCACAAATTTTAAGAAAAAGGCACTACAAAAAAAATTACTTTTAAACACATGTAAAAATGTTATAATAAAATATTTATTATCGGTCTAAAGTTGTGAGGATAGACTAATGAGATATCATCACACACTCTAAAATACATTTATATACTACAAATAAAATATTAAAAATCAAATGTCCTTATAAAGACTCGAACCCGTTCCTCTCACAATCTCTCATATTCATGTTAATGACTTTACCATTCTACTACAACTCATTTAGTATAATGAAAGCACAAAAATATATATATACTATGTTAAATTATATTTAGTTGAAAATTAAAATGTTAAATTAAATAAAAATTGGTTTTTTCTTAATATTTCTGGGAATCGTGAAAAAAATAAAAATGTTAGATTAAAGAAATGGTTGATTGGAATTTTACCTAAAAAACAAATTGTGCGAATATGGAAAAAAATAGTACTCCAACAATTAATTATTTATTCTATAAAAATTTTGTGTAAGTAAAAAATAAATTTCATCAATAAAATATGTTATTATATTTTATAAATATATATTTTATCAGCCCATATAAAATGAAAATAAAAATTAATATAATTTGGGTTTTATAATTCTTAATACAATAATGTGATATTAGAGTTAATATTAACACACCTTATTTTTTTTTTAGTGTGATAAATTACATACTTATTAACACATTTAAAATATAATGTATTTAAAATGCACTTATAAACACATCTATTTTTAGTGTGTTAAAAGGAGTGTGACGATAGACAATTTGTATTATTATGTGTGGTAATTGAGTATATATCCAGACACCTAATATTTAGTGTATTTATAACATACATATTAACACACTAAAAAATTTAATGTGACCACATAATACATTTTACCACATGTATTTTATAGTGTGACAAAAGATGTGTGACTATAAGCCTTTTTTCTTGTAGTGAGGTAGATAAAGTAAGGCAGTGGCGGATCCATGATTTTAGATTTGGGGGTACGAAACACTTAAAGTCATACAATTCGATGCAAACTAAAATTAAAAAAAATAAATACACATAACATGCAAATCAAATTATAAATATAACTGAGTTCGTAAAATTGCCATTTTTTTTATGCGATATGTGGCATATAATTGAAACATTTTTTCACCGATTATACTCTTTTATATATTGTTTGGACGTCATTTATAAAGAAACTAAGTGTACCATTTAACATTTTATTTAATTGAATTGATAGTTAGTAATAAAATTGCAACTATTATAATTATACTATAAACAAATTCACAAATAAATAGTAATAACTATAAACAAATTCACGATTGAAACAACCACTCATTAACAATTTTATCTCAATTAATTAATTTAATATATATGTAGCAATACGAACTTGTAGAGAGGTGGATAACTAATTCTTGTATATTAATTTCTATCACTCGTGAGCCGAATTATCATCTCTTACCCTTTGGGGAGGAGGTCCATCGAGTGGACAATTTAAATAGGTGGAGTTGCTTCCAACGGGAGGCTCTGATACCATGAAAAAATTATGTCTTATCTAAAAGTTTGTAGAGAGGTGGGGAATTAATTCTTATATATTAATTCATAATATTTTCCTACACTAAAATTAAAATTGTGATACAATATTTTTTTACATGGTACTATATATTAGTGAATTTTTTTCAATTTTGGGGGTACAGCTATACCCCAAGTACCCCTCTCCCTCCGCCACTGAAGTAAGGTTATTATAGAGTATTGTGAATAAAGTGGTTGTTTCTGAATAAAGTTGATGACAAATTGAGTAATTAAGTGATAGTTGAGGGGTGATGGTTTCATAATGTGTATGGGATTACATTTATACATTTGGTGAACAAAGAATATGAGGTAAATGAGACTACATTTCATGGACGAATGCAGTATTTTACAATATTTGTAGTCGTGGTTGATTTTGACGATAAACATTGTTTTTTACAGAAGTTTAAACATCAAAAAATGGATAGAGATAGACAATCTATGAGATACAGAAAGAGAAAACATGGTGAAGATCAAAGCTATTTCGCAGGCACTAGTTAATTAGTTTTAGTTAATACTATTTGGCAAAAAATATCTGGAATCTAAAACTAAGTTCTTCTTCATTGTCATATGAAGCTTCACCGAGCAAAAAAAGACCCAAACCAGCCAGAACTCAAGGACGAAAAGGTTGGTCTGGGAACATTTTGTACACTAGAGTATATTTTTTTTATAAACTACAATTTGTTTCCTGTTTTAGGGAAAAAGGCAGAGAGAGCATCCAACAACTCATCCGATTCTGGTACTATCTATTGCATGTCTAAATAGATTTGATCACCTACTTGCCCTGGCCTGTAATTAAATGGACCTGTTACATTTTTGTAGATCCTGATTACGAGTTTATTTTTAAGAACCGCGGCAGGGGAACCAAGTTTGAACAGTCTTCTAAAACTGATTCGATGTTGGAAGGTTTTTTTTTTACTCTATGGCAAACACCTTATAGTAGTGTTATGTAAATGTGTATGATTAACAGGTAATCGTAGTAGTGGTAGAATGAATGATTTGCTGGAAGAATCAACTTCAGATTATAGCACTGACCGGCAAAATGGTACAAAAAGAAAACGAAAGAAGCCAACAAATAAGCACTCTAATATTAGTTTCAAGGAGGACGATACTTAAGCTGTTGAAAAGTTTTGAGTGTCGTGCTCATGCGTACGTGGCTACTAGTCATGGCTAGGACCGTACGTTGCTACTGCATTCACACCATCTTCATCAAAAACAAATAAGCCTTTATCCAACTATGTTTGATGAGATCTAAAACATGGTTTGCAATTTGTGTTGGTCAATGATCCTTGTTATACCTAGTCAAAGAGGTCAATCTTTGACAAGTCTATCCTAATCACCGGCTTATGTGGCGACGACCAGTCAACAAAGTCAAGCGACGACTGGTCAACAAGAAGAAAATGTAAGATAATTATTGTATTTAATATAGTTGAGTGTTCGCCTAAATATGTTGGCGAGCACATTCTAGTAAACTGCTCGCCCAAAGATGTTGGCGAGCAGATATATATCTAAGCCAGAGAAGGCAAGAGTTGAAGCTTTGGGAGATAAGAAGACGTGGCGACCAGGTTCTCCGGCGACCACAACGGCGAGTGACGAGTGGGTTTTTCCAGTTGCTCGGCATCTCGCCGAGGACGACCACCAGAGGCGGTTTTGCATTAAATGCGCCATCCCATCACCTTTTCGGGCAGAATGAAGGTCCAATTCGGAGGCTCCACGTGTAAAGGACGGGCAGCCCTTAGAAAACAGTATATAATGCCCAAATGGGCTCATTTGTAAGACAAGTTACTCATTCCACCTAATCTTCCCAACCTAAAGCAATACACTCCCAAAAGCTCTCAAGCTTTTTAGCTTCTCTAAGAAGCTACATCTTGTTTTCTTCTTTGTTCTTCATCAAGTTCATCACAAATCATCACTTTAATCCATATAAACACGTAATAACCCCCGTTTAATTATATATGTTTGTATCGTGCTAAGCACAGTCCACATCCAAAGTTAATCCGTTTATAGTGCATACAACATTTGGCGCTAGAAGGAGGGGACCCTTTACGTGTTCTATCATCAAAGTTTCGTCCGATCAACGAGCGATCGGTTAGCAAACTCCCTGTTTCAAGCTTTAATCGGTATATCTACCGTTTAGAGCATCATCTACGATCTTTACTGTTCTTCGTGTTCTTGAACATTTTCAGTTTTTCGTAGCATATTTTGGAGTTTGATCTCCTTGTATTTGTGTTTTCAAGCTTCTTTTGTTGTTGCTTTACTAAGACTAGTAGTTGTAATAGCACGTTCTTCTGCGTAAGAACTTTAATCTTTCGTTTTTTAGATCTTTACTCTGTAATCTAGAAAGACACTCTTTAAACGATGTCTAAGCATACTCCACAAGATAGGATCTCGCCATCCGGAGGGAACGAGCACCCTCCGGCTCCGGCAAATCCTTTTGCGAACCTAAACATGGGGGATATTATGAATGACCCCCAACACTTGAAAGACTTTTCAGACTTCCTCCTGGAGAAGAGGAGGCTGAACGAAAAAGAAGAGCTCGAAAAGGCCAAGGATAGGGCTTTCGTCGAGGCCCGCAAAAACAGAGGGAACGAGGATAACCATTCCTATCACTCACATCCCGATCACCCCCAAGATAAGGGCAAGAACAAAGTCGGCGAGCACTCCCACCATAGCCAGACGGGAGACTCACAGAGAAATTCGGTGTTCAACCGAATGAAAGACAATGACGGAAGGGCTCCTCGCCGAGTACCTTTCAACGTAGATGGCCGACCACATAAGGCCGACCACCACCATCGCACTGATCGAAGAGAGCAGGGCGACAGGGTCTCAGCTCTAGATCGAGTGGGACCAGGAAAGGGTTCGCGAACTCCGGCCAAGAGTTATCGCAGCCACCATTCCGACAGGCACTCACCCAGGCGATCACACCATGATGATCGCCCAGTCATTTCCCATGGGAGTCGACGTGACGAGAACGTCGTCCCACGAGCTCAAACTGCCGAGGAGGGGCAAATCGCCCAGTTCCTCGAAACTCAAAAATTAATGAAACAAGAGATGGACGCTCTGCGAGCAGAGGTGGTCGCCTCGAAGCAAGGGACCACACTGCCGATCAGTCTGCCCGCACCTCCACTGAGTGTTGCAATCCTCACTGCCCCCATTCAAAGGAAAATCCAAATGCCCTCCATGGCGGCATATGATGGGATGTCCGACCCCAGAGTACACTTGTCCAAGTACTCCAACTACATGGCCTCAATCGGGGCAACGGACGCAACACAATGCAGAAACTTCTCCCTAACATTGGGAGACCGGGCTCATCGATGGTACACAACTTTGAGTCCCGGATCTATCACTTCTTTCCTTGAGCTGGGACACCACTTTCTGACCTACTATGGGTCTATTGCTGCTCGCCCAGCCTCAAAGCAACGTTTGGCGAACGTCCGCCAATCCCTGACTGAATCAGGCAAAGACTTCATCGAGCGCTTCGATAGGCTGGTGATCGATGGGGAGGCCGTGAACGATGAGACGAAGCTGATCTCAGCGGTTTCCGGTCTCAGGATAGGTACCAAGCTATGGGAATCTATCCATCTTACTTTCCCCAGTTCTTATGCGGATTTCCGCACGAGGGCTGGAAACTTCATTCAAATGGAGGAGATAATGGACGCTGCCAAGGCTAACGAGCAGCCTGACGCGTCCAAAAGAGTGTGGCCTAAGAAAAATACTAACACTGGGGAATCTTCCCAGCCCAAGAGGGCGACCACTCAAGCTGGCAGTGCTCGCCCAGCGAACTTCAGGCCATTCGAGGAGGCACCTGAGATCATCCAATTCAGGGAGGCCCTCACCGTGGATCCTAGGGGCATCTACGACGCGATAAGGGGGAAAAATCTGCTCCCCCAAGCAAAGCCCATGCATACGAGCGATGCAAATCTTGATGGTGGTAAATTTTGCAACTACCACAACTCCGTCGGCCACCACACCAATGGGTGCCGAGACTTGGTGAGAAATCTCTTCAAACTTTACAATGAGGGTAAGCTCACCCAATTCATCAAGTCCGGAGGTGGCAACGGCGACAACAGGGGCAAGAAGCGTCGCGACGACAGCGGCGGTGACCTGCGCCAACAATTGAACCGTCCCAAGCTAACTCCTCCCATGCCAAAAAATGCTATTGGCGACATCGACAATCTGGGCCAAGATTGCCTTGTGATAGAGGGACCTTTGGGGGGGACTCAATCTGGAGTCGCTCTGTCTGTTCGCCGGGCTCAGGGCGAACAGCGAGCACTCAACAATGTGCACCAGGTGTGCGTCGCTCCTACTGCCGAGAAGCCTCCTTCTCATCAAATCCGTTTCACGGACGACGACCTGAACGGCGTGGTGCAGCCAAACAATGATGCGTTGGTCATCACGGGGAAGATAATGGGAACCATCGTCCATCGGATGATGGTCGACACTGGGTCATACACCAACATCCTTTTCAAGCATACTTTGGATGCTCTTGGTGGATATGCAGATTACATCGAGCCTTGCGACGATATAATCGTAGGGTTCGGGGACACGCGCAACCTTCCCATAGGGAAAATCAGACTAACTTTGGACTTGGCATCGTCAAAAGAGCCTGAAATGCACCATGCTAGGCAGCTCGACTTCTTGATCATCGACATGCCATCATCCTACAACGCGTTCCTAGGCCAACCTTTCTTCAGCGAATTCAAGGCGGCCGCTTCAACTTATTATTACTGTATTAAATTTCCAACCCCGACGGGAGCTATAACCGTTAAGGGCGATCAGACACGGGCGAGGGAGTGTCTCGTCCGTTTTGCCAAACGTCATTCTAAGGAAAGCGCCATGGTTGGAAAGTATATTATGTGTCAAACTCAAACAGAACAAATGAACTACTTGGAGGGTCTTCCTAGCAAGTACAGAAAAATTGAAGTTGGGGAGTGCAGTCATCGTTCCGACGACCACCAAGTGGAGGCGAACGAGCACGCCTCCATGGAAGTGGACGACCACACCCCAATGGAAATTGACGAGCAGTCAGATCCGGGCGACCAGATCCCCGGCGACCAGTCTCCAGAAAACTTCCCAGATTTGGAGCCTAGGTTAGGCTTTGAGCCAGAATGCGGAATTGAGGACCCTCGTTGGAAGGAGCCTAAAGAGCGGGCGACTTCAGCGGAGGACCTTGAAACCATCCAATTGAACGAAGCTCGTCCCGAACTCGAAGTATTCATAGGTTCAAATTTACCAGGACATCTGCGATCGAACATGATCGCATTTTTGAAGAAGAACATCGGAGCATTCGCCTGGTCGCACGAAGATATGGTGGGCATTCCCACAAATCATGCCTGCCACAGACTAAATATTGATCCAACAAAAAGACCCATCACCCAAAAGCGAAGAAAATTTGGGCCTGATAAAAGTGCGGCTTTGGCAGTCGAAATCAAGAAATTGATCGACAACAAGTTAATAGAGAAAACTGGAACCGATCCTGAGTGGTTGGCAAATCCAGTGCTCGTCAAGAAAACGACCGGGTCGTGGAGATTGTGCATAGACTTCACAGATTTAAACGACGCCTGTCCAAAAGATCATTTTCCGATGCCCCACATTGATCACCTAGTGGATAATACAGCGGGGCACGAGATTTTAACCTTCATGGATGCCTTCGCAGGGTACCATCAGATTGCAATGCATCCCGACGACCAGCGACATACGGCCTTCATGACGGCGCGTGATATGTATAGCTGGAAAAGAATGCCTTTCGGTTTGAAAAACGCGGGGGCAACGTACCAAAGACTGGTAAATAAGATGTTTGAAAAGCACATCGGTGAGATGGTAGAGGTCTATATCGACGACATCGTTGTCAAAAGCTTACGAAAAGAAGATCACCTACACCACCTTGCCATGACATTCGATATCCTAAGAGAGTACAACATGAAGTTAAATCCAAAGAAATGCAGTTTTGGAGTTAGCTCAGGAAAATTTATGGGGCACTTGGTTAGCCAGCGGGGCATCGAGGCGAATCCAAGTAAAATTCAAGCAGTAATCAATATGCAAAGCCCAAGGAACGTGAAAGAAGTTCAGAGGTTGACAGGATGCCTTGCATCGCTGAATAGATTTATTGCACGAACGGGCGACCGTTGCAAACCTTTTTTCGACGCTCTGAAGAAAGGAAAGTTCGAGTGGACCGACGAGTGCGAGAAAGCTTTCGAGAAATTGAAGGAATATTTATCGGATCCGAAGGTCCTATCCAAGCCAGTCCCCGGCGAAATTTTATATCTATACTTGGCGGCCACTGACTGTGCGATCAGTTCAGTGCTCGTCCGAGCTGAGGGGAGCACACATCTGCCTATCTACTACGTAAGTCAAACACTGCGAGATGCGGAGTTGAGATACACTCCGATGGAAAAATTGGCGTACGCTTTAGTCATGAGCGTCAGGAAGTTAAGGCAATACCTGTTCGACCACGAGGTGGTCGTCCTCACCACCTTTCCTCTCCGACGAGCACTGCATCGTCCGGATACCGCTGGAAGACTTCTTAAATGGTCAGTAGAGATCGGACAATTCGGTCTCACCTACGCACCCAGAACGGCAATCAAGGGACAAGTGCTGGCAGAATTTATCGTAGAGCTCACTTTCCCGGAGAAATTGGCCGAGGGAATCGAGCTTCCTTGGTCACTGTTCGTCGATGGCTCGTCGACGAGCACCAAAGCAGGGGCAGGAGTTGTCCTCATCAGCCCAACCGGACAAGCGTTTGCTTCGGCGATCGAGTTCGAATATCGGGCGACCAACAACGAAGCAGAGTACGAGGCTCTGGTTGCAGGAATCAAGATGGCTATGGCCGTGGGCGCTAGAAAACTGAAAATTTTTTCTGACTCTCAGCTGGTTGTATGTCAAATCACGGGCGAATACGAGGCTCGCGGCGATCAAATGATAAAGTATCAAGACCTTGTGAAAGGATTACTCGAGCAATTTGATCAATTCCACATCGAGCAAATCCCTAGGGAGGAAAATACGCAAGCAGATGCGTTAGCTCGGCTGGCCACTTCAGAGGGGGAGGCAATATTTTCAGAAGCAACCATCACCAAAATTTCTTCCCCATCGGTGAACAGGTGTCAAATCTTGCAGATTGAAGCGACCAGCGACGAGGACTGGAGGACGCCGATCACCAAGTACATCAAGACCGGCGAGCTCCCGGACGACAAGGTGAAGGCGACCAGGTTGCAGCTCAGGTCCGCAAGGTACACTATTATTGGCGACCAGCTGTACAAACGGGGTTTTTCAATGCCTTTGTTGAAATGCCTCGGAGAAGACGAAGCGAAGATCGTCATGCATGAAATCCACGACGGAGTGTGTGGAAATCATACAGGGGGGCAAGCGCTCGCTCTAAAGATCATAAGGCAAGGCTATTTTTGGCTAACACTGAAGAAAGACGCAATCCATTACGCGCAGACGTGCAAGAGATGTCAAGCCTTCGCTCCCGCCATTCACTCACCACCAGACGAGCTCATCTCGGTGTATAGTTCGTGGCCTTTCGCGAAGTGGGGGATCGACATCATCGGACCTTTCCCACCAGCTGCTGGGGGGGTAACTTTCGTCGTCGTAGCAGTCGATTACTTCACCAAGTGGACAGAGGCAAAGGCATTGAAGACCATCACAACGGGCCAAATGACAAGCTTCATTTGGAAGAATATAATTTGCAGGTTCGGCCTACCGCGAGCGATAGTGACCGACAACGGACGTCAATTTACAAGTCAAGACATGATGGATTTCTGCTCAAGATGGAACATCAAGAAAAAAATTTCAACACCCTACCATCCACAATCAAACGGTCAGGTAGAGGCGATCAACAAAATCATCAAGCACACCTTGAAAGCTAAGCTGGATGGATTGAAGGGCAAATGGGCCGAAGAGCTGCACATGGTTCTGTGGGCATATCGGACGACCACGAGAAATTCTACTGGTGAAACTCCGTTCGCACTCGCGTTCGGAACCGAAGCTGTCATACCAGCAGAGGGGCAAGTCCAAACTTTTCGAGTAGCAAATTATGACGAGCAGCTGAATAACGATGCACAGCTCTCCGACTTAGACTTCCTAGAAGAACGAAGGCTATCAGCGGACGAGAAGAATGTGGTCTACAAGCAAAGGTCAGAGCGCTACTACAACACCAAAGTACGTGCTCGCCAGTTCACTATCGGCCAGCTCGTACTTCGGAGGGCGACGGAGCAGTCCATTGGCATACTTGGCCCGACCTGGGAGGGTCCGTACCGAATAACGCGCACACTCCTAAACGGATCATACGAGCTTGAAGATCTCGAGGGCAAGCCAAGCAAGTACCCGTGGAACGCGGTCAAGCTGAAGAAGTATTACAAGTAAGTTTTTAAATTATTTCATATTTGTATAGTTTGTATTTAATCGTCATTTCAATTCAAGCAAAGTTTTAAATTTCCAGTAAGTGTTAGATAATTTTGAAAGTTTAAGACAAGGCTCTGCGTAGCCATCTAGGATACAAAAGACGAGCACTCTTCCTTAAAAGATGCTCGCAAGGTAGTGGCAAAGGCGATCACTACCTGTCAAACAAGGAGTTCAACCGACGAGTGGTTAACTCTAAAAAGACGAGCACTCTTTCTTAGAGTCTCGCAAAGGAAAGACGAGCACTCTTTCTTAGAGTCTCGCAAAGGAAAGACGAGCACTCTTTCTTAGAGTCTCGCAAAGGAAAGACGAGCACTCTTTCTTAGAGTCTCGCAAAGGAAAGACAAGCACTCTTTCTTAGAGTGCTCGCAAAGGAAAGACGAGCACTCTTTCTTAGAGTGCTCGCAAAGGAAAGACGAGCACTCTTTTTTAGATGCTCGCAATGGAAGACGAGCATTCTTTTTTAAAAGATGCTCGCAAGATAGCAACGACGATCACTATCTAAAGCATACGAACGAAAACAAATAAAAGGCAATTTAAAAAAGAGAAGTATCATAACATAAATCGAGAAACAGTGACGAGGACGATCACTCAATATAAAGAAAATAAGCAAACACATCATAAGCAAAAGATTCCCATTCATCAAAAAGCCTTAGAAGGCTGTAATTACAAAAAAGGCCTTAATGGCCGAACAGTCCTAAGAAAAATAAAACAAAGTACAAGAAAACTAAACCACAGGAGCATTCTCCCCGGCAGGAGCATCTTGCTCACCAGCTACCCCCTCCTCGTCCAGAACCTCCACTACAGCAGGGGCACTCTGCTCGTCCTGTTGGGTTGGGGAGTCTTTAGGCGGGTTGCCAAAGAACACTGGAACACCCAAGAGCCGAGGAAACTGGAGTCCCATTTTCATAAGAGGCAATAGGGGCAAACTTGACTCAGCTTTAGGACTTTCATCCATGAGGAGGTCGTCTATGACGCCTCCGAGCACAGTAACATCCGTTTCTGGTTGAGCCTCTTTGAGTTGATGAACAATCTCATGGGCGGTGAGGGCGACTGATAGAATAGCCGCACTTGCGGCGACATCATTGCTTTCATCCCTCTCCTCGGAAACGGCGACCAGCTCTTGCCGAAGTTTGGCCAAATTTTCCTCAGTAGTCATGGCATTATTTTGAAGAATACCCACCTCGGCAGTCTTCTGTTTAAGCTCATTCTCGGCAGCATGGAGGCGAGCACGGAGATCTTCAATTACTTGAAGATCATCCTGATCTTTCTTCCGGACGACCTCAAGCTGGGCCTCAGATTCGGCCAGTTTGGTCTCAAGGTCGACCACCTTTTCCTCCGAGGCAGCCAACTGCCTGTCCACGCCCGCTTTATCCCTCGCCAGGCGAGCGAGCTTCACGCTTCTCTCCTCGCTGATCTTGCGATTATCGTAAATTTGCATGCACAGCTTCTCGACAGCAAAGGAGGCGCGGCTAATCTCAATGGCGACCTGCCTGGCATTCTCCAACGAGTTTTGAT
This sequence comes from Galeopsis tetrahit, assembly GCA_963675135.1. Classification (NCBI taxonomy): domain Eukaryota; kingdom Viridiplantae; phylum Streptophyta; class Magnoliopsida; order Lamiales; family Lamiaceae; genus Galeopsis; species Galeopsis tetrahit. Next base: position 62,091,013 of record OY776122.1, on the reverse strand, counting down.
TGTCGACCTCCTCGACAAAGTTCGTGGTCAACGAACGGGGCATGTTCTTCATGGCCCTGACCAAGGGCTGCGGATACACCTCCTCGACGAGCGGATCCCGCGAGCGGTAGAAGCCGAGGAGTTCCTCGTTGAACGGTTCGATAACCGGGTGCTCGACAAGCCTGTTTTTTGAAGAAGAGTTTTAGAAAAGATACTTAGAATTTATTCACATTTTTCTCGAGAGAAACTTACTTGGCAACCCGGGCGGCGTCCCAGCCAAGAAGAGTTTTATCGCCGGGGGCTCTCTGTCCGGAGGACGAGCTCCCAGCAACATCTTGCGCCCTCGTATTTCGGCGAGGGGGAGATGGTCTTGGTGGTGGTACGGCCAGTGTGGGGGGCGAACTACCCCTCGGCGGGGATCTCCGCGGCGAAGTGTTCCCCTCGATATCGGGCCCTAGCCACCGCTCGGCAGCGTTTGGGCGAGCAGTTCCCCCTCGCGTTTGTTTGGCAGCTTTTTTCGGAGGCGCCGCCGCGGACTCCGGTTTCTTCCTCTTGCCCGAGCCGTCAACGATCTGACGCTCCCGGAGAGCTCTCGCCGCTCGAAGCATCTTGCTCGACATGATTCGGTCAAGATCGAGGGTCGGAGGGAGGTAAGTGATAACCTTGTCAGGAACCACTACTAAAAGAGCAAAAGTTCAGTTTTCGAAGAGAAGGATTATTTAAAAAAAAAAAACTTGATGATATTTCTAATACCTGGAGGAAACTCTCGAGTAATGTGGTGGGGAGGTACTCTAAGGCCTGCCTGCTCGCGCATACACTCTCGGTTCAAAAACCGGCAAGACCTCTCCAAGTAGCGACGATTAAGCACGCAGCAAATATGATAGTGGAAGAGGGTAGTAAGACGGTGCTCGTCAGTCCTCGTGCGAGCAAGTTCACCTGCAAGAGCGAGGAGTTATTCAGTATAGACAAGAACGAGCAGAATTAAAAAACTTACCACGAATTCTCTGGTATTCAGTGGCGATAGGAATGCGTTCAGGTGATCCGTCTGGCCTGGCCGCACTTTTCCAGTCACCAGCCACCCACCACCAGTTGGTCTTCCAATCCCGGATCTTATTGGGGACCCCCTCGACCAGTTTAATATTATCACGGCTTTTTACATAGTAAAAACCATAGCCCACAGTTTTTCCGACCTCGGCCGCTTGAAGTAGGTAATTGATCTCCTTCGGGCTCAGCCAAGTGTTTCGACAACCATTCTCGGCCGCGATCAGGCCGAACAGGGTGAGGATGCCGATCAGGTTCGACCAACCATTAGGCAATATCTGAGAAGGGGCCACCCCCAAAAAGCGCAAAAAGTTTGTAATACTAGGGTGCAGGGGGAACCTTAGCCCTGCCTCCATCATGCCTATGTTGACGGCGACCATCCCCTCTGGCGGCTGGTCGGCCCTCTCGTCGGCACGGGGAACGAAGAAACAGACATCGGCGGGCAGCTGGTACCTCTTGCGAGAGTTTTCCAAGTGGGCCAAGGAGACATTGCTCGCATACTCACATGCCGCGTACATCGATTCAGAGGCTGTTCGGTACGGGCGAGGAACCTCTCTCGGTGGGTAATTTCGGTAATATTCGAAAAAGGCTTCCCTGGAGAGTTCATCGCCGTCCAACCCCTCTCGACCACTCAATATATCCTTTATGCTCGCTGCATAGCGAACAACCTCGTCATGGTCCTCGCGGAGGCTGCTCGATAGAGTCTCTTCGATCCGAGCAAGGTCGATCTGTTCGCCCACCCCTCTATCTAGGCTCTGATCGCGCAGATCAGAGTCGGTCTCATCATCGTCCTCGGCATCGTTGCCGGCATCTTCCCTATCACTTTCAGAGGACCTTTCTAGGTCGATGACCGCCTCCGATACATTTTTGGGAGCTCTCGCGCTGAAGGGTTCGGGGGAGTAAATCCTAGTGTCCGAGGAGGATGCCCTATCCATTAAGACTAAGGCTAAGTCTTCGGCACCACCGGATCTGGTGGCGCCACCGTCCAACGGCGGAGAACCGCCACCGGAGCCACCACCAACCTCCATGTTTTCTCGAGAAATGGGGGAGAAAGAAGTTTTCAGAGAAAGAAATGAGTTTGTTACCTTGATTGATGATCGGAAACCACCACAGACACGCCGGAAAAGTTCAAGGATTGAAGCTTGGACGAAAACTTGAAGAAATCCAAAAAATTGCAGGAAAGGAAAGTGAATTTATGAGGAAGAAGGCCATATTTATAGGCAAATATTTACAGGGGCTAATGTGCAAAAAGCGGGGTCATTTCCGCAAATTTTCCAAAAATTTTGGGGTCATTTCCGAATTCGAGGTCGGAAAGTGACCCCACGCGCGACCTTTGAGGTCGGTACGCGCCCCACGCGCTCAAATTTGAAATTTTGGGCGCCATTCACGCGTCTGACACAGGTCAAATCATACGTCACCAAAAGTGCTTCGGAAAGCGTGCTCGGCGTTGGAAACGAGGCGACCGCCTCCGTTTTACGTCATCAAGATTCCAAAATTGATTCGCTTGTCAAAAACAAATCTGAAGAGACGAGTACACTGCTCGCCTTACCATTCTACGAATGCGAAGAAAGGCGACCAGTGGGCAAATGTTATACCTAGTCAAAGAGGTCAATCTTTGACAAGTCTATCCTAATCACCGGCTTATGTGGCGACGACCAGTCAACAAAGTCAAGCGACGACTGGTCAACAAGAAGAAAATGTAAGATAATTATTGTATTTAATATAGTTGAGTGTTCGCCTAAATATGTTGGCGAGCACATTCTAGTAAACTGCTCGCCCAAAGATGTTGGCGAGCAGATATATATCTAAGCCAGAGAAGGCAAGAGTTGAAGCTTTGGGAGATAAGAAGACGTGGCGACCAGGTTCTCCGGCGACCACAACGGCGAGTGACGAGTGGGTTTTTCCAGTTGCTCGGCATCTCGCCGAGGACGACCACCAGAGGCGGTTTTGCATTAAATGCGCCATCCCATCACCTTTTCGGGCAGAATGAAGGTCCAATTCGGAGGCTCCACGTGTAAAGGACGGGCAGCCCTTAGAAAACAGTATATAATGCCCAAATGGGCTCATTTGTAAGACAAGTTACTCATTCCACCCAATCTTCCCAACCTAAAGCAATACACTCCCAAAAGCTCTCAAGCTTTTTAGCTTCTCTAAGAAGCTACATCTTGTTTTCTTCTTTGTTCTTCATCAAGTTCATCACAAATCATCACTTTAATCCATATAAACACGTAATATAGAGAAACAATGATTAGGGAAATTATTATTTCATTGAATGAATGTAAAGTGTTTACAAGAGAGGTATTTATAGATACAAAATGTATCTATATTTACAAGATATGAATAAATATTTACATCAAATATTCTAAAAGATAAGGATAAATCATAATATTAAAAGATACAAATCTTTATAATATTATATTCCTAATACGCCCCCTCAAGATGGAGCACCGTAGGAGAGTCCAATCTTGGTCATAAGTAGTTGCAGTCGAGCACGAGGTAATGGCTTGGTGAGAGCATCAGCAAGTTGGTCTGCAGACGAAACATGTGAGACTCTAAGCTGAGATGTCTTGATCAAATCTCGAACAAAATGAAAATCAATTGCAATATGCTTCATTCGAGAGTGAAACACAGGATTTGAACAGAGATAAGTGGCCCCAATATTATCACAGTAGATAACAGGAAGAGTCGGAACTGAGAAACACAATTCATGAAATAAGGACTTTAACCATTGAACTTCAGAGGCAGCAGAGGCAATGGCACGATACTCGGCTTCCGTGGAAGAACGAGCAACTGATTTTTGTTTCTTTGAAGACCATGAAATAGGATTAGCCCCAAGAAATACAATGTAAGCACTTGTAGAAGTACGATCATCACTGTTGCCGGCCCAATCAGCATCAGTAAAACAATGTAGACATGAGGAAGGTTCAGGTTTCAAGGTTATTCCTACATCTCGAGTCCCATTTAAATAACGAAGAAGACGTTTAACTGCACCCCAATGAGTAGTGGTTGGAGCATGCATAAACTGAGATAACTTGTGAACAGCAAATGCAATATCAGGTCTGGTCAGTTGGAGATATTGAAGACTACCAAGTACCTGACGAAATTGAGTGGCATCAGCAGGAGGTGTCCCATCCGAAAGAGTGAGACGAGCTGAGGTGGATAGTGGAGTCTGAACAGGTTTGGAGGTGATCATGTTATACCGAGTAAGGAGATCAACCACATACTTTCGTTGGGAAAGAAAGCATGATTTCTTGGTACGAAGAACTTCCACACCTAGGAAGTAGGAAAGGGGGCCCAAATCTTTCACTGAAAATTTTGTACCAAGGTCCGTAGCCACTCGAGTGAGGAAGGGAATGTTATTTCCTGTGAGAATCAGATCATCAACATACACAAGGAAATATGCAATAATACCAGATTTATTGTACACAAAAAGAGACTCATCAGACTTTGTGTGAATAAATCCAATCCCTTCCAAGAACGTCCTAAGAGCATAATACCAAGTACGAGGTGCTTGTTTTAAACCATAAATGGACTTATGCAATTTACAAACATAGGACGGAAAAGTTTTATCAACAAAACCAGCGGGTTGTGCCATGTAGACTGTGTTAGACAGGGTACCATGAAGGAAAGCATTATTCACATCAAACTGTTGAAGGGGCCAATTTCGAGTAACTGCAATACTGAGAACAGCTCGAACAGTTGAAGGTTTGACAACAGGACTGAAGGTTTCAAAGAAATCAATACCCGGACGCTGATGAAAGCCTTTGGCCACAAGGCGTGCTTTAAATTTGTCTAGGGACCCATCAGGTTTGCGTTTGATGCGAAAGACCCACTTGGAGCCAACTATATTTTGAGACTCATCAGGGGGAACCAACTCCCAAGTTCCATTCCTGAGAAGAGCATCAAACTCGGAGGACATGGCTTCCCTCCACCGTTCATCTTTCAAGGCCTGAGAAACACAACTTGGTTCAGTATCAGAAGGTAAAGCCGATGTAAGACAATACCTTGAATTGGGCTTGAAGATCTTGTTTTGAGACCGAGTGACCATACTGGATCTATGCAAGGCCGGTGGTGAAGGTAGTGCGGGCGGTCGCGGAGGAGCGTTTGGCAGCACAAGAGCAGCTGGAGGCTGGATAGGGTGGGCGAGAGGTGGGTTTTCGGTATTTGGGGTGATGGGGGGTGTATTTATCATTTCGGGGGGTGCATTGGGATTTAAGGTCGGAGCAGTGGGTGTATTTATCGAAACAGGAGGTGTGTTCAGCGGAACAGTGGGTGTAACAGGGGGAGGGGGTGCATTTATCAATACGGTGGGTGTATCAGGAGTGGGGGTGTAACTGTCAGATCAGTGGGTGCAGGAGGTGTATCTACCAGAACAGTGGGTGTGTCAGAAACTGAATTGATTTTGGCAAAAGGAAAGGTGTGTTCAACAAATTGAACATGACGAGAGGTATATATTTTGTGGGTGGTAAGATCAAGGCATAGATAGGCACTTTGAGTGATGGAATATCCAATGAAAACACATGGCATGGAACGAGGGTCTAATTTTTGAGCAGTGTAGGGGCGGAGCCAAGGGTAGCATAAGCACCCAAAAACTCGAAGTTTGGATAGGTTAGGTGGTTGTTTTAAAAGGCATTGGAAGGAAGAAAGCATGTTTAGGTTGACTTTAGGAAGGCGATTTATGATGTAGGTAGCTGCACTAACCGCATAAGGCCAGTATGTGAGGGGCATGAAGGCGTGATGTAGTAGGGCTAAGGCTGTATCAACAACATGTCTGTGACGACGTTCAGACATGCCGTTGTGCTCGGGAGTATGGGGTGGGGTGGTGAGGTGGAATATGCCATGGTTTTGGAGAAACGAGCGAAGAGCAATAAACTCTCCCCCATTATCTGTGTAAAGAGTTTTAATTTTGGTGTTGTAGTAATTTTCAACAATGGATTTAAAGGCCGAGAAGGTGGATAGGACATCCGATTTGCGTTTTAGGGGGTAGATCCACATGTATTTACTGAAATGGTCAACAAATATGACATAATACTTAAAACCATCATGAGATATGACCGGAGATGACCATACATCGGAAAAGATAATTTCAAGGGGTGTATGTGAAACAATACTAGATTCATTAAATGGTAGTTTGTGACTCTTAATACAATGACAAGAATCACAACTAAACAAATTTGCAGGATTACTAGGTAAACGAAATTTAGACAAAGTATGGGATAAAATTTTGAGAGATGGGTGACCTAAACGGGAATGCCAAATCGGAAGAGGAAGGCGGTCGGAAATGAATGTGGTAGGTGAGGGTTTGGATACTCGTGCCGGCCATACGTAAAGATTATCAATGCGACTCCCCACGAGGAGAACGCTCCCCGTACGACCATCTCGCACCTGAAAAGAAGTCGAACCAAAAATGACATCAACGTTATTATCTCGGCATAAGGTTGAAACAGAAATTAAATTCTTTGCCATTTGTGGAACAACTAATACATTCGAGAATTTCAACATACCAAAATTGTGAAAAGATAAAGAACCGATATGAGAAATATTTAATCCGTTACCGTCACCAATAACTATGGTGTCAGAACCAAAATAGGGTGAATGTAGAGATAAATTTTGTAGATCAGACGTGACATGATGGGATGCACCGGAGTCCAGGATCCAAGGGATGGAGTGTGTATGTGATATAGCCGAGTGGACGGAGGAGGTGTATGTACCAGTAGGGTGGGTGTGTATACTGGATGGGGTGTATGTAGTATTGAGGTGGGTGCGTAGATGCGGAGGAGTGTATTTACCTGAGTTGGGGGTGTATAGAGCAGTGGGGTGAGGGTGTAAATTCGAGGGGGTGGAATTACCAGAGTTGGGGTTGTTGTAACTTACAGAGGAAGGATTGAGTCGGCTCGGTGAGTTGCGGATCTGTGCCGGAAGCAACTGCCGGAGTTCGGGGCATGTTCGGCCGGTGTGCCCCCGGACACGACACCATTGACAGGTGGTAGGCGGTCGTGTTGGGCCGGCAGAGACGCCGGCGACCATGGCCGACGTCGGGCACGGCGCGGCGGAGCGACGCGCTGCAGTCTGGGCAGCAAGGGATAGGGACGCGTGCGCCGAAGAGGGTGGCGTCGCGAGGGGTAGCTCAGGCTGAGGAGACCAGGCGACCATGGGAGGTGCTGGATGTTGGAGTTGCAGGGCAGCCATGGAAACAGAGGTTAGGCTTCGCAAATTAATTATGGAAGACATATAATTAATTGGAGAGAGGGTGGAGTATGTGATTGGAGAGAGGGTCAAGTATTTGATTGCGCTGAATTGATAATAAAATAGGAAAGGTGTCAAAGAATATGATTTCTGGGATTTATTATCTGGGATTTAAAAGCAAGAAGAAGATTTCTTGATAATTTCAAGAGTACTGCTGTGATGAGTTCTTGATAATTTCTGGGAAATAAAGCAAGAATAAGATTTCTGCACAATAAGTGGAGGTTTTCGAACGGTTGAATGGTTCGAACGGGGAGGGTGGTAGTCGGGAGTTTAGACGATGTCGGATGTCGAGCAACGACAACGAAGGGGGGTTTCGGATCTAGGCGTTAGCCGTAAGACTCGTTGATACCATATAGAGAAACAATGATTAGGGAAATTATTATTTCATTGAATGAATGTAAAGTGTTTACAAGAGAGGTATTTATAGATACAAAATGTATCTATATTTACAAGATATGAATAAATATTTACATCAAATATTCTAAAAGATAAGGATAAATCATAATATTAAAAGATGCAAATCTTTATAATATTATATTCCTAATACGTAATAACCCCCGTTTAATTATATATGTTTGTATCGTGCTAAGCACAGTCCACATCCAAAGTCAATCCGTTTATAGTGCATACAACAATCCTCTTTATTAATTTATTTCCAATTCTCTTTCAGGCCTTCCCTTTTCCATTTTAGCTTTACATAATGATTTTGTATTTTCTATATACCGTCTTGAGTCATTGATAGTTTTTGACACACATTCAGACTGTCTAAGCTGCATTCACTTTTTTTTTTTTTGATAAGAAACTTAATACTTTTATTGCATCCATAGGGATGAGAAGTCCCTAGCCTGATTACATATTCAGTTACATAGCATATATCCAATTCCTAGATACATCAGATATAAGAGTACCCCTAAAAGCACTGTGACTCAGAGAGCATAAAGCCACTTTAATCTTCAGAAATGCAGCTTCCGTAGCTGAAATAATATGAGGAACCACAATTGTTTCTTAGATGAGTTTGATATGTTGCATATGGACATTGCTTGTAAATGACTACCCTATACAAAATGTCACGTCATGATAATCGTTTAAAAAAATATCAGCCTTTCACTAGTATGTGCTGTATAAGAGGTACTTCATCTTGTTCTCTTTGCTATACTGCAGCCTTACCCGGGATTCATTGTCAAACTTCCCTAGCTTCCAGCCAGTCGTTCACATGCAAATGAGAACCTTGTGTTGAAAAATGTGAATAAACTGCGTGAATCCTTGTTCAAATGCTTGAATGGTGTTGTTTTTGATGATCAGGTAATCTTTTTCTGTGTTGTTATTATTCTGAAATAGTCTCTCATTGATTATTCTATTGCATGTTAGTTAGTTCTACATAATCACACATGTTACTGTTTTCCTATTACTATGCAGTTGGCCATTTGATGCATTGAATCGAAACTTTATTTTATGATTCTGATGAATGATGCCTGTGCATTGAAATTGATTTCTGTAGTCAGAAATGTGATAATATTTTGAACATCAGATGTAGCCTTGCCTAGGATAGTGCCGAATGCTATTTGAACATCGGATGTGCATGGCCTTGCCTAGAATTGAAACTAAAATTGTTTCTAGGATAAGTGTCGAATGCTAATTGTACTGTCTTTAATGAATATGCATGCTATATGACACATGGTCAAGAATTTGCTCAAGGGCTGCAATCACTTATTATCTGTTGGGTTGCATTGAAATGCCTTATAACCACATTTTGTATTGTTAGCATTGCTCTATGTTCAGCATGTTTATGATTGTGATTCGATATCATAGGCTTTTAGCTGTTGGAGAATGAATTTTTACTAATCTTAAAGTCGTACACTTTGTAATTGATATTATTGAGTGCAGGAGCGAGCAATGACTGTTATTTTTTCTATTCAATCCATGAGTGAAATTTGTTGGCCTTTCCTCATTGTTACCACACCCGGCTCATTGTCTCATTGGGAAGCTGAATTCGCACAACTAGTGACGTTAGTCATTTTATACAAATATTTTTGGGTATTAAATGACTTTCTTAGTCTATGTAAAACTCCAAAAAATAACAGTTAAACTGGAACTGAGGGACTGAGGGAGTACTATATATCTATTTGATAGGAATCGCAAATATATTACTGTCTATTTCTACAAGGAAATTAGTATTAGTGTTGGTCCCAGGTTGAGTTAAGATTGAGTAAGCTAAGAAAGTCTAGAGGGGAGGGGTGAATATACTTTCTAAAATCTTTCAAAATATCAGAGTTTTAATGCGGAAATGTGTTCTGAATAGTACTGTTCTTACTGGGTCAGATCAGTACTTCCAGTTTCAGTTTTATACTCAACTTTTATTCAGATCTTTACTTAGTAAATTCTACTGTTCTTGGTTAAACAAATACTCCCTCCGTCCGCCTATAAGCTTCCCATTTTACCATTTTGATCCGTCCGCCTATAAGCTTCTCATACCTTTTTTGGTAAGTACTTTTTCTTACACTTCACTTTATATCTTACTTTTTCTCTCTATCTCTCTCCTCTCTCAATCACATCACTTGTAGTATATCTATTATTTAATCACTTTTCTTAATTTTTTTGCCAAAAAGTAACGTAACACTTATAGGCGGACGGAGGGAGTATCAAACAAATATCAAACAGAAAAGTAAAGAACACAGAATTTTATAGTGGTTCGACCAAAAAGTCTACATCCACTCTCACAATCCCAGTTGTGATGTTTTATTAACTCTTCCTTCTTGAGTTTCTTGTGGCTTAAAGTCCCAAGATTAAGACTTTGATCTTTTCGATTACACTTCCAGGTGTATCTTCGATCGACTAGTAATTTCACAAGTAACTAGCACACTTGTTTACAACAATACAAACTTTAAAATGAAAAGTAAAACTTCTCTTGATTACCCTTTGATTCTTCTCTTCAAATCTGTGGCTTCTTCTCAGTTTCTTGATCTCTTTGACTCTGTGAGTTCTTCAATGCTTTGTAGACTTGCTCTTGAATGCTTTAAGATCAGTAATTGTTCAGTAGTCTTAGCAGTAGGAGATCACACAGTATTTATAGAACTTAGTATGACAGTTAGCAGTTTGTGAACTAACTCTAAAACTGTTTTTGTAACTTCCTTTTTGTAACCGACTTTGTAACTTCCTTCAACTAATTCCAAGTCAGCATATCTTCAAATATATCTTCAGTTACGCCTTAAATAAGTTTTCCAAACTTATTCTTCAATCATACTAACTCAGCACGGTAACTTACTCTTCTTAGTTTTACTGTTCTTAGTCAGTAAGCACAGTTCTCCAAAACTGTTCTAACTTCTTCAGAATGCTTCTCTTGAACTTCTAAGCTTCTCTTCAACTCTTCAAAGTCTTCTTATTCTGAAGTAGTCTTCTGAGTCTTCATAAACTTCTGATCTTCTTCTAATCTAGTTCTAATCTACTGTTCTGAACTTTTACAATGTTGATTACAATAAAATACAACTTTACATATATAAAACCTATCTATACATCAACTGAACTATATACAGAAGAGTACATCTAAGTCATATACTATAAGCTGTCTATACAATACAAAACATCAGCTTAGTTCCTAACAGTTCTTATATCAGATCAGTAAACACACTAAGATCAGTAAACATATATAAGATCAGTAACTCAGTTTTCAATATCTCTTAAGATCAGTAAACTCATTTTATATAACACAATTATATCAACATATAATCACATATACCATTAACTTCAAGTTGTTTTTGGCCATCAAAACATACAATCATCAACTAGAACATTGTTTCACGGATTCATATCCCAACAATTTCCCCCTTTTTGATGAAGCCAAAACTACTTAAGTATAATCAGATCAGTAGTTAAGATATATAGTTGATCATATCAATTCATCAATTCAAACATTAGATTAGTATTCACATAAGATCAGATATTACACATACTTCACATAATCACAAAACTATCAAAATAAAGATAAGGTTAAGAAATATTATCTCTTCAGCATAGTCCTTCATCTTCAATCTTCATTAGGAATTCTGAATGCCATGTACATCCGGTTCTTGATTTCCATCATGTGCTTGTGATCTGTAATACCTTCATCCTTAATGATCTTAGCAATAATGTTTCCAACTTCTTTCAGATCAGGTTCTCCATTTTCTAATCTTGGAGGTTCCCACACAGGTTCTTCTGGACATAAAATCTGAATATCTGCACCAGCAGCCAATAACAAAATATCTTCCGAGAAGATCCTTGCAACATTCATCATAAAATCTTCAAAATCAGCATACTCATCCTCCTTGCTTGAATGATCACCAAATTTATTCACTATGAAATTTGCAATCTGCCATTTCTTCTTCAGATCATTCCAATATTTCAAATTATCAGAATCAACAAAGAATTCTATGTAGTTCTCATCAAGAACTCCAACAACAGACTTAGATTTCTTTTTCCTTTTTAATGCAGCAAACTCGATTATCAAACTTTTTCCTTGCAGCTTTTGCATCTTTCAATTTTTGCTTTCTAATCTGTTCATCAGCTTTTCTCTTTTCAGATAATTCAGCTTTCTTCTTTGCAAACAACTCATTGTGTTTTTCAACAGCTTCAGCCATCTTTTCATCACTTGGCTGACTACTAGCAACTACATGCTTCAGCTTACTCTTAGACCTGGTAACCCTTCCAGTCTCTTCAGCTTCTTCTTCATCACTCAAAACCAATTTTCTCTTCCTCTTTCCAGATGAAGGTTCAGCAATGTTCTTCTCAATTGTTGTTACAACTTGAGTTTCAGCTTCAGAAGCCTTTTGTTGTCTTCTGAGATTGATTCTCTTCTTCAAACTAATGATCTCTTCTTTCAGATCATCCTGACTTGCTTTCAGCTCATCTTAGCTTACAACTAACTGAGCTTGCTGAGTTTGAGTCTGCTCCATCACTCTCATGACCTTATCTTCCCCCTTTTTGGCTTCATCCTGCCATTCCTTCAAGGGTGTCACAAGCAGCTCAACTTTCTTTTGCAGTTCAGCAGAAAGTCTCTTTTCTTGCAATCTATGCAGATCATAGATCTTAGACATTGTGTGTTCCATCACTTGCTCATATGAACTGGTAGCAGTCAATCTCTCCAATTTCTCAGTAGCTTGTTGAAATTGTTTCAAAGTAGCTTCCAGCTTGCTTTGTAGCTCTTCATTATGCTTTTTCAACAATTCAAAACTAGAACTTTCTGGAGCTGTGTCAGTCGGAACTGTTCCTACTGTATCTTGAACATCATCAAGCACAGTATTCTCAACAACTTCAATTGGTGTGCTCTCCAACTCATCAGCACCCAAAGTTGGTTCCTCTATGACCTCAGTCTCTTCAACTACAACTGTGTTCTCAAACACTTCAGTTACATTGGTATCAGCTTCCATATCAGCATGATTATCAAAATCTTCAGCACCAACATCCTCAGCTTCCATATTGACATCAGTATCAACATGTTCATCAGCAGACTTAACCACGGAATACTTACACCCAGTTAACCTTTCAATCAATTGAATAACTGAATCCAATGTGGCTAGTTCTATAAAAGATTGAACACTTGCAGTTTCTCTCTGCTCGTGTTCCCAATCATGGAAAACAGATAAACCACCCATGCCTTCTGCTACAACTAACAACTCATTCAGGCCAATCCTTCTAAGATACACCCAAGTACCTATCCTTAGAAGTTGCTCAAAAACCATAGAGTTGTCATCTAAACCATGAAAACTTTTCAGAAGAGCGTTTCTTAGTTTAAACCTAATCCTTTCTTTCTTATCACACACAGGATAATCCATCAAAAATACTGAATTCGGTTGAATAATCTCAGTTTCTAGAGATGAGGAGATTTCAATAGGTTCAGAAGCAGGTATATGTTCATGCTCAGTAGAGTGATCATGAACTGGTTCAGGGGAAAAACGAGGCGTGGAAAAATGTTGAGGACTAGAATGGGGAGTGGTATGAAAAGAAGTGTTCTGAGTGGGTGAGGGAGGAGTGTTCTGTCTAATAGGAGAGTAATGAACTGACTCCTCAGAACAGGTAGGTTCTCTATCAATCGGTTGAATTTGAATTAGAACAGAGTTTGAAGGAGTAGGAGTAGAATCAATAAGAATTCTCCTAGGTCTAGAAGTACTAACCTCTTGATCTTCAGAGCTGTCTCTCACCACAGTTTCAATAAATCTAACTGTGTGCTCTGCTGAGGATTTAGCAGACCTTCCCCTTCTTAATCCAGAACTACTATGATCATGCCTTGCCTTGGTCCTTCTTTCTGTTTGATCATCATCTGATCTGTACATAGAAGCACTAGATTCTTGAGCTTCTTATTCTGGGAGAGGTAGCAGTAAAGGATTCTCTTGTTCATAGCGAACTGACTCCTTTTTCATCAAGAACTTCCCTTGATGGAACTTCTTAGGATTACTCCAATAAGCTTTCTTGATGACTATCTGAGGCAACAGAATGCTCAGCTTGTTCCCGAACCCTAATTTTGATTTGATTGAAAACTCTTCGGAATCCTCATCGAACATAACCTTTTCCTTTTCACTTAGCAATCTGTCAAGGAAGAAACCTTGCCAATTACCTCGAACACGGTCAATGATTGTTGCCATGACTCGAATTTTCAAATTTGATAGGGCATCTTGACTGTGATGTTGCCCTAACAAACACTTTCCAGCAATATCCATCAAAAATTGAAGTCCAGGTGGTAGCACAGCCTTCTTCAGATTGTGTAGAGTCTCTGGTTCTTCATTCGTCCATCTGCCCACACATTCTTTTTCTTCTCCGGCTTTATAGGTTAGAATATCGACGGGGCCTTGGGGTAAATCCAACATAATCTCAAGAATCTCTCGAGTTATTGCAACCTTGTGCCCTGACAGCATTGAACGAACGCCATTGTTGTCACCTTCGAGCTGTAAAAAGAATTTCATTGCTTCAGGTTCATACACATTGAGTGGGTATGATTCCAGATATTTCCTGAGCCCGCTTTCTTCACACATCGTCAATATGGCTTGATTCTCTGGGCAATGGCGACCATTGAAATAGACTGCATTTTCTACAAAAATGCCCTTTTTACGCACCCAAAATTCCGAATCAAACGTACCTACAACTTCATTAGATTCGCTCAGAATATTAACACTTGCCATTTGTAGAAATGTAGAAGATAGAGTAATTAGTCTTGCAGTAAATTTTGAGTTATGAGTTTCCAGAAATGTACTCGTAAGGAAGATGAAGTTGATAGTGATCGTGTTTGATAAATTCAAAACCAATCTAGGGCTTGGACTGAGTTTATTTTCCACGATGAATGGTTGAGATTGAGTCTCGAAATCCGTGATTAAAGAAACTTTCCATATTCTAGAACCATTCTATTTCTTGGAGCCAATTTGTGTTTGATAAATACACCATAGCAATTAGATCAAAAATAGAGGAGTGTACTAATCTTCTCTATTAGTAATCTAAAAGTCGAGCAGTTTTTGACTTACAGTATTCTAAGGCAAAATACTGTTCTGATGCATATCAGCACAGTAGTTTCCAAAAACATTTCACTTCATTTTCTTACTTTTATATTAAAGAAATTTACTTATTTGGATCAGTTGAGTATTGTGATCAGTTGAGTAACCTTTTTGAACATCAGATCAGTTGTTGGGGTCAGCACAGTAGTACTCAGATCAGTTTCCAACTTTTCTGATTTCGCATTTTTGATATCAGCACAGTAATCCTCAGATCAGTACTGTGTGTTAGATCAATTCTCTTCTGTAGACAGATTAGTAGTAATCAAATCATTATGTAGACAGATTAATCAGTAGTCAGATTAGTTTTGTAGAAGGATTGAATTTGTAGTCAGATCAGTTCTGTAGACAAAGAAACTTTGTAATCAGAACAATTCTATAGACAAGTCAATTCATTAATCAGATCAATTTTGTAGACTGATAAAGACGGTAATCAGATCAGATTTGAAAATATCTTAAATCTGTAATCAGATCAGTTCCCCCTTCAGTGGAGAACTCCTCTTTTGTGCCTGTTTCACCTTGGTAGAAGTGTTAGTTCATGAGATATAAGTGTAAAACAGTACAGAGTAGTAAAAGTATAATTAAATCAATGATCACATCAAGGTATATACTAAAGTGACTAAGTGTTCTGAGTCAACAAAAGGATCTTTAAGAAATCACAGATTCCCCCTTAATGTGTGTTCTCAGTGTCCCTCAGCTTTACCAGCTTCCTCATCGGGATTTAGGTCACTTTAGTAACCTTGTTACCTGTTTTGAAGAATGTAGTGGTCTAACATAGTCTTATTCTTCTGAATTTAGGTTTTTGATGTACTGCTCTTAGTTTCTGCTTTATCTTCCTTTTGGTATAAGATCAGTACCTGAAATGTTAGTGCAGTTCTATATACATATAGAATCCATGTCTATCAACCCTAAGCTAATGCATAACTCTCTAAACCTTACTTCAGCCAATGGTTTTGTAAAAATGTCAGCTCTTTGAATATCAGTATGAATCTTTTCCATCCTAATATTTTTATTTTCCACATGATCCCTAATAAAATGATGTCTAATATCAACATGCTTGCATCTAGTATGTAAAACGGGATTTTGTGTGATGGTAATGGCACTATTACTGTCACAATATATAGGTACATTAGATTCTACAATATTGTAGTCTCTGGGTTGTTGTATTAGCCAAAGAAGCTGACTACAACAACTACCTGCAGCCATATATTCTGCTTCAGTAGTAGAAGTTGCCACACTAGTTTGTTTCTTAGAAAACCAGGAAATGAGCTTAGTTCCTAAGAATTGACATGAACCAGAAGTAGATTTTCTATCTATTTTACATCCTCCAAAGTCAGAGTCTGAATAACCACTTAAGGATATATCATCATCTGCAGGATACCATAATCCTCGATTAATGGTCCCCTTTAGATATTTCAATAACCTTTTGGCAGCTTCCAGATGACTTTCTTTGGGGTTTGTTTGAAATCTTGCACACACACCAACAGAAAAAACAATATCAGGTCTGCTGGCAGTTAGATAGAGTAGAGAGCCAATTAAAGCACGATAATGAGGTTGGTCAGAAGACTTACCTCTTTCATCAGGATCCATTCTGTATGTAGGTTGCATAGGCACACTAACTGTCTTACAGGTTTTAATACCAAATTTATCTAACAAATTCCTTGTATATTTTGCTTGATTTATAAAGATACCTTCTGGAGTTTGTTTTACTTTAAGACCAAGAAAATATGTCATTTCTCCCATCATACCTTCTGGAGTTCTATCAACCTTGCCCTTAGTAAAACCATTTTTAATTAAGAATAAAGAGAGAGTATCATATCAGGCTCTTGGGGCTTGTTTCAATCCATAGAGTGCTTTCTTTAACATGTATACTTGGTGACTATTCACTTCAAAACCAGGTGGTTGTTCCACATAGACTTCTTCAGCAAGTATACCATTCCAAAATGCACTTTTCACATCCATTTGATAAACAGTGAATTTCATATGTGCAGCATAAGCAAGAAACAATCTTATAGCTTCTGGTATAGCTACAGGAGCAAAAGTTTCATCATAATCAATACCCTCAGCTTGAGAGTAGCCCTGAGCAACTAATCTAGCTTTGTTTCTAACTACAAGATAATTTTCATCCTTTTTATTCTTAAAAATCCACTTAGTACCTACAACATTATGATCACTAGGTCTATCCACAAGTTCTCAAACTTCATTTCTAGTGAACTGATTAAGTTCTTCTTGCATGGCTATTATCTAGTTACTATCACTTAAAGCTTCATTCACAGTTTTAGGCTCAATGGAGGATAGAAAACAACACCAGCAAAATAAAGACTTACTAGGTTCTTCCTGGGAGTCAAACAATTGTTTTCTAGTTTTAACACCTTTACTAGAATCACCTAGAATCAGATCAGTAGAATGAGCAGACTTCCATGTCCTTCTATTCTTAATAGGAATACTATCATCATTCATATCATGCAAATCATCATGCAGATCAGTATCATTGCTTTGAGTTAAATCAACATATTTGTTCATAGGGGAGCAGTCATTCCATTCTGGCAGATCAGAAGTTTTAGATGACTTACCTTTGTCTTTTACCTTTTCTTTATCAGAATCATGATCTAGGACATTCAGGAAAGGATTATATGCTTGTACAGATTCATATATTTCTGCATCATCATCATCATTGTTGGTTTGAAGCTTTAGATTGTCAATTTTCTTACTGAGCTGATGATCAGCAGAGTCCTGCACATTCTCATCAAAGACTACATGGGGTGTTTCTTCCACACATAGGGTTGAGTAATTAAATACCCTAAATGCTTTGCTTACTGAAGAGTATCCCAAGAATATCCCTTCATCAGCTTTTGCATCGAAAGCATTTAATTTACTTTTACCATTGTTATGGATGAAACACTTACATCCAAAGATATGAAAATAAGAAACTCTAGGTCTTCTACCTTTCCATACCTCATAAGGTGTTTTACCATGCACCTTATTAAGAGTACTTCGGTTTTGGGAGTGGCAAGCTGTGTTAATGACTTCAGCCCAAAACTTCTGAGGTGTGTTGAATTCTGCAATCATTGCTCTGCAAGCTTCTTTTAAAGTTCTGTTTCTCCTTTATGCAACACCATTTTGTTGGGGGGTTCTGGCTGCACTTGTTAGATGCTGTATGCCAGACTTAGAGCAGTAGTCAGAAATGTAACAGTTAATAAACTCAGTCCCCTTGTCACTCCTTATTTTGACAATGGGTTGACCCTTTTCAACCTGTAACCTCTTCAATAGATCTGGAAGAAGTGTTTGTGTATCACTCTTTTTGTGTAGAAAGACTACCCAAGTAAACTTAGAATAGTCATCTACTACAACCAGAGTATACCTTCTTCCATTCAATGTAGGAGGTTTGATAGGACCATGAAGATCCATATGCAAGAGTTCTAAGACTCTGCTGGTTGAAAGAGTTGGAATGGACTTAAATGAAACCTTTACATGTTTACCTTTTTGACAGGAGTCACACATTTGTGATTTGGAATAGATTTCATT
This sequence comes from Galeopsis tetrahit, assembly GCA_963675135.1. Lineage (NCBI taxonomy): Eukaryota > Viridiplantae > Streptophyta > Magnoliopsida > Lamiales > Lamiaceae > Galeopsis > Galeopsis tetrahit. The sequence continues at coordinate 62,072,711 of OY776122.1, read as the reverse complement.
TGGAATTCCCTAAACAAGATGTTCTCTAGGAATCTTGTTGATTATCTTAAAGTTCAGGTGGCAGAGGCGTTTATGCCAGAGCCAACTGTTTTCTTTAGGACTCTTAGTAATAAGACAAGCATTCTTAGGACAACTATTCCAATTCACAATGTATACACTTCCTTGTCTTGTGCCAACAAGTAACACATTGTGAGTCCTTTTGTCTATTATTTCACATCTTCTGGTCTTGAACTGAACTTTGTATCCCCTGTTACAGAATTGAGATACAGATAGCAAATTATATTTCAAACCTTCAACATAGGAGACATCTTGGATTTCAATATCTCCATTCTTGATGAATCCGAATCCTTTTGTGATTGCCATGGAGCTATCACCAAAGATTACTTTTGGTCCTTCCTGCTCATGATAGTTGGTAAGCAATGCCTTGGTACCAGTCATGTGGTGTGAACACCCACTGTCTATGTACCAGGTCTCACCCACTGAACCACCTTTCTTGTATAAGTCCAGTCGATCCTGCAAGGTAGTGATCTTAATAATTTAGGTACCCTAGTTTATTGGGGTCCTTGGGGGTTAGCAGTGAGAGGTACCCAAATGAACATTGAGGATTTGAATAGATGGGACCTCTTCAGTTTTCTTCCATATTTATCACAAAACAATACTTTATTAACCAATTCAGAATTATCAGCAGACTTAGGATCTATTTTTCTGAGATAGCCTTTCCTTGGTTCTATCCCTTTTTCAGTAAGATCAGTATGTCTGTAATAGTTTTAATAAGGTCTAAAAGCATGTGGACCATACGGCTTATAAATGCGTTTTGGTCTTTCCTCTCCAGTACCATCATAAGATAAAGGTGGAGGATAAAGAACAGGTTTGTTAAGATAATGAGGCACAAATTTCCTAGGTTTAGTTGAATACAGCTGAGACTGCCTTATAAAAGGAGGTCTAGGCTGTTCCCAACTTGCCTGTGCTTGTCTTGACCTATTGTTCTGAGTTTGTCTCTTCTGATACCAGGACTGTTCTGCTTTGGTCAGAGGAGTATAACTCTTCTGGTATGGTCTTGACTGTACTGGTCTTAATACATTCTTCATTTTGCCATTCTTAGTAGTAGGAGGAATGTATTTGGACTGTACTTTAGGTTTTGGATCATTATCATAAATCATAGGTTCTTTTCCTTTATCTAGTTGCAAAGAACTTGAACTAGCTCCATTAGTGTTCTTAATGCCTGAAGTAGAGGAACTAGGCAGATCAGTATCTATCCCACTTTTATCATTTGGAGCTCTATATCTGTCTGAGATTGTTTGATTAATCTTGGTAGAGTTAATCATCCCAGATAGCTTTCGATCTAGGCTCACTACCTCAGATTCTAAGAATCTATTGCGCTCTTCAAGTTTTTCACATTTAATCTTTAAATCATTGAATTCATTAGTCTCTTTGGCTTGAGTTTTAAGCATACCCTGATATAGTTTATCAATGGATGCATACTTTTCTCGGAGTTAGGACAACTCTTCTGATAGTCGTGCATTTATGACAACTATATTAGGATCCACTTTCAACTGAGCTTCTTTCAGATTAATGATTTGTTGCTTTAAAGATATATTCTCATCACTGATTTCAATGAATGCTTTGTTAGCTTGTAGAAGGTCTTCTTCAGTCACTCCTTGGGAATGATGAAGACTACTTCCTACACTACTATCAGCAGCATCACTTTCATCAGTGTCAGAATTTTTGCAAGATTGAAAAGAATTAGCAGATGATACCTCATCATTTATTTTGGCCATCATTGCCAGTCCATCATCCGCGATGAAAGCTTCATTCTCATTGCTAGAGGGGTATTCAGATGAAGACGAGGGCAACTCTTCTGAATCCGAATCAGATTCATTGTATGCCATCATTGTCTTCTTACCCTTGGCATATTTTCGATCTCTTCTGGCTTTCCTTTCTTCTCGATCTTTAGAACTCAGATCAGGACATTCATATGCATAATGACCTGGCTTATCACAGTTATAGCACACAGGATTGTTAGTAGATCTCTTAGGTGGTGAACGATTTCGATTCCTGTCATGCTTATCAATAGAGTTCCTATCTTTCTTATCAAAAGACTTTCTATCCCTCTTATCAGATGAGTTCTTATCTCTCCTGTTCTCATTAGAGATCTCGTCCCTTCTTTCAAAAGAGTTTTAATCCCTTCTGTTCACAGAAGAGTCCCTGTTACTAGAACCCTTGGTTTCCTTATAAAATCTCTTATATCTACCATACCTCCTATTTAGTCTATCAAATCTTTTGATCATAAGGCTCATCTAATCTTTCAGACTAAGATCAGAACAATCTAGTTCATCTTTTATGCTTGAGGCCTTAGACTTAGATAATCTAGACCCCTTAGAGGTTGAGGCTTTAAAAGCTATGTCCTTAGAGGCATCCTTATCCTTATGACTAACAGTAATAGGATCTTCTTCATCTAACTCAAACTCATGTGCCTTAAGGGTCTGGAACATAGTTTCTGCAGGCCAAGAATCAATGTCTTGTGTGGTTTTAATGATCATTTTGACCATTTTCCACCTTTCATCCAAAGCTTTCAAGATTCTCAAGTTAATCTCTCTTTCAGTATAAGTCTTTCCTAACACGTCAAGATCATTCATAATCTTTGTAAATCGAGTATCCAATTCATCAATTGTTTCACCTGGCTTCATCTTAAATGTTTCAAACCTTTGGACAGCTGTGGACAGTTTGCTTTCTTTGATCAGTGTAGTACCTTCACAAAGAATAGCTAATTTGTCCCACATTTGCTTAGTAGTCTTACATTTTAACACTTTGCCAAGATACTCATTTGGCAAGGTGTGTAAAATATAATTCTTAGCAAGACTATCCAAATTGTTTTGACGCATTTCTTCAGAAGTCAGTTCTGACCTTGGTTTAGGGACTAGTGCTCCAACAGGTTCAGAAGGATCCAGAGTTGCAGTGTTTTCCACCATGGTTGTGATTGGTCCTTCTTTGACCACAGAAACCATCAGATCATGGGTTGAGCTAAAGATTGCCTCCATCCTAAGCTTCCAGTAGTCATAATCTGCAATCTTGAACTTAGGAAGTTTGTTCACATTAGTTTCATCAATGTTTGATCAGATAGATAAGATCAGTAGTATAGCAGATAATTTTCAAGTATTCAGATAGTGACAAATATCAAGGAATAGTAGCAAGATCAGTGAGATTTCCCTCAAGATCTACAAGGTTATCAAGAAACAGCAGTCCAAAGAACTACTGCTTTGATACCACTTGTTGATCCCAAGTTGAGTTAACATTGAGTAAGCTAAGAAATTCTAGAGGGGAGGGGTGAATAGACTTTCTAAAATCCTTCAAAATATCATAGTTTTAATGCGGAAATGTGTTCTGAATAGTACTGTTCTTACTGGGTCAGATCAGTACTTCCAGTTTCAGTTTTATACTCAACTTTTATTCAGATCTTTACTTAGTAAATTCTACTGTTCTTGGTTAAACAAATATCAAACAAATATCAAACAGAAAAGTAAAGAACACAGAATTTTATAGTGGTTCGACCAAAAAGTCTACATCCACTCTCACAATCCCAGTTGTGATGTTTTATTAACTCTTCCTTCTTGAGTTTCTTGTGGCTTAAAGTCCCAAGATTAAGACTTTGATCTTTTCGATTACACTTCCAAGTGTATCTTCGATCGACTAGTAATTTCACAAGTAACTAGCACACTTGTTTACAACAATACAAACTTTAAAATGAAAAGTAAAACTTCTCTTGATTACCCTTTGATTCTTCTCTTCAAATCTGTGGCTTCTTCTCAGTTTCTTGATCTCTTTGACTCTGTGAGTTCTTCAATGCTTTGTAGACTTGCTCTTGAATGCTTTAAGATCAGTAATTGTTCAGTAGTCTTAGCAGTAGGAGATCACACAGTATTTATAGAAATTAGTATGACAGTTAGCAGTTTGTGAACTAACTCTAAAACTGTTTTTGTAACTTCCTTTTTTTAACCGATTTTGTAACTTCCTTCAACTAATTCCAAGTCAGCATATCTTCAAATATATCTCCAGTTACGTCTTAAATAAGTTTTTCAAACTTATTCTTCAATCATACTAACTCAGCACGGTAACTTACTCTTCTTAGTTTTACTGTTCTTAGTCAGTAAGCACAGTTCTCCAAAACTGTTCTAACTTCTTCAGAATGCTTCTCTTGAACTTCTAAGCTTCTCTTCAACTCTTCAAAGTCTTCTTATTCTGAAGTAGTCTTCTGAGTCTTCATAAACTTCTGATCTTCTTCTAATCTAGTTCTAATCTACTGTTCTGAACTTTTACAATGTTGATTACAATAAAATACAACTTTACATATATAAAACCTATATATACATCAACTGAACTATATACAGAAGAGTACATCTAAGTCCTATACTATAAGCTGTCTATACAATACAAAACATCAGCTTAGTTCCTAACAGTTCTTATATCAGATCAGTAAACACACTAAGATCAGTAAACATATATAAGATAAGTAACTCAGTTTTCAATATCTCTTAAAATCAGTAAACTCATTTTATATAACACAATTATATCAACATATAATCACATATACCATTAACTTCAAGTTGTTTTTGGCCATCAAAACATACAATCATTAACTAGAACATTGTTTCACAAATTCATATCCCAACAATTAGATTCCTAGTTATTTACTTTTCTGATTTCGTTAGTTTCCTATTTGAACTAGTAGTATTAGATTCCTAGTTATTTAGTTTTCGTATGTCCTTAGTTCCTATTTGAACTAGTTTCCTTATTTTGTTAGATCCTTTTTGGACTATGGGGTATCTCTTATTACTTATTATTAGAGAATATACTATTCCTATAATACATTATACTATTCCTATAATATATTATACTATTATATTCTCTAATAGTTATTATTATTGACATAGAATATTGAATTACAATTGTTTTTCCCCGAATTATTCTAGTGTTTGTCAAAATCCTCTCTCAATTGTGTTGCGTTCTGCATGACTATTTCTTGTCATCTTAATTGTTCTCCATAATCAGTACGAGATGAAGTCTATGTGTGGTGTCAATAGCATCAGAATCATGGGCTGCAATTTTCATGTTGGCAAGGGCTGAAACAAATATTAGTGAAACATGTGGTTCATTAACCAATGATTGTGTTATTACTTATCATCATTTCTTTTGAGTGCAGGATCTAGAGAAATTGAAGAGCATAAAATGGAAAGCTGTTGTAATTGATGAGTGTCAGCAATCTGGGATATCAAATGCCCTTGAGCAAATTAAGAGTTTATCAATGGATTCAGCAATACTTCTGGTCAATGGTCAAATAACGGTATGTTCCTGTCATGTTCTTGATGCTTTTTTACTTTATCTTGTGTGTGTGTATTAAATGGTTGAATTTCCTTTTTCTTTTTTTCAAATTTTCAGGATACAACATCAGTTAAAATTCTATCATTGCTTGAGCCACATGGTGATCTTGACAAACTGAGGGGCCTGAAGCCTGAGACAAATGACAATCTTTGTAAATTGAAAGATAGATTGCCACGTTTTATTGCATATGGAAGAACTTTTCAAACATCCAAGTTCACTGAGTATTGGATCCCGGTTCAGATATCAAAATTTCAGCTCGAGCAGTATTGTCATGCTCTTCTGACTAACAGTATTCCTCTTTGTGAGTGTTATCTCATAATCTCAAAATCAGCACAGTAAACTATTGAGCTGATAGGATCAGATAAGATAACTTAGGCCTTATCAGATGAGTTGAAGGGTTTCAATCAGATGAGAAGGTGATGTTTAGAGTTCAGCACAGTTGGGATCAGCACAGTAAGATCAGCACAGTACTGGACTAAGATCAGTACTTCAGCAGACTGGACTAAGATCAGTACTTCAGCAGAGTGTACCAGATCAGCTCAGTACCAGATCAGCACAGTACTTGGGTCAGCACAGTACCAGGTCAGCACAGTACTTGGGTCAGCACAGTACTTGGTCAGTGCAGTTAAGATCAGCACAGTATGAAGTCTATCAGCAGAGTTAGCTTTTGATCATCAGAGCAGAAGAGTTGGGTATCAGAACACTAAGTAGTGATCTGATCTTTATGGGCAAGTCTTCTGGTTCGAAGTTAGTTAGTTTAACTAACAGTTTTACAGTTACAACAACTTGAGGGCATAACTACCATTTCAGTTGGGCAGTAACAGAGCACATGGGTTGTTACAAGCGATTGCAAACGGTTGATAACTGCTCAAAACAGTTCCTAACAGCAGCAACTACCTTTGGTCTTTATAAACTCTTGATTGTGTACATTGTAAAGGTTGACACCTTTTTGGGATGAGAGATTTAGTACGTTATTGTATTCTTTGAGTTGTGTGAGTTCACGAGTGAAGTGAGGAAATATCCAATTCCGAGTGAATGAGTGTGTAAACATTCTTTATCAATCAAAGAAGTACTAGTCTGGTCCAGTGGATGTAGATCACATTGATCGAACCACTTAAATCCTTGTGTGTTGTTTGTCTCGTTGATTACTTTTCTGAATTACTATCCTAGAGCAGTTATTTCTTCTATATTCAAGTGTTCTAATTAGTTGGAGACGTCTAACCGATCGGAATCAACTTGACACTCTTTCCTCTATTTCAAGAAATGATAGTATTGGGGCCCTCCAAGATATTCGTCTAACAGTTCGAAAGGTTTGCTATCATTTGGAGTTTTTCTCTGTTACTGATGTTTGCTTTTTATATATTAATAATGCTACTTTCTTCTGTTGTAGTTGTTCCATCCAATTTGAATCAGCAGCAGCTGCATCAGTCAGCTCCGAACAGGCATTCCCCTGGCCCTTCAGGCTCCCAACCAGCCAGCTCCATGCAGTGTGAACCAGCCCGATCCATGCAGCAGCATCAATCACGAGATGCTTGTTCCCCCGGGTCTTCAGGCCGGCCCATGCAGCAGCAGTCTCAATCACGGGTACATCCATCGAGACATGTCCCTGTTGCCACCCAAAGTGTGGCACCTACAGGTGTTGCAGCAGCTCGGCCCATACATTCAGCAGCAGCAAGCACTCCCCCTAACCCTAGACCTCTCGTCATCAACGCCATCTCTCCTGCTGTAGCAACTACTAATCCTCCTCGAGTTGGTGCTGTTAATAACCATTGTTCTATGCCTCCTCATCTTCAACCGTTTAGACCCTCAACCACCCCTCCTCCAACTTCACATTCTCATCTGAGGCCCGCTTCCACCCCCCCCCCCCCCCGCAACTTCACCTTCTATGTCTCGTCTGAGGCCCTCATCTACCCCCCCTGCAACTTCACCATCTGTTTTTCAATTTCGGGCCACCCAAATGTTAACTTCTCAGCCAAGGCCTCCACAGCTACATATACCTAATTTAATTACTGCTGAGCTTCAACGTGGAATGCGGGCTCCACCCAGCTACATATACCTAATTTCATCTCCAACCATGCAAGGGCCCATGGATGCTCGGGTTTCTAGTTCCATACCTGAGCAGCGACCTACTTCACTCTTACCTGATACCAGTTCCACTTTTGGCGCGTTGGAAGTATATGACTTTGAAATTCTGGCAAGTGTACAGGATAACCAGACATCTGTTGTAGCCAAAAATGTCGTTTGCTTATCTGATGACGACAACTAGTACTAGTACTAATAGCTTATGTAAAAACCACAAAAAAATCTTTACCAAAAAAATTTTTGATTTACAGTGGCGAGAAGAAAAAAAAAAAAGAGGAAATATCACTTTTGATTACTGAACTTTACCACTTTTTATATTTTCGATTTCGATGATGCTGCTAATTTTTTTTTTTTTACATCATTTCCCCTATTTTAAATTCTAAACTCTAAACCCTCAATCCCAATTTTTTTTTTTTAATTTGGCTAAAAAAATACAAAATTCACAAATATTGACATCATTTTCCCTATTTTAATTCCCAAACCCCTAATTCCAATTTTTTTTGAATTTATCTTCGATTAATATTAGTGATGTTAGTATGTAAGAAATATCTTACAATAATAAGGGTTAATTCTTAAATAAATACATCACCTTAGTCTCAGTATCAATTTAATCACGAATTTTACAATTTTTTTTTAAAACCCCAACCTTTTCGTGTTGCAATTAGATACACATTTTTTTTTCTCCGGTCAACAATTGATGATGTGGCTTGCCGAAGCTCGCCACGTATATTACACATATTTTTTTTATTTTCCCTATAAAGATTACATTTTATAAAAATATAAAATTTTATAAAAATATAAATAAAATTGTATGCGTCTCCTCCGCTTCTCAAATTAGTTTTCTTCTACCATTCTCAAACTAAATCAAGTTATTCTCTCCTAACCATAAAATTTTATAAAAATAAAATTTCATGCGTCTCCTCTGCTTCTCAAACTAAATCAAGTTTTTTCTACCATTCTCAAACTAAATCAAGTTATTCTCCTCTAACCATAAAAATTATAAAAAAAAAAAAACTCACGCATCTAATCCATGATCATGGGTGATTTGGTGAATTCTTAAATTATTTAATAATTTTGTTGTTTTGTTCAAACTAGTTCGAGAACTATAATTTTTTTTTCGGTGGACCTCAATTAATTATTGTATTTGGGTGTATACTGAAGGTAACCTTGTTGGTGGTTTTTTATTATTTTGTTCAACTAGTTCGAGAACTACAATTTATATGCTTTATGAGAGAGGAAAATATTCTAGGAATTAATGTGTTTAACACTAATGATTATTGTTCGAGATCTACAATTTATATACTTTATGAGAGAGGAAAATATTGCAACAAAAATGTTCTATCCTTATGATTTTGATTTTTAGGATTTGAAGAGAAGAACTTGATTGATTGAGTTTAAGAAGTGAGAGAGACGCCCATAACAAGAACTCTGTTCAATTTGAGAAGCGAAAAAGACGTAGAAGATGCCGAGAGTTTTTTTTTTTTATTATTTAATTTTTATGGTTAGAAGAGAATAACTTGATTTATTTAGTTTGAGAATGGTAGAAGAAAACTTGATTTAGTTTGAGAAGCGGAGGGGACACTGCAATTTTATTTTTATTTTTATAAAATTTTATATTTTTATAAAGTGTGATCTTTATAGGGAAAAAAAAAATGTGTAACATGACGTGGCGAGTTTCGGCAAGCCACATCATCAATTGTTGACCGGAGAAAAAAAACGTGTATCTAATTGCAACACGATGAAAGGTTGGGGTTTTAAAAAAAAATTGTAAAGGTCGTGATTAAATTGATATTGAGATTAAAGGTGGTGTATTTATTTGGAATTAACCCCAATAATAATAACAAAAAAAATATCTAGAGCAGAAAAGAAAGAAGAAAAAGAAGTTTTTGAAATATTCTTAATATGAATTGATAATTTTAGAGGGTTCTTTACTATTAATCTTGACCACAAATGTTAGTGGATGATCATGCCCTAATAATTATAAATGGAAAAATGAATTCTAATAATTAACTACTTTAAAATAAGTTTATGTTCCCAATTATTATACAAATTTGAAAACCAATAATTGAAATATTGTTTTTGTTATCATTATTGCAGATACTTCGTATAAACTCAAAATTACTCTATTTGTGAATTTTTATTTTTTTAGTCACACAGCAATAATATTATTGGGAGATAAACTCAGTAAAAATTGAAAAAAATTTGAGGTTTGGAGTTTATGATTTAGAAATTAAAAGAGGAAAAATGATATCAAAAAATATTTGATAACCTATCACGGTAAAGTTGTACAAAAAAGATGAAAAGTTGAAATTTGAAATTAAGTGATATTTTCCAAAAATTGTTATTAAGTTATGGTAAAAAAAAAAAAAAAAATGTAACTATCACGTTGCCCAACAGATTGGTGCTGAATGAATTAGGTTTATACTCGAAACTTGCACTATTACGGTGCCCAACAGGCACCGCCATTGATGCTGAGTCACGGTAAAAAAAGATGAAAAGGAAATTATAAAAAGACGGATAGTTGAAATTTGAAATTAAGGTTGAGTAACATTTTAACCATTAACTCTTTTCTCATTCTCATTTTTCAAGGGCATCGTGTGAACATCTAATACAGTAGTTATTTTACCGATTGTTTTTCTTTGCAAATTATACTAACACTTTTCAATGTAAATTAACATTTTTTCTATTAATAAAAAGTCATTAATGTGTGCATAGATTTAAAGTGAATAATTGACATACATTTTTAAATAAGAGGGAGTATTTCTTTTTATTTAAATTATCCTGTGAATTACTTGGGAATAGTTGTTGCAAAATCAGTGGACGAGATTAACTGTCGTTGGAACCGGAACTCGTTGGAACCGGAACAACAAGCTGTTCAAAAAATTTTAAATTGTAAATGTTAGTTTTTTTTTTGTAATTTTGTGTATAAAAAAAGTTTAAAAAATGAAAAGAAACCAAAACATAAACAACATTGCTAAATTCACCTACTCCATAATGGTATTAATTTCACATACTCAATTTAACAAGACTTACAAATTAATAACATCGACAGGAAGAGGCAGCGGCGCGGCGGCGGTTGAGCAGCGGCGGACGGCTGCAAGGAAGAAATATGAGCAAATACATAAACAACATTGGTAAATTCACCTACTCCATAATGGTATTAATTCACATACTCAATTTAACAAGACTTACAAATTAATAACACCGACAGGAAGAGGCAGCGGCGCGGCGGCGGTTGAGCAGCGGCGGACGGCTGCAAGGAAGAAATATGAGCAAATACATAAACAACATTGGTAAATTCACCTACTCCATAATGGTATTAATTCACATACTCAATTTAACAAGACTTACAAATTAATAACACCGACAGGAAGAGGCAGCGGCACGGCGGCGGTTGAGCAGCGGCGCGGCGGCGGTTGAGCAGCGGCGGACGGCTACAAGGAAGAAATATGAGCAAATACATAAACAACATTGGTAAATTCACCTACTCCATAATGGTATTAATTCACCTACTCAATTTAACAAGACTTACAAATTAATAACACCGACAGGAAGACGCAGCGGCGCGGCAGCGGTTGAGCAGCGGCGGACGGCTGCAAGGAAGAAATATGAGCAAATATATAAACAACATTGGTAAATTCACCTACTCCATAATGGTATTAATTCACATACTCAATTTAACAAGACTTACAAATTAATAACACCGACAGGAAGAGGCAGCGGCGCGGCGGGTTGAGCAGCGGCGGACGGCTGCAAGGAAGAGCGGGGTCGCGGGGGAGCAGAAAACCATACGTGAATGTTTTATTTTTTTTAGGTTTAGGTTAATGTGATTTTATTTGGTTTAATTTGATTTATCTTTTGTTATTAATTTTATTAATAACATAAGAGTAAATATGTAATTTTAATATTACATATTTTAATTAAATTAATAAATATAATAAATTATTTTATTGTATAAGGATAAAAATGTAATTTTACAATAATATATTTTAATTAATTGAATAGAAAATACAAATTTATGACACATTACGACAATACATAACGTAAAATTTACAAAAGGTAACAGGTCATCAAGTTTAAACCTTTAGATTAGATTTTTAATGGTTAGATTAACTGGATAGTCATTACGACACATTACGACACTCTGATTACATGTAGGAGGTCCCTACTATCATTGATTAAAGTAAAATATACTCCTTTTTTACATTTTATAATTTTCACTTTTCTTTTTTATCCGTTCAAATTTATAATTTCACTTTTCTAATAGAAAATACTACTTCCACTGATTACTTTTTTTTCTACTTTATCTTTTTACTTAAACTTTTATCTTTTATATAAACGAAATTATAAAATTGAAATGATAACATAATATTTGACACGTTTCATTAAAAAAAATCTTTACCAGAAAAAAAAAATGATTTACAGTGGTAAGAAGGAAAAAAAAAAAAAGGGAAATATCACTTTTCATTACTCAACTTTACCACTTTTTAGATTTTCGATTTTGATGTTGCTGCTAATTTTTTTTGACATCATTTCCCCTATTTTAAATTCTAAACTCTAAACCCTCAATCCCAATTTTTTTTTCAATTTTTACTGAATTTATCTTCAATTTATATTACTAGTGTTTGGCTAAAAAAAATACAAAATTCACAAGGGTAACACTTGTGTGCATCCGTATGCACCGTACCCACTAATTTATATTTTATCTATACCCACTAATTTAATGAGTTCACCCTTAAATCATATTTTTATTACAGTTATATGCACCCACTCATTTTATGAATTTACCCCCAAATCATTTTTTTACAACTACACCCGCTCATTTTATGAGTTCACCCCCAAATTATTTTTTTACCACAATTATCTGCACCCGCTCATTTTATGAGTTCACCCCCCAAATTATATTTAAACTACAGTTATCTGCACCCACTCACTTTATGAGTTCACCCCCAAATTATCTGCACCCGCTCATTTTATAAGTTCACCCTCAAATATTTTTTTTAAAAATAATTATATTTAAAAAACTATATTATCTTTTTATTGATTTACACAAAATATAATAAAATCAACCTTAATTTATACATTTACAATTTGCAGCCGAGTTATCGTCGATTCACCACTAAATCACCCATATTTTTAAAAATAAAATCGTAAAACATAATTAAAAAGAACTATTGAAATTAGTCACAAATCTTAATTTTTTTCTTTTTAATTTTTTTTTCAATTTTCAGTTTTTATTTCAAACTTTTTATTTCTTCATTTTTTTCCTCCTTTTTTTTTTGTTTAGTATTTTTAAATTTTTTATATAAAATAATATTATATGTATAATTTTATTATAGTCATTAGTACAATAAGTAATAATCAGTAATACCATAAACCATAATCAGTAATACCATTAATAATAATCAGTAATATTTTATACAATAACAAATAATTGCACATATCTAGTTATAATCAATAATACCAAGAAAAATTATTAGTAATACCACGAACAGTAATCTGTATTACCATTAATATTAATTAGTAAAATTGTATACAATAACAAATAATTTCACACATCTAATTATATAAAGTAATACCAAAAAATAATTATCAGTAATACCATGAAAGAATGAACAATAATTAGAATACCATAAACATTGATCATTAATATCTTATACAATAACAACTAATTTCACAAATCAAATTATATTTAGTAATACCAAAAAAAATTATCAGTAATACCATAAACAATAATAATAATCAGTAATGCCTTAATTAATAATAAATAATTCCACACAATCAGTAATACCACAAACAATAACCAGTAATACCACAATTAATAATTAATAATATTGTAATCAATAATCATTAATATTAATTCAATAGTGTATTAATAGTGATACCACAATCAATAACTAGTAATACCAATACCAATACCACTAACAATAATACCATAAAAAAAAAAGTGGAGGGAGTGCAGATCGGGGTGTACTGAAGAAAATAGGGGGTGCACATTACCAAGCCCAATTGAAGAGAACCCTAGTCAAATAGAAGGGCACCCTAGGTCAGCAGTCGCCGCCTGAGATTTCATCGACAAGCTCATCGGATCCGAGTGCCGACTGATCAGAGATCCATCGACAACATACTCACAGTCCTCCGTCGGACCGTCGTCAACCGGAGGAAGAGGCTGCGCAGGAGCATGGTGAAGAAGACGAAGCAATGTAGCTTCGATTTGGACAAATATGAACAACGAGAGCGAAGTGAGTGTTGCAGGCGAGCGCCATTGATGCCGGAGAAGCTCCTAGATCGCGAACACAAAGGAGATTGATCGAAGAAGTCGCATCAGTGGTCGAAATGAGTATATGTTTTTTACCGCCATGGATCGTGGCCGAGATGAAAGATAATGTCGATTGTCATGGAATTGAAGAATCATGATTGCGATTTGAGGAGGGGTCTCGGGCTTAAGCGGTCGGGACGAAAGCGCCGTCGTCGCCGCCGAAGGGGTGGTCGGATATGGTGGTGGCTGGGTCACCCACCGACCGACATGGATTTTCGGCATGTCCTTTACTCATCAAATTAAAATTGAAATTCAGGTGCACCGCCGACCGAATATAATAAAATCATACCTATAATATTATTTTGTATTAAGATTAAAAAAATACACATGAAAAAAATGAAAAAGAAAGGCAGGAAAAAAAAGTAAAAGAAAAAAAAATGAAGAAATAAAAAATTTGGAAAAAGGAATTGAAAATGGGAAGAAAAAAGGAAAATTAAAGAGGTGGGGTAAAAAATAAAAAGAAAAAAATCGAGATTTGTGGCTAATTTCGATAGTTTTTTATTAATTATATTTTTACAATTTATTTAAAAAAAGTATGGATGACTTGGTGGTGAATCGACGGTAATTCGACAATAACTCGTTTGTATATTGTAAATATATAAATTAGAGTTTATTTTATTATATTTTGTGTAAATTAATAAAAAGATAATATAATTTTTTTAAATGTGATTATTTTTTAAAAAAATATTTTCGGGTGAACTCATAAAATGAGTGGGTACATATAATCGTGATAAAATAATAATTTGGGAGTGAACTCATAAAATGAGCGGGTGTAGATAACCGTGGTAAAAAAATGATTTGGGGGTGAACTCATAAAATGAGCGAGTACATATAACCGTGGTAAAAAAAGATTTGGGGGTGAACTCATTAAATATGTAAGTGCAGATAATTATAGTAAAAAATAATTTGGAAGGTGAACTAATTAAATGAATGAGTGCATATAATTTGAATTTTAAAAAAATGAAATTGAGGAGGTATGCACCATGCACTCACATGCATACAAGTATTTGACAATTCACAAATATTGAATCATTTTCCCTATTTTAATTCCCAAAACCCTTAATCCCCATTTTTTTCCAATTTTTATTAATTGAATTTATCTTAGTATGTAAGAAAAATCTTGCAATAATAATAACAAAAAAAATATCTAGAGTAGAAAAGAAAGAAGAAAAAGAAGTTTTTGAAATTAAATATTCTTAATATGAATTGATAATTTTAGAGGATTTTTTTAGTATTAATTTTCACCACAAATATTAGTGGATGATCATGCCCTAATAATTATAAATGGAAAAATGAATTCTAATAATTGATACTTTGAAATAAGTTTATGTTCCCAATTATTATACAAATTTGAAAACCAAAAATATTGTTTCTGTTATCATTCTTGCAGATCCTCCTTAGTACAAACTCAAAATTACTCAATTTGTAAATTTTTATTTCTTAGTTACAACACTAATATTAATTGGAGATAAATTCAGTAAAAATTGAAAAAAATTGAGGTTTGGAGTTTATGGTTTATAAATTAAAAGAGGGAAAATGATGTCAAAAAATATTAGTTATTGGTGATCAAAATTGATATTTAAAAAAAAAAAAAAAAACTTTTATTGATATTCGAACTATCACGGTGAAAGCCTGTACAAAAAAGATGAAAAGTTAAAATTTGAAATTAAGTGATATTTTCCAAAAAATTGTTATTAAGTTATGATAAAAATAAAATTAATGTAACTAGTGTTAACGGACTAATAATCAAAACTTGCACTATCACGTTGCCCAACACCCACGCCATTGGTGCGGAATGAATTCGGTTGATACTCGAAACTTGCACTATCACGGTGCCCAACAGGCACCGCATTGGTGCTGAGCCACGGTAAAAAAAAAAGACGAAAAGTGAAATTATAAAAAGACTTGAAATTAAGGTTGAGTAACATTTTAACTCTTTTCTCATTTTCATTTCTTTTCATTTCAGGGCATCGTGGAAGTCATCTTCCACAATTTCTCACCAGGTAATGCACATTGTTTGATAATATTTGGAGAAGTTCTTATCTATATTATGTTACTCCTATTTTCTTTGCAATGTTATAATGGTAATGTCTACTGTTTGTAAAACGTCGAACGATTAAAAGATAGAGAATCACTAAATAAAATAGTTGAAGCAATGATGTATAAGAGGAAAATGAGTCGAATTTGTGTATCTTGTTTGCAAAAACTATTGAAGGAGTCAGGCTGCAGTTTTTGGTTCACTTATAAAAATAGAAATCTGCACTTTTTATATATTTAGAAATCTGCAATTTTAATATATATAGATAACAATATTTTTAAATCTTTTCTCTATTGATGCCTAGCATTCCATGGACACAAGAAGCTCCGTCCCTTTTAGATGGCGAAAATCATAACCTACACACTAAACAGTTATAATAGTTATTTTACCGATTGTTTTTCTTTGCAAATTAGAAGCTATGTAAATTAACATTTTTTCTATTAATAAGAAGTCATTAATTTTCTTAATGTGTGCGTAAGTTTAAAGTAAATAATTGCCATACATTTTTAAATAAGAGGGAGTATTTCTTTTTATTTAAATTATCCAGTGAATTACTTGTGTCGTTGTCGTTGGAACCGGAACAACAAGAACAAGCTGTTCAAAAAAAAATTAATTGTAAATGTTAGTTTTTTTTTTTTTGTAATTTTGTGTATTGAAAATTTAATCTGATTTTCAAATTCACTTTCAATTTATTTTTTGTAGTTGTACTTGACAAATTATATTAATAAAAAAAAGTTTAAAAAATGAAAAGAAACAAAAACGAAAACCAGTTTACTGCAAGCATCTTGATCAAAGAGTTTTTGAATTTTTTTATTTTTTTTCATTTTTTATCTTGTTGGATAGCAGCTGAAAGGTCAGTTACAAAGAAATCGTGCTTGAGAATTGCCAAAGTCCTTTCATGTAAGTTTTTGTGTGCTTGCTGTTTGTTGCCATTTTACCTTTGTTGTGCAACAATCATTTGTGTGGGGAGTTTATAATAACAACCAATTAATGTATTAATCATCATCATAGCCTATACTATAGATCAGCTGTGAAAGGTAGTATTTTACAAAATTTGTAGTCGTGGTTGATTTTGACGATAAACATTTTTTTTTACAGAAGTTTAAACATCAAAAAAAAAAAGGATAGAGATAGACCATCTATGAGAAACAGAAAGAGAAAACATGGTGAAGATGAAAGCTATTTCGCAGGTACTAGTTAATTAGTTTTAGTTAATACTATTTGCCAAAAAAATATCTGGAATCTAAAACTAAGTTCTTCTTCATTGTCATATGAAGCTTCACCGAGCAAAAAAAGACCCAAACCAGCCAGAACTCGAGGACGAAAAGGTTGGTCTGGGAACATTTTGTACACTAGAGTATATTTTTTTTATAAACTACAATTTGTTTCCTGTTTTAGGGAAAAAGGCAGAGAGAGCATCCAACAACTCATCCGATTCTGGTACTATCTATTGCATGTCTAAATAGATTTGATCACCTACTTGCCCTGGCCTGTAATTAAATGGACCTGTTACATTTTTGTAGATCCTGATTACGAGTTTATTTTTAAGAACCGCGGCAGGGGAACCAAGTTTGAACAGTCTTCTAAAACTGATTCGATGTTGGAAGGTTTTTTTTTTACTCTATGGCAAACACCTTATAGTAGTGTTATGTAAATGTGTATGATTAACAGGTAATCGTAGTAGTGGTAGAATGAATGATTTGCTGGAAGAATCAACTTCAGATTATAGCACTGACCGGCAAAATGGTACAAAAGGAAAACGAAAGAAGCCAACAAACTGCTTTGGTTAGTAACAAACTCTTTATTGTTATTGGTATGTTAGTTAAATAGGGGCCATGTGGGAAAAAACTGATTGAACAAAGGACTCATCTAGGGGTCAAAGTATTCTTGTTATCCATGTGCTATTAATGATATGAGATACATTTTTGTTAGGTGGTCTAAGGGTAGGCAAAAGCAATATGTACTACAGAAGCATGGTGTGTACTTGGGCTCGGAAAAGCTACGTTGTTTCGTAATGTATTAACAATATGTTGCATTTGTTTTAGGTGACGTACGAGTGAATAGAACCATAACCAACTACAGATCAAACCTGCAAACCCCGATTAAAGGAATAAAGGCACTCCGTTTTAATGAAACCCATCTTAGAGAAATTAAGAGGACCCCATTTTGGCTAATGTTTGATGCAATTTATAGATCGGAGGATGATCAGTTGAGGAGAAGATGCCAAAAAAACGAGGATGACATCAGGCAGATAATGTTGGCATTTGATGATTTGTCGGAGAGTTTCATGATTGGGGGAGAGCTGATACCCTTGGTTAATCGAGATGTTCAGCTGATTTTTGGTATCAGTGGTGGTTCCGAAACAATTCCATTAAAGGTAAGGGAGTATGAAATGCCGCCATGGATCCTCCGTTGTTTTGGACAAGAAATTAACAATCCTGATGTTCATTACGTGTTGTACAAGAAATATATCTTTGAGAAGCTTAAGGAAATGCTGAGTAGCAATGACGAAAACAGTGTTAGGGACGTTGCTCGATTGACTCATTGTTACTTGATGGCTGCGGTTCTATCTCCTAACCAGAATGCATCTATTGCATGGCATTTAACTGTGTACCTGGAAAAGTTTGACGAAATAGGCCAGTATGATTGGTGCACCTTCATTGTTGATATGTTGAGAAACCAGATTATGTCCAGCAAGAATTTGAGAGCTGGAGGTTGTACGATTATGCTACCCGTAAGAACGCCAGAATCATTAGAATTTTTCTTTCTTTCTATTTTTTGTTCTGTGTCAAAAATCAACTTTTTGCATGTTTTGCAGTTTTGGTTGTGTGAGCATACACGTTTGGTTAAGCCAAAGAACAAAGGGGCATTTCCTCGTTTTTTGAAATGGGACTTGAATGATGTGCACAAAAAGCTTTCACATGTTAAGCTTTCAAAACTAGAAGTAAGTCTTATGGACACTAGCCCCATTTATTTTCTTTAAAAAGGTTCTAAATTTATTTTTTTCCAGATAAATAAGTTGGTGTTGAAGCCCACGTCAATCGAGAAGGACAAGTTTCGAGCGCTGCTTAAGTTTTGTGAATTGGAAGGGCAAAGGCAACGCAACAACCCAAAATCAGAAGATGAGGAGAGTCATTATGATAGAGCAGACGAAGCACGTAGCCTTTCTGGTGATGAAGACGATGTTGAACTAATAGCTAAACTGGGGGCATGTGGTGACTTAAAGCCTGTGAATGAGGCTTCGTTTTCCAACAAGGACAACCATGAGGATATTTTTGCTGAAGATGACACACAGAATCTGAGTGATCTGGAGACTGAAGAAAAATCTAGTAATGACGACGAGCAGGACTTGACAAGTGAAATTGGTAAGAGAATACAGAGAAAATGTGACAGAGAAATGAAGAAACTTATAAGGAAGCACCAACAGGAAATTCAGGAGTTGCAAGAAATTTGGGAGTGTAGATTTGCTGAGAAAATGAAAGAGCAGAATCTCTTAAAAGATGCGCAGCTTAAAGAAGTTAGAGCAACACTATTATCTTCTATCAATGACGATAATGCAGAATGCCCTCAGCCATGTACATCTGTTGAACAGCATGTGGAGAGCGAAAACCGAGAGAATGATGTTTTACCTTCAACTTCATCCATAAGTGCACCAGCTGAGCCAATAGTCTGCGAAGCTCCCGTTGAAAACATTGTGACCACTAATTCACAGAATGAAGCGGTTGATCAATCAAAGAATTCCGGGGATGATGAGGAAGCTGTGGAAACCATAGCTTTGCAAGATTGTGGTGACTTGTTGCCACAGCAAGTATGTGTGTTTTTATTATTCTAATCAGTTAAAATTGTTTACTTTATTATTCTAATGAGTTAAAATTGATTTGGAAAGTTATATATCATCCGTTTACCATTTCCCCTTAATTTTCTATGTTGGATATGTTTCACGTAAATTTTTGCGGATGTGTATAATTAAAATTGCAGAATTAACAAATCTCTGTCCATAGGTACAGAAAGATCAAACTGGAAGAAGTTTGGGGTCTGCTGAACTGCAAGAATCTGATGTGCCAGCTGTCGAAAATCATCGCACCGAAGTAGCAACATTGGAACCCACTGCTACAAATTCAGCACCGTCATTGTTAACTGACGAATTAGAAAGGTTACGTATAGAAACTGCACAACTGGACAAAACTCTTGAAAACATGGTCAGTCTTGAACTTTTTGTTGATCACATTTTATATGTGTAAGTCTGTTATAGGAATCTCTTTCCTTACACAGGTGTCACAGCTGAAAACTGAGTGTGAGAAGGAAATAGAGGAGGACAATTCTGAAATACGAAAAAAATATGAGGTGAAACATCAGGAGACTGAAGCTGCATTTAGACTGAAAAGAAACGAACTTGACAAGAATCTGGACAAAGTTTTGAGGAGCAAAATATTGGCTGAGGCTTTCAGATTTAACTGCTTGCCTTCCGAGGTCCCTGGCACGAGGCAAGGTAACTGATTTATGGAGAGCTCGGATTTTTGGAGAATATTAGGGAATATATCCTTTTTGTCCTTCATATGTTGAGTTTTGAGGTTCAATATGTGGCTCCTTTTTGTCACTCATATCTCATATTTAAATATAAATATAAATCCTTTTTTATTATATAGGAGGAGTATTAATAATGTTACTTTGTGTTGCAGTTGTTCCATCTCAGAACTGGCATTCCCCGGGTCCTTCAGGTTCCCAACCAGCCTGCAGGCCCATGCAGCAGCCTCAATCGAGACCAGTCCCTGTTGCCACTCAAAGAAGCGTTGCAGCTCAACTCGTACATTCAGCAGCATCAGGCACTACCTCTAACAGTACTAGACCTCTCGTCATCAATGTCATCTCTCCTCGTGTTGGTATTGCTAATAACCATTGTTCTATGTCTCCTCATCTGAGGCCCTCCTCCACTTCACCCTCTGTTTCTACAACCATGGATGCTCCGGTTTCTAGTCCCGTAGGTAACCAAGCATC
Source organism: Galeopsis tetrahit (assembly GCA_963675135.1). Lineage (NCBI taxonomy): Eukaryota > Viridiplantae > Streptophyta > Magnoliopsida > Lamiales > Lamiaceae > Galeopsis > Galeopsis tetrahit. The sequence continues at coordinate 62,051,901 of OY776122.1, read as the reverse complement.
TGGTGTAGCCAAAGAGGACGACAACTAGCTAGTACTAGTACTAATATATATGATTACATTTTCTAATGGTAGCTGGTAAGTAGGAAGAAGGAAGTTGAGTGATGGTGAAACAAAGCAAGCTTAATTTTTACTTATTTATTAATCGACTATTTATTGTATTCCAAGAATTTTCAACTTCCTAATACTGATTTGTGCCATTTTGTTGACCAAAACAACGGGCTTTAAGGACATCCCTTTCAATTGTTCAATACCTACTAATTAAGTTGCACTTGAGCTGCCTAAACTTACAGACTAAATATTCAAAAATTAAGATAATCAAATATCAACCATATAATTTGTGAACGATTGTATAACCACGTCATCTATGTAAGCTGGTAAAATAAAATATTTCCATTTATGCTCATTTTTTAATCATAGATCTTGATGAATAATGATTAGTTTATATATGAAGTAGAGTGATTTGAAGTATGATATTGTTTATTTATAAATAAAATGAAGGAGAATTTAAGTAAATGATGGTTAAAGTGAGAAGATAAAAAATAGTGTGAATAGAGAAGTAGTATTTTAAGGAGGTAAATGAGAATAAACAAATTGGACAACAAAAAATCAAAGAGAAAATAATTAAATAATTGGATTTAAATAATTGTTAATACTTCTATTGTTTAGTGATTTTAAATACGATAGTGTAAATAATATAGAAAAGGATAAATAAAACGTCAGACTCCAATACTCCATGCGCCGCTTCAATTGAAAATTGCCATCAACTTGATTTTTTTATTGTATTTTTATTTTGAATTGAAAAGTCGATATTGAAGGAATGAAGACTATTACTTTCAATTATTTTATTTATTAACCTCTTTAAAAATTTATGTATTAATAAAATATAATATAGTAGTATAATTTTGGGGGAAACTTATATAATATTTGGTTACATACAGTGTGCATAGGTATATGGAATTATGGATTTCTCAACTATGATTTCTATTACTATAAAATTTGTTTAGCAATAGCGAATAGTATTATGTTAATAAGAAAATAAAAATAATGCAGTTACATTATTAGTACTACTACTAATTAATTAATAACATGATTGAATTTTTTATTTTATTTTTAGATATTATTATAATGTAGAATGAATATATCAGACTTGTAAAATAGATATATGAAAAAATAACTACTGTATTCATTATAAAAATAATTGCTCCAACTTGAATGAAAGGGCAATTTTAAAATAAAGAGAAATGAGACATTTGTCATCTAAAGCAGATTTAGAGTATGATATTCATTTGAATTTTAAAACACAGCAGGGCGACGTGGTGTAGTCCAACAACAAAATTGACATAATTCCCCACCTAATTATCATAAATGCATGGCTGACATCCAGGGAAAAGGGAAAACTTTTAACACACTTTTTCTGAGTCAAGAGAGGGAAATGGTATAACACAAGATTCAAATACTAGTTTAAAATGGGGAATATCCTATTCCAGCAATTCAGTAATCATTAGAAGGGGAGGTATACGTACTGTATGAAATTGCCACTAGTTTAATTTCAGGGCTCATCTAATCTAAGGGGGTGTTTGCAATCTATGGTGCATTATTAGAAGTGATTAAAATTGATATCTATAGTAAGATAAAAAGTGACGAAGTTTGATAGCTCAAGTGGTTAGAGCACCACTACCTAGGCTTTAGATCCTGGGTTCGAGTCATGGGAAGGGGAAAAGGGATGGGTATTTAATGTAAATCCAAAAAAAAATTAGTAAGATAAAAAGTGGATGGTGTTTTAAAATAAAATGATTTTAAGCAATTGGATAGAAGTTGATGGTGTTTTCAAAAAAATCACTTTTTATTAATTTTACAAAAATAACCTTGTATACCAAAAGTGTGAGCAAAATATATGCATAGGAAAAAGTGAGGTTAAAGTTGGAAAAAAAGTTGGTATATATTTACCAAAATGTCATAATCACTTTGAAGCAGGTAAAAGCTGGTGAAATGTTGCTTCATAGAATCTGCTTTTAAGTACTTAAGTTAATCAGTTTATTGAGTTTCCAAACATTTCATAAGTGATTTTAGGTTTAAAAATAAGTGATTATAAGCTATCACTTGAGATTGCAAACACCCCCTAAACCTCTCAATAATTGTAAATAAATAATCAATTTTATATATTATTGTAAATTAGACTTTTTGGTAAATTCATTTGTACCCGAATAAGACGTTTTGAAATTAGATTAGATTTAAAGAATAATATTGTATCATTATAAATGTGTTATGTCGGCAAAAAGTTTAAATTATGTTAGATTCGGACACATATGATCGAGTTTGCCAATAAGTCTAATTTACAACAATAGGTAAAGTTGATGATTTATTTGCAATTATTGAAAGGTTTAGATTATATTTCAAATGAATAAAAAGTGGTGATTTAATTTGCAATAAACCCTTAACTTTATTACTTAGCATACTTTATTTTATTAGATTGCTCATTCAATTTTGATGTGGAGTTTTTAGTGACAGTTGTTTATTATTATTTTTTTTGTAAAGAAAGAAGAAACAATTGAGGAGTGGTTCAAACTAAAGCACATCTTCAATCCATTGGGTCTGCTCCGGTCCATTTGTGAGGAGTAGGAGAGTTACAAGCTAGTCTAGCTAGCTCATGTTCGACGTTGTTCCGTCTTTGAGAGATATGATGAAGTTCCCACACTAGGCTTCTACTTACCTCCCTTTTGATCAACTCCAAGGTGGATCCTTCCAAATCTGGTACAGGATGTTCGTTGCGGATTAAGAGACAGCGTCAAGCGAGTCCGAGCAAATCCCGTCCAAAGGGATGTTTCTACGTTTGCATGCCCTCGTCCCTTCCAGGAATGCTACAAGTTCCGCCCCTAGGACCGTTCCTGTTGGATTTATTCTGGAGCACCCTGCAAGGACTGGTGGCCCAATCTGATTCCTGACTACAAAGCCAATAAAGTAACCCGTAGTTTTATCATTATAGTCTGCATCCACGTATAACAGTTGCTTGCAGCTTTTCCCTAACTAGAACTCTTGGGTGCCTTGGTCTCTCGTGTCGTGGTAGACGTCATGTGCAGACTGGTACTCTGATAGTTAGTTAGAAACGTCAATGTCAAATCGATCGATTTCATGCAGAACTCTCATGCCAGAGCCCCATTGCTTTTGTTACCATGGATGAATGAGCATCTATCCCTTCCAGATCGCCCAGCTATCGTAAGAATGGTGTCCAAGTCTGCACCATCTTCTTTCGAGGGAAGCATGTCAAGTAGGTCAATTATATGAGGATGTTCCACAATAACTTTTACACCTTTAAAATGGTAAGTCCCTTATAAACTTCATTCTCTCAATATTTATAATTTTACTCAATATATCATTATTTTTTAGCTCACACATACATTCAAGTCAACTCATTTATTTAATTTATAAATAAAAGTTTACAAAATTATCTGTCAAAATTACACCTTTTTAATCAACTCATTTATAGTCATTATTACACCTTTTTAATATGTGTGTCCACCTACATAAGAAAGTTATTGTATAATGGAGGGGAAATGGAGGGGTAAAATAATTTTTTTGCTGAGGGTGTATTAGTCACTTTAGAAAAATAAGTTTAAAAAATAATTTATTGTGAAAAAATAACACTTTTGTGTAATTTTGAGATGTTGAGAGGGAGTGATTGAAAATAATAAAATAATTTTATGTCCATTTTAGAAAGTAACCACTAAAGACAAAATGGTCAATTCGAGGGAGTGAGAGTAAAATGACATCGAGGCAGTGTAACCTAAATTCTGTTCCCTATAATATCATTAAAACCATTTAAAAAAATATATATATATATATATATATATAGTGCAGTATTATGTATTTTATTAAATGAAATACTTCGTTTTTCGATAAATATTAAATTTAGAGAATTTTATTCTCAATCAATCAAAGTATTGAAGAATTACTAATGAAATTTTCATGACATATAAAAAATATGAGAGATGAATAATAAAATAATGTTCTTAGAGAACTCTTTCATAGGTAAGTTAAGGATAAATGAGATGAAAATAGCTCAACATACAAATTAATTTATTATCGTTTAAAATCTATATATATAAAAGAAGGATGAAGGCTCTCCAACTTTCGCCACATGTGCAATAAGAGGTTTTTTCTTTCTTTCGTCACATATCATTTTGAAACCAAATTATTATGTCGATTATAAGTAGAAAGATGGAGATGGAGAGACTCTCAATCAATTATGCAGTTAATTAATTCCACAATAAGAACAAATGGTTTGTAACAGTTTCTCTTTAGAAAGAATACGTTCCATAAAATTGAGATGAAGGTCCGGGACTACGAATTTGATCAATATGGCATCGTGAATAATTCTATAAATGCAAGTTATTGTCAACATGGTGAGTGTGATTTGTTAGATATATTTGTGGCATAGTTAAGTTTACAAGTTTTTGTACACTTGATGTTAATATAAACTGTTTTGGTGAAGGGATGCTATATATTCTAGAACAATGAAGGGATGCGCGTCGTCATTCGTAAAACAGTTTTGTGAATCATGGAAAATGTGGTCATTACTCTAAAAATACAATACAGTGGTGCTTTGTCTCTTTTAGTTAGTAAGGTAAAGGGAAAAATTGTTACGGTTATATATCATTCTTGTATTGAAAGATTTCGAGTAGTGTTATAAATCATCAATTTTTTTGCGTAAAATGGGTAAATGTTTTTTTTTAGGAGGAGTGTCAAATGGCATTTTTATCTTAGGGAGATGAATTTGTGTATTAGACATACAATTTATAATCAATTGTTTTGTATTTAATTTACACTGTAATATTTTTAAACATATTTATTGTTTGAGCTTTCATTCATTTTTTTTTTTAATTAGGTAGTAGTGTTCTAACCACTTGAACTATCTCTCATTTTGTTATTTTCATTTAAAAATAAAAATAATATTAATTAAAGAGGTGGGGTTCAATCGAACCCAGGTCGTTTGAGAGGTGGGGTTCAACAAAAATCGAACCCAGGTCGTTTGCTCGGTTAGCTCTGATACCATGAAAGAATTTCGTTTTATCTAAAAGTCCAACTTATAGAGAGGTTGAAAATTAATTTTTGTATATTAATTCTTAATATCGTTAAACACATGTTTGTCAAATGAAAATTATAAAATGTGAGGAAATACTTTTTGAAAAAAAAATTAAATGTACAATATCTCAAATATATTTTTTACAATACAAATCGAACATACTCCATAATTTTAGAGCTAATAGGTCTGCATGAGTCAATCCAAATGATGGGGAATTAAACATTTACCTCCCTTTTTTTTCAAAAAAAAAAAAAAAAAAAGGAATCGGGGAATTACACATATACCCCTATTTTTTCCCTTTATTATTTTCTTCCCCTTTTTTTGGGTTAAAGACTTAAAGTAGAATTTAATTCATTTCAGTTTAATTTCGCCGGAAAGCATATAATCAAACATTCACACTGATCTCTTCAAGTCCAAGCTAAATTATAATAACCTCTCTTTCTCTCTCTCTTTTTCTCAATCTCTGGCGATATTTGTAAGTCTTTTAACTCTACTCTCTACATTTCCATGGATTTCTGATTCGATGCTGTATAATCACTTCATTTTCTCGAATTATTTTAGTTTATTTTTTTATGTAAATTCCGTCGCTCATACATTTGGGGCTCCAGTGATCGATCTTTCACAAATATACGGAATTGGAAGTCCTTTTGGTGTTTTCTAGATTCTAGTCACTTCCTTGATAAAATCTAGGCTCAGTAGTGGTACTCCAGTGTTATACATTTCGTTGAAGATACGCGTAATTGATTATCAATATCACTTGGATAATTTTATAGATGAGTTGGAAAATCTGTGCCAATAATTTGATTACATCATTTTATAATACAGTATAGTTTTTGATAGTGCTGGTCAGTGTAGTATGTGCTTTGGGAACTGTGCATCTCGAAGACCAAGATTTAGGGAATTTAATTGTTGTAGATGTAACCTTGAAGTTACTTGATTTTAACTACTCCTTCTTAGTTTTTTCGTGCTCATTTCACTGCCTCGGCGATTATAAAAGCTAAATGAGTTGTAATGGGGATTAATTGCACTAGCAAAAATTAATCCTGCAGCGCTGTCTTAATTGCTTGCCAAATTAAGAAAAATTCTGAGTGGGTTAAGAGATTAGAATGTGAAGTTTAAGCATTAGGTTTTCTATATAACTCTGATGTGTATGTGTTTTTATAGGATTTTCATTTTGTGGACTGTATCTGGATTTCTTGAAGTGGCAAATGCGATATAAGTTATTAAATAATTGATTACTGCCTCGAGTTGAGCAAACGATTCTTCACAATGGGAACCTTACATCGCAGGTTTATAGAAATGCTGTTGATTTAAGTCAAATTCAATCCTAGATCTGGCATGTGGTTTACTTATATTTTGTTTTCCTTGTGCAGTGGGGTTTATAGGAAGTCAAATGATACTGCCCAACTCCTCATAACAACTATCACCGGAATGGTACTAGGCTATTTTATAGGTGTCTCGTTTCCATCTGTTTCCTTAAGTAAGGTATGTTTTAAGATTACCACATAAGCTGGCAAATTTAGATAATGAGATGTTTATCACCTATTAGGTGGTTATTATATCATGTTCTTTTTGGTTTATATTGGCAGATTAACCTTCCTTCAAGTTTAATGACATCTTTCGATGTAGCATTTAATGATGACCCTCATGGTTCTGCTAGTCGCAGTTTTCCTGAAAATCTTGGTTCGGGAAGTACTCCTTCAACACCTAAGGTACTGCTTTTTCTTGTAATTATTCATTCAAAGTTTTCCGTCATTTTGACAATCAGTGATGATTGTTTTCCTGCTTATGTTTCTGTTTTTGCTGTAAATACTAGTGAATACAGATTATGAACATCTTTTGGGTTTCAGGTATTTGTTCCTACAAATCCCCGTGGTGCACAGTCTTTGCCACCAGGAATTGTTGTTTCCGAAACAGATTTTTATCTGCGGAGATTATGGGGCGATCCTAATGAGGTAAAATTTAAAGATATCAGATATGGTGACAGCTCTAAGAATCTGAAAGAATTTGTTCTTTAAAGTTCTCTCTCTCTCTCTCTCTCTCTCTCTCTAAAGTTGTATGTGATCATGTTAATATACATTGGCATTGTTACTTGTACTATGGATTCACTGGGTTATATAACTTATACTTAGGTTGGCTTGAAGCTTATTGTTGGAGTACTTGTTCATTATGATTGTTCCATACTTGTAGGCTGGGATAAAGTAGTGGTTGAGGATAGGGCTTTTGCTAATTGTCTTTTTCCTTGTTCTTTTATCTTGTTCGGTTTCACCACTGTACAAAAAAATCAAGGTGTAATACAATTGTCAATAGTAGGAGTATTAGCGATTATCTGTGGCATCAAAGGCTTTGTTATACATTTTTCATGAGATTTTATGGAATTGGAGAATGCTTACAACTACATGCTGGTACTTTCAGGATCTTAAAAAGAAGCCAAAGTACCTAGTAACATTTACAGTTGGTTTCAATCAGAAGAAAAATATTGATGCAGCAGTTAAGAAGGTTGTGTCTCTTTAAATTTTATTGTGCTATAAATATACTTTTTTCTCCATGGAGTTCCTCTAAAACTAACTTTGGTATAATATCGCAGTTTTCTGCGGATTTTCAAATACTGCTTTTTCATTATGATGGCCGGACCAGTGAATGGGAGGAATTTGAGTGGTCACGTCGTGCCATCCATGTCAGTGCAAGAAAGCAAACAAAGTGGTATTATTCTGCAGATTTTGCTAGCTGTTGGTCATTTTTGGTTATTCCTTTATGATGTGCCTTGTATAGTGGACTAGAACCTGTGAGGCATGTTGATCACAATCTCTAAAAAGCAAGTTTCTTCGGTACATCTTAATGTTTTTTGGTTAAAAAATTTCCTAACTTACATTAATTATATTTTAACCTGATACAGGAGATCAAGAAAGTGCTATCAATATGATCTTGCATTCTTGCTGAGACTCTAGCTAATAACTTCATGTTCATTCAATTATGAATCGCAACTTAGGAACTATCTTGTTTCTTGAAGTTTTAAGGTAGTTATTTTTGCTGATTTTGGCTTCTGCATATTGTCTGCTTCTGCAGGTGGTATGCAAAAAGATTTCTACATCCAGACGTTGTAGCAGCATATGATTACATCTTCATTTGGGATGAAGATCTTGGTGTTGAACACTTTAATGCTGATAAGTAATATGCATATTCCTTTGTTCTGAAAACTAAAGACTCATGTATTCCTCTTTTTTGATAACTTTTTACTCATCCACTGATCTGGTACTTTCTCGGCATGCTTAGATATATACAGTTGGTTAAGAAACATGGTTTAGAGATATCCCAACCAGGTTTGGAACCCAACAACGGGCTTACATGGCAAATGACCAAGAGGAGAGGTGACAGAGAAGTTCACAAGTAAGTCCCCTGATCAACAGTCCAAACACCCCCCTTCTTCTCCCAAATAAAAACCAAAAAAACAAGGGCAAACAAATGTATTTTGATATATTTTAATGGATGTCACTGCTGAACAGGGATACAGAGGAGAAACCAGGCTGGTGCAGTGATCCACATTTGCCTCCATGTGCAGCGTAACTATTCTTTCTCAGTATATTCTTCCACTAATGTGCATGTTTCTGCATTTATGTCTATATGCTTCTCAGGAATTTTTGTGTCTGGAATTCATGGGTAATGCCATCAACCGAGACATTTGTTATATATTTCTGTTTGAGGGGATAATTTTTTTGGTACAGATAGTGCTTGGAAATTGTTCCACACTGTAATTTATTGTGTTATTAAGTGAGAGGAATAGTGTGGCTCTTGAATATTTGAGAACTGTTATTTAGATCTGGTTGTTAACTGTTGTTTTCATTGTTTTATGCTATTCTCTCAGCATACCTTGTTAATTCTTACGCAGATATCGCATGTTGTGTGCTTGCTAGTTAGGTTTAATGGATTTTAATTTTTAAGTGATTTACAGTCCTATATATATGTTGAGTAAACTGAATTCTGATTTAATGACATGCAAGTACAAGATAGCAAGTTGTAGAATGAATTGGTAAAATACTAGACTAGGTGATGAGCGTATTATAATTAAGTCAACAGATAAACAATAAAGTAAACTTATTTCAAAATGGGTAGAGAGTGCATGGTGCATTAAACATTACGACCATAGAGGATTTTCTGAAACTCTAATTAAATCCTCTCCGTACACCATTTTGTTGAAAGCGTAGTTTAAAAAAGGCATGCCCTAAAGGTGCTCAAGGTTATAGGTTCTGCACCTCTTTTGTTTTTAGTCAATCACAGATTCTAAGGCGCGCACCTCCTCTTGTCCTTTTCAGAATTTCTTCACCCCAAAACGTGGTTTGTATAATTTTTTGAAATAAAAAATAACTCCAAAGAAATCAAAGGCAAATCATAGACAAGAAAACAGTGTTGAATTTAGGCCTAGCGTTCAAGAAAAAAATTGGTAAAAAAGGAGGAACTGAGAAACAACACTATTGCCCCTATGGCCTATACACTAGGTTCTTTTCTCCATTTTTGTTTGATCTTATCTCTTTTGCTACAATTGTTATTTATGATGAGAATGAGAACTAGACTATTGATTAGTTGTTGGCTTTGCTACATTTGATGTTTTTTCATGTTTACATTAGTTGTGATGTTCATTAGTTGACTTTCGGGTTTTGTTATGTGATTTTATATGGTACTGAACTTTAATCTATAGGACAGTATGTGTCAAATATGTTATATAAATATAAGAAACATGTTTAGTGAAAAAGGATAAGAGGCGCGCCTCGGGCGCTGGGACACCTCTTGTGCCTTTTAAAACTATGAAACTTGATTTTCATGAGGTTTGCAGATATGCTTATCATGAATCTTCATATTTAGCCTAATCTCCAATGTATACATTCTCACCTCACTTAGCACACAAATAATCTGTATTACTCCTACAACTTTTCAGCTTTGTAGAAATCATGGCTCCTGTATTTTCTCGTGAAGCTTGGAGGTGTGTTTGGCATATGATTCAGGTATTTTTCGAATTTTGATTTTGGTACATACGAGTCTCCTTCTCAAGTTTCGTTTTTCTAATTTCAGTTTTCCACCACTCATTTGCTTTTTTTATGGTTTCTATTAGTGTTTCAGCTTGTTATTAAAGCTGTCACTCTTTCTTATCTTGTGTTTGCAGAATGATTTAGTACATGGATGGGGATTAGATTTTGCATTAAGAAGATGTGTAGATGTTAGTCTCTCTCTCTCTCTCTCTCTCTCTCTCTCTCTCTCTCTCTCTACTTGGTCAAAACCATTTGACCTCTTTAATTTTGACCCTGCAGCCTGCACATGAAAAAATTGGTGTTGTTGACTCCCAGTGGATTATTCATCAAGTGATTCCATCACTTGGAAGTCAGGTCTGTCCTTCAATACCTTCCCAAAGTTTTGCGTATAATCTTTCTCACATTATTCTGATTGCTTGACATTTCTTTTATTAAACTTAGTTGTGCTAATATTCTTCTCTTTCTCTCGTGAGTACTTCCATTAAACTATTTCACGTTCGAGGAAATGGTAAGCCTGCATATGAACACCATAAAATGTCGAAAGAGAAAAATGCATCCATATCTCTGCTGCTAAAATAACTAAAAAATCTCTACAGTATGCTCATTAGTATATTTATATGTTTATTGTTGATCATTTCATCAAGTGTGATACTAACTAGTGGATTTTTTTCAATCTATTTGAACTACAGTGTTAACATGAGAATTGCCTACTTGATTATTTCTTGTGTTTCAATTTTATTTTCCATATTATTTTTTTTTTAAATCATTTAACAATTTTATTTTTCCATGACATCACAGTGTTGTCTCCTAGTTGATTAGTGTTACACAATTTGAATTGTGATTTATATTCCACCAACTATAAGTTTAATAAGGACTCTAGTGAAAGGATGGATATTTGTGCAAGAAGTAGAAAGAAAACAAAATTGGATGCTGAGTAGTTTAGATGCAATAATTCAGTTAAAATCGACAGATAGTTTTTTAGGATATGTAAGAATGTTTTTTAGCATGTAAGAGATGCTTTATGTTTATTTGTCCTTTCAGATATGAGTACCATATCTGCTTTTCACTCTTCTTGATAAGCAATAGTTAACCAACCTTCACTTTTATGTTATTATGTTATATTCTTTTGTTTCATTTCCTTTATTACGGGACCTACTTTGTGCTTATGCTTTTTTGGTTCGTTAACTCATATCAATCTTCTTCATTTGTGGGGTTGAATTTCAACTCAATAGTCTCACTAACAATTTTAATGAATTCTCAGGGGGAGTCTGATGATGGGAAAGCTCCATGGCAAGGGGTATGTATATCCATAACTATGTATTGCTTGTTTTGTGTAGTTCTATAATCTTTCCTCTGTCCCTTCATTACTATAAAATGAAACAAGTAGTCAAGTGAACAAACGAGCACAGTTGATTCAGCTTTGCAGTCACACTTTCTTTTAACACATTCCTCAAGGAATTTTTTCTGAATAATGAGAGAAGAAATTAGTTTTCTTGTTGGTGCTTTATACAGTTAATAACATGTTTTTCCATTTCTGTGTGATAGGTAAGGGATAGATGCAGAAGCGAGTGGGCGCTTTTCCAGGATCGCCTTGCGTCTGCAGACAAGAAATATTTTTCACAGCTTTAGAGCAGTTAACTGTGACCTGATGGCCAGATATCTTGTACATTGCTTTGTTCATTATATCCGTTGTGTGTTGTTTCATAGCCTAATCCTTATTGCTGAGTATCGAGCTATTTTCAGATGTAGATTAGCAACACCACGACTACGAGTAGTGTGGAAAAGTGCCTCGTTCTTTTGTGCAAAAGTAGATATATACATATATAGGTTCAATCTGCTTTCTTTTGAATTGATTAATATATAAGTCCCTATATTTTTCACAGTAATATAGTTTTCCTTCGAAATGCTCCTTTCATTTTCGCCTGATAATTCTTGTTTGCTTCTTATGTTGTGGAAAAGCTAAACTGCTAATGATGTTGAGTATGAATGTAAGGAAGTTGAGTAGAAAGGTGAATTATTTGAGATTGATTCCAAAATTTGTGCAAGTAATTGTGTCGAAAGAGTTTAGAGCAAGTTTCCTCAAACCTGTGTTTTAAAAAGCGAGTTGGACAAATTGGATTGCTATTCGGCAAAGTTAGCAGACTGCTTTGAAGCATTGGATCGCTCGGCTTTTCACTCGCCAGCGAACCCCTCCAAAGTGGCATAAACTGGTTTAAGTAACTAAATGATGGTTAAAGGGGAAGATAAAATGATTGTTGATTTTTATGGTTGTAGACACACTTTTGGAGGACTTCCAGATAAGAAAAGTGACAATTTTTTTGTGGATAGAATGAGTACATAATTATGAGGTCATACTGACTCAATCATTTTAACAACGATCGAGTCCAGTCAGATCAAAAGCGCTAAGATTGTACGGATCAACGTAAGCTTTCGCCTTTTCAAACATAGCCTCAAACTGTGAGCTCAAAACTTTGAATTTGAGTTTGGCTGCATCAATTTAATGAAAGTCCACACAAATAAAAACATGTTTGCAAGAGCAAATCAGATACAACTCTCTTAACTAGTGCTAGAGTTCATTTGATTTTTCGTTGATGAAGTATGTAAAAATATCCATTTATGAAAGGTATTGATAATACTTTGATGCTTCATTGTTGTGTTTGTGAATTCAAACATGCCTTAATTGGAACCATTGAAACCAAAAGGAAACAACTATTCCTCGTTTTCTTGTCCGAGTCATTAATGAAAACATTAATTCACATTATTATAGTCAACAAATGAGTATTCCAAAGATAGGATTCTATTGGGTTAGTATTACAAGATTGACCTGAATTGAGTTAATTTTATTCCCTCCTATCCATTTTGTTGGGATGTTTTGTACAAATTAAAAAAAGTCAATAAATAATACTACTGTAATAAATATATGTGTAATGTAATTTTTTATCAGTTTATTTATCTATATGATAATTTAATAAATATTATTACAAAAAATAAGTAGAAGTACAAAAAAATGATTTTGAGTGAAAAAAGTTATCTTTAGGAGAAAAAAAAAAAAAAAAACTAACTAACTGGGTAGGAGGGAGTATATGAAATGTAAATGATGCGATTTTTTAAAATAAGTTTGTGTCTATCAATTTCGTACTAAACTAATTCTTGTCATTGTTAATATATGAAATCTTGTGTGTGATATTAGACTATTAGTATTAAGATCTCACTTTATTTAAAAATTATAATTTGGGTAAAATTATAATTTAGTAAATTATATAAACGGTAAAGATGGTTGTTCAGATTATGAACATTTAAAATGTTGTGTAATAACTATTAAACTCTTAATAAATTTTGACATTTTTTTTTTTCGCTCATCAGTGATATTTAAACATTTTAAATAAAAATTCAATTTTATCATTTTTCTGAATGTCTAAATTCCGGACAATTAACACCCTCCTTATTTAAAATATCAGGGATGAGAACTCATCTAATTTGGTGAGATCGTATCACACAGGTCACAACTAATAAACCAAATGATGAGTAAAAGAGAAAATTAATGTAATTTTAAATTAAAGTAAGGATACTTACACCATCTGAAAAAGAATCCAAGATAAGGCGTGTTTAATTACATTAATAATGTGCGCTAACATGCCACGTATACTCCTACTCATCATTTCACTAAAAAAAAAAAACCATTCACACTCCTTTTAACCTTCTTTTTAATACGTTGTCAAAAAAAAAAAAAAAAACCTTCTTTTTAATACTCATTATTTATGGGTATATAAAAATATTAACTGAATATCTATTTTAAATTTACTTTCAACATTATTTCATCTTCTTCAACTGTCATTCATTCAAAAAATACTATTTCTTCCATCCAATTTCAGTAATCACAATTTTTTTGTCATCCAATTTCATTATTTGTATTTTTTTTTTAAATACTACTACTATTATTTATACTATTTTATCTATACCCTCAAATTACTCAATTGACATTCACTTTATTTATAAGTGAACCGCGCTATATTCATCATATTATTTATTTTTTATATATAATTTAATTAATATTTATTAAGATCTACTACTTTATCCATTAAGAGTGTGTTCACTTTTATTGACACATGTTTTAAAAATTATTCATATTTTAATTATAAAGAATATATGTGGAAATAATGAGTAAAATGTATTGTTAGTAGATCATCAACTTTATTAATAAAATAGAAAATATAATTAAAAGTTAACTATTTAAATAGAATGATCATATTCTTTATAAACACAAAAATAGAACTCAACACATTTTTTGTGAATGGAAAAGGTATATTCATAGAAGAAGAAAAAAAAGAATATAATGAATTTAAACTAAGGGAGTAGTCAGACAATTAAACATTTGGAGTACATAATAAGTATGATGCATAGCATTCAAATCAAATAGCCCTTTCTCTCCGTCCAAATAAAAATAAAAATAAAAATAAAAATGGCCCTTTCTCGTGAAAGCGATTTATCTTAAAAAAACAAAAGAGAGATCGTTTATCAAAAGCAATAGTTCAAATACTATATTAATTACTCTCCGTCCACTGTCACATAAAGTATTCATATTTTCTCTCCTGTGTTGTTAACATAGTGTTTTTATTCATGCAAAAAAAAAAACATAGTGTTTTTTTATTATCATTTAAAAAAATATATATCTCACTATACTTATTTTACGTCATTTTTATTTTATTCATTTTATTCTCTATTTTATAGATATACAAAAATTATTTTTTAAAATTTGTGTATAAAAAAAAAATGAATACTTTATATGAACAGTGGAAGTACAATATTTATATAGTTTGCAAATGGGTTTAATAACAAAAATTAAATCACTACAATTTGCTGCAATTTAATCAAAACAGTTAGATAATAAATAAATTACAAAATTTATATATTATTGTCAATTAATTTTTCTTGTAAAATTTTTTGTGCTTGCATTTAAAGTGGTTTCTAAACTGTCACAATTTTTATGAAATAATATTATTTTTTTAATTCGATTTAATCTCAAAACAATAAAATTGAGGATTAAGTAGGCAGTCAAGAAGACCAAATTACAATAATATTTAAATTTTGTAATTTATTTATAATTACCTTAAATTTTAGATTAAATTACAAATTAAAAATTAAAAATTGAATGTTTTGCACAATGTTCGTAACTCATAAGTTATGTTCCACTTTATCAGTCTAGACTTAAAAAATGTTTATAAAATGGTAAAGTCTAGTATGCACTCGAGTACATGTTGTGCAACTCGAGTACATGGTGTGCACCTAGTTCATGTTATACTTTTTAGTTTTACTGATTTACATTTTTTTGGTAAATGTGTTGTACTTTTCAATTATTACTAAAAATATTATTATACAATTTAATAATTGAAAAGTGCAACACCATTTACCAAAATGTAAGTCACTAAAATTAAAAAGTGTAACATGAAATAGGGTGCACAACATGCACTCGAGTATATAGCAGACCAACCCATACAAAATTTCAAATTTGTGTAGGACTACTTTTTCTTTTTTACCAAAAACGACATGTCACCCAACAGAGTTCTGCGATGTGGCATTTGTTGTCGTTTATTTATTTTAGACATGAAAAATTAATTTAAACTTTAAGAAAAAAACTAATTTAAATCTGAAAATATTAAAAAAAAACTCAACCAAAGCTTTAAATATAATTAAATAAAAAAATTATCATTACGTATAAAATGAAAGAAAAATTCGATAAAAAAGATAAATAAAATCCGAATAATATTACAAAAAATTAATTAAAAAAGTAAAAATCTTCCAAAATCGAATAAAGCTATAGAACCAGATTTAATATTAAAGTCCAGGGGATGTTTGTTTTGAAATTTTGAGAATTTTAAAATTTAGTAAATTTCAAAATTTTAATTTTATTTTTTTTAATATTTTGGATTTGTTTTGGTATTTACGGGTTGACTTTTGTATGATTTATAGATATTTGTAGGGTAGAATTTTAAAATTTTAAATTTAAATTTCAAATTAAAACATGAATAAAATTTTTTAAATTCTAAATTTGAATTTCTCATCCCAAAACAAACATCCACTTACCGACAACAAGTTAGACTTGAAATTAACCATTATACTCCCTCTATCTTTTTAAAAGTCAGTCAATTTTTTTTTTACACATCGATTAAAAAATATAATGTTATATTTAGGGTGGGACTATTAACACTTCATACAACGTTATACACACCTCAAATGTTAAACACACCCCATTAAATTTTTAAAATTAATTTTTATTACTAAACATACTCTAATTCTTTCTTATTTGTCCTTTAACACTTAAAAAAAAATACAAATTAAATAAAAAGCAAAATAGCATTATTAAAATTAAGTAAATCTTAAAAATATACATAAAAAAAATCAAAAAATATATTCAATAATATAAAAAAATTAAATAAAAATTAAATAAATAGTTGAATGAAAAAATCAATTAAAATTTCAAAATAATTAAATTGATTTTTTTTAATTAAATCTGGAAAAAATTAAATAAATCAAATAAAATTTAAAAATAACTAAATGAAAAACATCAATTTAAGAAATCAAAATTTTGATAAACTAAATAAAAAAGAGAATTCAATCTTAAAAAATTACTAAATAAAAAAAATCAAATACAAAAAAAAACTTCAAAAATAAATTAAAGCTACAAAAAATTTAAAAAAATTTAAAAATATTAAAAAAATCAACTAAGGAGGTGTATTCAATTGAGATTCTGTTTGATTTTTTTGGACTTTAAAAAGTTAGTGGATTTAAAAAATCCATAGACTCTATGCAGAGTTTGACTGACTTTTTTATTGATTTATATGGATTTTCATAGATTTGACTGACTTTTTTATTGATTTATATGGATTTTCATACATTTGACAGGATTCTGAAATACACATTTTTTTTTATTTATTTAAATGAATTTCCATAAACTACGCCCCATAAAACTATTGATGCAAACCTATATCGAACACACTTGTATATAAAAAAAATTATCTAAATTATTTAGAAAAAATATCAAAAATATATCTTCATTATTATTAGCAATACTAATACTGGTTCTCAATGCATTAGCTTGTTGTTAGGGTTAGCTTTGAGAAAAGCAATTCCAAAATTTCCTCTTCCACATGAGTAATCCAGTCCAAGCTAGTACTAACTCTGCTTGTGTTTGAAATGGGAACTTGTGATTTGAAAATACCACAAATTCTCTCAATCACATTTTCTTAATGATGCATGCCAAAGAAGAAAGATTGAATAATTGCATTTCTGGAGTGACGACCTTGACCACCAAAATATTTTATTGATATCGAACAAGTTGACGTCGATTATTACTGGAGTGACGACCTTGATATTGTTAACATAACAATATACTATAATTTTTAAAGAAAAAATATAATTTTAAAATACAGTTTTCAGATAATAATAATGGTGGTGAAGAATATGTGATGCTTATCGAAAAACATTGTTATATTTTATTTTGTTTGAAGAAAGAGTAGGAAGATTCGTTTGAAGAAGAGCAGGAAGATGGACAGCTTTTCGATTTTGTAAACTATGAGGCTGTGTAGAATTTTGTGGTTCGAAATACACTACTTTCTTCTATTTCAGAGTTTCTGAGAGAATCCAGTGAAATCTCTACTTTTTAGAAGAGATTTTGAATAGTGAAATTTATTTATATTTTTGAAGGAGAATCAACGAAATCCATAGAGTATTAAAATCCAGTGTTGAATACCTAAAATTTTCTAAAGACTTTTTAAAATCCGTATTGAATACCTCAAAATTTTGAAAGACTTTTAAAAATTCGGATTGAATACCTCTAGATTTTAAAAGTCCAAAAAAGTCCAACAGAGTCTCAATTGAATACACCCCCTAAATCTTCAAAACTTATTTAATTAATTAATTTTTTAATATTTAGGTGATTTTTTTAAATATATTTTTTTATTTATTTATCTTTTTTATATTAATTTGAATTCTTAATTTTTTTAATTGTTTTTTAATTTAAATATTTTTTACAATTTATCAAACATATTAAATATTTTTACGTTTTTTGTTATCTTTAATGGGTAGGGCTCGCTGTGTATTCAAGTACACGGTGTACTTAGTCCAGCTATATAGGAAATATAAATTATATATAGGCTAAATAATAAAAAAATTTAACAAAAGTCCTTGTAGCCCAGTGGTTATCCTTGGATTATTTTACCACCATGTCGTTCAAATCCCTTTTCTAACCATTTTTTAAAATTTCTTCTAACCATTTTCAAAAATTTTATTTTAAAAAAAATTAGCACCAGTTTTTCTAGATTGATTATGAAAGTGCAAGTACAAATAAACAAAAGGTGTATCATTAGCATACACTTTTCAATTATAATAACATACATTTTTCATTAATATATAACTTACACTTTTCATTAATAGAACATACACTTTTTATTTCAATTATAATAACATACATTTTTCATTAATATATAACTTACATTTTTCATTAATAGAACATACACTTTTTATTTATAATAACATACACTTTTCATTAAATATATCACACTTTGCGCAGTTATAATAACATACACTTTTCATTAATAAAACATACACTTTTCATTAATAGATCATACACTTTGCAATAACATACACTTTTCATTAATAAAACACACTTTGCAGTTATAATAACATACACTTTTCATTAATATATAACTTACACTTTTCAGTTATAATATCATACACTTTTCATTTATAATAACATACATTTTTCATTAAAAACAATGTTGCACTTTTCAATATAGTAAAATACACTTTTTATTAAAAAAAATAAAGATACACTTTTTTAGTTATAATAACATATATGGAAAATTTTAGTTTTAGTCCTATAAGTTTGATACATTCCAAAATAAATCCTTTAAGTTTCAACTTTACAAAATACGTTCTTTACCTTTCAATTTAATCCCTTTTTACATCAATTTTAATCATTTATCTTTCTAATGAATTAAATGATGCCTGATTTCTTGGTACCACATTTATTTAAAAAATGCCACTTTTGGTTCTAAGGCTTTGTAAATATTTAGATTGAAGTTTATGAACTAATTTCTTGCTTTATATGGTGTTTGTATCTTATTTGTGTGCTTAATTTTCATATGGAAGCATGTTATTATTGGCCATGATGATATGTTTAATCTATTGTTAATCGGGGTACTATCGAGAGATTTATTCCGTTAATCGTATGTAAGCATGCATTCCAATATTATTATAATCTCGAGAGAAGATTAGTTATTCTACCACATAATTATCTCATTTATATATACTTAAAATTCTACGTAATTAATTAAATATCTATCAAATTTTCCTGTAAACTCCCAATTCAATTAAAAATAAAATTGAAATATTTTAAAAAGTTCTCAATAAAATTTACATATAATTTTATTTTAAGAATGTGTATAAATAATACAGTTTTGAGCAATATTTGAGTTTAATTACCATTTTTTTGTATTAACAACTATTATGTTTTGAATATATTTTGACAAATTGTTATGGTTTTTTTTTAAGAAAGTGAACCACCCACCATAGGGAAAAAAAGAGGGAGACC
Source organism: Galeopsis tetrahit (assembly GCA_963675135.1). Lineage (NCBI taxonomy): Eukaryota > Viridiplantae > Streptophyta > Magnoliopsida > Lamiales > Lamiaceae > Galeopsis > Galeopsis tetrahit. Next base: position 62,032,211 of record OY776122.1, on the reverse strand, counting down.
TCCCAAAAGTAAAACAATTACTGAAATTTCTCATAATGTAAGTAAGTGAAATTTGTTAAGCCCTGAACAATTTAATTCTTGCACGTTGATGTTCAGGGAGGGAGGGGGTACTATCTTGCCCCAGAACCTTCGTTTAATGGAGGAAGATAATGAAGCTTTTGAGGCTGCTCTCAACCAAGCTTTACTCAATCAAGCTAGTTGTGAAAGTTCAGAAAGTCAATTTCAACCTTTGGTTTGTCCTTGTATGGTTGGACCTACTCCAAATCAACAACTTCTACAAAAAGATTATACAGCTCCCTATCCCTATGTTCCAACTATGCTCTTTTGACCAAACATTAGATTCCCCACCACTGTTTGTATATGAAGATTTGAGCCCACAATTCACGACACAAACAAGAGTGGAAAGCATTAAGAAGAGAATATTGATTTTCATGACTTATGTCAACAGAGAGAAGAGAGAGTAATATCACGAAGAAGAGAAACAAATATTGGTTTTCATGGACTTATATGAAGACAGAGTAATATCACAGAAGAAGAGAAACGAAAAATTGTGAATTTGGTTTTTGCCTTTTAATAAACATGGATGATTTTTGTCTTTTGTCGTATATTTGGTTGTTTTAGTGGATAACTTTGCTAAATGAACTTGGTGTTTTTTTTTTTCAAAAATGGAAGCTGTATTCTCAATCTTAGGTGGAATGTTATTATTTGGAAAGATTGAAATACAACTTTTATTATATTGTAAGCATCAATTGATATGAATAACTTCATATATTTTAAATTGTTATGTTTTAATTTAGTTGTTGTAAATTTTATTTTTAATTATCTGTCAAAAAAATAAAATTATTTTTAAATATAGAATTGTTTTATCAATAGTGCATATTTCAATTTTATTTTTAATTGAATTTGGGAGAATATTTCAATTTTGTTTTTAATTGAACTTGAGAGTTTACAGGAAAATTTGATAGATATTTAATTAATTACGTAGAATTTTAAGTATATATAAATGAGATAATTATGTGGGCAGATGACATGACATTTTTTAAATAAATGTGGTACCAACTCAGCCCTCTCCACTGAAATCAGACAGCATTTAATTCATTAGAAAGATAAAGGATTAAAATTGATGTAAAAAAGGATTAAATTGAAAGGTAAAGGACGTATTTTATAAAGTTGAAACTTAAAGGATTTATTTTGGAATGTATCAAACTTATAGGACTAAAACTAAAATTTTCCCTAACATACACTTTTTCAAAAAAAAAAAAATCGAAAAAAAAAATCAATTTTTTTTTTTAAAGTCAAAGTTTGACCGTTGACCGATCAATGGTCAAAGTTTGAATAATAAAAGTCCACTCAAGTACATGGTATACTTGAGTACATACAAGACTTTAACATCTTTAATTAATTTTTTATTTTTTATTTTATTATTTTTATTTTATTTATTTTTGAATATTTTCAGAATTTATTAAATCTTCTTAGATTTTTTTTCAAAAAATTTAATCGATTTATTTCTTTAAATATTTGGTTGACTTTTTTAAAATATTTTCAAATTTTAAATATGAGAAATTCTCAAATGCACCATGTGCACCAAAAATGCATATGCTTTTGTCCTTATTCTCCTACTCTAACTTATTCTTGTTTTTTTCTCTACGGGTTATAATTCCATTTTTTTTCTATTAATTAATTAATTAATTTACAATTATTAATTAATTTACAATTCTCATAACCTAATTAATTAATTTACAATTCTCATAAGCATGACGTCACAGGTTCAAATCCTTTTAAACTTGTTTTTTTTTTTTCATTTTTTTTTTTCGTTACTCACTTTCACTTTTCAATAATAATATTCGCTACTTTTCAGTAACAAAATTTCCACTTTTCACTAATAACAGTTACCACTTTTCAGTTAAAATATCTATCACTTTTCAATAATAAAAATTACATTTTTAAGTTAAAATATCTACCACTTTTCAATAATAAGAATTACACTTTTCAGTTAAAATATCTACCACTTTTCAATAATCAGAATTACACTTTTAAGTTAAAATATCTACCACTTTCAATAATAAAAACTACATTTTCAGTTAAAATATCTACCACTTTTCAATAATAATAATTACCTAATAATAACCGCTGGACCTTATACTCATGAAGGGTGTCTATAACCGCTGAAACATTCATTACCTAATTATTTAAATTTATCTTTATAAATAGATATAGGATTGACTTGTGTGCATTCTGTGCACAGGAAACCAACTATTTAAACATATATTTTCGGAGTTTTTTTAAAATTATTTTACTCCCTATTTATAAATTTTAAATATATATTTTCGAATATTTTTTAAAATTATTTTACTCCCTATTTATATAAGGAGTACTTGGTCATTTTATTCATATCTATTTTAGTCTTTAAAATAATGGATATTTATAATATTATATGGGGTGTTAATAGCACACCCTTATATTTATAGGGAATTGTTGAAATATAGATAAATAAAAAATAGAAGATAAAAAAAGTGATTTGAAGAAAAAAAAATGTAAAAAAAAAAAAAAGGATAATAGGTGTTAAAAAAAAAATCTTTCAATTAACATTTAAAATAATAATGTACAGTAACTATATAACTTTAGAAGTGACGATTCCCACCTTTTTCTTTTTTCGTTTGCCTTTTGTGTCCCCATTACTCTTTTTTGTGCCCATGACTCTAGTAGGTTAAAAGAGGCACTATATTAATACAAAACATTTTAAAAATTTGTGTTGACTAATATGAAGAAAAAAGATAGGTACAAATACAGAGCTAAAGTAGAGAACTAAAAAGTATTAATCTATTACAAAAAGAAGATGCAACCAACATGTCTTAAAATAGATTATTGGTATTTATTTGTGCATTCTCACTATTTCTAATGTAGAATATTTCCCAAACCTTACATTTTAACTAGAACTAGAATATTCCACGATACCATAGATTCGTAATATTTATTGTTAAGAAATCAATATATATTTATTTTTATTTAATTGTATCTCATCTCATTTCCATCTAATTACGAATCTTCTTCAAGGCAAATAATTTCTAGCATCAACATCTTTTTATTTTATAACAATTACGTAGTTTTTTTATATTATTTTATTTTTCCCCACTCTTCTTCACCAGTTCATTTCCTAATTTTAATTTCATATCAACTTTTTTATTTTAATTATTTGATATTTTCTCTTTTTTCAATTATTCTCTCGATAATTTTATACACGTAGATTTTAAAAAATAAATTATACTTCATTTGTTCAGCAATTACTTTTACACTTTTCTTTTCGATCAACTTCCTCCCGTCCTTCTGTGTGACAACTGCAGTTCTCTTCCTCAGTCAAAATCCTGTTGCTCATAAATATGCCAAGCATATCGACATCGACAACCATTTCGTTCGTGAGCTTGTATCTGCTGGTAGAGATGTCTATCGGGCTGACCCTAGTCCTATAGGGCCAGTCCTACAGGGCTACGGGCTAAACGGGCTAGGGCCTTAACCGGTTCATAATTAACGGGCCTTCAATTGTTGAGACCTAGCCCTAACCTTAGCCGGCTACAATAAATATTTTTCTTTTAAAATTAAAAGCCTCAATTGGCACGTCCAATAAGCAAATAAAATAGAAAAATACGTATTTAGTTAATGATCGATAAATAGGAAAACAAAAGTGTGATTTAAACACAATTCTAATCATTGATATGGCCAAATAAAGCTAAACAAATTATGTCATTGGTCCTTAATATGGTCAAATAAAGCTAAACAAATATCATAATCTAATAAAAAAAATAGTAATAATTACTAATGAATGGGAATAGACTTCTTAATTAATGCTTATAGTTATGGCTATAGGCCAAATGACCCAAAAATTGTTATCATGTTATTTATTAAAAAAAAAAAGGGTAATAACTCGGGCTAGCGGGCTGGCCCTGTAGATCTACGGGCTGGCCCGGTTTAGCCCGCGGGCTAACCGGTCCGGATAAAAAAAGCCCGAATTTAAACGGGCCTATAATTCATGAACCCTAACCCTTTATTTTTCAGGGTTAAACGGGTCAGCCCAGTTAGCCCGGCCCGAATAAACATCTCTATCTGCTGGTCGGTTGCACACTCAATATATTCCAACGCATCTTCAGTTAGCTGACATTTTTACTAAAAGAGTCTTTCACGTTCATCTTTTGAATTTTTACGTTTCAAGCTTTGCGTTTGTCTTTCATCCCATACAAATGGCGCAATGATGCACACTGTAACAAAGCCCCAAAACAATAGAAACTTAAATTTAGCAATAGTATGCAGAAATCAAAATAAAGCAAGTGTTCTACATTGTTCTACATGTTCTCCACTTATTCCTAGAAATCTGCAGACACATAAATTTAGGGCTAACGGAAGAGGGAATAATTTGAATCTTGAAATGAATAAATATATATATACAATTAATATATAAAATATCACACTCTTAATGAAAAACCTTTTGGGGGTGTTTACTTTGAGCTTTAAGTGGTTTTAAAAACCAAAATTTTGAAATTCTGGTTTTTGAAATCCCAATTAATAGTAATATGAGTGTTTTTTTTGGGTTTTGAAATAATGGAGGATTTAACTTTATGTCAAATCAAGTTGTAAGATTGAATGAGTTTGTATTATTATGTTATTGTTTGGTGATATTATAATGATTAGTTGATTGTGTAATGATTAAATATATTATATTATTGTATTACGGAGTATTATATTATTATAGTATTATTATATTATTGTTGAGAAAGAATATAATGATTGGAGTAATATTATATAGATATAACTTTATGTCAAATCAATATTTTTGATAGGGGTGGTTATGAGTGGATTTTGAAAATCGATTTTTAAATCTCGAAGTAAAACGGGTTTTGGATCTTGAAATCCAAAAACTGGTTTTTAAAACCAAAAGTAAACATCCGCTTTATAAACTTTACTCTCACAATATCCTAAATTATACACGAATATTATTATTTTTTCTACACACGTATACAAAAGTCAACTCATTTATTTACTTTGTACGGAGTATATAAAAGTTTACAAAATTACTCTTCAAAATTATACTCATTATTACAATTTCTTAATATACGTTAATTCACATATGACAGTAACCATGTGACTAATTTTAACTAATCTTTTAATAAGTGTCACTTTGACTTTTTAATTAATTTTAAAATAAGTGTCATTCTAAATTTTTTTTCTTTAATTTTGACTATTTTAATCTTCCTACAAATATTTTTTATCAAAAAAAAAAAAAAAAGTATTTCTTAATTTCTGTGCCCGGAGCTCATGGGGGAGCTTTCCCCGAGACGGAGGGAATATAATTTATAATTTTAATTTATTGAAAAAAAAAGTCAAAATGACACTTATTAAAAAAAAAAAAAAAAGAGTAATATATACTCCGTAATTAAAAACAAAAAAAACTATCGAACCATCGTGAAAGTGATGAATAATAAAAAAAGAAAATCCAAAATGATATGATTGGATAATTGATAGCGTAATCCAGTGGTAGATTGTCAATTCCAGAAAGCGATGAGGGTAAATCCGTCAATTCAAGTATCATCAAATCAAAATCATTAGCAATGAAGCTTTTGTCTCACATTTGCAGTTACACCAATTTCTGTGTTGCTTTAAACAAAGAGCGTAAAAACAAACATCCAACCATTTCCATTGAGAGAATCAAAAGCAAAAATAACTCTCTCTCTCTCTCTCTCTCTCTCTCTCCAATCGACGACACTATTTAAATAAACAACCACTTTCTCTCTCTACATATCACAGATACATACGAATACATCAACTGCGTCTGTGTTGCACCATTTCTCCATGGCTGGAAATTGAAACTGACGTTTTTTTTCTAGATTTTTGGGGGAATCCGAATCGTCACAGGCCTTAACTGGCGGTGAAAATGGAGGTTTCTCAGAGTAGTAGTGGAAGAATGGAAGGATGGTTGTATTTGATACGCTCCAATCGGATTGGCCTTCAGTATTCCAGGAAACGCTACTTCATCCTTCACGATCACCTAATGAAGAGCTTTAAATCTGTGCCACTTACGTCGGACGAGGTTTGCCTCGTATACTAATTTTTATATATATTTTGTCTGTGTAAATGTGGAAGTGGATTGATGTAATTTGATTGGTTTTGCATTTGTTCCGAATTTAACTTATATTCAATTTTGGTTTGAACTATGCTTGCCTTTTACCATTGATAGTCGGAATCCTGTGGATTGCTAGAATTGAATCGATTTGACTATTTTTGCCAGTGAATTTTCCAGATTACTTTATCTCATTTTCTGAGAGTTTTGTTTCTATTGCTTAAAAAAGAAGAGTTGTTGTGTTTCTATTATTGGTTAACTATGTAGTATCACTCGGATACTTTGACTACTGCCTACGTCATAACAAGAGGTTAGGATGCTTTCTTGTCCCAAATAAAACTCTCCAGCAGGAGAAGAAGAGGAAATAAGTGTAGTGAGGCATAAAACAAAAAACAGTGCAGTTCCAAAGTGTTAATTTACCTCAAAATAATGTGGACTTGGTATTTGTTGTTTTTACATGAAGTTTGCTAATCCAGTGTGACACCTGATGCGAGTTTGAGCATCTTCCGCGGGCCTCTTGGACCTGGCTTTTATGTTTTGTTTGAACAAGCAATACAAAATTATCTATGTGAGTTTTGGTACAATCGTATGTGTGTGAGTGTATGCATTTGTGCCTTGACATGAATGCATGTTGCACTGTGCCAGAGAAGTTAGGACCATATGTATATCTTATATTTGTGGGTAAGAATCAACAAATCTGGTATATTAGTTTGTTGTTTTGCAGTAAGCACCAACATCTCAGTCCCTATTATTTTGGTGTACTTATTCTGAAGAAACAATAGGAATGTGGTTCAGGAAGTTTGATATTCTGTTGTCTAGTGTTGATGGTGTAAAATTTAATCCATTTTTCTTTTTGGTTATGGTGCTCATGTCAGATGATGAAAAAATCCAACTTCTTGTTCATGTAATTCTTTTATAATTTTCATCTCAGTAGCAACACTGATTGACTTCCCTGTATACACTGTTTCCCTTTGGGGAAATGTTATATTCTACTAGTATATTACTTCCTCCGTCCCAAGGGAATTTGACCCTTGGGATTGCACACATTTTAAGAGAAGTGTGTAATGAGTAATGTTTAGAGGGGTAGTTTTGTAAACTTTAATGAATAAAGTAAAGAAAAAGGTTGGCTGAGTGTGAAAAAAGTAATGTCATATGGGTAAATATGTGCATATTTTTTAGGGTGAAGGTTATGAAGATGTTTCTTTTTTTGGAGTGTGCAAATTAGTATGGGACGTCCCAATATGGCAAGTGCGCAAATTTCTGTGGGACGGATGGAGTAATTAATATCTTTTGCAGATGCCTGACATACCATTTGCCTCATATTCTGGCTAAATTATGATGAGGCTAGTTTTCCAAATCTAGAGTCTACTTGGATAATTCTGAACCTACTTCTTCACCTTCAATATGCTTTTACTAAGCTCATCATATGTATGATTGGCTAAAATGGCAACAAGTCAATTGCTTATTATATTATCTGGAGAAAATAACTGGTTAGTAGAATATAAAGTCCTGAGGACGCTATGATTAGAGGCAGTAGGTCTCGTGCTAGCTGTTCTATGAATGCTGAACAATGCATTAACCATAATTTTTTTGGTCAGTTCATTTGTTATTTACTTTATCTAGTTTATGAGAATCTACTTACATGGTGATTACAACTGAAAATTTTGAGGAGGTATATATAGCAGTGCATGCTGGTTGATTTTTGTTTAATTGGATTTTTTTAGCGAGATTGCAGATACATACCTAAAAACCAGTTATAACTAATCTTGTAGTTTGTCAAAATAGTTCAGCCCGGGAGTTTGTATCTGATGATGATTCGTCAAGGTAATTGATGTTTGATAAAGTGCATGAGCTATACTTTACTTTTTTCAAGGTTCTCATTTGCTGTATTGGTAATGTATGGGTGTGCACATATGTGAAATTCAGAATATTCAAGAAACTGATTTGCATCATTGGGGATAGTTGCCACCAGCCATCAGCCGTTAGTTTCGTAGATTTTGTTGTGCTTTTCAACCAGTTGTGAGCTAGAACCACCATTCTTTTTCCTTGTACTCTAGAATGTGGATGAATTGCACACTTGCCTGTTATAAAGTTTTTATAGCTGGTTTTTGATATAGTAACCACAAAACGAAAAGTATTAAACTTATAATGAAATCCTGATATTTTAGTTATTGTGGAATCATTTATCATTGTCCACATTTAATATTAAACAATTAGGTAACCCTAAATATTTGTACAGTCAAATATTATTTGAGGACTCACTTGATATATTTGTCTCAGAAACCTATTAGAAGTGCCACTATTGATTCCTGCATAAGGGTGACTGACAATGGGAGGGAGAGTATTCAAAGGAAGGTATGACTCTGAACCAGTGTATCTTGGAACTTCTCTTTTTCATTTAATTTGGTTTGCGCGCCTTCAGAAAACTGATTGGCTCTCTATTCTTTCATTTCGCAATTTGCAGGTCATTTTCATTTTCACTCTTTACAACACTTCTAATCACAATGATGAACTGAAGGTGTGTAAGCTCACTTCTTAACTTGTTCTTTTCTTTTAACTCAACCAAGTAACAAACCTCTGACATTTATAGTTGGGAGCAAATAGTCCTGATGAAGCTGCAAAATGGATTCAGGCCTTCCAGGAATCGGCTTTAAAGGTTGAAACTTTCCTCTGTGATATTCCTGGATGATTATTAGGCTGGAAACTGATTCTCTGCATTAATACAGCCGCACCAGAATCAAGTAGATTATAAATTTGTCAGACGTGAATCACGTTCTTCGAGGTAAACAATTTTGACATTTTATGTAGCGATTGAAAATAAAAGGTCATAAAACTGCTCTGGTCAATTGTTATCAACCTTGTAGAGTTGATTTTGTTGAATTATTCTTTTACTAGGAAACTGGTTTACAAAGAGTTTCTATAGTGCCTTTTTTCCATCCTCTCTCTCTCTCCCCAAAATGAGACTAATAGTTTGCTATTATTATCCTTCCATCTTATGTAGGCTACACTATTCCAGCAAACATTCATATTCTATTGACTGGACTGTCTACTCATCTTCAGTCAGTGATGCAATGACGTCTGATGTTGTTGCCCCGTCACCTTGGAAAATATTTGGTTGCCACAATGGTATTTTCTCGATTGATTGTGTATCTTGCATAATTGCTAGATGCCATGTTTAATACCAAAAAAAAAAATATGTGCAGGTCTCCGGTTATTTAAGGAGGCTAAAGATAGAGAATCTCATAGGAAGGTAGGTTGATCAATTTAAGGAAAGCTTCAAAGTTTTCAATGCCTCATTTATATGATATTGATTCCATACTTCGCAGTGGGATGATCATCCTGCAATAATGGCTGTTGGTGCTATTGATGCACCTTCTGAGGCTATTTTCCAAACACTAATGTCTCTTGGTTCTTCAAGATCGGAGTAAGTTACCACATTATCTGGCTATACTTCACCTAGATGTCTCAATAACATTTGTTTATGTTCGTGAACTCTTGATATATGATTGATTACTTCCACATAATTCTATCCCCAGATCAAAATAAAATCATACATCTCTATAGCTTCTGTGCGAATAATAACATTATGTTGCCTCTACTATATAGCTCGTATGCATATTAACCATTGGTTTAAGCAGATCAGGTAGCAAAAACCTGGAGCCACCTGGTAAAAACTGGTGAACCAGTTTTACACAGGCCACTCATTTTTCTATTAAATATTTAAAAGAAAAAGATTGTGCTTTTTATTCCTTCTGTTGTCTTTAATCAAATTACTTCTAACATTTTTATAATTTTGTATGGATACATATTTTGAAGTTATTCAGTACTATGTTGTGTAACACATACGGATGAAGAATTGCTACTTATTTTGATTCATGTATTTGGGATATATGACAAAGTGGGATAGCTCAAGTGGTTAGAGCACCACTACCTAGGCCTTAGGTCCTGGGTTCGAGTCATGGGGAGGGGAAAAAAGGGATGGGTATTTAACTTCCATCATGTATTTGGGATATATACTTCACTTAATTTAGTTCAGTTTTATTACATTTATCATTCTTGTTATCGGCTAACTTGTATGGGATTCATATATTTATAAGTATATATACAAGCCATCTGGTTTTTGAAAATGGTTCAACTGTTGGGATATATGACACAGACATTTGCTCGGTAAAGCCTCCAGGCGGGGTTTGGAAACATATCAAACAGAAGGAGGAGTTATTTTCTCTATATGCTGGAGATTTTTTTAATAGGTTACATTTCGCATTTGCTAATAAGTATTCTAATAAAATTATAAGCATTTTAGTAATAATAGGGGATCCTGTTCTTTTTAGCATGAAGTTGCTATATAGCTTATCATAATTTTCAAAGTACATTTATCCATTGCAAAATATCAACGGTAACTCTATCATACTACCTCATGAATCACATTCATTGTCTAGTAAAGAGCTTTATTCTAGTTTTGTTTTTTAAAAGCAAAATGGATGTATATTATATGTACATGTGTGTGTGTATATATATAGTTTCATCATTCAAATTTGGTAAAGTAAGTTGACCTTTCTTGAAATGTCATATCAGGGATTCTGGGTCACTAGATATCCAGGCAATACCAATTGCTTTTTTTTTTTTTTTTTTTAATGTGGCACTTGAGTAACAAAATAAATATTTGAATTACCAACACGCCAGTTACTACTTTGTTACTTTACTCATGGGAGGATGGTGTTTAGCTTGTGGTTTCTGAAGGAAGTCAATATGCTCATTTTGCAATGTACAAAGTGCTTACATTGGATAATCTCTAGCCTACTTGAGAATGATTTATTTGTTTCTGAAGTTGAAACCCAATTTTTGTAAAGCTGGCAGCTCATTCATTCTTTCTTATAATCACATTGTCTTTGGCAGATGGGACTTCTGTTTTCATAAGGGTTCTGTGATTGAACATCTTGATGGTCATACTGATATAGTTCACAAGCTTCTAGATCGTCACTGGCTACCTTGGTCTGACCTCTATCTTCTGCCAATCCTTATTGTCATTTTTTTTTTCTTCAAGAGTTTTTATGTAGGCATAGTTGTTTGCAGGAGTATGAAACCCAGGGATCTTTTATTACGCCGATATTGGAGAAGGGAGGACGATGGTACATATGGTAATACTTTCACTGGCTCAAATCATATCTTAGATGTTTGATTGATATAAGTATAACACAAGCTTGTTTTTTTGAATTTGCAGTGATTCTGTATCATTCTGTATTTCATCAGAAGTGTCCGCCTAAAAAGGGTTATGTGCGCGCCTGCCTTAAAAGTAATGTATGCTTATCAATATGGAACTACTGTAATAGGCTTTTATTTATTATGTCATACTTTCTAGCAGTCTAATTCTGGGTGCGACGTTGAAGTTTGTTTAGGCTTTCTTGGCCTCCTACTTTCTGGTTAACCTCATCTCAGGATACATTGTGCTTGCTATATTACAGCCAAAGTACATAATTCTAATGATTTCTGGCTTTAATTGGCCTCTTCACTTTTATATTATGACAGGGTTTTGCAATTTGGTTCTTTTCTTTGTATGCACTCCTATTATTTCACACTTTCTTGGTTTTCATCTCCCATGACAATTTTAATTGTTTTGATTGGCTTGTGGATGATGGTATGAATTCTTCGCAGGTGGAGGATATGTAATATCTCCAGTCAATCAAGGAAAGCGTTCTGTAGTGAAACATATGCTTGCTATTGATTGGAAATTCTGGAAATCTTATTTATGGACATCATCCGCCAGATCAATAACAATAAGCATGCTGGGAAGACTTGCTGGTTTGCTCTTTACCTATTTATCCCGACTTCAACCCATGCTTTTGCTATTTAATCTGAAGTCACTTTTATCACGTTAAGTTGTAAATTTATTTCACAAATTTGACTCTCACCATTCTCTTTATTTTTCTGTGCTTAGTCACACAGATGGAAAGACGCATGATCAATCAAATTTATTGCTTGCTTGAGGGCATGGAATAAAATGTTACTTCCATTAAATTCCTAAAAAGATAAATATTCAATTTTTTAAAGGATCTAAGTGCCTTAATATTGATTATGCATGTGAACCATCTCCCATTTGTTTTGGAAGGGTAAATCGTGACTAAACCAAAATCCTAGCTTAAATAATACTACTCTTCTTGGGATTGATTTGACATGTCTTCTTTGTTTGTAGCCTTGCGGGAGCTGTTTAGAGCAAAAGTAGATTGTTCATCATCTGATTTCTCGTCAGGTGAGCTGATGGTCAATAGTAACATGCAGCAAACAAAGAAGGAACTGAAAGTGGAAGTTCAAACTAAAGGGGACTTAGGGGAGAATGGGCAGAATAGGGAGGAAATGGTGGAAGCAATGGTTAAGAGTCCATCTGAACACTCGAGTCTCGTGGGATTAAATGATGCACCAGATGAATTCTTTGATGTCCCAGAACCTCTGGACTATGATCAATCAGAAACTAGTTGGCCTTCTGATTTTGGTCCAGATATGTATTCTCAGGTACTAGCCTTCTGTTTTCGATATCTATATATATATAAGCAGAACCACTGCCGAAAAAGGAAAAGAAGCCATTTTCCCACTAAATGCCGTTACTTTTGAAAAGATGGATAAATAAATGCTGGTATTATTCTTATGCTATTTATTCATATTTCCTTTTGCTTTTCATGCTCTCAATGCTTTAATAGAAGTGCAAAAAATTTAAAATTTAAATTTCAAAACATAATATCTTTTTCATTTTGAATCCATTTTTATCAAATTAATCCTTTGTTTAAAAAAAAATTTTTGACACCCACATTGCATACGTAAAAGGGAAATTTCAGATCTAAGATGATGGGTTTTTTTTGGCTTATTATTATTATTATTTTGTTTACTGAATTTGAATACATGTGTTGAATTAGAATATTTATAATTAATTTGAGTATTTGTGATGTGTTTAGTTTACAACAAAAAACATGAAATATACTGTATTATATATTCCACATAAATAAATAAAATGTATATATAACTAATTAAAGTATTTTTATTAAATACAATAAATTAGATATACTAGCCTTGCAATTTGCATCACTTGGAGTTGGGGGCATTTTTAGTTGTTACCAGATCTATAACAATTCCTGGGGACAAGTGGCATTATCTAAAATAAAGGTGCTATAGTTTTAGTTTCAGTTCGTATCTGAGGGCCCAATAAGAAGGGACATGAATTGAAGCTGTTAGGGAACAGTTTTCTGTAATGGGATTCTCATTTATGCATTCTTTCTTAGTTAAATCCGTGAATTTAAACAGTTGCTTCTGCGTTTGAAGGTTTCGCTCTTAAGCATATAATTTTACATGAAAAATTATAGAGTTTTTGTGTTCAGTTCAGACACGAGTCTGGAACTGTGACTACTCTTTTTTACAAATAAAAACAATTACTAATATTTCTGTGTTTTGCTGTCTATAAGTTTGCTTTCAATTCTTTGTGCTACTTTCTCAATTTTTTCACTTTATGTTTGAGTGTTACAGGATGCACGTCAACCCAAACTGTCAAGTGCGGCTGTGTTTGTGAAAAGATTACATGATCTTGCAGGTATCTGACCTAAACGTGTATATATGACACATCCCTATGTAATCATTAAGAAATATCTTTGAGCTTTTCCGTTTGCTCTTAGTTGTTGATTATAGTTCTGGGTTCCATAATTTCTAATGCTTTGAACGTTGATGCTGCAGTTCAGAAGAAGGGTTATGTAGACTTGCATGATATGGCAAGGGAAGATAGTCTGTCATGCAAATATGGATACACTCTACCAAAGGACCCAACCTGCAATCAGCTCTGCAGTTGGACAACAACAGACCCCTCTACATTTCTGATCCGTGGAAAGACTTATCTGGATGACAGAAAGAAGGTATCTTCCTCTTTTAAAATTTGAATGACAGATTTTTTGTTCTAATAAACAAAATTGCATTCATATCTCAGATAAAGTATGATGTATGTCTAAAGTTTCACAAAAGAGATATAGCTTAATATTTACTGAGGATTGCACTGAAAGATGGAGAAATATGTCCCTTTTAATTTACTCAAAAAATGAGTTTGTGATTGCTTAGTTGTAATTTCTACTCTATGAAATAATTTTTGAATTATTGCAATATGAATTAGCAACATTGAGCGTAAAAAAGCTATTGCAGTTGCAGATGTTGCAACTTTAATAGCAAATCATCAAGTCTAAAATATTTCTTGATTCCAATAGTTTTGCAGTCTGGCAGAGTAAGAATTCACTATATGCCCTGTCTTCCCAGATTAAGGCAAAAGGCACGCTAATGGACATGGTAGGTGCTGACTGGCTGAGATCTGACAAGAGAGAAGATGATCTTGGAGGCCGCCCTGGGGGCATAGTTCAGGTTTTGTTTTATTTTGGAAAAAAATTATATTAGCTCGTTTAAGTCCTGGTGAATTTGACCCTATTGAAGCATACATTGATGTGTGAAGTTGATTTTTTTTTTTTTATATATTTTTACTACGCAGAAATATGCTGCTAAGGGGGGTCCAGAATTCTTCTTTATTGTGAACATACAGGTGAATTGATGCTTGTCAAAAAAAAAAAAAAATTAGTTTTCTTTTTTAAAGTAATTCCGGTTATGACTTCATTTGTTTCATAATTTTCACTTTTCATTGGATTAGGTTCCAGGTTCAACAACGTATAACCTTGCTTTATACTATATGATGAGCACTCCTCTAGAAGATTCTCCTTTGCTCGAGAGCTTTGTCAATGGGGACGATGGTTATAGGAATTCTAGGTTCAAACTCATACCGTATATTTCGAAGGTCAGTAAATGAATTTATTTATGGATCATTCCGTAAATTTTTTTGATGGTCTGTCTGTTTTAATTGTTTTCACTCTTGCCCTTGCTTTTACTCACTTTCCTTTTTCCTTCCTCTTATGTTTTCAGTTAAGATAATGAGTTCTATAGATCTCCCATTACCCATTGACATCAGATTTCATATCATGATGTTACTTTGCATGCATCATCTATATATTATTTGTCTTGAAGTTTGCATGGGTGACTGATATTATTGACTTCTGAGTTCTGAGGTACTGGTGGTGCAGTTTCTGTCATTATTAGCTTGGAGTACAATAATATTTTAATGCTGGAAGTGTTTGTATCTTGACCTTCTATATTGTTTGCACCAAATATATGGAGATTCAAACAGCTTTCTTCACGTATGTTAAAAATTTGTCGTCCTGTGATTGTGAAAGTATTTAAAATCGTCTAGCCTTGATTCAGGACTACAAATATTGGGCACATCAAGTCTTTTGATGCAGTTCACATATGCCTCTTGTCTTATTGTTATACTTGAAAGAGTCTAGGCTCTTTAACTCAAGGAAGTAACCCAGTCTTTTGTACGAGATCACATGAAATAATTGCTATGATATTCTTTTAGGTGTTTGCTTGAATTTTAATTTGGGGTTAAAATCTTTGGTGAGCCCGGTAAAAGCATCAAGCAACTATAAGAGGGATGTCTCATCCCTTGTGTTTTATTATTTTCTCAATATCAAAAGGAATTACTTCAGAATAAGAAAAAAAAGATAGAATAGAAACAGTGGAAATATTGGTGAATTCCAAAACTAAGATGTAATTTTGGCTTTACAGTCGGGAAATATGCAGCCAAATGCAATGCATGGTTGTATAGTTCATAAAAAAATGGAAATTGTATGATTTTTAAATCTGAGAAAACAATTTTCTACATCACTGTTTGATGCTTATTAGTCCTTTTCTTTTAATTAAGATACACCAATATGCTCCAGGAAACCAAGTGTTTAGATTAAAGATCATCCATCACCTGCATTCTGTTTATTGCTATATAGATCCTCTATTGAAGATTCATTTGTTTGAAACTAGCATTACTTTGTTATCATCCACGGTCCCAGTGCTTCTGTTAATATCACTAATTAATACAAATATCTGATAGTTTATTTTCCCATTTTTTATTCTTTTCCTAATTCTTGATTGAGAAATAAAATTCTCAGGGTTCGTGGATAGTGAAGCAGAGTGTTGGAAAAAAGGCATGCCTGGTCGGTCAAGCATTAGAGATTAACTACTTTCATGGGAAGAACTACCTAGAGGTACTTTGGTCTTTCAAATTACTATTATTATTGTTGTTGTTGTTTGAAGAATATTTTCTTGTTTTTATTATTAACTATTCACTACTCATTTAGCTGCTTCTTTAAAATCTTTTGCACGTGTTGCTGTAAATCTACCTTAGTTAAATCATTTGAGCAATATCGGAGAAGTAATAATTGACGTTTCTTTCTTATGCTTCTGGTACGAGGATTTAAGCTTGGCATGTTTTATCACTGCTGGCCTTTTATTTCATAAAGTTAACGTAGTATCTTTCTGATCAATTACAAAGCATAATATGGAACATTGTAAATATTACCTATTCTATCATTACTAATATTTGTTAATGAATTTACTTACAGCTTGGGATTGATATTGGGTCATCAACTGTTGCAAGGGGTGTGGTGAGCCTTGTTTTGGGCTATCTAAACAATCTAGTCATTGAGATGGCATTCTTAGTACAGGTAAACCTTATCGAATCTCTCTCTCTCTCTCAATGATCCTTACTAGAAAATTTTGTTATGCAGGGGAATACACCAGAAGAGTTACCGGAATATCTTATCGGAACCTGCCGTTTTAACCATTTGGATGTTGCGAAATCGGTACAAGTAAAACCATAATGTGAAAACTCCATTTACTGCTACTACTGAAATCCACAAGTGTACTGAGGTGCATAGAAATGTATGATTGTACATTATGATTCATTTCATTCAATAGTAGATAGATTTATCTACTTTGCTTTGATTTTTTGTTGTTATAATACATGAACAGATTGTGCAAATCATCTCACGTGTTTGATATATGTCTAGTTATCTTCGCCAGCACATTTCTGTGTAAGATTAGTGTTATTGAATATGTTAATGGAGGATAAAATTCTGTCACGTGAAATGTCTTTTTCTTTTTAGGAAGGCAGCCCTTTTGTCAACATTTTTTCCTCTTTTATGTTGGGTATCGTTACAAGCAGCACACATGGGTTTTAATCTGATTAAATATAAAATACTCGGTTCTTTTTTTTGTTTTGTTTTGTTTTTTATTTTTTCAAATTCTTCTCATGACTTGAAATGGTCTCATATACACGTGTAATGATGTTATAATCACTTAAATTTCGAGGTGTTAAATCTAAATGGAAATTAGTTGACCCTAAATTATTTATTTATTTTGAGATGATTTGGTACGGTGCACATTTGTATAGAATAAGGGATGTGTAGTATTTAGAGAGAAGAAAAAACTTAAGTGTCACAAGTCCGCTGTCCCTAGGTCGAATTAGTGGTCAAAATTCTGTTCAGAAAAGGAAAAAAAGAAACACCTCTCTAGATCAAATAATCTGTCATTGTAAAAAAAAAATTAAAAAAAGAAATGATCAGAATCAAAATGATCTAAACAAAAAAAATAGGCTTATATGAAATTAAAAGTATCGTTCACTTGAGCTTGCAGACAAGGTTTATTACATTGTCAAGCCTTATCGATGTGTCAACATTGAAAGCCTCTGTGCACATTTGTATAGTACTTGCTCTACATTTTAATAATTTTGAGAAGAATAAATCATAAAATTAAATATTTAAAAAATACTGTAATATTTTATATAATAAAATATATACTTTTTATGTTAAAAAAAATACTCCGTAGTACTTTGAAAACGAAATTTCACATTAATCTGATTAACAAACAACTGATATTGTTTTTCTTTTTGTTTGATAAATTTATTGATCAATTCAAAATGTTATGTTTCTTTTGATTCTCATCAATATTTATACGGATATACATCCCATTCATGGATTTACTCATGACATCACCATTCTTTCTTACTCATCATATTCACTTATCCACACTTGCACATTACTTTTAAAAAAAATTAATTAATTTTTTATTTTTTTTAATTTCTCCCTCACATGATATGATTGATGACCTCACAATACATCTCGTACTAAATTACTCCACTAAAATATTCTGGAATTATGAATTTCTCTTCAAAATATTCTTTATTTTACATATACTCCATTTCAATATTCTCAAAATGAGAACAAATTATAATTCGAAATTTTAGGTGAAACACAATATCTATAAATAGTCCTATACTTGACTGCCATACAAAAAGTAACACCAGCTTAATAGTTGAAATTGATATAATTGGACGCAATTTGTGCTTCATTGTTACGCAGAGTTAAAGGGTCGTGATTAGAAATGATTGTCTATATATTAAATATCCCACCTTCTTTTTTACAAAGCAATTATGGAAAAGGGCCTCCCCTCAAAATAAATAAATAATTATATTATAATAATAATAATAATAATGCAAAAAAACTGGCTATGTTTAGAGTTAGGGTTACACCAATGGGAGATTGAACATATGCGTCTCCTATTTGCATGTGAGATGTTGGGATTTTTCCATGTCCCATAAATTGTTGTTGGATTTTAAGAAATGTTTGTGTGGCTATTTATATTTCACATTTAATAATATAGCCAAGAATTGTACTATGTACATGCCACCACATATTGACACTACACAATTCACACTATTAAATGCTGCACTCCATGTATTATACTCTACGTTAGAGTACGATTCACTACTTCTTTCGTTTCATAAAGTTTATTGCATTTTATATAGAATTGAGAAACATATTTTTTTAACACATTTATTTCTCATTAATTTTTCTATTTTTCTTATATTTTTTCTTTTCTTTTTTCACATTCATTTATCACTCTTTCTTTGTCATTTCTATTAATAATATATTATCAAAAAAAAAATAGATATTAATAGGGATAGTTCGAGAAGATCATTGGTAAAAATATAAAAAACGACAAATTTTTTAAATAAAATTTAAGATCAAATGCAACAAATTTTATAAAATAAAAGGTGTGTTTATTTAGAATTACTTATTTTTCAATTAAATCAAAGTTGAAGCAATTTTAGTCATATGTTAATAAGGTTATAACTTATTTGCATGTGCCGCTCATGAGAGTTGTCGAAATCCCATGTAGCAACTAGATTAACGTCGGTTACTAGACGTAATGAGACTCTAATATATATGTTAAATTCAATTTTAAAAAACTACAAAAGAAAAACCTATCATATAAATTTGAACACTTTTTTTTATACACTATCAATTATCTATCACCTATTTTTTAATTAGTATTATATACGCAGTTCAACGATTAATATCATCTTTGTTTTTTAAATTCTACCCTATCAATTCCTTTTAAATCTACATCTTCAAACATATATAAAATTCAAATACATTTTTTTTACTATTCATCAAATCCAACTATTGAATTTAAAAAACTCTGGTCCATTAGAAACATACTCTAAAATCTTATTTGATAGCTAATGTTAAGAGTAGATTTACTATATACTGTTTGATAACTAAAAATAAAGTCAGATTATACTATTTAAATATCATTATAATCTCAATCTAAACCGTATTAACTATTAAACACAAAAGGTGCAATGGGGAAACTCTTTTGTTGATATTTTGTCTTCTATTTAAATTTGATATTGTACAAGTAGAAGTTATAAAAATACTAATATACCATTAACAAAAATTCAAATATGTTCAAGATCTACATAGTTGTACTTTGGGTGTTGACCTCGATTGGATCTGAAATCGAGTTTGATCTAATCAGATTATAGTTAATTACTATTAAAACAAACTTCAATTGAGATCATGAGTGTCAATGTGTCAAGCACATTTTTTTTAATTAGTAATGCGAATTAATGTGTCTTAAATTAAACACTACAAATGCTTCATGATGGAGTACTATTATTACAACAATTGACACTACGTATATTATACGGAATATAATATTTTAAATAGTGTACGAACTATATTAATTATATTGTGAAGTATTATATAATTTGTGTGCAAAACGTAAATGATAAGCTTATCAACGAACGTCGGAAATATTATTTATCATTCAATTAATGTTAGCATTTGTTTCATCATTTGATTGGTATATATACTCAAATAATAGGAAACCAAACAAGTGTTGTATTTTATACTACTATTTGATATGTTGGGTGGGGGCTTGTGAAAACAAATTTGGTTTAGTGAAAGACAAGATAGTAATAGTAGTGTAAATTTGCTATCAATTAGTTGTGATGATAACTCCACTTTGCTTGGTAATCATTTAATTCAAACCAATAAATAATGGGTGTGGCTGAGAGATCCATCACAACAATAAATTATTAGTCCCCCATGCCAGCTCAACACATATATATGTGTTTCCACACAAAAGTAAAATATTAAAGACTAAATCATTTTATTTTATTTTTCCTTCTAAAAATATGAATATATAAATAATTGAAACCATCTTATTATGATCAATTATATGGATCATTGTGATCAACTAATATTGTTTAGTAGAATTATTATTACTGTTCAGTAAAAATAATTAATATTGTTTGATTAACACACTAACACAATTAAATATTCATTTCGATTGTCTATAAAATTTTCACTATTTTTGAACACATAGATTAAAAAAGGTGATTAAACAATAGATGATGTGATTGAAAGAGAAAAAAAAAAATACTCCTTAATATATAATTGAAGTATAAGAATAAAAAAATTAAAAGATATTTATTAGAAAATGTATAAAAAGTGTATAGACGAACCCAATTAAAATAACAAAGTAAAAAATTTATAGAAGAATAGAGAGAGCAAAATCAATTGTACTTATACGCAGTTCGGTCGGTGTATACAAGAATTCACTTTAGAAGAGTAACACTTATGATATAAAGTTAAATATATCATTTAAATTATTTATACCATCCAGCATTTAAAAAAAAAACTTTAATGTGACTCATTCTCACACACAGGGAGCCCATTTCACACCAGAATTTGTTGGATAAATACAAGTAGTTGAAAATATCTTCTTCTTTGAACAAAATGTGGAAATAAATAATTGGAAAAACCAAACATGGCGTTAGCGTTGCTCAGATCGCAAGTCACACACCCCATCACTATGTGTGGACCAATATGTTGTCAATCATGTGAGGATAACATTTAATCCAAATGGGCCCAATCCCCCACACCCCCTTTTTTTTATATTAAAACTATTCGAATCGGGTCGATCCATTACCATTTGATTCAAATACTTGGACTCATATAATTTTTTTTATTTAATGCAATTTTATTGATTTAAGTTCAAACTATGCAATTGAGTATACTGTATATAGATATTGATTTAAGTTCAAACTATGCAATTGAGTATACTGTATATAGATACACCTGAATTTTAATATTCAATTTAATCTAATTCATTAAAGTTAAATTTTAAATGCATAGATGTAACAAATTACACCCAATTATCTCTAAATATTTATGTAAGGAGTTTCACATTTTGCAATACAATAACAAGGCTCGAATTGACCCTAATTGGATTGTTGATCATTAAAATCAACCCATTTATTTATACATTGGAAAACCGACAGAGTACTTGAATATGTGTATACGAGACTCATCCACTTTTTCTATTTTCCAAACTCTATTCACAATTTAACGTGTACCGACTATTTTTTATTTTGATTATTTTATTCAGCATAAAAATTTACTCTCGTTATCCAAACATCAACGAGATGAAATTACAAATTAGTATTGTGATTTCTTGACAATTTCTACCGCTTCTTTAAGGAAAATTTTGGAATTTTGTCATATTTAATTTTGAAAAATATCACCCAAAATACACTTACTGTGACAGAGCCTAACTCTACACTCAAAACTCAGGTGTTAAGTGAGAGGCCCACCCAAGACCATCTGGGATACCTTAATACCCTCCCTCACGTGAGATGGGGACAAGGTCGACACGTGGTTCAACAGGTGGATCTAGACATCGAAGTAGAGAGTTGACTCTGATACCATGTGACAGAGTCTAACTCTACACTTAAAACTCAGGTGTTAAGTGAGAGGCCCACCCAAAACCATCTCTCTCTATCCGATGTGAGATACCTTAATACTTACACTTATAAATACCACCCTCAAAAAGTTTATTCACCGGCAACAAGAATACAAATTCAATTGCCGTCACAAAACATCATAAATGCAGGCTTGACTACCGCTCCATGTAGCCAAGAAAAAAAGTGAAACAAGACTTTTTATTCTTTGAATGATACTCCAAATAAATTAGAATATTGATTAATTTATGTATAAAATATACAAGTTGAAAATACAATGATGAATTGTGGGTTTCGGCGGCCTCGGTATCATATGCATGAACATATACTTTGAAGAGTATTGACAAGCTGAATCAAGATTTTTTTTGATTTATTATATTTACATGTCCACGAGAATATCGATTTGTGGAGTAGTGTAGTAGTCCTTCGACTTAAGGTCAATACATAAAATATGTGCGGAGTGATAAACTTTGACCATGATCGACGCTTGCACTTCTAATAGAGTAGATTAGGCATTGTTAGGCACATCACAAAGTACATGTTCGTGATATTTGAGTCAATAATATGATTCATTCCTCAAATAGATTTAGATAGAATATTCATCTTCTCATAACTAATTGGATCGTTAGTCATTGATCAATGCACATCACATTAGTAGAATGAGATAACATAATTAAATTATTGGAATAGACACATCATTAAGTTCTAGATTTAATTGAAGTATTCGGGAATGAAATTAAATGATCATATCACTGTGATCATCACATTATAAGTTGTAAGTTGTTGCTATATCCTTGCAACGTACCTCATACGTTATTTGGTTCATTGTCTAGAGTTCAACTAAAACCGTTAATTTGACTAACTACTTGATATGTGAGAGTCTATCAATCACACAACAAGTAGTCTTTGTTTACAAATTAAAGTTGGTTAGATTATATATTTGATTTAATCTAAATATTTCATATGTAGAGAAATATAATAATTATAACTATTTAATTAAATTAGATTAAATTATAATTTATTATTATCTAGTAAGATATCTAATAATATTAAGGCATATTAGTAGAATTCTTCTAACAAATTATTTTAGAGAATTTCAAACTTGATTGTGAATTCGTAGACGAAGGACTAGATGCTTTAATTATCATTGTGATTTTATGTTATACACTTATACTTTCTTTGTGACACAATAACTTTTACATTTTCATTTTTTTTGGATATTTCACAATAAATTTCACTCTTAAAATGAAATTTTTTTTACAAACCTCATTCTCACAATATCCTCAATTTTGCACATAATGTCGTTACTTTTGATTCACACATAGACACAAATTAACTCTTTTCTTTATTTTACACATAAGATTTACATAATTACCCCTCGAGACTCTACTCATTATTACATTTTTTTAGTTTGTGTATTTACCTACATGTGAAAGTTATTCCGGAACGGAGAGAGAGAGTACAACCATATCATTCCTTGTTAGTAAAAAAATTAACTTCCGCTGCTACGAGCCATTTCGAAAATTCAATGGTGATTTCACTTATAAATAAAATAAAATAAATAATTACTAAAGAATGGAAATAAAATAGGATGAAGACAATTTAAATTAATAAACTTATGCCCAAAGAAATGGAACCAATGAATTTGTAGGGGTATATAAATTAAAGGAGAGGGTGCAAGGTGAATTATTTTTTATAAATTGAATGTAAATATTAAAAAAAAAAAAGTCTTCCCTAAATCCCTCCATGCGAAGACCACTCTAATCCCCTGCACATTACCACAGGCAGTAACCATCACATGGCACCCTTTATTTCTCTTAAAGCAAAACAAATGTGATTATTTTTTTATTTTTCCCAAGTCCAATAATTCATTGCAATTCAGACAAAAGCCCAAATTCAAATACACTACACTAGAAAAAGAGAAAATAAAAAAAATTGCCTCTCCTCCTATCTTCTTTACCCTATCTTTTGTGTGCCTGAGCCCCTTTTCAATTTTCATTCTTCTCTTCCAAAATAGACCACAAATCTCCCATGCCTTGAAATGGACTTTTAGGGTTTATGCTCGCAATCCCATTCAGGTACTTTTCCATTTCTCACTTTACGATTTCGCCAGTTTTTTTTAGCTTTTTTTTAGTTTTTTTTTTTTTTTTTTTTGAGTTCTTCTGCTGCACATGCATTTCCATTTCTTGTTCAGCGGCTTGGTTTTGTTCTTCTTCTGGGTTTTTGTTCAATTTATTTGATGTTACCCTTGGGTTTTCTGTTAATTTTTAATTATTTGTTTGTTCAATAGCTTAATGAGCTGCGTTCTGGAATTGGGTAGGGATTTTAGGGCAAAATGTGTTTTCTAATTGTGGGAGGTTTAGAGGCTGATTAAGGCGTAACGTAAAACTCGTGCGCTAAGAATGGAAAAAATGCCAGCTTTTTTAATTAATTTAAAAGATTGTGTTTCATTTATAGTAAATTTTATTTCGAAAATAATATCTGAATATTATATTTAGTAACTTTTCGAATAAAAATTGCTCCAAATTGGAATAATGTCTTTTAAAAAATTAAAAAAATAATTATTTAATTGGTTAAGAATCATAGTAATTAGTCACACTTAGACTGTGATTGGTCTAGAAATTTTCTTTTGACACATTCACATTCTTGTTTCTCTTCTAAGTAATATAGCATCTGGTGTTCCGTCATTTTAGTAAATAACACCTAAATTGAAATCGGAGATAAATTATTAATTTTTTAAACAAGGATAAAATTATAACTTGCTAATTAATTTTATTATTTATTTATCTAATTTTGCAATATTAAAATTTTATCAATAGTATTAAGAATTAATTTAGGTAGAAATTAGGATTTTATTTTAGTTTTTTTAATAAATATATTCTTTATTTTCTATGAATTACAGAGTTTGTAATAAATTTATAAAGTTCTGAACTTTATGTATATTCTTGTTGAATGAAGAGTAGCAGTTTTTTATTCTTCCAAGTATCACAGAAAAAACCAATCAAAATGTATTAGTTATATAATGAAATGTATTGGAAAAATAATACTCCCTCATTCTAGTGAAAGCTACTCAACTTTATTTTTTAGTGGCATTCACCAAGACGTAGGGAGTAATATTGTTCAGCCTACAAACTAATATTGGAGTACTATCTTTCTTCATACAAACTAACATTTTGGTTTGCAAGTCAAACTTTGGTCGAAATTGCATGTTGTAACTAGTGCACAAATGTTTTTGCCTTTCAATGAATGTGTTTCCAGTATTCTTGTTGAGTTTTTATTGTTTCTTCACCAATCAAGCACAATTTTGTTATCTTATGAAAAAACCAATATAGTCAACTTAACTAGGTTAGTCTCACCAAATATACTTTGTGATGCCAATAATATGTAAAGAACATAGACGATATAATTTCATTGATGTGACCGTGTATATTTACATGATGTTTCTTGTACAAACAATAACAAATCAAATCATCGGATTAATCTTCTAGATTATTTTGTTAATCTTCATAACTTTAGATATATATACACTATCTCTAAATAAGTGTTTTGGTTGTGAATGTAGTCCCAATATGGCAAAGGTTGACCCATATAATTCTTGGGCTAACGGAGATGAGGACTTCGAACATTTACTCAATATTTTCGATTTTCCGATGGAGAGTTTGGAGGCGGATGGACTTGTTGGAGATTGGGATATTAGCAAATCACAGTATCTTGGGCCTATTCCGTCTGATGTCCTAATCGGGCCGCCAATGATTGCTCAAACCAAAACCGAAACTGTGCCTCCCGTTTTTCTTCACAGACAAGCTGGTCTTGTGAGTTCCTATCATTCAATTCTCTCTTTGGCTACCACTCTTAAGCTGTTTTGAAGTGATAATTGCAACAATTTGGTATTTTTAAGTTTTTTTTTTTTTTTTGTTGGATTTTTTTTTGTGCTTTCGTGAAATGGCTGAAACTGAACTTCAATCTTTTTTAAAATAGCTTTTTTCAATTTCCCTCCAATCCACTCTATCTAGGATTATACAGGAGATATATCAGATGATACGTATATACGAAAGCTATCAAGTGATGGATGCATAGATTGCCAGAGGTATACAGTGTGTCTTATGACTTTAATGTGGTTTTATATAATGTGTCTTTAATGTGGTTTTGCAAGTTATCTGAAATTTTAGATTGTTTGGAAGAGACTGTCTCTTCTTATTTGCTAAATATTGGATATTGCCATTATGCATCCTCTTCTTGATTTATCTTCTTTCTTATTTGCTAAATATTGGATATATCCTCCTCTTGATTTATCCACACTGTATATTTTACTTGTGCTTACATATATTATTTTCTTGAATGTCGAATGACCATTAAAGAACGACGCACCCCCTGAGACGAAGCAGGGGCCCTATCGGTTTGAAGAGACTTCCGGCTCGTTTATTCGTCGACAACACAAATCGACCGAGATCCAAGAGCAAAGCGTCTTCCAATCTCAAAGCCCCGTATCTGTTCTTGAAAATGGCTTGCTCATCAAATCTAATATTAAAAAGCGAACAAGATCCAAACGAGCTAGACCTTCCGTTAATCCATGGCTTTCGTTATCTGCCCTTTTCCAATCCCGGAAAAGGAAATTGCCTCAGGTAGAACGAGCAAAGAAAACAGTCGCAGACTTGCCCGATTATGAAGCTCCACAGCGTCCAGCCGTTGTTAAAAAATGTGCTCACTGTGAAGTTACGAAAACGCCACAATGGAGAGAGGGCCCGATGGGCCCGAAGACTCTTTGCAATGCGTGCGGTGTAAGGTATCGTTCGGGGCGTCTGTATCCAGAATATCGGCCTGCTGCAAGTCCTACATTTGTGCCGTCGGTACACTCAAACTTGCACAAGAAGGTCGTGGAGATGAGAACCAAATCTAAAAAACCACAAAAGCCACAAGTGATTGACATCGAGGATTCGTCGATGTTTGAGAACTTTGAATTCGTCCCGGTCCGTGGATACCTTTGATCCTCCTCCTATTTGGTGAAACAGATGAGATCTTTTATGTTCTAGTTAGGTAACCAATTTAGTTCCTAGTTTTGTTTGGTTAAATTTTAGCTAGAATCTTGTAAAAAATGGAGTCGGTGGTGGATCTAGGGTAGGATAATTGTCAGGAAAGTGAGTGAGAACCAGGTTTTTTCTTTTTATTTTCACTAGATTAGTAGGCAGTTATGTTTTGGTTCAATGGAGATATTGTTGTATCCTTTCGAAAATTTTATCATACTTTGTTTTTATTCTTTAAGATTACTTTGCTGGTGGTTTGGCAAACTATGGAGGGTGGTTTAAGAGACTAGAAATTGATAAGATATAATCTGACGATGAAGATCTCTTTTACCATATCTCTAACAGGAAAGAAATGAGTCGATTTCTGGTGTTCTCCCAAAAAAATTGTGTGGTCGAAGGAGAGGCTATGGGGTTACATGAAGCTCTCTGTGATATTTTCTCATTAATTGTAGTTCTTCATAACCTATTTGCATCAAATCATTTGTTTGGAAGGATCTTCTTTTTTCTTTCAGTTTGAAGGCACTGTTGGTTTTATTTTTCTGTTAAAAAACATATTCAGATTCTATTAATGTGAACTCTCGTAATAGATGTTTCGGTCAATTATGGGGTGGGAATGGGCAGCCGGCTTAGATAGGTTTTACAAAAAAAAAAAGTATGGACTATTAAATATTTTTTAGGTACGAGCCTAGTCTATGGTTTTTTTTTTTTTTTTTTAAGGCGGGTCTTTTTAATAAATAGATTTGGCCCGAAAGTCTTTTTAGTCCTATTAGTATCCTAGAACACTTGTATTTCATCAAATCATAAAAAAATTCACGAATTATAAATGCTTACTAGTTAGAATTATATATAGTAGACACTCTTATTTAAGATGTTTTCTATTTAAGTATAAGTATGAGGTATTTATTATATTTTTATATTATATATATACATATTTTATATATTAAATTAATTAAATAGGTTGGTATGTTGGGCTGGAAAGACCTACGAAAAAGCTTAAGTTCGGTCTATTTAACTAAATAGGTTTTAAAAATTTTTTGAGCCCGACTTATTTATTAAACGAGTCAAGTCGAGCCGAAATTTAATAGAACGAGTCGTAGGCCCGGTAGTCTGGCCCATTCTCATCCCTATTGTCAATAAATCAATACTTTACGGATCTTAAAAGTGAACAAATATAAACTTTATTTTACTCTTATTTATCTTTTTGAGTTCTTTTTGTTTAGAAAAAATAATTTTATCTGATATTTTATCTTCTATAATTCGTTGATGAATAAATGTACTTCTTAATCATGAACGCATATACTGATTCAATATAAAATATTTATCTGTAAGATTATTATTATTATTGGGTGGGGATTGAGATTAGATTCAAGAAAAATAACACCACATGAAATTTCATTAGAGTGGATACATGTTTTTAAAAGAAAAGGATACGACTCTTGACTCGAGTGTATCATTCCATAACTAACGTCTTTAGCTTAATGATAAAGACTTGATGTATGGTGGTTGTTGAGGTATTTTGGTCAAAATTTATGGCTAATATATTAAAATTTTATTAATTTTAATAATCTCTCTTATATTAATATATATTTTAATTATCTATTTTTCATTAAATTAATATATAAAATTATTTAAATGTTACTAATTTATATATCTGATCTATGGACTTATAATCCTAACGGATCATATTTTAAAATAAAATGAAATTTTAATACTTATGTGGAGTTTCGTCTCATACATGAGTACATGAGATATAATTCTAACGGATCATATTTTAAAATAAAATGAAATTTTAATAATTATGTGGAGTTTCGTCTCATACATGAGTACATGAGATATAATCCTAACGGATCATATTTTAAAATAAAATGAAATTTTAATACTTACGTGGAGTTTCGTCTCATACATGAGTACATGAGACCAATTGATCAAATTTCCTCCATTAATCCGACGTAAGTCCTCAATTCTCCGATTCTCCGAAATACGCAAACCTCAATAAGAATTCAACAAAAATATCCATCACTATTTCTATATAAAAATATATATATATAATAAAGCTCGAAAAATGTATAATATTGGTTCACAAGAAAATCTAATATTAGTTTATATACAATACAATATTAGTTCACACACAATATAGTATTATGTCATATATTCATTTCCAATCACATCTCCAGCTATTGAATATTTAAAATAAATTTTTAACATCAAAATCATAAAAATATAACATTATCTCAACATCAAACTCTTAAAAGAGACCAACATATTATTTGTCATTATCTCAACATCAAACTCTTAAAAGAGACCAACATATTATTTGTCTTGGGGTTTGACTATGTGATCATTTTCAATGGTTGCAATAGATGACACATACAAAATATATCTAAATTTCACTTCACCCGAGAACAATATAGTACGGAGTATTAGTTTATATACAATATAATATTAGCTCACTTATTCTATGATACTAGTTCAAATACAATATAGTATTAGTTCACATACTATATAATATTGATTCAAATATTAAATAGTATTAGTTCACATACTATATAATATTGGTTCAAATATTAAATAATATATAAACTAATACTATAAAATATTTGAACTAATACTATAATTAACAAAAAGGTCAGACATACTTAACAACACTACATAAAAACCATATCAAAAAATAAATAAAAAAATAGCATTATAAAGACCATATAAAAAAAAATAGCATTAACACTACTGAACAATAACACTTAATAAAAAAGTAAAATTAGTAATAAAATAATTTCTTATACCCACATCAATTTCTAGTACTATACAATATATTAATCAATGTGTGAACTAATATTATATCGTATTTGAACTGATATTATACTTAACAAAAAATATATAACTTAGCATATTCATGATTTCAGGCATACAATGTAAATTAATACTTCAATACTCAAAGATTAATATCAAAAGTGAGAAGGAACACACTGAACACACAATTAATAGATATGATCACATTCAATAAGCATTATGAATGCATCAATACGATAACCACAAGGAAAGAAAATAACAATACTGATGCAATATTATGCCGGTTTCTTCCTCATTTCGCAAATAATTTAAATTTTTAAATGTAAATTTTAATCTTCAAGTAGATTATATTATTAATTAGTTTAAAAATACAACTTTAAAAAATTGGTAACAAACCAGATATGATTAAAAATAATGAACACACAACAAAATAATCTTAGTTACTATGAACCATATTAAGAGCTAGAAAGTGATCATTTAATCTCCATACATTTGACAAAGTGGGATAGCTCAAGTGGTTAGAGCACCACTACTTAGGCCTTAGATCCTGGGTTCGAGTCATGGGGAGGGGAAAAAAGGGATGGATATTTAATGTAATTCAAAAAAAAAAAAAATCTCCATACATTTATACCCACATTAGAACAATGACTAAGAAAAATAAATAAGAAACACTCTCTTAAGTTGTTCAATTCAAGTTTCAGATCATTGGTTTATCCCTGATACCATTGTACTGGGGAGCTTCTCACGAATAGATAAATACATTATAACAATTTGTCGTATTTTTATCAACGTCCTCTAAAAAATAATTTGAAAAAAAAGACTAGTTTAGTTATTGTTTTTTCGATTTTTTTGTATTTTTTTCTGAAATTTTAGTCATTTTTCAACAAAAAGTTCACGGTAATTTGTTGGTGACTTGGTGGTGGATGTATAATTTTAATTTTAATATGAGGGGTAATATAATATTTAAAAAAAAAAAAAAATTGGGATAAACTCATAAAAACGAGGAGTGTATATAACAACTTTGACTTATTTGAAAAGTAACTCATAGTCCATGGTATCATCCAATCCATTTAGAAAATTGAATCGGGTTACGTGTATGTAATTGGTACACACTTGCCTAATGTAGATAAAGTAATACGAGTATTATTTCAATTTGTAAGGTATTGTGGTGTCCATTGTAAATAAAATGATTATTTGTGAACATAGTTGATAACAATTTGAGTAATTAAATGATTATTGAAAGGTGATGATTTCATAAAGTGTATATAACTACATTTTATAAACAAAAAATATAAGATAAATGAATGAACCGATATAATTTACTGTGGGCACTGTCGTAGCCTAAGTGCTAAGTTCCAGTAAAAATAAAAGATTTTAAAAAAAACTTAAAGGAACAATATAATAAATTCCAACTCCATGTAGGAATAAAAAAATTCACTAATTATGAACGAGGTGAAAATGTATAAGTAGGAGAATTGACATTCATAAGACTATGTGAAGTTTCTTATGGGCCTTTTAATACTTTCGACATGGGCCACAGATAAATGCCCACTTCACCCCAATTACTTTTTTTTTTTTTTTTAAAGACTACATTTAATCACCCTTCTATCAATTAAATAAAAATAGAACTTATTAAAACCCTAATTTTACCGCCATCACCTACTATTGAGTCGGGGTGACGATATTTCCAGATTTTTTTTTGAAAAAACATGATTTTCAAAAAGAATTATTGAAATTAGACACCAATTTCGGGAAAAATCGAAAAATATGATTTCGAAAAGATATCAAGAATTCGAACAAATATTCCGAAAAGTTGCAAAATATTCGGAATTTATTTAAAAAAACACACAGAAAAATCGAAAAAATAAATCTCGGCGGAAAAAACACAGAAAACAGAAAGGAAAAAAAAAGGGAACCTGAGAGTGCAGTGGCCTTGCAGTCCTCTTAAAGAAGATGTTGCAAAGTAAATAGCGTCTGTTTCTTCACATTATCAACAATCTATAACTCATAATTCTATAGCCAAGGAAAGGACAGGAGGAAAGATGGAGGCGGAAGAAAAGTAGAGAAAATTAGGGTTTATGAGAAAAAGGGCAGTTCTGAAAATTAGAGGGATAAACTCAAAATTGGGGGCTAATCTCATCTAAGGGGTGAAGACACAAATATAGGGGGGGCATTTAACTGTTGCTTTCGAGATGTGTTTGAAAATCAGGCCCATAGATAAATGTAAAGGCCCGTCTTATTTTATACCCAAGGAAACCAAAACTAAGAACCCAAATATATCCATATTATTAAAAATTGAAGACATTTTTAATAGCATTTATAATGTATGAGTGGCAAGAGTATGTCTTTTTTTTTTTTTTAATTTGTAATTTAATATATATAAACTAATTATTAAATGCAATTTGATGCATCGAGCTCATTTCTGGCATAACAAAAGATGTTGTAGCATTCAAAAATTAGATTGGTAGATCGAATTAAATAAATAACATGTGAATAATTTACAAATAAGTTTGAAGGAAATATATGACAGATATATAATATTAAATAATTATAATTATAACTAAACAAATAATTGGAATATTAAATGTAGAATTCAACAACTTTGTAATTTATTGTAGAGGTCTGTCTCCACATTGAATTTTGTTGGTCCCTTCCTTGTTTGTTTCACGTGATTGTTGTACACTTAAGTGCTAATTATTTTTAATTACATTTACATTACATGTGATGTATCTAGTTAGTAAATCGTGTCATGAAAGAAAATAGGTGTGTGTAAAATGGATAGGGGTGGGAATGGGCTAGGCCTAGGTAGGCTTTACAAAAAAAAGTCTGGCCTGTTAAATATTTTTTTGGCCCGAGCCTGGCCCATGGCCTGATATAGGCTTTTTTTAAGGCTTGGCCTGGCCTTTTTAATAAATAGGCCGGGCCCGAAAGCCTTTTAAAGGCCTTTTTAGTTTTATTAGTGCATTTAAAAAAAAATCCTTTAACACTTGTATTTTATCAAATCATAAAAAAACCACGAATTGTATTGCTTAATGTTTACTAGTTAGAAATTATATATATTAGACACTCTTATTTAAGATATTTCTATTAAGTATAAGTATTATGTATTTATTATATTTATATATATATATATATATTATTATATTAATTAAATAGGCCGGCCTGTTGGGCTTGAAAGGCCTACGAAAAAGCTCAAGCCCGACCTATTTAACTAAATAGGCTTTCAAAAAAGCTTGAGCCCGGCTTGTTTATTAAATTAGCCAAGCCGAGCCGAGCTTTAATAGGCCGAGCCGTAGGCCCCTGTCGGATAGTCTGACCCATTCCCACCCCTAAAAATGGATAATCAAACTATATACCCATATAGGAGTATGATACATTCATAGGGGATGGAAATGGGCTGTGGACTCCGACAAAATCTATTTAATTAAGTTGACTAAAATTGGGTTTTAGGGCATCTCCAATGGAGAGCCAAATACCCTATTTGCCTCCTAGAATGGTGGCAATTTGCCACAATTCACTTTTTTGTGTCAAATTAGCCATCAACTCAAATGTGGAGGCAAATTTTTCCTTGCCTATTTGACATGTCCCAAAGCTTTTCTCACTGTCTATATTTTGTTTTCAATTTTTTTTATTAATTTATTGTATAATTTATTTAGAATTTATTATTTTATAATTATTATTTAAATTAAATAATGAAACGATTTTAAATTTTACTATTAATAATTATGTTATATTTAAAATTTAAAAACCTATATAATTTAATTGTATGACAATGCTAATTATTTAAATTATAAAATACAGTAGAAAACAAAACATACATATTATAAATGTATCATAGATTAACAATTATGGAATTTGGTGTTTTGTTTTTTTATATATTTTTATGAAATATATCACTTTTTTGTTTAATTAATTTAATTAAAAAAATATAACATTAAAAATATTCATATTGAGTTAAAATTGATTGAATATGATTTTACTGTTTGACTCAAATTTAGTGGTAAATTCGTGATTTTGATGGCAATTTGAGTTCGAGGATTGGAGATGGCCTTATAAAAAGTGTTATATGCCCAACAGACCGCCTATTTATGAATATATATATATATATATATATATTATAATAGTAATTCTTAAATTTAGTATTAATATTAAATTAAATTTATTTTAGTACTTGAGAAATCGTTATAATATTGTATTTAAATTTATCATTGTAATGCATTTATTTTTATCGTGAATTTCATTTACAATTTTAGTATTGAACTGCGTTTCGTATTCAATACATTATGGAATTGCATGAATATTAGTGTTTTATCTTTTCCCTCGCACCAGTTGGAAAGAGTAGTCAACCCCAAGGAGTTGGTCTAATAGTGTAGGCTTGAGATTTAGAAGCGTGCTCGGTCCTCCTCTCTAGATCTCAGGTTCGAACCCTCTAGGGTGTAAATATTTTCTATAGGGTCAATCCATACAAAACGCAAAACTCTGACTTTAAACGGGACCCTACAAGTGGACGATGGAATTGATCTCTCACTCCCCCAAATTAGTCGATTTTTGAATTGAATACCAAGACTTCAAAAGAGGAGTAGTCATGATATGTTGTGGATTAAATTTGAATGTAAAATTGCATGCCCCAACATTAGTACGAGAAGGTGTACCTAGAACCGTTAAAATGGGCTAGGCCCGTTGGGCTAGTCCACTCCCGCCTATAAAAAAGTTGGTTGGATTGAGTAATACAAGTCTATTTTAAAGGCGAGTCTATATGGGTCATGAATTTTAGCGGGTTGAACCGCTAACTTTTTCTGAAAAAATATTTTTATTTTTTAAAAATCGAATGAAGAAGTATGCGTTCTTTTTTAAATTGAACTGTGAGTAAACATGTGATAACTTGAAATTTATTTATTCAATTTAATTTTAAATCAAGATACAAAATCAAAAAATATTATACTAAACAAATTGAGATTTGAAAATGAGAATACACTGATGTCGCTCATGTATTCACATGACTCCAAGAGACTAGATAATTATTGTAGATTCAATTTTTAAAAAACTTTCTCTTTATAAATGCATAATAATCATGAGTAAATTGAGAGGGTGTGTAATGAGATGTGTATTCGCAAATTTACATTTACTACTCATAGTTGAGTTGATTTGTCAATTAAACTTTCATTGCACATTATATATTAAATGTCTCATTTTGACAATAAAGATTTAAACAATTTGAAGACTTAAATTTTAGTTTGATTGATTTGTCAATTAAATAATAAAACTGTATTTAAGCTCTATATTTTTTATTATAAGAAATTAAAATCATTCAGGTCAAACTAGGTGGATTTAATCAAAGATTATCCAAAATTATTCGGACTTTATTTTTATTATTTTTTTTAGTAATTATTTATATTAAATTCTTTAATAAAGACAATAAAAGGTATGTTTGTATAAAAGAGAAAGAAAAAGAGAGCAAACCAAAAGGTATGTCAAGGAAAGATATACTTTCCTATACAACAAAGCAAGTCTAAAGTAAACAAAAATACAAGTAAACCAAACTACATATGATCAATGTTAACACCATCATACTGTGTCATCCAACATATCCGTCCAACGTTTATGAAGGGACACTTTCATGAACTCAGAAGGCTAGAACCGGATGAACAAGGATTGCTTGAAACAACAAAGGGTTCATTGGTTGTTTCTCTGAGTGGTTCATAATTATGTTTACACCCTTCATCATCTGCAACACAGTCATCCTAAGTAGCCTCATGGATAGTCAACTTGCCCCTCTTCCGTTTCCTCTCCTCATCCTCAATAATAGGGTTGGTAATCACCATAGTAGAGAGTTGACCACTAATATTAGGAGAGTTCCTAAAATCACGCACCTTTCCACCAGAATAAGTTTTGAATGAGGTTGAATCACGGGAAACCCCGTCAGGTTATCTCTCCCGTTGCCAGCGTCCTCCGTCCACCTTGGAAGATCGGTGATCAACTGCCCTAAGCGACGACCCCCAATTCCGAACCACCACTTCACCCTCCTTGGCCTGAAACAACACATCACAGAATTTATCCACATGGACAAGCCGGCCACAAACAAAGCAGAAATGATTCAAACGTTCCCCATCTGCCTGCTTGATTTTCTTGCCCCGCTTTAGAGGGCTGGTGATATCAATTTTTACTAGAACTCGCATATAGTTCATCCACACAACCAATTTATTGCTCTTATCATATTCCAAGAAAGTGCATACATAGTTACCCAATTGTGTGTCGATAGCTTCTGAGAAAAAATCCATGGGTCGTGGATTTGAACCCAGAAACCCGCCTTATTAAGAGGGATAAAGAGAGGATGGTCTCCCGTGCACAATTGTTTCAACACCCATAGATGGGCCCCAAAGGACCAGGGTGTCCCATCTAAAACATTTTTCAGATCCAGGGGATGGGCAAATTGAAATAGAAATCTGTTTTCCCCCACCATCTTGATCGTGAGACCCTTTCTTGGTCTCCAGATCGAAGTCATTCGATTTTTCATGCTGGAAAAATTGATCGGATCTTCCTTCAAGAATCGCCCAACGAGGCAGTGACCCACCGGATCCGTCGTTGCAGTCGAAGTGGCAGGATCAAGATCAGTTCCTCTTCTTCTTCTTCCAGAGACAAATCACGAAGTTGATCTTCCATGACTAAAACTAACTCTCAAACGGGGAGAGGGAAGCGAACTCTCAAGCGAGGAAAGGAAAAACCGTCAAAAGATCATCGGTCGAACTCACGAAACTCGAGGAAAAACTGCCAAAAACAACGACGAGAAACACAACCGAGCTACAAGTGCGTGAAATCGCACCTTCACTGTGTATTGATCGATCGCAAAATTAACAACCGAGAACTTAAAGCCACACCTCAATCGGACGAAATTGATGAAAACGAGACGGAAATGACTCAATTCACAGTCATCAGAGCAACCGAGCACGCCGAGAACCAAAGTCGAGCTAAAAAAAGTGAGCAGTTACAAATCACAACAAACCGTCGCTCAAATCCAACGAGCCATCGATCAATTAAGCAAAATAAAGAAAAACCCGTCGGAATTTGAGAAATATCATCATTCCAATCCTAAACAACCAAGAATCCCCAACTAATGGAATCGGATGAACAACAAAAGGTGAGGAAATCGTGAGATGTGTGTGAAATCGCACCCTCACTGTGTGTGAGAAGCTCTCAAATTCTAAATCGCTCCCTTATCTCTCGATCTTTTTCCTCAATTCCCATCTCTGATCTCTCTATTAAATTATTTTCTAATAATATATGTGAAAAGGTAAAAAAAAATATATATAAGGAAAAAGCTTGTGGACTAGTCCACAACCCACCATGAGTTGAGTTGGGTTGTGTATTTCTCAATCCGTCTCCGTCACGGATCGGTCCGCCAAAACTCACAAAATAATTAATTGAAGTGAATTGTGAACCAGCCCGTCCCATTAGCCCGTTCTGATAGCTTTAGTTGTACCACAAATTTTCCCTTTTGAATAATTCCATATGTACAAGGAATTTTGTTATTTATCATACTATGACCAATAGAATTATACAAAATTCGACAGTATCATGTTATGTGCTTAATGACCTAACAACTCATGTCATATTTTAAATGAATTTATTTTAGAAAAACCAATATTCTCTTCATTCCACGAAAATTTGCACACTCTAAAAAATGAAATATATTAATAACTTTTATCCTCAAAATGTACATATATTTATTCACATGTCATTATTTTTCTACACTCAATCTACCTTTTTATTTACTTTATTCATAAAAGTTTACAAAACTATCCCTAAAAATCTTTTTTTTTTTCAAAACAGGAATAAACATTTTTCATTATTGCAAATGCAAATAATAGTAGATAGCCCGATCATATTAAATGATGGATCTACCCAACATAAAGAGTTATCGAATGAACGGGCTTCCCTAACTATGGAATGTGCCACTAAGTTCACACTTCTCCTAATAAAAGCAATTGTAACATTTGTGAGTTGGTGCAACAAGTCCTTACATGCATTGATATAATCCCAAAAATAGAAATAAAGTCGTATGTGGAATTGATGGCATCAACTACTTCAAAAAAAAAAAACATCAACTTCCCCCTCACGATAGTGCTCTACGAGTCCCGAAGAACGAACCCCAACCTAGCTAGTTTGGTTTGTATCTTTAAAAAATGAGGCATTCATGTTTAACTAATTCAAACCCCCACCCGAAGGAGCATGCCGGCCATGCATCACAGCGCCTTCCTGTATCAGTCCTTTGGTCAACCATTAATGTTGCTACCAGAAATCGAGCTCCTCCACTCCAACTAGAAAGATGAAGATTGGTGGACAACAACAACAACAGGCGGCCGACGTCGTCAATTATCCCAGACCATATATGTAATTCCTCTCTTTCCAAACTTGCCACCCGAAACTCGCCGCAACTTCACTAATTGGACTGCCAACCATTTCAAATATCAGGTTGCATGTCCCGAATATACCGTGATCTTAAAAAATTTATTCATTACACTTCTTTTTTTTTTTTTTTACATTTTCTTAAAAATAGTGTAATTTCAAGGGTGTGTGATATATGTGAGACCAATAGTCATCGCATACCATTTGAGTGGGAATGGGTCGGGCCAGGCAGGGCCTTAAGAAAAAAAACATAGACCTAGTACGTATATAATTTTTGGGCTAAGTCTGGTCTATAGCTTATCATAGACTTTTTTTTAAGGCTTGACCGAGTCTTTTCCTTTTAAAAGCATTTTTAAGTGCATTTAAAAAAAATTGAAAAATACAACAATTTAATTATCACCAAATCATAAAAAAAACAATAACAAATTTACCAAATGGTCCAAAAATAATATTAAAATGTTCTTTTCTACAATTAATAAGAAAAATATAAATAAAAACATACTAAATTATTCAGGATAATCTCACTTCATGTATTATCACATATATTATATTATATTTTTATAAATTATTTATATATATTAGTTTAAATATGTCGGTCTGTTGGGCTTAAAAAATGCCTACGAAAAAGCTCAAGCCCGGCCTATTTAAGTAAATGGACTTCTAAAAAAGTTTGAGCCCAACTTATTTATTAAACGAGCCGAATCGAATTTTAATAGATCGAGCCGTAAATCCCTATCGGGTAGCCTGGTCCATTCCCACCCCTACCTGTAACATATTTGCTCATGACTTATATAAAAACTCGATTTTTTTAGTAATTATTCAAAAGAAAAATTCAATATAAGATACTCCGTCATATATAGTGCAGATTCAACAAATTTCAGTGAACCAAATCAGTTGCAAACATTAGTAATTATAGGCAAACAAAGTCATTTTCACTTGGATTTTATTTTTTTACAATTGTATGGTGCATTTAATGCATCTGAAACACAATTTTAATTGAATAAATTAAAAAATTAATTACATAATTAAACATATTTAAATTAATTAAATTATATATATATATATATTTAATTTTATATAAAAAATTGAATCAGAAGACCAGGGAGACAATTATTTATTGACCATTATAAAAATATTTAATCCACGCAAACATGCTAGCTAGAAACAATTATTTAATCAATTCAATGAAACTTGGGTATTCTAGTCAAAGCCAAACAATCAAGTGTCGGCATATATATAAACAGAATTGTAGTACAGAAGAAAAACGATTTGCATTAAAAAAAAATATATACATTCATATATTTGATTAGAATCATTAATCAATATTACCAATAATTTCAATTAAATATTATGTTTTGCTTGTATAAATCAATTAAATAATAAGGTTGGAATGGAGGGTAACGATTTGGTTGCTAATTCGGTTGAAATTTGTAAACGTTTCTTTGGAATTTAAAAACTAAATTTTGGATTTTAAAATTTTACGCGTTTCATTTCGGTATAAAATAATAAATTTTAAAATAACTTAAAACCATCTCTATCAAATATATATAAATTTAAATTTAAATTAAATTCTTATAATATTATTTCAAAAATAAATAATACTAATATAATTTCATTCTTAGAAGTCCGTGATTATTCTATATATCTCAAGTAATATATTTTTGAAATATTATCCTGGGTTGAAATTTGACTCCAATCGTGACTATTCTATATAATTACTTAGACAATTTCCGAATAGTTACTACGGAGTATAATTTTATGAGGAAAACAAAAATTAGAAAAGCAGAAACTGAAATTTGAAAAAATGGAAAAGATAGAAAAAACACGAAAAATTATATTAAATGTCTTATACATGCATGAAATATAGATAATTAAGGTAAATTTAGGACAAGGAGTAGTGGGTCAAATCCGGATCAACACGGATTAAACTTAATTAAAATATATTTTTTCGTTTGCAAGTATTAGTATTTTACTACATGACTAAAACTATGTTACTATATAACCAAATATTGTCACTATAAGGTCAAAAGTATACTACTACAAGTTCATAATTCATAAATATTCTGAACACTTAATTTGGACGAATTCTTAGAATATTTGACATGAAGTAGTACACTTTTAGTCTTGTAGTGATAATATTTTGATTTTTTTTTTTGAAAGTGATTGTTGTGACCCACGAATTTTTTTTGAGCGACTCAAATAAAAACTTTTGACTCGCAAATTTTTTAAAAAATATCTTAATTTAATATATTTCTTGTGTGAAATATTTCACAAGTCAAAAAAGATAAATTTTATTTGTTACGTATTCATCCCATTCACAAAAATTATAAATAAAGTGGTGTTTCTATAAAAGAATGAGCATACTTTTAATGACGAATAAATAAAATAAGTGAACATATTTTTAGTAGTTTTTTTTTTTTTATGGAAGTTAAATACTTATCCATTTTTTCTCCTCCCCATAACTCGAACCCAGGACCATCCCTTTTTTCCCCTCCCTATGACTCGAAACCAGGACCTAAGGCCTAGGTAGTGGTGCTCTAACCACTTGAGCTATCCCACTTTGTCACATATTTTTAGTAGTGGAATAGTGTATTACTCCCTCCGTTTTTTATTAAGTGTCACTTTGCCTTTTTTAATATTTTCAAAATAAGTGTCATTCTACACTTTTTTGTTTAATTTGGACAATTTTACCCTTATACATTATACTTCCTCCATTTTCTTTACCTTGATTTAAGCTTTTTCCCTTTTGAATATAGTATTATAACATAAATCATGTTAAACCTTAATTATTGTATACATGAATATCACCTACAATATTGGCCACATTCAATTTCTAAACATAAATTTAATATTAAAATTAGTTATCATATTAAAATTAGTTATCATTAATGAAGGGTAAAATGGTCCATAATTATATATCTTAATTTGTTGAAAATTGTTAAAATGACACTTAATTAAAAGTGGAGGGAGTATATTAGTTGGTCGTTTGACCCAAAAAAAAAAAAAAAAAAAAAAAAGCTTGACCCACAAATTTAGTAATACTCCCATTTTATTTATAAATGATTTGCACTGTGTAAATTTACACCAAAAACCTTCTCTAATTATAAATAAATATATATATATATATATATATTATAGAGCTAAATATATAATTTTTAGATAGTCTCCACTTTTACTTTTGTCTAATACTTCCAGAGTTTTTCGAGAGTTGGGGAATTCAAATATTTTTTTTTTTTGGGGGGGGGGGGGTGGGGAGGGAATTCAAATACTCCCTCCGTCCGCCTATAAGTTTCCCGCTACTTTTTGGCACATAGATTAAGAGATAGAGAGAAAAATTAAAATATAAAGTGAAGTATAAGAAAAAGTACATACCAAAAAGGTATGGGAAGCTTATAGGGCGGACGGACTAAAATGGTAAAATGAGAAACTTATAGGCAGACGGAGGGAATATTAATTACAGTAAAACTTTGATGCACTATTAATTTTTTTTTTTTTTTTGACATGTGATGCACTATTAATATTTAGTAGTACTGTGCCGTTGGTGCAATATTGTTCCAATTTGATTTTAAAAAAAACGCTCAAAAGGTTTTAGTTCGAAAAATATCCGATCATGTCTTGAAAAATAAAAAAAATTACTCCCTCCGTCCCAAGATTTTTTACACACTTTGACCGGCACAGAAATTAAGAAAATTGAATAAAGTGATGTGTAAAGTAAAATAAAGGAGGGGTATTATTGGTAATTCATTGATTAAAGTGGAGTGATTTGACTAAAGGGAAGGGAAAGTAAAATAAAAGAGGGGTATTATTGGTAATTCATTATGTAAGTTGTTTCCTTCTTTGGAGTGTGTAAAAAATGTTGGGACGCCCATTAAGGAAAGTGTGTAAAAAATCTTGGGACGGAGGGAGTATTACTTATATATAATATATAAAGAGAGTAATGATATGGAACTCAGAAAATAGTTTCATGATTAGTACATCAATAAACTAATATCATAGTAACACTTATCAATTGATATTATTACACTTATAAACTAGTATCATAACATTTATCTATACAGTTTAGCATGTTTGTATGCATA
Source organism: Galeopsis tetrahit (assembly GCA_963675135.1). Taxonomy (NCBI): domain Eukaryota; kingdom Viridiplantae; phylum Streptophyta; class Magnoliopsida; order Lamiales; family Lamiaceae; genus Galeopsis; species Galeopsis tetrahit. The sequence goes on along the minus strand of OY776122.1, from coordinate 61,989,824 downwards.
CAATATTATGATATTAATTTATAAAAGTAATGCTATGACAAATGAATATATGATATTAGTATGAATCTAATTTCATGCTTTGAGTTTTGACTAAATTATAAATATGAAAAGAAAAGAAAGTTAGAAATTTAAATCTCAAATCCAAATAAATCGGAACAAATTTAGTTACACATGAGAAACTTTCCAAACCCGAAAAGTCACATTCCTTGTTAATTTGATTTGTATTTCAAGAATAAAATAATTAAAAAAGTTATATTATAATTTATTAGAAAGATAAACCATTTATTTTCTTGAAAGTAAGCTAATGAAAACTTATAAGCAATAAAACATTAAAAAATAATAGGATGATGTATTTGCATGGAGGTCTTTTTAAGCTCACTACCTAATTCTAAGACTTACTAAAGTTGGTAAGAAAGCGACTTTCATGTTATTGACATTTTTTTATATATTCTTTTCTTGCACAATCTCAAATCCACCCCCAATTTTGTTTTCTAGCTAGTACATTAACTTTCTTAAATATTTTAAACATGAATATGTCTAACTAAGGTACATTTTAAAATTATGTGGATTATAATATTTTATGGAGTATATTTCAATTGCCACTTAACATTCCCACTAAATCGGGCGGTTTACATTTTTTAGTAGAAATAGTCTCGTATTTGAAGTAGTTCAAATTCAAAATGTATAGATGGATACCAAAAATAAATCTTTTTAAATTGATTTAATTTATCAATTCAACATTTCTTTTAAAAATTGTGGTTTGATACACTAACTAATAAATAGATGCAACTCGATGCACAAGACCAAAGTTTTACCGTAACTAAAAATAATGTGATAGTAAATTGGAAATAGTTTGGCCTAATTTTGGTTGTTACGTCATCTTAAATTGCATTAAAAAAACACTTTTTGGTATTAAATCGTGTTGTTTTACTTTACGTTTCATTATCTAATTTATTGACATAATAGAGTAGAATTTAAGTGGAATATAAAAAAATAAAATGGATGAATTGATCTAAAAAAAAATTAAGTAACCCTTTATAAAAATGTAGGAATAAATACAAGCGTGTAATTAAATATTTAGTAAAGCGATTAATTAATGTAAGTGGCATGTTTATAGGTAATTAGTTTAGTTAGTAGTAGTAGAAGAGTGAAGTGAGAGAGAGAGAGGGGGGGAGACTTAAAACGTGATGGACTTGAATTGAGCAAAAGAAAAAGCAACAAACAAACTAGAGAGAGAAACAAGAGAGAGAAACAAGAGAGAGAAGATGTTTAACCGTCGTCAAGTATTGGTTACAGTCTTCTAACAGATGCGGCGATTTCTGTGGCGATGTTATGGTATTTTGGTTTCTATATCATCGCTATTGCGTAGAACCGCTCTCTCCCCGATTTTGTTTCTTCTCAATACTCGATTCAACAATTTCGCCATTTTTCATATAATTACATATACGCACACAGACACTCTTGTGTTTTTACAGCCACTGCCGGTCTCAAAATCCTGAATATACGCATATTCTTCACTTCATATGGATGAGCTTCCACTGTTTTAGCTTCGGTGTTCTTCATTCTAGAGCAATTTTGGTGTGCTTAAAGTTGAACAACAGGTGGTGCGGCGGGGGTGATTAATTAGTTCTTCCTCTGCTATCGGATTTACGAGGTAATTCATTGGATCCCTGCTTTGCCAAGTGATTATGTATAATTTCTCATGTGCTTGGACAATTGAACGTCTCTACATCGCCTCACTGTGCTGGACATAATTTTTTTATAGTTCGTTCGTGTGCTTATGTTTTATTATACTTTTGGTAGCCTGAATTCCCCTTCCCCCTTGTTTGTTGATCGTTGTCACAGATTCTACGAAGAAGAATATATAGTTGCTTCTGGTGTTTAGGGAGTAGACTTCGATTTCGTACAAACAGGATAGAGGGAAGATATATTTTGTTGTGAAACGAAAAATAAGGAAGAAATATGAGCGACGTGGCAGACAAGTGTTTGGACTCAGAGTTATGGCATGCGAGTGCTGGGAGGCTGGTTCAAATGCCGCCTCTGGATTCGAAGGTATACTATTTTCCACAGGGCCATGCGGAGCACACTCCCAACGGTGTGGAATTTGGGGCTTTGCCCACATTTCCTCCTATGATTCTATGCAGGGTTGCTTCTTTGAAATACTTAGCATACCCTGAAACAGATGAAGTTTACGTGAAAATAGGGCTAATTCCCGTTAGGGACAATGATCACGGTTTTGATGATGGAGGAGATTCAGGAAATAATAGATCTGAATCCAAGAAAAAAGAACGCACCTGTTACGCCAAGGTGCTGACCCAATCCGATGCAAATAATGGTGGAGGTTTTTCAGTCCCTAGGCAATGTGCTGAGTCTATGTTCCCGCTTTTGGATTACAAAGCTGACCCGCCGGTGCAGAATGTGACTGCTAAAGATGTACATGGTGACACTTGGACGTTTAGGCATATATATAGGGGGACTCCAAGGAGGCATTTGTTGACTACAGGTTGGAGTATTTTTGTGAATAAGAAGAAGCTTGTAGCTGGAGACTCAATTATCTTTGCGAGAGCAGAGAATGGGGATCTTTGTGTTGCAATTCGCAGGGCCAAGAGGGGCTGTGGTAGTAGTAGGTTTTCATCTTCTGAAAATACAAGTGTTAGAAATTCTGGTCTGACGGATAGGAGAGTGAAGCCCGAATCGGTTGTTGAGGCTTCTCTCTTGGCAGCCAGTGGCAAGCCTTTTGAGGTGGTCTTTTATCCACTATCAGGCATGCCGGAGTTTTGTGTGAGAGCATCGTCTGTGATTGCTGCAATGAAGATACAGTGGCGCCCTCGAATGAGGTTCAAGATGGCATTTGAATCCGAGGACGTCACCCAAGTTAGCTCGTGTAATGGAACTATTGATTCTGTTCAGATTGCTGATCCCATTCGTTGGCCTGATTCACCTTGGAGACTACTTCAGGTGAGCTCCTTGGTTATATTGCAAATTAAGCATTTCTCTTGCAGACATGAAGTTACACACTGTTCAAATTGTTATGCTGGTTTGTGAAATTGTTGACACTAAAACAAAATCAACTCATTATTAATAAAGGCCAACATGATTTTGAAAATTATCTACACCTCAGTTCTTTTATTTGAGAGTTTTCTCATTCTCTGCATTTGCTTTGTTAGTAACTCTGAGCTGGGGAAGTTCGGGTGTGAGTTATTTTAATGAAGTTTTGGCAGGCTCTCTAAAATCAATACAACCTTATTCCTTTTCTTCTATGTAGGAGAATCTCTTGAACTTGATATTGCTTGTCCTCACACCCCTTTGTTGCAGGTGACATGGGATGAACCTGATCTGCTGCAAAATGTAAAGTGTGTCAATCCTTGGTTGGCTGAATTGCTCCCGAATATGCCAATCCTCAATCTCTCATGCTTCCCGCATCCATGTAAGAAGTTGCGTTTGCCTCATCACCAAGATTTCACACTTGATGGCCAATTTCAAATGCCATCATTTTCAAGCAACCCTCTTGAGCCGAGCAGTACCTTTTGTTGTCTGTCTGACAACATATCTGTAGGCATACAGGAAGCCAGGCATGCTCAAAATGGAAGCCCGTTTTCGGGTGTCCACCACATGGCACTGCAAACAGCCACTAATCCACGTCTTGATCCTCATACTAAAATTTTCACTGACAGTGATGAGAATGTGTCTTGCTTATTAAGCATAGGCAACGCTCATCAGATATCAGAGAAAACTAATGGTGTTAAGAAACCACGATTTATCCTCTTTGGTCAGCCAATACTCACTGAGCAGCAGATGTTACATGATCAGTCATCTGCCGTGGTTTGTGAAGTGGGACTAGGTCAGATTTCCTCATGTGGAAAACAACGGAAAACTGTGAGCACTTCTCCTTCTCCGCAAGACCTTCCAAAGAGTTTGTCATCTGCTCCATTTTTGAGGAATCAAGGCCATGGTGCAGCTGAACCAGGCATTGATAATGGCCACTGCAAAGTATTTTTTGAGTCTGAAGATGTTGGCCAGAGTCTTGATCTATCTGTTCTTCGGTCATACGAAGAGCTATATGAAAAGCTAGAACACTTGTTTGGGATAAAAAATTTGGAGATGATGAGCCATTTGTTCTATCGTGATGCCACTGGTGATCTTATAGAGGCTGGAGAGGAACCATTCAGGTTAAGCTCAGAACTTTACTTTTAACTTTATGTGTATCTGAATTATGCAATATTTTTTTGCATTTTGACATATTCTGTCTTGTTCTGCACCTGCAGTGAGTTCATTAAGTCTGCTAAAAGATTGACAATTCTCATGAAACCGAACAGTGAAAATGCTGAACGGTAAAAAATAACTCATTCATGTTGATTCATACGGAGTATTATTTTATACTATTAATCTGTCTGATTTATCCATTCACACAAACCCACATGTTTTTTAACTAAGTTGAAGCCTCTTTATGTCTAAACTTGTGTATTAGGTTTGTTTCCGTCTGCGAACTGGAGTTGTGAGCCCGATTGATCAAATGAGGCAGGTGCATAGAGTAAGTGTGGAAGAGAATGTGTAAGACCTAATTCTAGAATTAGGTTATTGAATTTGTTTATGGCACCTTATGAGTAGCAAAGATTTTATCTTAGTTGATTGCGGTTGCTAGGTTTGGAGACTTAAATAATAAATGTAGCGTCCTCCCTGCATTCTAACTGAAGGTATTTGTATTAGTGCATGCTCTCAACTTGGTGTGGTTTTTGTAGCCAATTTAGCAAAAAGATGTCATAATCTTTCTTTGAATTCATACTCAATTTCGCTCAAGCTCTTTTTTTTCATTGGTTTATACGTTATGTTGTGTTGTTTGATAGTGTATTAGGATACAATAGGATTCAGAGAAATGATAAAAGTAAAAATGGAAAATAAAACAGCATTCAGAAGAAGAATTCAAATATAAGGTTAACGTACTACTAGCATTTTGGTGAGATATTCCAACTGAAATAATCAAAAAATTTAAAAATAAAACCGTAACTGGACCCAAATTAATTTTTACTCGGTTTGGTTAAATTTTTTGCGTTGAAATTCATTTCCACAAAGGATAATTATTTTTTTAGTAGGGCAAAAAGACGACAAAGGTCGACTTGGAAAATTGAGATAGAAAACAATGAAGTAGCATAATTGTAGGGTTTTAGTATTATTTATTAATTAAATACATATTTTTTTATATAAAGTAATTTGATTCGGTTTATACACTTTTGCAAAATCTAAATCAAACCGAAAGGCAAATTTTTCAAAAAAAAAAAAAAAGGAACCGATCAATTGAATAAACCTAGCAAAATAAATCGAAAATCATCGATTCTAATTAAAAATTCACGTTTTTCGATTTTGTGTCCATCCCTAAGAGCATGTTTGTTTTGGCACTCACAAGTCCGGGCGTGGGTTTCTCCCATCCTACATAATCCCAAAATAAACAATCGTGAGGAAACTATTCAAAGTTGAAATCTTGCATGCCATATATCATATTATTAGATGCATTGTAAGGTTTTAGGTGTTTTACAAATTATACTCCCTTTGTGAAGTTTTTCCTTTCTTTTACAAATTATTTTTGGGTGTTTTAATATATATAGGGTTGGGTTGGGGGAGATGAGGGAATTTCACTTAAATTACTGAAATGAATTCATTGTAATTTTAAAAAGTATCACTTTAAATTATTTGAAAAACCTACACAAATTATTGAAGTGTTAACACAAAACCTATCCAAAATATAAATGTATACATAGCTAAGGCACTTACTTAATGAATCCTGAGAGTGTGATGAAATTGCAATCTTAATGAATCCTGAGAGTGATGAAATTGCAATGTAAAAGATAGCACGCAGGAGAAAAAAATAAAAATCAACTCGAATTTAATCGCATCAAAATCGAACTACTCAAACTCAATAAAAGTAGACTTGTCAAGCCTGAGAACCTAATTGAGCTCACATAATTTTACTGTGTCACCCATAGCTTATTGCTTACAAATATACTGCATTTATAAATTAAATAAAAAACTCAAATTCATGTCACACAAGATAACAATACAAGCCGTATTTCAAGTTCTCCAGTCAAGCTCGAGTTGGAAAAAATTGAGCTATATCAAGTCAAGTTTCGATTAACACTGCTTGACCCAGCTTCTTAAATTCTAATCATCAGAAAGCAACTTTGAGCAAGGCGAAGTCTGCGAGAAAACATGAGTTATCAAAGATGGTAGCTGGCGAGAAAAAGTTTGATATTCCATGTTACATAAGGGCAAATGTTATGTTTTCCACATAAACAAGAATGCTATCAAAGAAAGAATCCACATAAACTTAAAAAAGAACAAAATTAACAAGTGTAAAAATAAATAACCAGCGACTGACTGACAACTATATCAATGTTATTAATAATCCCCCTACTGGAACTGGAACTGCCGAACTGGGAAGGAACAAAACTTTACTGTACATACTTTCTTCGTACTACTCCAAGACTGCAACCTCCTGATCAACTCTCCAATAGTTGGCATCGTTAAATTCCTTCATCACACCACCCCCGTCATCTAAATCCTCTCTTTTTTCCGGTTTCTTCGGGCTGCTATTCCTTTTCAGTGGCCCAGCTTCACCGACTATGCCTTCCTTGATGGCCTGCTCCATAGCTTTCTCCGTACCCTCTAATTCCACACCCACAAATTCAACGTCCTCTTCAAACAAAGAAGCTACCGGCACCCTTTTTGAATCTATACAACTGGCCCCATTTGATAAGGATGATTCTCCACCTGAATGCACATCGTTGTGAGTTTGGTCCTCGAATGGATTAATGCTAGATTGAAAATGTGGGCCCTCCCCCCATGCTACCCATTCAGGTACTGGCCTGTCTCCAAATGGATCGTCCTTGCCTGGAGTCTCAAAGCGAAAGAAACCCAAGTCGTTAGTCTTGTCAGCCATGGGAATTGAGTCTCCGTCACTCCTAGAGTTGTTAGGATCGAATCCATTTGATTGGAAACTGGATGACTCGTTGGGAGATGATCTGCTCTCTGTCATTTCTTCATCTTCTCCAACCATAACCTCATCATCGCTACTGCTGTTACCATTTGCATTCAAGTTAATATCATCCATCATGTCTGAAGACGAGGTGTTCATAGCCACATCACCACCAATTCTCTCATCTTGGAATGCAAACCAGTTCGAATTTGTGAACAAACTGCTACAACAAACATCATTGCAATAAGATAATATACCCTGAGTAACAAAACAATGGTTAAGTAATTTTCAATCCCTTCTAAATTATAAAATATTATTTGGTGAATGAAATGGAGTATTGAATACTTTTAGTGCGGACAATCAGTGTTTGCGGTGGAAGGAAATATTAATAAGTAACATCTCAGTTGGAAATACCAACAGAGTATAGAAATCCTGCAGCTAAAATCTCAAGACAAAGGTAAAAAGACTCACCTCCCTTGGTCATCACCCAGTCTTAGGGATGATATTACAACTTCGGCAGATTCATCATCGAAGTAAACATCCTACAGATTCATAAATTCAAAAAGTGAACACTGATAATATTATTGAGGGGAAAAAACTAGCAACTAGTGAGATGATGCATGCCTTGTTCAACAAAAACTACAGAATCTCAGTAGAAGAGGCAATGGAATTTCTAGTTATGCTAACATAGAATAATAGAGTATATTGGAGTGCAGATTACCTCGTCATCACGATCAAAAGATCCATGACCCTGCAAGAATGCAAATTATATATAGATCTCAATGAAATTATATAATAAGACTTTAAGGAAAAGTTACTAGGATTTTTCTCTGATTGTTGACATTTACCTCAGCATCATCATTGTTGTTGTCATATATGGTGTATCTAAATGCTTGGCTTAAATTATTTGCTAGAGCTGCAACATCATAATCTCTATCATGAACATCTTCCTCATCACTATCCCTGGTCCTGTCTTGCAACGCCGTCGGTCTCCTGCAAAGTGGGAAAGGAATTATCATTTTCAGGAATTCAAATGCAGACAAATATGCAGAAAGCATGGTCAGCAAAGGCAACAAAGAAAATTTAGGTTTAAATAATAAAATATTTGTTGGGTGACGGAGCCAGAAATTGTGCTGGGTTGGGGGGTGGGGGTGGGGGTTAAATATTAGTTACAAATAGCATCTCATATTAATGTTTTCGACACGTACAATTAATTAAAAAATGGACAAATTTAGCTTTCAATTTATTTTAATAAAAAAGTTCATTGTTTCGACTCGTAACAAAACAACGTTGAGATAGTAGAACTCTAGATTTGAACAATTTTCAGTATTTACATATTAATTCATCATATTTTTATTTATTGAATAATAATTCCATTGTTCATATGTGAATATACACCTATATATGAGTACTAAATAATTATTCAAAATAAGAATATCAATGGAGTATTATTTTTTACTCCCTCCGTCCCAGAATAACTTTCACATGTAGGTGGACACGCAAATTAAGAAAGTGTAATAATGGGTAGAGTTTTGAGGGGTAATTATGTAAATCTTTATGTATAAAGTAAGAAAAAGAGTTGACTTGTGTGTACGTGTGAGTCAAAATTAATGGCATTTTGTGTAAGTTTATACAGGGTTATTGTGGGACATCCCGAAAAGTAAAGTGTGAAAGTTATTGTGGGACGGAGGGAGCATTAAATAGTACTCCCTCCATCCACACTTATTGTACCTTTTATTTGTGCACGGGTTTTAGGAATATTGGCAGTTTATGTAAAAAGTAGATGTGTAAAGTAAAAAGTGAAGGGTGTATTAGTGTATTGGGAGAATAAATATTTCCATTTATAGAAGTGTGCATATTAAGTGTGGACAGTCAAAAAAGGAAAAAGTGCATATTAAGTGTGGACGGAGGGAGTATTATTTAATACATAAACGAACAAAACAATTCAGGGAGTATTATTTAGCCTGCCCCCCTCCCTCCGTCCCCAGGTGTACATGCTATGCATGTGCATTATTTACAGGTACATCAGCTATATTGAAACAGAAAGCATAGATGGAGATAAGGACAGTCTAATTTAAGAAGCCTCCATGCCACTGAGAATAATGTTGAAAATGGATGACAGGTAAAATATCACTGAATGCAAGCAACTGCAGAATATGAGAAAAGAGTCTTACCCACAAGCCCATCGGTAAACGTTCTCAACCACATTACGCTCCTGTAAGATAGTAGCCTGCCACTCGTTCCATTCATTATTGTTCTGAAGAAAAAACAGAAAAAGATTGCAGGACCCAAGAAATAAGCATATGTGAACATAATAAACAGCTATAGCTGGAATTTAAGGCTTTAACACTAAAATATTGTTAATCTAAAGACAAAATCAATAAATCTGTTGCAGACCTGCAGATGTGTTAGAATGTGATTATCACTGTTGCCCAACTGAATAAGTTTATTTGATATCCGTGTCAAGTGTCCGAAGTATCCAGCTCGAGGAGCTTTTCTCCCAGGAGCTGGTAAAGTTGGCTGCATTTATTGAAAATTTACCATAAGCATACAACTTATCAGACTCAACAAAAAATGGTAAACAGTGATTCAGGAGCATGAATTAAGGGTTTATACTTTTTTTTCAATCACAATAAACAAAATGTAAATTTTAAATATGCCACAACAACTATGATTTGCTCCAATAACAACGTGCAATTTGATTAAAGTAGAAGGATTATTTCTAGAACTGAAGAATTTGCATTCTCAAATCTCTGCTCCTTAGAGAAACCCTATCTACTGAACATAAAAGTGAATTAAAATGCAGGCAATAAACAAAAAGCATTGACAACTATACTACAGGCAATACCTGATTAGCTGTGACAGAAAGTGTAGGACTTTCCTCCATTTGAAGAATCTTTCCAACCAAATTACAATCAAGGAGAAGATGGTCAACAATGGAGTTGTTTTTGCTCTCCAAGCATGAATATACAATGCTTTCCACATGATGATGCAAAGCATTATTGCATGGATACCTGCACCAAGAGAGATAATTGGAAACAGTCCCAACACACTAGCTTCATAAAAATGAGATTATAAAAACTTTGTGCATAAACTTTATGACTGAAAGGTACAAAAATAACAGTAAACTGAGATGCTTACTCAAAAAATAGATTAAGTACTCTCTCAATAGTCCCAGAGCTGACCAATTCCTTCTCTGCTGCCTCATTGCCAGTTTTCAGCAATACCGCGAGGAATTCCACAATCTACAAACCAGGATCACAATTGCATTAGAATTTTTGCATAATGACCAGAAAAAGCTTTGTCTATTTCACATGGGGTGGGAGGATGATTTTTTATATAGCAATGAAAACAACAGACATCCTCGTGACTTCTTTTCCAAGCTTTAAGGGGAACTACGCACATCAGATGTGGTTCATATAAAAAAGATAGCAGGTAAAGTCCAAAATATCAGATGAAGTCCTTCGAGTTACGAACCTGCAACCTACTACCTTGATAAAAAAAAACTCAAACCACCAAACTACAACATCCAATTGGCAAGAATTACCTTTTACGTATATATAATGACTCATATCATATAGCAAATGGACCTGTCTTCTCATAAAATGATGACTAGTGAGCTCTTAAATTAAAATAAGTCTTCATAAGGGCAGAAGGAGAGTTTCAAGAGAAATATAATGTACAAGCAAATCCTCAATATAGCATGTCAACTAACCTTCAAACGGTGTTTTCCAAGAGGCGGCTTCAATTGACCATATGTTGTGGGCAAAACTTTCTCATCAGATGTAACATTCAGAAGCATCAGCATCTCACCTGAGGATAAACATTGCATGTTTTTTGCAGTACATTGAACATTAGAAACAATGAACAAATTATGTTGAGAATGGTTTAATAAGCTAAAAACTTAGGTAAATATATGCAGTCAAATCATGTATCCTAATCTATATTGTCAATGTTAAACATTCCATATGATGGGCCTACAAAGCTTCCATTCTAAAAAAACTTCTATCCTATAGATTCTAAGGAAAGCACATGCGAACATTGGAGTCCAAGAATGTTGTTTGCATATGATCATAGCCCATGAGAAAGCCAGCCCAGAATATAAGACATAAAAATCCTAATGAATCACCATTTTCTTTAGGGTTTTGCAACACCCACAAAAAGATAGGGTGAAAATTAGGAGCACAAGCAATAAAAATATAATTTCAACATAATGACTGCATAAGATCACAAAGTAAAATATTCACAACCAGCTCACCTAGTTTGGGGAGCATTGCACCAACAGTTTCAGGATTCGCATGTATTGGTGATTCATACACATGTTGATTTCTGAAAGAGTACATTACCGACGAAGGAATTGATCTTTTAGGATCCAATAATGAAATACAAACAGAAAGTGAATGGACAAGGGCAGATCTTGACTGCGAGTCTTCAAGTGCGTGACCAAATATCCTTGTCACAAAACTGCAAGTAGAGAAAGTTATTTAAGCCGTACATATTCAGCTCAGGCTGAACAAGGGGGGCTCATATTGAGATAGTTCAACTAAGATGAACATACCTTGGACTAGAGAGTTTATTGGCTAGAGGTGACGGAGCATTCCTGGTTATCGAACATAATGTTTCTGCTGCATTAGCATGTACTTCAGGAGGACTCTGGAGGTAACAGAATATATGCCACCGTTAGTTATTACAGTATCAAGAGGCACAGAGAAATTGAGCAAGCAGAAAGCTTTGGAAATATGAACATTGAGCAAAGATTAGCAAAGCCAAGTCAGGCACCACCCAAAACCAGATTTTCGACATTCAAAAAAGAGAAGAGAAAAAGGGTCTGGTACAACCGTACAAGAAGTAACACGAGCAACGAGATGCAAACCGACGTAGTGAAGAAAGTATAATCAATATAAGCAGTATAACAGAGTGATCTGCATAATAGTTCAAGTTCACATGATGGCTAATTAATTGATTTCCTAACATGTTGGTATATTTCTCTAGCAAAGCAAAACTATTAAACAGATGTGAAGTTCTTCCTTTTGCATCACTCTTATAAGCTCTCGCAGAACAGTCCAAAACACCACAATGGAGCAAAAAAATAAGCTTCTTGAAGCAAAATTCTCAAAGTACACCATGTAAAATATTAGGCCTTGGTGTTATTATTCCTAATAGAATCACTCACCAGTTTTATAAGATTGTACATAGCAAAAAAGTTGGCAATAGAATGTCTTATAGCAAATTAAGGAAAACACATATAATGCATATTTGCATCAGATCAGCAGAGGAAAGAGAATAATCACAATCTAACAGGGACTATGGTAATTCAAGATGTTCTAAGTTTGTAACACCAACAAAACTAGAAACCAAATGAAATGGTACAACCTATGCACCATCAGAAAACAGTCCTTATATAAGACAAATTACAGATTTTAAACTTACCAGGGTATTGAGCTTATCCACAATCATCTCTAACAAGTTGCTATCAGCCAACCACTGCATAACGTCCAAAGAATTTGGGTACATATGATCATCTGCACCTACAAGTCGCACCAAGACCTGATAACAAAAGACTAATGAAAAAAGAGAACAATCCAAAAGCAGCAATAAGATGGAAAATTCACACCTAGACAGGCGCGGATTTAGAAAAACACAGTTCACAAACAAAAATAGAACATTAGTATGATAGCCAACCTCCATGATGGATGTGATACCAATCAAATCAACAAGCTGTTTAAGAACATCTTGGTATGCCTGCAAAAAATATGTCGAGAGTTATTATTATTATTACTATTGGAAACATTTAAAATAAAATAAGCTTGGCAAAACGGAATTAAAAACTTATTTAAGCAAGCTATGTAAAGTGATTGTTCACAGTTACTGATAGGTTAAATTACACTAGACGACACCAAATAATCTGTTTGCTTTGGTGACAGTAACTAGGAATCATATTGCCACGCTTTTTTTTATTGCCAGGCTTTTTTTTATTGCCAGGAATATTACACCCCATTTAACGGTGTTTACTTCAATAACCAGAAATGTAAAAGAATAGCAAGAAGTTTTCACGGATATATGGCATAGGAGATACCAGACTCTAAAGAAGTCAATGTACGCATGTTGCCATCTCCCTTATCAAACAAAGGGCAGATTTGACAATAAATAAACAAAAAAAGACCAGGCATCTGATTTATAATAATCAGAGGCATAAGCATGGATTTCCATGCATAAATCTCAAAAATCTAGTTACCTTGACATAATTCATCAATGGAATGGTCTTTCGTACCATTAAGCACACCACAACCTGCATAACTCAGAAATTGCATCAAACAAACAGTACAATGAAACAAGTTAATCAGCAAGAGATATTGCAAAACAGCTATCAATTCACACCTTACTAAAATACCCAGCCAACAATGCACTATGAGGACGGTTTGGTTCCAAAAAAGAGAAGAGTAAATTCATAAGCTGCAACGAGACACAAAATTCGATTAATTATTAGTTGGGTTTGAACCTCAAATTGTCAGTTACAATATATCTTAAATATTCAATAGGATGATCTGACCTCCTCTTCCTCCACCAAGGTCTTCAAGATAACATCAATTTCACATGTAAAAATTTCACAGGCAACAAAAGGAAACCTGCAGTATAAAACAAAAAATTTAAGCCACAATATAATCTCCGAAACAATCCATTGTAATTGCCAACATTCTAAGAGAAGTTATAAGGATATCCTTATGAAAATATGCATAAAAACAAAGAATTGAAATTGAAAATGGATTATCAGACAGAACAGCTGCTCCATGAAAGTATATTAACATACTTGAAGGTCTGTCTGCTATCCGCACCCTCTGGGGGCTCTTCAACTATATATTTCAGAAGCTGCTCAACCTGATCTCTGTCTCTCAAACTAAAACCAAGGAAATTTAAAGTCAAAAGCAGAATAAACAGTTCATCTTTTCCAATGAAAAGTAAACATAACATAAACGTATGTGGTATATGATATTCAACAGAAACATGCAGCTAAGAGTTGAGCATACAAATTTATGAGGCGACTGTTTAATGCTTTACACTCTTGAATTATCTCTTCTTCATCCAAAAGCTCTTCCAATGTAAAATTTTCCTTATCTAGCACAGATTCAACCTGAAGGCACAAAGTATATATATCAGATCATAGTAAAGAAAGAATGATAGAAGAAGCGAGTGCATATTTAGAGTCCAAGCAGGGCAAGCTTTTCTCAGCTAGTCCAAGGCTAAAGCTTGAGAATGAATAATGAGCATTCAAGCCAGTATGTTGCCCTAATGACACTGGAAAATCTGTAAGAGTTGTATGTAGCTACCTTATATGAAGCCAAGCTCAAGAGTTAAATATGATAAAATATTGATCATTATATCTAAAGCATAACAATAAAAGAGCTCTAGAGATCATAAGAGAAAAACGTGGTTTCAATGATTTGACTGGATAAGCTACAGCTAGTCAACTTAAATGAACCAGGCTATCAAAAAACCAGTGTGGCAAAGTTCTGTCTAAAGTTAACATTATATTATATCTAGAAACATCTTAAAGCCTTCTTCAAGTACATCTGTTTCTGATCTCTTCTTTGTAATGCCACTTTTCCCAACAAAAATGAATACCAGAGACCACCAACATATGTATAACTATGTAGCCATTGGTTGCACTTTAACCCAATCTGGGAAGCAGTTGATGAATGAATATAAAATGGCAGTCCTTATAATATAGTAATTATTATATATTAACATATATACATGAAGGCATAGACTATATATTAAACTAATAAGAACAGATGCTACACTTGATCTTAGCCAAAAGGCCGAGAAAGGTATATATACATGCATGCACCCACGCATATGGTCATGCATTGCACTAATTTCCAAGTTCATTAACTACTAACAAATATTATCATTCTTACAAGTTACAGCTCTGTCTTTCAAATATACTTTTGGTGTTAGTCCTTCGGATTAACTGTTAGTTGTCCTTATCATGATGAACACCATGTTTAAGTTTATACGAATTTAATTGAATCATATTTCAAACCAAACTGCAAGATTCAGAATATGTAGGGAGGCTATACAGTACAAATCTCTATTTCTTTATTCCTAAACACCCTTTTATGAGGCAAAGGCCATCCACCACATCACCGATAGGGATTATGAATTAGATTTTCTCTGGTCATTTATAAAGGAAATATGTACAATATTCCAGATCTTTTTTATTGGGCCATAACCTCAGGGGATTGCAATTTCTTCTGCTGGGTTTGGCTTCTTTAACATCCATTGGATGAGTTTGCTAGGAATTTTGAATCCCAAGCTTTTACTCTGAACCATTGCAATTCCATCATCTATACCAGTTACAAAGAATCCAGAGCAACTTTGAGGCTTTAACTCAATCATGACACAGCCAATACTATTTCCAAAATGACTCATTCATTTAATAGCTGGTACACTAGGAGAATCAGACCAAGTTATTTCAACCTGAGGGCTCATTGGGTCAAACCATCAAAGAACTAAATGAGTGCTTACTACTATCAAAACGTTAACATCTCTACTACTAGTAGTAAACATGAGATAATCATGTGCCATTATTGACTTGTAGTGGAACGCAATGCACTGAGAAAAATAACTCTATACCCTTATCCATTGATCCCAGAAAAAAGAAGGGAATGAAGCCTGGATAATACTAAATAAGGCTTTGCAATAAAGGGGGGGCGACAGGACTAGTTTAGTAACTCTATTCAACTGAAAGAACAAGCTAAGAGCCCTAACAGCCTTTGAGACAGGTGCACACTCCAGAACACTGGCAGAATGATGGTGGGCAGAGATGCAACAGACAATCGGTGAGAAGGAATGGTACAAGCAGAAATCATTAAGCCACATGATGTCATGATGTGGCATGAACATTAGTTCAGACAGGTATACAGATATGCAGCAGGAAGTGTAAGATAATCCCATCAACTTCCGCCCACGCTAACAGGTTCAACAAAAACACAAATGTAAGGAAACAAGTAGCTGCAAATGCAACCAATAAAAGCCTGTAATTCTCGGTCCTATACTCCTATATGACCAAATAAAGCTAAGCAAGTACCATTATCACAAAAAGCCGATGATAACATACAAAATTATTCATTCCCACATATCCGTTGTTAATTTCAATAGAAATCAAATAAGCTGCAGCTTCAGTCATCCATTCACCAAAAATAAAGTTTTAAATCAACCTAAACACACTTCATAAACCATAAATACAACACTTAAGAGGTCATATTCCCAACCAAAAATAATAATGACAACAATAAGCAAATATTAGTCCAGTTGACTTACAGGAGAAGAGGCAGAAAGAGTAGTGAGCTTCCAAAACATATTGCTTACGCATAAACACACTATAACACAACGTTTGTACGTATCCGCGGGAGCAACGGAGATGCGAACAGTCAGGCAAGTAGAAGCGGCTGAATAGATCTGTAAACCCTAAGATTCAAATGAAGCTCAGAGAGAGGGGAAGAGATGATAGCTCGAGATTTCAAACGGTGGATTTAGCAGAATTTGGAGCGAAAGGTGAGTGGTGGGGGCAGAAAAAAAAACCCTAGTTTTTGGGAGATCGAAAGTAGAAGGAAGAGAAGCCGCAAAATATCGAGCGTGTCCGATTTTGATACCCTTTTCTTTTCCTTCTTTCTTTCTCAATTATTTATTAGAGTAATACTAGCACAATAGAAAAGTAAAAAAAATTACATGAAAACTTTATTGTTGTGTTTGGTTAGATATTGAGGGGATAAGATTGAAAAAAGTGGATTCGCAATTCATGAATAATAATTATATTTAAATTGTGTTTGGATAGAGATTAAGGAATAGGAGTGGATATAGTTTTATGTCAAATTAAAAGTGGCGTTATAATATTTTATTAGTGTATAAAAAAATAATACAGTAGAAGAAAATGAGGCATATGTATAGATGTATTATAGGGGTGGATTTATGTATATGATTTTTTTTTAATATTAATTGTTTACATATAAAGTAGATTTTATGGGCATGATCTAAGTTTTAAGTAATATATTTATTACTAGTGCAAAAGCGAGATTGTAAAAAATATATATATATAAAAAAAAAGAAAAAATTGTCAAAGGAAGAGAGACTTTTAAAATTAAATAAGTTAACTAAAAAAACAGTTATAAAAAAAATAGAAATTCTATAAAATTAGAAAAATTAAAATTGAGGAAAAGTGGAATGACACGTAGGAAAGAATGGATTTGTAGATTATAAAGTAGATGAATTTGATAGTGTTATGAAAATATTGTGGATCCACATATAAATAAAGTGACGGTGTATGAATAAATTAAATGTTATTTTAAATAAATAATTGATCGTTTGGAAGGTGATGAT
Organism: Galeopsis tetrahit; assembly: GCA_963675135.1. Classification (NCBI taxonomy): domain Eukaryota; kingdom Viridiplantae; phylum Streptophyta; class Magnoliopsida; order Lamiales; family Lamiaceae; genus Galeopsis; species Galeopsis tetrahit. Next base: position 61,972,480 of record OY776122.1, on the reverse strand, counting down.
AAAAATATTATGCCCTCAATTCCACAAAGATAGCTCTACATTTGACTTTAGAGGATTTTTTTTTAGTCTTATAAGTTTCAGACAATCCAAAATTAATTCTTTAATTTTCAACTTTACAAAATGTTACCTTTCAATTTTAATCATTTTTTACATCAATTTTAATCATTTATGTTCTGAATGAATTAGAATTTGTCATATATATTAAAAAATGTCACATCATCATGCCACATCACTCTCTCCTCTATATATATATATTTTTAAAGTATAGCTTATAACACCCAAAATATTATATACACACCTCATAATTTTAAATACAAAAGTAGATTTATATAAAATGACTAAGTAACTCTTATATAAATAAAAAGTAAAATAATTTAAAAAATCTGAAATTAAAAATGTAATTAAAATTTAAAAGTATTTTAAAAAATTAACTAAATCTTTAAAATTAATTAATTTTTTTGAAAACAAATCTTAGAGGGTTAAATAGAATCTGAAATTAAAAAATAAATCATCAAAACAAAATTAAAAAATTTAATTAAAAATATTGAAATAATTCAATAAAATGTAAAAAAAGGTAAATTACAAAAAATCAATAAAAATGTACGGTTTTATTTTTTATTTGATTTTCTTAATATTTATTTTTGATTGAGTTGATTTTTCTTTATTTTTTATTTAATTTTTTAGAAAATTGAATCATTAATCGGTATTTTTAATTTAATTATTTTATAAATTTTATTTGATTCATTTAATTTTTTAGATTTTATTTGAATTTAATTAATTTTTCCATTCATATATTTTTTAATATTTAGTTGACTTTTTAAAATATTTTCAAATTTTATTTAGTTTTTCGTATTATTGAATATTTTTTAATTAATTTTTAAATTTATACATTATATAGTTTTAATGATTTAGTTGAATTTTAAATTATATTTTTAATTTTTATTCCATTTGAATTTGTTTTTTGAGGGATAAAGGGTAAGTAGAAAAGAATTGGAGTGTGTTTAGTAATAAAAATTGAATTTAAAATTTTGGTGGATTGTGTATAACATTTGAGGTTTGTATACATATTTTATGGAGTGTTAGTACTTAGTTGCCTCACCCAAAAAAAAATTATATGCATCTACTTCAAACTAATTAATCATTCCTCTATATATATGAAAAAAAAATAAAAAATTCATTGCATCTACTCAAAACTAATTAATTTATTTATTTGAAATATATTTATTTCTTATGAGTATTTGATAAAATGATGATATTATCATTAAATTTAGTTATACGTTTTAATTAATAAAAGAAAATAAGATTCACATAATTAACATCGATCATTCATAACTACAACACTCTTTGGTTTCGTTTGTGAAATTTATTTTGTTTCATATTTTTTTAAGTTATTTTTTTAAATTATTTCTCTTTATTTATGTAAGGGTTACTTAGTCATTTTATATACATCTATTTTTTTATTTAAAATTATGGGGTGTGTTACGTGTGTATAGAATATTTTGGGGTGTTATTAGTTTTTTTTTTTTTTTTTAATATATATAGAGGAGAGAGTGATGTGGCATTTTTTAATATATGTGGTAAATTTTAATTCCTTCAAAACATAAAGGATTAAAATTGAAATGTAAAGAACGTATTTTGTAAAGTTGAAACTTAAATAATTTATTTTGGAATGTCTCAAATTTATAGGACTAACAAAAAAAGTCATCTTTAACTTTACACACCGATTAAAAAAAATAATAAATGTGATCAAGGTTAACTAATATGTTTATTTTATAGTTGATATTCCATAAATCTGGTGTTAGTTCCAAAGCAGTGGGGTCTTAAGAGTAATTATGAAGGAAAAATTCAATAAAACATTTATTACTTAAATAAAAGAGGAAATGTGACTATACTTTGGGATATCAAAAAAAAAAAAAATGTGGCTATCCTTGTGAGACTGAGAGAGTACATTATTACTCCCTCAGTCCTTCTTTAAATTTTACCTTTTGTCATTTTGGGGTTCCATTTAAAATTTTACTTATTTTTTTTTGTAAAGTTATGATTGCACATTTATTAACAATTATTCTTACTTTTACACAAATTTATATTAATTGTCATTCACTTTTTCTTTCTCCTTTCACCTTTTTACTCTTCTTACATTTTTTCTCACCACATTTTTACTTTTCATACAATTTTACATAAAATATTATATTTTTTAAAATTCATATCGTCCCTCAAATGTAAATCTTAAAGGGAATGAATATTTTCATTTTGAGTATATATTAAGTTTGGATAGACTTTGTCCCTCGTTAACTTACTCATTACTATATGTCATTTTGAGTGTCTTTAGTTAAGTTAATCATTTCCATTTTGTTAGCACTCTCCTATCTTTTTTTATTTTTTTGATAAAAACTTGTATAAGACCGTCTCGCAAATCTTGTTATGTAAGACGAGTCATTTGACCAATTTTTTTATTTTTTGAGTTGAACAACCATTTTCATATTTTATTTTTGTCAAAGATGCGGCCTAGTGTATGTTTTTACTGCACTTAAAAAGTGATAATATTTAAATAAAAAGTAAGAATATTTTTAACAAAAATGAGTATAATTTTTTATTTAAATATTATTATTTTTCATTTAAGTATTATCATTTTTTACATTTAATCAAAGAAGACTCATCTCACATAATGACATTCATAGTCTTACCCAACATCTTTTCGTACTTTTTTCTATTTTCTATATATGAGTGTCTTTTATCTTTCTTACTTTTCTTTTACTTTTATATTTATATATATATTTTTACCTTAATAACTAACTATACATTATAATGCATATTCCTTAAAATTTGTGTAGACATTCATTAAATTAACGTGGGATGAAGTATGTATTAGTAGTAAATAGTAAACTGTAAAATTAATCTCATAAGTGTTAGGCTGTTAGCGATTTTAAGAATTTTGATTCGAATGAAAATATAATCACCAACCCTAATAAAAACTGACCATTTCTTTTATTTTTTACACATTGTTCGTGAATGAAGATATTTTGCAACGTGTGCATATTGTTTTTGCACGGAATTTTACCTCCACATGACCCATCAACCTATTTTTTTATTCGTCATGTGTCATCATTTTTTCAGTTCAAGTTTCATCATATGTCCTTTCAAGTATGCCTTGTAAACAAAAATTTCTTGAATTAAATATTAAAACGCAAAAATGTAATACAATTTGTTAATTTTAGATTAAACTAATGAATTTTGTGTATTTACTCCTCTAATTGTTCTTTTTTAGTTTTGACATTGACTTGAACGATCTTCGGGACGTGATCTTCACTTTGATCTTAATTACAATTGATTTGAGGATTTGTAACGTTTATCCAAGAACTTGACGTCTTATTTTGGAACAAACGTTGACTTGGAGGACTTTTGAATGGACGTCTTTGAATGTAATGAAGAACACCTTTGAATTTTCAAGAGTCAACGAAGAACGCCTTCAAATCTTCAAGAGTCTGCGAAGAACGCCTTTGAATCTTCAAGGAGATTGCGAAGAACGCTTTGAGAAGAACGACGATCTAAGGGGTTTAACACCTTAATCTCGAATCGAACGTCGTTTTCGGGTGATTTGTGTGAAAAACACCTTTGAAGCTCATTCGAATGCTCAATAACGCTCTAAATCTCTGCAGAGAATTCTAAAGTTTTGAATTGTTTGTGTGTAAGTTTGAAATGAATGGGAAGGACCATAGGGTAGGGAGTGAAGACCTTCCCTCTTTGCCATGCCACGTGGCGCCTTCTTATTTGTTGATGCCGATTTGATTAGCTTGATTTATTTTAATTTAATTCTCTTTCATTTTTAAAGAGATATGATTTGATTTCCTCCGTATATGGTAAGTCAACCACATTATTTACCAATTTACGAGTATTCTGATACTCGTATAATTTTTGATCGGCTTGCACCGTATATATTAAATATCAGTAATTTAACAATTTTATTCGAGAATTAATATAATTAAATCCTCAAGTTTTAAATAATAAATTAATTTGATCTTAATATATGTTGATCCCAAGTTGAGTTAAGATTGATTAAGCTAAGAAAGTCTAGAGGGGAGGGGTGAATAGACTTTCTAAAATCTTTCAAAATATCAGAGTTTTAATGCGGAAATGTGTTCTGAATAGTACTGTTCTTACTGAGTCAGATCAGTACTTTTCAGTTTCAGTTTTATACTCAACTTTTATTCAGATCTTTTCTTAGTAAATTCTACTGTTCTTGGTTAAACAAATATCAAACAGAAAAGTAAAGAACACAGAATTTTATAGTGGTTCGACCAAAAAGTCCACATCCACTCTCACAATCCCAGTTGTGATGTTTTATTACTCTTCCTTGAGTTTCCTGTGGCTTAAAGTCCCAAGACTAAGACTGTGATCTTTTCGATTACACTTCCAAGTGTATCTTCGATCGACTAGTAATTCTACAAGTAACTAGCACACTTGTTTACAACAATACAAACTTTAAAATGAAAAGTAAAACTTCTCTTGAATAGCCTTTGATTTCTTCTCTTCAATTCAGTGGCTCTTCTCAGATTTCTTGATCTCTCCAACTTTGTGAGTTCTTCAAATTGCTTTGTAGACTTGCTCTTGAATTCTCTAAGATCAGTAGTTGTTCAGTAGTCTTCAGCAGTATGAGATCAATCAGTATTTATAGAACTTAGTATGACAGTTAGCAGTTTGTGAACTAACTCTCAACTAACTCTAAAACTGTTTTTGTAACTTCTTCTTGTAACCGACTTTGTAACTTCCTTCAACTAATTCCAAGTCAGCACATTTTCAATAAATCTTCAGTTACACCTTAAATAAGTTTTCCAAACTTATTCTTCAAACTTACCAACTCAGCACAGTAAACTACTCTTCTTAGTCTTACTGTTCTTAGTTAGTCAGCACAGTTCTCAAAACTGTTCTGCACTTCTCCAGAATCTTCTAAGCTTCTCTTCAACTCTTCTTGAAGTCTTCTTATTCTGAAGTAGTCTTCTGAGTCTTCAATAGTTTTCTGATCTTCTTCTAATCTATTCCTAATCTACTGTTCTTATCTTTACAATGCTGAATACAATAGAATACAACTTTATATTTATAAAACCTATTTATACATCAACTGAACTATATACAACAGAGTACATCTAAGTTCTATTCTATATGCTGTCTATACAAAACATCAACTTAGTTCCTAACAGTTCTTATATCAGATCAGTAAACACAATAAGATTAGTAAACATATATAAGATCAGTAAACTCAGATTCAAATATCTCTTAAGATCAGTAACTAATATATCATATAACACAATTATATCAACATATAATCACATATACCATTAATTTCAAGTTGCTTTTGGCCATCAAAACATACAATCATCAATTAGAACATTGTTTCACAGATTCATATCCCAACAAAAAAAATATATATATATATATATATATATTTATCCACGTGTCACCATTTGATTGGGTGCAAATTTTATTTGCTTACAAATGTCGTCTCGTGTTTTGTTAACATATGTTTTGTGTCTTAAGGTGAATGAAGCAAGAATATTTGTTGAATCTGGCCATTTTTTTTTAAATGGTCCCAATACATTTTGGCGTTGGCTATATACCCCTCCAACCTTGTTAGATATACTCCCCAGATTTTCATACCCCCCTAAAAATACATGATGTTAGATGTACTCCCCCTTACAATGTCTAATATGCCCCTTTCTTTTAATTTTATTCATGTTAAATGTACATCTCCAAACATAAACCCTAATTTTTTCCTCCATCTTTTATTTCTTCATTCTTCATCTTTCCTCCATCAACCCGCCGCCGCCGCCTGAAGCCCCCTGCAACCGCGGCCGTTGCCTGAAGCCCCGCGCAACCGTCGTTTGAAGTTCGAAGCCGCCCGCACAACCCCTCTTTTTCTGCAACCATCGCGGCGGCGACACCGTTGCCGCCCTGCCTTCCCCCACCCACGACCACCGTCGCCGACCTTCCTCACTCACCCCACGGCCAGAGGCTTTTTTTTTCTTCTTTTTTTGTTATTCTCCCACCCCCAATTTCTCTGTACCCAAGGTCCCAAGCCCTCTCTCTCTTAGTTGATTTTTTTTTTAAATTCGACACACCTGGGTTGATGATATACCCTCTCCTCGACAACAATTTGTCGATGAGAGTGTATATCATCCACCCTAGTTTGTCGAAAGTTTGGGGAAAAAAAATTACGGGTCGACGGTATACACTCTCGTCCACAAATTGTTGTCGACGAGAGTGTACATTGTCAACCCTGGTGTGTCGAAAGTTTCTGAGTTTTTTATTTTTTTGAATTTGTGAGTTTTTTTTTTTAATTTTGAAGTAATGGTGATCCTGTTTAGTTTTTTTTGAAATTATTTTGGTGGTATTGTCCGACGGCGGTGACGGGACGGAGGCTGTTGGCTGTGTCATTTGGGTTAGGATTTAAAAATTTGGGGTGTATATCTAACATGTGTATTTTATTAAATGGGTAAAATGGGAAATTTATGTGAATATTAAATTAATAAATTAGTTGGGGGAGTATATCTAACAAGGATGGAGGGGTATATAGCCAACGCCTACATTTTTCTTTAGAGCCCAGCAGTTACCATTTTGGCCCAATTTTTTTACTTGGAGTCAAACCATTTAAATACAGGCCCATATAGGTTTCTTGACCCGATTTCTTTCTTTGATTTCAACAAGATTTTCTTCTGGCAAAATAATCAATCCCAATTTTGATGGGATTCAATTCCAATTTCAATTCTTACATTTACTAATCGAACCTCAAATCATCACATGTTCATTTATTCTTGCTCATATCACTCCATTGAGAAGAAAAATGTGGAGGTACCTTTCAAATCGAATGCGATGCCATTTGTTTTGCATGTCACTGCGATTTTTTTTTGTTTTTTTTGTAGAGTTCATTGCAAAGAGAAGTGATTGTGGAGGCAGGTATTCAGCAGCAACAATCAGAGGTAATTTCATCCATCATTTTTATTCTGTTTCCTTGCTCCCTTTTTTTTTTCACATAATATTGCAAAGCCAGCAAAACAAGTATGAAAGAGTATGAGCACTTCAAATTAAAAGATCGGCTGCTTGCTTTTATATTCGATGCTATCTCAACGAGCTTCTCACCACTTTCTTCCGGGTCTATTGTATTCCTATCAAATTTCATGAAATTTAAAGAGGAATACAACTTATTTTCTCAACAAATTCTTGGCATGATTTGTTGTATTTCTATCAATTTCATGAAATTCGAAGAGGAATATAACTTCACTTCTCAATATGTACCCCGTGTTCTTATCATTTTGACGGTATTTGAAAGAGAGTGTAGGGGACGGTAGTGGGCAGGGGCGGACCTACGTTGTGCCCCAGGGGGCCTTGCCCCCCCCACCCCCACCCCACCCCACCCCACCCCACCCCACCCTACCCTTATATATATATTTTTTTAAATAAAAAAAATGATAAATTAATTTAATAGATTATTTTAGTGGTGAATTTATTGTAAAAGTTGGCTCAAGATAAATTATTTATTGCACATTTGATGTTTATATATAAAAATATTTATTTTGTAGGTATATTAATTGTAAAATTGATAAAAAGATGACCACTTTTGTATTACTTTAATATATTTGAAATGGTTTGCAATTAACTTATGCAGTGATGGAATATATATAAATAAACAACTTAGCATTTTAAAATAAGATTGATGAAGAAATATAAATTATATAACTATGATAGTTTAATTTAATTATTTCTTTAATTTTACATCACATTAAAAAAATAAAGTATTTGTTGTTCAATAATTCAAATGTTCATTTTTTCAATTATTCATACTATAAGATATATATAATAAAACAACAATATATTTTAGATTATTATTTTTTTCGGCCCCCCCTAACATCGAGTTCTGGGTCCGCCCCTGTAGTGGGTGTTTGACTCTCTTCGAATACCTCAGACTTGAAGAAGAATACAAGTAGTTCTTCTCAGACAAAAAAAAAATCAAAACTTCTTTTGAGTACCTCTCTTAGGCATTTCTTCGAACACGTCGCGCGCAAATATTATATGCTAGGCCATGAAAGAAGCAAGGTGTGATCGATGGCGTTTAGGCGGTTTCATCGTAGTCATCATATTTGACGGAAACAATCTTGAATCAGATGATTTTGCCTTGTTCGACTAACTGCATAACTTTATCCTTAAAGATAAAGCAATCTTGAATCCGATGACCCACCAATCTACGGTATCTGCAGTATTTCGGGTCATTTGTACGTCCGACTTCTTCTGGCCTTTTCATTTCTGGTAACTCAATGAGCTTGTCTTTCAATAGATCATCGAATATCCCCGAGACATCAGATTATAGGAATGAGTATTGTCTCTATTGCATCTCTTTCAAAGTCAATTTTCTTTGCTCTCTTTCCTGGGCGACAACAATTTTCCCTTTGTCACTCTTTGCTCCATCTTTTCTTTGGTATTTGACAGTTGTTGTGTTTACTTGCACGTAATCCTTGTTTGGGGCTTTAACGAAAGTCTTGCCCCCTTTCCTAGTCTCTTGCTTATCTTTGAACTTGCGGGGTTCTTGGGTTGGCGGCCTGTCAACTCCGGTTGCGGCCATGTTTAGCTTCATATCATGAGCTCTTGTTGCTAACTCTTCGAAGGTCCTTTGACGAATCCCTTGAAGGATGTATCGGAGACCCCATTACATTCCTTGAATGCACATCTCGATTGCAGAAGTTTAAGATAATCTGTCTTTGCAGTTCAAACTTAAATTTCTCCATCGATTAATGTAATTGATCACAGGCTCATCTTTCCACTAACGAGTGTTGGTTAGTTTAATCCTACTAACTGTTCTCCTTGTGTTGTAGAAGCGGTTAAGAAATCCCCGCTCCATTTGATCCCAACTGTCGATGGAGTTAGCCTCCAAATCGATATATCAATCAAAAGTGTTCCCTTTCAAGGAGCGGATAAACTATTTGGCCAAGTGGTCACCATAAGTTTCGGCGTTATTGTACGTTTCAACAAAGTGAGCCATATGCTGCTTTGGGTTCCCCTTACCATCGAACTGTTGGAACTTAGAGGGTTGATGGCCTATTGGTATCCTTAAACCGTCAATTCTCTTAGTATACAACTTAGCGTAAGTGAAGGATGACTTTGAGCTTTCTTCAAATCTATCTTTGATTGTTCCCAATATAAGCTCCTTGATCAACATCCATCCCTCTCCCATAAGAAGTTTGGAGCTCTCTTGCAGTGAGTTCAGTCTCCGCTGCTTGATGTTTAGTTGAGGTTTCCCCATAATCTTGTTCCTCAACTTGCTTTCCATTTATACGACTTGTATCCTCGTTGTCAATTTTATGCATCAATTTGGAAATTCGAATACCTTGATCTTGGACATACTTTCAGAGTCCTTCGAGGGCTTTCATGATACTAGCCAGTTACTCCTCAATAGTTGAGACATTCGTCGTCATGGTCGGAGTAACGCTTGAAGTTGATGAATGGTCCGACAAAGAGCAGGGAGTGAAATCAGTAGAGTTGTCTTCTTCTCCTTCAGCAATGTAAGGCGGCGACTGGTTTGCAGTCGTTCCAGCTGAAGTATTTCCTCTCGAAAAAACGTGTGACAATGATCTCTTCGTCATGCTTCTCGTGACAACATTGACGTCGACAATCTTGGAAGGATTCGTCCTTACATACAAGATTTTGCGCGGAGACATCTTGATAGCCTTTGAATGTCTTTACGAAGAGAAAAGATGAGATGTAGATAGGTCCCATTGGGCGTGCCAAATTTGTAAACACAAATTTCGTGAATTAAATATTAAAACGCGAAAATGTAATACAATTTGTTGATTTTGGATCAAACTAATGAATTTTGTGGATTTACAATCTCTATTTTATTACTGTGATTCTTCTCTTCGAGTTTTGACTTTGACTTGAACGATCTTCGGGGCGTGATCTCCAGTTCGATCTTAATCACGATTAATTTGAGGATTTGTAATGTTTATCTAAGGACTTGACATCTTATTTTGGATCAAACGTTGACTTGGAGGACTTTTGGATGGACGTCTTTGAATGTAATGAAGAACGTCGTTGAATCTTCAAGAGCCAACTAAAAACGCCTTCGAATCTTCAAGAGTCTGCAAAAAATGCCTTTGAATCTTCAAGGAGCCTGCGAAAAACGCTTTGAGAAGAACGCTGATCCGAGGGTTTAACACCTTAATCTCGGATCGAACGTCGTTTTCGAATGATTTGTGCGAAGAATGCCTTTGAAGCTCCTTCGAATGCTCAAGAACACTCTAAATCTCTGCAGAGAATTCTAAAGTCTTGAATTGCTTGCACTACAAAATAATGGCCAGAAGGCAACGGCAGGCTACCGTTGCCAATTGGCAACGACATTGATAACGGGAAGAAAAAAGGCGACGGGGGCGGGTGCCGTTTCCTTAAGGCAACGGATAAGGCAACGGGAGTGGGCCCCGTTGCAAAAAGACGACGGCATATAAGGCCCATTGCCAAAAGGCGACGGCAGTGGGCCCCGTTGCCATTTGGTAACGGGCCCCCACTCGCTAAAAGGCAACAACAGTGGGCTCGTTGCCTTTGCCGTCACCCTAATTCAATTAAAAGTCCTCCCTCCCCAGCCGTCCAGAAGCTCATTCAGCGGCGCACACACACCTCCGTTACACAAACCTCCAAACTTAACATCCACGTTCGTTTGCAGATCGGACTCGGTTCTTGGCCATTTGTGTTCTACACTTCGACGGGAGCATTTCTACGGTAATTTTTTTCATTTTAATCGGTTAAATTTGAAGTTATATGTATATATATAGTTTAGTATATATATGTATATATATGCATATATGTTGTATGTATATATAAAATTGTTAGAATTGTTAATTTTTATGCATGCATGTGGTAATTGTTAGAATTTAATTGTTAGAATTATATATATTGTGTTAGGCATGTATTTTATATGTATGTATGTTTTAATTAATTAATTAAGTTATATGAATTTATTTGTTAATTAGGGTGTTAGAATTATATATATAATTGTGTTATGTCTATATATGAATTTATTTGTTAATTAGGGTGTTAGAATACTTATAATTAGAATATATTTGGAATTATATTAATTAATTTTAATAGAGTTGGAGGAATGAGACGTTGGTTGTTAATTTGTGTGTTGTAGACGTACGTCGATTGACATGATGAATTATTCAAGTCGTAGTTGGATGTATAGTCCAAGATTAGTGAATGGGATTATGAACCCCTGATTTATTAGTGGAGTAAATGGATTTATTGAAGCTGCCACTAGTAATCCGAATTCGATTTGGGAAGGAAAAATTAGGTGTCCTTGTTCGAAAGCTAGATGTCAAAATCAAACTTATAGAGATCCTAATGAAGTGAAATCTCATTTATATCGAAATGGTTTTACACTGAATTATTATAATTGGATTTCTCACGGGGAAGAGAGTTGGGGTCCACGTCCATTTCAAAACACTAATGAATTTGTGTCAACTTCATACGACGTTGACCCAGCGGGACCTACTTCGTACCACACTATGGTAGAAGAGTTAATGGGTGGCCCAAACATTGATTTTGGAATAGACGTGGAAGATGAGACACTTAATGAAGAACCCCCTAACGAGAATGCGGCACAGTTTTACGGCATGCTTCGTGCAGCGGACCAAGACTTGTATCCTGGTTGTGAATCTCATTCGCAGTTGTCATTCAATTCCAGATTGTTGAACATTAAAACGGAAAACGGATTGTCTGAAAGGGGATACAATCAGGTCGTTGAGTTTATTCGTGAGATTTGTCCTCCCGAAAATAAGGTTCCCAAGAAATTTAACGACACCAAACATTTGATGAGTGGGATGGGTCTTCCGGTAGAAAGTATTGATTGTTGTGCACAGAATTGCATGTTATTCTGGGGTGCAGACATCAAACTAGATTTTTGTAAGATTTGTGGTCGATCACGGTATAAGCCGAGTAGGATTGATGCAGATGGTCGGTTGAAAAAGAAACGCCCGGTTAGGGAGATGTTCTACTTTCCGATAATTCCTCGTTTGCAAAGATTGTACATGTCCAAGGCCACTGCGAAGGATATGACATGGCATGCCTCGTGCGCTTCTGATGACTCTGGTGTTATGCGTCACCCGGCAGACTCGTTGGCTTGGAAGCATTTGGACCGTTCGTATCCTGATTTTGCATCTGAAATTAGGAATGTTAGGTTGGGCTTGAGCACAGACGGTTTTGCACCGTTTGGAATGACGGGAAAACAATATTCGTCATGGCCAGTTATACTTACTCCGTACAATCTACCCCCGTGGTTATGCATGAAGCTAGGATACATTCATGTTTCTTTCGATAATCGTGCCCGGGCCTAAAAGTTCGAAGGACAAACTTGATGTGTTTTTGCAACCACTGATAGCAGATTTGAGATTTTTATGGGAAAATGGTGTGCAAACTTACGATGTTGCTAGAAAGCTGTTGGGATATGAATCTGTGAAACAATGTTCTAGTTGATGATTGTATGTTTTGATGGCCAAAAGAAACTTAAAGTTAATGATATATGTGATTATATGTTGATATAATTGTGTTATATGAAATAAGTTTACTGATCTTAATGTGATATTGAAATCTGAGTTACTGATCTTATACATGTTTACTGATCTGATATAAGAACTGTTTAGGAACTAAGCTGATGTTTTGTATTGTATAGACAGCTTATAGTATAGGACTTAGATATACTCATCTGTATGTAGTTCAGTTGATGTATAGATAGGTTTTATATATGTAAAGTTGTATTCTATTGTATTCAGCAATGTAAAAGTTCAGAACAGTAGTTTAGAACACTAGATTAGAAGAAGATCACAAGATTATTGAAGACTCAGAAGACTACTTCAGAATAAGAAGACTTCAAGAAGAGTTGAAGAGAAGTTTAGAAGAATTCTGGAGAAGTGCAGAACAGTTTTGGAGAACTGTGCTTACTAACTAAGAACAGTAAAACTAAGAAGAGTAGTTTACTGTGCTGAATTAGTATGATTGAAGAATAAGTTTGGAAAACTTATTTAAGGAGTAACTGAAGATTTATTTGAAGATATGCTGACTTGGAATAAGAAGGAAGTTGCAAAGTCGGTTAAAAAAAAAAGGAAGTTACAAAAACAGTTTTAGAGTTAGTTGAGAGTTAGTTCACAAACTGCTAACTGTCATACTAAGTTCTATAAATACTGTGTGATCTCATTCTGCTAAAGACTACTGAACAATTACTGATCCTAAAGCATTCAAGAGCAAGTCTACAAAGCATTGAAGAACTCACAGAGTTAAGAAGATCAAACTGAGGAGAAGCCACTGAATTGAAGAGAAGGAATCAAAGGCTATTCAAGAGAAGTTTTACTTTTCATTATACAGTTTGTGTTTTGTAAAAAAGTGTGCTAGTTACTTGTAGAATTACTAGTCGATCGAAGATACACTTGGAAGTGTAATCGAAAAGATCACAGTCTTAATCTTGGGACTTTAAGCCACAAGAAACTCAAGGAAGAGTTAATAAAACATCACAACTGGGATTGTGAGAGTGGATGTAGACATTTGTCGAACCACTATAAAATTCTATGTTCTTTACTTTTCTGTTTGATATTTGTTTCAAATTTGTTTAACCAAGAACAGTAGAATTTACTAAGTAAAGATCTGAATAAAAGTTGAGTATAAAACAGAAACTGGAAGTACTGATCTGATCCAGTAAGAACAGTACTATTCAGAACACATTTCCGCATTAAAACTCTGATATTTTGAAAGATTTTTAAAAGTCTATTCACCCCTCCCCTCTAGACTTTTACTAGCTTAATCAATCTTAACTCAACTTTGGGACCAACAAGTGGTATCAGAGCAGTAGTTCCTTGGACTGCTGTTTCTTGATAACCTTGTAGATCTTGAGGGAAATCTCACTGATCTTGTTACTATTTCTTGATATTTGTCATTATCTGAATACTTGAAAATTATCTGTTGTACTACTGATCTTATCTATCTGATCAAACATGGATGACACTAATGTGAACAAACTTCCTAAGTTCAAGATTGCAGATTATGACTACCGGAAGCTTAGGATGGAGGCTATCTTTAGCTCAACCCATGATGTGATGGTTTCTGTGGTCAATGAAGGACCAATCACAACCATGGTGGAAAACACTGCAACACTGGATCCTTCTGAACCTGTTGGAGCACTAGTCCCTAAACCAAGGTCAGAACTGACTTCTGAAGAAATGCGTCAAAACAATTTGGATAGTCTTGCTAAGAATTATATTTTACACACCTTGCCAAATGAGTATCTTGGCAAAGTGTTAAAATGTAAGACTGCTAAGCAAATGTGGGACAAATTAGCTATTCTTTGTGAAGGTACTACACTGATCAAAGAAAGCAAATTGTCCACAGCTGTCCAAAGGTTTGAAACATTTAAGATGAAGCCAGGTGAAACAATTGATGAATTGGATACTCGATTTACAAAGATTATGAATGATCTTGATGTGTTAGGAAAGACTTATACTGAAAGAGAGATTAACTTGAGAATCTTGAAAGCTTTAGATGAAAGGTGGAAAATGGTCAAGATGATCATTAAAACCACACAAGACATTGACTCTTGGCCTGCAGAAACTATGTTTCAAACACTTAAGGCACATGAGTTTGAGTTAGATGAAGAAGATCCTATTACTGTTAGTCATAAGGATAAGGATGCCTCTAAGGACATAGCTTTTAAAGCCTCTACCTCTAAGGGGTCTAGATCATCTAAGTCTAAGGTCTCAAGCATAAAAGATGAACTAGACAATTCTGATCTTAGTCTGAAAGATCATATGAGCCTTATGATCAAAAGATTTGATAGACTAAATAGGAGGTATGGTAGATATAAGAGATTCTATAAGGAAACCAAGGGTTCTAGTAACAGGGACTCTTCTGGGAACAAAAGAGATCAAAACTCTTTTGAAAGAAGGGATGAGATCTCTAATGAGAATAGGAGAGATAGGAACTCATCTGATAAGAGAGATAGAAAGTATTCTGATAAGAAAGATAGGAACTCTATTGATAAGCATGACAGGAATCGAAATCGTTCACCATCTAAGAAATCTTATAACAATCCTGTGTGCTATAATTGTGATAAGCCAGGTCATTATGCATATGAATGTCCTGATCTGAGTTCTGAAGATCGAGAAGAAAGGAAAGCCAGAAGAGATCGAAAATATGCCAAGGGTAAGAAGACAATGATGGCATACAATGAATCTGATTCGGATTCAGAAGAGTTGCCCTCGTCTTCTTCTGAATACCCCTCTAGCAATGAGAATGAAGCTTTCATCGCGGATGATGGACTGGCAATGATGGCCAAAATAACTGATGAGGTATCATCTGCTAATTCTTTTCAATCTTGCAATAATTCTGATACTGGTGAAAGTGACACTGCTGTTAGTAGTGTAGGAAGTAGTCTTCATCATTCCCATGGAGTGACTGAAGAAGACCTTCTACAAGCTAACAAAGCATTCATGGAAATCAGTGATGAAAATATATCTTTGAAACAAGAAATCATTCGTCTAAAAGAAGCTCAGTTAAAAGTGGATCCTAATATAGTTATCATAAATGCACGACTATCAGAAGAGTTTTCACAACTCCAAGAAAAGTATGCATCCATTGATAAACTATATCAGGGTATGCTTAAAACTCAAGCCAAAGATACTAATGAATTCAATGATTTAAAGATTAAATGTGAAAAACTTGAAGAGCGCAATAGATTCTTAGAATCTGAAGTAGTGAGCCTAGATCGAAATTTATCTGAAATGATTAATTCTACCAAGATTAATCAAACAATTTCAGACAGATATAGAGCTCCAAATGATAAAAGTGGGATAGGTACTGATCTGCCTAGTTCCTCTACTTCAGGCATTAAGAACACCAATGGAGCTAGTTCAAGTTCTTTGCAACTAGAAAAAGGAAAAGAACCTATGATTTATGATAATGATCCAAAACCTAAAGTACAGTCAAGACCATACCAGCAGAGTTATACTCCTCTGACCAGAGCAGAACAGTCCTGGTATCAGCAGAGACAAACTCAGAACAGTAGGTCAAGACAAACATAGGCAAGTTGGGAACAACCTAGACCTCCTTTTATAAGGCAGTCTTAGCTGTATTCAACTAAACCTAGGAAATTTGTGCCTCATTATCTTAACAAACCTGTTCTTTATCCTCCACCTTTATCTTATGATGTTATTGGAGAGGAAATACCAAAACGCATTTATCAGCCTTATGGTCCACATGCTTTCAGACCCTATTCAAACTATTGCAGACTGTAATATCCCTAAGTTTTTAGTATAATTAAAATTAAATTATGTGCTCAATTTATTTTAAAGATTATATTATAATTCATAATATTTTGAGATTTAGTATTTAAAAGCCCATTTAAATCAAGTCTATTACGATTTAAATATATTTTTAAGCCCAAGCCCAATTTTAAAATACCCATATATATTGGCTTTTGCCCTAGATTTACAGAGACCACTCACAAAATTCCTTTACCGTGAGAAAAAGCACCTCCAAATGGCAGCGCTTGTTCATCCTCTTTGCTAAGTCATCAATTGTGACTTTTCTTGTCTATCAGTAACTATCTTTACCCTCTTGGATTTAATCTTTAATCTACTATATCTGCTTTCGCTGCTTTCGCTGCTTTCGTACTTCTCAATATGTGTAGATATACTAATGTCATGCTACTTTTATGAAACTATTAAGTCATGTTTTGGTAAAAGCCGCAAGATGTATTAGTCAAACCAATTTTGCAAAACATAAATGAATTTGGTTGTTTCCATATTTTGAATGGTCTGCGATAAATCATTTTCTTTAAAACATTTCAAAGTCCCTAAATTTTCAACAAGTATTCTCGACAACAACCACTATATTTAAATTCTAAATCTTTAATTTCCAATTATTTTTGCTAAGAATATTATGTTAAATCTCTCGTACAGATGCTTGTAAATCCCAAATCAAAGTGCTCAACTTTTATAAATCTCAATATGTAATGAGTTGTTTATATATAAGTCAGACACGTGAATTTGATATGCTACATTTGCTATTTAAAATATTTGAGATGAATATTGTAATTTCAAAGTTGTAGTATATAACTATATATTAGTGCAGTAGATGTATGTGATAGTATAATGATTTATGGAATAATAATTGTGTATTGAGATTTATGATCTAAGTAGACTTAATTTTATGTTAGGTGACGGTAATCGTGAGGAGTAAGCTTTGAGACTGTTGCTTTCGCGCCATTCGTCTCGAGGTGGGGATTTCTACTTATTTGTTTGTCACTATTAAATGCGATCTGTGATTTTATTGTTACTTATGTGAATTATGTATTGAAAAATATCGAGAAGTTGAGAAATAGGTCATTTGACCTTTATAAACGAGAAGTTGAGACAAATAGGTCATTTGACCTTTATAAACGAGAAGTTGAGACAAATAGGTCATTTGACCTTTATAAACGAGAAGTTGAGACAAACAGGTCATTTGACCTTTATAAACGAGAAGTTGAGAAATACAGGTCATCTGACCTTTATAAACGAGAAGTTGAGAAGTAGGTCTTATGACCTTTATAAACGAGAAGTTGAGAAGTGGCAATACATTAAATGCATATTTACATTTGTGGTAATTTAATTGCTTATCTTATTTAGTTTTGACAAGCTTATCCCCACTGAGCTGTGGTTTGCTCACCCCCTTCTTATTTCACACTTTCAGATTGAGAGCCGACGTGGTACGCTGGAGGATGCATGGCACAAGAATTTTATGAATTACTTATTTATCATGTTTATTTTTATTTAAAGATGACTTTAGTGCTATTCTAGTCTTATTCATATGTTTAGTAACAAGTTTTACTTTGGTTATGTTTTAAAATTTTCTATAAAGTTTAGTCAAAAGGGGAAATTTACTTTAAAAAGCTTTTGTTATCTCTCAGAAGTAAAGGTTGTTCATGCCTTAGAACTATAGTTGAACTAACGATTTCCTCTTAAATACTATGAAAATTCTTTTTAATTAAAATGCTCATTTATGGAAATTGGGGTGTGACACAGACATACTGATCTTACTGAAAAAGGGATAGAACCAAGGAAAGGCTATCTCAGAAAAATAGATCCTAAGTCTGCCGATAGTTCTGAATTGGTTAATAAAGTACTATTTTGTGATAAATATGGAAGAAAATTGAAGAGGTCCCATCTATTCAAATCCTCAATGTTTATCTGGGTACCTCTCACTGCTAACCCCCAAGGACCCCAATAAACTAGGGTACCTAAATTATTAAGATCACTACCTTGCAGGATCGACTGGACTTATACAAGAAAGGTGGTTCAGTGGGTGAGACCTGGTACATAGATAGTGGGTGTTCACACCACATGACTGGTACCAAGACCTTGCTTACCAACTATCATGAGCAGGAAGGACCAAAAGTAATCTTTGGTGATAGCTCCATGGCAATCACAAAAGGATTTGGATTCATCAAGAATGAAGATGTTGAAATCCAAGATGTCTCCTATGTTGAAGGTTTGAAATAAAATTTGCTATCTGTATCTCAATTATGTGACAGGGGATACAAAGTTCAGTTCAAGACCAGAAGATGTGAAATAATAGACAAAAGGACTCACAACGTGTTACTTGTTGGCACAAGACAAGGAAGTGTATACATTGTGAATTGGAATAGTTATCCTAAGAATGCTTGTCTTATCACTAAGAGTCCTAAAGAAAACAGTTGGCTCTGGCATAAACGCCTCTGCCACCTGAACTTTAAGATAATCAACAAGATTGCTAGAGAACATCTTGTTGAGGGCATTCCAAATGAAATCTATTCCAAATCACAAATGTGTGACTCCTGTCAAAAAGGTAAACAAGTAAAGGTTTCATTTAAGTCCATTCCAACTCTTTCAACCAGCAGAGTCTTAGAACTCTTGCATATGGATCTTCATGGTCCTATCAAGCCTCCTACATTGAATGGAAGAAGGTATACTCTGGTTGTAGTAGATGACTATTCTAAGTTTACTTGGGTAGTCTTTCTACAGAAAAAGAGTGATACACAAACACTTCTTCCAGATCTATTGAAGAGGTTACAGGTTGAAAAAGGTCAACCCATTGTCAAAATAAGGAGTGACAAGGGGACTGAGTTTATTAACTGTTACATTTCTGACTACTGTTCTAAGTCTGGCATACAACATCTAACAAGTGCAGCCAGAACCCCCCCAACAAAATGGTGTTGCAGAAAGGAGAAACAGAACTTTAAAAGAAGCTTGTAGAGCAATGATTGCAGAATTCAACACACCTCAGAAGTTTTGGGCTGAAGCCATTAACACAGCTTGCCACTCCCAAAACCGAAGTGCTCTTAATAAGATGCATGGTAAAACACCTTATGAGGTATGGAAAGGCAGAAGACCTAGAGTTTCTTATTTTCATATCTTTGGATGTAAGTGTTTCATCCATAACAATGGAAAAAGTAAATTAAATGCCTTTGATGCAAAAGCTGATGAAGGGATATTCTTGGGATACTCTTCAGTAAGCAAAGCATTTAGGGTATTTAATTACTCAACCCTATGTGTGGAAGAAACACCCCATGTAGTCTTTGATGAGAATGTGCAGGACTCTGCTGATCATCAGCTCAGTAAGAAAATTGACAATCTAAAGCTTCAAACCAACAATGATGATGATGATACAGAAATATATGAATCTGTACAAGCATATAATCCTTTCCTGAATGTCCTAGATCAAGATTCTCATAAAGAAAAGGTAAAAGACAAAGGTAAGTCATCTAAAACTTCTGATCTACCAGAATTGAATGACTGCTCTCCTATGAACAACTCTGTTGATTTAACTCAAGGCTATGATACTGATCTGCATGATGATTTGCATGATATGAATGATGATAGTATTCCTATTAAGAATAGAAGGACATGGAAGTCTGCTCATTCTACTGATCTGATTCTAGTAAAGGTGTTAAAACTAGAAAACAATTATTTGACTCTCAAGAAGAACCTAGTAAGTCTTTATTTTGCTGGTGTTGTTTTCTATCCTCCATTGAGCCTAAAACTGTGAATGAAGCTTTAAGTGATAGTAACTGGATAATAGCCATGCAAGAAGAACTTAATCAGTTCACTAGAAATGATGCTTGGGAACTTGTGGATAGACCTAGTGATCATAATGTTGTAGGCACTAAGTGGATTTTCAAGAATAAAAAGGATGAAAATTATCTTGTAGTTAGAAACAAAGCTAGATTAGTTGCTCAGGGCTACTCTCAAGCTGAGGGTATTGATTATGATGAAACTTTTGCTCCTGTAGCTAGACTAGAAGCTATAAGATTGTTCCTTGCTTATGCTGCACATATGAAATTCACTGTTTATCAAATGGATATGAAAAGTGCATTTTTAAATGGTATACTTGCTGAAGAAGTTTATGTGGAACAACCACCTGGTTTTGAAGTGAATAGTTACCAAGTATACAAGTTGAAGAAAGCACTCTATGGATTGAAACAATCCCCAAGAGCCTGGTATGATACTCTTTTTTATTCTTAATTGAAAATGGTTTTACTAAAGGCAAGGTTGATAGAACTTTGTTTCGAAGACAAGAAGGTAATGACATATTGCTAGTTCAAATTTATGTTGATGACATCATTTTTGGATCACCCAACAAAACCTTGAGTGAAAGCTTTTCAACACTCATGCAAAGTAAATTCGAAATGTCTATGATGAGTGAAATGGCATATTTTCTTGGTCTTCAAGTAAAACAAACTTCAGAAGGTATCTTTATAAATCAAGCAAAATATACAAGAAATTTGTTAGATAAATTTGGTATTAAAACCTGTAAGACAGTTGGTGTGCCTATGCAACCTACATACAGAATGGATCCTGATGAAAGAGGTAAGTCTTCTGACCAACCTCATTATCGTGCTTTAATTGGCTCTCTACTCTATCTAACTGCCAGCAGACCTGATATTGCTTTTTCTGTTGGTGTGTGTGCACGATTTCAAGCAAACCCCAAAGAAAGTCATCTGGAAGCTGCCAAAAGGATATTGAAATATCTAAAGGGGACCATTAATCGAGGATTATGGTATCCTGCAAATGATGATTTATCCTTAAGTGGTTATTCAGACTCTGACTTTGGAGGATGTAAAATAGATAGAAAATCTACTTCAGGTTCATGTCAATTCTTAGGAACTAAGCTCATTTCATGGTTTTCAAAGAAACAAACTAGTGTGGCAACTTCTACTACTGAAGCAGAATATATGGCTGCAGGAAGTTGTTGTAGTCAACTTCTTTGGCTAATACAACAACTCAGAGACTACAATATTGTAGAATCTAATGTACCTATATATTGTGACAGTAATAGTGCCATTGCCATCACACAAAATCCCGTTTTACATACTAGATGCAAGCATGTTGATATTAGACATCATTTTATTAGGGATCATGTGGAAAAGAAAAATATTAGGATGGAAAAGATTCATACTGATATTCAAAGAGTTGACATTTTTACAAAACCATTGGCTGAAGTGAGGTTTAGAGAGTTATGCATTAGCTTAGGATTGATAGACATGAATTCTATATGTATATAGAACTACATTAACATTTTAGGTACTGATCTTATACCAAAGGAAGATAAAGCAGAAACTAAGAGCAGGACATCAAAAGCCTAAATTCAGAAGAGACAATCTTATGTCAGACCACTACATGTATCAAAACAGGTAACAAGGTTACTAAAGTGACCTAAATCCCGATGAGGAAGCTGGTAAAGCTGAGGGACACTGAGAACATACATTAAGGGGGAATCTGTGATTTCTTAAAGATCCTTTTGTTGACTCAGAACACTAAGTCACTTTAGTATATACCTTGATGTGATCATTGATTTAATTATACTTTTACTACTCTATACTGTTTTACATTTATATCTCATGAACTAACACTTCTACCAAGGTGAAACAGGCACAGAAGAGGAGTTCTCCACTGAAGGGGGAACTGATCTGATTACAGATTTGAACAGTCTACAAATCTAATCTGATTACAGGCTATATCAGTCTACAAATCTGTTCTAATTAATGATTGACCTGTCTACAGAAACTGTTCTGATTACAAAGTTTCTTTGTCTACAGAACTGATCTGACTACAAATTTAATCCTTCTACAGAACTAATCTGATTACTGATTAAACTGTCTACAGAATGATTTGATTACTACTAATCTGTCTACAGAAGAGAATTGATCTGACACACAGTACTGATCTGAGGATTACTGTGCTGATATAAAAAATGTGAAATCAGAAAAGTTGGGAACTGATCTGAGTACTACTGTGCTGACTCCAACAACTGATCTGATGTTAAAAAAGGTTTACTCAACTGATCACTATACTCAGCTGATCCAGTTCGAGAAAGTAATATTCAGAAAAGTTGGAGAACTGATCTGATGTTACTGTGCTGACTCCAAAAAGTGATCTGATCTTCAGAAGGATGGTACTCAGCTAATCACAGTACTCAGTTGAATCCAGATAAGTAGTTCTTCTTATGAAATTGTGATAAAATGATGTAAAACGAGTTATTGAAACAACCGTGCTGATAAAAATCAGCAGAGTATTTTTAACATAACTTGGTGTTGTATCTACTAAACAATATACTAATGACCTTACCCAAACCTTGAAGGGTGAAATCATGCAACAACTGAAATCTTATTAGGAAGTTGTATGATGAAGCCAAAAAGGGGGAAGGAAAAGTTATAAATGTTTATATTGAGAAGATTATTCAAGATGAAGGCATTACTGATCTTCAACACATGATGGACATCAAAGCAAGGTTGTATTTGACATTCAGAATCTGAAGATAAAGAATGAAGATGAAGGACAAGCGCACAAGATAACATTTCTTAACCTTATCTTTATTTCTATATTTTCTGTTTATTTCATATTCTGTGATTATGTGTAATATGTGCATTATCTGATCTGATTATGAATATGATATGACTTTTTGAAATGATGAACTGTTATGATAGACTACATACTTAACTACTGATTTATTAACATTTAAGTAGTTTTGGCTTCATCAAAAAGGGAGAAATTGTTGGGATATGAATCTGTGAAACAATGTTCTAGTTGATGATTGTATGTTTTGATGGCCAAAAGCAACTTAAAGTTAATGATATATGTGATTATATGTTGATATAATTGTGTTATATGAAATAAGTTTACTGATCTTAATGTGATATTGAAATCTGAGTTACTGATCTGATATAAGAACTGTTTAGGAACTAAGCTGATGTTTTGTATTGTATAGACAACTTATAGTATATGACTTAGATATACTCATCTGTATGTAGTTCAGTTGATGTATAGATAGGTTTTATATATGTAAAGTTGTATTCTATTGTATTCAGCAATGTAAAAGTTCAGAACAGTAGTTTAGAACACTAGATTAGAAGAAGATCACAAGATTATTGAAGACTCAGAAGACTACTTCAGAATAAGAAGACTTCAAGAAGAGTTGAAGAGAAGCTTAGAAGAATTCTGGAGAAGTGCAGAACAGTTTTGGAGAACTGTGCTTACTAACTAAGAACAGTAAAACTAAGAAGAGTAGTTTACTGTGCTGAGTTAGTATGATTGAAGAATAAGTTTGGAAAACTTATTTAAGGAGTAACTGAAGATTTATTTGAAGATATGCTGACTTGGAATAAGAAGGAAGTTACAAAGTCGGTTAAAAAAAAAAAGGAAGTTACAAAAACAGTTTTAGAGTTAGTTGAGAGTTAGTTCACAAACTGCTAACTGTCATACTAAGTTCTATAAATACTGTGTGATCTCATTCTGCTAAAGACTACTGAACAATTACTGATCCTAAAGCATTCAAGAGCAAGTCTACAAAGCATTGAAGAACTCACAGAGTTTAGAAGATCAAACTGGGGAGAAGCCACTGAATTGAAGAGAAGGAATCAAAGGCTATTCAAGAGAAGTTTTACTTTTCATTTTACAGTTTGTGTTTTGTAAACAAGTGTGCTAGTTACTTATAGAATTACTAGTCGATCGAAGATACACTTGGAAGTGTAATCGAAAAGATCACAGTCTTAATCTTGGGACTTTAAGCCACAAGAAACTCAAGGAAGAGTTAATAAAACATCACAACTGGGATTGTGAGAGTGGATGTAGACATTTGTCGAACCACTATAAAATTCTGTGTTCTTTACTTTTCTGTTTGATATTTGTTTAACCAAGAACAGTAGAATTTACTAAGTAAAGATCTGAATAAAAGTTGAGTATAAAACATAAACTGGAAGTACTGATCTGATCCAGTAAGAACAGTACTATTCAGAACACATTTCCGCATTAAAACTCTGATATTTTGAAAGATTTTTAAAAGTCTATTCACCCCTCCCCTCTAGACTTTTACTAGCTTAATCAATCTTAACTCAACTTTGGGACCAACAAAAGCAAAACTTTTTTATGCGAGCTGCACTTATCTGGACCATTAGTGACTTCCCAGCATACTCGATGTTGTCTGGTTGGAGTACAGCCGGAAGGCTTGCTTGTCCATATTGTGGAGAGTACACCGATGAATTCTATTTTAATAAAAGTAGAACGCAGTCGTGGTTCGACAACCACCGAAAGTTTTTACCACTGAATCACACGTGGCGAACGAATAAAACTGCATTCATGGCCGGAGTAGTAGTCACAGATGATCCACCGCCTATTCGAACGGGTGCAAGTCTCCTATACGAAATTGATCATTTGGGATATAGAAAGGTTACAGAGGAGGGTTCTGAGGCCCACAACAAAAAAACTTTCTGGAGGGTGGAAGTGGAAAAGCATTTTCTGAGAGTTGCCCTATTGGAGTACCTTGTTGATACGACACAATTTAGACGTGATGCATATTGAGAAAAATGTGTTTGATAACGTATTCAACACGGTGATGAATGTGGAGGGGAAAACAAAGGACACGTCTAAATCAACAAATGAGCTGAATGATTATTGTCGTCGTCCCTCTCTTAAGAAATGTCCACGTACATCAAAGTATCCTAAGGCTTCTTTTTCGCTTGATAAGAAGCAAAAGGATGTTATTTGTAAGTGGATAAGTGAGTTGAAGTTTCCAGATGGATATGTGTCTAACATGTCCCGTTGCATTGACTGGTCGAAATTGAAATTGTATGGGATGAAGAGTCATGATTGTCACGTGTTTATGTAGAGACTACTACCGATTGCTTTTTACAAAATTCTGCCGCTCAATGTGTGGAAAGCAATCACTGAGCTTAGTCTATTTTTTAAGGAGTTGACTTCTACAACCATCACAGTTGACAACATGGCTCGACTGGAAACAGATATCCTAGTGATCTTGTGCAAGTTGGAACGTATCTTTCCACCCAACTTCTTCAACTCTATGGAACATCTACCTGTGCACAAAGCATGTGTTGACTTACCATAAATTGTGTGTAAGTCTTGAAATGAATGGGGAAGGACCCTATTTATAGTGTGAGGGAGTGAAGAACTTCCCTCTTTAACATGCCACGTGGCGTCTTCTTATTGATTGATGCCAATTCGATTAACTTGATTGATTTTAATTGAGTTTATTAACAATATAAGACAATTCATAAGACCTTTAAAAAAAATGAGATAAAAAAAATTTGTAAAACAATTAAGACCAAAACAGGATACAAAATGTCAATTATGCCCTACATATTATAAATTCATAATTAATCGTTTTTAAAAGTCTATCAGCCAATTTTCAACTCCTCCCCAAATTTCCGGTTTCACCTTCCATTTTCAAATTCAATCTAATTTGAATCATCCAATTCAATTAGCCTGCATTCCATTACTCTCCAAAATTAGATCAATTTTCGTTGATGCAATTAAGATCATACCACACAACATCAATGATTCTCGGGTTTGGGTTCTCATGCAATTTCTTGAATCGTTGAATTTTTGTCTGTGAATTTCAGTACATTTCTACTAATTACGGAGTCTCGACAGTTTCAGTTACTTTCCGATCGAGAAATGGCAGAATGACTGGCCCGCCGCCACGCGCAAGTTTCGCCCATTTGTCGACAAAATGAAGAGCATTGAGGGCATCCGCCGTGACGGAATCGGGTAAATTGTACAATAACCATAAAGGATTCGTCAATCGGAGTGGTGTAGTCCACAGAGGAAATTAAGGCCTGGATCTCCGGTGTCGGCGTGAAATCAACGAAATCATCTACCGCGGCGTCGGAGTCGGCTTCGAAAATGGGGATTAGGGTTTGAGGTAATTATCCTTTTGATTTTTATGTTTATTTTTTTAAGATTTACTTGGCTTTGACTACGACACAAAATACTTTTTAATCTTTGTCTTGTGATTATTCACCCTAATTAGTTGAATTATAATTGTGCCTGTAATGTGTACATTTAGATTCTACAAATGATTGGCTGAATGAAATTCATGGATTTGTGCATTTCCTTTTCTAGATTAGTTGTTATTGCATTAATTAGGCCTGTTGATTCATATTTAATCGAAAATTCGAATGTATAATTGTTTTTTTTATGTGTGATCGTCCAAATATGATTGTTTCTTCTGCGTTCTTTCAATTGGATTTTAATTGCAAAGCAGAGGTACCCTTAAGTTTCAGTTTTATTTGAATTAGATTTGATCAATTTTAGTGTTGTGATTAATTGTTCCTTTGCATGTGTGTATGCTATTCGTAATGTTCGAGTCGATTTTAAGAAATTAGATTTGAGATTGTGTAATCAACGCTTAAAATATGCTGAATTGAGTTCAATGATTGCTCACTAGTTGCTTTATTAGTTCTCTGAGAAATTGTATTGCTTGCCAACTTTTACAGGCTCAACATGATGAAATGGAGGCTAAATTTTTTGAGGGGAGAGCAGCACTTGAAGCTAAATACCACAAGTTATATTAGCCTCTATACAGGTGGCATGTTGCTGCTGTGGTTTTGGTGGTGGCATGCTGCTGCTGGGGTTATTTCACGAGTCTATAATGTACTGCACATGTTGTATTTCTATACGATGGAGTTTACACAATTTGTTTTCAAGCATAAAAGATGGACATGCATTGTTACATTTTCAGACTGATATAATAATATGCAATGAATATCTAAGAATATGCAACAATTAATGAGAATATGCAACATATTTTTGTATGTCATGAGAATATGCAACAATTTTTTATGTGCAAAGATATTACCCAATCACCACAAAATATTGCCCAAAAGGCATCGTCAAATGGCATCGGCAGGCCGGCCGATGCGAAAAGGGGACGGCATTTAATGCCCGATGCAAAATGGCATCGGCAGTGGGCCCCGATGCCATTTGGCATCGGCATTTAATGCCCGATGCAAAATGGCATCGGCAGTGGGCCCCGATGCCATTTGGTAACGGCCCCCCGATGCAAAATGGCATCGGCAGTGGGCCCGATGCCTTCCCCGATGCCCTAATTAAATATAAAACCCCCCTCTTCCCTCTTCCAGAACGTTACAGCCGTGCCCTCCTCCCCCAAATTGAAGGTTCGCGTTTTTTGGCCATCCCCACTCAAAAATCACCTTCGTTTGCGGATCGAACTCGATTTTTGGCCATTTGTGTTCTACATTTCGACGGGAGCATTTCTACGGTAATTTTTTTCGTTTTCATTGGTTAAATTTGAAGTTATATGTGTATATATAGTTTTAGTATATATATGTATATATATGCATATATGTTGTATGTATATATAAAATTGTTAGAATTGTTAATTTTTATGCATGCATGTGTTAATTGTAAGAATTTATAAATTGTTAATTAATTATGTTGTGTTTATAAGCATGTATTTATATGTACGTATGTTTTAATAATTAAGTTATATGAATTTATTTGTTAATTAGAGTGTTAGAATTATATTTGTGTTATATGTCTATATATATGAATTTATTTGTTAATTAGGGTGTTAGAATAATTATTAGAATATAATTAGAATTATATTAATTGATTTTAATAGAGTTGGAAATGAGACGTTGGTTGTTTGTGTGTTTGTAGACGTCGATTGACATGGATTATTCAATTGTTAGACAATGTTATCTAAATATTAATTGTTAGACGACAATGTTATCTAAATATTAATTCCTTAATTATATTCCTTATTTATATTTTAGTGTTAATCGTTACAGTGATGTTCATATATAATGTTTTTTAATTGTTACAATGTCCAATGTTAATAATGTTTTAATGTTCATTTTGACAGATGAGTGGTTGTCGACATGGTTCTGGACATGGCTCTGGTCAGGGTTCTTCTGGACAGGGTTCTTCTGGACATGGGCGAGGTAGAGGTAGAGGTAGAGGCAGAGGAGAGCCGGTGGATGAGACACCGACTGTGCAGACACCACATGGTTTGTATATGCCCGATATGACTGGGATAATGTTGCCCCAAATGCCCGGAATGAACCCTAATTCCTATTACACTCAGGTGCCTCAGTTGCCTCATATGGTTCCACATCCACAGGAACAATCCCCTCCACCGATACATTCGCCAGTTAGACATCCGTCTGTCGGGACACAGGCCAGCATGTCGACTGATGCACCCGACAGTCGCATCCGACTGTTTATCTACATGGATACGTAAGTATATTATATTTAAATTTCATTAGACGTATGTATAACATGTTTATTAATAAAATACGTGTAACAGGTTGATGCCTTCAAATTTAATTTCGAGGACGATCAGATCGATAATGTACCGGAATATGGAGCTTGGAGCACACACCTGGGCTATGGTATCACCCGGCACGGTACAGCGGTGGTGGGATACATTCCAGGTATAAAATAACTTTACATTTAGTTATTTTGTTATATTACTTCGTTAATTAATTTTTTTTTGCAGACCGAGGTCAGGTGGGACCCTGAAGCCACATCTTCTACAGAGGTGTACAGACTCTTTCTTCAAAGAGCTGCAACTCGGTACACTAACATGTTATCAAAAATCAAGAAAGCGTGGGTGAAGGATAACAAGAGGCCGTTGTGGGATGTGAATGTTTGGAACTCCTTAGTTCGTCACTGGAACAATCCCGACACAATTAAGAAGAGCGAGCAGGCTCGTAAGAACCGCTTATCCGAGCCTGGAGGTCCGGGTACTGGCCATGGTACTCATAAAGGCGGAGCTCGTGGAGCAGCAGAGGTCGCACGACGCATTGTAAGTATTTGTGGTCAATTATATATAATTAATTTTAGTTAATTATTTAGTTTATTTATTCGTATATGTCTTCGATTCAAAATACAGGAGGAGAGGACGGGACGCCCTGCATACGACTGGGAGATAGTTGAATATTACCACCGTTACGAAAACGGGACATACACTTGTGGCTATATGGGTGATATACTTGTAAGTTATATATATATACATTACATTATATAACAAATATATATTTAATTGTACTTGAAAATGTATTAACCCACTTTTAAATGTGCACGTATAGGACCAGATACATGACGAGCTCACCAATAATACTACAAGAGATCCGTCAGATGAACCTAGTTCAGAGGATGGTTCCCAGGCCCCACCTTTACCCGATATGTCTGCACTGTACGTGAAGAAGGTCGGCAGGTCTCATGGACGTGTTAGGGGCCTTGGACAAGTAGGCAAGAACAGACGGGTCTCCTCCGGTCCTGGCGAGACGTCAAGTGGTACGGCTTATGGACGATTCACCCAGGAAGACATGAACAATGCTATTGCTGAAGAACGGAGAGTCAATGAAGATAGAGAGCAGCGCTTAGTGGAACAAATGCGGCAGCAGGAGGAGCGCTTACGCAAGGAGTTTCAGGACCAGCTTGCATTGATGATGGGACAGATGGGTCGGATAGGTGGGGAGCCGAGGCCGCCGAGGCCGTCGCACAACGTTCATTATAGTAGCCAGGTTCAGGATCGGGATGATACTGAGGATGATGGTGGTGGTGATGAGGAGTGATACATTTTTATATTACTTTGTTACGTGTGATGTTATTATATTACATTGACGTTGAAGATTAATTTTTATTTTAATTGACGTGAACATGCTAATTATGATTATAATTAATGTTGTTTGTGATATGATGTTATTTTAATTGAAAATGAACTAGAGAATAATTTTATAATAGATGAATTTTTTTTTAATTATATGTATAAGTGAATTCATATTTTTAAATGGATAAGTGAAAATAATTATATATATTTAATGTTGTGAATTGAAAACTAGAATGAATTTAAATGATGTGATTAGAATAAATTTAAATGTATAAGTGAAAATAATTATATTCAATGTTGTATGTAATTATAATGTTGTGAAATAAAAAATTAGAATGAATTTAAATGTTGTAAATTGAAGATTAGAATAAATTTAAATAGTGTGAATAATTGATACCGTAAATAAATTATTTAATTTGAAAAACATAATTTAGTTAAGGGTTTAGGGTTTAGGGTTTAGGGTTTAGGGTCCATTGAAGGATAAGTGAATTCATATTTTTAAATGGATAAGTGAAAATAATTATATATATTTAATGTTGTGAATTGAAAACTAAAATGAATTTAAATGATGTGATTAGAATAAATTTAAATGTATAAGTGAAAATAATTATATTCAATGTTGTATGTAATTATAATGTTGTGAAATAAAAAATTAGAATGAATTTAAATGTTGTAAATTGAAGATTAGAATAAATTTAAATAGTGTGAATAATTGATACCGTAAATAAATTATTTAATTTGAAAAACATAATTTAGTTAAGGGTTTAGGGTTTAGGGTTTAGGGTCCATTGAAGGATAAGTGAATTCATATTTTTAAATGGATAAGTGAAAATAATTATATATATTTAATGTTGTGAATTGAAAACTAAAATGAATTTAAATGATGTGATTAGAATAAATTTAAATGTATAAGTGAAAATAATTATATTCAATGTTGTATGTAATTATAATGTTGTGAAATAAAAAATTAGAATGAATTTAAATGTTGTAAATTGAAGATTAGAATAAATTTAAATAGTGTGAATAATTGATACCGTAAATAAATTATTTAATTTGAAAAACATAATTTAGTTAATTTGAAAAACATAATTTAGAAATAATATGATATGTTTTGATAAATAATTTAATAAACAACAATTAAAGTTAGAATGAATTGAATTAATTAAAGAATTAAAAACGCAAATTAAATTGAATATATATTAATTGCATTCAAAACATGTCGACTAAAAGCTCCTAGCCTAAACGGCACACAGGGGGCACTTAAAAGCCTTCGAGACCGCGAGGTCACGAGTTCGAACCCTTGAAACCCCGAAAATGGGCTGAATATGCGAAAATGGGGTGGCCCAGCGGTGGGGGTGGGTGTTGGTGGCCTATCGACCTGGGTTCGAAACCCAGATTCGTCTTTTTTAAATTCTAATAAAAAGGCATCGGCAAAATGGCATCGGCAGTGTGCCCGATGCCATTTGGTAACGGCAGTGCCCCGATGCCATTTAGTAACGGCGCTTTCCCCGATGCGAAATGGCATCGGCTGTCCCCGATGCAAAATGGCATCGGCAGTGGGCCCCGATGCCATTTGGTAACGGCGACCTGCCGATGCCATTTCGCATCGGTTTTCCCCAAATCCGATGCCATTTAAATGGCATCGAGCATATTGGCATCGGCACACTGCCGATGCCTTTGCCGTTGCCTTCATCTTTGGGGACGGCAGATCCGATGCCTTCCCCGATGCCATTTATCAATTTTTTTGTAGTGAATATATTTATGACTATATTTGATAATTTCCATAGCTAAAATAATACATGCACATATTAAAGTATATGCAATTATCGATTGCATATTTGAAAATTCAATATATTGATTTAACTCATTTTAAAATACTACAATACAATAATCAAAACAAAACATGTGCGCATATCACCAAATTTCCTGAATATGCGTTGCAGATCACATATTGTTTATGAATATGCAAAGCCCTAAAAATAAACTTGATTATTACTCTTAACAAAACATAGCACTTTAAAATAAAAATTATTTTCTTGAAAGACTTTTATCTATACAAAACTCTAATCACCATACAAACAATTGTTAATCGAAAAAGTACATCAAACGCATATATTTAAAACAATTAGCATAATATATATTTTAACCCAATAAATTTTTTGAGGACATTGATGATCAAATAACAACCATGGTAAACAAAACCTGGAAAGAATAGTATACCGATAACGATTTCACGTTTCAAACCCTTCAAAGCTTCGAAAACCTCTCTGAAGATGAGCCCACCGATTGAATATGCACTGAAAGAAGTTGGATGAAATTTTAGTAATATTCCTTTTGAATTAAAACCAGCGCGAGTGAATTGAATTGAATTTTAGAAATATCTCCCAGCATAATTTAAAATTTAAATGTTGACTTTCCTAAATTTAGATTAACATAATTAATTGAATTTGAAATTCTTAATTAATTCGAAAACAGGGGCATAATCGACTATATAGGTTTGATTTTGTCCTTAATTGTTTTACTAAATAAAATTGGCTTGAATCTTAAAGTCTTAGAGTGAATTGTCCTATTCAGTTTTTTCCTCATTTTAATTTAATTCTCTTCCATTTTAAAAGATATGTGATTTGATTTCCTCCATTTATGGTAAGTCAACCATATTATTTACCAATTTACGAGTATTTTAATACTAATATAATTTGATCGACTTGCACCGTGTATATTAAACATTAGTAATTTAATCATTCAATTGGAGAATTAATTTAATTAAATTCTCAAGTTTTAATTAGTAAATTAATTTGATCTTAATATATATATATATATATATATATAAATGTCGCCATTTGATTTTGTGTAAATTTTATTTGCTTACATGCCCCTTCCAGCCATGTGTCATTCCACCTGTCCCTCTTTCAACTTTAACATGTGTCCAAATAAATTATTTTCTATTACTAAATCACTCATATACAAATATAAGAATAAGGAAAATGCATAATTTATTAGTTTATATTATGGGCTCTTCATTTTCTTCTCAGAAACAAGTCAACGCTCAACGAGGTAGGCCTCCCTCTAACAACATTTTTTAAGAACTTAAATGCATTATATTTCATTTGGCATTACCCTCAAAAAAAAAAAAAAAAAAAACATTTGGCATTTGATAAAATTGCAAATTTTTTTGAACAACTTATTTATATGCTTACAACATTTCTTATGTTGTAATCTTTTGAAAAATTGTTTAGGCCTTTACATTGATTGGGAAGGGAGAAGGACCTCCCCAGGTTTGGCACTCTGATTATTTTCTAAATATTCAATTATGGAAAAACATTTTATATGATAGAATATTTTATTTACTTTTTCTCTTTTTAACTCCTATAATTGGAATACACTACTTTTCCTTTTCTCCCCAATGATATAGGTGATAGGAATTGCACCTTACTGTGAATTACAACTTTTTGCCCATGAAAGATACAAAGTGATGGTCAAACTGAATTTCAGTAGAGTTGTGGCATCATACCACTCATCATTTTTAACTATAAAATTGTTTATTTTTCATTTTCAAAAACTTTTTCGGGAACGAGATGAAGAACTTGATGTACTTGAAGATTAAAAACAGGTGCTTGCGCTGTCATGACTTCAACTTTTTTGTAAGTTGAAAACTAAATGGACAAACTAAAAACTTACCCTCTATGAATGGATTCACTAGAGTGCAAACATTTGTATATATTTTCTAGAATAATGTTAGAAGGCCCATTTTTATATGTATTTACTATTCACATAGGTTACCTACCCATTATACATCCTTAAGTTGAGGCTAGTTGTCAATCGTGGATACAAAACAATGACAGAGGTAAAACTATTTTATACTCCCTCCGTCCACGAAAAGTAGTCCCATTTGCCCTATATTATTTGTCCACAAAATGTAGTCCCATACCCTTTTTTAAAACTATCACCCTTCAACCATCACTTAATTACTCAAATTGCCATCAACTTTATTCACAAACAATCACTTTATTCAAAATGGACCCCACAATACCCTAAAATACCCTTACTTTATCTACTTTATCTACCTTCTTCTTAAAACATGTGCCCCATCCCCATGTCCCTACTTTTCATTGATGGAGGGAGTATATGTTAACTTATCGAAAGAGAGCTCTCTGCATTTGATGACGAACTTCTGTATTCATCATTTTGCAGGTTGCTGTAAATATGTTGAGAGAGAATTAGCATATAAAATGCTTGAATGTTATAAAAAACTTAGAAACATGTGTAATTTGATGGATACGGTAAATGGGAATGGAAATGTATCGATTTTTGGTAAGATAAATGGACATGTCTCTTCTTTCCAAATGCACTAATTGTATTCTATTGTAGATGTCAAAGACAAAATTCAGTGTGATTGTATTTGATTTCTAGGAAAACCTGCATATTTCGTTACTATTATTTTTTCATAAGATAATACTATATGTTATATTTGAAAGCATACATTATTATATATTTCAGCCATTAAAAAAAAAAAGGCAAAATACATCTAAAGGCCCTGAACTATCAACATTTGTTTCATAAGACCCCTGAACTATTTTTTATTTTAAAGAGCCCTCAAACTATACAAATCATGTTTCATGAAGCCCCTTTTTAACATTCCGTTAGCAAGTGTTTTTCACACGCGGATTTGTGTGAGTGGGCGTGTATATAATATGACAACTAGGATTAAATTAACCACATAAATAAATAACCCTTCTTTTTTCTAAATTCATCAGATTTTTCCTTTCTTAACAAACAACCAGAAAAATGTTGGAAAATGTTGGTTTTGACCACATTTTATAAAATATTAAGTGACAATTTTATAATCCGTTTTGCGTAAATGGAATTAGTTGATTTGATTTCTCAAAACCAAATTTTGGGTGAATGAGAAATCTATATATATATATATATATAATAACAGGATAGTCTGCTAAAAATAGCTATTCCAATTTTCCCGCCCATTTTTCTCTTACTCTATTTGGAAAGTCACTCCCTGATTAAAATACCAATTTTTATTATTTATTTTAAATCTCAATTCAAACCCCAACATGATTAGTATTTGATATTAACGCTACTGTTATTTATTCGCCTAGAAAAAATAAAAAGATAGCACGCTCTACCACCACTATTCAAAAAATTCAAATCTGCAGAATCGAGATGAGTTTTATTTTTCTTATTTTTAATGAATGCATCTCTCCACATTTCACTCTTTGAAAACTCCCATTCTCCCAAAACATTCCATTGCAGCACCACCCCATTCCATTTTCAGTCAATATAAAGCGTCCTTCAGTCTGCCTCTACCGTATTAGTCCTTTTTGCTCATTTGTTAATTGAAATTCATCTACTTCTTTGTCATCGTCTTCCCCACCACGCCGCCCCCACCGTTGCCGGCCCCGTTCCGGCGTTCCCTCAGCCCACCGCCGCGAACCCAAGCTGCTGTCGCCCCACACCCGTCGCTCCTCCTCCATCTTCGTCTTCTACCGCTCAAACCCGTCCTCCTTTATTTTTTTTTCTGCCGCCCCTACCCCACCGCCCCTCCTCCATCTTTTTACCTTTTTTTGTCATCGTGCCGCCCCCTCGCCGTGTCCAGGCCGACGTGTCACCACCAACCCCAGCGCCGCCCATCTCCCGTTGCCGTCGGTAAGTTTCTCTCCTTTTTTTTTTTTTCGGTAACAGCAAATAGGGGTTTTTTTTTTGGGTAACAGCAAACAATTTATTTATTTATTTTCGATAACTGATACTCCGTATTCTAATTTGTTAATTTAATTTAATTCTTGCTTTATTTTTTTAACTTAAGAATCAATTGGTTATTTTGTTTAGAGTTTCGGCTTCGAGGTTTCATTTAATCTTTTGTTTGGACTATGTTTGGATTCAATTGTATTAGGTGTCCTTTTAATCTTTTGTTTTTACAGTTCAGATTCTTATTTTTAAAAGGCAGATTCAGTTTTTGGATATTTTACATAATATGAATAGTGTGACTTCTGATTTATATTTAATAGTTTTTGTTTACCCTAGAACATTTTTGGTTTGTGATTTCGACGATCTTCACTTCCGATTATGAATTTTCTTGCAGGAATTTCTCTATTTTATTCCCATTGGAATTGGAATACAACAATGTCTAACCCCAGATAATGTTAGCATTTAAACCAGATTCTTAACTGGAGTTTTTCGACCTGCTTTATGTAATTCATTGTTAAATTTTTTACGATTTCAATTTTATTTTTTGGCATTTGATTTTAATTACCGTTTTAACTTTGACTAATATGGTGTTCAGTAACATGTTAGGTTTAGCAACTTACTATGATAGAGTTGCATCAAATCTATTGTTAGTTGTAGGTCATGGCATACCAAGTTTTATAAATCATTAATAATCTCCTTTCGTTTAATGATGTATCCTCTCTCCCTGGATATGCAGGTAACTTTTCTTTCTCCGGCCATGCCTCTAAACAAGGTAGAGTTGTGATATATGATTGCCTTTCTGTTTTTAATATAGGTTTGATTTTATATAGATGTTTTAACAATGCCTTATTTTACAGATGTCGGAGCAAATGAGCCTGCGTACTTGAAGCTATCTCACCCTGTTTTTGGAAATTTGCTACCCAATGGTGTCGAGGTCACTCCTCACTTGGTCTATCTATTCAACCTGTGCCTTAACTAAAAATCAGGTTAACTATGCTTCTTCTTTTTAAATTCACAATACAGGTTTCTGATATGGAAGGCACAATTGATAGGGTTTTGCACAAGCTTTTCCAACATTGCGATTCAGCTCAGAAATACATGCAGGGATCTAAAAGCATGAAGATTGAGAATAGGATACTTCTCGATAATTATGTCCAAAAACGTGGTACTTCCAGTGTTGGCCATACTCGAGCGCTAAATGGATCCAAACACTCTAAAAAGCATATGTCCCTAAAACAACACAAGAAGATTGGGTCATTTGATTTGCCAAAAGAGTTTCAAAAGTGAGTTCATTGTATATTTTAGATCTCCTGCGCATTCTGATAAGTGTTTATCTGTCTTTTCACTTTATTGGTAGGCTATGATCATTGTGATGGCTTGGCATATCCTTTTTTCATATAAGCAGTATACTAAAAATAGTTTCCCGCCTATTTCACATACTATTTTTGGAAAATTATATTTTATACCTTTGCATGCATTCTAAGTTAACAAAATACGCTCATTTCCATTTTTCGTGAAGGCTTTTGGCTTTCTCAAAAGCAAGCTCTTCAAATTTTAGGTCTTTGATTTTTCTTTTGACAAGAGGAGTAATATAGAGTAGAACCTATCACCATTCTCTTCTTCCTCTTAATGTTGAGCACAAAATACTGAGAACACCATTTTGAAAAAGATAGTACAGTAATGAGCTCTATAACCAGGTGCAAAACCCTATTTTGAAAAAAGAATGTTGGAAGTTTATAATACTATACATATAAATCTCATAAGGAATACATGTGTTTTCCTGTACATTCTTTGCCCTCATGTGGTTCTTCAGTTCTTTTTACCAATTCTTTGCTATGTTTTTTATTTACAGAATATCTGTTCTGGAATCATTGAGAGTGTCTACTTCATTGATAAACTAAATATGTATTATAGATAACTGATTGTGTAACAATTTTGCTTCTAATGATGAATGATCATAGTTCAGATGCCATGGTGTCTACAGTAAAAAAAATGTGACGACAATGATGCCATATAAAAGGAAATTCTCCAGAGGGGTAATTTAGTGACAATGGTTCGTACGAGCCAACATTTTTGTAGCTATGCAGAATTTTCTTCACATATTTTTTAATAATTCAACATTACGAAAAATTATATTGGTATACAGTATACTCCTTACTCATTGATTTGGGTATTCATGAACAGTGCCACAGTTTGGAGTTTCTACAGAATCAATGCACCTTTCATATGATCTCCGAGGCAATATCATTCCAACTATCCTCATGCTCATGCAAAGGCATTTGTATTCTCTGGGTGGCCTTCATGTATTTACCCACATGCAAAAGAACTCCAGTTTCTTGCTTTCTTTAAGTTTTTTTATCAAACCTTTTCACAATGGAAACAAATTTACAGGCTGAGGAGATTTTCAGAATAACTGCTGGAAACAGCCTGGAAGAGTTTGTACGACAGAGGTGTGGTTTCTGGAGGCACTGATGTTCACTGTTTGGCAAGTCTGATCAAGGTAACTTATGGCATGAAATTGTTTTTGTTACTCTGATTATTAGTGGATATTATAGGTGTTTGCTAGAAACCTTTCATTTGAAATGATCTTTTTGTTTGGCTCTCTGATGTGTATATGCTTTTTGGGACTTGATTTACACATGTCCTTCAAAGTTATTTTGATTGTGCAATACAAAGTTTTAGGAGGATATATATCTCATTTTGGCTTTGATTATTGCATTCTCATTTTCTCTCAATTATTCTATACTTGACTATGGGAAATCTTTGGATTTTTTTTTTGATAGAAAAAGAGTTCTCTATGTCTCAAAATCTCAGCAAATATTCATTCCTTTAAGTACTTTTTTTTGGTCATTGATTGAAATGAGACATGTGTTTGGTTTGGAATTTAATGAATTGAGATGTCTGGAAACACTTCATTGCTTTTATGTTCTTTGTTTGTTACAAATAGATAAGCTCCACATTTCTTTTCCACTTCCTAAAAGAAAAAAATTGTTATAAATGTGTAGGTTCATGAAGGAAATGGTCCGGGATATTATGAACGAATTGATATGAAATTTACATAATGATCTTTTTTTAACAGGTTGAAGGCTATGAAGGTTTTGGGTCATCATCTTCTTTGAAAGTGGGTAAACAGTGCCCAACAATCTGGAATCTGTTTGGTTTTGATCACATGCTTACCATTTGGGTGATTAGTGGTCTGAATAGAGACATAAAACATTCAAACTGATGCTGCCATCATTCCTGGAAACACGTTTGAGTTTCAAACATACATTTGTCTTGATATTGAACCTTGGCATATTGGTGTTTCCCTTAGGCATCAATCACTCTTTGGTGGTGTACAGTGGAGGTCCTTTATTGGATTTCAAAGGGAACAAATATGTTTTGGTGTGATGGAGCTAGCACATCATAGTTCTATCTCAACTGAATGTAATGTTTGGACCTTTTGTTACGAATGAATGCAAGTGTAACTTCATCAAGCGAGTCCGCTTCATTATATTATTATATAACAATTTCATTGAAATGTAAAATGTATTGATATTATCAAAATGTCATTTTTTTTAAATACTATTTTAAATCAATGTTACTCTTTAAGTTTAATCTAGGGTAGAATTAAAGTGGTCTAATTACTCTATTTTTTATTTTTTTTGAAGTGGTCTAATTACTCTATTCATTTATATTACTTTAAGTTATTTATTGGATTAGTTTGAATTTTTATCTTAATGAGTTGGATTGCTTTACTGTTTTGGTTTTATAGTAATTAAATTATATAGCTATTTATTATTCAATTTTCGATTTTATAGTAATTAAATTATATTGTTTTGGCTAATTTTTTGGAAGCATATTGAAGTAAATGGTTTATTTACGCAATGCTATTTTTCAAATTAATATGAATATATAAGAATTATACTTCCTTGAATTATACTTCCTTCTTTTCTTTTTTCTGGAATGTTTGCCTACTTCAAAATAGAAATAATCATAAAAAAAATAATAAAATTAACACTTTATTGTCTAATTAACTAATTAAGTTTACCATTACTTTTTTAATTTTTAAATTGTTCTTTTAAAAAATATCAGTATATAATAAAAAAATTACAACATAGAAAATAAATACTATCCGTGCAACGCACGGGTGAATTACTAGTTAATATTAAAGTTGGTCATTTAATGAGTGAATAAATATATTGTTGAATGTATTTATTATTACATGATAATAGTAATGGATTGTGACCTATAGATATAGATATGAAATGTCATGTCTTTGTGAAATGATTATATTTCAAATGTTGTGTCTCTTAGAATATATCCATTTTGTGATTCGTCGATAGCTTCGGATTTGTAGTGCAACAGTCGTGAAGTTTTAAGTCGTTGTATCTTGGGGACGGTTGCCAGTGATCCGTATTGCACCTGTGTATGGGGCAATAACGTCTTACGGAGATAGAGTCAAATTCTAGCCTCGACTTTCGTGTTTAAATCTGTGTCAGCATTTAATCTTCGTCTGCACATACACCTCATTATTTCTAACAATCGTAAGACGTTATTCTTGTGTATTCGAAGACTAACTTGCAAGTGACAAGAAGATCTCGCTCGTTTGACCAGAAAAGTTTAATTCAAATTATTTGATATAATTTAATTGAATTTTCCATAGTTGATTCATATGCAGATTATTAATTTAAGATTTTAGGTGCTCACTCAAATTGTTACAAATGATTTAAGTCTCAATTGGGTAAAGACATGTTTTATGAGTATTCATTAGAGAGAACATGATTCTCTAACAAGTGGAGATGGGTTTGCTTGACGAAAATCTAGGTCATGGCAAAAATACCCCAGGTGATCCGATTTAATGCTTGGCAAAGCGTCTAATCAAAAAACCATTGCCTATTAACATGTCATACTCGTTGAGGCTTTTCTGCAAACACCTGGTGAGCATGCAATTATTTGCATAAATTCAATGTTTAATATGATGTTTTGCAGAGGAAAAATTCCGCCACTTAAATAAATAAAAAAAAGCAGCGATTGAGCCAGGGAAAAGGGGCTCTCGAACATGCCTGTGGCGGCGGCGTTCTGACAATGGCAAAATATTTGCAACCCTTTATCTTTACCGATATAATCCCTTCTTCTCTGTCAAAAAAATAAAAAAAAATATAATCCCTTCTTCGCTCCTCGAATGGATGCGACGACTCCAGGAAATTGGTTGAAACTGCGTCGGAAGAAAAAGTAATTTTCAGTGAAGTCGTGTATCGGGGAACGGGCGTTATGATTCAGAGAAGACGTCGCTTGATTGCTTCTGCTAATCTGATAAAAAAAAAAAAAAAAAAAAGGTCAGATTTTCTCTTAAAGGCCCATGTGTTAACATCGGCCAATTAAAATTAATGAAGAACAGACCTTGGTTTGTGCTTTTAAGTGGGGTCTGACTATATGCACCTCCATTTCGGAGAGATGCACTCCCCCGATTTATACACACCCAGAAATTTAGGTCACACCCCCCTCAAATGTCATAAATACCCCTCCCTTCATAATATACCTATTACTACCCACACCCAACCCTAAATTCATTTCATCTTCCCCAACCCACCCCACCTTCACCCTCCCCCTCCCTCCACCCCGTCGCCGGCCACCCACGCCTCGCCTCGCCGCGGCCGCCCCAACCTCCTGTAAAAAAAAAAACATACAGATTGGCGGCCGCGCGGCCGCCCCGTCCATCGGCCGCCGCGACCGCCCCCAGGTTTGCCCCCCTCTCCCTCCTTCCTCCCCCTCTCCCTCGATCTCTCCTCTCCCCTCCATTTCCCCCGCTGCCGGAATCGCCCTGATCTGTAAAAAAAAAAAAATACAACGGCCGCGCTGCCGCCGCGCCGCCCTCTCCCCTCCATTCCCCCCCCTCCAAACACCACCCCGATCTGTAAAAAAAAATTAAATTCAGGGCCGCCCCCGTCCATCGGCAGGCCGCGGCCGCCCCTACCTCTCTCTTCTCTCCCTCTCTTCACCGGCGTTGGTTCACGACGTTAGCCCACCCCGATTCGCCGGCGTTAAACACCATTTTTGTTTTTTATTTCGACACTGTAATGTCGACCATGTACACTTTCATCGACATAATAATGTCGACGAAAGTGTACATGGTCGACATTACAGTGTCGATCGACATTTGTTGGTCGACCATATATTCTTCCGTCGATAAAATGCGGTCGACGGAAAGATATATGGTCGACGAAATGTGGTCGACCGGAAGATATATGTTTGGCACTGGTTTGACGATTTTTTTTTTTAAATGTTAGTTTTCTAAGTTTTGATAATGGTGTTTGTTTTGACAAAATTTTTTTTTAAATGTTAGTTTTCTAAGTTTTGATAATGGTGTTTGTTAATGGGTTTGATAATGGTAATTTGTGGATGAATATGATTGATTTGTTGAAATTTTTAATTTTTTTTTTATTTCTTGTTACCTACCGGAAAAAATGGTGACGGTGGCCGGAGTTTTGGGTTAGGAATAAGGTGAAAGAAAGGATAGTAAAGGGTGCGATTAGTAAAGGGGGTGCATCTAGTACCCTGTATTTTAATGAAGGGTATTTTTGACTTTTTACTCCATTATTATATTAATAAATTGAAAGGGGGAGTGCATCCCTCCGAAATGGAGGTGCATATAGTCAGACCCTTTAAGTGGCATCAAATTTGTTTGGGCCTTAAAATCGAGTTTATGGGCTGTAGCATTGGGTTGCAAATTGTGTTTTGGATTTGATCCAAAAGACCTTAACTAGTATAATTCGATCAGGAAATTATATTTGAGTTAGGGTGCACTAAAAGCCATATTTGAAATTGAATTTATTATTAAATTAATTTCAAAATTAACATTGTGCTTGAGAGCACAAATGTATTTTGAATTTAAATTCAAAAGATTTTGACTCGTATAGTTTGATTGAAAATTATGCTCGAGTTATAGGTGGCATTAAATGCTACATTTGAGATTGAATTTAATTTTGGTGTGTTGACCAAATA
Source organism: Galeopsis tetrahit (assembly GCA_963675135.1). Taxonomy (NCBI): domain Eukaryota; kingdom Viridiplantae; phylum Streptophyta; class Magnoliopsida; order Lamiales; family Lamiaceae; genus Galeopsis; species Galeopsis tetrahit. The sequence continues at coordinate 61,929,832 of OY776122.1, read as the reverse complement.
TTAAATCCTAAAACGGATGAATTCCGTGGAATGCTTTCCACAAGTTATATGGATTTGTTCATCGTGAAAAATCACATTCGAGTAAAGTCACCACACAAGGAGATAAAAGTGTGGGAGTGAACTATGAAAATTGATAAAGTGATTCCATGATTATCTCGAAGTGTGGGAGTGACTAGTAAAGATTGAAGCATGTGGTAATGCTTATCGATTTGAAATGAACAAATCGAAAATTCCTGAGATGAAATTTTATCTAGTTGTGAAAACTGGATATTTGAACACAAGCTCTGAGCCCATCATTGGAAATGTGGGGGAGCAGTGTCATGGAAATCCTCTAAGCAAACTTGCATAGCTCGTTCCACAATGGAATCGGAGTTCATTGCATTGGATAAGGCTAGTGAAGAAGCAGAATGGCTTCGAAACTTCTTAGAGAATATTCCCGGTTGGAACAACCCAGTGCCTCCAGTGATGATACACTGTGATACCATGTCGGCTATTGAGAGGGCACAAAGTAATATGTATAACGGTAAATCTCGACACATTTGTCGGAGACACAACACCGTTAGACATTTGATCTCAAGTGGAGTAATCTCCATTGACTATGTGAAGTCAAAAGAAAATATTGCGGATCCGCTTACAAAGGCATTAACCGAGATCAAATGTATAGTGCGGTAAGGGAAATGGGGTTAAAACCCACACATTAAAGGGTGTTCATAGCGGTAACTCGTCCATGCTGACTGGAGGATCCCAAGAACTTGGTTCAACGAGACAACTAAGTTATGAAGCACTCAGATGTGCACTTGAGAAAACTAAATAAACCCATTTGTTTCCATTTAGGAAAATTTGAACAAAACGACGTTGTTTTGTCCATCGAAAGCCACATAGGATTGCCACGTCAGATTCGGGCACAGGGGTGCTGCCCGAAAATCTAATTTGCTAAAATTGTTAAAGTTGATGATTTAAATTGCAATATTTCAAAGATTTAGATTAAATTGGAACTGAATGAAAGGTTGTGATATTTTTTTGCAATTAACCCTTGAAACAACAACTAACAACCTTTGCTGTCAAATTAGGCCAAGGTCATGTGTATGGCGACGCTTGTGAAAATGCTCATCTTAGGATTGATCAATGAAGGAGCTAGCATATCTGGTCCGAGATAACGGAAAGTTGTCTTGCACCAGATCGATCTAATTATAGTTAAGAAGACAAACATCAATCTCATGGTTTTGTGCCATGAATATATTGCTTTAATTGTTGTAATATTTTCTACTCCTATCGATCTAATCCAAATTGATTCATAAAATAAGTTTTGAATTAATAAATATGGCAACTTAATATGAGAGTTAGCTGCAGATTCAAGTTGAATTAATTATATATATATAGATCGATGTACATGCAGATATCAGAATTTGCTGCTAATTAATTAATGTACGTCCTTTGGAAAAAAAGTCTCTGATTTCCGAGGCTGAGAATGGTCCCGTGAGCATAAGATTAATTATGATCAGCGGCGAAGTCCGTGGGGATGATTGGTTTCCGCTGGTGATGATATATAATTACCAATACACAGATTTGATATATAAATCATTTAGTCTTTCTCCCGGCATTATTAATACATGCACTTATGAAAGAATTTGGTGTTCGCGTACCTACCCTGGCCTCCTCGATCTCCTTAGGAGCTAGACTTTGCCTAGCTCGTCCCACAGTCGTCTGTGAATATGAGCCTAGCTAGCTTCTTCTCGATCTGCTCAATGTCTTTAATTATGGCTATCACAATTCAGATGCTACTAATGTACGTTAGACAATTATATATTAATATCATAATTATCCATCGATGCATATCAACCACACCGTAAAACGGTCTCACACAAATTTTTAATTAAATTAGTTGCTGTTATAAATAAAAACAAAGTTAAGACATTAATATGATGAAAATATACTAGCTAGTATAATCTATCATAGCACGACTACTAGTTATGATCAAGTTTATAAAGCAAAGGGTATTAATTAGCTCATCTAACTAAATTATTAATAAATATATATATATATATATATATATTAAAGGTTTTGGAAGATGGTAATTCCAATTTGCAAGCACCTCTGTAGCCAAATTCGAATGATATCTTTTTGATATTTACAAACACTTGTCTGATTCATTCTAAGTGTTAAAACATGTGTTATGTTCAAATATGACACGTGTCTCACAAGCAATTAATGTTTATTTAACAATAGCAATTTTTAAATATGAACCAAATTACATGCAATTAAAGTTTATTTAATTAGCCCACCCATATTTGTTTCAACATTTTTTTATTTTCTTTGTGAGAGATTTTCCTTTAACTTCCAGCCTTTATTATTACGTAATTTATAAGATTCACATTTTTTAATTTTATTTTTGAATGGAAAATTAAAGAAATAGGAAAATGTGTTCCACGACATTCATATATAATTTGCAGGTGCTTTGCTTAATTTATGGTTAAAGGTGAAACTTCAGGTTTTAAAAAGAAAAAGGAGAGGTAACGAATAATTGATCACTACTTTTGTAAAAAGCAGGTAGGGGACATGGAATCAATCATGCAAACTTGTTTCTGTCTTAAAACATATTCTACCACCTAATATATATACCTCATCACAAAAAACACATAACAAACAAAACAATTGATCAGATATCTAGCTAGCTAGTAACCATGGCGGAAGTTGTAGTCTCTGCTTTGGTCGAGCAGCTTATAGCCACCATAAATGAGCAGATCAAAAGCGAAATCAGTTTGGTGAGAGGTGTGGACAAGGAGGTTCTCAATCTTTTCGACGACCTCAAGAGCCTCAGGAATGTGTTGGATGATGCTGAGAATCGACGATTTCAGGACAAAAACATCAACCAATGGTTGTCAAGGCTGGAGCAGACGTCTTACGAAATGGAGGACGTTCTCGACGAATGGAATTATGCTCTTCTCAAACTCAAGATGGCTGCTCCTCCTGCTGCTCCTAAGAACATGGTATGTTCCTTCATCCCATCTCCGTGTTTATGTTTCAAAAAAAATTGTTGTTCGTCATGATATTGGTACAAAGATTAAAAATGTGAAACAACAACTTGATGAAATATTGAGGGAGAAAGATCGATTTAATTTTGTCGAATCCGTGCCCATCACGGATCGTTTGCCTGGATCTTGGCGAGTTCAATCCACTTCCATGGTTGACTCAGCAAAAGTCCATGGCAGGGATACAGATGTAGATTTCCTTGTTAGCAAACTTTTGGATAATGGTGCTAGCCAAGGCATCCCAATTCTGGGTATAGTGGGTATGGGGGGACTTGGGAAGACTACTCTCGCTCAACTAGTTTATAATCATAGTCGGGTGGAGATATCTTTTGACTTAAAGTTCTGGATTTGTGTTTCTGACCCCTTTGATCCCTCTATCATTGGTAAATGTATCCTCGAGAAAGTAAAAAAACAGACTTCTCCAAATACTATCCAACTAGATGCCCTATTAGTTCTTGTAAAAGAGTCTATTATAGGAAAGAGGTTTCTTCTTGTCCTTGATGATGTTTGGACACAAGACCATAACAAATGGAAACCCTTAGAAGACACCCTCAAGTGTGGTGGAGCAGGAAGTAAGATTTTGGTGACGACAAGAAATGAAAGGGTTGTAAAAATGATGGGATCGAGGGAGGGTGAGATATGTCGTCCAAGAGTGCTCTTTGACGAAGATTGTTGGTTATTGTTGAGTCGCGTTGCCCTTCCTAAAAGGAACGAAGTAGAATTTGAGGAGATTGGTAAGAAAATAGTTAAAAAGTGCAATGGCTTGCCTCTAGCCGCGAAAACTTTGGGAAGTCTTTTGCATTTTAAAAGTAGCTTGGACGAGTGGGAAAATGTGTTGAATAGTGAAATATGGAAAATGGAGGAAGCGGAGGTAGACATTTTTCCTCATTTGCTTTTGAGCTATAATGAATTGTCACCGACAATTAAGCGGTGCTTCTCGTACTGCGCTGTCTTTCCCAAAGATACTAGGATTAATGTTGAGATCCTAATAGAAAATTGGATGGCGCTTGGTTACTTGGGCTCCAATATCGGTGACATGAAACTTAGGGGGGAGAGTATTTTGATATTTTAGCAATGCGTTCTCTATTTCAAGATTTTAAGATTTCTGATTTAGATAAGAAAATATATGAATGTAAGATGCATGATATAGTACATGATTTTGCTCAATTTGTTAGGAAGAGTGGTAGGGTGGAGGGCACTAGAATGAATAAGACAGTCTGCCAAGTTTGTGACCCTTCATTTGTTTCCAATGTGAATCAATTTTGTAGCTTATATTAGGGTAAGAAAGAATGTCCTCCAAGTAGACTTTGTGATTGTGTGACACGTCGTCTAAGGGTGTTAAGTATGAAAGGTTGTGGCTTGAAAAGTATTCCAGTGGGATTGGAAAATTTGATTCACTTGAGGCGGTTGGACTTGAGTGGAAATACAGTATCCCAAGAAAACCTTAGAATCATTTTTCAACTTTATTACTTGCAAACACTTAAATTAAGTGAATGAAAACTAGAAGTGATTCTAAAGGAAATTGAGAATTTGATTCACCTGAAAGACTTAGACTTAAGTGAGAATGAGTCTTTGAATGAGTTGCCAGAGAGCATATGTGGTTTGCATGAATTGCGAAGCTTGGATATTAGTGGGTGCAGGAGTCTGAGCAGAATTCCTGAAGGATTGGCCCAGTTAACTGGTCTTGGCGAATTGAGTGGATTTCGAGGAGGAAGTGGTCATAGCAAGTTGAGATTATTGAACAAGCTAAACCGACTTACTCATCTAGACTTGACTATCAAATTAGGTGATGATGAAGAAGTGGTTGAGGATGCTAGGGAAGCAGAACTGAGGAATAAGATACACCTTCAGGAACTTCGTATAGTATTTGAGGATGAGATGGATGATCAAAGTGAGGGGGTGAGGGTGGATGTGATAGATTCTCTCCAGCCCTATCTGAAATTGAATCATCTGTGGATTGAGAATTATAAGGGCTCCAAACTTCCGTTGAGCTGGATAGTCTCGCCCCTGAACCAACTAAGGTATATTGTGCTCTGGGAATGCAGTCAGCTGTCATCATTGCCGCCCCTTGGAAAACTACCATGCCTAGAAGTGATTTCCATTATCGGAATGAAAGGATTAGAAAGAGTGGGAGGAGAATTGTTGGGAGGTACATCAAATACTGCTCATGTTATTGCCTTTCCCAAATTGAAGAAACTGGTGTTTGTTAATTGCTATGAGTGGAAGGAGTGGGAGGACATCACGGGCGAAGAAGAACAACATTCTACCATCATGCCTTGCCTTGAAGAGTTAACCATCGAGAGTTGTTATTGCCTGAGGAAACTGCCACGCTCACTACTCAGTAAGGCATGGCCATTGGACAAGTTGAACATATATGGTTCAAAGGAGCTACAACAATATTGCAGGGACAATGGTGTAGTGTTTAGTGATGCTTAATATATTCAGTTTCTTTAATGATTTCCACAAGTTTATGTAACGTTTTCATCCATCTAATTAAACAGTATAAATAAATTAGGGTTAATTGCAAAAAAAATCACAACCTTTAACTCAGTTGCAATTTAATCTAAACCTTTGAAATATTGTAATTTAAATCACCAACTTTAACATTTTTGACAAATTAGACTTTCGAGCATCTTTCTTGTGCCCGAATCTGATGTGGCAATCCTAGGTGGCTTCCTATGGGCAAAACGACGTCGTTTTATTCAAATTTAAAAAATAAAAAAATTAATAAATTCAATAATCAATGTAATGAACTGTTCGAAATAAAAAAAAAACTAAAAAAAAACTTAAAATTATAAATCATAAAACAAGAACATGGATTCATTCTTCCTCTTTATTTCCAGCGATTTCTTCTCATTCTTCCACTCTATTTCCACACGATTTCTTCATCAATAATCAGAAAATAGTATTAATGGTGATTTCATCTGCACACTTTCTATTACAGCCCAATTTCATTTCTCGCATTCAAAAAATGGCCCCATTTTTATTTTTACCCAAATTGAAACCTAGAGAGGAAAGCTGTCTAAAATTAACCCCAAAAGGGTTAATTGCAAAAAAAACATCACAACAAAAAAATACCCCCAAAAGGGTCGGACGACGTCCAGCTAACCAATGGAAACCATTCGAAGATTCACTCACCGCTTGCTTCCCCTAGCCTTCAAATCCATTTCCAGAACTCCTATCCGGACCTGACTAGTGTGCAGGCCCCTAAGACCCGTTTTCAGGCCCATCAATGGCAGAGGCTACAAAGCTCGTTCAGTTCCCCGCACGGGTTGGATTTTGGGCATGGGGTGAGAAGAAGAAGAATGCTCTGCCCGATACAGTGAAAATCGAAGACTCGATTCTTCACGAATGATATTGCCATGGTCATGAGGAAAGCACCTAGGGTTCCTTTTCTTTTTTAGGAATTAGTCATTTTAACGGGGAAGGAAAAACCAGCTAATAAATCTTAAAAAATATGTGTTCTTGTTTAATGATTTATAATTTTGCTCTATTTAATGATTTATAATTTTAATTGTTTATTTAGTTTTTTTAAAATACGAACAGGGCATTATATTGATTATTGATTTTATTAATTTGTTTTTTTTTTTAATTTGAATAAAACTAAGTCGTTTTGCCCATAAGCCACATAGAATTGCCACATCAAATTCGGGCACAAGAGTGCTGCCCGAAAATTTAATTTGCCAAAAATGATGAAGTTGATGATTTAAATTGCAATATTTCAAAGGTTTAGATTAAATTGCAATTGAATCAAAGGTTATGATTTTTTTTGCAATTAATCCTTTTAAAAATGTAAAAGTTATTACGGAAAGTTCCAAAAAAAAAATGTAAAAGTTTTTTAGAGACGAAGAGGAATAATATTATAGGAGTATTTTTTTCATACCTTCTCTATTACATTTGCAATTATGCGATCTTGGTCAATAAATATAGTTGTATACTTGTATCACTATTTTCTCCCATTGATTTTCTGAATGACTTTTTATACTTTTTCTATTTTTCTATTTTTTAATAAGTGTCATTTTTACAATAAATTAATATTTTAAATTGAGATCTATATTACCTTTCATTAATTATAACTAATTTTAGTATATAATTTTTTTAAATAAAGAATGTGGTCAAGAATGTAACTGCTACTCATAAACCAAATTAATTTTGTCAATATTTATGTAATTTATTTATGAAAATATTTATAGTAAATGACTAAGGATAAAATAGTCAAAATTAAAGAAAAAAAAATTAAAATGATATTTATTTTAAAAATAGTTAAAAAGTCATAGTGACATTTATTAAAAAATGGAGGGAATATGTTTTAAAAAGATTCAAATATTTTAATAAGGAAACACAAAAACTTATATGCAATGTTGCATACATGCAATATTGACCAATTAAGTCAATTGAGCTGAAAATGTTGACTTATTAAGTCAATGGGCTGAAAATATATATTATTGGGTCTCCATTAAAATTTATTTGAGTTTAATTCTTAATCTATTTGTTAATTGACTCGTTTGTGTTTTAATTTTGATCCAAATTTTTAACCCGTTTATTTTACTCGTTTATGTGTTTTTTTATCTTTTATTTATTGCCGAACGTGGGATATTAAATGTAGTAATTCAAATTGTAATATGTAGTACTGTAATACACATTATTTTATGTAGTAATAACACAAACTATTTATATAATAATACAAATTCTTTTATTTAGTAACACGTTTTTTCTAGTGTTTTTTTTGGAGAATATTACCTAATAAGGTCACTTTTATAGACTATTCAACAACTAAAACATACAACTTTTAAAATTTCCTAATAAGGTCATTTTTGTGTCAAAAAACCGTATTTGCCCTTTATATTAACATAACCTCTTAATTAATAGATTTTACACCTTAATTTGAAATTTAAATTCAAACATCAATTCCCCGCATATTAAAAAAAAATCTTGACCTTCTTAAAATTTTTCAGAAAACGCGATTACCATTTAATTCATCTCCATCATCGGTTTCTGGGCTGAGACCGGCGTTCTCAGCGTTGTTGTTTACGATAAGGATGTGGTAAACGAGCAGGAATCGCTTTCCCATTTAGTCGTTTACGATAAGGATAGTGAGGGCACTGTCATTATGGACAGAGACGGCTTGCGCGAGTTCAGAGACAGTGACGCGGCGGAGGAAATCGGCAGCGGCGGTGCTTGGTGGCGGAACAACCGGACGACGGTGCCTGCTGTGGGAATTAGAATGAGACTTGTATTTATCCATTTCAAGGGTCGAAACTCGAAACAATACGCTCCCTCTGCTCAAGCCCGTGAATTGCAGTAGATTCTTTACTAGATAGCAAAGCGATCTCATCCTTGCCTTTGAATCTTTGTACGTGTTGAGGTTCTAATGAAATTCCCTCGTGAATGTGAATTTAGCTATTCGTTTTTGTAAGTTGTTTGAATGTTGTCTATCTGCGTTTTATGTATTTGTATATGCACATCTGATTTAATGTACATGAACTCCAATTTGAAGTGGTGATGAATGACGTTTCTGTTTTTTAGCATTTTGTTTTTTATAATTTTATTTTTTCGGACGGCAATTATGGTAGACAGCTTCTCAATTAAAAGATGGTTAAATTCAAAATGGATTAAGAGATGAAAGATCAGCAATGTATTCTGTGCCTCGTGTAATTAGCGAATTTTTAACATATTTGTTGCAAACTGTATGTTGTGGTTGAGTTTCAGGTAGAAATGATTATAAAGAGTGTTTTTAGAAGATATGAGAGGCTGGCGGCGGAGGCCTTTGGGAAGGAAGGAGGAGTGTATGCAGAGGCGGTTGAAAGATTGCTGAAAAGCAGGAATTACATTTTTTAAATGAACTCATTCTGATGATGGATTCCGGGTATGGTTTGCTGATCGTCCTTTTTTATGTAGCTTTTGGAAATGTTTTGATGTGCATATTTCCCTGTAACTATAGATATGCACATTACCGTCGTATAGTGCATTTCACATATGCACATATATAAAAAATGCATGTACCCCCATTTTCAGTGCATATTAAACTTCATAATCTATCTTCATATATGTATGCATATTCAAACAATGGGTTTTCTTTCATTTTCTCACAGTGTTGATTTTCTTGAATGAACTTTTTGCCGGAAACAATGGGTTTTCTTTCCTTGAAATCTCTCCGACGATGTCTGCAGATTTTTTAACTTTATTTGTTTGAATAATTAACAATTAATTCGAATTGCTTAATTTTAGGAATTTTTTAAAGATTTTTTAATTTTATTTGTTTGAATAATTAACAATTAATTCGAATTGCTTAATTTTAGGAATTTTTTAATAATTGGAAGGTGCATATAATTAGGAACTGCATTAATTCAAAATTATTAATTTCAAATTATTAATATTTATTAATTTCGAATTATTTAAATTGGTAAAGGGCAACAATGTCTTATTAGGTGACATTTTGACTCTAATAGATTTAAAAAAAAAACATATGCCCTATTAGATAAATCTCTTAGTGAAATGACCTTAACAATAATTTCCCCTTTTTTTTGATGTAGTAACTCACATTATAATATGTAGTAACATATATTATCACATGTAGTAAACACAATAATCATGTTGTAATACAAATTATTTTATTGCAGGATGATGCGAAAAATATTACTAGATCATTTGATAAAGTTACATATAGTAACAAACACCTATTCAATGTAGTAATTCAAACTTTAGTATGTAGTAACATATGATTTTTTATGTAGTAAAACACATTATTACATGTAGTAATAACACAAATTTATATAGTAATACTGATTCTTTTATTTAGTAAAATATTTTTTTCTACTCGGTATTATTTTTATTGATTAAGTAATCCACATTATAATATATAGTAACATATATTATTGCATGTAGTAAGATATATTATTGCACGTAATACAAAATAACATTAACCCATAATAATTATTAAAAAATATTTAAAGAAATATAAAATATTTAAAGATTAAGGTCATCGTAAATTGCAGTGTCCGACCGCGGCATGGGGTGGCCGAAAATTGCTCGGAGAAGACGACCATGTTCAATTTATGTCAATGGGTGCATTTATAAAAAAACGTGGGTATGAATTGAGCTGTCAGTGGGCGTATTTATAAAAAATGTGTATATAAATTAAGCTAGGTGTATTTATAAAGAACATGGTGCACTCAAATTATATTTCAAAAAGTCAGTTAAATGACTATTTTCTCACATAATAAATGATTAATTTTAAAATAAAAGAATTGAGATTACTAAAAAATTAAAACTAATTAGAAAAAAAAAATTGTACTAATTACTTGATTTTTTATGCACACACTAGAAAAACTAATATGTAAGCTCTTGCGAATTATTTACGGGTGGACAAGACAACTGCCGCGCAAGTGGTCCCCCACTCATTTACAGTCCCCCACCGCCGCCGGACTTGAAATTCACTCCTCCGGTCTTCCTCCCCGCCGGCGATTTCAGATTTAGTTCAGGCGACATCTCATCGCCGCCGCGGTAGATCGAAACGAGGGCGTCTTAGCTGAGGACCTCTGCCTTTTGACTCGTACATCTTTTATCATTGTATTCGTTGTAGTTGGGGAATTCATAGTTCGGACAGATAAATATTCTCGAGAGAGATGAATTTGAGCCAGGGGGCGGTGCATCCTGTCGAGGCGCCGCCGTTGCAGACCGAGGGTGCAAGGAACGTGCCACTACCGCGCGTCAGGATGATAGATCTCCAAGGCATGCCAGGTACAGTCGGCGGTCTGGTGTTGCGAGTGTCTCAGTTTTTGTTCGCGGCCGTGGCGCTCTTCGTCATGGCAACCACCGCAGACTTCCCTTCGGTCACTGCCTTCTGGTAAATCAATTATGCTCTATTTTAATCATTTCCTCTGCTGTAAACTCATTCGTTACGGAATTTGGGTTGTATAATGGTTTTGAAGTTATTGCTTTTGTTGATATATGTGCGGAATTTGAGGGAAGGCTTTGCCGCTTTGATTCACTTCTCAATCTATTAGTTGTATGTGCAAGCGGAAAGGAATTTGTGAATACCAGAAGGTAGTGCTGAAATTCACCGTACTTGATTAAAGATACCTTAGTTGTGATATTTGGACGCATTTATTGAAATCTGTATTTAATTATTTTGTAAGATACTTGGCTTTCGTCTTTTGTGGATAGTTGGTTAGATTAGGGGGTGTTGGCTTTCACAAGTATTTTCAAAGTGATTAGATGCTGTAGTTTTTCGTGGTAACTACTCTATTTGGAATTCTAGACTTTCTAGTCCTAGTTTGAAGGAGTAAAACTGGAGAGAAGGCATGGAATACTACATAAAATTTCTTCTGCAACTGATGATGATTCTCAGGGAAATATAAACCTTTTACTTGACTAGAGTTAAAAAGATCGGCTGACCATTAAAAGTCCAATGTTGTACACAGATAGAACATTATGACATTGTTGTTCTTTTCATAATATGTATTGCCATTTCTTTGTGAGCTGTTGAGAAGGTGTGAATTCAGTATCCTAACATGCGATTTTGCCTGTGTAATGTGAGTTTTTCTCATTTTTATGCCTGTATACGTACAATCAGATAGAATTATGTACAGGGCCAAGTATGAAAGTTTTAACTGGCAGAATGACTTTTACATCATTCTAAATATTTTTCCAGGTGAAGAAAAGATTCAGAAGCTGTACTTTTTCACGTGTATTTTAAGAATATCTGTTAACGACCTTTATGGGGTCTTTCCATTTTCTGGAGACAATGTTCCTTAGTAGAAGTTTGATTCGTCTTAAATATCCTGCTAATGGACTCACTTTCTTATTTATATCCCATTTCTTAGCTACCTTGTAGCAGCTGCTGGTTTGCAGAGCCTGTGGAGCCTTGTATTAGCAATTGTGGATGCTTATGCACTTCTTGTGGGGCGTCGTTTGCAGAATCCTCGAGTCGTCAGTTTATTTGCTGTCGGTGATGGGGTAAGTTTGTTAGCAAGCTCAAGAGATCATATTCATGGATCATTCTGCTGTCAAGTTATATTAATTGATTCACTCTTTGATTTCTTATCCTATGTTAGTGTGAATGTTATAATGCGTCTGCCTCCCATTTTCTCTTTTAAGTTTTAAGTAATGCATAATTGCATATGGTGAAGGAATCTGGTGACTATAGTAGGGGATTTATCTATCTGCTGGTGTAGAAGCATGTTGGTGCAAATTAAATGATTCCACTTTTTTTTTCTCTCTTTAGCATTGGATATTTAGAAGTAAGTTGAGATAGTGCTCCTTTGCTGTTTGATGATATTTTTTTTAATGCATTGAGCTGTGCTTAGAGCATTGCAACTCTTGAGGTGAGAAGAGTAATTTATAGTTTCCCCCTATTTCACATGTTAGTTTATTTTTGTTTGTTCACCATGCTTGTCTTTATTCATTTAACAATATGCTGCTTAGATTACAACACATTTTTTTCACAACTTCACTTTCTTGTAAAATTAGTTGCTAAACTTTGACCTATCCGTTCTGCATCAGATAGTTATTGTAACTCCCTGTTGCATATATTTTGGCATAAACATCCTCTTGATGTTAAAACCAACTCGCAAGGGTCTGCAGAATGCAGTTGTTAAGCATTTCTTAAAATTGTCTCAACTTCTGATGTTAAAATAAAAAAACTATTAATGTATAGAAATAAAGAAGGGTGTATTCGAAAAGAAATTATTCAATAATTTTAGAATGAGACCAATTGAATAAAGGTTTGTTCAACTTTTTTTTTTCTTAGGCTTTATTGCTGCTAAATCACCACATTTTTTCAAATTGCTATCTAATCTCAACCTTTTAGCTTTGTCAAGTAAAACTTCAATTTAAAAAAAGAATTGCAACTCAAACTTGCGGGCGGATTGACACTTGCGCGTTTGGATGGTTTTTAGGCTACATGATGTCGTTTGCATAGTAATTAGGGTGAACAACGTCGTTTGCGATTCAAATTGTTGCAAAGTAAGACGATGCGTCAGAAGTGGGCAACAGTTGATCTACCCGGAAGTTCAAATTGCATTATTTTTTAATTGAGGTTTTATTTACCAAAACTCAAAAGTTTAGATTAGAGTGCAATTCACTCAAATGTGGTGATTTTAACAACTTAGTCTTTTTTGACAGTTTAATCTCTGTCGTTGTGAGTTTGATTGATTTCTACCACGGACAAAACCATTTTTTTCTGCTATGAGATTTCAACATCGTGCAACCATTTTCATCACCGTGTATCTGCATTCCTGTTCAACATAACTACAGTACATCACTACTGGCAAAATCCTCTGTTTAGTGAATAAATGAACGGAGAAACATCTATCTTTTTATTATTCAACTTTTTTTGGCTGCTGCAGGTAACGTCTAACCTAACATTTGCAGCAGCCTGTGCGTCTGCTGGAATTACTGTTCTAATTGGGAACGATCTTGGGGCCTGTGGTAAGAACCATTGCACAGAATTCGAAACTGCTACAGCAATGGCTTTCCTCAGCTGGTTTACTGCTTTACCTTCTTTCTTGTTAAATTTTTGGTCATTGGCATCAAGATGAAGAGCATATATATCCATGATCATTGAAATATTTTTGTCGGTGTGAAGGATTATTTCTACTTCTTTTGCACTCCGTGTGAATCGTGATTATGTATACTACTCCTATACAGCTTCTACTATGTGTATATATACATACAGTGTAAGTTCAGTGCTGTTTTCTGTAATATAATTTGTATTGGTGTGGCTGTTATATTGTTTCAAATTGTAGTGTCATAATAAGTCATGAAATAAGGTTGTACCATGTGGATTGTGCGAGTGGATGAGCGCAACGATTCAAAAACATGAATTCTGATGTGGACTAACTTCAGCTCTTGGGTCTTCATCTTCTCCACCGGGTATGTCCCAAACTCAATCTGCTAGACCTGCAAAAATCACACTGGGAGAGGGCCTCGTTGCAGGGATTCCGATGCTCAAGTTAGTTTCGCTCTAGTTTCATGATTATTTTACAATGAATGTAAGATGTAGAAGAGAGGTAGAGAAGATGAGGGTAGTTATTGTAAAAAATGAGTAATTATTATGCTCATCTTATGAGAATAATGCATATGTCCTATACGTTGGGGGTATATAAGGGTTCAGAAAATAAATGAGAAACTTTGGACCCTAGATGATAAACTCGTCAGCTTTAGGTCGAACTATATAGGCAGACTTGAGATGAATCACCATTTATTCTAAATTTAGTATAATGATAAAATGTGATTTTTTTATAAATTAAGGTTACCAGCACGAAATGAAAAAAAAAAAAATAATAAATATATAGGATGGGTCGAAAAAAATTGTAATACTTGGTTCTATTTGCGAATCTACACAATACAAAAGAAATATTTCACGTATCAGATAAATATTTCATCTCAAGAGCAATAAATACAAAAGATCAATCTATGGCAATGAAAAACTGCAAAATGAGGAATAATTTCGTCACTACCACAAGAATTTACATTGAATCGAAAATTTACAACACATGTTAATACCCTATAACTAAATTAACAAAATAAATTTAAGGAAAAGAAAAAAGAAAGTAAACTCGGAGAATTATAACAAAAAAAAAAGCCAAAAAAAAAACACAAAACCTTTCAATTCCTCATGAAATCATTCCAAGACTCGATATTTGAAAATCAAACAAACGACCAATTCAAAAAAGCGAAAGCTAGGCAGTGGACAGTATTCTCTTCTCCCGCGATGACTTTCCACACAATGGCTTGTTCATACGAGACGTGTCGTCCCATCGTTGACATGCAGATACCACCAGGCAAGCAAGCAAATCCCTACAGCATGTAGACTGATGAATCAAATGCAATGCAAAATATTCTTGTAACTAAAATGCAGCAATCGAATAAATCTAAAATTTGTAGTGTTATTGCTGCTCAAATCACCTGTTGCATGATCTTAGAAAATTCGGAGAATAATGCCTTTCGACCAGGATCATCGAATATCTTATCTAACGTTATATCTTGCAGAGAAACTAGAGTTGTCTCCAGCATGTCTAGCCCAGCCTGATTCGCAAATATAAAAACTGGCATAGCCTGGAGAGAGAGAGATGAATCGAAAAATTTGGTCAATTTTCGTCTCGAGGGAGCTTGAGAATAAAATTTCAATACTTGAAGGGGTCTGCTGATGCATTACACCCACAATAACGCGCCATTTTAACCATAAATAGAGGAGTCAAACATGAGAAAGATTATGACATGAATAATATACCTTCAAGGAGCAGCATAAGATAGCATCCTGGTGATGCCAAAGCGTTTTTAATATGGAATCACTACTCGTAGAGTCGGGACTTAGCAATTCTGTCCCCATATGGAAGCTGCAAAGATAGATATAAGTCTAACTAAAAGCATAATTGCAATGAGATTTTTTTTAATATGGGGCGGGTGGTTGTGTTTGCAGTACCTGTAGCTCTGGCAGATCCAGTGTGCAAGTGTTACAGCTTCGGGAGAGGCTGGAGACACCTTTGGCCCCACCGTAGGGCTCAATCCCGATGGAGATATGGCTGTCGCAACCCTCTGCACCGATGATATCACGCTATGGACATATTGGCGTGCCATTACGGCAACGTTATCCTGTAAACCGCTCTCAAACGGGAATTGGAAAGCGATTGTTAATACTGATCGTGCATTGTATGATGATGATGATGCGTTTTCTGCAGCATGGCTCGTTGCTGGGCCAATTTCAAGACTCGATGTCAAATCTAGAGTTTTGTGTGAAGTCAAGACATCCTGTGAATCACCCTGTTTAGTGAGCTCACTAGTTAGAAGCATTAAGACGATAAACCAATATTCAACAATGAAATGAATGGTATAGAGATAATTTAACGAGCAGTTTTTACTCTGCCCCATCGTGTTATCCCAAAATGTAAACAAGTAAATACCCTTTTCCTACTTGCTAGAGAATTGAAAAAAAAAAGGGCAAAAACTTTGATGCACTAGTTGCCAACTGGTACACAAAAAAAACTGAAATATATAATGAGATGTATTAGTGCATACAAAAGAAAGTACTAGTATTAGTTTGTAGGCTGAACAGTATCAGTACCTTTTCAAAATACAAACTAATATTTTTCATCATATGAGCTGATATTTTTTCATCACATGAACTAATACTTTTCGATCGTTTTATTCTATGATTCGCAAAAACATATAAAAACAGTTTGGTTTAAATATTTTAATCAAAATTGCACCGGTGCAAATGGTGTGCTAAAGTGTCACTAAAACAAAAAAACACAGAGAAGATGTAGGATACACAAATGAAGTTAGAATAGTTCAACTCAACTGGTTTTGAAATGAGTGGAATTATTCGAAAACCAGAAGGCAGCAATGGTGCATCATCTGGAAACATCTCATCAATGGGTGCAAAAACAAGCTCAGAGCAGGCTCCCACTGCATTCTCATCAACTCCGCTGCACATCTGTACACAAATAGAATCGATACATTCAAAATATGCAAATTTTTTC
This sequence comes from Galeopsis tetrahit, assembly GCA_963675135.1. Classification (NCBI taxonomy): domain Eukaryota; kingdom Viridiplantae; phylum Streptophyta; class Magnoliopsida; order Lamiales; family Lamiaceae; genus Galeopsis; species Galeopsis tetrahit. The sequence continues at coordinate 61,913,319 of OY776122.1, read as the reverse complement.
AAAGCCATTTACATCATTGCAAGACAACAAAACCTGTAAAAGATGAATGTCCCTCGATCCAAAAGCATCTTCATGACTAAGTGGGTGTCCTTCCAAACGAACAACTTCAAGTGTCTACAGTACAAAACAACAAAACCTAAAAGGTTAGGAATATCATTATTTCCAATATTTCAAGGGTTTTTTTAAAATTCTGAATGGTAATATAACTGAAGAACTGTGAAAAATAAAAAAGCAGATACCTCTTCATGTTCAATAGTGTGACCTAGAGGCATGATTATTTGGCTTCCAGTAAATCTTGTAGGCCTGATTCCAGGATAGGTGTATGTGGTTGGTTTTAAGGATGTGGCAGAATAGGCATCAATGTTAAAGTCTGCCCACTCCGATCGATGTTCCCTCAAAAACTGAACCAGCAATGCCGGTGGGACATTCTGGTAAACACACCATAAAAGGACGTACGTTAGTCCAACAATTACTTATCTCAGGAAACCTAATGTGTGTGTGCATATATATTTTTGATATAGAGACCAATATCTAGTTATTTTTGGAACTAAACTCAATTCAAAGTGTACTAGTAGCTTGTGTTCAGACAAAAATAAGGGGAAGTGAAGTACTAGAACTTTGTGTAGATGTTGGCTCCATAAGAAACCATATACTCCCTCTGTTTCAAAATAAGAGTCGTTTTAGAAATTTTGTATCAACTTAAAGAACATAATTTTGACATATTTGCCCTCGGTCAGACTTATATAAATTCTGAAAGATAATCCTTTTTTTAAAGAAAAAAAGAGAGAGAAAGAGAGAGAGAGATCTTCCAGGTATATACAAATGAGGGTAAATTTGAAAGAAATGTGAAAAAATAGCTAAAGTGGCAATTAATTTGAAACAAATTAACCTCCAAACAAGCAATTGTGGGGAAAATTAGTCAAGATTTGCACTTCAAATGCAGACAATGGCAGACAATTGTAACATATAACTTTCCTATTAATTCTTGCAATTTCAAGAATCAACCTTAAAGCCAACTTTTACCCTATGTCTAGGTTCTAAGACTGATGGTCTAGCAGCCAGGACAATAGCATATGGCTTCATTAGAAGTTAGGCAAAGTCTTACATAAACCAGTTTCTCAGTACAACTAGTTTGCATTTTGAGTAATGAGTATATTTTTAAAGAATAGCAGTTGTTTCATTCAAAAGTATTAGTTGCTTTTCAAAAGTATTAATTACTCCCTCCACTTTTAATTAAGTGTCATTCTAACAATTTTCAACAAATTAAGATAGATAATCATGGACCATTTTACCCTTCATTAATGACAACTAATTTTAATATTAAATTTATGTTTAGTAATGAATGTGGCGAATATTGTAGGTGATATTCATGTATACAATAATTAAGGTTTATTCATGATTTATATTATAGTACTATATTCAAAAGGGAAAAAGCTTAAATCAAGGTAAAGAAAATGGAGGGAGTATAATGTATAAGTATAAAATTGTCAAAATTCAAAAAAAATGTGTAGAATGACACTTGTTTTGAAAATATTAAAAAAAGAAAAGTGACACTTAATTAAAAACGGAGGGAGTATTATACTAAAAAGTGATAATTGCAAACCTGATGTAGGGTAAAAATTGTTCTACATTAACCAACTGTAGAAGTTATTACATATTGGTGGTCTTGAAGCTAAAGATCATTTCCTTAATAAATGAAGTAAATAACCAAAAATAAAACATGTAAATAGGAAATGTTCCATTATAGATAACATAAGCACCTGAAGTAGCATAGATGCTTTTGCACAGAGAACCCCTCCAAGCACTGAAAGAGCATTTGAACCAATTGCAGTTAGGTTCTTGGCTGAAGTAACAGCAACTACGACGTCTTCAGCACCATCACAGTTCAATGATGTCCAACCATCATCGTTGAAGCCATTAATAGCATCATTAAACCCTCTGCAGCAAAAACGACTAAATTATTAATAAATAAAAACAGATAATGGCAATTTGATCCACCCCGTTCTGCCCCGTTGTACATTATTAAAATATTACTAAAAAAAACATATTATTAATATATGTATGCATATATACATTAATATCTGCTTTTTTAGGATACATAGCATAAATAACAATAATTCAACTTCATAAGTATTTTTTAGACCAATTTATATGGATAAAACATAATTAATGCAACATCCTGAAAAGATGAAAATAAATTTATAAACATCTTCTAATATCCTTTATTTTTAAAGTTGGCCTCCCAAAATGAAATACGGTATGGCATAAAAGCTACTGTATTAGGCTTTTGCCACAATTTTCTAAATAATAAACTAAGCCCAGCCCAGCCCAGCCCAGCCCATACTTATAAATTGACTTATTCTCTTCCTTGAGTTAATTTATAGTAATAAATTCAGGACATAACCAGCAGACGGCAGCTGCAAGTTCGTGACATCTACCCTTCAGTTTGTTATTTTAATTTATATTTATATGTTATTTGTTTTATTTTATTATTTGTTAATTTATTATTTTGATTATTCCCCAAATATTTAATCCATAATTGACGTTTAAAATTAGTTATTCAATTATTAATTGATGTATTTTTAGAAAAAAAATTAGGTTAAAGATTAACAAAAATCATATAATTAATTGTTAGATAAGAGTTAGGATTTGGAATTCAATGTAATCTTCTAATTAATTAATTTTTATTTGAAAATTTTGTAGAATCTAAATTTTAACAGGTTGTAAGTTTAATGTTATATTTTTTTAAAATATAACATTAAACTTATATAGGAGTATTATATATGGAGATTGTTAGTGTATAATTTAAATTTAGTTACTTTAAAATTTTATGGTTGGCCCCCTCAGTTACTCATTCTGGGTCCGCCCCTACATAGGCGGTCGCCCCTCTCAAGGGACGGGTCTGGGTCTTCAAGTACCCGCCCCACCCAATGCCATCCCTATATAAACTTACATGATCATAAAGAGAGAGGGAGGGACGGAGAACACACACACACAATCAAATGACCTGCTTAGCCTCTGGCTGAAAGTGCGCAGAACAGCCGGTTGTCGACCGAGACCATAAACTACTTCACCACTTGTCTCCTGTGCTATCTGCCGGATATATCTTAACGCCTGTACATTAACATTCAAAACATGAAAACATATAAGTTATCAGCCATGTCCATGAAGTGAAACAAACAAATGAGAAATCAGAGAGTAAAAGTACACGACATTTCAAGGCAAAGTTAATTACGTTTCAAAGCTTCAATGCCCTGTACTAATTTCTTCAATTTCCATCCAATCAAAATCTATCTACTCCCTCCGTTTCTATTATCATTTATCTGTCTGATTTTATCCATTCACACAAACCAACTTTTCATTAATACTTGATGAGCTTATAATTACAAGAAGATGGTTATTGGGGATATTGGTGGGAAAAATGGTAACTTTTAGTTGCTATTAGCAAAGTGAAAAGTTATTAGGAACACTATTTTGGATAAAATCAGACATATAATTAGGAACGGAGGAAGTATATGACAAGGAACTTTGTCTCAACCCCATAAGCCAAAATCAACTACACGTGAAAGCTTCGTAAGCATAGCACTGACCGCAATTGTGATTTTCTGGGCCACAGCTTTTGATGATTCATAAAGTGGTCGCAACACTTCTGGGACACTCCATGCCTGGAAGAAAGCAGTGAGTTGTTGATCAATTTACAGTCATATAAATAAGAAGAATTAGATGGAGCTGATTAAGCAACAAAAATACCTGGAGATTAAGGTGATCTACAATGTGAATAATTGAGCCTCCACCCTCACATGGACGAATCAAGTATCCAGATGGAAGCATTTCAGCTCTAACAAACTGTGATGCTGCAGCGGCATTTGGACCAGCCCCAGAGCCGGAAAGCGATCTCTCACATACCTTCATGGATTATACATGAGTAACCTCAATCAAATTCACATCTCCACACTGACTACAAAAATTTATTGGGTAACAAACACCGAAAATACTTGATAAGAGAAGCCTGATGGAATTCAGATCTACTTAGAAGAAGCAACTAAATGTTAGTACAATTTAAATTCCTCACCCCTCTTTTTATTCGAGGTTGGGGGGGGGGGGTGTTATACATGAGGGTTACATTGTTAGTGTTTTGCTCTAATCTAGGGAATAAGTCAGGATAAAAACTGGTTTTTGGTTAAGGAATAGTGGAATGGTCGAGGAGAAGTGATTATAGGAGGAGAGGTAGTTAATCAAAATGTGGTAATGATTAACTTATTTTGGGTCTCATAACCACATATGAAGTATGATGAAGGTGAATTCATTTTTTATTCTCATTATACACAATAATTACCCTATACTCATTCTCATACCCATTGAAGAATTCTGAATCAAATGCCCCCTTAGATCTATAAGACTTTGGAAAATGATAATAGGAGAATTTTCCACAACTAGAAAGAAAAAATGGTGATGTATGTGGGAATGATTACAAATATATTCATTTAGATATGAAGACAAGTTGGTGTAATGCAAGGATCAAGGTCCTAAACATCTTCCAACTATAAATACATCATGGAACAAAATCTAGTCCTTTTTTAACAATCACAAAATATTGAAAAAATCATCACTAGAAACCTACAATTGAGCTGGTAATAGACAAAGATATGCATACCACAAAACTGCCATTCTCCAATGTTGTTGTGTATCTTAAAGTCCAAAAATCACGAGCTGGAGCCAGGGTAGTTGGAGCATATGTCTGAATGCAAACACAGTTATCAATTGTCTGAAGTGGGAATATTGATAAGGGCATAAGAATAATGACATAAATCACACAAGTTTTACCTGTGTATATAACAATTCAATGGTTCCTCCATTCCCAGCAGGAATCATAGTGAAAGTATCGAGGCGCCGACAATCACGGAACCAAGATGTTCTATCTTTAAGGATCTCTGCAATCTGATAAATTAGAAACCTTTCAGTAAGCTAATTTGTGCAACTCAGGAGACGTACCGTATGTATCAAAGACAGTACCTTTGAGGGTTCTAAACTAACAAGACCGCATGCTCGAGCAGCCACTCCACCACAACTTTGTGAGATGGCAAAAATTCCAACCGAATCCGGACCAGGCTGATTCAAAATCCAGAGTTGTGCAGTATTAGAAACAAAAGCACTACAACATTGGTTGAAACAGGAAAATTGGGTAAACATTTTTTTCGACTTTGAAAATAGTCCCTTTACCAAATTCAACTTTTTCACCCTTTTACCAGCTAAAAAACGGTTAATAAAATTCTACTTTTTCATCCTCCTTTTAACTGACTAAAGGATGAAGAGTTGAATTTGGTAAATTTAAGGGATGAATTTCAAAGTTCGAAAAAGGGATAAAATAACAGTTACCCATAAATAAAAATAAAAAACAACTGAAATGCATTTTAGATGAATTCAAACCTTCATCCCAGGCATCTGGACCCAATCAACAGAAGTTCCTGTAGCCTTTGAAAGGAACTCTGCCAACGTCTCCTCTGCAATTGATAGGAGCCTGCCAAGATAGAGAGAGATAGACGGAGGTAAAGGTCTGCATTTCTCTAAATGCGAGAAATATAATGAAAAAGTAGTATTCAGTTTAAGAGTACCCTGCGGGGTTGTTAGCATCTCTTAGAGAATGTTGAGGGGTAGTGACAGCTGACTCAGAACTCGCATCAGTGTTCGCCTGGAGAAATTTCCACAAAAGTAAGATTCTGAAAGCTGAAAAGTAATAAAGAGATAACACCATATCCAGATTAAATGATAGATTTCGTATAGTATATAGGAAATAACACTATTTCAAGAACTTGAAAGATTGATTTCCATAAAAAAACACGGTGCAATTTCATTATTGACAAGTGATTTGACAGCATACTTGTGTTTATCAAGAAAGGGATGTACAACAACTAAGCAATACTCAAAAAGTACAAATTAGAACACAACATCAGGAATATATTAGAACTCGAGGGAATTTAATAACATACGGTTTGCAACTGCTGCCTCATGAAACCATTCTCGCAAACCAGATGAGAAACCTGCTTTTGCAGGCGTTCATTTTCCTCCATTAGAAGCTTATTCATGGCGCTCAATTTTCTGTTCACACTCTGAAGCCTGGAGGATTCTTTCCTCTGTTTCTCTCTGCATCTGCATTCATTCATTCACAATAAAACACTCAATTTCCATTGCTAATTCTAAATCAAATCCACCCCAAAAATGACAAAAGGCATACATAAAAATTAATCACAACTCCAACAACGAAACAAACAAAAACATAAGATTTGGCTCTTCACCTGCGGTTTTGAAACCAGACTTTAATCTGTTTGGGCTCAATGTTGCAGAGAATAGGGCATTCCCTAATGAGCTGCTGCCGCCGTAACGAGCTCGGCTTAGGGCACTCGGCGTAGACCCTCTCCAGCGCCTCCACCTGCTCCGCCGTGTACCGGACATACTTTCCGGCGGAATCGAGATGCTTATCTATGCTCCCGCTACTATTCTCTCTATGATGATGTGCCACCATGGCCATTTTCCGAAAGATTCAGCTGAGCTGCTTTTACAGTTTCATTGAAGGAAATGTTTATTTAATTGATTATTGATGAAAGTGAGGATAAGAGGGAGGATCTGGATTGAGGCAGAAGATTGTTGAGGTTTTTTTTAGGTTGGGTGAGAAACACACTTGTACCACTTACCTTATGAGAAAAGGTAACACAGCCAAAATTGCTCAACGAAAGGTAAGCAGCCTTTGTATAAACATAAACAATACGCAAACAGACAAAATAATTCCTTGGATTTCTTTTTCCCTTTTTTCACACACCGCTCTCGCTCTTCCTTTCCCGCTGGTTTTTGGCACAAATAAACAAAATTCGTGCGGATTTCAGGGCTTTACAGATAAATTAAGTTTCTCTCTCTCTCTCTCTCTCTCTCTCTAAAGAAGAAGAGAGGCAGGTGTTCTCAAGGCACCGTTGAAGATCTGCGGGGAGGAGAGAAGGAAAGTGAAGACATGTCAATAATGGCGATTTTGCTACTACTGTGCGACAAAAGAACAAAGATACGCATACAAATAGAGAGAGAGATGAAAACTATTCCGGAAGAGAGAGAGAGAGAGAGAGGGATTGAGTGATGGTGAGCTCGAAAATCGAAAATGGCACAACACTATTATTTTATGCTGCTGCTGAAGCTGTTACTGTGCATATAACCTGGTTAAAATCCATTACGTACATTTCTTAAGATTTATTTATAAATAAATTCATAATTTATTAATAAAGTAATGATAAGCTTGAAGATAGTGAATAAAAAAAAGTAATTAAATAATGGCCCGTATACACTCGAGTGCATGTTGTGCACCCTAGTCTAAAGAAAAGTGTAAGTTAATAAACTGAAAAGTACAACCCAATATTACTAAAAAGTGTGAGTCATTATAACTAAAAATATTATTATACAGTTTAATAATTAAAAAGTGCAACACCATTTACCAAAATTGTAAGTCAGTAAAACTGAAAAGTACACGGACTAGGGTGCACAACATGCACTCAAGTCCATAGCAGACCAACCCTTAAATAATAGTTATAATACAAATGTTGTGATTGAAATAAGTGAAAAAGATATAGAAAAAAAAAAAAGTAAGATAAGTGAATTGTAAGAATTAAAAAATTAAAATAATTTACAGAAATGGTACGAGAAACTAATAGACGTTACGGATGGAGTGAGTAAATGAGTAAGTGAATAATACTCCCTCCGTCCAATTTCATTTTTTTTTTTTTTTTTTTTATTGTCTAATTTTACTATGTTTATACCATTTTTTAAACAATAATATACATACTATTTTATTCATAAACAATTATTTATTTATAAATGGACTCCACAATATCCCATCATACCCTCAACTTATCTACTTTATAAATAAACTAATCAATATTCATTAAAACTCGTGCCCGAAGAAGTGGGCATAATAAAATTGGACCGGAGGGAGTATTATTTTTAAAAAAATGAGAATAGTGAGTGAAAGAATAGTATATAAGTGAAATACTCCGTATAAGTTTTTCTAAGATAGTTTTCAAATAAAATTAAGATTTATTGCGACTATTTGAACTTAAATTTTCATATAGTAAATTTTCTAAGATAGTTTTTCTAAGATAGTTTTTCAAATAAAATTAAGTGAAATACTCCGTATAATTTTCTAAATTTTCATATAGTAAACTAATCCCCATATATAATTAAGATTTATTGCGACTATTTGAACTTAAATTAAATAAAAAAATGTATTTCAAATAAAAAACATCATATTTTTTTTAATTTAGTTTTTTTAGATATATAAACTAAATTAAATGTTGTAATATAATAATTAATTTCATATGCTACATGAAAAAGTTGGGGTAGATCACTTCTTCTATTACATTTTTTTATGTTTTACTTGGTGTTTTATTTTACTAAATCTTTAAAATGTGTCATCTCCAGTGTTATGATTTATGAAATTGATTATTTTTTATATAACACATGTTAATAAATTAGATAGTAGAATAAATGGTGAAACATACAAAAAAAAAATGGCAGTTATAATGTTTGCAAATGAGATTGTAAATTCAGAATAATTATTTGAGATAGCAAATAGTTCACCCACCTTTTAAAAAAAAATGTAATTCTCCACTTTTTTATTTGTTTGAAAATAGATCTGAAACATTTATAAATTTATTACTTATAAGGTTAAATATAAAGAATATGGATATTTAGATGAAAACACACTAACAGAAATTAAAAAATGAAGGAAAATTTAACTATTTTATCTAAAAAAACTAATTTAAAATATGATGTTTTAGAAAGAAAAAGATTATGACATATACTTTTTTTTTTGTTTTTGAACGGAGGATGTAGTTTACAATAAAAATGTTTGTCAAATTTGCTCTATAATGTAATTGAAATGAAAGAAGACATTTTCAACTATATAACATACATCCCATTAGTTTACATTATTGTAAATTTGTAACTATATTTTTTATTTTTATAAATATAAAATTATATTAAAATACAAAAAGGAAAGAAAAAAACAACTAGTTTAAGTCTTTACTACTACTAGTAAATTAATACTCTAAATTTGCCCTATAAAAAGTGTATAGTGAATGCAAATGATAAGTCAACTTTAATTGGAGATTCATAATAATTTGAATTGAATATTGAGACTTGAAAATAATGTTAACTAGTGCAAAAGTTTATATGAATCTTGGTTTAAGTCAACTATTTTATTCGAAAGTCAATGTTGTATGTATAAGTGCCACTATTTAAAATAGAGACTTCAATACAAAATAATGAGTCAATAACGCTTGAAAACTAAAGTGCACATAAACTTCAGTTCACCGTAAACCTACTTTGTGCCCAAATCAATTTAAAATTTTGAAAATAGGATTTAATCTTTACTAGTGATAATAATTAATCAGGGCTTAATAATACTTTTTTTTTTTGGACAACCACAATCCCCACCTTTCAAATTTCATAACACATACATCCTTTTTTTCAAAGTCAGATTATAAAATTAGCTAGATATTTAATCGTGGGTGTAGTCGTAGATGTATTGTAAGATTTATAATGGTGACTAGGTTAGTAGGTTATAAGTACTAAGTAGGATCAAAAAGTTAAAAAATAATATTCCCTCGTGACATAAAAGTTCGTGGAGAATGTTTAGAAAAAAATGTAATAGTCAGAGCCTTAATAAATAATTTTTGTAAAATTTTATATATAAAATAAATAAAATAGTTTAATTTTGTATGGCGTGCTTTAAAAGTAATGACATAAAAAATAAATATTGATATATTGTAATGATGTGAAGCGTGTCGATTATTTAAATCACCAATGTATGCAATTAAACCAGCTTATGACCCATTGAGGCTACATTCCAACTTGCAAAATTGAAGACCCGTAGAGAGTCATTCCTATGAAATTTGTTGGTCCATCACTATCATTCTCAAATGTCAACCATACATAATTATTTGGAATCATAATTTTTACTCAAGAACTGCCAAACTCAAATCAATTTTAATTCATAATTTTGTTTTTCATAATTTTTTCTTCTGCATCCTTCCTAGGATGCTGATTAATATTGTCGTCGGATTTCACCTTCATTTGACGTTGTTTGTCTTTGTTCTTCTCGCACTGTTTCTTTCCCTAAGTTTTTCTAATTCTGAGATTTTTTATTTCCTAAGTTTCTCCCAATATAAAATTTTATGCGCCTTTGTGCTTCTTTCTCTAGATGTTGGTGGTTTTTATTTTTTTGTTAGATTTATCGTATTTGTGTTAGAAGTAATTTCAGACTCGATGTTTATCGTGCAAGCAATCACGAGACGGCTTGAGTGTCTGATATCTCTGGCGTTTCAAGTGTTTGTTCCATTCAGAGTGCTTCTTGGAGTTTTTGTGTATACGACGGAAATGAACAACTTAACATATTTTTAATTTTCTCGTTTTATTTGGGTTGAGACTTTTTAATTTTGGTTTAGTAGCATTTTATGACTTTTTAGCTTATAGTACGTTGTTTTTAATAGCTAAATTTGAATTATATTTAATAGTTTTTTTTAATTTAAATTAGGGATTTTAATGGATTTGCTACATGAGCTTCATCAATTTATAAAATTAAATTTCCTGGACTTGAATTAATAGTTCTAATTAATTCAGTTTTTTTATTAATGATTTATTTTAGATCCTGAATTAATGGTTTGTAACCTCTTATAAATGGAAAAGAAAATCAATTATATAATTATTCTTGGTAACGGGTATAAATCAATTCTCTTCACGTGCTTCTTATTTCAAATGGTAAAGTCTAGTATGCACTCGAGTGCATGCTGTGCACCCTAGTCCATGTGCACTTTTCAGTTTACTGATTTACACTTTTTGGTAAATGGTGTTGCACTTTTCAATTATTACTAAAAATATTATTATACAGTTTAATAATTGAAAAGTGTAAGTCAGTAAACTGAAAAGTGCAACATGGACTAGGGTGCACAACATGCACTCGAGTCCATAGCAGACCAACCCATTTCAAATAAATTGTTATCAAGTCTTTTATGGCATGTTTGTTTTGGGATGAGAAATCTGGATTTGGGATTTCGAAACTCCACTCCCACAGTTTGGGATTTTGATTCAGGATTTCAAAATCCTACCCTATAACCCTATAAAAGTCAACTCTATAAATACCTATAAACCCTATATAAATACATATAAAAACATATAATCCTATACTATAAAGTTAAATCCTACCCTATTTAAATCTCAAAACAAACACAAACCATAAAAAGCATTAAAATTTTGAAATCCACTAGATTTTGAAATTCGGATTTAAAAATTCTCAAAATCCCAAAACAAACATGCCCTTAGTCTCAATTCTCAAACTTCTAAGTAATGTCTTCTTTAATCGCTATTATGAGAATCAAAATTCATCAACTTCACTCGATGTACGAATGCACCTATAAGCTTGTGTTTTACATATCTAAATCATGTATATTTCCTTCGATGGATGCAATCTCTAACATAGAATGAATTTATTCGTTCACCACTCTATTTCTCCTAATTTTACCACACATTCATGAGGTACTCAAATACATGTGAAGAATAACATTTATTATATTATAGTATAGTATGATACATGATCTAACATAATTATATTTTAGCTTGGATCGAGAGACTCAAATACAGTACATAAGTGTGTCATCGTTTAATATTTCCTTATATTCAATTTAAATAACGTTTTGACTATTCACTTCATTTGTAATTTAAATATTATTTGACACTTTTAAATATTATTTGTTATATATCCTTTTCAAATTTACTCTTAAATTCATTAAAAATAACTTATATAGTAATAATTTTAAAATGTAATAAAAAAATTTAAAACAACAATTAATTAAAAATGTATTACTAAACTGGAATAGACGAGAGAATATTAGGCTCTATTTGGATGGAGGGATTTAGGCAATGGATTTTAAATTCACAATTAAAATTCACTCCACTTATTTGAATTAAAAAATAAATGAATAGATTTTAGCCCACCTTTTTTTTTATAATTAAAATTGAGAAAATTTAAAATTATTACTAAAATCATCTCATTTGAAATTCATATATTTTTAATTTATTTTATTTGAAATATCTTTTCAAATCAAATTCACCCATCTAAACATAACCCGATGATAAATTGGGCAAACGAGTAATTACTCCAAGGCATGGGTGGTCAAATCACACACAACACAAAATCTCCTGCCAGCGCTTATTCCTCCCTGTCGGGCCCTCTCTCCACGGGCCATGTTGCTAAATTTAAAATTATGCACAATTTTATTTATTTATTTATAAACATGAAAAATATTCATTTTATATAAATAGTTAATTTTTAAATATTTTCGCAACAAAACGCACAAGTTGGTTAAGGCTTAAAATGAAAAATGTAAAAGTTAATGGGGTTAAGAGTAATTATTTAGATGTGAAATTATTCATTAAAATTCACTTGATTGGATTTGATAAGAAATGTACTCGGTATTTAAATAAGCTTTTAAAGTGTAGTGTAATACTCCCTCCATCCACTAAAAGTGTGCTCACTTATTTTTTAGGTACACAAATAAAAAATATATTTATTCTATTTATATAGTTCACTTTTGAATATTTTTTTTACTTTAATAACAAGATTGAGTATTTATCAAATATATATATTACTCGTTATTCAAAATATATTCTTTATAAATAAAATATGATTTTTTAAAAAATATGCATAAAAAAATGAGCACACTTTTGGTGGATAGAAGTAGTACATTATAACTCACCATGCACACTTTTAGTGGATAGAGGGAGTACACTATAACTCACCATGCTTGATGAAAAAAGAAATTACTCCCCCCTCATTTAAGTTGATAAGCTAGATAATAAAATATACAATACTATAAAATAGAGAGTAAATTAAGTAATAGAGATGTGTTATATTTTCTAAAAAAAAAATACGAGTACATTTTAGGTAGGCAGTTAAAAAAAATAACTAGTACGGAGTACATTTTTTTGTGGATGAGGTGTATAAAATAATTGTACAAAAAATAAGTATTCCAGCTTGGACTTGAGTTTGTCTACTTTTTTTTTTTTTTTTTTTTTAAGGGTAGAATAGAGTACAAATACATTGAGATCTTCTGTCTAAAACCTATTGTACCCACATATTCAATTTCTACCAGAAAAACATCCTCCAAAGCTCAATCTTGAGAGCAAGGAGAGAAAGTAACCTCTCGTGCCAAGTTGTGAGCCAGCCAGTTCTCTGTTCTCTGTTGGTGTCGAATGTCGCACACTCCGACCTTTGACATCAAACTTCTAATGTTGCCGACCCACACTCCCTCTGGGCTCCTGATATTCCGCCCTTCTTCAATCATTTCCAACGCCTGTAAGCAATCAGTTATAATCACTACTCTCGTAAGCTTTTTAGCTATCGCAACTTGAAAGCCCTTCTCGATTGCTGCTAGTTCCCCTCCCAGCGCTGACCCTGGGTTTCTAATCTTTGCCGCACCTGTCCCTAGGACTTCACCCTCTCCATTTTTGATGCAAAAATCAACTCTGAACCTCCTCTCCTCTGGTGCGAAAGCCGCATCAACTTCAATCCTAACTTCTTCCCTTGTTGTTGATGTCTTCTGTCGTATCCTGCTTGTTTTGCTCTTATTCACTCATCGGAATTGGTTAAGATACTCTGGCACCCATTTAAGCTTCATTCTAAGATTGCAACCATGAAATCCCTCCTCATTTAGCCTCTTGCAATATTCCATCCATGTACCCCACATTAGCATAATCCCTTTTTCACAATCTTCTTTCGATAATGTATGCCACAGCCATCCCATAAAGGTTATCGATTTCATACCTTTACTCTTCTTGAAAATCTCCCACATATTCCACTCCTTCCAGACTTCCTTGATGCATTTACAGCTTCCCAATATGTGCATAGTTGTTGCCCCATATCCAGAGCAAAATTGGCATCTCATATCAACTTCCATTGACCTCCTTTGTAAATTTGCTGGTGTAGGGAGAAATTCATTTGCCAATCTCCATGTAAAAAAATTCACTTTTGGTGGCACTTTCAACTCCCAGATCCTCCTCCAAAACTTCTTCTTTTCCGAATCACTCGACGACATCCCCATTTCCTGGTTATGAACCAGCATCTTGTTCGCGATAATATATCCCGACTTGACCGTATAGTGACCTTTCGCCTCTGGTTCCCAGAATACCATATCTTCACTACCTTCCCCACCTATTGGCGTCCTCAGTATTGCTTGGGTCTCATGATGCATGAAGGCCCCTCTTAACAGTTCCTCATTCCATTCTCCCTGCGAATTGATGAACCTATTGATCGATGAGCCCGAAGCAATTTTTGATTTTATTCTTCCCCCTTCTAACTCCCGAACCCAAGCATCCTTAAAGATGTGGATGTTTTGTCCATTTCCAATTTTCCACCTTGCTCCTTTGTGTATCACTTCACTACTCCACATTAATGATCTCCACACATAGGATGGATTTGTACCTATGTCAGCCTCCATAATGCCTCCATGTCGGTGATATCGAGCTTTAAAAACCTTGGCCAACAGAGATTCTGGTTTTGTGTACATTCTCCACACCTGCTTGGCCAAAAGAGCACGATTGAAAGAGTTTATTCTCCTAAAACCCATTCCTCCTCCATCCTTGGGTTTACACATTTTCTCCCATTAACTCCAATGAATCTTTCTTTTTGTCTCGTTGCTGCCCCACCAGAACCTGTTAATTGTATTCTCAATCTCAGTACATAAGGACACGGGCAGTTTAAAACACATCATCGTATATGTTGGTATTGCTTGCAACACCGCTTTAATTAGTACCTCCTTACCCCCCATGGAAAACTCTCTCATTTTCCAGCCATTCAACCATTTCTGGATTCGATCAATTATGTAGCTAAACTGGACCTTTTTTGCTTTGACTGAAAAAGTTGGGAGCCCCAAGTACACTTTATGTCCCTGCTCCTGCCTTACTCCCAAAATGTTTTTGATATCCTGTTGATTTTGTCTCGTGGTATTCGGGTTATACACGATGGCCGACTTTTGATAGTTTATAAGTTGGCCAGAGGCCTTCTCATACATCTCCAGAGCTTGCTTCAAGGCCTGACCATCATTTACTGTTGCTTTCGTAAAGATGAGACAGTCATCTGCAAATAGCAAGTGAGAAATTACCGGTGCTCTTCTCGACATTTGTATTCCTGATAGTGAACCTTCCTCTACTTTGCCATTGATGGAATCCGAGAGCCCTTGCGCACAAATGACAAAAAGAAATGGGGATAGTGGATCCCCCTGCCTTAACCCCCTTGATGGTTTGAACTGCTCTCCTGTGTTTCCATTTAATTTCACAGAGTAACTGACTGTTTCCACACATCTCATTATCATCGCAACCCATTTCTGACTGAAAACTGGATGGAGGAGGGAGATAGAAATACAACCTATTTTCATGGGAGGGCGTCGTACAGAAGGAGAACGAATACAGTCAAAGGGTTGTTTGATAAGGAAGGGATGTGGCACACAAAGGAAGATAAGCTTGAGACCATTGTCAAAGATTATTTTCAAGAGTTATTCTGTTCCCAAGAACCTTCGGATGAGATAATTCAAGCAATTATAGCCAAGAATAATAGGTCAATATCGGAACAAGGGAAGGCTATGCTTGACTTACCATTTACAGCAAAAGATGTAGAGAAGGCCTTGCAAGACCTGAAACCAGGTAAAGCACCAGGCCCAGATGGAATGCCTGCAGCATTCTATCAACATAATTGGAGTCAAGTTGGAGAAGACACTATTAAGGCAACTTTGCAAATGCTGAATGATGAGAAAGCGATTGGCGAATGGAATGAAACAATGATTACTCTCATACCAAAGGTTAAGAATCCGGAAAGAGTTTCCGATTTTAGACCTATAAGTCTGAGTAATGTTTGTTATAGACTGGTGGCAAAAACAATGACAAACAGAATGAAGATGGTAATGGAGGAGATTGTTGGAGAGGCTCAAAGTGCTTTCATCTCAGGCAGGCTAATCTCAGATAATATTTTGGTTAGCTATGAATGTCTCCATTGGATGAAGCAGAACAGGAGTAGGACGGGATACGCGGCATTGAAGGTTGACATGAGCAAGGCCTACGATAGAATCGAGTGGAGATACCTCAAACAAATGCTCAGTTTGTCTACATTAATACTACTTGTTTCAACTTAATTTGACAAGTTGATTTTCTAGAAGATTTACAGAGAAAGTCAAATTATTTTAAAAGCATTATAATTTGAAAAGAACTTGAAATTTTTAATTATTTAAAAACCATTCTACGCTAAAAAGAACTTAGAATAAAATTTCAGTTTACAGGTTTGGAAGTATGGAATTGAAATTTAATTAAAATTGGACGTTTGGCTGATAAGAATGATTCATTATATAGAACGAAGTATTTACTTTAAAAATAATAATAATAATAATAATAATGTTGCTTTCACTCCTCAAGTTACCCCTAAAATGCATGCATAATTTTTTTAGTCTTTCGAATTATTAGTTACAGACTTACAGTATTATATCATATTTCCTTTAGTTTAAAAAATATATTTTAATACAGAAAAATATTAATTCAATTTTTTTAAAACCAATCACATCTATAATATCATTCATCCCTATTATCCCATTATCATGACAATTCTTCGGGACAAACCAAACACAGTTTTCTAGCTATTGAAATAATAATCTTATCACTATTATTTGAATTTAAAAAAGTTAAAGTTCAAAATGATCATATGATATTTTCTATTTTATTTTTTTATATTACTTATTTTGGCAATACCAACTTAATAAGTGTTGAGATATTAATCATGCAAAAATAGTCGGATATGGATAAATTCCCCTGGTTACAGAAATTTGTTGGCAGAAGCATGTTTAGTTATAATAAAGAAATTAATAGCTGAAAAAGGTAATATTATTAGCTGCGGCTATAATTAACAGCTAGCTTTTTATACCTTTTTATATAGTATATGGGATTTGAAAAATTGGAATGGAGACAATATTAGCTGTGTTAGGATTAATGCAATATTGGATGTCATCTAATTCTATCTATCAGAAGAGTTGCTATTGTTCTGATCTTGGAGTTCAGCAAAGTTGAGTTAAGGAGTAATTCAACTGATAAGGTTTAGTGGTCTTATTAGGAGTCAACTAATCTGAAGTTATTGAGTTTGGACAACTCTGCTGAAGACAAGTCTGCTTAAGCCAAGTTGTCTGAAGTCATTTCAGGAGAGTTGGGGGCCAAGACTGCTGAAGCCAAGTCTGCTGAAGACAAGTCTGCTGAGACAACTCCGCTGAAGTCTAGATTTTCAGAGTTAGTTAATTCTGGTTTTTCTGTTAGTTAGTTAGTTGGTTAGTGGCGGTTATCCAATGCATTGTACATCTATAAATACACCATCTAGTGCATAGTTTGTGGGTTACTGAATATGAGAGTTTTGAGAGATCAAGCTTAGTGAATACTTGTAATCTGTAACTTTCATTTGAGATTAGTGAAGAGAGTCTTCTATCCTCCGTGGACGTAGATCATTTGATCGAACCACGTAAATCCCGTGTTCTTTCTTTGAGTTCTTTATACGTTTCAATTCATTGCGTTTCTAGTTGTCTTGATTTATCATTTGTAAGGAGTTGCTTTGTGAATACAATTCCGTAACAATTGGCGCCGTCTGTGGGAAGTCGAAGATAAAGTCAAGGATCAGAAATGGGCTCTGTGAAGTTGGAGATAGAGAAATTCAATGGTAAGACAGATTTTGGCTTATGGAAAGCCAAGATGAAGGCTCTGCTGTCACACCATGGGCTGAAAGAGGCCCTCACTCCTCTTGACCCTGCTGCATCCGATGCAGACCAGGCCAAGAAAGAAGAGCTTATGGAAAAAGCTTACAACATTGTTGTCCTGAGTTTGGGAGACAATGTGTTCAGGGAAGTTATGAAGGAGAAGGATGTTGCTGTTGTATTTGAGACCCTTGATGATCTGTATTTGACACAATCTTTGTCAAACCAGATGTTTATGGAGAGGAGGCTCAACAATTTCAAGATGACAGATGATAAGACCCTTGATGAGCAGTTAATAGAGTTCATGCAAGCTGTTGATGATCTTGAAAATGTTGGAGTCACCTTAGATGATCACAAGAAGTCTTTTCTACTATTGGAGTCCTTACCACCTTCATATGATAGCTTCAAGGATGCTTTACTGATTACCAAGGAGGGTAAGGCAAAATTCAAAGAAGTCTTGTCCATTCTGAAAACTAAGAGTTTACATGTAGCAAACTCAACCAAGAAGACCAAGAACCAAGCTGAGGGTCTTAATATCAAACTCAAGAATGACAAGAAAGGAGGGCAAGGCAAGAAGTTTCATGCCAAGCCAAATCAAAAGAAGAATGGGTTTGTAGCCAAGAGCAGAGCTTGCTACAAATGCCATAAAGAAGGACATTTCTTTAAAGACTGTCCTGAGCATAAGAAGTCTACTGATCCTGCCAAAGCTGATGTAGCAGAGGCAAAAGGATATGATAGTGCAGAAGTCATGAGCATAACAGATAGCAAACTTGTTAATGAATGGGTGCTGGATTCTGGATGTTCATTTCACATGTGTCCTACCAAATCTTGGTTTCAAAACCTGGAAATGATGAATGGTGGATCAGTTCTGTTGGGTAATGATGAAAGCTGCAATGTGAGAGGGATTGGCACTGTGAGGGTGAAGATGTTTAATGATAAACATGTGATCCTGACCAATGTCAGATTTGTTCCAGATTTGAAGAGAAACCTTATATCTCTTGGCACACTAAATGCTTTGGGTTATGAATTCAAGACTGAAAAAGGATGTTTGTTTGTCACCAAAGCTGATAGAATAGTGATGCAAGGGAAGAAGTCTAATGGTCTATATTCTTTAATTGGTGAGACAATCACAGGTGCTGCTGATGTTACCATGAGTTCTGAAGATGCTATGCTTTGGCATAAGAGGCTGGCACATGTGGGTGAGAAAGGTCTGATGGAGTTATCCAAGAAGGGGGCATTCCACCAGAAGACATTCAAAAGCCTGGAGTTCTGTGAGCAGTGCATTCTTGGCAAGGCCAAGAAGAAGTCATTCCAGAAGGGTGAGCACACTACCAATGAGCTGCTGGATTATGTTCATTCAGATGTCTGGGGGCCATCAAGGACTGAAACCATTGGTGGAGGTAAGTATTTCATGTCAATTATAGATGACTATTCTAGAAAAGTTTGGGTGTTCATTCTCAAACAGAAGAGTGAGGCCTTTACAAAATTCAAAGAATGGCTACTTGAGATAGAGAACAAGAAAGGAAAGTCCTTAAAACATTTGAGGACAGATAATGGCCTTGAGTATCTATCAGCTGAATTCAATGAATTTTGTAAAGAGAAGGGCATTACTAGACATAGAACTGTCCCTCTTAATCCACAGCAAAATGGATTAGCAGAGAGAATGAATAGAACTATTCTAGAACGGGTCAGATGCATGTTAGCTGATGCCAAATTACCTAAAAGCTTTTGGGGAGAAGCTGTATGTACTGCATGTTACTTGATAAACAAAACTCCCTCATATGCTTTAGAAGGTAAAACCCCAGATGAGATCTGGTATGGCAAGTTGTCTGATTATTCAAAACTTAAAGTGTTTGGATGTCAGGCTTATGCACATATTAGACAGGATAAGCTTGAGCCTAGGGCTCTGAAATGTATATTCATTGGCTATCCAATAGGTGTCAAGGGCTATAGACTGTGGTGCCTTGAACCTGGTCATAAGAAAGTGATAATCAGCAGAGATGTTGATTTTAATGAGAAGGTAATGGGATATCCTCATAATGGAAACTCCCATGACCTAGATGGAAGAATTGTAAATGAGTCAGAAGAGAGTTTCTCAGCTGAGGTGGAGTTTCCCACATCAGGAGAGTTGACCCCAGAGGAGGTGGACAACTTTACTGATACAGGAGACAACACCCCTGATGAGGTTGTTCCAGAACAGGTCCCAGAAGATGATCCAGAAGATCATTCAGAAGATGAGGCCATGGAGGACAACCCTGCTGATCTGAGAAATTACAGCCTTGCAAGAGATAGGCTCAGGAGGCAGATTCACCCCCCATCTAGGTTTGGTCAGGCTGATCTTGTGTCATATGCTCTGATCACAGCAGAAGAGTTGGAGCATTATGAGCCAAGAAACTATAAGGAAGCTATCACCAGTCCTGAAAGAGAGCAGTGGATAGCAGCCATGTCAGAAGAGTTGCAATCCTTAGAGAAGAATGAGACCTGGATCCTTGTGGAGAAGCCAGACAACCAGAAGTTGGTCAGCTGTAGATGGTTGTTCAAGAAGAAGCTTGAAGTTGGATTTGGTGGTGCTAGAGAGCAGATCAGATTCAAGGCTAGGTTGGTGGCAAGAGGATTCACACAAAGAGAAGGCATAGACTTCAATGAGGTATTCTCTCCTGTTGTTAAACACTGTTCAATAAGATTACTTTTGTCTAAGGTTGCTCAAGATGATCTTGAGTTACATCAGCTAGATGTTAAAACTGCATTCCTACATGGAGAACTAGCTGAAACAATATATATGCATCAACCAGAAGGGTTTATCATGCCTGAAACTCAAAGTAAGGTATGCTTGCTTAAGAAATCATTGTATGGGCTCAAGCAGAGTCCTAGACAATGGTATAGAAAGTTTGATACATTCATGCTTTCTATTGGTTTCTTAAGAAGCAAATATGATGGATGTGTATATATTGGTAAACAAGATTATCTAGAGAGCACCTATCTACTGATCTATGTAGATGATATGTTAATAGCTAGCAAGAGTATGAGAAAGATTACCCAGCTGAAGCAGCAGCTGAGTAGCAAGTTCGAGATGAAGGATTTGGGTGAAGCCAAGAGAATATTAGGCATGGATATTCTCAGAAACAGGAAAGCAGGGAAGCTGTTCTTGTCCCAGAAAGGTTACATCCAGAAGGTGTTGAGAAGATTCCTTATGCACCAGTCCAGACCTGTTAGTACCTCATTTGGCCAGCAATTTAAGTTGTCAGCCAAGCAATCTCCTCAAACAGCTGAAGAGAAGAAGCAGATGCTTACTGTTCCTTATGCAAATGGAGTAGGAAGTCTCATGTATGCTATGGTTTGTAGCAGACCAGATCTTGCCTATGATGTTAGTATGGTGAGTAGGTTCATGGGAAATCCAGGAAAGCTACATTGGGAAGCTTTGAAGTGGATTCTAAGATATCTGAATGGTTCAGAAGACTTAGGATTATTGTTTGAAAAATCAGTTGATACCAAGAGACCTTTGATTGGATTTGTGGATTCTGATTTTGCTGGAAACATAGATACAAGGAAGTCTTTATCTGGTTATGTGTTTACATTGTATGGCACTGCTATCACCTGGAGAGCAGCTTTACAATCTATGGTGACCTTATCCACAACAGAAGCTGAATACATAGCCTTAACAGAAGCTGTGAAGGAAGCAATGTGGTTGAAGGGCATTCTGAGAGATTTTGGCATATTTCAGAAAAGTGTTCCTGTGCTGTGTGATAATCAGAGTACAATTCATCTAGCAAAACATCAAGTGTTTCATGAGAGGTCAAAGCACATTGATGTGAAGTTGCACTTTGTTAGAGACATCTTGGAGAAGAGCATTGTTGAAGTTCAGAAGGTAGCTTCAGAAGAGAATGCAGCTGATATGTTGACTAAGGCATTACCAAGCAATAAGTTCAACCATTGCATGGAGTTGGTAAACCTTAGCACCTGGGATGTTCATTAAGAAGAGAATGGACAAACAGCCTTGAGGAGGGCTGGGAAGAAGGCAATCTTGCATTAAGGTGGAGAATTGTTAGGATTAATGCAATATTGGATGTCATCTAATTCTATCTATCAGAAGAGTTGCTATTGTTCTGATCTTGGAGTTCAGCAAAGTTGAGTTAAGGAGTAATTCAACTGATAAGGTTTAGTGGTCTTATTAGGAGTCAACTAATCTGAAGTTATTGAGTTTGGACAACTCTGCTGAAGACAAGTCTGCTTAAGCCAAGTTGTCTGAAGTCATTTCAGGAGAGTTGGGGGCCAAGACTGCTGAAGCCAAGTCTGCTGAAGACAAGTCTGCTGAGACAACTCCGCTGAAGTCTAGATTTTCAGAGTTAGTTAATTCTGGTTTTTCTGTTAGTTAGTTAGTTGGTTAGTGGCGGTTATCCAATGCATTGTACATCTATAAATACACCATCTAGTGCATAGTTTGTGGGTTACTGAATATGAGAGTTTTGAGAGATCAAGCTTAGTGAATACTTGTAATCTGTAACTTTCATTTGAGATTAGTGAAGAGAGTCTTCTATCCTCCGTGGACGTAGATCATTTGATCGAACCACGTAAATCCCGTGTTCTTTCTTTGAGTTCTTTATACGTTTCAATTCATTGCGTTTCTAGTTGTCTTGATTTATCATTTGTAAGGAGTTGCTTTGTGAATACAATTCCGTAACAAGCTGCTTCATATCTTGCTGATGGGATGTTGCCTGCACCATTATTCCATGCATTAATTCCCCTAACTTTACTTTTTAATTAAATTGATTTTGTTTGACAAATCAAAAGATTCCAAGCACTTAAATAGTTCATATATTAAGGGGTGTTTTCAGGGGTGTTTGCAAACTCTATAAACAGTTTAAAAGTACTTCTGAAAAGGAAAAACTGTGAGAGGACAGCTTTAAAAAAAGTGATTCGAAAGCTGTTAGGATTTACAAAACAGCTTTCAGAATCACTTTTTGGTGGGAAATTTAGTTAGGATTAGGATTTTTGGTTGGTTGGTTAAGTTCGATTTTAAGGTTTTTTTTCATCACATCGAAATAATTGAAATTAATTTTTTTTAAATCGAATTCGAACTGAATTTTGTTAGAATCGAATTAATTAAAAATTCGATTAGTTCGATTTGAATCGAAATTCTTGCAAAAAATATTATATTTCAACAATTAAACATTTTAAAGAGTTTTTTTACCCTAAATTTTAAATTCAAATTACATGTTCAAAAGTTTACAATTCAAACTAATAAATTTAGCAAAGTTTCAAATTACAAATCATATAAAAATTTTAAAAAACTAACAGTATGATTTTCCACGATTTAATCCATAATCACAGGAGATAATTATTTTTTAGTGAGGTCAGAAGACGGTAAATGTCAAATTGAAAATTAATGAACTATGTTAACGTGAAGTTTCATTCAGTTCGATTTATACGATTTTGTAAAACATAAATCGAACCGAACCGAAATCAATCAACCGAATAAATCGAACCAAATAAATCGAAAATTGTCATTTCGATTCAAAAATTCGATTTTGTGTCCACCACTTGATTTAGTAGTACTCACTTTGTTCAAATTCATCATGTCAATTTTTTTGGCCACATATTTTAATGAAAATGAATTAATTTATGTATAAAGTAAATACAAGTGTATGTATTGATATTATGAGGTTTATTTATAAATAAAGTGAAATAATATGAATAAATAAATTATGATTAGAGGATGATGATAAAATAATATGAATAATATAATATTATTTTAAAAAAGAATTATAAAATTGTACTATCTTCTACTTACGGTACAAGTAGTACATAGTAAAGGTGGTCTCCTATGGACTCGAGTGCATGTTGTGCACGCTAGTTCATATTGCACTTTTCAGTTTACTGACTTACACTTTTTGGTAAATGGTTTGCACTTTTCAATTATTAAATTGTATAATAATATTTTTAGTAATAATTGAAAAGTGCAACACCATTTACTAAAAAGTGTAAGTTAGTAAACTGAAAAGTGCAACTTGGATTAGGGTGTACAACATGCACTCGAGTTGCATAGTAGACTTTACCCATACCCATAGTAAAATTATTGAATTGATTCTTCTCAAATTTTAATGAATCCATCGATCCAATGACAATCTCAGAATATAGAATTCAAATGAATTAAATAAGAAATGCTACATATCATTAAATATTCAAATATATGATCAAATATTATTGAATTTGAAAAAGAGTTATATAGTCTTATCTTTATTTCTCGAATTGAGGTCCTAGACATATAGATAAAATTGGTCCAAGGAGCATGAATATTAGAATAATAATTTCACATGTGAAATATTCCATTATTTAGGAGGACCATTTTCAAACAATGTTGGATGATTGATTGACGTACTAACAAATATTACATACAGTAATATGTATGATTATAAATTCAATAATTGATGATAAATTTTTTTGAAATCAATCACCCCTCCTCACACTTTTTTTAAAGATAAAAACAATAATATTTAAAGGATTAATTCAATTACACCATTCGCAATTCGATACATCATTTTTTTATTTTTTTATAATTTAATGCACTAGTGTATTAATCAGTTAATGTGATGTGGCGTCGAAAATGCCGAACTCGACATGTTATCATCACTCAAGCTACTAGTAAATAAAATTATTGCGAGTATTTTTTATGAAAGAAACACATTTGGAAATTTACAAATTTTTCTTAGTAAAAGTCTCAATGTCTGTCACACTCAAATCCTTCATTAATTTGGAAGGAACTCATCAAATTAAAACCCATAATATTAAAGTGTAAAGATAGAGAAACAACCGAAGCTAGAAGAATTCTGCTTAAAATAAAAAAAACATAATGATGGACTTTGTGTGCAATTTATGTAAAAAAATATTTTTAAAAAAATGTGTGTCTTTTATAAACAATAATTTTATTAGTTGGCACGTGCCATTTTTTCTTGAAATCATCCATCCTCAAAAAATTTAAATAACAATAATTTTTAACCGTGTTAATTGTAAAATAAATCACCAATTTAAAATATTTATCAATTACAATATTTTTTTATTTATAATTCGATACATTTTTTTAGAGTTTTGTAATTCAATACACCAATATATTTTTCAGTTAATTTTAATATGATGTGACGCCAAAAATGTCAAATTCGCCATATTGTTGTCACGTAGACTGTTAGCATATAAAATTATTACTGATTATTTTTTGTTAAAAAAACACATGAAAATCCACTAAATCTTCGTAGTGAAAGTCCCTGGACCTAGAATCATAAACCTATATCCCTCAATTTGGAAAAACTCATTAAATCAATATCCGTAATATTAAAGTAAAAAAATGGAGAAACAAACGAAGCCAGAAAAAAATAGTAAAAAATAAAGAAAATATCAATAGAACTAGTGTGCCATTTATGTGAAAAAAAATGTTTTTAAAAAAACGTGTATTTTACATTAAAAAACAATTTTATTAGTTGACAACCAACATGGAGTTCAGCTTTTTCTTGCGACGTCAATCGTCCTTCTTCAAAAAAATTTAGATTACATTAATTTTTAAAAAGATTTATAGCAAAATAAATCACTACCTTATTTTTAGAATATTTATCAATTATAACATTTTTTTTTTTACAATTCAATACAAAGCTTTTTTAGTTTGTAATTTGATGCACCCATATGTTTTTCACCTAATTTTAATATGTCGTAACACCAAAAATACTAAACTCGCTATGTTGTCATCGTGTAAGCTGCTAGCAAATAAAATTATTAAGAGTATATTTTATGAAAGAAACACATTTGGAAATCGATAATCAGAAATCC
This sequence comes from Galeopsis tetrahit, assembly GCA_963675135.1. NCBI lineage: Eukaryota > Viridiplantae > Streptophyta > Magnoliopsida > Lamiales > Lamiaceae > Galeopsis > Galeopsis tetrahit. The sequence continues at coordinate 61,887,703 of OY776122.1, read as the reverse complement.
AAACCCCACAATTTTGAAAGGAACTAATCAAATCAATACCCGTAATGGGGACATGGGGGCTTGGGAGGGGAACATCTGGAGATGGGAGTGGAGATGGAGAAGGACACTTTTTGATAGGGAACTAGCACTGCTTAACGATCTGACATCTGTGATGGATAGATTTCAACTAAAAGAAGGACTTGAAGACTCGTGGAAATGGAGAGCATCAAACACAGGGAAGTTCTCCACGAAGGAAACACAGGGAAGTTCTCCACGAAGGAAACATACTCGATCTTGTTCAACCAAAGCCATGGCACTCGATCGGACGAAGAGCTGATACAAGGATTCACAAGCATTTGGAAGAATTTCGCACCACCAAAAGTCAAGGCCCATGCTTGGAGACTCCTATGGGGAAGGCTGCCAACACGATCCAACCTAAGAAGAAGGAACATCCTGAACCAAAATGACGACCTAAGGTGTGTACTATGTGGTGAGAGTGAAGAAATCGAGAAACACATCTTTCTGAAATGTTCTCAAGCATACCAAGTATGGATGAAAAGTCTCAAATGACTCAACATACCGTCACCACCACCGCCAGACCTGCTAAGCAACTTCTTAGGTTTTGGAGGCCTCATCAAAGGAAGAAACGGGAAGAAGACCGCCACATGTATATGGACGTGTGTGGTGTGGCTCATATGGAAAGGGAGAAACGCAGTCCTATTCAGAAACGAGACCTTCACACTAGCAAAGATCTAGGAGGAGCTAAAGGCAAGACTATGGAGCTGGTTCACGATCAAATATCCTACTCGAAACACTTCTCCTTTCAAGACCTGGGTGACAGATCCACTCAAGTGCATGGTTTGAGATTCATATAGCATAACATTTACTGTCTCTACCCAAATGAAAAGACTTGTACACTGAATTTCGGGTATCTTCTTGTACCCACTATTAATACAATCACTTTTTACCGATAAAAAAAAAAATCAATACCCGTAATATTAAATTGTCAAGATGAAGAAACCACTGAAACAGAAGATTTTCGCAAAAAAATTAAAGAAAATATTGATGAATTTGGTGTGCAATTTATGTTTTAATTAACAAATACACTAAAAAATGATATATATATATATGCAATTAATGTTTTTTTAAGAATATTATACTCCCTTCATTCCTTTCCTTCGAAAGTCATTCATTTATTTTTTACACATTGATTAAATAATATAATATTATATGTGTAGTGGATTGTTAAAGTAGAGAAAAAAGGTAGATAAAGCCATAAAGGTAAAAAAAATGTATAAAGTAATAGGTAAGAAAAAAAGTAAGGGGAGATTAAACAACTTTTAATGATACAACCAAAATAACAGAATAGATAATTTTCCAAGGGTAGAAGATAGTATAAAATTAATATTTCACTTAAAATGAATACTCCATTCAAGTAAAGTATTACTCTCTCCTATTCTTAATATAAATCGTTTGTTTTCTTTGTAAAATATAAGTCGTTTTGCATTTTTCAAAGCAAATTAATTGTATTTATTCCAAATTTACCCTTAAAATCAATTAATATTTACATACATGTATATTTTTTTTAATGAGAATTACAAGCATTGATTAAGGGTAAAATGAGAAGTCAATTATTTTCTTAATATGTGTGCATGAGCTTATGTCATATATTTTGAATAGGAGGGAGTATTATTTTAATAATAATGTAATTTCAAATATTTTAAAATATACTCTAGCTACCGGAATGAATGTACTACTACTTGTAGAGAGTTGAAGTCATTTTAACGTGTCTCGTGTACATGAAAATAAGTGCATAAATAGTTAAGATTAGTTGGCAAAACGTGTTAGCAACTTTTAATATGTTTGACTTTAACTTATGTGAAGTCTGAATCGTAATTAATTTTTTGGGTTTGATTAGTCATACTATTTGACAAAATATGTAGTAGAAGCTAATTACGTTTGCACACTAATCAATTAGTTGGTGAATTCGTTTAGTTACTAACCGATTTTTCAAATTACTGTACTACTATATCTTTCTCTAAATTTTTTTTTTTTTTGAAAGGATATCTTTCTCTAAATATTAATATTGGTTCAGTAATAATGATTGTCCTGTTTCTTCATAATATTGCACTGCCTAATAGTCTTCTACCGTGAAAGCAACCCAATATTTTATTTGTAAAAGTCAATATTTATAGTATTTTTCTAATATTAAATATAAAATTCATGTTTAAAAATATTTATATTTGTAAAATTTCAGAATTTTTTTATTTTCTTTAATTTGAAAATGTTAATATATATATTAATAATTTATCGAGTTATAATTACAAATATTTTGCCATATGTTTTGTCAAACCATGTTTAATTTAATCTATAGATGTGTAATGACGACTGAGACTGCATTAACATATCTTGTTTGTGATAAGTTTACGGAAAAGGAAATAAATCAGCAATAAGTGAAGAATTTCCTTAATTGATTTCTTGAATAATTTATTCAATTACAGTATTTTTACTTTTGGATTAAGATTTGTTTCCTACTTATTAATTTGACAGCAGGGTTTGAACCCTCCGTTTAAAAAAAAAAAAAGGTTTTATCTCTTTTGTTGTTTTGTACTCCCTCCCCTTTACAATGTTTTACCCTTTTTTTCATTTACACAAATGACGTTTTAGTTTTTTTAACATTATTTCTATTAATTCCTTATTTTAATTTTAGAAAATCACTTAATTTTTAATTTACTTTAATTAACCAATCTACTCAATGATAAATCTTTTTTCCATATTTAACTAAAATTAGGAAATGTAATTAGATTTTATTTACTACTAATTAAAGACAATCTTGTCAATATTTACCTCTTTTTAATTTCAGGAAAAAAAAAACTTCAGTTATTATAGAATGGGGAAACGGGAATGATATAATGCCCACCGGTGGGCACAAATTTTATGACCACAGCTTATGTGGCAATGCCACATCACATATTTTTTATTCTATATATCTAGATTATTTCTATTTTATATCACAAATCTTATCACTTCCATATATAAATAGGATTCACAAAAAAATCTTCTCTAAAAAAAAACTCTCAATTTTTTTTAATTAAAAGTTGTTTTGAAAAACTAAAAAACATTTAAATAAAATGATATTTTCGATGATTAAAAAAACTATTCCAAAAATTCAATGTATAATTTTAAAATTATTTTGAATATATATATAATAATTAAATAGGATAATTTTTTTAATTAAAAGTTATTTTGAAAAACTAAAAAAATTTAAAAAATGATATAATTTCAATGATTAAAAAAAAACATTCCAAAAACATTTTAAAAAAAACTTTAGATTTGAATATATAATTTTTAAATGAATAATTTTAAAGTCATACGCAATATAAATTATTTAAAAAATTCTACGTAAATAAATTATATATTGGAGTATTAAATTTTTTTTTTCATAAAATAAACTTTTTTAAGCATAGCAATAAAAATTTATTATGATAAAATGATTTATTTTATACATTTAAAAAAAAAACATACTCCGTATTTCATATATTAAAAATCATGTATTTAGATCTAAACCTCATTTTATTTACTAAACATTGATCGATTAATTTTTTGAGAGAAGATTTTTTTGTGAATTCTATTTATATGGAAGTGATAAGATTTGTGATATAAAATAGGAATACTGAAAAATAGAATAAAGAAAATATGATGTGGCAATTAAGCGGCATAAAATTTGTGCCCACCGGTGGGCATTATATCATTCCCGATGGAGGAACGGGAAATATAAAATTAAGGAATATACTTTTTTACACATTTCTTCACTATAAAATGTAGGGGTGTGCAAAGTATGGTTCAGACCGACCAAATCGACCGAACCAAACCAGATAATATGGTTCGATTTATAGTTTTTAGAATTGATTTTTTAAGTATGGTTTGGTTTACGGTTTTCACTAATGGAAAACCGCAAAAACCGAACCAAACCGAACTTATTATATATATATATATTATATAATATTATCTAAATAAATATTATAGATTTAGATCTCTATACTATATAATCCCTAAACTAGTAAACCCAAACATTTTTCAAGTCGGCAAGCTCAATTGCTCATAGCAGAAATCCTATCCATTATCTTCTGTTTACTACTCCCTCTATTTCATAAAGTTTGTCGCATTTCTCATTTTGTATAGAATTAAGGAACATATTTTTTTGACAAATTTACCCCTCATTATTTTCTCCCCTTTCTTCTCTTTTTCCTTTTATTTTTCCACCTTCCTTTATCACCATTTCTTTGACCTTTCCAAAAAAAAACCGTAATTAATATATTTCCAAAAGAATAGGGGCAATTTAGGGAGATCATTGATAAAATTAGGAAAAACGACAAACTTTTTGAAACAAATTTAAAGTCCAAATGCGACAAACTTTTTGGATTGGAGGGAGTAGTATTTAGCGCCTCTACGTGCATGACGTTCTTAGACTCTCACAATCTCACTCAATCAGAAATCTTGAAGAAGTTAAGATAGAAGCTTGTTGTTTATTTTAACGTGGTTATTTAGTTATTTTTTAACAACTAGTTTGTGAACGTTGAAATAGCATTTCGTCTATTCGAATTATATTTTGGATTATTGAGATTTCATTTTGTCTATTCTATTGAGATTGTGTTTTACATTTTTATTAATTATTGTGTGTAGGGAAAAAAAATGAGCAAAACTACGGTTTGGTCAAAACCGACCGAAATATTATGGTTTCAAACCGAACGGTTATTATAAATACAGTTTGATTTACGATTTTGAAAAAAAAAAGTTTATAGTTTGGTTTACGATTTACGGACAATTTGGTTAACCAAACTGAACCGTGCACACCCTAATAAAATGTATCAAGACAATACTTAACTTTTAAAAAATAATACATTAATATATTTACAATAAAAATGAAAGTTTTTGAAGTTACATGGATAGTTTAGAGAAATTGTTGATAAAATTATAAAGAGTCAATTTAATTAATTGAACAAAAGTAGAAAAATAGAGTGAAATCAGTTTAGAAGTCGAAAGTAGAGGTAGCATTATCCCAACTTTATTTATTTGTACAGGTAATTTCCTGTTTTATAGTATTTCATTTTCACAGGCTTTTGGCATGCGCAAAAGAGATGCTTCATGTGCTTCCCACATATGACTATTAGTAAATAGTCTTACGTACACAATTAAATTTATTAGTTAATTTCATCCACATTTTAATTTAATATTATTAGTCTCTTAATGAAATGTATTTCACTAATTATATTTGATCTCAATGGAATGTATTTCACTAGTTAGGATAGGATGTGTTTGGTTGTGAATTTGTTTTCCATTTTCTTGCTATTTTTAAAATATTTTCTTAATTGTCAAGATTATTCACTTTTAATTTTTAATACCGTTTAATCAAATTAAAGATAAAAATTTATATAAAATATTATACATATCAAGAAATATGCTTCAAATTAAATCACATCCGCGACTTTTGCCTTCCTCTTAATCGCGCTTCTTCCTCTTTACAACATCATTATTCTTTCTTTTGTCGTCTCTATATTGCTAATGAAGGACTATTTATATTGATAAAAGTTTGTATGAGATAGTCTCATATATAAGTCGAGTTTTCATCACTTATGTATTATTATATGATTCATGTACTTTGAATTTATAACTCTAATCGAATCACGTTTTAAATCAAAATAAGATATAAATGATAAAATGAAACCCCATCACATATATGCCCCCTACTATTAGTTGAGCCATATAAATATTACATCTATTAATTTAAGAAATAATTAAACCACAATTTATTTACTTTTATTAAAACAATCAACTTTGAAAGTGTAAGTGTTAATTATTAAGTAGAACAAAAAAAATCAGAAAGTATAAACAACATAAGATTAAAATACAATACAATTAAAATAGTTTTGACATAAATTTTAAATTAAAATATATGTGTACTTCATGGCAAAACCTCCACTTAAAACAAGAATGAATAAATAATGTTGTGCTAAATGTTAAAACATATAATTTTCACAATCGAAACTAAGATCTAATAACAAGTATATATTAAACCTGAAAAGACTAGGTGCACAACATTGTCAAAACCCTATATATCTATCTATCTAAATAAGCATATGTTGTACGAGGAGTTGTTACACTTCAACACAACTACAAGAGAACAATAATAACCATAATACCGTACCTAACAAAATCAACTAGAGTAGATATTAATTAACTTTTACTTCCATATTTAATAATGAAGTTTTTATAGATGTCAAACGCAAATCTAGAAACTTCATTCATGAGATCCTAAAAATCTCAACCCCCTTATTCATGCAGGCTTATATATTCCAAATTATTCTAGGTCCTTTTTTTTTTTTTTTATGTTTGTAGATGCAATCACATGATTCTCTTCAATTCGGGACTTTCAAGCTCTTCAGATTGATGTAGAACCTTCAAAATCTTCAACTTGTATATTACAACATTAAAATCAATATCAACATCAACATCAACATCAACTGCAACACTGAAATTAAAACTTATACACATATAAAAAATGTCGAATTCTGATGTTCTAACAAATGTGATAATATCACTAGTAACAACATCAACAAACTTAAAGAAGACTTGTTCCGATCATCGGCCATGGGCTAAGCCGAGGTTTTTTTTTTTTTTTTTTAATGAAGATTTCACGAGTGAAATAGAATTGAGATATTTGAGTTATATTTTTATTATTACTAATTTTTGCCACTTATATAATGTCATACCCTTTTTACTCAACAGATAATCTTACTTATCACAAATATAAATTGATGCCATATATGCCAAAGTGTATATAATGCCCTGCTAATAATCCATTGATTAATTACAAAAATGTTACTGAGTTATTTCATATAAAACCAATAATTTAGGGACATAAATATATATGTAAGTACTTTATATCCATTCGAAAAAAGAAGGTTCAACCATTATATAAAAACATTGTAATCTGCTTTTTAGATAGTATAATAGGTAACGACGCTAGTTATCTTTTGTATCCCAATAAAGGAAAAGCATAAACAGATGGAAATCATATAATAATAATAATAAATAATAAGATAATATAAAAAAAATACAGCTTTAATAGCGTCGAGTTAAAATGCACCTTTGAGGAGCATTAATGGAGCAATAATTGTTTATTTTAGTGATTAAATAACACTTTTCAAATAATTTATATATCTCAAATCTCGTAATCGCACCACTCAGCATTAAATTAAAATTAAGTACGGTAGGTCGACTAGGCAAAAAGAACTTGTAAAATAAGTATGTGATTTGGAATTATATATGTAAGACTATGCATAATTTTTTAAGGAAAATAAGCATCAAATTATTTATTTCATTTTAAGTTTGTACTCCTTAGTAAGAGTGTACTATTATGTAATAATAATTAATTTTATTAATATATGAACTTATGATTTTAAGTGTTTCTTTAATAATATCTTTATTTGCCATATATATATATATATAATTAATTAAATTTATAAATTACAGAGTATGGAAAAAATTGAAAGTTGAACAAATCTGATTTGAAAAAGATATGAGGGTATCATAATTAAATTTGACCACATATATTTTAATCTTCATTTTCTCACAATCACACATGTTAATATATAATAGATACTTTACAATCGAAATGGAATGAAAGTAAAAATTTAAATGAAATATGAATTACAATTCTTATGAATGAAATATAAGTATTGTTTAAAATGATTTATCACATTATGTTCATGATAATTAAGTATTTTTGCTTAATTATTTAATTATAAACTCCCATCTTCACTATAAAGTAAATGATTTAAAATTTTAATAACCATATCTTTCAGGGTCCATATATAAAACAATTTGATTCTTAAAAAAGTGGTTTGATAAATAATTTAAATAGTAGATCAACAAACAACAAACGTATTCATAGTGTAACAATCAATATCACTTATATATTCTACATATCATTTATTACTCATTACACATATTATATATATTTAAATTAGTGAAATATAAGATGAAATTAGTGAACTTTGCCTCTAATTTTGTCACGTCAAATTGTAGCCAGTGATGTACGCACACGTGGATAAAGAAATTATGGTTAAATAGTGAAAGTGAAAGAAATGAATTGCATTTTCTTCTTTTCTTGTTGGCTACACTAGCTAATTCATGCTCGTAGCTATCATTTTGTATATATCATAGTCGACACAAAGTTCATCCCCCTTCTGCTTGCTTCTGTCTGTGGCTACATACACTATGAAAAACAAAATTATTTCTTAAAATATAATAGATCAAAAATAATATATTTAGGAGTATACTCCGTACAATTTAAATTTAGATGATTTAAATATTTGCATTATACCATTGAATGCACACTTCAACTATTTATGATTGAGTGCACGTCTTGAAAAATACTAGTATTAAATTTGTGTGAAATCGTTCATTCCTTAAAGCATTTTCTTAATGACAAAAATTTGTGTGAAAGCGCATCATCACTTCTCAACATAAATTTATCACTTTTTAATGTAAAATGACCTCGATCTCCTATTAAATTACTACAAAATGAAATAAAGTATCTGAACACATTCAAAAAGTTGTTTCCTCAACTCCTATGTGCCACATTAAAAATAAAGTATCTAACGGTTGCACAAAATTTTATCCACAATAGTTAATACAGTTCTATCACTTTTAATAAAATATTTGTCTCAAGGCCTAGGAGAATGTTAAAGGGTCCAAGTTCACGTCTATACAGATTTATTAAGAATCGCGTCAAGGTCCATTATTTTGTAGCTAATTTGTGATGAAATAACAATTGATCATCATCGTCGTCAATTTGCGATTGAATATGAACAAATTTTGTCACTAAACTTGCTGCAATTGAAATTCTATCGCTAATTTTGTTACTAACTAAATTGTATAGTGCAACTGATGCATACGAACATTATCTGCGTAGAAAGAAACCGGAAACTTGTTCCACTCGTTAAAAAGAAAAGAAAGGAAAGAAAGATTGAGTAGGCATGAAAAAGACAACATAAGTTCCATGTGTGTTGTGTAGTGCAATCGAATGTAATGTGCATGATGATGATGAGCCAAATTTAAACAAGGTCAAACGGATCCTAATGTTACCACATTTCCATTAATCCCTTTATGCATGTTTGATGGGATTAACGTTTCCTCCTTTTTGTCCCCCTCTCTTGATTTCTTTACTTTTGTGTTGGGTTTCTATCACCCTCTACCTACCTTTTCTTTAATTGGACTTGCATGAGCCATTGCTTTTCTTTGCTTCCCTAATCCAAACTGGCCCACCCTTCTCTTTCTTTAATTTGCTCTTGAATCAATAATAAAAAAAATTGCTTTGAAGAGTTGGTGTGTGTCAAGTGGAGAGAATTTGACCCACCATCTCTTATTACTACCCCATTTAACGACATTGATAAATCCAGTTCGATTTTCCTGTGTCACTTTTTGTATTTCAAACTGAATTTTACCTACTGAATTATTAACACGCGCGCACGTTCGTTCGTTAATAAGTTTTTCTTTGCCCGTCCTCGTATCATACATTAATCAGGATTTGAAACATAAGGTGGAATGCAAAAACTGATAGTACCATTTTCTCAAATTATCACATCGATCATATAAACTAACCACTCATCAGTACTTTTCCTTCCATTTCAGTGGCACTAATTCTTTTGAAGAAAAATGATTAAAACGTACTGAAATGGATAAAAGGGCGGGTGGCATGCTTGGTATTTTGTGGCAGTAGGTGCACTGTTGATGAATCAACGCTTCTCCTCTAGTAATGTGGTCCAACATTTTCACTTTGCATGTGCATAAAAGGCCCTTTTTCCATCACATAATCTAAATGTATAATTAGTACATATACACACTAAGTTTTAGGTACGTCTTACGGCCCATATCACACAACATTGCCTAATTTATCGGAGATACTCTTGTCACTGAAAGAATTCATGAATCGAACCCAGGTCATTTTGCCCGGTTTGCTCTGATAACATGAAAGAATTTCGTCTCATCTAAAAGTCTGAACTTGTGGAGAGGTGAGAAATTAATTCTTGTATATTTAATTCCTAACAGTCACTTGTCACACTAATCTTAAACTACAGTTTGGGTTCCTCCTATCTTAAGGATTTAATTAAAAGTTGTTACGTTACACCTTAGCTTTGTTATGGACTGTTGCACTTCGTCATTAGATAAAATAATTAATTTTTGTGATTTTTCTTCTACTAAAATGTTCTTATAGTATTTTTTTTTTTAAATATTTCAAGAGTTCTTTCCCAAGAACCAGGCTAGACAACAAATTTGAGGCTCAATAGATAACCCAACAAGCCGAGGCCAAACCGAGAGAAACACGTATCTCCAACGGACCCGTCCCATCCCATATATATGTCATTTTATAATTAAATATTTTTATTAATTTTAAATTAAAATGATATATTCATAAATTATTATTTATTACTTTAATTTATTAGTAGGGTGATGCACTATGGTTGCTTTTTGCATAGAACAAACACACTTGCTAATACAAGGAGCAAACATAATAAAATAAAAATATATGTTGAATTAACGGTCTAATGATATTTAAAATATTATTTTTTATAAGTCAGAGCAAAGTCTGTCTTATAGTAAAAAGACCCGAGTATTGTTTGTTACTAATTAAGCTCAAAAATACTATTGCTCAGCACAAAGTATTAAAGTATGATATGTTGCAAGCTAAAATATTACAAATTCAAATTGTGAATAATCATTATTTGAATGTCCATTATAATTTTTTTTTTTTTTGAAGAATGTCCATTATAATTGGAGAATATTTATAAAGAAGGTCATTCATACACCTACCTTCTTAATAAAGGACAACTAATAAAATCTTTTTAAAAAAGGACAAAAACACATGTTAATAACCCATTATGCCCTTATCTTTTTAATATAATTATTTAATTAATTTAAGATATAATACATTCCTTAACACACGCCTATTTAATATATAGTCAGAAACGGTTATCTTCATCCCTTCCGTTGTGATCTGGGAGGTTTTTCACGCTGCTGAAAAATTCCAGGTTAGTATTTCTGGTCCTTGTCTTGTTCGATCTGGACCAAGGCAGCGCTTATTTCTGAAATTTGTCGCTGGAAAGAGTTTTCTGTGATGAAAAAATGCGATCAACATGTGGATTCGGAGGAATCCAGGTTAGGCCTATTTAATATATAGTCAGTTTTCAATTTATGCAAAGATCGTGAGAATTGATTTAATTCGCTTGACTTTCCCTTTTCAATTTCCAATTCGAATAATACAGAATCAATGTTTGATCAATTTGAGAAGACTAATGTTAATGGTGAATAGGATAATTCAATGGAATAGAAGGAACAATGTGATTTTTAAAGGTGAAGAGTTTGCTGCGGAGAAGGTGGTTGATAGCATTAAGGCGTCATCGAAAACACTTTTGACGATTGGCTTAGGAAACCATTGTTGTGCATTTAGAAGTGGAGGACGATTATTTCTGTCTTTCATATAATGTTTTTTTTTTCTTGCTTTGATGCTGTGATTCTGTAACTCATGTTGGAAGGTATTCCTGATGCTCTTTGCAATAAAATCTTTGGCTATTTTCAAAAAAATAGGTGGATTTAAAGGTGGATTTGAAGAAATCAGAACCAGCTATGGTGCCTCAAGATCAATCTCACCGATCCCCTTGGGGGAAATTATTGTTAAGGTCATTTCACTAAGAGTTTTATCTAATAGGGCATATGTTTTTTTTTTAAATCTATTAAGGTGAAAATGGCACCTAATAAGACATTGTTGCCCTTTACCAATTTAAATAATTTGAAATTAATAAATATTAATAATTTGAAATTAATAATTTTGAATTAATGCAGTCCTAGTTATACGCACCTTCCAATTATTAAAAAATTCCTAAAATTAAGCAATTCGAATTAATTGTTAATTATTCAAACAAATAAAATTAAAAAAATCTGCATTTTATGATCCTTTCAATTATTCAAATATTCCTAAAATTAAGCAATTCGAATTAATTGTTAATTATCCAAACAAAAAAAGTTAAAAAATCTGCATTTTATGATTTAGAAATAAGCGTGTCATAGAGTATACAATTCCCCATATGTTGAATATGCATATATATATATATATGAAATAGATTATGAATTTTAATATGAACAGGGAAATGAATTTTGGTATGTATGGGTTATGAAGACATATGTTCATTTCAATATGAAGTTTTATGAAATAGATTATGAATTTTAATATGAACAGGGAAATGAATTTTGGTATGTAGAAATGGGTTATGAAGACATATGTTCATTTCAATATGAAGTTTAAAACGGCATACAAGACTGAATTTTTTGGTATGCATAAAATAACATGAATCAATGTGCACAGAGTGACATGCATATCAATATGCAAAATAGATGTGCACATTTGTAAATGGCATATTAACACAGGGGTTTGTTGTGATGTAGGGATTTCATACTTAATTCAGTTAATATCACTGAAAAGAAATGTTCAGAATAATAAGACGAAGACATAAAATGATAATGCCTACATCGGTATCCATGTTTCATATGGAATAATATTTCCTATAGATTGTCAATCATAAGAACACTAAAACAAAAATCCACTAGAACAATAAAAATAACATATATATCGACATGGACTGCATAAATTTGATGCTTTCAAGATTTTGGCACATACATTTTCGAGCTTGTGCTTGATCCTCTCTTCAGCAGTGCCAAATCTTTGCTTTGTCTTCTTTCCCTTGACTCCAAGCCTTCTGGGATCTCTCTTATTGGCAGATTTTCGTATCTTCTTCTCTCTCATTCTCTGAAGCTTCAGTCTTTTCTTTGTCTTCCACTTCTCCTTCTTCGGTGGCTCAATCTCTTCGGTCTCAAACATGGGTTTTCCCTGTGATGATATTACAACGCTCACTGAACCATGACTGAAGCTTCTCGACTGACATAACCATGGAAAATTATCTGGGTTTTGATGCAGGTGACCGGAAGGCCTTAAGAGAGTAAATATCGGTTCTGGTTTCAGAAGAATTTGCCTGATGGTCGAAAAAAAATAAACAGATATAACAAAACATAATAGGAAAACTAAGCAATATGTTGCAGATTACAATTTCTGGACATATAACTTATACATATATTTCTATCTGCACAAAAGAGTAGCACACGAGATCGAGCGAGTATACCTGAAAGAGGTAGAACGGTGTAGAAGTGAAGATACTCTGCATAGAGTTTTTAGCAGTGGATTTGCCATTTGACAAAGACATTAGCCCTTTCAACTACCTATGGCTGCAACAATTTCCAGGCAAGCACGAAAACTCTATTATTAAGAACACATTTGCGGGTGTAATGGTAAACGATACAACTCTTTGAATATTAAAACCTTGAATTCTCCAAATCAAGAATGGAAAACAGAACATATATCATTCTATTTCTAACAAGCATTCTGTCAAACAGGTAGGGGACAAAACTCATAACATTGAGTTTTCGATCAAGCAACAATTCTAAAAATTCCATCACACAAACCCATAACTTCCCACCAAAATTAAAGCTTATTTTTCGATTATTCAGATTCACTCGAGAAAAAAACAGAAGGTAGATCATTCTATTTCTAACAAGCATTTCGTCAAACAGGTAGGAGACAAAACTAATAACATCTAGTTTTTGAACAAGAAACAATTCTAAACATTCCACCAAAACTAAAGCTTATGTTTCGATTATTTAGATTTACTCGAGAAACACATATCTTAAATCCACACCAGAAACCCACAAAAACATAACAATCATCAACTTCAATTATCTCGCTCCGAGTATTGCACAACCCTCAAACTCAAAACCAGCAAACGCAACCTCTCTTCTCCACTGGAAAAAAGTAAATTTCCACAAATCAAAATTAAAATAATAAGCAAATGCAGTTCAAATTTCCCATCCCAGATCAATTCTAATGATACAAATACAGAACATAGTAACGAAATGAATAAAAAAAGAAGTAAAAACACAACATTAAATTACCTCGCCTCCAAGATAAGCAAGATCACCGGAAGCCGTCAAAGCAGTGTCGTGAAATGCTGATCTCCCCAATACCTTAACCGCTTCGTTCTCCACCATATGCTTCCCTCCCAAAATTTTCAAAATAGTCGTTTTCCCTGCAACACCGCCGCACAATAATGAATCTGATATTATTTACCAGAAATTTAGATAGATCCATGAAACTAACCAGCGCCATTGGAGCCGACAAGAAGGCAGCGATCGCCGGGGGATAGAGAGATGGAGAAATCTTCAATCAAAGGTTTGGCGCCCGGCGGAGGATATCCGTCGATTCCGGGGTAGGTGAATTTGATTTGTGACCTGCACTGTCGGTTGAGCTTTGTCCACCGCCATGGATCGTTTTCAGGCGCTAATGTTTCAATTTGTTGTGTCGATTGTAGCAGAAATTGTGTTTTCTTTTAAAGGGAATTAAATGTGAGTTATGCGGATGAGAGTATGGTTGCGTGGCTTCACACCATGGCGAAGGGGGCGACGACCGTGGCCATGGAGGGGGCGGCGGGGAGGTCATGGGCAGCGACGACGGCGGCAAGGTGGGTGTGGCGACCAAGGTGGGGAGGGAGCTCGACCGATTGGGGTGGGTGAGGGATCTAGGGTTTTGTTTTTTTGGGGAATGAATGTGCCCTATAATTTGGGAATTAATTGATAACAATTAATTATGAATTTAAATTTCGAATTACATTTTAAATATATAAATTAAAGGAGTATATGAATATTAGGGGTAAATACGGTTTTTTGACACAAAAATGACCTTATTAGGAAATTTTAAAAGTTGTATGTTTTAGTTGTTTAATAGTCTATAAAAGTGACCTTATTAGGTAATATTCTCATCCCCTTGTCCTTCACAGCCCTTCGATTAATTCCTTAATTTGAAGTATATGCAAACCAAAAGCACATCTACGCACGCATTGTCAATTTGCCTTGTATAATTATGTATTACGCCCCTTTACTCGTGCTTTTTCTCTTATTTACCCGAGAAGGCTGGTGTTAATGGCTGGTGTTAATGGTGAAGCGATGATTCAAGATAAGATCTAATTTGCATTAAATTCATTTTTCTGCATAATGATATTTGTATACGCACATAATTAACGCACACTTCTGCATTATTTATTTCTTGATGCAACTTTAATTCTGCATTATTTATATGCTCATGCAACTTTAGTATTTTTTTTTCTGCATTACAGTCACCGATTTTTCTGCAGATCTTTCTGCATAATCAAGTCAGAGATTTATCTGAAAAACATATCTAATTTGATTTGACGATTTTTCTGCAGATCTTCAAGTCTGAAAATTAAATTTAATATCAGAGCTTTGGGGAAAATGCAATTGAATATCAGAAATTTGGGGAAGACTTGAATATCAAAGATTTGAGGAAATATTTGGGAAAGAGTTGAATATCAGAGCTTTGGGAAAATTCCTAAAATTGAGGCGGTGATTTGGGGAAGATTTGAATATCAGAGATTTGGCAAAGTCCTAAAATTGGGGAAGACTTAGTAATTAATGACAATTTGCATTCAAAATGGAAAATTGGTTGACTTAATATTATATTAAAACGTAATTTTGAATATTGAGGGTAAAATGGTACATTTAAGTTGGATTTTGACCTTAATTTGAAACTATTTTAAATCAGTTCCTTATTTAAAAAAACATTAGGTGGAAACACCTAATATGTGAAATCCCCTTATAATTGAAAAAAGAATGAGTAGTTTTATGGGTTGGTCTATTAATCTGAACATTATGGAGTACAGTAATTTTTAAGCTACTAATTAAATGTTATATAAGCTTAACATAATATTTATTACTCCTATCATGTTCAATTAGATCTATACTGGTTTCCAATGGAAGATAGTATTATATTAGTGTGACACATCCGCATTAGGGGAAGAATGTGACAGACTAAAGTTCGGATTAAACTCGACTCATTTAAATTATAATTCAGATTCAGATTTTTCTAAAAAATCATTTATTTAAATAGGTTAGACTTTTTGAATCTTTAAATCTCGAAAGACGGACCTATTTAACTTTCACTATATAATACTCCGTATATAATACATAAATATATAGTAACTATGAATACATAATACATGAAATATATATATATATATATATATCATATTACGCTTCAAGTATGGAACTATGGGTTACTGGGTAACAAGCCAGATCACCCAGTAAATCCTAAAATCACAACATGAATATAATTACTTTTAAATTTGAGGTTTGAGGTAAAATTATTTAATTTGAAGAGACTTTATAAGACTTTAAATAGGTTTTAGGCTCGACTCCTTTATTAAAAATGCCACACTTAATTTTACTAAAAAATCTATTACATCCTTACTCGATGTCGAGCAATTGGTGTAATTTTGATCTAATTTTGAATAGTTTTTTTAGTTAAAGTTATTTTTTATTATTAAAAAAGAATCAAAAAAATATTATTTTATGTGATAAAAAATTATCAATTCATATAATGAAAAATATTAATTTTATATTGAAAAAATATTTATACTGTTTAGCCTATATACTAGTAATATTTCTCATTAAATATTTACACCTTTTTAATGAATGAATCAAGTTTTGGGAGAGTTTTTTTTTTTCTTTTTAAACTTCAAATAACATTCAATTCTTAATAGTACTATTAGTGCATACTGTATCATATATTTTTTTTTTGAAGCAATTAAAATTTTTGACCATACAATTAAGTGATTCTATATACAATATTTAGATTATAAAAATAAAACACCACTTATATACATGAATCTAATTTAATTATACACCACGCACACATACATTTTAGAGGCTAACTTATAATGACAAAAGATTATATGCACAAATTTGAATGATTGCTACTTCACTTTACATACACAAATTGAACAAATCTTATCTAATTTTTACTTTACCACTTTTGCCCTAAGCTCCAAAAAAAAAAAATCTTCAATCGACGTAGTCGACCAATTTGGGCCACGACTTGACCACATGCCCAAGCCCAACTACTCCTCCACATGTGATGCATAATTATTGATAAAAACTCGTATAAATTCGACCTATTCTCGTTATATGATTCATGGATTTATAGAACTCAATCAAAGTTCTTAAATTATTATCCAATAATGCCCCAAACTATATATATATATGTTGGATGATAGTAGTATTATTTAATTGAAGTATATACAATGATATTCACCAATGTTAATTGTTTTTTCAACAAGAATTTTTGTTACTTGGAGTATCATTTTGCAATTATCTTAAAGAATTAAATGTTCACAATTTAATTTTACACCTCTATTATTTTGTGTAATATATACATTACTAGTTCATATCCTTTTTTCAGTTTTAGACCATGTTTATCGGCTGATTCATGCCCAAGTTATCAAAAAAAAAAAAAAAAAAAAAAAGGAAAATTAAAATGTTTTGAACAATCTTGGTTGATGAACAACCAACAACAACAAGGAATAACCAAGCAAGTGTGGGCCCAGTTAGGTAATGTTTTATTCCAAAAAAATATAAGTATGACACGTGTCAATTTTTTATTCGTCGGTTATATTTTATTTAGATAATTTTCGATTTTCATTTATGTAACACCCGCTAATTTCCAATCACCATAAGTTATTAAAAATAAACAAAATATTATATTTTCTTTAATATAATTATAGTATGATAAATATATGTGTATAAATTATTGAAGATATTATTGAATTATAAGATTTTCTACCCTTAAAAGAGATATCAGTTTTGGTACATACATGCACATACGAAATCAACTTTAACATTATTATTATTATTTAAGATGGAAATAACCTTGATCAACACGTTAGAATTCACAAATCTAATCCCGAGTTTCTCAGTCAATTAGAATTTCAATTGGGAGACAAATTTTCTCTCCTAATTCCCCTAATTATTCTCCTAATCCCAAATTATTCTCAACTAATTCTATCTCTTCCACTCTTATTTTATGATACGGTAATTTTCTCAAACCAATCACAGAAGATAAATCTCTTCTCCCACAACACGTGATATAGTTTCCTCCTTTCTGGATCAGAAGTAGTAGCGCCACTCTAGCTCGAAAGAAGTAACGTATCTTTCTTATTCCTCTTGTTTATTCAATTGTCAAAATCTACGTAGTACTGGTACGTTTTCAAAACAAATTTACTGCTTAATTATAAATTGCTTTCCACGTCAATTCAAATGGTTTTAATCTACATTCTGTTAGACATGGGTTTAGTTAATGGATTCGGAAATTTTAATTACTCAATTCCTTTCAAGGACTTCAAATACTTAGTTTCGTTGCCTGAGTTCCTTCCTTAAGAACATAAGTCTGGTTCTGATACTTTTAGTTTGTTTTTTTTTTGTTATTGAGAGATCTTAATTTTTTTTAAAGAAAATGGCCAACGTATTTTCTTAGAAAGTTTGTGATGATCGAACACGGCTGATTTATATAAATATACTTATCAGAAGTTGGGTTATTAATTTAGTTACTAATTAAACTTATCAAAGCTTCTATTTATTCCATAAGTTATTTAGTTAGTTTCCACTTACTGTTATATTATTAGTAACTACTATTAATTTTATATAAGTTTTTACAAGTCCCGTATATGCTAGTGAATATGTTACTAATTAATAATTTATTAGGCAATTCTATTTACATGTTACTAATTAATAATTTATTAGGCAATTCTATTTACTGAGTTGTTGTCTATTTTGTAATTACAAAGATTTAGTATAATTGTTCCGAATTAGCCTGGCAAGAAATTATCAATTTAATATTAGATATTACTTACTCTTTAATTTAATAATAATGGTAACTCTAAGTTATATTATTTAATGTTAGGTGACGATAATCGTGAGGAGTAGGCTATATAGCACTATTGCATCCATTTCATACGCGACTTATATTTCAAGGTGGGATTTTCTTACTATGTATTCACTTTGTCACCTTTAAATGTTAATTGTGAATTTAATTGTTGCTTAGCTACATGATCCTATGTTTATGATTATTATGGGTTATTTCGACGGAAATGTCGTTATAGCTAAGTTATGCTTATTATGGGTTATTTCGACGGAAAGGTCGTTATAGCTAGCGGGGACGACGGTCCGGGATGGTAAGATCCTTGGGGGCAACTCCACCGTATACAGATTGGCCAATTTAATTGGTTAATATATGGAAGACTTATGTACGCATGTTTGTGAGTGTATGATTTTATTTGCATTGATATTTAACTGTGACAAAGGGAATCCCACTGAGCTAGTTGTTTGCTCACCCCAATAATCTTAATATTTTCAGATTGACGGAGTTGCGGTGGAGGGACGGTGAACGTGGATGTCTAGACATGCAATGTTTTTCCTTATAGTATTTTTGCTTTTAATTAGTTGGTTGCATCTCGAGTTAGACTTAGTTGTTCACTAATGCACTATTTGATTTCTTTGAAACCAGCTTTTGAGCCTTACTTGAATTGAATTAAGGTTTGGTAATATTTTTCTTTAAGAAATTTGAGTATTATTAAATATTCCGCTGCAAATCATTTTATAAACTCATAAATTCGAATTTCATTAGCACTCAAAGTATGTTTTCATCTAGGCCCTAAAATTCGGGATGTGACAGAGTGGTATCAGAGCAGGTCTACGTTCTTGTAGACTTGTTAAAAAAAAAACTTTCTTTTAGTGTCAATTATTTTAACCTTTATATGCACGCATTTATAATATTTATAAGTTATAAGTTATGACATCCACCACTGCCCACTGCTTCAACTCCAATAAGGTACGTTATTGTTGAGATTGGTACGATTTACAATAAGAATTATGTTATGTAAGAATTATGATAGAGTAGGTATGACAAGATATTTATTTTTAAATAATTGATAGATAAGATGAACACATAGTACAAGGCTTAAGTGTTTATTTTGTTTTCCAAGGAACGAGGAATTTTTAAAGATTTATAAAAGGAGATAATGACTTGTTACTATATTGATAATGACTAGTAGAAATAGAAACGATGCCGCCACGTCGACAACCTATTCAAAATCAAGTAGAAGAAAACCAGAATCAAGCCAACAATGAGCCTCAAAACTTACGAACTAATGCTAGCATCGTGGAGCAGTTTCGTCGTTATAAACCACCTACCTTCAACGGGCGTGATGGACCCACGACAGTCGAGGAGTGGTTACGAGCTCTTGAGCGCGTGTTTCGCCTTCTCGGATGCACAGACCATCAACGTGTGACTTGCGCTGAGTTCCAGCTAGTGGAGGACGCTGACCATTGGTGGGAAGGCTACTGGAGATCAAGAACAGATGAAGAACGTAACATACTAGAATGGAATGGATTTAAGGAGATTGTTATGGAAATGTTTTACCCCGAGACCTATCGGGAGCAGATGGAGTCGGAATTCTTTGAATTCCAACAAGGAGGCTTAACTTTGGAGGAGTATGAGAGAGAGTTTAGTCGGTTGGCCCGTTTTGCCCCACACATGGTAGATACCGAACGAAAGAAAGCCCAGAAATTCAAGAAGGGACTATGTCCTGAAATACGCAGTATCCTTGCTAGTCACGGGGACATGCCTTTTAGTAATCTGGTGAAGAGAGCAGGGGAAATTGCAGCAAGTCAACAACTTGATAAGAACAGTCGAAAGCCAACTGAAAATTTTGGAAAAAGAAAGAGAGAAGGATCAAGTGAAGGGGATGATGGAAGTAACAAGCGAGAGAGAGCTAATGAGGATGTAGGAAGCAATAAAATATCAGATAGACGTACTTGTCCGCAATGTGGAAAGAATCATAATGGTGAGTGTTTGTTGGGCCAAAATCGATGTTACTGGTGCAAGGAACAAGGACATGTGATAGCTGAATGCCCAAAGACGAAACGTGGAGCTGGTGCAAAAGGACCAAATGCGGGAAGCGGTGCTAGAGCTCGAACTTTTGCCATGGGACAGTATAATCAAGGTACATAACCAATTTCGAGGACGAAATTTATTTTAAGGAGGATAGGATGTAACACCCGCTAATTTCCAATCACCATAAGTTATTAAAAATAAACAAAATATTATATTTTCTTTAATATAATTATAGTATGATAAATATATGTGTATAAATTATTGAAGATATTATTGAATTATAAGATTTTCTACCCTTAAAAGAGATATCAGTTTTGGTACATACATGCACATACGAAATCAACTTTAACATTATTATTATTATTTAAGATGGAAATAACCTTGATCAACACGTTAGAATTCACAAATCTAATCCCGAGTTTCTCAGTCAATTAGAATTTCAATTGGGAGACAAATTTTCTCTCCTAATTCCCCTAATTATTCTCCTAATCCCAAATTATTCTCAACTAATTCTATCTCTTCCACTCTTATTTTATGATACGATAATTTTCTCAAACCAATCACAGAAGATAAATCTCTTCTCCCACAACACGTGATATAGTTTCCTCCTTTCTGGATCAGAAGTAGTAGCGCCACTCTAGCTCGAAAGAAGTAACGTATCTTTCTTATTCCTCTTGTTTATTCAATTGTCAAAATCTACGTAGTACTGGTACGTTTTCAAAACAAATTTACTGCTTAATTATAAATTGCTTTCCACGTCAATTCAAATGGTTTTAATCTACATTCTGTTAGACATGGGTTTAGTTAATGGATTCGGAAATTTTAATTACTCAATTCCTTTCAAGGACTTCAAATACTTAGTTTCGTTGCCTGAGTTCCTTCCTTAAGAACATAAGTCTGGTTCTGATACTTTTAGTTTGTTTTTTTTTTTGTTATTGAGAGATCTTAATTTTTTTTAAAGAAAATGGCCAACGTATTTTCTTAGAAAGTTTGTGATGATCGAACACGGCTGATTTATATAAATATACTTATCAGAAGTTGGGTTATTAATTTAGTTACTAATTAAACTTATCAAAGCTTCTATTTATTCCATAAGTTATTTAGTTAGTTTCCACTTACTGTTATATTATTAGTAACTACTATTAATTTTATATAAGTTTTTACAAGTCCCGTATATGCTAGTGAATATGTTACTAATTAATAATTTATTAGGCAATTCTATTTACATGTTACTAATTAATAATTTATTAGGCAATTCTATTTACTGAGTTGTTGTCTATTTTGTAATTACAAAGATTTAGTATAATTGTTCCGAATTAGCCTGGCAAGAAATTATCAATTTAATATTAGATATTACTTACTCTTTAATTTAATAATAATGGTAACTCTAAGTTATATTATTTAATGTTAGGTGACGATAATCGTGAGGAGTAGGCTATATAGCACTATTGCATCCATTTCATACGCGACTTATATTTCAAGGTGGGATTTTCTTACTATGTATTCACTTTGTCACCTTTAAATGTTAATTGTGAATTTAATTGTTGCTTAGCTACATGATCCTATGTTTATGATTATTATGGGTTATTTCGACGGAAATGTCGTTATAGCTAAGTTATGCTTATTATGGGTTATTTCGACGGAAAGGTCGTTATAGCTAGCGGGGACGACGGTCCGGGATGGTAAGATCCTTGGGGGCAACTCCACCGTATACAGATTGGCCAATTTAATTGGTTAATATATGGAAGACTTATGTACGCATGTTTGTGAGTGTATGATTTTATTTGCATTGATATTTAACTGTGACAAAGGGAATCCCACTGAGCTAGTTGTTTGCTCACCCCAATAATCTTAATATTTTCAGATTGACGGAGTTGCGGTGGAGGGACGGTGAACGTGGATGTCTAGACATGCAATGTTTTTCCTTATAGTATTTTTGCTTTTAATTAGTTGGTTGCATCTCGAGTTAGACTTAGTTGTTCACTAATGCACTATTTGATTTCTTTGAAACCAGCTTTTGAGCCTTACTTGAATTGAATTAAGGTTTGGTAATATTTTTCTTTAAGAAATTTGAGTATTATTAAATCTTCCGCTGCAAATCATTTTATAAACTCATAAATTCGAATTTCATTAGCACTCAAAGTATGTTTTCATCTAGGCCCTAAAATTCGGGATGTGACAATTTATTTACTTTAAAAAAATAAAAATAAAAAATACTAAAATTCATAAAATTAAATTCTCTATAAATAAAAACCAATCTTGATATGTTTTGGATCACAATTTCATACACTCACTTTTCTCTTTTTCTAATTTTTTTCTATTCTAAATTGTGTTAATTATTCTTTTTATATTTTGAATTTTTCTCTATTAAATAACTGTATATATTTTATAAATATTGCGTAAATATTATAAAAAAATTAATAATAGATATACTTATTCTATTATAAAAGAAATAATTTATTAAATGTTGGTTGTGGATAAATTGTGAAAAAAATGAATTTGGACTGTGGTGTAAAATGGATAGGTGGAGAAGTGAGAAATGAATTTTATATTTAGTAGAAGGACAACTGACTTGTTATGTCAACTTCAAATAAAACTTTATTAGTGAAAAGTGTGAAGTTTGTGGATTGTCATTTTACCAATCCTGCTGACAGCTACAGGTAAATTAATGGACTCGAGTGCATGTTGTGCACCCTAATCCATGTTGTACTTTTTGGTAAATGGTGTTGCACTTTTTAATTATTAAACTGTATAATAATATTTTTAGTAATAATTGAAAAGTGCAACACCATTTATCAAAAAGTGTAAGTTAGTAAACTGAAAAGTGCACATGAACTAGGGTGCACAGCATGCACTCGAGTGCATACTAGACTTTACCATTAATAGATTAGACTACTATCCAACTTAATTTATGCTCGGAAAAAAAAAAGGTTCTACTTTATATACTTTATAACTCTGTGTTACAAAAATCGACCTAAGAGTTGTATAGACTTTAGATGGTAATAGGAATTAATATATAAAAATTAAAATTTTCATATCTACAAATTCAAATTTTTAAATGAAACAAAATTCTTTGCTGGTATCAAAGTCATTAGGCTCACGTCCACATGTTCTAAGTTCGATGGAATTCTTTGAGATGGCAATCGATCATTCTAGATTTCCAATCTCTCATTTTAGATTTAAGTTCTTTCCAACCTCTCATTTTAGATTTATAAGAACTTAAAGCTTACTTATAAAAACTCGTGAGCGTATATGTGAATCTTTAAAGTGCTGAGTTGTGTGTTTTGTAAACTAACGTATAATGACATTTAAGAATGTAAACAATAAACAACACAAAGGGTATAGGGGTGTGAAACACAACACTTTTCATCATTCACTATTCCCAATTAGTTTAGGAATTTTCCTTTTATCGGATTATAGGTTTATAGTGTAGTCTTTTAAGTCAACTCTATCACAACTTACTAGGATGCCTCTAGGATGAATTTTGAATTCAAATTGAAAGTATGAAAATTATGTTTGATAAAAAAAAAATGCAATAAAATTGATAATAAACAAATATTTTATGCTCTTTTTTTTTTTTGAAGTAACAAATATTGTATGCTAGAATTAATTATTTGATCTTTTAAGTATCATTTACACATTTATTTGTCTATGTAGACTACATAGGAATGATAGGCTAAAACTAAATGTAATTCTTCAAAATAATAGTACAAAATATTTATCTTTTAAGGGCATGTTTATTGTTTGATAACAAATACTGATTATCTAATATTATGATGATATCTAAATTTTATACGGAGTAAATTTTAAAGCATAATCTACCCTTAATCTAAGTTATTAAACAATTAATAAAATGATACGGAGTATATAGTTAATTTAAGCTATCAAACATGGCCTAAGATGATAGTTAAACAGAGCGAAATGAGTATTTGAGTACAACTTTTAATTTTGCATATTATCAAGATTGTAATAAGAAGGATAGTTAGTTTCTTTATTTTAGATTAGTAGTTATCTATTTAAACTGCTATTAGTTATTTAGGTAGTTATTTTCTCTCTCTTTGTAATTGGTTTATAAGAAACCTTCAACCTCGTGTAAACTCACTTGTTAATTATTTTTCTGAATTCAATTCATTTTCTTGTGTGGAAGAACATGTTTTTTTCCAATTTAATCTTTGTTTCATGCCTTTACATGTTATCAGTATAGCGTTCTCGATCTTCCCCGCTTTCGTCTATTCAAGGAATTAGGGCTTTTCTTCCTCATTCCTTCGACGATTCCTCCGTTTGAGCAGCCTTTTTTTGTTTCTTTCACCTTTGTGTTTTGCCATTCTTTAAAATCTTCGAATGGCACATGATCCAAATTCCCTAGACCCAGCCAAAAACCCCCTTTCACCTCTCGCCCTGCATCACAATGATAACCCCGCAGTCGCGATAGCTCTCGATCCGTTAATTGGTTCGAATTTGGTCTCCTGGAGTCATGCCATCAAATGTGACTTGAGCGTCAAGAACAAATTGCCCTTGATCTAGATGTTTATCACACAAATTTACCTTCTTCCATTTCTAATTCTAGTGTCTCTACTAAGAAAGACAAACAATATCCTATTTCAGATTATTTGTTTACTGGAAATCTTTCCAAGCCCTTTCTCTCCTATACAGCCAATATTTCCCAAATCATAGAACCAACATCTTATAAGCAAGCCATGAAAGACATTAATGGGCAAAAAGCCCATACATAGAACTCCAGGCCCTTGAAAAGGCCAATACATGGACTCTTGTCCCTCTTCCTCCCACCAAACATTCCATTGGTTGCAGGTGGATATACAAGGTGAAATACAATTCTGATGGCTCTATAGAAAGATATAAGACCAGGTTAGTGGCCAAAGGTTACACTCAACAAGTAGGTATTGATTTCTTTGACACTTTCTCTCATGTAGCTAAGATCACTACCGTTAGGATTCTACTTGCTATAACTGTAGCTAAAAACTGGCACTTGCACCAACTTGATGTTAATAATGCTTTTTTACATGTTGATTTAGTTGAGGAGGTTTATATGTCACCCCCTCCAGGGTATGATACTCAAAACAGAGTTTGTAAATTGAATAAAAGCTTGTATGACCTAAAACAAGCCTCCAAACAATGGTTTCAAAAACTATCTGATTGATCTTGTTTCTGTGGGGTTTATACAATCTGTTGTTGATAATTCATTGTTTACTAAATCAACTGCATCTTCATTTAAAGTCATTCTTTGTTATGTAGATGATCTTATTGTCACAGGAAATTCTCTCCAAGATATCATTTTCATTAAAGAGCTCTAACTACTACCACATGCGAAGTTAAGTGGATTTTGTACATTCTTAAAGATCTTCATGTCGATCATGATCAACCAGCAGCCATGTACACAGATAACAAATCTGCCCATGCCATGGCCCATTGTTAGAGGAATTAATATACAAGAATTAATTCTCACCCTCTCTACAAGTTCGGACTTTTAGATGAGACGAAATTCTTTCATGGTATCAGAGTAAACCGGGCAAACGACCTGGGTTCGATTCCTGTTGAAAGCACTCCACCCATTTAAATTGTCCACTCAATGGGCCTCCTCCCCAAAAAGGGTAAGAGGTGTTAATTCTTAATTCGGCCCACGAGTGAGGGGAGTGTTAGGAATTAATATACAAGAATTAATCCCCACCCTCTCTACCAGTTCGGACTTTTAGATGAGACAGAATTCTTTCACCCATAATCCTTGCTTTCATGACAAATCCAAACACATTTCTATAGACATTCACTTCACAAGAGAGAAAATTCACAATGGAGTCATCAAACTGATCCACATTCCTTCTCAAGATAACTTGACTGACATCATGACTAAGCCTTTGCCACCTTCCTTATTCAACCTTTTCAAATCCAAATTGGACCTTCATAAACATCCATGCACAATTTGAGGGGTATCAAGATTGTAATAAGAAGGATAGTTAGTTTCTTTATTTTAGATTAGTAGTTATCTACTTAAAGTGCTAATTAGTTATTTAGGTATATCAAGATTGTAATAAGAAGGATAGTTAGTTTCTTTATTTTAGATTAGTAGTTATCTACTTAAAGTGCTAATTAGTTATTTAGGTAGTTATTTTCTCTTTTCTTTGTAATTAGTTTATAAGAAACCTTCAACCTCTTGTAAACTCACTTGAGAATTATTTTTCTGAATTCAATTCATTTTCAACATGTTTTCTTCCAATCCAATCTTCTTTTCATACCTTTACTATACACATATGGTTGTAACCTCCAAAAAAAAAAAAAAATCATATTTACATATGAAACAAACGATTCCCCGAAAAAGTAGTTATGAGTATGACAAAGCAATCATCTGCTACAAAATGTATTATCATCCTTAAAAAACAGTAATTCCTTACAATTTGGAAGAACTCCAACTCTTTTACCCGCATTGTCTTTGCAGCACCAACTCTGTGTGCACACTTGAAGAACAAAAATATCATACCTAAAAGGGCAAAACAGCCGAAAAGAAAGACGACGAGTTCACCTACAGAATAAAGAACAAACCTACACAAGTTCAAAAGACGAAACAACAGATCAATAAATAGGCTCGTGTAATTGAGTAAGATAACAAAAGATCGATTGTCTAGCATGACTTCTATTCAAATTTGCGGTCAGGATCATATCTCGAGTTGTTCCAAGCATTTGATGGCCGTAGATTCATCCACGTCGCACATGTTGCTCGTTGTAGTTTCCTTTGCCACCTCAGCCAGTAACATCTTTGATGGCTCAGAAGCAGCAGCTGAGAATACGGGGATCGCCTGCCTGATACGTACAGGTGGCGCAACTTGATTGGGTGGGGGCTGCACCACACGGGCAGTAGGGAGTGGACGTGGTGGTGCTGAAAAAACTGGGACTGCAGTTCGAATTGTAACTGGTGGAGCAATCCCCCGATAAGGCATCCTACAATGATTGATGGGGACATAGGGAGCTGGCTCAACTGGAAACCTTGGAGTATGTGCGGGAGGTTGGAATAATGGACGAGGCTGTGACAAGTGGCTGTCATTTTGGATAGACGAAGGCCTGTGTTGAGAAGCATTTTGGTGACGGAATAATGGGAGGATTTTGGACGTTGACACAGTGGGCCGTTGTGGGCTCGAGGGACGAGGAGTTGAGGCTGAGAATCTTTTCTGAAAGGGTAGGGAAATGCTATTTGAGTTTGTCATTTCCAACTTGTGTTTCATACGGTAGTTCTGCAGGGCCCGTGCGATTCTGATCCGTTCCCGTTCCTCGTTGGTATCGTTTTCGGTTGAAGAACTTGCATCTTGCTGCGCCACTGAACAAAAACAGCAATTAAACAATAAGAAAAAATGTTCTAGGAGGTGTTTGCAAACTATAGAAACAGCTTCTAGAATCACTTATTTTCAAAAGCTGAGGGGAGAAAGCCTTTGAAAGTAAGTGATTCTTCTCCCTTTACTTTAGTTTGCAAACACCACCTAAGTAGGGAGAGAACCACAAGCAGGCATAACATGGCCAATCGAAATTATCAGGACAAAAACTTGTAATAACTTGGTTCACGTATCTGAAATCCTTGAACTCCATTGATCTTACCTAACAAACTCTAAATGGATCCTATAAAATACAAGAGGGTTCACATGACACAAGTTCACACAAATGTTACTAATTATCAGATATCAGTTTGGATAATCTACAAGCTATAGACAGTCTTTTTATTCCCAACTTCAACATCCACATTGCTTTTTCATGAAATTAGGGGGACATTTGGTTTAAAGTCTAAAATGAGAATCATCAAATACAAAATTACAACAATGAGAAGGTGGTTACATTTTTAGTGTTTTGCATTAATCTGTGAATAAGTTGGGACAAAAGATGTTTGTTGGTTGAGCTATAGTTGAATGATTGAGAACAAATGATTATAGGGGAATTACAATGAGAAGGTTACATTCTTAGTGTTTTGATTTAATCTGCAAATAAGTTGGGACAAGAATTGATTTTTGGTTGAGAAATAGTGGAATGATCGAGGACAAATGATTATAGGGGAATAGGTAGTTAATTGGAATGGGGTAGTGGTTAACTTATTTTGAGTCAAATTACCTCATACAAAGTACGATAAAGGTGAATTGATGATCATTAACCACTACAATTTCTCTATATTCATTTCCATTACCCTTGTATTTACACAAAAGACAATGTTAAACATATCTGTTAAACATATCCCACGATTGTGGAGATGATATATATAACACGAGAATTACTCAAGTAGAGCGAAAAATGAAGAAAGTTGCTTACATTGTTTTAATGACAACCAAGCGGCTAGAGCAGAATTCTTCTCAGCTTGCTTTTTGTTCTTTGCAGGTTCTCCCTTGAATGTGATTCCTGCCAATTCCACGATTCCTGTAAAGGCAGGAAGGTGTCCTGACCCGTACCTGTAAGTTGTGTAACGAGGCAATGGAGACCCAACTCTTTGTGCAATCTCTTGCAGTAGGTTCTTATACACTCCCGTCTCATCCTAACATAATTTTTCACAAACAAAGCCAAGATAGAAGTTTTAGAAAGGTCCCATCAAAACTCATAAAACAAGCTACAAGATGCATACGATTTCATGCAAGAGTAGGTCTCCTTGAATAAGGTTCACGTGAACTCACTCTTCAAAGTAATTTTGTTTACCATACAAAGTATCGCGTTTTAAAAAATGCTTGATTTTATGTGTTATTCTTCTCAAGATCAATAAACTGTAATACTTCGTATGCTAAACAGTACAATTACCTATTATAAGGCCTTCACTATTAAATGGCTGTGACTTGGAGCACTGTGTATACATTAAGAAAACACTAACTATCCAATGTATTATAACCCAACATTTTAATTTCTTCCATGCTATCAAATTATCGTCAATATGCAGTAACACGAGATCAATTGAGTGACTATGGCTGGCACACGCACACCATTTAACACAACCAAAATGAGCACCCGATAACTACTCGTAACCAAGTCCGGTATCAGGTCATTCCAATTGGAACCATACATTTACAGATCTCAATTCTAATCCAACACATATTTATTAACAATTGAATCTTGCATCATGAAAAGATTACTAAAGTCAACAGTTTCCAACTGTAATGCACATTTAATAGTCAAGATACTTGATGAAACAGACAGCCAATTTGAAATAGACTTAATTATTTTTCTTTAAAAGTATTAGGTGCATGGTCAAGGTATTCATACTGATTGCAACCTAATTAAATGATACGCACATAATAAAAAAATACAACCATAGAAGAAAATTCATGTAATGGGTCTTCATCACGCATCACTTCACTATAACTAACTAATAAATAAATTCAATTTTAAAATGATCCATACTTGCTTCTCCCATAGTGTATTATTGACTCTTCAACCTGTATATGAATTTAATTATGGAACAATGAGCTTCTTTTTCTTTCATCCTAATTTAGTGGATTTATTTAACATTATACAGGAGACAAAGGTATGGGCAGAATTAATGGTTTTTGCATTAAATATGGTCCCAAACACCTCCTTGAAACTTCCCTCTCTCGGAGTACTTTTTTCATACTACTGCAGTGCATTATTATGGCGGGGACTATTTCGTCATTTCACCAATGTGATCGGTGATTAGGAAGAAGAAATATACTCCTAGTCCTAGTCTCTAGCTAACTTACACACACACACCCGGCGCATGGTAGCAAAATTGGAAAGCAGAGAGACTCATTGATGGCGGAATACTAATAAATGAATTGAAAAAGAGAACGTACGAGAATACGGGCGGCGAGAGAATGTGAGGCGCCGTGGGAGGAGAGAGAAATGAGGGCGGCCTCGGCGGCGGCGTGTTCGGCGTGGCGTAAATTGGAGCAGAAATTAGGGCTCTCGAAGGTTTCGCCGTTGAAATTGACAAGGGCTTTGAAGCGCGGCGCGTGGTCAGGACCTTCCCTTATGCAGGTGTAGGATGGGAGGTTGAAGCAGCTCCTCTGCGCCAGCTCCTGAAGCTGGTTTTTGTACATTTCTCTCTCACTACACTTTAAATTAAAGGAGTTTCTGATCTTGTTTTCGAAAATGGAAAGTGGAAAAGTGGAGGATTTCACCAACGGATCGGGTAAATAGATACAAATTTCAGAGAAAGGAGATACAAATTGGTTGCAGAATGGAGAAAGAAAAGTGATTGTGCAGTAGTAACTTTTAAGCAAAATTTATGGCTTTCCTTTCTAGAGTGTATAAATAAAAATAAGTGGTTTGTGTATGTATGTATGTATAGATGAGAGTCATAGTCAACTCTTCTCTCTGTAACACCAAAAATTGAAGTGAAACAGATTCTCTGCTGCATTAACTCATCAACCTTTTTTTATTTTGTCAATCTTGTCTTGATTTTCACAATTTTTACTTAATAATTTTTTCCTCTCTCTATTTCGATAATCGCAGCTATAATCCCTTTTCCTTTTTTGTACTCGTCTTTTTTCTTTTGAAAAATTAAATAAAATTAAAAATTTTATTAAGAAAATATAATCAAATTTCTATGTGAAGCATTGACATGACGTGTTTATTATAGTCAATAAGTTTTGTGGATTCTCTAGCTCAAGTTTTTTTTTTAAATGTTTTCTCTGCATCTAATTCAACTACACGTTTTCTTTATTCTTGATTTTAAATCTCTCTCGTATATTTTATGTCATTTATTTTTAAATTGGGCTTAGTCATTGGATACCGATGACCAATTAAAACGACGACCTAACATGTTCATAAATGTATCAACTCTCAACATGTGAATCTTTATATAATGTTAATGATTTTTTTTTCATGGGTAATGATGGTAAATTTAATTATTGCGAACTAGTTATAAAAATATCATTACAAACTAGTACTACTAATATTCTCATAGAGCAATGATTTTTTTTTTTTTTTATCAATAGTAAATAAAGTAATAAAAACAAGTTCGTCAAATTAAACATTAATTAAAGTTTATATATATATATATATATATATATATATATATATATAGAAGATATCAAATAAAATTCCCACTGATTGCTGCTGCAAAAATATTAAAATAGTGCCCAAGAAAGGCAAGAAGGGTGGGGGTCATATATTATGTGAACCCGAATTCATGTGAACTCTTTTTTCGAATGCGAAGTGGTGAGTGTGAGTTTAAAATTAATGTTATACAAAAGCATCCTGTTTTATAGTGCATTTTTTTTACTTGCATGACACTTAACAAAATCATACGATTTTATTGCACAAAATGCACTTGTACAACACATGATCAAAATCTCAAAGTGACGCATTGTATAAACAATATTAATAATTTATATGCATAACCGTGAAATTTTATATTTACAACGACAATTCTTAAAACACAAAAGAACTCTAATAAATTTTTGTCTTGGGAAAAAAAACAAAAGAAAGCCAAATACACTAATTCCACTCGATCAAATGTTATCAAATTTATTAATACATAAAATGTGTTCTTGTGTATTTAGAGGTTACATATTTTTCATTTCAAATATGTTTTTATTCTAATTTGATAGCATCTTTTGAGGATAAAATAATACTAATAATATAGAAGAAAAACAGGGTTAAAGGAGAGAATTAACCTAAGGGCATGTTTGTTTTGGGATGGTAAATCCGGATTTGGAATTTCGAAACTCCACCTCCGTTACAGTTTGTGATTTTGATTCAGGATTTTAAAATCCCACTCTATAACCCTATAAAAGTCAACTCTATAAATACCTACAAATCATATATAAATACCTATAAAACCTATAATCCTATATTATAAGTTAAATCCTACCCTACATAAATCCCAAAACAAACACAAAACATAAAAAATATTAGAATTTTGAAATCCATCAGATTTTGAAATCCAGATTTCAAAATCCCAAAACAAACATGCCCTAAAAGATTGATAGCATCTTTTGAGGATAAAACAATAATAATAATAATATCATATGTATTGATTTAATTCTTAAAATAAATTTTGATGAAAATGATATCAGAGTGCAAATACCGTTACCATCCCACTAATCGCCTTTCTCCAGCAAATCATGACTTGCTGCGCTACCACAATTAACAAAAGAAAAAAAAAAATGGAGTAAAACTTTAGGTAACCAGAGGTGAAATTCAAATTGGATAAATTGTATGGTATAATATTTTGTCAAAAAAAATTCAGACAAATTGTTTTGAATTTTTTTTTTCATGAATTATAGTAAAAATCAGTAAAAAGATATTTGTTCATGTCAGTGACGGACCCAGAAATTTCGGTAGGGGGGTCCGATTAACATTATTATAAAAAAATATATATATGTACTCATTATTTTTATCAAAATTTCACATTATAAAATTGTCAATACGTCACATTTCATTAAATTAAATTGATCGGATAAGTTGACTTTTGCTATGTTTTGGTACAAGTTAATACTCCCTCCGTCCCGTGATAACTTGCACATTTTAACCGATTCACTTTAAAAAACAATTGAATTTAGTGGTGTAGAGTCAAATAATAAAACGTATTTTGAGTGATTTGATAAGGTGTAAGGAGGATTTAGTAGAATGTAAAATAGATTTAGTGAAATTTAGGATAAAATGTAGACCCAAAATGAGTGACGATTTTAAAATAAAATAATGTTCGGATATATATTAATTTTATGGATTATTTTTATATCAGAAGTGTGCAAATAATTATAAAACAGAGTATTTATTTTAATATATGTAAAATTACTAAAATACCCCTAACAAATTTACAAAATTAGTGGGGGGCCCACGGGCCCCCCTGGGCACCATGTAGGTCCGTTACTGGTTCATGTGACGAAAAATTTTCAGCTCGTATGACTAACAATAATAGTTGTATGTCAAAAAAACGATAGCAATATACTCCCTCCGTCCCGGTATAAGTTTCTCATTTCTTTTGGGTGTTTTGATTAAAAAATATGATAAAATAATAGATGTAGTACAAGTGATGTGATGGTGAGAGAGAAAATAATAGATTAGTATGAGATGAAGTATGATAAAATAATAAATAAAGTATAAGTGATGTAATTGGGAGAGAGAAAATAATTTGCTAAAAATGGAATGGAAAACTTATTGTGGAACATCCAAAAAAGGA
The DNA here is from genome assembly GCA_963675135.1 of Galeopsis tetrahit. Taxonomy (NCBI): domain Eukaryota; kingdom Viridiplantae; phylum Streptophyta; class Magnoliopsida; order Lamiales; family Lamiaceae; genus Galeopsis; species Galeopsis tetrahit. The sequence goes on along the minus strand of OY776122.1, from coordinate 61,853,702 downwards.
AAGTGGGAAACTTATAGTGGGACGGAGGGAGTATTTTTTTTTACTTAAAAGCAAATACTCGCGTTTTTTTTATATGAACTATTATTTCTCATTATATATTTTTATTTTCGTTATTTTGTGAACTAATTAAAATGAGTTGCACTCTTGTGTCCAATCCAATAACCCATTACAAATAAAACATGACTCATTTACTATATCAAATTCAATAACACATGACTCATTTACTATATCAATTTAACACATACATTTTTTCATAGGCCTTTATTTTACTTCAATTAATTTTTTTAAAATTTTATCATTAAAATCTAATACTCCATTAATTTTTTAAAATTTTATTTTTTTTATTTTACTCAATTGATATTTATATTTATCTTTTTAATATTATTTTTAAAATTTTTTTTTTCCTGTTTATCATTTGTGTTTCAAATGATAATTTTTTTAATGTAATTTTTTTATATCATAAATAATTATTCTAAAATTTTAAAATCTAATAAGAAAATTTTAAAAATAATATTAATTGTTTTTTTAAGTATTAAATAGTATAATAATAATTTGTTTTAAAAAATAAAACTCTCACCTCTCTTAGGCAAGTGTTCAATTTTATTGGTACTATTTTACTTTAATTAATTGGTGTATAATTTTCACCTTATCCTTTCAAAATTTTACTTCATTCCTTACAAATTTAACTTCGTTTTACATTGTTTAATTATTTTTTTTCATTTGAACTTTTATTTTTTAATCACTTTCTTTTAATTTTTTATGAATATAATTTTTAGTTTATAAGTGTTATGATAACCGTCGATAAGTATTATGATATATTATTAGTTAATATGCAGTACTGTACATATTAATACAGTATAATATTAGTTTATATTGGTATATGTTTTAATTTTTTCGAGTTTCGAGTTCACATACTTTATGGTAATAGTTCAAATATAGTATAGTATTAGTTCACATACTCTATGGTCATTGGTACTAGTTCAAATATTGTATAGTATTAGTTCATATATTAAATACTCCGCAATATTTTTATACCCACATTAATCTATAGTACTATACAATATATTAACTAGTATTATACCATAGGCGTACTAATACTATATCGTATTTAAACTAATATTTATATTTAACAAAAAATACATAACTTAACACATTTATAATTCCAGGCATACCATGCAAATTAATACATCAATATTAAAAAAATGATATTAACTAACTAGTAAGAAGAACAAAAGTGAGAATGAATCACACTGAACACACAATTCAATTAATAGATACGATCACACTCAATAAACATATGAATGCATCAACATGACGATGACCCCAAAAAAAATAATAAAGCTGATGCAATATTATGCTGGTTTCTTCCCCAATTCTCAACTCATTTAAGTTTCTAAATATAAATTTTATTTTTCAATTAGATTATATTATTAATTAGTTTTAAAAAAATAATCTACAACCTTAAAAAAATTGTAACAAACCAGATATCATTTTAGAAATAATGAAGACATAACAAAATAATCTTAGTTATTATAAATCAGATTAAAGCTAGAAAGTGAGCATGTCATATTCATACATTTATACCCAAATTAGAAAAAAATTGAATTTTTTTTGTTTAGTTTTTTTTTCGATTTTTTTTGTATTTTTTTCCTAAATTTTGGTCATTTTTTGAAAAAATAAACTGGAAATTTTATTTCATAATTTTATTTTTGAGTTTCATATTTTTTAATATTCGTTATGTTTTTATATTTATTTTTTAAAAGTTAAAAAAATAGAATAATATTTGACTTCGTGGTTATTTATTGGTGAATCGATAGTCGGTGTATAATTATAATTTTAATGATTTGTATTTTAATTTAATTGATAGAATGGTAATATAGTATTTTACATGTATTTTTCTTTTAAAAATTTTGGGGGTGAAATTAATAAAAAATAAGGTAAAATACTAATAAATTGGATTTAGTTACATGTATGTAACTTGTACACATAAGTGCTTAAAAGAAGGGAGTGCCTAAAAAAAGGAAGTGTGAATTTATTAAAAAAAAGGATAAATAGCCAATTACATACATGTAACTGGTACACGTAAACAATTGCCAATTAAAATTGAGTCTAAATTGTATTGTACCTATAACAATTAGAAAAATGTAATTTACTTCATCCCTTATAAAATGAGTAGTATAATTAAAAATATATTTAATTTAAAATTAAAGTCAAATATAAATAAATTGAATCTGTAAGGTTGACAATTTGCTGGAAGTCAGATGACAAGTTGACAAATACTACCTCCGTTCCATACTTGAAAACTCAAACCAATTGAACACGAGTTTTAATGAATGAATTATTTATTAATATTGTGTAAGATAAAGTGGGGATAGTAAAGACTTTTCAACTTTATAAATAGTAATAAAATTACTTTTTAGTGTAATAAAGTAGTGGTATTTGTTATAATATTGTGATGTTTTAAAGAGAGTGTTTAAAAGTGTTTTTACTATTTTAGATAATGTGTCTTCAAGTATGGGACGCCCAAAATGACAAAATGTGCCTTCAAGTATGAGACCGAGGGAGTAATAAAATATCGAACAAATTTGATTTACACAATTTTTTAAAAATAATTTTGTATATATAAATAAAAGTAGCATAAATATTACTCCAATTAAAAAAAATAAAATAGTTGATACTCATTATATAAATAAGACTTGTACGTATATATTAAAAGAATTGTAGTCACGTTGTATAAATCCATACAAATGCATTCGAAAATACAAATGTACTTACACCATAGGATAGGATTTTGGAAGGGCAAACACATTTTACTGACTACTCAATTAATAGTTTTAAAGTCATCGGTCAACATGCAAGTAGAAGAGTAGCTTTCCGATTTTTTCCACGTAACGAGAAATTGACATTTACTTATAAGGGACACCTATGTACCTACCCCGGGATTTCATTTTTTTTATAAATAAAATAAGATACTATAAAATATAAATGTAAAACAGTGCTTCGTTTTATACATAACGTTGCCCCTCACAAGATTTTGTCAAAGGGAAAATTAGTGCATATTAGTGGATACGTGAATAAGAGGGTTAAAATATGTATACTTAAATTTTAAAAAAATATATATTATAGGTGTCTTTGATGTATATATTTTAGATTTGTGCAATTCACTCAACTCGTTTTCGCCCAACTTTTTTTCGCGTACATGATCAATTTCAATCGTATAATTTGTATCAGAAGATTGTACATCAATTGTACGATATAAATGAGTAAATGACCGCAATACAAGAAATATTCAAGTAGAACAATTTTCTTATCCAAATTAATTATCAGTTTGCATTAATTTAAAAGAATTGAATATCATATTTACTTCATATAAGTAAATAAATGGTAAGAGTGTCATACTATACATATATTTATTACTCTCTCCATTCAATTTTATTATTCATATTTTTTTTTTATCAGGAGTTATTATTCTAGTTATTTTTTTTAAAAATAATATTATTTACATTACTTTATTATTCATTAATTTTATTTATAAACAATCACTTAATTTATAAATGAATTTCACGATATCTAATCATACATTCAATATATTTACTATTTTATATAAATTAGTTAATAAGTGAAAACAAATACTACTAATACTCCACTCACTATGTTCAAATTTAAAAGAAGTTTCAATTAAATTAGAAGGGGTGGTAGAGTCATTATGAGGTTTACACTGTCAGCGTAGAATCTTTTGAATTTGAAGGTTGTTTTTACATTTATTAAAATATAAAAATAAATTTAGGAGGGGTAGAAAAGTAAGATTATACTCATTCCACAAGATATGAACGCTAGTGCTAGTGCTAGTGGGGAACAAACTTTAATCATCTCCGCGTTTATAAAGTTTGACTCTCGAATGTCCTAAAATGCCCCTCAAAACTATTATGCCAACTAAATGTAGTAGTATAAAAAGCTTGAAAATTTTAAAACCATAAATAACATCATCACAAGACATAAATCAATCAATCCAAGCAGTATCATGGAATTGATTAAAAATAAATTACAGAAAAATTAATCAATTACTAGTTTTCTTTTAAAGGCTATCATAGTAAAAATATTAAGAGGTAACTGAATTTTAAAAAATTCGCGGATCATTATTTGAATTCGGGTCACTCAAAGATTTGCGAGTAAAAAACATGTGGTTTATTGTATGACCAATATATTGTTACTATAACACCAAAATATTATCACTACAAAAGTGTTAACATGTCAAAAAAATTCTGAAAAATTCATCCTGAAAATTAAGTGTTCAAAATATTTTTGAACTTGTAATAATACAATTTTGGTCTTTTTTTTTTTTTTTTTTGACAGCACAATTTTGGTCTTCTAGTTTTTGTCAAATATTAATAAATATGATAAAATGTATTAATTAGTTTCTTTTGTCTTTCTTTACTTTTTTTTTTTTTTTTTTTTTATCACGACTATTCACTACACATTTAATTGTAATATTATTATATTCTTTAATATTTATGTCAAAATGTTATGGAGTATTCATATGTTCAATTTATTATCGATCATGTTTTAAAATCCTTTCATTATTTCTTACGACTTTTAGAATTGGCCCAACTTGTATTGGCAGAGGCCCTTTAAGATTTAAAATGGGCGGAAAGCCAGGGCTTAGCATTGGCCCAATGGCCCAGCTTATTTGCAACTTTTTGTTTTAATTAATTACTATATACTCCTTCACCCGTATCACAATTATTTACACACTTATTTTATACAGAGTAATTGTTTATACACCTTTAAAAACAAAACTTTTACATAAACTCCACTTTCACAATATTTACACATTTACACAAAATGTCATTACTTTTACACACATTTCAATCAATCTTTTTATTTTATTCATATAAGTTTATAAAATTATCAATCAACACTCCACGCATTACATTTTTTTAATGTGCTTATTTTATGGTGCAAACACCTATGGACGTATGGAGTAGATGAATACTGAAATACGGAGCACCATTTTCATCATCCCACAATCTTCTCTCTCTAGAGAAAAATCTAATCTCTTTCCTTTTTTTTTTTTTTAATTTTAAATTCTTATATTTATAGATACTATGAAATTATAATTTCACTGAATGCATGTAAAGAATTACATGAGAGAGTATTTATATATGTAGTAATATTATATGTCTAATACGCCCCCTCAATATGGAGCTTAGAAGAGTCCAATCTTGATCATAAGTGATTATAGGTGAGAACGAGGAAGTGGTTTGGTAAGAGCATTATCAAGTTGATCCGCAGACGAAACATGTGAAACTCGAAGTTGAGAAGTCTTGATCAGATCTCGAACAAAATGGTAGTCAATTGCAATATGCATCGAGGACACGATACTCGACTTCCGTAAAAGAATGAACATTTTTTTTTTGTTTCTTGGAAGACCAGAAGATGGGATTAGGTCCAAGAAAGACAATATAAACACTTATAGAAGTACGATCTTTGAACCGATTATGTTTTGAGATTCATTAGCGAGAACCAAATCCCAAGTTCCATTCCTCGGATTGGGTTTGAAGACATTGTTTTGGCATCGAGTGACCATACGAGTGTTGTGTTGAGCAGGAGGTGGTGATGGCGGTGCATATGACTGCAGAAGAGCATTTGGTGAGCCGAGTTCCTAGGTAGGGGGATTGGGTTAGGTGAGAGGGTCAGTTACGAGAATGGGGGAGATGTATTTAGTAAGACGGGGGTGGGTTGATCGGTACAGTGGGTGGACTTGGAGGGGTAGGGTTGTATTTAGTGGATCAGAGGGTGTATCGGGCGGGTTTTTGGGACAGGGGTGGATCTATTAGAGCAGTTGGCGGAACTAATGGTGGATTTAGTGGAACAGTGGGTGCATGCAGAAGAGGGGGTGAACTTATCAGATCAGTGGGTGCAATGTGTAGGAATGCGAGGGTCGAGGCTTCTATGGATGAGTGGTGAAGCAACGGAGAAGCAGCCATGGATGGAAGTTTGGGGGAGAAGAAACTTGTCTTCTTGAGGTTGGGGTAATCGTGCATTTTGTACGACTAAAACATGAACAATTTTGAGGTTGGGGTAATCGTGAGTTTCGTACGACAAGAACGTCGAACAACGATTACGGTGAAGAAGAAACTTATCTTCTTGAGGTTGGGGTAATCGTGGATTTTGTACGACAAGAACGTCGAACAACGATTACAGGGAAGAAGAAATTTTGTCTTCTTGAGGTTGGGATAATCGTGGGTTTTGTACGACAAGAACGTCGAACAACGATTACGGGGAAGAAGAAACTTGCCTTCTTGAGGTTGGGGTAACCGTGGATATTGTACGACAAAGAACGTCGAACAATGATTACGAAGGTTTGTGTAGGATCGAGGCGTGAGCCGAGAGGTTCGTTGATACCATATAAAGACTATGAAATTATAATTTAATTGAATGAATGTAAAAAATTAGAGAGTATTTATAGATAAAAAACCATATCTAATGTATATCTTCAACTATATCTACTGTTTAAGCATTATAATATTAATAAGATATTATTAATATATTTTATATATGCCCAATACTCTTTGCCCTAATAATGAAACCATAATTTGATAAAGTGGTGGTTCAAAAAGATAGACAAAATTATATCTGAAATCATGAAATCTAAGACCACGTTTTAATTCACCCAAAAACTTGATAACATCATCTTAAAATTCAAATTTCACTCGAATGAAATGAACATTCTACTTTGTTGCATTCAAGATGTAATAATTCAGTTCCGAAACCTCAATAGTCTAAATCAAAATCCAACAAAAATTTTAAAAAAATATATATAGTTGATGTTGGGGAATTGATTATAGAAAGAGATTAATCATGTTGTGTGACTAATTAGAGGAACTAGAGAATGCTACATAGTCAACTGATTTAGTGTAAACGTCCAGAATTTTATTTTTAAAATCCCTCCAAGTGTTTAGTTAAAAACTTAAAATACAATTAAATATAAATAAATCTACACACCCATTCCACCTTTAAATCCACAAGATTCATATTCAATATATAATTAAATTATGACAAAGACTTATATACAATATTGTATAGACACAAGATTCGTCTAACACTGTCTAACACTATCCAACTCTACCTATTTTCTTATTCAAATTCTACCTATTTTCTATTGACTATTTTTCAATGTTATCTCTCACTCATTTTATTATGCAGATTCATTTTTTCCGTCGTTGATTTTCAAATCCCATCTTCCACGATGGTTTCTATCCATGCAAATTCGTCTTCTTCACATTTTCATTTTTCTTCTTTTCCACGTTCTAATTTCTTTCATGGAAATCATCCACTTGTGTTTCATCATTATACTTTTCAATTTTCTATCATTTTTTTTCTTCGTGTCTTTAATTTTGATATTTTATTCACATTAATATGTAATGACATTTTATTTATACATTAACTCATTTTTCTTCATAAACTAATTTTATAGTAGCGCATGTAAGCTATTGAAAATGTGTTACGTACAATAAGTCTATAATGATAAATATATGTTATTGTATGAATAAAATTTTGTTACTATAGTTACAGTAACACATATTTGTCCATATAGTAACACATTTTTGTTTAACACTTAATTTGCGAGCGCATTTTTTATTTTGTCTTGCACAATTTTTTGGAAAGATCTGATTGACACTTAAATGAACCATACATAAATTTCTTTATGAAGTTATATGCTTAATATGAATTTTCAAACATTTTTCCACAATGAAATTTGTGTTCAATTTTAATTTCGAATTTTAAATAACATATGTTTAACATTTTGATTTGATTTATTATAACCTTAGTCATAAAACCAAGTTATTCAGTGATAAAGCTAAATTCGTTGCATTATTATTGATCACTTGAATTATTTTGAGAATCGCTTGATTTTGGAAACATACAATCAAATTTATATTTGCATTTTTGTGAAACGATATTTTAAAAAATTGAAAACTTTCTTACACCATTGTCCATTTTAAAATAGTTTAAAGATGCGCGCAGATTGAAGCATTTAGATCAACTATTTTGGTGTAGTAAATTACATGATCACCTTATCCAATAATGTCTAGATATTTCAAGCCTTAAATTCATGTCTATCCATCATCCCATCAATAAAGCCAAAGAGCATGCTTCAACTTATCTACACAAAAAGAAAAGGCATTCAATCAAATTAATTACCCAAACTCTGGCATATTTTGTGTAATATAAATATATATATATATATATTTGAATTTATGATGCGCCATGAGTAGCACTGTAATTTTAACAGAATTAAGAGGGGTTAAAATTGTGTTGTTGTGTGTTATTTTTACACTTTTTAATTTGTTTGAGGACCTTTTTATAATTTTTTACTTTTGTCTTCCAATATTGCGAACGATAACTTTTGCAGATTTAATAATATTGAAGAAGAATTCTTCGTTCTATCGAAATTCGAGTATTCATTTCTGATAATATGAGAGCTTTGATTATTGTTCATACTTTCTCACGCACGGCACATTGCATCAATTTAATTATTAAAAATACTTGCTTGATCCCGTCAGTCATGTTTTGAGTTTAAATAGTTTAACAATTTTTACTTTTTTGTGCTTGAAATTTTAAATTTTACCTATAAAATTTATGATGTATCTTTATTTATTGAATTGAAAAACAATAATAACAAAATAAATTAAATAATTTAAAATAATTTACTCACTTTTAATATATAAGTGACGATAATTTAAAACAAACCAAAATTAAATCAATCATGATTATCTGTTTTAGACAAAGAAAGTAAGTGTAAATGTACACTGTGACATTTAAAAAACCGTTTTATATAATTTTTTATGACAAAAAAAAATTAAACATACTTGTGTAACTGTGTTATCCAAATTCCAACGAATGGTAGTGCAGCTGCAAAGGATCATGAGTTTAGTTTGTGGAGTCGTTGTCGGAACTTCCACTTTTATCATCTGCAATTGCAAAACCCATCATGATGCTCTCTTTTACCACATTTAAGTTTTTCAATTTTAGTTTCGAATTTCCTTAGCTTTGTTTACTTATAAATGTTGTCTCTTGTCATTATTTTATACCATTTCTCTTTTAAATACAGATCTTATATAAAATAAAAATCTAAAAGTAATAGGAACACAATCCGTTCAAAAGACCGAGGCCCGTTAAAAACTTTGTTAAAAAAATTCTCATTAAAAACAAAATTCTAGTTAAGAAAAAGTTAGAAATCTATATGAATCTGAAAAATTCCACATTTAAATCTTTTACTAAATTGAGTTTGATCATTTCTAGAGGACTAGAAATCGACAATAAATTAATATCGTAATATTTTACAAACACAAACACGTCATAATGTATAGATAAATAATATGATATGAAAAGTTTGATGATATCAGTTGATAAGTGATATGATACTAGTTTATAAATTTAATGATATCGATTTCTTACGGCAATTAAGTTTTACTAGAGACGGTTGTCATGAAATAATTTCTTATTTTTCAAATTCATTAAATTTACAATTTGTGAATATCATTTTCTTCCAAGTTGGTATGTCATGTGCCACACATTTTTATGTGAGATGATATTGCGTGAGACATATAGTATAAAATAATGTGACATTTGATTTAAATAAAAAAATGAGAGTGAAATTATGAATGCATATGAGATAATTGGGATGATTAATGAGATTTAAGATATCAACTCAGGAGATATTGATTCAAATTATTGAATGAGAATCTTAATTAATAATCAACTCTATATGCTAGATAAGAATTTTTTTTTTTTTTTTTTTTTGACAGGATAGGAAATTGTTGATGGAGAAATTGTGAGGGGATTGAAGAATTCGGTTAAACGTTGGGGAGATTATTTGAATATATCAAAAGATATAATGACTGACGTACTTATTTTTATACATTATTGCCATGTACAAAGTACAGTAAAACCTCTATAAATTAATAAACTCCCTAAAATAATAAAATCTTTCGATTCCGATTTGGGCCTTTGTAAAAAATCATCAAATTCGATAAGATAATATTTTTTTGGAAGATCTCTTTATAAATATTAGGTCCCATTAAAACTCTAAATTAATAATTCATAAATATTATGGTAATTTGCTAAAATATGAATAATATTGTTACTTGATTATTCTTAAAATTTAAATCTAATTGGATTTCATCCCTAATTTTTTTAATTGCAGCCAAGAGTTCTGGTGTCGAGTGCTCTAGCAGCAATAAAAAATTGTGAAGAGTTGTTGTCGCGCTCAATGCCTCCTTTCTCGTGACAGGTTCCAACGGTATTGCATGAATCATCTTCAGCTTCATCATTAGTAGGATCTTCAACAATATTATCAACAATTTTCTCTAAACTTTGAATCGTTGAACATTCATCATTTTCACCCGGATAGTCCACCAATTTGTTGACTTCCATTTCATTGTGATAACTAACATCCTTCACCATTCAAGCTCATGTAGGCTTTCTTCAATATAATCAATGAACATATCATTTGATGCATGAATATAATCAATGAAACATATATGAATTCATTTATTTTTAATATGTATGTACTAAATTTGTTAAATTTAAAAAGTATTTCTTTTAATTAATAAATATTAATTTATGAATAAATTAATACCTCTTTAAATTAATAAAATTTCATAGTTACAAGGTTATTAATTTAAAGAGGTTTAACGTGAGAGTATTGATTGATTTTCTTCTACAATATATTTACTACTAAATTCCAAAAGACATGGAAGTAATACAGTACTCCATAAAACATGCAATGTTACATATTTACTACTTCATCTCAGAGACGGACCATGTAGGGCGCAGGGGACCAATGACCCCCTACTAATTTTTATATTTTTTCTTCCGTTTTGTGATTATTTGTACACTTTTTTTATTTAGACTTTTCAAAAAAATTCACACACTTATAATATGTAAATAATCTATAAAATTAATACTTTTACTACATTATTTTATTTTGCAAAATTATCACTCATTTTGGGTCCACATTCTTTCCTACACCTCACTAAATTACTCATTTTGGGTCCACGTTCTTTTCTACACCTCACTAAATTACCTTTAAACCTTACTAAATCATCCAAAATACTTTTCTACATTATTTTATTTTTAAAATTTTCACTCATTTTGAGTTTACATTCTTATGTATACCTCACTAGATCACCTTTAAACCAAACTAAATCAACTAAAATACTTTTCATTTATTTGACCTCACACCTCACTAAATTTCCTTTAAATCTCACTAAATCACTCAAGATACTCCTCACTTATTTGACCCCGCACATTAGTAAAAATTCACATTTCTTAAAAAGTGAGTTTGTTAAGATATGCAAGTTACCACGCGATAGAGGGATATATTTTAAGTTCTACATTTGTTTACATAACAAAAGTCGTTAAATTTAAATTAATAAAATGAGGTCTATTGAAAATTTTATAATGAATACTAGTTTGTAAATATAATAGTATTGTTTTGTATTTATAGTAATGCAAATCGAGTCCCCCAATCTAAAATTTTTGCATCCGTCAGTGCTTCATCTATCTCATTATTAGTTGAACATGTTTAAAAACCATTCTTCTCATTTTTAGTTGAATGTTTCCTAATTAAAAAAAAAATCTTACTCCTTTAGAATCTCCTTTAAAAATCTCTTATTTACACCACATGTCATTACTTTTCCACACAAGCAAAATATTTCATCTCTAATAAAGTATAAATATTCATATTATCCATCCTAAAAAGTAATTTTGTCACCTTTAATTCTAATAATAATTCTTATAATAAAACTTGTGCAAACAAAAAAATGTTCAATTAAAAATTAATGAGACAGGTGGAGTATTATTAGTTGTATATATAGAATTATATATGTTAATAAAACAGGCAATGATATTACATTATTGTTCATTTATTAATAATTCTTGCATGATACTATATAAAAAAATATAATAAAATAATTAAGAGAGAAAAAATAAAATGTAAAAAAAAAAATGAAATAAAAAATTTGTTATTGAAAATGTTAAAAAAGTGAAAAAATTATTATAAGAGAAATGGAGTATAAACAAATAAGTGATATTATTACGCTAAATAAGCAATATTATTACTTCTATAATTTCTATTATTGATGACTTGCAAGTTGCAACATTTTTTTAGACATGCGAGGTTTTTTTTTTTTTTTTCCCTAATATTTTAGAATACTGCACAAGAAGAAGAAGGGGTGAACTTTGCTGCAGTTATTTTAATTCTTTCATGAGTTATAAATCAAAATTCAAAATCTAGTTAAAAAAAATAATTAAAATTGATTAAGTAGGTGCATGAATAAGTACGTTAAGTAAATTTTTAAAGGGTCTCAATCTTTTTAATTAATATTTTATGAAAAGTTGAAAAATATGGAAAGTATATGAATGGACAAGAGTATAAAAATAACAAAATCCCTTCTCATTGGTGTCCATAGCTGGAAGCTATGCAAACGGATTCAGTGAAAACGACAACCAAACTTATGCAAAACGACACATAGTCTCCGTTACAATAATGCTCTCATTTCATGACTCCATGACAGCTTGCGTTCTATATTTTGTCCTACCAAAATTTCATATGGGAAAGAATAAAAATATCGAAAAATATTTTTAATATATATATATTTAATTTTTGTGTCTTGATATTTGAAAGAATGATATTTTCATGATATTTATAAAAATAAAATTATTTTTTTTATAATTAATATCAGTGTGCAATATTATTATCGATATCCATACATAAATATTACTCCATATTTTTGTGTAAAATTATTACAGATGTAATTTTTAAAAAAAAATTATTATGTTAAATTTATAAAAAAAATATCAATATTTTTTAACCACGTTGATATAGAAACTACTGACAACATGTGCCATCATTAATTTAGATAATATTTTGTATTTGTGTTAATTAAGAGCTTAAAAGGCAAATGTAGTGTAATGATTGAATTGTAGGAGGTAAATTTTTTTAATAAGACTTGAATCTCGGGAGGAATTTACAAAAATTTTATATAAAATTTGGTATCAACATTTATATATGAAGATGACAAAATGGGATAGTTCAAGTGGTTAGAGCACCACTACCTAGGCTTAGGTCCTGGGTTCGAGTTCGAGTCATGGAAAGGGAAAAAAAGGGATGGGTATTTAACTTCCATAAAAAAAACATTTATATATGAAGTGTTACCATTTAATTATTTTTAAATAAAAGAACAACACATATAATTAAATATTTTTGTAGGTAGTGATATTTTATATGAGTGGAAACTTTGAAAACACTTTTGTTCACAACCTACTCTTTTATAGATCCTCACTATCTTTTGCCCTAATCTCGTTTATCAAGTGAATCTGTTGTGATTTTGGAAGTTTAAAATATCACAAAAAATCTTATGAGATATAATCTCTTACATAAAAGCAAGTCTAATTTATTAAAATTAAATCATTCTAATCACTTTTAAAGAAAAATTAACCTAAATATTAAGATGGAGCTCAATTTTATATATGAAACATTGAAACCATTTCATTCCTAACCCTCTCTTAAAATATTTTAATATGTAATCTTTTTTCTTTTTTTGTAAATTTCAAGATATCATACATTTAAAAATAAGAGTAATAATAATTATAAAGTAAATAATTGAGAATATATTCACGATTTTAGTACGTCCTTTTAAGATTCGCTAATTAATTTATACTCCTACTAACTTTTAAAAAAATCTTCAAGAGTAGGTAGCTTCCGACGAGTTTCTCCCATAATTCCCATACTGGTATTCAGGAGTACTATATCATTATATAAAATACTATTCTTATTTCATTATGTTTTTCAATTTCTTTATTCACATTTTTTTAAATAATAATATTCACATTATTTTATTTATACTCCCAATCACTTTATTAATGAACATTCATTCTATTTATAAATAGACTTCACAATATTCTATCATTCTATCAAGCCTCTAATATAACTTTATATTTAAATTAATTAATAGTATTCATTAAAATCAGTTTATGAAGAAATGAACAATTGGGAAGAGAAATACTTTAGGTTTATAAATGTAAAGGGATAAAACTATTTAAATTTGCATGTATTAAGTAAAAACAAATAATCAGTACGTAATGATATAATTATATGCTACTCCCACTGTTTTGCCTGTAAATTTTATTTTACTTTTTGCATGAAGATTAGTGAGTATGATATAAAAAATGTAGTGACTAGTGAATAATAAAGATAAAAAGATGTAGAAAGAAAACAAAATAGGGAGAGCTATAAAAGATAAAAAGATGGGGAGAGATAGAAATATAAAAAGATAGAGAGGTGTTGAATTTTATCTATTAACAAAATAGAAAGCTTGTGATAGAGAAATTTTAAAATAAGTAACTAAAGTAAATAGAGATTTTTTATAGTTAAGTAGGGTTGAAAGGGTGTTCAACGTTCTTAACAACAGTAAGCCCAATTAAAAATTGATGCGTTATCTATTTTCCTTATAATGCGATTTAACTTTGCCATGTAAAATTTATGACAGAATGGATGAAATATTTTATTAACACTGGGTTAAGCCCATGTATGACAAATTAACACCACCAAGGAATATAGGCCACTAATTTTTTGATTATTAAAAAACTAATCCAAGTTTGTCCATTCAATCAATTTATTGGTCCGAAGTAATTTATTTATGAACTAGTGATTTTTTTATCTTTCTTGATAAGGTTTTTTAGTGAAAAAAGTTTGAATTATTTGTGACACACGTCTGTGCTCCAGTGCTCTAATACTTTTTTTTTAAATTTCTATGCTCTATCTTTAAAAGAATTAATTAATTATACTATACTATACTCCAGTATTTTAATTTTATTTGGAGAAATTATAATTAGAGTAGCCCCTCCTTTTTGTTTGAAAACCCCACCAATAGTCCCTAAAGTCCAATACTACCAATTGTTGATCAACACTTCATTTTATTCTTTGTTTCCTCCTACATCTTTTTATTCAACTTTTTACTTCAATAATTTCGCATACTTTATTTTCGGATTTATGTGTCCGGGGGTTGAATTATGACTTTCAAATCAGTAATTGATATTTTTACTTGTTTTATTTAATTCTCCTAAAATATTAAACAAAATGGGTCGAAAATAGTTGTTTCATTCCTCCATACCACTTTTTGTGTTGTTCAAGTCCCAAAACAAACGAAGCAGATTGCATTTGATTTTTTTTAATTATAAATATGTTATGTTTGGTTTATTTTGTTTAGGGTGAATATACATTGAGAAGTAGTCAAATGAAACCTAACAAATTCTGGGCTTCCAAAGCTCTTTGATTTTCATCGTTGAATTTAATTCATATAATATGAAATAAAACATTCAAAATTTAATGGCGATTAAAATTTTATTGCTCTGAATATAGTCATCAAACTTTAGACAAAAAATTATGTAAAATTGGTAAATTAATACACATAATACATTCTCTTCGAAATATCTAGAAAACTTGAAAACAAAACGTGGAATCTCGATTCCCAACCAGTCACGGTGAAGAAAAGGCTTTTCAAAAAATGAGAAAAGCACTCAGGAAAAAAAGAAAAGGAAAACAAAATTGATTAATCGAATCGAAGTAGAAATGCATCATGAATTAATCCTGAAAACCAATTTTCTGCCAAATTGCATTTCTGACTCTGTTCAGATCCCTACCCTTGAGCGTCCTCCCGATCCCTTCCTGCATCGAGAATGAGGCGATTCTAGTCCTCGCCAAAAACTCGTGCGGCGGAATCCGGCCGCCGTCCTCTTCCTCCTCTTCGTAATCGTCGTCGGCGCAGATCCGGCGATTCTCCTTGTACTCGTCCTTCAAAATCTTCGACCAGTCCGGAATGTTGACCGGCAACGAACCAGGCAATCCAACCGCGGCGGCGGCGGCCGGCTTCCTCCTCTGCTTCCGAAACTCCGGCGACTGCGATCGAGGGGCTGAGTTCCAGACATCGGACTCGTCGAGCTCGAAGATCATTGAGTTGTTACTCAGGCTTTGATCGGTTGGGAGGAATCGGCAGTTTGATCTGGGGAAGTAGCTCTTGGATGCAGCCATATATGTAAAATTCAATTGATTAAACGATGATTACAACAATGGAATTGCTCACTTTTGTTGAGTAATTTATAGAATGAAGAATGGAAAATTGTTTTGTTGAGTTAATTTGATGGAGTATTTGGAAATGGGGGGTTTTGATGTGCTTTTATAATGGAAGGGGTGGATAAGGTTCAAATTCTCTCTACACTCTCGTCGTATTATATCTTTCTTTCTTTCTGCAGTTTTATTTTAATTAATTCGTAGAAGTACTATTTTGACCTCAGTTAACTCGCCCAAGTCGCCACGTCAATTTTCAAATTCGCTACGGTTAAATTAAAAGTAATATTTTATTTATTTAATTCGTACAAGTACTATTTTAACCTCAGATATAACTCGCTCAAATCGTCAATTTTCATTAACTTTTCCAATTTTTTTTCCACCACTTTCTTTAAGGGTAATCAGTGTAGTGTTAAAGAATAATTTTATAATTAATAAAATAAAATAATGACTAAATTGAGAGTAAAAGTAATGACATTTTATGTAAATATTAAGAAGATGGATATAATTTTTTTTTGTACAAATAATTATGGAAAAGACGGTTGATGTTGATATAAGGTCGACACGTGGTTCCACAGGTGGATCCACACGTCGAAGTAGAGAGTTGACTCTGATACCATGTGACAAGGCCTAACTCTACACTTAAAACCAAGGTGTCAAGTGAGAGGATTGCCCAGGCTTATAAGCCCACCCAAGACCATCTCTCTATCCGATGTGGGATACCTTAATAAAAACACTTGTTTCTTCTTGTAGATTTACATACTATTGTAAAACCGAATAGTAGTATGTTTAATCACGATCTTATTTAGTTTATATGCATAGATCTATGAGAGAGATAGTTTCGTAGGATCTAGTAAATTATATACACTCGTTATAGTGTTATTGTACACCTCTAAGAGGTTGTAATATTTTCACATATTTTTATATAATGAACAACGTAGATTATTTATAATCTACGCAAATTTTGAATACTTTCATTTTCGCTACGTGCAATTTAATTTCCGCTGCATAGTGTTGTCTGGACAGTGCCAACACGACAGACAACATCTCTGATTTCGCACGCGCACACACTTTGAAGGAGGAATAAAAAAAAGTGTATACAATTATAGAATATAGAGAATAATATATTCCATTTTATTATTTAAATCTTGAAATGAAGTAATCAACATCTGTCGCCACATTAAAAAATTGTGGGCATCAGAGCGAACGTCTCTTTTGAATTTGTTTAGTAGAGTTAAATATATGAAATCCGTCAACAAAAAATAAAAAAATATGAACACAACTTTTTATTTAAAATTAATGATGATTCGATGTCGTCATGCAATGAAATTGTGTGTCTAAATTCATTAATTTTTTTTGTATTTGGCTAAAACCGATAAAGCAACCCAGACATCAAAGTTAGGTTTCTCAACTTTTAGAAAACTGTTTCTAATATATTTTCAATGTTATAAGAAAGTTATACAATAAAACCTCAATAATTTTAAACTGTTGGAATTGATCATTGTTTTAATGTTTAATAACATATTTAAATGAATGATTATTATTTTAAATGTTTAATAAATAAGAGTATATTAAAAAAAATTATAAATATAAAAAATAATATTTTATTTGTGTGTATAAAAAATGAAAGAAGGACCATCTTTTTTAAATGGATGAAGTATAATTTATTAATTTGAAAATATTATTTCATCGAAATTTGTGTGGAATAGAATTAGTAGATGCTAAGGAATCAAAGAAGATCTACACGGGAACAAAACAATTGGATCAATGTATTTTAGTGATCTCACTCATAATATATGTCTTCATATTTACTAGTACTATCTTTGGTTGGAAAATTTGGGTTTTGAGAGGTTTAAGTTCGTCGAACTTGGACGTTTTTTTGGGTTGCGGGCTGTACACGAAAATCGTTCACTAAGATCGTGACTCGTGAGCTAATTCACGTTTTTCCCAACTTTCTCGAGTGAGGATTTGCTTATATATATTGGATCTCCTCGTTATTATAAACACTTAATTTTTCGCTTACAATCTCTTTCCTTCCTTACCCAAATATTGTTTTGCTCATATATTTCTTTTGTTCGTTGTTGCTCTGTTACTGTGGTGCTACTAGTGTATCAGGGATCGAAAACCATTTTACCTTTGGAGACGATACGTATATTCTGTGAACATTGGTCAGAATGTATTTTGTCTTGTGGAAAAAAAAACATCCTTGACTCAATTTCACTGTTATTTCGTTTGCATTGTAGTACTAGTAGTACCCTATACTAGAGAGCAAGTCTAATGTAAATTAGGTTCACATATAAGGGTGAGTAAAAGAATCATATACACTTAAGTGCATTCAATTACATGGTGTAATTAAACCACAATTTTAATTTTGTTTTAATGTTATAGGTTAAAATTTTAATTAGACAATTGAGGATTTCTTTTTTATTATTAGTTTGTGTGTGTGAGAATTAAGGATATATTCAAATCACTTAAACTTCAATTACATGCATGTATGCATCCAATTGTATAAAAAAATTTGTCTTTTTTAAGTGAAACTATTATTTAATATACGAAGTAATATTAAATTAAAAAAATGCTATCAAATTAACTAAACTTTGATAATGCATCCATTATTCAACATAAGAATTTTCTTTTATATGATTATACTATGCATTAGTGAATTTGTTGTATATAACATGCAATTGCACAATATCAATCCCATCAATAAATTAAATTAATAAATAAGAATATATCATTTTAATTTAAAATAAATAAAAATATTTAATTATAAAATAACACATATATCTAGAGTTATTAAGTAGGTCATATCAGACCGGGTTGGGACTGTTAGACGGCCTATTCCTCTCGTTTCGGGTCAGATTCGACCTGTTGGACTGTATGTTAATTAATTCCAGGTCTGACTGTACTATCTATTTATTTTGAGTCCAAGATATGAAAATATGCGTTCAGCCTAACTCAGGAAAGAAACTCTAGGAATTTTATTTAGCATACTATAAAGACATTTCAGTAATTGTATATTTTTTTCACATAAAAAAATTAAATATTTTATCTAATGTCGAGTGCCAAACCGGAAGAACGGTCTATCTCTTGTATTATTGAATTCACCACAAAACTTTGCAACTTTTGTCGTTTAAAGAAGGGGTTCCAGATTTTTTACGGGATTATTGGCAACGCAATACTTGGTCCAAAAAAGGCTTCCAGATTTTTTGAGGGATTATTGGCATATAATGGGGCTGGACACATTATTCAATATTCCATCTGTGAATGAATAATGTCAAGAATTATTTGAATATATACTCATATACTAATATCACCTTGAGATGCATATTACAAAAATCATGTAATTATTTATATAAATTAACAACATTATTATCAAACAACTTCACAAAAAGTAAAATAATTAATACACATCAGGTCTGCTTTGGATCCCAAATTAATACTGTAGTTTAATTAATTTGAATTAAAAATGTTGATACTATTTCAGTAATAACTTGTGTGTTATGCAACTCGATGATTATGCTTTTGAGGAATAATTTTAGTTTATTACCTCCAATTAAACAAGGAATTTATTGATACTAGTTTTGTAGGGTATACTTCTGGTAGGAAATTAGTAATATATAGTTAGCGTGAATCGGATAATGTTGGATGCAATGCAATAAGGATTTTTTAATATTAATATAAGAAATAATAGTATCATAATCATCTTATAAAAAAATATAGTTATTTTTCTCGAATCCCTAAGCACAATTATTTAGACAGCTAGCAAACTATTATCTGTATCACCATAATAGCATTAATGACTGGACAAGATTCAAAGCTCAAATCCATTACTTTCAATATTTATTTAATTTTATAAAATCAATGTTTGGAGTTTTTTTTTTTAACTATGATATTAATTTTGTAATTATAATATTATTACTATTTTAAAATTATTATATTTATTTTATTATTGTTGGAATAGGTCATTATTATTTACTCCCTCAAGTCCCAAAATAATTTTCACATGTAGATGGACACGTAAAATAATTCTTGATCCGAAGGAGAAACCCTAGGAATGCAAAAAGAAATCAAAAGCCTACTCGATTAAAAAATAAATAAATTACCATCGCAGATTCCAAAGGCAAGTGATATGGCAGAAGCAGAACAATCTTGGAAACTGGGGAGAGACCTGGGTCTAACGACACAAGCTCTGGATAAGGTAATTCTCAATAATTTTGCGAGCCTAGAGAACCAAAAGGCTGAAAAGGTTGCGAAGGGCACAGGAGGAGACCACAGTGATCAATGAAAATACTATCTCTAAATGTAAGGGGCTTGGAGAGCAAAATTTAAAAAGATGAGGTGAGGAGTCGGGTCAAAGCTCACGGCGTGGAGGTATGCTGTTTGCAGGAAACAAAATTAGAACATATAGAGGAGGGAATATGTCGCAATCTCTAGGGAAGCGGCAAAATGGAATGACTGGCCTTACCAGCGTTGGAAAGGTCAGGAGGCATTGTGTCAATCTGGAACCCAGATATCTTCTCTGTTTCTAGCGCTTGGCATATGTCCGGGGCGGTGGTTACAAATGGTTTCTGGGGGGTTAGGAGAGTGTGCAATGTGTGATTATAAATGTGTATGCACCTTGCACAATTCCAGAAAAAATAGAGCCATGGGACAGAATTGGGACAGTGGCAGGACATAATCAGTCAAGTTGTATCTGTGTGGTAGGAGACTTTAATTCAGTAAGAAGTGAAGCAGAGAGGGAAGGTATGGGTACAGGAACAAACCGTAGAGACATGGGATCTTTTAATTCTTTATCAGTGCCACCAACTTACTGGACCTCCCTCTACACGGAAGGAATTTCACTTGGTACAAGGCAGACGACAAGTGCAAGAGCAGATTGGATAGATGCATGGTGAATCAAAACTGGCTGGACCGTTGGCTAAGCTCGAATCTAAAGGGTCTGAGACGATCAGTCTCCGACCATTGCCCGGTGATGCGCATTAAGGTTAAGGACTGGGGATACAAACCTTTTGGATGTCTAAACGCTTGGCTCTCACACCCGGAGCTAAAAAGCTTTGTCTCAGAAAGATGGAAAAACTATGAAGTTCAAGGTTGGGGCAGCTTCGTCATAAAGGAAAAGTTGAAGAATCTGAAATCGGACCTTAAGGTATGGAACAAACAAGTTTTTGGTCATCTGGAGGATAAAATCGAAGGACACAAGGAGGAAGTTAGAAAACTAGATATGGTGGACGAAGTGTTCGGTCTAGAAGAGGAAGAAGTCATTGAAAGGAATAGAAGAACAACTCTGCTACTACGGGATCTTAAAAGAAGAAATAGTCTCATGCATCAGAAGGCTAGATGCCAATGGATTAGAGAAGGGGATTGCAAACAGGAGACGGAAAAGAAATGAAATCCTTGGATTGAATGTAAGGGGGGTCTGGCAAGAGGAGGTGAGGGACGTGAAAAACAGGATATGTGAGCATTTCAAACAACACTTCAAAATGGACAATCAGGTCAGACCTTATCCGGGGGATGGCTTCGTAGTCAGAATAATATCCCTAGACGAAAATGAGTTTCGATCTTATAGCTCTTTTCTCAACCGAAGAAATTCAAGAAACGTTGAAGGAGTGCGATAACAGCAAAAGCCCCGGACCGGACGACTTTAATTTTGGATTCTTGAAAGCTAATTGGGAGACGCTAGAACCTGATGTAATAAGAATGATGAACGAGTTCCATCAAAATGGCAGCCTAACAAGAGGATCTAACTCGACATATATTATGTTAATTCCCAAGAAGGAGGTATGCAGTGATCTAAACGATTTCAGACCCATCTCGTTAGTGGGAGGTATCTACAAAATTTTATCCAAAGTGTTAGCACGGAGACTGAGGAGGGTGCTCGGATATATCATATCAGATACACATTGTGCATTCATGGGTGGGAGATTCATACTGGATAGCATAGCTGTCCTTAATGAGGCTATTGATGAAGCGAGGAGAAGTCGGTTAGAGAGGATGTTCTTCAAGATAGACTTCGCCAAAGCTCATAACTCGGTGGACTGGAATTATCTACGGACATTGATGACTCAGTTTAATTTCCACCCCAAGTGTAGAAGGTGGATCATGGAATGTGTCTCAACAGCCTCAGCCACGGTTTTGGTGAATGGAAGCCCGTCGGGAGAATTTAATTTTGAGAGGGGTTTAAGACAGGGAAACCATTTATCCCCATTCCTATTTCTAATTGCTGCAGAGGGTCTAAGTATTCTGCTCCAAAGGTTACAGACAGGGGAAGTTTTAAACTAGCAGAGATTGGTCGAGAAAGGGTAAAAATCTCTCATTTACAATACGTTGACGATACGATTTTGATAGGGGAGGCAAGCCCGGAAAATGCAAGAGTTATGAAACGGATTCTCCGAAATATGGAGCTGATGTCTGGTCTTAAAATTAACTATGAGAAGTGCTCGATCATGGGGGTAAATTTAACACAAACAACCCTTCAGAATATGGCAGATATGCTTGGATGTGCAATGGGCTCGGTGCCATTCTCGTACTTTGGGATGAGGGTAGGAATTAACCATAAACGGGCATCAGAATGGGCTGCAATCACAGAGAGAATCAAGAATCGTCTAAGGAAATGGGGCGACAAGAAAATCTCGATGTGGGGCAGAGTTACATTGATCAACCTCGGTACTTTCTTCTCTTCCTATATACTATCTTTCCTTCTATCGTATCCCCAAAAAAACCTTGAGTGAGATTGTGCGCTTTCAAAGGAATTTCTTATGGGGGGGGGGGGGAGAGAGAATAATAAAAAAATAGCTTGGGTGGAATGGGGAAGTGTGTGTGCTTCAAAAAATTTGGGGGGTCTGGGGGTTAAGGATCTGAATTTGTTTAATTAAACTTTGTTGGAAAAATGAGGCTGGAGATTTCTTAATGAGGATCAGAACTTGTGGCCGAGAGTGATTAGATCTAAATATAAAGGGGTTGGAGGTTCGGACGAGGGTAGATTACCCAAGGGTAGGAAGGGAAAGGTTCCGCTGTGGTGGTGTGACATTCTTAGGTCGACGAGTGGTGGGGGGGGGACTGGTTTGAGAAGGGGCTTAAGAGAGAGTTGGGGGACGAGAGAAATACTCGTTTCTGGGACGAAAACTGGACTAGAGAGGGGAGCTTAAAAGATAAATTTCTTAGGTTATATAACATTGGTCTTGATAAAGAGAAAATGGTAGGGGAGATGGGTAATTGGGAAGGGCATGTTTGGTCTTGGGGTTGGAACTGGAGAAGAAATCTCTTTATTCATGAAACTAATTCTCTCAACGATATGATTATGTTGTTAAACAGGTACCCCTTCCAGCCCACGGGAGAGGATGTGTGGAAATGGAAGTACACTAAGACTGGGAAGTTCGCCACCAAGGAGACGTACGCGAAATTGCTAGATAAAGACCGAGCCCCAAGGCTTGGAGGAGATTTACCAGTGGAATTCAAGTTGGTGTGGAGAAATTTTGCGCCCCCGAAAGTACGAGCACACGTGTGGAGGCTGCTCCTGAGACGTCTACCGACGAAGTCAAACTTGTTTAGAAGGGGTGTGTTTAATCCAGGCGAGGATACAAGCTGCGTGTTATGTTGCCAACACGAAGAAACTGAGGCTCATGTTTTCTTCGAATGCAATGTATCGCATCTTCTGTGGAAGGACTGTATCCGTTGGCTGGAAAACTCGACGGCGCTACCCTCAAATGTGGTCACGAATCTACTGAGTTTTGATAGCCTTCTTATAAAGAAAAGAGGGCGGAGGATAGTTATTTGAATCTGGCTTGGAATGGTTTGACTGATCTGGGAAAAAAGAAATGAGATTATCTTCCGGAACGAGATTTTCAACCACGAAAAGTTTATGGAGGAGTTCAAGTCGAGACTCTGGAGTTGGTTCGCAATTCAATTTAGATTTCAGGACAATTTTTGCTTCAGGGACTGGATGCTTAATCCGACCCTTTGCCTAGTTGGGATGTAATTTAATTACTGTGCTGCGGCACTAAAACTCATCTTGTAATATTGGGGTACTGCTTGTACCAATTCAGTAATGCAAAGATACCATTTTTACTAATAAAAAAAATAAAATTCTTCACTTACATCTTCTTCCTCGTCAATCACAATAGGACAAATCGATGTAGAAAAATCTACAAAAATTAAAATTGTAAATTTATATCATATATTTAATAATTAGAATGGAAATGATCTAAATTGAATAATAAATTTACCTCTCTTCATTCCATAACCAACGACGACTACACATCATTGCCTCAACATTAGTTGAATTGAGTCTATTGCGATGATGATTAATCAATCGACTAGTATCACTAAAAGTTAATTCAGATGCAACTGTTCAAATTGGAATAGCTAAAATATCTCTTGCCATATTTTTTTAATATGGATATTTAACTCCATTTGTTTTTCACCAATTAAGAATATCAAAATGTGAAGCTCTTGGTAAGACAACTTCATCCAAATGGCAAGTCTTCGAATTTATTTTAGCAATACGAATTTTGAATGGGGAGAACTAACAATTAAGAAAATTAATGATCTACTAACATTTAATTAAGAGTGGAGAGGAGACCGGTGGCATTGTGGCGACTCCCGATGACCAGATTTGTGACGGTCAGAGAAGGTGAGGAGCGACGCTTTCTTTGCCCTGGAAGAGAAATAAGAAAGTCGTTGTGTTTTGTATTGTTAAATTCTAGAATTAGAATGATAAAGTATATATATATGTTGGTCCCAAAGTTGAGTTAAGATTGAGTAAGCTAGTAAAAGTCTATAGGGGAGGGGTGAATAGACTTTTAAAAATCTTTCAAACTATCTGAAATTGTATATGCGGAATTATGAATTTATGAGCCCTTGGATTATACTCAACTATTCAATTATGAACACTATACTGGTCTAGTATGCTGATTTATCAATTAACACTTCAAGTAATCAATTAATCAATCAAACACAAAATACATTGCAGTAAGTAAACAACACACGAATTTTATAGTGGTTCGACAACTTGTCTACATCCACTCTCACAACTCCAGTCGTGAAATTTTATTAACTTGTCTTGTGGCTTTATTTCTCAAGATTAAGACTTTGATCTTTTCGAATATCAAGGTTGCAGAAATCGGGCCTAGGCGGAAGGGAACCGAGGGGATTTGGGGCTAATCGGAACATGTGGGCGGATGGGCCATAAGGCGCTGCCAAGGCTGGCTCGGCGCCGCCCAGGCGGGTGAGTACGATTAAGCGTTTTTTTTTTTAATTAAAAAACCTAAAACGCTGTCGTTTTGCACCTCAGTAAATTAAAAAAAAAACTAAAAAATTACTGAATTATTTACAAAGTGAGTGAATTTGAGAAAGAAGGTGAAAACTAGGGTTCCTCTGCAGTTGCGCCGCTGCTTCTCAAGTTCAAGTGTTCAACACTCCACTCCAGTCAACAATCGACGTCGTCGGCCAGCCTCCTTGCCCCGTCGACGGCCTCAGTCCAGCCAACACCGCTGTGTTCGCAGCCACAGCCTGCGCGCGCCATTCCGTCCACATCCACAGGCCACAGGTAAGTGTAATCAAAGTATCAAACTCTGGATTGATATTAAATTATTTGTACGCATTGCTCTGGAATTTGAATTAATGGTTATTTGGTTACTACTTAGTACTTACTTTACTTATACATTTTGTATAGCTTTAATCAAATGTTTTATGTATACTTATTGAGTTATTGTTTGATAATTCATTAATTGTAATCTGAAATTCTGAATTCAGTAGTAAATTATTTAATACATATTTATTTGTAGCTTGTATTAATTTATTAATTATTATTCCATTTGTAGCTTTGAATTATTTGTTTATGAGATAGAAACAACCCCTATATCCTCTGTTCTCCCTCTCCTAATTTTCAAAATTTGTTTCATCCCCTGCCCTACTGTAATACTCATTTGTTTTTAAGATTCTTTGTTATTTCATGGTTATTTAATTGGTATTATTAATTTATTATATTACTTACTTGGTCAATTGCTTAAATAATGTCAGGAATTTTGGATGGATTCAATAGAATCTGTAACTAGTGAATCACTTAAAAGGAAATCGGAAGATGTAGGTTGGGAATACGGTGTGCTAATAAATCCAAACAATTTGGATAAAGTAAAATGCTTATTGTGCAATAAACCATTGAGTGGAGGGATTTTTAGACTAAAGCAACACATTGCGGGTATAAGGGGAAATGTTACTGCTTGTACAAACTCCAAGCCAGAAGATAAGGAGAAGTGCAAGAATGCAATAGAAGCAGCGCACATGAAGAAAATGGGGAAAAATCAAAGCAATGAATTGTTAAGATCGGAAGTGAACATGAATATGAATGCAGGTGACTTTTCGAGGCAAGAGTCTTTGGCTTCTAAAAGTACCATTGGACCTATGGATAGATTTACAAATCAAATCAATCCTGAGGAAAGCCTAAATTTTAACAAGAAGATGCGTGATCAAAACATAAAAGAGGCGATTTGTAAAGAAAAGCTTGACAAAGTGAAAGAGTATGTTTGCAGATTTGCATACGAAGCTGGAATTCCTTTTAATGTTTTTGAGCTAGATAGTTGCAAGATGATGTTTGAGGCTATTGGTCAATATGGAGTTGGGTGTAGGCCTCCTACAAGATACGAGTTGAGTGAGCCGTTTTTGAAAAAGGAGATCATAAGAACGAAAGCAACACTGAAGCCACAAGAAGAAGAGTGGAAAATAAATGGGTGTTCGATTATGACCGATGCTTGGAGTGATAGAAAGAGAAGAAGCATCATGAATTTGTGTGTAAATTGTAGATTGGGCACTGTTTTTATTTCCTCCAAGGACTTCTCGAACATTTCACATACGGGCCAAGTAATTCACGACTACGTCGAAGAGTGCATTCAACAGGTTAGTGTTTAATGTTCGTCATTTCTATTCAATATTCAATTATTCATTTATTGTTGAATTTAGTAATTAATGAAATCTTTTTAATTATCTCTTGTGAAAAAAAGATTGGTCCAGAAAATGTTGTTCAAATTGTAACCGACAATGCCTCGAACAATATGGCAGCTGCAAAGTTGTTGAAGCAGAGTAGGCTTCACATTTTTTGGACCTCGTGTGCTGCCCACTCGATCAATCTTATGCTTGAAAGCATTGCAAATCTTCCAAAGTTCAAGAAGACAATTGATCAAGCTAAGACGTTGACCATCTTCATCTATGCTCATCACAAAACATTAGCAATGATGAGGGCGTACACAAAAAAGAGAGACATAGTGAGACCGGGAGTCACTAGATTTGCATCATCATTTCTATCTTTGCAGAGCATATTCGAGAAAAGAGAACAATTAAAGGCAATGTTTGGGAGCAATGAATGGGACCATTGCAAATTTTCAAAGACCGGTAAAGGAAAAGTAGCTTACGAGACTGTGGTGAGTATGGGATTTTGGAATGGCATTTCCTCATGTTTGCAAATTTTTGGCCCATTGGTAAAGGTGCTTCGACTTGTTGATGGAGACAAGCCATCAATGGGCTTTGTATACGGCGAGATTCTCAAGGCAAAGGAGGAGATTAAAGCATCCCTACACAACATTGCTAAGAACTACCAGCCGATCATTGATATTATTGATGCAAAGATGAAAGATAGACTCAACAGTCCACTTCATTTGACGGCTTACCTCTTAAATCCATTATACCATTATCGTGATCCATTACTTCATTTGGATGAGGAAGTTACAATTGGAGTCATTGATTGTATGGAGATTCTATTCCGCGGGAATCTCGAAATGCAAATGAAAATTATGCAAGAGGAGCTACCACAATACAAGAGTAAGCAATCTCTTTTTGCTAGAGAGATGGCGATTAGCTTGTGCATGAAGGATGACAACTTTGAAAAGTTTGATCTAGGTAACTAATTCTTTTATTTTGTATTTTTAAATTTTTGATTAATTAAGTTTGTGTAAATATTAAATAACGAATCTTATATTCATTTTTTGTGTAGTGAATTGGTGGGCAAATTATGGAAGCAACACTCCTAATTTGCGAAGGCTTGCCATGAGAATACTTTCTTTGACTACTAGTTCATCGGGATGTGAAAGGAATTTGAGTGCATTTGAAGGGGTTAGTAATATTTATTTATATCTCTTTACCTTTATTCTTATTTCTCATAGAAATTTTTAGTTATTGTTAATTTCCAATTTCTATGAATAATTCATATTATGTGTTTATCACTTTTCTAGATACACACAAAGAAGAGAAACAGACTTCTAACCGAACGATTAAACAATCTTGTGTATGTCAATTTCAATGCCAAATTGATGAACAAGCACAAGAAGTTAATGGAGAATAATATAGAGGTTTTATTAGCAAGAGAGGATCCAAGTTGTGTTCAAGATTGGATTGTTGATGGAGTTGGATCGGTTGATGATGATGTTATGGAAGGAGGCCAACTTAGAGAACTTGACGATGATGATTTTTCATCCGATGAGGAAGAAGTGGAGGTTGAAGTAGAGTATGAGTCCGAAAATGAAGAGATTGTGCATGGCACTACCACTCATGACTCAACTTAATTAGTTAATTTAATATTTTGATCATTTAATGTGAAACATGTTTTTTTGTGACGGAATTGCGATGTTAATTTGATATGTTGATCATTTGATGGGGGATGATGTGAAACATGTTGGAGACTTGGATTGACTAATTTAGTAGGTTTGAATATTTTTTATCTTTATTATGAATTTTTTTCTTTTACTGGTAATATTTCTGTTTTTTTTTTCTATATTAAAAAAAAAATTGAAATCGCCTAGGCGGGACTAGGCGGCGCCTAGGCGCTCTAGGCGCTAGGCGGTCGGAAAACGCCCGACTAGCGATTTCCGATTTCTGCAACCTTGTCGAATATACTACCAAGTATATTTTCGATCTAACAACTAGTGATTTAATAAGAACACTAGCATACTTATACAAAAGAACTATAAAGAAAACTTCTCTATTTTGATTCGCCTTCTGAATATAAACTTTGCTTTTCTTCTGAGTTTCTTCAAACTTTGCTTTTCGAACTCTGAGAGTTTCCTTGCTTGATTTCTTCAGTACGCTTCAGTATTCACGATATCAGTAGTCTTTAACTGTTGAAAGTCTTCATGTATTTATATACTTCACTTGATCAAGATAAGTTTGTTATCCAACAACCTTTCCTGATAACTTCCTTTAACTAACTTCATAACCGCTTCTGGTACTTATCCTTTAACTTCGTCGGTTATCATGTTATGATACATAACAGACTTCATATCTTCAATATACGATCTTATCTTCAATTTGAACTTGACTTGACTTCTTCAACATTCTGTACTTAGAATATTTCAGTTTCCTTCAGCACTTGTCTTGTCTGGTACAAGTCTTCTAGTCTTCATATGGTCTTCTCTTCTTGTAGAACTAATCTAGTCTTATCAACTAACCTATCTAGATTATTTACATTACTTTAAGCTTTATAACTCAGCTTAGTCAACCTATAAACTATTACATCAATAAACATAAGCTTCTATACAATGATTATAAGCTTATCATAAAATCCTATATGAAACTTTTCTTTTCAATACTTAGTTTATTTTCAACAATACTTTTTACTTATCTGACCTTCTCACATAAGACGACTTCCATAACTAGATCAGTCAACACTTAGAAATATATTCAAGTTCTTTTTTTTTTTTGGCTTATCAAAACTCATCTCATCATCAAATAGAACTTGTTTCAGGATCCATATCCCAACAAATATATATACGGACCGGGGTCGGGTATATACAATCTCAGTACCCGATGAGTATTGTTTGACTGGGTATTTACTAGACCCGGGACCCGTTTGATCGAGTATTTACCTATCCAGTGTGGGCCGGTTTCATGCAGGTCCGGGTTTGTACCTGTCCCAATGTTATCCATATTCACGGTTCAACCATTTATGTATTTAACTATATATAGACCTTTAAGGTGAGACATTTCAAACATATAGTTACCATAACTTTCAGACAGGTTGAAATCCGACATATACTTGAAGATCTCCTTTTTTAAGTAAGATGTACTGGATAAATTTCTAATTTGGAGAGCGGGATTGGTGTTTTGACATTTAATATTTTTTCTTCAAAGTTTCTTTATTCCCAAAAAAATGGAATACATGAATGAACAAGGTATGATATCACTATTCCTCATGTTTTAGAATAGTCATTTCTAATGAAATTAAGATTCATTTTTCAAAGAGCATATCAATCATTGCATTAAATTTTAATTCTCAAACTCTTCTTGAATCATTAATAGTCATTTTGCTAATCCTCACAATATATCATTGTAGCCTCTTTAGGCAATGGACTTTTAGAGTTTCGATTATCTTCACATGACAATGATTTATGAGTTAGACAATTAGGTTGTCCTTTTGAACCTAGTTCTTGGAATCTCCAGTCATTTAGGTAAGGTTTTTCTTCATCCCAACTCTTCTTATCTAAGGCTTGTTGGAGAAATTGGTTAGAAATTGATTAATTTTAAAATGAGAGTGAAGAACATTCGTCTTTAACCAATTTATTGAGGGCTATAAATGTAATTTCAAAGAAATTAAATGGCAAAAAATCGTTCTACTTTCGGAGTAGATAATCATAGTGTATTTAAAATTTCAAAACCGAATTTTGGTGAGTGAGAAATTAATTCACGAAGTTGAAACATCAAATAATACACTTTATGGGATAAGGTGTTACATCATGATAATTGTCCCACATTGAAACTTTGAATGTTCAATGAGGCTAATTACTCCTTATAAATAGGAGGATGTTACAATAGTTCAAATCATAATAACTAAGGAGCAATCCAATAGTCTATACGCATGCACGTGTGTTCTCGTCCGGTTAAGCTTGGGCCTAGTCTTGGGCTCGTGACTCGTGGGTTTTAAATTTGGGCTTTCATATCCATCTATAATTTTTGGAACTTGAATATTTGGGTTTGACCCATATAAATCAAGTTTCTAGAAAGTTGGAGCCCAATTCGAAATTGGGTTAACCCAAATGAATTTAAGTTGAATTTGAACTATGACGAATTTGGACGTTGGGATGTTTAGGTACATTGACGTTACAAATTGTGATGAACTTGGACGTTTGAGTGTCCAGATTCATGGACGTTTCATAAATGAAATTGTCACCACAAGAAGTTACAAAATTAATGAATGTCGTAATTAAATCTTGTAACCACAAGGGGTTACAAATAACATGAACGCCATAATGAATGTGGAGACCGCTCACATGTTGGAACATGCATATAAATAGGGTGTATGTTTTATGTTGCAAATATACTGAAATACACTTACAAAAATATACAACACTTGAATTTTTCTAGAAAAGACATAGCATCATACATTCTGCATCAAATATATAGAGTGCAGTCTAGTTTTCGTGTCGATTCACTTCATTGGAACTTTATACGTTGTGGTGCTGCTCATATAGAGATGAAAATCGTTTTACCTTTGAAAACGTTACGTCAAACCGTGAGCACTAACCGGGACGTATTCGTTTTGTGGGAAAAAACTTTTCCTTGACTCGACTTTAACTTTGTTCCTATTGTTCGTGAGATGGGGTCGTTGCTGCTGATTTCGAGAACTTGCTATTTTGGAAAGCTGCTAAAGGAGGAAAATCGAAGACTTTGTGTAAATATTAATTTAATTATATTTACAATTTTGTTATTTATTTATGTCAATTTTGTAAAGTCATTGTCGGGTGCTCAAAAATTTCAACAAGGCTTTTAGTCTCATTCATTTTAATGATGTCAAAACTAACTCTCAATTTTAACTCTTTGGTTAACGGATCCGCTATGTTATCCTTAGACCTCACGTAGTCCATTGTGATAACTCAAGTTGAGAATAGTTGTCTAATGGTATTATGTCTACAACAAATATGTCTAGACTTACCATTATACAATTGTTGTGTGCCCTCTCAATTTGAGGTTCATACACAAGAAACCAACAAACATTATTGTTATGTGCATTACCAATAAATACAAAATTAACAATTTATGACCTATTTCCACTTTCTTAAGTGGTGGAATAGACAATTTTACTTGACATCCCCACACTTTCATGTGGTTGTAGGATAGTACTCGACTATGCCATAATTCATATGAACTTTTGTTTATTTTCTTTTGTGACACTTTATTTAAAAGATAATTTGCAGTCAATAGTACTTCTCCCCACATATTTTGAGGTAACCCAAAATCTAACAACATTGTATTCATCCTTTTCTTCAATGTTCGGTTTTTGAAAAAACATGAACTTATCAAAAGCTTCATATTTATTCTTTAGAAGATACACAAAATAAAATTTTGTGTTATCATCTACAAACGTGGTAAAATATTTATTTCCAAAAAC
Source organism: Galeopsis tetrahit (assembly GCA_963675135.1). Classification (NCBI taxonomy): domain Eukaryota; kingdom Viridiplantae; phylum Streptophyta; class Magnoliopsida; order Lamiales; family Lamiaceae; genus Galeopsis; species Galeopsis tetrahit. The sequence continues at coordinate 61,821,198 of OY776122.1, read as the reverse complement.
GAGTTTGCACGATTTTTAAATCACACACATTTGTATACAATCTCATTACCCACCCCAGACTCGGCGGGTATTGTTTGATAGGGTATTTACCCAACCAGGGACCCGTTTGACCGTATATCTACCTGTTTCGTGCAGGCCGATTTCATGCGGTTCCGGGTTGTACCCGTTTCATTGTCATCTCTATTCATGGTTCAACCATTCATGTATTTAACTATTTAGAGACCTTTAAGGTGAGACATTTCAAACATATAGTTACCATAAAGGCTCCGATGGGTTGAAATCCAACATATATTTGGAGATCTCCTTTTGAAGTAAAATGTGTTGCATAAAATTCTAATTTGGAGAGCGGACTTGTGTTTGGACATTTAATATTTTTCCAAAGTTTCGTAATTCCTAAAAAAAACTTGAAATACATGAATGAACGAGGTATGCAAGACATCACTATTTTTATTTTTTTGGAATGAGCATTCTTAAGATTCATTTTCAAAGAGTATATGTATTAAAAAAAAATCTCAATTTATTTCCACATATCAATTCATACCCTTATATGTCATGCATGTAGCTGGATTAAAGGGCTTTCTCTCTCTATTTTTTTTTTCTCTCGCTTCTCTCTAGAAATTCTCCCCCAAATCAGCGTACACCTCCTTCATCTTCAACCCCCAAACAAAATCAACAAAATCACTGCCTGAATAATTCGTCGCCCACCTTCTGCATAGAAGTAAGCCGTCGCGCCGGCGCACCGCTTTTCCATTTGGTGAAGGGGTCTTTTTCAGGGATTTAGTTGGTATCAATGGGTGAATCTCCCCGTCGGAGCCACGATGGTCGATCGGGTGAGTCATCCGTTTGATCCCATTTTATTTTCGTTTTTCTCCTTTCTGCATGTTATTTTAGTTTGTTTCCTAGTTTAGATCTGCTGTTTTTTAGTTTTGTTTTTTAATTTCTTCTTCCTAGTTGTTTTTTTCTGCTTTCTGTATTTTAATTTTCCCCTGTTGCTCTGGTTTCTTCCCTGTTGTGATGAGTTTCTTCCCGTTTACGGATTTTCCCATGGTGGCACTTTGTTGTGCCTGTTGGAGCTGGTAGCCCTTGGATCCGTTCTTATGTGATTTGAGAGGTTTGTAGCACGAGTCGTTGCTATATTCTTAGATCGCGGAGCTTCAAGGTATGCTGGTTTGATCGATGATCCTTCCATACTCTCACGGTTGAGTTTGGAAAATGTGGTCTTTTGGTAGAACTTTACTGTGTGGATAGGTGAGAGCGTGTGAAATGTAATTTATTTCCTATCTGTAATTCTACCTACCTTCAAAAAAAAATGCATACCCTTATATGTCATTTCATTCACGCATCTATTTTAGCTTTTGAGTGCATATTAATAATTTTTTTCGTACAGAGCTTTACCTCCTTCAAAATAAATAATAGGTTGTGTTTGAATGAAGAAATTTGATTCAAGACATTTCAAATTAAAGGGGCTAAAAATACATGAATTTTAAATGATGATTTTAGTTAACATTTGAAATTCTCTCAATTTTAACTAAAAAAACTAAAATTTAAGTATTTAAAATTCATTAATAAGGTATATGAATTCTGTTTCAACAAAATTTATAAAATTATAAATTGAAAACTTAGATTAAACTGCAAGATTCTCAAACTTATTTAGGTAGATGGTGCTAGGGGTTTGTATCGGTTCGAAATTGGACCGGAATCTGTTCTAATGGATGAACCGGAGATCAGACCGTAATTAATCCGGTTCAGACTAGACCGGACAGATAAATTTCGGTCCGGTCCGGATTTGAACCGATTTTTTTTTAATTATTTTTTAAAGTTTATGGAAGCAAGAAAAAGATTGATGAATTTGTGTATGAAAATTAAAGTGTTGGTGTCAATGTGAATTTTATTTAATTAAATATATTTGAAAAAAAAATGTAATAGATTTCAATAATTTTACGTCATATCCTCACCAATTACATGGTTTTGAAAAATAAGTGAGAGTGCATTAATAAAAAAAATATATATATATAAAAAATTCGGTCCAAATCGGTACGATCTTAGACCAGATCGAATCGAAAAACTGAAATACTAAATTTGAAGGACCAGACCGAAAATTAACCGATCGATCAAATTTCAGTCCGGTTCCAATTTTTTTCCGGTCCAATCCTTTTTTGTGCACTCCTAGATGGGGCATGGCGCTATCTGTCTATATCTATAGCCCCCACAGGCTTTCATTTTCAAACTGAAAAATGCATACACAAAATTGGAATATATGGACTATTTTTATTTAATTATCCGTCTTCACACTCACGCTACTTTTTGGGAAAATGACATTAACATTATATTCTCAATTCACACCCTCTCTTTTATTTTCATCCTCTTTTTCTATTTTTTCATTTTAAACTTGCGATATTTGTCTTCGTGAAATCACTTTCTTTGAAAATACGTACATTATTAGATGATGGAATATATTTTTAATAATAATCAGTTTGTATTTAAAATTTAGGGTTGATTTATTCTTATGGAAGTCGGAAATCACTTTAAATTTTCCGTTGAGATAAGAAAATAAAATAATCAAGATTACGGATTCACTTACGCCATTTGATACGTAGTAATTTTTTTTTGTTAGATATCATATGTGCCTATATATATCACATTTTTTTAAAAGATTGATTAAACATGTTTCTGCGAGCATTAAATTTTTTGTAAATAAATACTCCATTATTACATTGCATTATATTATCTTACTGAAAAGTATAATTAAACTATCTAAAATATTTTGTACAAACCTTAATATATATTTACTTTCTTGAGTTAATCATATCTAATTACTTTTTCTTGAAATTTCTTCCTATGGACTTTTTTTTGACATAAACGACCCAAATAAATTTTGGTATCACAGATAAAAGTTATAAATAAGTTCAGTGGAAAGCCTTAAAAATTTGTCAAATAATGTTTTAAAAAAAAGAACAACTAAACAGAGATGATTAAATGTTTAAATGCGATGCAATTTTAGTATTGTTAAATGTTTTGTTTTAGATAATAATTTTTTTTTTTTTTTTAAAGTTTCGGGTATCTGATCTTGGACCGACTAATTCCGGGGGACCAATTCCACCGCCCACTTGCGAGGGTTCCCGTTTAAAGTCAGAGCTTTGCGCTCTGTATGGACATGACCCCATATAAATTGTTTTAGATAATAATAATTAAAATATATTGGATTTATACAGTGAAGTCGATCATGTGTATAAATCATTACAGTATATCCGTTTTGACTGGTCTAAATTTTGTCAAATAATTGCATTAGAATCACCATCTCATGTTGACTGGTCTAATAAATTCTTCATTCGTTTTTAAGATAAGATGATTCTAATTTTTTTTGACTTGATTGTTTCTCATACCAAAAACCATATTTTAATCTTTCTTCAATAAACAAATGCTACAACATTTTCAGCTGAATTAAATCCATAGTATCCATATATAGTTTTCATATATAGTTTTGATATTAATTGTTTTATTTAATTACCTTTTTCACTAACAATTATTTTATTTATAATTGACTCTACCATATCCCACAATTAGGGGTGTGCAACGCAACCGAACCGAAATTGAAAAACCGAAATCGAACCGAATTTCATTATAATTAACCGAAACCGAACCATAGTAAGATAAAACCGAAAATAACCGAACCGAATTATTCGGTTTGATTTCGGTAAAAATCGAAAATCGAAATAAAAACCGAAAATACCTAACATTTTATATGAAATTTTAAATAAATGTCCAAATAATACAAATAAACATTTAACAAACATTTAGTGATTTAACAACCATTTAATATTAAACCTAATCTATCAATTCTCAACAAATTTTATTAAATCTAACATACTAACATTAACTAAACAAATAAATGAAAAACTAAGTATTAAACCTAAATGAATTCGGTTCGGTTTTCGGTTAGCCGAATTTTTCACTAATAAAACCGAAACCGAAATCTAAGAAAAATGCTAACCGAACCGAAACCGAAAAATCGAAAAACCGAACCGAATTCATATTTCAGTTCGGTTCGGTTTTTCGGTTTTTTTCGGTTTTTGCTCAGCCCTACCCACAATACTAGTATTACTTCATTTACTCATTTGATCTATTTTATTCTTAAAAATCCGTGTCAAACTCTTTGATTATAGTTTTATTCGTCCTCTTGCCATCAACTTCATTCTCTTAATTTTTTCCCACAAAATCTATATTTGAGTCGCTTTATCCTAACGAGGCAAAAATTTAAACGAACCCGTTAACTTTTTAAAAATCAAGCATTTTTTTAAAAAATGATAGTTCGTATCATAACAATGACACTCGAAAAAAAAAAGTTCAATATGCAAAATTACTCATCCAACCGGTTAAAAATCGATTTTGTGCAATGACCATTTTGTCACATATAGTATTATACTTCATTCGTTTAAATTTATAGTGTGAATTATGTCGGACATTAGTATTAATGAATATTGATTAATTTATATACAAATAAGATATATTGAAATTCACTTATTAATAAAAGGATTAATTCTAAATAAATACATCATCTTTAGTCTCATTATCAATTTAATTACGACATTTACGATTTTTTTTTTAAAAACTCCAACCTTTCATTGTGTTGCAATTAGATACACTTTTTTTTTTCGGCCAATAATTAATGACGTGTCTCGCCGGAGTTTGCCACGTCATATTTTTTTTATTTTCCACACAAAATTACACTTTATAGAAATAAAAATAAAACTTCAGCTTTTTCTGCGTCTTCTTCGCTTCTCAAATTCAACAGAGTTCTTCTTCGACGCCTTTCTCACTTCTCAAACTCAATCAAAAAAAAAAAAAACAGTTGAGGTGTTTGTACAAGCAGGGTGGAAGATGAGATTGAGGTTGATCCACAAAACATTGGAGAGTGAAGAGAAAGAAAATAATGAGTTCCTGACGTGACACCCATGAAGATTTCGACTTTAACCCAGTTCCAGTTGAAAGGTGATTGTGCTAGTGACTATGATTGCAATATTATCTGGTAAAATATGAGGTGAAACAGTGAAAATAGTGTGACAATTAAATCATTGAAGAGTAAACATAGTGTGTACAAGGGAGATGAGAAACAGACACGCAAATGAATACATGTTTAAGTTTGAGTTGAACCCAAACTGAAAAAAAAATTATAGTCCTCAGAACTATTTGAACAAAACAACAAAAAATTTATCATTGTCATGGATACATGCGTGGGTTTTTTTTTTTTTTTTTTAAATGATCGATTTTTTGGGGATTTTGATTTTTAGAGTTAGAAGATAAGAATTTGATTGAATTTATGAAAGGGAGAAAAAGAACTAGATTGGGGGTTTTTTTTTTTTGGATGATTTTTTGGGGATTTTAATTTTTAGAGTAAGAAGAGAAGAACTTGATTGAGTGTTTGAGGAGGTGATTGAGTTTGAGAAGAAGAAGAACGATTGAGAAGTGGAGAAGACATAGAAAAATGATTGAGAAGCAAAAGTTTTATTTTTATTTTTATAAAGTTTTATTTTTATTTCTATAAAGTGTAATCTTATGTGGAAAAAATAAAAAAATGTATAATATAACGTAGCGAGCTCCTACAAGCCAAGCCAAGCAACACGATGAAAAGTTGGGATTTTTAAAAAAAATTGTAAATAACGTAATTAAATTGATATTGAGACTAAATGTGATGTATTTATTTAGAATTAAATAAAATAAAGGGATTGTTTATGAGTAAAATGAACATTAATGTTTGTAAATATGGGATGATTGGAAGATAAATATAATTTGAATAAATTAATGATAGTTGATAGTATAATAGAGTGATTTAAAAAAAAAAAAGGAGAATGAGTTTAATTAAATTGAACAAAATACAAAAAAGGAAATAGAAAAAATGAAATTTAACTAACTGTATTTGGTGGAAGATGTATATATCCATTGAGGTCCCCCCACCCCCGGCCGCGTATTCAGGCCAGATTCGTTAGGGCTAGTTTCGGTATTCTAAGTAGACGGATTTTTCCGGTTTCAGTTGAGTAGAGAAGAGAAGTAGATATATTCGTGGACAATTTCTGTTTGATCTTTTTTCCCGATAAAAATGCGGGATATTGACACAAATCCCATTGGTATAATTCCAAATCATATTATTATTCAAATTATCTGGAATATGTCTTCGTATTACAAAAAAATATATATATATTTGGCCTGTATAATATGTATAGTCTTATAGTTTTTTTTTTTTAAAGTTTGACTTGATTTTTTTAATGTATTTTAAAAGTTCTTTTTAGTCCTATTGCTACATTTAAAAATAATAATCATACAACACTTTTTATTATAGTCAAATTATAAAATCAACTCTTTAAATCTCATGAAAAATAAAAGCAATAAAAAAATTATTAAATGTTTAAAAAAAAAAATTCAAATATTTTTTTTGAACTATTACAAAGAAAAATATAATTATAGAATAGTTAGTATTACTAAACTTCCTTACTTTATTTAATCATAACACATATTATATATTTTTATATATTATATTTATATATAAATGAAATTAAATAGACTGACATGTTAGGCTTAAACAGCTTACCGGAAAGCTCGAACCTGACTTATTTAACTAAAATAGACTTAAAAAAAATTGAGTGTGACTTATTTATTAAACTAGTCGAGTCAAATCAAGTTGAGCTTTAATAAAATGAACGGTAGATCCTGTCGGGTAGCCTGATCCATTTTCACCCCTACTACGACTATACTCCTATCCTATATTACAAATGAAATTTTAGCACACTTCATGAGGTGGACAAAAAACTCGTTTATCTTTCTCTAGTCAATCAAGTCAAATCGTGTATTTTTTAAGAAATTACACAAAGATAAATGTAATAATGCATTTTCAAATCTCGGTTACTATTTGTTGGATAATTTTTCAATTTATGCGTGTCATTCTTGCGCAGTGTATGCTAATCTTCTCTGTATCGTTTCAATTTTATCGAATATTTTTGAAGGGATAGGTTGATTATTTGTAGAGTATAAATGTATTTATAAGGTTGTATTTATATCTAATGGCATGTCCTCGTATGAGGGATAATGTGGTCATATTTTTTTTATCCGCAATGATATTTTGTATCATGTAGAGAGTTGCGGATCATTTTCTTGTTACTTTTGGACGAATTTGTGATTGATTTATTATTTTGAATTGTACTCGTTTTGGTTTAGTTGTTAGAAAATAAACACACGCACACAATGACGATAAGAAAATAACACGACATTTGTTTACTCAATTCGTCTTTCGACTACGTCTGGGGGTGATGCCAAGCCAGGTATTTCACTATTGGATGCGCAATGATTACAATGAGAGAACATCTATTTATAATAGAAAACGTGTCCTAATTAACCCTAAGCCCATTAGGAACAAACTTGCCATAATTAACCCTAAGCTTATTAGGAACAAACTTGCTCCCCACTCCAAGCCCATAAGGGGAACAAACTTGCTCTCCACTCCGAGCCCATAAGGTTAATTCAGGCTCCACACTCCAACAATCTCCCACTTGGAAACTGAATCCTCAATATAAACATATCTTCTTGATTCTCCTCCCGTATCCGCCTGGCATCGTCAAACCTTAAACTCCTTTTATTTTAGCACAAGTCCAACAAACTCCACCTCGATAAAATAAAAGAAAACTACATTGTCTTCACCGACAAACATGATTCTTAAACCAAAGAATCAACATTCTCAACACAGAGAATACCTACTCCACCATATGAGCAGAACACTTAGAATCGCCAATTCTAAGAATTTCTTTCGACTTTGTCTTCACCGACAAACATGATTCTTAAACCAAAGAACCAACATTCTCAACATAGAGAATACCTACTCCACCATATGAGTAGAACACTTAGAATCACCCATTCTAAGAAATTCTTTCGGCACATGTCCAAAAATACCTGCTGAAATTTATGGTGCAACTTCTAACTTTTGGCATTCCTAGAAGTCCTTCAGCCATCAACATCCTTCACCACACACCTTGCATCCTTGCCAAATCAATGCACATGTGGTCCAACTAACGTCATCACATCCTTTTTCATGACAGTTGGACATGCCAGAAGGATGTTCATTTCCTCAATCAAAGGTTCTATCACAACGTTAGCAACTTGTTCGGAGCCATTTGCCGCCACCGCTCCACCTTGATTAACTTCACATTGTGTATACCAGATTGTATCAGCACATCCTTAACTTGCACTTGCCACAAGCTAAAACTGATTCTTCCATCAAATTTCTCCATGTCATACATCATTGCACTCAAAGTCTTTGACATATCGTTTCTCCGCCCTTAAACAATCGTCTCAAAAGAGACTCCTGAACCTCTCTAAAAAAATCTTTTCTGATGTGGAAGATCAGACTACGCTGCAACCACAGAGCATACTAAGAATAAATAGAGACTAAACACACGCACACAATGACAATAAGAAAATAACACGACATTTGTTTACCCAGTTCGTCTTTCGACTACGTCTGGGGGCGATGCTAAGCCAGGTATTTCACTATTGGATGCGCAATGATTACAATAAGAGAACATCTATTTATAATAGAAAAAATGTCCTAATTAACCCTAAGCCCATTAGGAACAAACTTGCTCCCTACTCCAAGCCCATTAGGAACAAACTTTCCATAATTAAGCCTAAGTCTATTAGGAACAAATTTGCTCTCCACTCCAAGCCCATAAGGAACAAACTTACTCCCCACTCCGAGCCCATAAAGTTAATTCAGGCTCCACACTCCAACACTTTTTTCTTCGTCTCAAATTTTATTTCTAACGAGAATTTTTCGAATAAGCTTTTAATGACACTCAATTTCTAATTCATGTTGTGAACTTATAACTGTGAGTTTTTTTATTTCCTCTTATACATAACTTTATTTGCCATAGCAAAAAAAGAGAGCCAATTATTTTCGTTTTTATCCCTTCATCGTGTAACCCATTTCTACCACTCAAAAAATTAGTCATTAGGCCAAGGCCACGTATAAGTTATAACTGTGCTTCACGCAAAATGATAAAAAATAAAAAAATGAAAGTACTCTTAAAAAATAGTTCATAAATAATGTTCAAAAAATAATTAAAAAAAAAAACAATTCATAAATACGTACTTCCTCCTATCTAAAATACATGATTTTTTAGTTTTTTTTAGTGGAATTAAGAAAAAAATATAATTCTTAATTAATGAATGAAAAAATTAATTAATAAAAGTAAATTAGAAAAAATTAAGAATATTTTTTAAAGTTAACATGGGGTAAATTTGAAAAAAATAATGTAAAAAAAAAACTAAAATATTATTTATTGTAGAAAGAATGAAGAAATATATTTTTTCGTACTATTTTTCTTAAGATTATTTAATAAGCCCATCAAGTGAAGTATAAAATTATTTTTGTATAGCTTCGTGAAAGTACTTCCAAGCCCAAGCTCGTTGGACCCAAAAACTATGCTTATTATATAGGACACCCATCCATTTAGCATACTCATGGTCAGATGAGTTCACGAGTACATCCACGCTAAAAACTTCAAAGTATTCTTATACATATTAAAAAAATTCTCCACTCTCATTTGGTCGAAATTTTCAGTACACTCACCAGGGACGAAGGGCCGGCACCCCCTCTCATTTTTTCAAATTTTTTAAATAATTTTTTAAAAAATATTATTGAATGAAAAAATAAAAGGAAAGTAAAATATTAGTAGTACAATTATTACTTTCTCGGTCTCATAATATATGTTGTTTTATGTATATATATATATTTTTTTTTATAAATTTATCGTTCATTATCATAAAAGAATGAGAGAAAAATAAAAGAGAGTTCTGGAATAACTTGCATCAATTATAAAAAAAAAAAAGATGAAAAAAGTATTGAGAGAAAAATTGTAGGAATTTGCATATGAGTCATTTAGAGAGAAAAGTGGTAAAAATAACTAAAATGACAATTTTTATAAAACAAGAATTAAGACTAATAGCATCAAACAATATAAAACGATTGAAGTACATAACAATTTAAAACATAAACATTAAAAGATGTTTGCATATAGACGGTATACATTCTTTTTTTGTAGGTAATGAGCGGAATGAATGAAACTTTTATTAAAACTTTTTTTTTTGATCGGTAAAAGATTATATTATTATTGGGTACAAGAGATACACGAAAAACTCAATGTACAGGATACTCCCTCCATTCTATAATAAGTGTTGTTTTAGCCTTTTTCTTTTGTACACAAATAAGTGTTGTTTTAGAATTTTTACACTGTTTGTTCCCATTATACTCTCCAATTTGAAAATTATTTGAAACATAAATTTGAAAATAATTGAAAAAGATTGATTAAAATTTTTGAAAAGATTTGAACGGAATTAATGTAATTAAAATTTTCCTTTATTATTTAAGGGTATACTTGTCAATACATATTCTTTCTTAATTCCAACAAATTTCATGAAAACAACACTTATTGTAGAACGGAGGAGTATATCATAAGAAAGACGTAATAACTCTTACACTACACAATTTTCAAATTATGCACTTAATTGGGTCTAGTACCCATGACCTGAAGGGTAGGTTGTTCCGGTTGGGATATTTGACTGTGAACCAGCTCCATATTTTTGCTCTCATCTCCTCCTTGACTTTTGTGATCGAGAAGGTTTCATTCTTGAAGAGTACTGCGTTTCTCCATTTACATATCAGCCAAACCACACAGAGCCATATACAAGTAACTATCTTTTTCCCATTTTTACACTTTAACATGCCCCCAAAGCCTAGGAAGTTGTCCAGGATGTTTGACGGGAGTGCTGACGGGGACTTGAGCCACGACAGACATTTCATCCATACTTGGTATGCTTGGGGACATTCCAGAAAGATGTGTCTTTCGGTTTCCTCACTGTCGCCGCAGAGTACGCACCTTAAATCGTCATTCTGGTTGAGAATGTTTCTTCTTCTGAGGTTGGACCGAGTCGGTAGTCTTCCCCATAACAGTCTCCATGCATGAGCCTTGACTTTCGATGGTGCAAAATTCTTCCATATGAGCTTGAACCCTTGCAACAGCTTGTCTTCTGGTTGAGTGTCTTGGTTTTGGTTGAATAAAGTTGAGTACGTCTCTTTTGTAGAGAACTTCCTTGTCTTCGATGCTTTCCATTTCCATGAGTCTTCAATTCCTGCTTTTAGTTTGAACCTGTCCATCACAGATAAGAGATCGTTAAAAGATATTTGTTCCCTATCAAAGAGTGCCCTTCTCCATCTCCAAGTCCACCTCCAAGTATTCCCTTCCCAAACTCCCATTTCCCCTACAGTTTTCCCCTTGTCTATACTAATTAAGTATAATCTCCTAAATCTATCCTTAAGAGTACTTTCCCCCGTCCAATTTTCCTCCCAAAAGAATGAACTTTTCCCATCCCCTAGGACCTTAGTCAAATTTCCATGGAACCAACCCCGCTACTCTCACCTATCACCTTTATAATATCCCTCCACCATAGAGACACCCTCCCCTCCCTTCCTGTTGGGAAGAGGCTGAAACCCTCTCCCCATGCTACCCCATATCTAGACTGTAAAACCCTCACCCACAGACTATTCCTCTCATTTATGAATTTTCAGCCCCATTTCCCCAGTAATGTTTCATTGAAAACCCTAATATCTCTTACCCCTAGTCCTCCTAGATGTTTCATGTTGCATATTATTTTCCAATCGATCCATGCCTCTCTTTCCACTGCTCCCACCCCCCCCCCCCCTCAAAGGAAATTACGTTGTAGGCTCACAATCTCACTCAAGGTTTTCTTTGGTATACGGTATAAAGACAAATAGTATGTCGGAAGAGAAGAGATAACCGAGTTCAATAGCGTGATCCTGCCCCCCATCGAGATCTTTTTGTCGTCCCATCTTGATAGTTTGTTCCTTATTTTCTCCACTATCGGGGCCCACTCCAGTGCTTTCCTGTGGTTTGATCTCACTTTCATTCCCAAGTATGTGAAGAGAATGGTGTCTACTTTGCATCGAAGGATTTCTGCCATTTCACTAAGAGTGTTACCTTCCACGTTTACTCCAACAATCGAGCACTTGTTGAAGTTGATTTTCAATCCGGACATCAGTTCCATGTTCCTCAGCACCCATCGCATAACTCAGGCATTCTCCAAGCTTGCTTCTCCCATTAGGATTGTGTCATCCGCGAACTGTAGGTGTGAGACTTTAATTGTTTCCGGCCCAATTTCTGCCGCTTTGTATAGGCATACTTCAGTTGTTTTCTCCATGAGGATGCTCAATCCTTCTGCAGCGATCAGGAAAAGGAAAGGGGATAGGGGGTCCCCTTGTCTTAACCCCCATTCCAGTATGAATTCTCCAGATGGGCTTCCGTTGACAAGGACTGTCGCGGAGGCTGTCCTCACACATTCCATTACCCACACCCTCCATTTGGGATTGAAATTGAGTCTCTCCATCATGATATCCAAATAGCCTCAGTCAACCGAGTCGTAAGCTTTTGCAAAGTCAATTTTTAGGAAAGCTCGTACCACTCTCTCTCGTTTTGCTTCATCGATTGCTTCGTTTAACACGATCACACTGTCTAGGATGTTCCTCTTTCCAACAAAGGCAGATTGTGCCTCCGATATGATGGAGGGTAAGACATTACCGAGCCTTTTTACCAGAATTTTTGCTATGATCTTGTAGATTCCCCCTACTAGGGAGATTGGCCTGAAATCGTTCAAATTCGTACTAACTTCCTTTTTTGGGATGAGCACGAAGAATGTTGGGTTGAAGCCTCTCACCAATCTTCCATGGGTGTGGAACTCGTCCATCAGTCGAAAAAAATCAGGTTCTATGAGGTGCCAGAACTCCTTTTGGAACCCAAAGTTGAAACCATCCGGTCTAGGACTTTTTGTGTTGTCGCAGGCATCTAAGGCTTCCCGAATTTCTTCCTTTGAAAAAGGGGCTGTGAGCATATCATTCTCTGTGGTTGAGATCTGTCTTCTTGCAAAGTCCGCTATAGGGATTGGTCTAGTGGTCCCTTGTTTCTTGAAGTGGTTCTGAAAGTGTTCAAAAACCCATTTTTTCACTGTTGAGACTTCTTCACTCCATTCACCTTCCACCATTAAACCAAGGATTTCATTTCTTTTCCTTCTCTTGTTGATGTAGTTATGGAAGAATCACGTGTTACAATCTCCCTCTTTCACCCATCTACACCTTGATTTTTGGTAGTTGATCATGCTTTTCTTCTTTAGTTCTCGGATTAAGAGAGCGGCTGGCTGCCTTATTCCTATTTATGATCTCAATGTCGTCCAGCCCGAAAACTTCATAAAGTGTGTCCATCTTCTGGATTTCCGCCCTTTGTGTTTCTATATTGCGTTCGATGATTCCGAACGTGTTGGTGTTCTACTCCTTCAGGTCTGCCTTGAGTCTCTTCCGCTTTTCTTTGATAACATAGCTACTCTAACCCTATATATGATAGTTGTCCCATTTTCCTTTGACGAAACTCCTGAAATCCGGGTGGGTTAACCAAGCGTTGAGGCTTCGGAACGGCTTTGGCCCTCAATCCGTTACCTCGATCTCCAAGAGGATAGGGCAATGGTCTGATACTGAGCGTCTTAGGCCCCTCAATTGTATGTTAGGCCACTGATTTAGCCAATGATGGTTGACCAGGGCTCTGTCAAGCTTGCTCTTGTATGATCCGTCAGTTTTGTACCACGCGTATTTCCTTCCGTGTAGTGGGAGATCCACTAGGTTTGCGGCTTTAATGAAGCTATCAAAAGCCATTGTGTCCCTGTGGTTGTGTTGTTGTACTCCTCTTCCATCCCTTTTCGATCCACACCTTATTGCATTAAAGTCTCCAATGATATAAATGCATGCTGCAGGATTTTGGCTCACAATCATGCTTAAACGATCCCATAACTCTATTTTTTCAGGTTGAGTGCATGGGGCGTATATGTTGATTATGCAGCAGTGTATATTGTCCTGACCCCAGTAGCTATTTAGAATGACCCCCCCTCCATATGCCAGGAGCTGGAGCATTTGAAAACCTCTGAGTTCCATATGGAAATAATTTCCCCTGATCTGTCCGTAGCTTCTCGTGAGTACCATTCCATCTTCCCTTCTCCCCATATTGCACGACATGTTGTTTCATCCACATTTTCCAGTTTCGATTCTTGGATGCAACACAATTCCACTCCCTGGTTCTTAATGAGACTTCGTAATTCATCATTTTTTATTCTATTCCCCAAGCTACGAATGTTCATAGAGAGGATCTTTATGGATAACTCTCTGTTGCCTCACCTTCTGTCCTTGTTTTCTTTGACTGGACATGTTTCTCTATTTCAACGAGCTTACTGATTTCCTGGACATCCGAGATTTTGGATTGTAGGCCTAAGATTTTCCCCAGATTCTATGTTTTTTAGGCTTTCCCCTCCACCTCGACCGTCGATTGAGTGGGCGGCCGTCTTTTCCCTTTCCCCTTATCACACTTAGTTTCAAAACCTTTTGAGAATTCTATCCATCTCTTGGTTTCTAACCGCCGCATTTCCATTTTGGTAGGTTTCTTCGTGGGGGGATTTTTGCGGGGTTTATATGTGGGTTTGGTAGAAGTGTTTGTAGTCAGGTTTATGGTGTGTAGGAGGTCGGAGAGAACCGGGATGGGCTGTAATTCAGGTTAGGTGTAGGCGGGGTTATCGGGTTCGAGGGAATGGGGGTGGTAAGGGGGTGTATCTAGTAAGGGTATGATTGGGGGTGTATCGGGTTTTGTGGAAGGTGCAGCAGGTAAGGGTTTGTGGGGGAGTGTATTGGGTTTGTTGGGGGGTGCGAGAGGTAAAAAGGTGGGTGCATCAACTGGGGTTTCAAAGGGGGGTGTGTTGAGAAAAAAAGGGGGGTGTAGCGGCTTTAGGGGAAGGGTCAAGCCCACTAACAGAATTTGTGGGCACATGTATTAAGTGGGTCAAAGATTGGGGGGAGAATTAAAAGGCATAGAAATAGGACAATTTACCTCATTGTCATTTTCTTTGACCATGGTGGGCCCCATTGAATGAGTGGAGGCGGTTGAAACGATTTGTGGGGGACCATCTTCTTTAGAAACCATTTTGTGGGGCCCCTCCTCGATTTTTTATGACGACACCATGATTGGATTCGGTTTACGCTGTTTCCATTCTTTATCATGCAATTCTTGTTTCGAGATTTCATTAACTGCATTTACTGATCTGTCTCCTCGGGGCCCCTCCATTGCACTGTGTACGATGTGGATTTTTGAATTTTGGTAGAAAACAACCGTTTCCGGCGATTCACCGGAGCCACCGCCACTAATTTGCTTCTGCTTCATCACTGTCGCCGGATCGTGCAGAACAACCGTTTCCGGCGATTCATCGGAGCCACCGCCACTAATTTGCTTCTACATCATCACTGTCGTCGGATCGTGTAGAACGGGGATTTCTTGGTCGCTTTCATTGATCCGATGTTCTGGGTCCACATCATCGTTCACGGTACTTATTTTCTGGTATACGGATACCGATTCCGTTTCGTTGCCTAAGAGGCCGGTGCTCTCTCGCCCGCGTATTGTCGCCACCGCCGGCTCGCGCGAAACAGGGGCATTCAGGCCGTCTTCCTCCAGCGTCCACACCGACTCGTCATCGAACTCCGATTCTGTCTCGGATCCACCGTGCTGGGCTGTCTGCTCCGGCGATTCAAATTCCTCCATTAGTCGACATTTGAACATCATTCCGTCAATATCCAACAGGGCTATTTGATTTACAATTTTAAGGTAGGAGACCGAGATGAGAACCCTGGCATAGTCGAGTCGTGTTTTGTTTAGCGACTGAGCGTCAATCTTCACCAATTTTCCAATTGTCGCACACGCCGTTTCGAAGAGTCGTGCATTCCATACATGTACGGGAACTCCGGTCCATCTTATCCATACCAATCTTCTGTGACTGACGTCGATTGAGCGCCACTCCCTGTACCATTCGAACCAATGCTGGAACCATTCTTCTATGCACCCTGTGATTTCGTCGAAGCTTTTCCCTGAGATATTTTCGATTAGCACAGCATCGTCTCCGAGTGTTCGTAGATTTAAGATGTTCACACACTTCTGTTGTAATTCTTCTCCGTGATCCTCCCATGAAAACTCTTTTCTCAGGAGACCTGTGAGGCACGAACTCAACCACCCGGTTTCCTCCTTCTTCGTATTGAACTTGACTGAAAGCACCTCCTTTGATGTTGGGTCAGAAAATGCCCCTTCTTCCATAATTTTTGGAACAGAGCCGGTTCTCAGATTAGTTCCCATGTTGGTTACTGCTTTCGAGAAGGATATCTCTTTTTTCCTAATGTTTCTGTTGGCTTCAAACTTGAAGGCTTTTGGCTCTAGCTTCTTAAACTCTTCCGGCATCCTCTTGTAACGCGGCACATAAGCCCTGATTTTGTAGCTCCCCATCTATACTTCATTGAGTGCTTGGAGCGTTCTTTCCTCGTCCGTCCCATTTTCAAACCTAACAAAACCAAAAGGTTTGCCTCCTTTGTCGTGTTTATGAGGCCGATAAATGTCCATCACCTTTCCAACTTTGTTGACCACGTTACTTGTTTTTAGGTCAACAAGTTTCTCCCGCCAGGGAGCATTAACACGGTTTCTCCCTCGATAAATCTCTTCATTATCAGATCTCCTATTTGTCCTCTGGGGATATCTACTGGTTAGGAAAAAATTATGGCTGGGGAAATAAGATTGCCTCACCTGAGGTCGCTCGGAAAAGGGTCGGTTGTTCCTATGGCTCACTCTCACCCACTCACCTCCCCCTCCCCCCCCCCTCTCTCTCTCTAGGCTCCATCATCGACAACTAATTAAATTAAGTAAAATATATTAAAACTTAACTTAATTCATTAGTAATATATTATATGATATTAAAAGCAAAATTAATTATTCATAATTGGATCCCTTATCGATTAAGTTCTGGCTCCGTCAATGACAGTCACCCATTGTTTTCACCTCTTCCCTCACCTCAACTTCCTCACCCACTCACTCACCTTAAAGAAGGACAATAGGCGTGTTGAAAAAAAAGGGAGGAAAGCATGCAATAGAAGAATAGAGAGTTTTTGAAAAAGAAGGATGCAATTTTTTATTTTTTTTTTAAGAAGAAGACAGACGCTACTATTAAAGAACAAAATATATAAATTATTGTTGAAGAAAACGATATGTGTACGCAATTTTCGAGTCTAATTCTTTAAAATTGAGTCACATTTTTTAGTTTTTTTTTCCGAATTTGAGTAACATGTTCATTTTTTTTTTTCAAAAATTGTTTCATAATCTTTTTTCGAAATTGTTCATTTGTTCATATATTTTTTTCGAAATTGTTCATTTGTTCATAAATTTTTTTCAAAAATTGTTCATCTGTTCATATATATTTTTTCGAACATTGGCATTTTGTTCATATTAACAGGTTCAATTTTTTTTCTTCGAAATATCGTCATCTTCTCAAATAACCAGAGTTGAAATTATAGTAATTATTCTATTTTTTTTTTTTGAAATATGACAAATTTTCCAACTCATGAACTTTTACAAAAAAAAAAAAAAAGTTTCAAAATAAGTAAATAAACTTACAAATAAGTTTGTAGCACCACACAAGTAGTCACAGCCTCAATATCCACCATTTCTAGTCACTCCGACATTGAATTGATTGTTTGTAATTTTTTTTTTACGCCTCCCACAATATATGAGTAGGGTGTACTCATCGGGCATTTAAAAAAAATATCAACAAGGGTATACTGAACATTCCACGCATCATGTTTGAAAAAAAATAAAAAAAATTTAGGTGGGTGTACTCAACTATCGCGTGTGTGCGTGCAATCACAATTGTTTTGAAAGAAAATATTTTAGTAGTTTTATAGCCCACGTAAAACAGCCCATATCAATTCTCCCCAAAATCAAGTTTATATTCCTTATTTTTATCTTCATTTTCTTCCTTTGCCCTCACAATCACAAACCCTAGCCGCCGCCAACGATGCCGCCCAAGTTCGATCCCTCTCAGGTTGTCGACGTCTTCGTCCGCGTCACCGGCGGAGAGGTCGGAGCCGCCAGTTCCCTCGCCCCGAAGATCGGTCCCCTTGGTCTCTCCCCAAAGAAAATCGGTGAAGACATCGCCAAGGAAACCGCCAAGGACTGGAAGGGCCTCCGCGTTACCGTGAAGCTGACTGTGCAGAACCGTCAGGCGAAAGTGACCGTCGTCCCCTCCGCAGCGGCCTTAGTGATCAAGGCGCTAAAGGAGCCGGAGCGAGACAGGAAGAAGACCAAAAACATCAAACATAATGGAAACATCTCCCTGGATGACGTCATTGAGATCGCGAAGATAATGAAGGTGCGATCCATTGCGAAGGATTTGTCCGGAACTGTGAAGGAGATTCTAGGTACCTGCGTTTCCGTTGGATGTACGGTTGATGGAAAGGATCCGAAGGATTTACAGCAAGAGATCACCGATGGCGATATTGAAATCCCCCTAGATTGAGTTTGATGAGGTTAAGTTAGCAATTTACATTTTCATACAGTTTTTCCGTATTTACTGTCTCTTAATTACGACTTGTTTTTTTGTGAAACTATTTCGAGGGCAATTTTTGATTCAGGTGGAAACATTTCAGAGAAAATGTGCTACTACTATTTATCAAATTATCTGATTATTATGTTTTCAAGAGCTAAGTGTAGCAACCGTACACTATTAAGCAAATTTGAATGTGTGCTGAATTTTATGTCATATGTTTTGTATCTGGGTTGGGCTGTTTGTCTACTTTTGATTATATTGAAATGTGAACAACAATTTTTCCTTGTTTGTGTTTTTGTCAATACTCCCACACACTGAGTTTATAACATTTTAAATTAGCATAATAAAATTCTTATTAATGTAAGTGTAAATCTTATGTACAATATTTATTATTATTAATTAGATTAATAGTTGAATTTACATAAATGTATAATTATTTCAATAAAAAGTTTATTACAGTATATTTTTCTTAATATTGAAGGTATGGACACTTGATTTGCTTAGAGAAATGGTAATGATGTTAGAGAGAATTATAATAGTAAGAAATGATAAATTCATTGTACTCCATATTGAGTTATTTGGTTTGTAAAAGTAAGGAAAAACATCAGCATAAGCAAATACAAAGGAATTAAACACCTAGAACGCGATTGAGTTTAGAAGATCTAGAAGTCGAATTACTTGTCGAACACTAGCTTCAAGATCTGTCTGATAAACCTATTTATATTGTACTCCATTTCATTGAACATAGAAAGCTAAAAAAATGGAAGGAGTGCTCCTTGACACTTATATGAAGAGTCGAAGGGGACTTCATCCAAAGTAGGACATCGAACCATACATAGGTCGTATACTTTACATCCTTGTTTGAAGCGATTATTTTTCTTCATTTCAGATTTATCTTTATCGGAAGTGCAGTGCTATCAAAAATATTACGCATAAACTAAATTTTTTGAAAGACAGCCATTGTAATTGCTTAGATGAGTCATATTTATATAATTGCTTGGAATGTCATTGTTGTATTATTTTAAGTATTGAACAAAATTATATATTGTTAGTCCTTTAAAAATTATTTTATATTAATGTTTAATGAGTTCGTATAGAATAAAAAATATGAAGGGATAGAGTCTTATTTTAAAGTTCGATTCAAACTCAAATATTCTTAGGACCGATCCTGTTTGATAGGCATATTTTGTTCTATACGTTCTATTCGGCCTTGCCTCCCATCTCCATCCATGCATTGTGTTAACATTTCTTTTGGCTATGTTTACTTTTAAAATCAGGTCCCTTTTTTACTTCAGAATTTAAAAATCAGTTTTTAAAATCCACTTAAAATCACTCTCTATCAAATATATTGATTTGACATAAAGTAATATCTATATAATATCACTTCGATCTTTATAATTTTTCTCAACAATAATATAATACATTCAATCATTATACAATCAACTAATCATTATAATTTCACCAAAGAATAATATAATATGGGGATTTCACGTTTTAGGTCTTTCCATCTAGTGTTTTTTTAAATAAGAACATGGTTTAAAATAGTTTCAAATTAATGACAAAATGTAATATAAATGTACCATCATGCCCTTACTATCTAATTTCTGAATTAATATGGATAAAGTCAATACATTTTTTGAAATTTAAAGTCTTGTGTATCAGCTCCTAGTTAATTACGCACATAATTAACACCTTCCAAAATTAAAACCTCTCAACAGCTCCGGTCAATCAATTAAATGATTTGTAGAATTTTGGGGAAGAAATCTTTATATGATTATTCTACATCCCCAATTTTAGGACTTTCCCAAAGATATTGTATTCAATTCTTCCCTAAATCTCTAATATTCAATTCTTTTACAAATATCGCATTTTCCCAAAGCTCTGATATTCAATTTCATTGTCAGACTTGAAGATTTGCACAAAAATCGTCAAATCAAATTAGATATTTTCTCCAGAAAAATCTCTGACTTGATTATGCAGAAACATCTGCAGGAAAATCGAACAATGCAGAAAAAAAAACTAAAATTGCATGAACATATAAATAATGCAGAATTAAAGTTGCATCAACATATAAATAATGCAGAAATGTGCAGTACATTATGTGCATATACAAATATCATTATGCAGAAAAAAGAATTAGTATAATTAGAGAATTTTTAGGGCAAAACTCTTCATCTCACCGGATTAAGACGCCTTTTCGGCAGAGAAGAGCGCGAGAACCTCCGCAATTGGAAACGACGATCTGATGAGGTGAAACCACCGCCACGACGGCGGTGGATCCGACGAATTTGCACTCTGGAGATACCATCTCGCATCGGCATTTGGCGGCGGCGCTACTTGACCACTCTGTGTTATCCTGATCCATTTTTAAGAAACTTTTACGCATTATATGCTCCCACGAAGAATCAGCACCGTTTTCCACTTCGTTTTTCACGATTTCGTGCATTCGATCTTTGCATCTGAATGCAACCTGCAGTAGATCGCCAAAATCAATAAGAAAAAAACATCAAAATACTACTACTAATTTAATGGTGAGGTGCTTACATGAGAGCAGCCATGGCCGTCGAAAACTCCGAAGTAGTCAGAAAAATTAGAAAAAGAAGGGTGAATCGCAATCTCGTCTTCCATATCTTTTCTTAGTCCGCAAACAGTCGTTATCCTGAACTTCGGGTCTTGCTGAGAAGTTTCTGGCGCCGTCGATGGCTTTGTTTCCGGCGATTATTTGATTCACAACATCTTCATACAGTGAAGATCGACTAACACGAACCAACTTAGTCTTCCCATTGAATTCGATTTTCAGAATCACCACACAGTCCCGAATCTGAATAAGGAAAGTCCTATTATGATTTGAGAATTCCACGGTTACCTAATTAAACAGAAGGAAATTTATTTTGAAAGAATGTGGTTGATTATAAGGCGATAAAGTAGGAATACGAAGACTTGTTCTTTATTATATAAATTAATTACCATAATTATATATAAGGGCATAAAAGGTTATTAACATGGGTTTTTGGCCTTTTTTAAAAAGATTATATTTTAGGTTTTTATTTAAAAAGGTGAGGCTATGAATGACCTTTTTTATAAAAATTCTCATATAATAATACAAACTCATTCAATTTTACAACTTGATTTGACATAAAGTTAAATCCTCAACTATTCCAAAACTCAAAAGAAACACTCATATTACTACGGAGTACTATTTATTACAAACAATAATATAATAATACCAACTCATTCAATTTTACAACTTGATTTGATATAAAGTTAAATCCACTATTCCAAAACCCAAAAGAAACACTCATATTACTCTCTTCGTCCAATTTTATTATGTCCACTTCTCCGGGCACGAGTTTTAATGAATATTGATTAGTTTATTAATAAAATAGAAAAGTTGAAGATATGGTGGGGTGTAGTGGGGTCCATTTATAAATAAAGTGATTGTTTATGAATAAAGTGAATGACAAAGTGGTTAAATAACTGATGATAGAAGAGTGAAGATAAAGTACTATGAATAGTATTGTTTCCAAAAAAAGAATGAACATAATAAAATTGGACAACCAAAAAAGGAAAGTGAGAATTATAAAATTGGACGGGGGGAGTACTATTTATTAGGATTTCAAAAACTCGGTTTTTAAAACCACCCAAAGCCCAAAGTAAACATAGCCTTAGAGAATACATACTCCCTCCGTCTCACAACTGTTTGCACACTTACCTTATTTGTTTGTCCCACAATTGTTAGCACACCCATAAAAGAAACTCTCTCATAAATCCCACCCCCACAATATTCACATATTTACACAATATTCCATTACTTTCACTCTCTTTTACTTTATTCATATAACTTTATAAAATTATCCATCAACACTTCTTTCATTACACTTTTTTCTTAAAAAGTGTGTTCATTTTGTGATGCAAACACTTGTAGAACGGAGTGAGTATTTATTAAAGATAAAAAATGATAAAAAGTTCTCACTCCAAGCCTACCTTCCTGATTTGATTTACAATTTTTTTCCATGTAATCCAAGCAGAATAACGTGTGGTGGTCAAAATTAGTGGTGTGAAAAGTATGGTTTAGACCAATTAAATTGATTGAACCAAATCAAATCATTAAATATGGTTCAATTTTTTATTTACACTAAATATTATTCCCTTCGTCCGTCTATAAAATTTTTGTTACTTTTTAACACATAAATTAAGAAAAGTGATTAAATAATAGATATAGTACACGTGATGTGATTGGAAGAAGGAGAGAAATAGAGAGAAAAAATAAGATATAAAGTGATGTGTAAGAAAAAGTACTTATCAAAAAGGGTATGGAAAACTTATAGGTGGACGGACCAAAATGGTAAAATGAGAAACTTATAGGCGGACGGAGGGAGTATATACTTCATTTACTGTTTTATTTTAATACTATTATTGCTCAAATTTGTAAATACTAGTTTAATAATATTATATATAAAAGCAGATTTATTTATGACTTTTCAACTAATAATATAAATACGCAATAATCCAATTCTAACTTTCATACCCATAATCAGAAAGGAGTGTAATGAATATGAAATCTTGAAGAAGACAAAAGTTCGTTGTTTCTTTTTGTGGTTATTTAGTTATTTTTTAGTGTTCAAATTTCAATGACTAGTTTTTGAATCTTATGATATCATTTCGCTATTCGAATTATATTTCATATTATTGGGCTTTTATTAGGGTTGGCAACGGGGCGGGTATGGGACGGGTATGGCCTATCTCAGGACCCGCCCCGCCAAAATTTTTTAGACCCGTTACCCGCCCCGCCTAAATACCCGCCTAAACCCGCCCCGCCCCGTCCCATCCCATGAACTCGACAGGTAAACTCGCCCCGCCATCACAAAACTGTTTTTTTTTTTACAATTATTAACACACACACACACACACACACACACACATATATATATATATATATATATATATATATATATATATATATACACACTAATATACACATACAATTATTAACATACATATATATATATATATTATAATATAGAGATTTTTTTATAAAAAAGACCATTCATACACCTACCTTCTTAATTAAGGACAACTCATAGAATCTTTTTAAAAAAGGACAAAAACATATGTTAAAAACAATTTATGCCCTTACATTTAAATTTGAAGATTAATTTATTAATTTAATAATTAAAGGAAGAAGTCGTAACTTCCTTCCTTTTCGCCATAGATTCAACCACATACCTCTTCACTTGATTATCAACATTGGCAAATGTTACCATATCCAGGCGCTCATCATCATCATTCTCAAAGTTTCTGCTGAAGGTAACGTTAGTTTATTGCATCGCCTTCTTCACAACGAAATCGTCTATTGCCTCAACGAACCCTTCCTTTTGATAATTAATTGCAATCTCAGAATCTAAATCAATGTTTAGATTTCCTGCACATTCAGATTCTTCGATCGACTGCTTGTTGCTTTTAGGGATTGGAATCGAGATTAGGGCTTCACGATCGACAGGGTGATGCTTAGAGGTTTGTTTCTCTCTTTCAGCTACGGCCATGGCTATAAGGTCTCGTCTCCTTTGCTTTTCCATAATTGTTTCCTTGATCTGTTCTTTCGACTGCACATGATCAAGAGACTTTCCACGCGATCGTTTCTTTATATTCCTAGGGGATTCAAACTTCACCGATTTCTTCATTATGGATGACGGACGCGAAGCCGCCGGAGATACAGTAGTCTTCCCCATCAAGGTCCAGATTTCGTAGGTGGCGGAGGTGGGCCTTTGACGACGATTTTATCGCCTAGGAGTGGGGCGACGCAGCGTATGGTCCACATGGGAACCATTAATCCGGTCAGATGAAGAGTTTTGCCAAGGGTATGATTTTTAATTCCACACGTACACACATAATTTGCTGAGAATTTAGGATTTTTTGAGATGATTTTAATTTAGGTTTAATTTTGCTCTATTTTCGTGTAATTGTGATGATTTACGTGCGCGTTGCTGAAATGTAGTTCTTGATTATTTGTTATTGGTTTGGTCAAGGGATAATGCAGATCTTATTTTGCATATGTATACATATTTTTGCATAATCACATTCTAATATGAAGACACCGTACTATTTTTTCTGCATTATTCATTTTATTATGCAGTTTTAGATTTCATTGTTCTGCATTATTCATTTTATTATGCAGTTTTAGATTTTATATTAATTTTCCAACCATGGCCAAGGGAGCAAAATGTTATTCTCACTTCTCACTTCGTCTTCTTCAGTACTTCATGGTTTTCTTTCTTCACAAATTGAAAAACCCCAAAATTAAGGAAGTTCTGACAGGTGTTGTTGAGGAAGTTTAATTTTTGGAAGGTTTTAATTAATTGCGTAATTCAGGGATTTAATGAGCTGATAGACACGGTTTTAAATTTCAAACATTTAAAGATTTTCTCCCTATTAATTTCGAAATTAGATATTAAGGGCATGATGGTACATTTATGTTCCATTTTGTCCTTAATTTGAAACTATTTTAAATCAGGTCTTTATTTAAAAAAACACTAGGTGGAAAGACCTTTTATGTGAAATCCCCATATATATATATATACTAATATACATATATATTTTTTAAGATACATATATATAGTGATATACATATATATTTTTTAATATACATATAATATATACATTAAATATATATGTCTATACGGGTCGGGGTCGGGTATATATAAAGCCATTACCCGTCCCATACCGGTCGACGGGTATTGTTTGACCGGGTATTTACCCGATCCGGGACCCGTTTGACCGGATATTTACCCGCCTCGTGCGGGCCGGTTTCATGCGGGTCCGAGTTTTTACCCGTCCCATTGCCATCCCTAGCTTTTATTTTGTCTATTAACATTGTGTTTTACAAGTTTATAAATTATTGTGTAGAGAAAAAATGATCAAAATTACGGTTCGATCAAAACCGATCGAAATATTATGATTTCAAATCAAACGGTTTTTACGATTTAGTTTATAATTTAAAAAAAAACGATTTATACTTTAGTTTATTATTTACGGACAATTTAGTTTGCCCGTTGCACACCCCTAGTCAAAATTACCAAAATATTACTGATTAAATTCAAAAGTGGTCTAAGAGAAATTTCTCTTTGCATATATTATATCATGCTCGATAATAATTTTTTTTTATATGTATTTAAATTTCAAATTTGATTCCACAAAATTATTTTTCTCACTTTTTTTTTAATTATAAAAAAATGACAATTTTTGTTAATTAAAGTATCATTTTGCATTGCCATTTTTCTTGTGGCACTGCCTTTAATCAAATTTTCTTTTGGAAGGTAGCATAATTTCACTTAATACTTCATCCATTCCACATAAGTTAGCACAATTTCATTTTTCGTCTGTTTCATAAAAATTTAAATATCTGAAAAGGATAATAATTCTTACAAAACACATATTTTACCTTCATTTATTACTTTTGAAGTTCACCACACTCAATTTAATCAAATTTTTTTCTTTATGCATAAAAATTTACCTCTCAACAATCTAACCGTTATATTTTCCAAAAAAAAAAAAACATCTGAGCCCAAAAATTTCCCCAGAATTTCGTGGTCTCGGAGAATTACACGTATATAATTATTTTGAGGGTGGTAATATGCAATGTGAAGTTTTGTTTTTTTGAATGATATGCGTGGAGATTAATACTCAGAATTAGAGTGTACACGTAACCATCAATCATGCCTGTGGTTGGCGGTAGATAAAGAAAAGGATACCACGTGTTAGATAAAAGTCGGATCTTGTATTATTGGTGGGTCCGGATTTCCTGCCACGCGTTCGCTACCACTTATTGCCCTTCATTGGACGGACCTTATAATTGATGGATGCTTCTAGAAATCAAGCGTGTAAATTCTTTTATGCAATTGAATGTATACAATTGATTTTTCTTAATCTGTGTGTAAAGTCAAATGTGGCTATCTTTGTGGGACGGAGGGAGGGAGTAATAAATTTTAAGTAATTTTAAATATATTTTTAATTATTTAAGTAAATTTTCAATATGTCATATTAGAATCGAATCAAAATTAAATTTAAATGCATCAATTATGCAGTGCAATTGAGTGTTCACCAGTGTGGCTGAATTTGAAATTTAGTGCGTGGGAATATAAGGAAATATCAACGAAAATCACATTTTACATCATTCTTTTTCATACTACCTCTTTGCGAATTTCTAGGAAGCTTGGTTATTTTCCACATATCATTTTCAAACTTAGATATTTTCCCACCACTTAAGAGACGTCTATATAAGCCCCCCTCAGCTCCCTCTATTTCTAAGTCATCAACTAAATTAAAACATTTTAAAGTTAATTTGATTTGAAAATGGCGAAGAAGATGGGGAGAATGGAGGTTGCCCCGGCACCCGTGGTGTTCCCCGTGAGACCCTCTCATTGTCCGAAACTGGAGACCATCAAAGAAGACACAGCTGAAGAAGGGAAGGATGTTGTTTATTTCAACTTTGCTTGGTTTTATCAAATTTTGTCTCTAATTTCTCAGAAAGTAGTGGTCGGACAAGGACTTCGAATTTTTTAAGAACTTGCTAAATAGGGGTTCTGAGTGTAAATTTACCTGGTTTTATGTGGTAAAGAATGCATGCTTTTATATTTTCTACCATGTACTACTTGCTAATAATATTTAATGTAACTCTAATTTTTATTGCCAATTTTGTTTTGGTAGTAGTTGTAATTAATAGTTACGGTATGTTTCATTCGGCAGCAGTCACCCACCCGGATTCACTTATAATTTTATGATCTCCCCATCACTTAAGTTATCCATCCACCAATTTCATTAATATAAGGTAAAATTTATTTATGTTAAAATTTTAAAAGAAACACATTTTTACTGTTTATCTAAAATTTTAATCCCAAAATTTTAAAATCTAAGACTTCACTACCTAAATCTTAAGTAGGGGCATGTTTAATTGCTTCATCGATTGGGATAAAGATGAATTTAGAAATTGTGAGATATGTAAATTTTGGTTTCATAAATCGAAGCTAAGTTGTCTAAATTCATAGAATCTAGTTTTTAAAAATCGAGTTAAATTATAAACTCGGGTCAAAGTTTTTAAACTTATAAGAAATTAAACATAGACGAAGATGGATTTACATATCAAACCCATCACTAAACCCCCTACATCTACGAAGCAAACATGCTATTATAGTTAGGTTGAGATATCACAATTCAAACATAGTGATATGATGTATAATTTTTCCCTTTCTTTTTGTTGTTTTGTTTAAAAAATATGATACAATAATAAAAATACGAGTATAGTTTAAAATGAAAGTAAAGTATAAATTTTCAGAGTGTGGAAAAGTTATACTCTCTCCCCGTTCTACTCTAAGTTTCTCACTCTTTTTTTTATGGATGTCCCCAATAAATTTTTCATTTCATTTTTTTTCCATTTGTGGCATATTATTTTTTCTCTCCCAATCACATTATTCATACTTTATCTATTATTTTATTATACTCATCTCATACTCATCTATTATTTTCTCTCTCACCGTACTACATCTATTATTTTATCATATTACTTAATTAAAACATTCAATAGAAAGGAGAAACTTATAGCAAAACGGAGGGAGTAGTTCTTTGGGCAATTCTTACAGTAGTCAAATTTTACAAAGTGACTACATAGTCACTTTGTCGAATCGCGCCACGTGGCATCGTAAACGTCGTAACAACCTGCTACCTGTTATACATATTTAAGTTAATTAAATTATTTTTTAAATTGTATTTTATTATTTACTATATTACCCTTGTTTAATAAAAAATTAATTAGAATTTTAAAGAATTAAATTAATTTAAATAATAATTAAGAAAAGTCTAATTTCATTCCTTAAATCGTCTTCCGACGGTCTTTCTTCAAACTATTGAAATTAGGGTTCTTAAAAAAAAAATCTTCACTCTATGACGGAGTAGGTTGCATGCAGCGGCCGGCCGCCGACCACCATGTCGAAGGCAGTCGTGCGGGTCAACGACCGAAACCAAATCGGCGTCGGGAAAGCAGCGAGACTCAATTCCGGTAATGAGACGGCAGAGTGTTGTTTCGATTTGGGCTACAAGAGTTGCAACTCACGGTGGATTATCCGAAGTGCGGCTGATTAACTGAAAGCTCGTACTTGACGTGTTGAAAAAGACACAAATTATATATTAATTACTCCATAATTGTCTTTTGAAGCATTCGTTTCATCAAAACTGTGGTTTCACATTACTTTTTTCCATAAATCTCAAACAGAAGCTACTACACATTTAAGCTTGGAGAGCTTTTAGAAGAGCTCTCCAAGTGGAAGCTCTCCAAGCTAAATTGCACTTGGAGAGCCCTTAATTGCACTTGGAGAGCCCTTAAGCTTGGACAGCTCCCACTTGGAGAGCTCTTTTCAAAGCTCTCCAAGCTTAAATGTGTAGAAACATGGGAGAAATGGAGAGAGAGGTGGCAGATGTATTTCTGCATAAAAACAAAGCAATATACGAAGGAGCTAGATTCATTCTGTGAAGCGAATCTTGAGTTAAAGAGCAGTCACGGGTCGGGTCTAAAATGGGTTTATATTAACTGACTAAGGTAGTCATTACGACACCTGACTACATGTAGGAGGTCCCTAAATTTTTTTATTGTTTTATTTAAGAAATATGATACAACGAGTTTAAAGCCCAACAAATTAAATTAGGTCTAATTCAGATGTTTAAAGCTCATCAAATAATTTAGCCCAATAGATTAAGTTATAAAAGTCGAGCAATTTTTTTTCGGGCAACTACAGATAGGGAAAAGCCATAGCCCAACTAAATCACATACTAATCACATGAAAAAAGGGGATTTTTTTTTTTTCCAAACCTATTAATTTATCAAAGTAGGTGATTGTTGGGAGAAAAAACCTAGCTAGAAGTTGGTCTCATTTATCTCATAAAAAAATTAAACTCTCCCCGTCCACAATAAGTAGTTCCATTGAGAGTGAATACACATTTAAAATAATTGGAAATAAAGTAGATGAAGTAAGGGTATTGTGGAGTCCATTGTGAATAAAATAATTATTTATAAATAAAGTTGATGACAATTTAAGTAATTAAACGATGGTTAAAGGGTGATGACAAAGTGATGATTGAAATAAAGTATATGAGACTACATTTTGTTGACAGAGAATATAAGACAAGTAAGACTACATTTCGTGGACGGAGAGAATACTTTATATCTATTTATTTTCATTTTGATCTGAATTAAATTAATTAATTTGAATCAAGGTTTTTTTCACCATTTAATGTCCAACTAATCAACTTTAATTAATACTCTCAAATATTCATAAGATGGGTGGTTTTGAAATTTCGTCTTATTTACAATTTATATGACATCTTATATTTTTTTAATATAAATTAATTATCTTTTTTCAAAATTTACTTTTAAAATTAATAAATATTTACATAAATGTCAATATATAGGGAATACTAAATATCTACTGTCACATTTCAAGGCTGCACCATATCTTAGAATAAAAAAAAAAAAATACATTAAAGCAGCATGATGAGAAGTTTAGGAAATAATTGAAAAACTTAGTTGGTGTATGACAGATAATTAATGAATCTGGCCAACCAATTACTTCCATTCATTACCATACAAGATGACAACACAACACTGCTAATTTAAAATTAAATCGAATAATTATGCCTAATTGCTTATATTATCTGATAATCGCTGGTTAAGTCACAAGATAATATATACTCCGTACTAACAACTATCACTGGCACTGCACTCAATTATTAGAAAGGTCATACCCTCAATTCTTTTGTTCTTTGTTTATGCTAAGAAAGTGGCCTCTCTACCCTTTTTTTTTTTTTAAATTCAAATATTGAAAGTCTTTCTTAAAAATCGAGAATATGAATTAATCTTAAATTGATCTATAGTTGTTTATCAAAATCAACTTAATTAAATATGATTATTAGCCAATTCATTTTTTTTTCTCTTTTTTATTTTTAATAGTGACTTTAAACTCTTTCAAAAACTTGCACAGGGTCTTCAAGATTTTCCACCCTAACGCAATAAAAAATATGTGCTGCTTTTGTCATAGTCAAATTTTCGGTTTAAGATCGAATATTTGTTACTAGTAGAATATATTATATGTGAAATGTTACTAGTAAAATGTCAAGTTTATCCTGCTAAAATATGAAAATATCGGATAAAACACACCCTCAAAATTATATACACCCACCCACATTTAAATGGGGTAAACAAACTCCCATACGAGTGGGCAAAATGTTAGTACAAAAATGAGTATTTTGAAACTTTCGGTACTATATGGTACCCAATTAAAGAATTTGGTACAGTAAGATCATAGTTTAAAAAATCGTTGTATTTTCGTATGTATATAATACCAAAAAAATTTATTGATATTACGAAATCATTCATTCATATATATATATATATTAGAATAAAAGAACTTTGTGAAATTAAGAATAGGGGGAGGCGTAGGTGACGAGGGTGGGGGCAAGCAAGCGATGAAAGTCGCCACTAATCTGTCTTGGTCGGTTACTATTTCTTTTTTAATCACTCTCTAATTTTTGGGTGCTGCTCAATAAAATTGATTCATAATTAAAAAAAAAAAAAAGAATTTAATGAGTTGGGTTCATAAATAAATGAATTGAAGAGTATTTTTTAGGAATGACAAAATTTGTCCGCCCTCGCCTGTGCTATTTGAGTCGTCTCCGGCCCCACATTCAAACGGGTCGGATTTTTTTTTTTTGAGTAAATATAAATTGATAAAACATAATATGACAAATAAAATTACATTGTCCGTTTATAAACTTTCAATTTTATCATTTTGGTCAGTTCACATATCAGCTTTTTATACCTTTTTTAGCAAATATCTTTTAATTTTTCATCCTTACACCATACTTTATATTTACTTATATATATATTATTTAATCATTTTTCTTAATTGATCATGTGTAAAAAAGTAACAAAAAATTTATAGACGGACGGAGAAGTATAGTGTTTCAAGTAAAATTTTATATGAATATCAATATTTTTATAATGTACAAATAAATTCATAAACATGATTTTAAGACTGCACTACAAAATTATGCTAAAATGTTGAGAGAATATGGCGAGCGGCCAAATTTACGAGTGAAATGGCGAGCTATTTTATTTATTTATCAATATATATATGTAAAATTTATAAAAATATTTTTAAATTATAAATGGATCACCCACACCCGTTATTCATTCATAGAATGGGACACACCAACAATACAATACAATTAATCTATTCGGCCAGCCAGCCAGGTAGCTTAATCATTTTGCAACCGTCCCGATCGGACTCTCCCATCCCATCCCATCCCATGCACCAATCGTATATAAATACCAAACCCCTCTCACTTCACTCTCACCACCATTCCTTCTCTCTCTCTCTCTCTCTCTCTTTCATGTCTCAAGGCAGAGAAGAGAATATATAATGACTAAAGAAGAAGTGGGCGCCAAGGACTACCATGATCCGCCACCTGCGCCACTACTTTCTTTGGATGAGCTCACTCAGTGGTCTTTCTACAGGGCCTTGATTGCCGAATTCATCGCCACTCTCCTCTTCTTGTATGTTACTGTCTTGACCGTTATTGGCTACAAGAGCCAGATAGACCCCGCCCACGGTGGCGACCAATGCGGCGGCGTCGGCATTCTCGGCATTGCCTGGGCCTTCGGTGGCATGATCTTCGTCCTCGTTTACTGCACCGCCGGTATATCCGGTAAGTAAGTTCCGTTGATTATTTTTTAATACATACAGTAATTTTGATGTGTTACTAATTATTAATTATAATAATAATTATTTAATGTAGGTGGGCACATAAATCCGGCTGTGACATTTGGATTGTTTTTGGGGAGAAAAGTGACATTGATAAGAGCAGTGTTGTACATGGTGGCTCAGTGCTTGGGAGCAATATGCGGTGTTGGGTTGGTCAAAGCCTTCCAAAAGACCTACTACAACAAGTACGGCGGCGGAGCCAACGAGCTCGCCGACGGCTACAACACCGGTGTCGGCTTAGGGGCCGAGATCATCGGCACCTT
Source organism: Galeopsis tetrahit (assembly GCA_963675135.1). NCBI lineage: Eukaryota > Viridiplantae > Streptophyta > Magnoliopsida > Lamiales > Lamiaceae > Galeopsis > Galeopsis tetrahit. The sequence continues at coordinate 61,788,629 of OY776122.1, read as the reverse complement.
CGTTTTGGTCTACACCGTTTTCTCTGCTACTGACCCCAAGAGAAGTGCCCGAGATTCCCACGTACCCGTAAGTCCATCTTCAATTTTTTAATATAATAGTATGAAGTATGAAATATAGTAAATTAAAAATATTTTTGTTTAATGAATTATATATATAGGTGTTGGCTCCACTCCCAATCGGATTCGCGGTGTTCATGGTTCACCTGGCAACCATCCCCATCACCGGAACGGGCATAAACCCGGCCCGGAGTTTGGGGGCGGCCGTCATCTACAACAAAAACAAGGCTTGGGATGATCAGGTAATTCATTAATTTCATCAATATATATACCTTACCTCATGCATGTATTTAATTAAATTAGTGGAGTAATATATATAGGTATTTATAAATTAGTTTAATTGATGCATATATGTGCAGTGGATTTTCTGGGTGGGACCCTTCATTGGAGCTGCGATTGCTGCATTCTACCACGTGTACATCTTAAGGGCAGGAGCCATTAAAGCCTTGGCCTCTTTCAGGAGCAATGCTTAATTAATTAACAAGGAGTGGAGAGGCCAGGGGCAATAATGGAACATCATCTAAATTCTCTCTTTAATTCAATTGTTTCTCCTTTCTATTTTCTTTTTCTTTTTTTTCCTTTGCACTACCTTAATGCTTGTGTAAATTATCATCTTCATCACTTTCACATAATTCAAGGAATTTAGTGCTTTTGTTTATTTATACCACAGTGCAACTAACATCAATTTTAACTATAAAATGTGTAAGTTAATACAACTGAACAATATTGTTTAAAAAAAACATTTCCACATAAAATAAACGTGACACGAAAATGAAACAAATACTATGGGTTCTGTTTCATTCGATATATGCCCAAGAGTCAACCTCCCTTTGGGACATACCAAATGTATTATGTGAATCATTAAGTTAAATTATCAATAATGCCTTCGATGCTATAGCTTTTTAACAATAAACTTGTATTAGTTCATTTTAAAATACTTATGCGCTATTCAATCTTATCTTATGCTTTTTGGGTGGTGGTTAATGCTAGCTGATGAAATACAGAAATAGCCATTTGGTGATGCACTTTTCTCCTATTTAAAATGAAGTTTGAGTTGACTTTCTATCAACCTTTAAAACTCCTAGACAAAATTAATTTTTCAATAAAATAACCAAAATGATGCCGATTGCATTTCAGCCTTGATTATTAATCTCAAATCAGCATATTATTTATGGTTGTGAGTTCGTTTTGGACGCATCAAGGTCTAAATAATAATAAAATAAAACTATTACATATAAAATGTAGAATAAATTCCTACATTTTGCTATAGTTGCAACTTGCAAGTCTAATTTTGAGTCATTATTTTTCATATAGGTAGAGCCGAATGAATAGGAGTTGCCAAACTATGGGCCTCCTAATTGTACAGATGGACCAAACTTTAAATGGGCCTGAGCCCAAACATTTGACACGAATTATTTTTTTAAGTGGGCTAAACTTTTGTAAGGTTCATTATTCATTCATTAAAGGGTGGGACTATTTACACCTCCATTTCGGTTTAGAACACTCCCCCTTTGAGTTTAATAATAAAATAATACGGTAAAAAACCAAAAATACCCTTCAAGTCCTATTACACTACTAAATGCACCCCCTTCACCTTTTTATCCAGCCCCAGCCGCTGCCACCACCGCAACCGTCGCCGCCGCCGTCACCAAACAAACAATAAACAAAAAAAATCCAGAAACTTAGAAAAATTTCAATTTTTTTAAAAATTTTCAACAAACCAGTGTCTACCATATTTACTCTCGTCGACACCTTGTTGTCGACGAAAGTGAATATGGTCGACACTGGTTTGTTGAAAATTTAAAAAAAAAAATTGAAATATTTCGACAACTTTAAGTCGACCAAAATACACTCTCGTCGACAACAATATGTCGACGAGAATGTATATGGTCGATTTACAAAGGGCGAAAAAAATTATTTTTTTTTAAAAAAAAATCGACACAGTTGGTCGACCATATACATTCTCGTCGACAATAATTTGTCGACGAGAATGCAAAGGGTCGACAGACCAGTGTCGATGAAAAGAAAAAAAAATTACATTTGTAGCCGGAAACAAAAAAATTGACATTGGAGGAGAAAAGGAAACAAAAAAACCAAAGAAACGGAAAAAAAAAAAAAAAATGAAGAAGAGCAAAAAAAACCCTAAACCTAAAATTCAAACCTAATGGACGGCGGCGGCGGGCAGCGGACGACGAATCGGGGTGGGGCGGCCGGAGTTTGGGCGTGGGCAGGGGTGATGGGTGGTGGTGGTGAATGAGTTGATTTTTTTTTTAAATTTGCTGCTGCGCGGTTGAGAGAAGGGCGGCGACAGAGGGAAGTTGAATTTTTTTTTTCTGCTGTTGTACGCAGGTTGAGAAAGGAGAGGAGGGAGGGGAGGGCGGCGACGACAGAGGAGGGACGACGGCGGCTAGAAGAAAGAGAGGGAGGGAGTAGAAAAAAAAGAGAGAGAGGGGGTGAAGAACGATCGGAGAAGAAGGGGAAAATTAGGGGAGTGTGTTTAGTAAATAGATTTTTAAGACAAAAGGGTATTTAGGACAATTTGAGTGGAGGTGCATCTATCTTGACAAATTTTAGGGGGTGCATCAATCGGGGGAGTGTTCTAAACCGAAATGGAGGTGTAAATAGTCTCACCCTTCATTAAATTGGTAAAGGGACTCTTCACTCTCAGCAAAAATCTTGTGACACAATTGAGGTGCAATGCATAAAACTTGTGATTCCCTTTCTATCTCTTTCTGACTTTTAAACAAATTATTTCTATATTCTTTATTAATTCTATCACCTCTAAGTTTAATAATGCAACTTTTCAGCACATCTTTATTTGTTTTAATTTGGTACAAACTTTTACATTATGATTTCAAACAATTTCATTTATGTAGAGAGATTTCTAATCCAAGCACTAACATACTCTCATGCATCAATTTTTTTTACTAAAAATATAAATTGTGTACTGAATTAAAACAACTAATATTAAATCTTGAGGTCGTGAATTTATAATTTTATATAGTATATATTAACACCTTTTATTTATTTCATTAGAGTTGGTCTAATTACCCCTCCTTTATTATATTGTGTCACTTATTTTTATATGTAATCGATCAGAATTTATTTAGGGAACAGGGGCAGTGATGTCTGTAATCGCATGCGTTGCAATTTTGTAATGATAATATTAATAATGTGTGCGAGTTTGCTTTGAAATTGGTGCTTCACTTTGGCTTATAATTGCACTCATTTTAACTTGCCCTTTGCCAATCCTTTAAGCTACGCAAGCAACTTTCTTCCCTTTTCCATAATATTTAAATATTTATTTATGCATATATAGTATGGAGAAAGGGAGAAATAAATTTATAATTACATTTAAAGTCAAGAAATGTGGTTTGTTTAATCACATAATAATCATTAATCTAATTTCCCTGAGCTTATGCATGCCATTTGTACGTTTAATATTGTTATTACATCAACTATGCCACATTTAATAAAATGAATTAAAACATATTAGAAAATTAATTCATAATTGGTTGGAATTATAAGGTTAATTGTTTGTAAAGATTTTAGGCCCCACTACTCATACATCATTTAAATGGCACCTCTACGAGTGTCTTTCACCTTCGTATAATTATTTTAATATAATCAGTAAGCATTGGGTATATAATAAGTTCATCATTATACTTAAATATTTGCCCAATTAACTAATTAAACATCAATAACTAAAGTTTTGTCTTAGGAGTGTGTACACTAGTGTGAACTCGAGTTTACATGAATTTATTTTTAGTGTCACTATTATGCATATGCACTATCATTATACCATTGTTTAATCAGTGATAGTTCATATGCATAGTAGTAATAGTTTGTATGCAGAGATAGTGTTTAGGAACAAACTAATTTAATCAAAATTTTAAGAAATGGAAATATTTGGTAGTCAAAATTAGCTAAAACAATTTTAAATTAATGTATATTTCTCAAAATGAGCTTGGAAATGAATATTTAATCCAAATATCTTGTGGTACCCTAAGAAGTTGGTGAGTGATATTGGATTTATGGAAAAGGAGCAATAAGCTGGTACACAAAATGTGATATCATTAACTTCCTTCCCCCCACCCCCCTCTTGCTCATTTGCAACCTATAAAACCATAAACACAACACACAACACAACACATTCATACTTTTTTCAAGGGAACAATGGCTCCCCTACTCATCTTTGTCTTTCTTTCCTGCATCTTCTCCATTTCCCTAGCCCAAGATCGAGCTCACGGACTCCCGAACGAGGCCCCCATTGCCATCTCCCCGGAAGCATACGCATTCTTCCACCCTGACGGGCTTCCACCGACCACAAGCACCAAGCCATGCCATTCTTCAAACTGTTCCACATTGCCTCTAGCTGCCACGGTGGAGTCTAGCAAAACTACCACCGCCACCACTACCAGAGGACTGGGGTCAGGCGCCATTGCCGGAATTTCTTTATGTTTCCTTTTCGTTTGCCTCATCGGAATGGGAGTGTACCACGTGATGATCAAAAGGAGAGCTAACTTGCAAAGAGCCAACCCTGAGCAGCTCACAGTGTGACAATCATTGAGTTTAATTACTTGGTTTTCTGTTAGATGTTATATATACTCTTCCATTAGGTTTGAATGTCCTTGTAACCCATTGTGATCGAGTTAATATTTAGGCACCAACATGCATGCTCCATTTCTACTACTCTGCCTCTCCACTCTTCTCAGCACAGCCGATTCTATACTCTGAATTGGAGTTGCAATATCAACACCATAAGAATATAATGCTAACACAACATGAAAAACAAAAAATATCAAGCTTAAAAATAGAATTTCCATATAATATTACACGTTAATACATATTATACGATGACACGATTAAAAAAATACTACAAAATATCGAGTCATATACAATCGAGTTTTTTTTTAATTGAATTTAACAAATTAACATGAACCCGATATAAAATACTCCAGTTTGTGTCATTATTGTGTTGTCATGATAAGCTTAAACACTATTCTACAATTTTTGTATCGTTTTCATATCATGTTGTATCCAAAAATTATCACCCCTAATTCTGTATAGGATTTCATTGTGCATTCGCGCCAACAATAGAAAACATTGGAATAAACGTATAGCAATAGTAATGTCACTACTGCATACACCGTGACACATTTATTTGCGCAATGAAATGTGTGAGATAAAACACTATTTGTCACAAAGAACGAAACCCAAAGTTATTTATTGAACATGGCTAACAAGCTCAGACGACAAAAAAAAAAAAAAAAAAAGATGAGATGTTCCAGTTTTCCCTTAAATAAAAAGATACTCCTACTTAATAAAGTTTTGTTGATTTTTGTAACTCTACGCAGAAGGCAACTTGAAACTTACGACCAAGACATCATAATTAGGTCAACCATGAAGGAAGAGGACACTAAAAACCATGATCATGAGTTCACACACACATATATACACTTTTGTGTTTGAAGAATGAAAGGATAATTATTACTTAGATTAATAATCAATATACCTATTCTGCCAGCAAAACTATAAAATAAGCGAGGAAAAATAAAAAAAGGAATATTCACTGCTTAAGATCATCAAGAGCAGGGAAGAAGATAGCCATTAAAATGTTAGTCTACATCACCAACGTTAAACCCCATAAATGGATTTGGAGCCACGCTTGAATAAACACTACTTGCAACAGACAATTTGGCACAGATCAGAAAACACGCTGCGTCAATGGAATATTAGAAATATGAATGTTCAATCTAAATGAAGACTCTTTTATACGAAACAAAATGTACATATGCTACATCATGATCTCTTCCACCCAATAAAGGAATATCCGGAGAGATGAAGCAAGAAATTAGCAACAACACAGTACATGGAAGCCCCACAAAGGATAACCTTCATACAGAAGCCGTTATTTTGAAACATCTCTACCATCCACGTGAGCTCAGATACTCGATCAGAGATCCAAATGTGTTATCCACAGACTTATTCCACGCATGTGCAAACTCTCGGCGAGCCTTCCGCCCAAAAATAGGCTCTCTTGGCTGAAAGAAAATAAAAAGCTGGGTCTTTATATAAAACAGTTTTATTGTACAATTGGTTCACAACTATCACTTTATAGTAAAACCAACTAATACTTTTGAATGAAATAACTAGTACTGGCAAACTAATAGTAGTACATTTTAATGAAACAACTAATACTGTTTAAAAATACACAAAATGCAAACCAGTTGCATGGTCAAGCTGGTTTACATAAGACTCTGCCAAGAAAAATGTTGAAACATAATTTTCAAGTTATATAAAAAGTTAAAAACTACAGACCCACTCCTCACCATAGACATAAAACAGGGAAAAACAAAGGGGTAAGGGACAATTTAGTTCCTGAATTATGGACTCAGTTGCAATTTAGCTCCTGAATTATTGACTCGGGTACAATTTGGCCCCTGAATTATTATTTTTGTGCAATCAGGCATTTCTACTTTTAAAATGGAACAAATAAGCAGCTCAACTAATAAAACGAGCATTTCCATCAAATAAAGGTTGACGATGTACTTTAGTGTGTGTTTCTGAGTTAACAATTCTCCAGTATTCTCTCCTTCCCAGTATCGAAATTATAATTCGACTTCTTCTGACCATTCTCCCCCATAATAGAGTCTCGGGCATTTTCCCTTTTTGCTAGAAATGTTTTAAGAATCTCACTCTCTATAATGGCACACAAACTTGTTGAACTCAACTATTGCTCGAAAAATCAATACACACGCCAGGAAAGTCCAGCTCCTGTAGCATTTTCCACCAATTTCCTTGCTTTTTTTTTCTTCTTTTTAACGGGGAAAGAAAAATGACAAACTGGGTTTCCCAATGGCTTGAGAGGTGAGAATAGTTGTGAATATTAAGGAGCAGAAATTCACAGAGATGAACAAGGCATGTACACACTCTAGGTGTGAGTAAAATATTAACACTGCCAACCTTTATTTGACAGACGGGTTTGTATGCCTCATTTTATTAGTTGAGGGGCATTTTATTTCGTTTTAAAAGCAGAACTGCAATATTGCACAAACTGGGTTTCCCAATGGCTTGAGAGGTGAGAATAGTAAATCACAGAGATGGACAAGGCATGTACACACACTAAGTGTATGCAAAAAATTAACACCGTCAATCTTTATTTGATGGAAGGGTTTGTAACTTTGTATGTTTCATTTTATTAGTTGAGGGGCATTTTATTTCGTTTTAAAAGTAGAACTGCAATATTGCACAAACCACTAATTCAGGGGCTAAATTGTAGCTTATCCTGAAAATAAATACTACTCCGTACTAACTGCGTGGGGTATTCATCACACTGTTCATTTTGCAAGATGTTAGTTTAGATAGTATTTGACCAACACTATCAGATTTCAGTCATAGAGACCTCAGGAACACTATCAGATTTCACTTAAAAATGCAATACAGATAAGCATGACTTCAAGCCTATTAGTATCCTTTGAGAATGGTAGATGAAGGTCATTTAAGTGATCAACAACAGATCTGCAATCATGACATTTCACTTATAAGTTATAATGACACCATCTATATATAATTACTTGTATTATATGTATTGGTTTTACAATAAATTAATCTATATGGTCAAGATCATTGTATACTACTACCTATCCAAGGCAAGCGTATTTCCTTATACAGAACAATTACAGTAAGATAAGCCAATGTAAAACATTTATCTCTATGTAGGAATCGCTGTTTGTGACAAAGTTATTCCCCTCCATTTTAAATGTAACAAGAAGTTAAAAGGCAGAGATATTCTACATTATTTGTAAAATTATGAATTCATTAAAAGTAGAGTTTATATTTAACCATTAGCAGAAATTTCAAAATGCAGCATCATGTGCAGTGAACATATAAATTAGTCTCGACCTATTTATGCCCCAAGGACAATCAGTTTTTAAGCTTGATTTACAAAACAACTATGACTTTCCATAAATGAATTTTTTATAAATAATTCCTGGGGTTTTATTTCCTTTAAGTTACATACTCATAAAGGGTGAGGTTCTTATAACTTTTAAATTAGACGGGAATATACAGAAGATCTTATTTAATATAGAACTACCAACTGTTTGCACAAATATTAACAAAAGCATCCTTAAAACAGTTATACAAAAACAGTTTTTTTTTTTTTTTTTATATGTGAGTGTTTTTGTAGTTCAAGGAATATATTGCTATCAACTAAAACACTTATAACATGCCATAAAATGTCATGATTCTATCAAGTGATAGAAGCTTCAAAGAAATAGCCAAATCATTGACTCTCCTCCCAATAAATGTATCAGCACTATCCAATGGAATCATCCATAAATATATTTTAAGAAAAAAAAAATCAGATATGGTTGTAATTTTTATGCTCAATTTTCATTTTCACAAAATTATGTTGAAGTGCCCTAGAAAAGGGAAGTCGCGCATCCAACAACTAACCCCATCAAACAATCGAAGAAAAATAGCTTCATTTCACATTCAAATTAGCCTCTGAATAGCCAACATTGGCATATATCTATCATATCATCAATGGCATCCATCCATAGTCTAAAATTTAAAAATTAATCCATGAATAATAATAAAAGAGATAAAAACCTGAGGTTCTGACTGATGAATGGAATTATAGATGCTTTTCCGCTGCTCCAAAAACACCAACCCAGTAAAGATGGTCCCTAGAGAAGCACCTAACAGACGCTCCTGCGCATATATATTCATTCGTAAATATATACAGAATCAATGTGAATCAAACATTGAAACAAGATTGCAGAAATTACGGGGATAAGTTAGATAATACATGGATAAAATGAGGGAGAAGAAGAGAAGAACCTGAGCTAGAACGCTGATCATGATTAATCCAACGGATTGAGAAAAACAACTGCTTTGGATTTTGGAGGGGATTGTTGAAGAAGAGGTTCAATCGGTGCTGCAATATAATACTTGTTCGTAGAATAACATTTACGGGCTTATGGGCCACGTAATACAGTTATTGGGCCTGGACTTGAGCTTCGGCCTGCAGTATCTTTGATCCAAAGTAGGAAGGAAAGGAAAAAAATAAGGTTAAACCCCTCTTTTTTTGTTGTGTTCACCCTCCTTTGAGATCGTCCCGGTTTGAGTTCACCCTTTTACATTTTTCAATGCTACCCTCTCCTCATAAATCCTAATTTCCCTCATCTATCTTATTTTTTTGAAAAAAATCCAGCCTCCCACTCTCCTCTCCAAACTATCGCCCAGCCGCAAGTCCATCCTCGTCACACCGCCGCAAACTTAATTAGCCCCATTGCGCCTCCTTGTCTCCGTACCCAAACACCGCCTTGAAGAATAACATTTAGTAGGTGTTTAATTTATTTATTTTTAGAAACCATTTTCGGTAATTTGCTATTTTTTTGAAAAAATAAAATCGAAAATTTGTAACTTTTTCGAAATCTTTTGCTTCTTTTTTTTAAATATGGACTCGGTGATAATTAGATGGTGACTAGGCTACATATTGTTAATTTATAAATTAGGATTAATTGTGTTATTTTTTGTGTAAATTAATAAAAAGGTAGTAATATTATCTTTTTTAAGTTTATATATATATATTTTAATGCCGTGGGTAAACACAACAAAGAAAGAGGGGGTAAATAACCGTGGCAAAAAAATAAACTTATTTACACATGCAAATTCGAAGGGGTAGTGCGTATCGAGTTAAGTAGAACACCAGTCTTAAGATTATAATGTACAGTCTCTGTGAATTCTCCAAAATACCTCAACTTGTAATAACCATTCATCCACCTCTCTAAAATCCTATAGATTCCACAATCTTCTCTCCTGCGTCCATTCACTCCCTTGCGTTGTCGATTAATTGGTGGGGACATTTCCCCCCTCCGCCGCGTTTCTGCCGCCCCTCCCCATCGATTCACGAGAAGCTTCCACCACTAGTACGTAGAATGACCAAGACATGTCATGCCTTTCTACGTCCTTTCGTTTTTGAATGGAAGAAAAGGATCGAAAACCCAAATCTAGATACATACACAGGTAAGCTAATCATTTTTATTTATTTTTTAAATGCCGATTTAGTTGCCCTTTCTCGAAGTTTTTTGATGATATCTTTGCTTTACTTCGAAAAATATTGCCGGAAGTTTGGTACTTTTTTAATATTTGTGGTTTTTATTTTTGATATTTTTCTCAAATTTAAAATATTTATATTGTGCCTTGTGTTCGGGTAAGCCACAAATTTATTAGCACATCAAAAAATAAATTGGTGTCGGTGATGTTAACAAGTCACAATATTTACCCGCAAAAAGTTGATCTTTTCCATTTAGAGATACCTACCACTACCCAAAAAGAAGTTTGATGAAAGTGTTTTGAATTTTATATATGTGGTTATAACTTATAATAGAGTATTTAGTTGTGATAGTGTACATGTCTCCCTAATTACCGTTTAGTATTGAAGATGAGAGTGCAAATAATATTTCTAAAAAATTAAACATTGAGCAATATCTCAAATATAAATCTCCTTTCATTCCCATCATTTGTGTTTTGCAACAACTATATATGAATAAATACAAGTCAATTGATATCGAGAGTATATGTATGCATGCCTATCAAAAACAAAAGTGCGTTGAAACTATTTTGTCTTGAACATGATAAAAATCATGCACTTTTACAAAAATGTTATTCACAATTTTTTAACATAAACTTGCAAACAATCTTTGATTTTATAATGGAATTTATTGTGTGAATTTATTAACGTTGATTTGTGTATTCCACATTTAAATATTAAAATTGAAAAAACATGTCAATAATTTAATTGAATTAATAATTATAAATATATCACAAATTTTAAATATGGTTGCTCTTGACAGTTTCTTTTGTGTTCAAATTTAATGTTTCACTAGCGTAAGACCCGCCGTATTAATAAGCGGGTTGAAATAAATTTGTAATATATGTTAATTTATTAATAAAAAATTGTTTTTAAAACATGTATAAATTTATAAATTTGTTACTATTATATTAAAAGATCAGAAATATTGTAACAATATATATTATATTATATATATATAATCTTCTTTAGATAACTTTCATATTTTTTTTTCATTTAAAGTGTGTGTTATTTAACTGAAGTGATAAATTTAAAATTAATTAAATTTTGAATAAAATCAAATCTTTAATTTTGATTTAGTTAATTTTTTATTATGTTGATATGAGATTTCTCAATAATTTAGAGATAATCCAAAAAATATCTATTCTCAATTTTTCATAAATTTATTATATTAGAAATCGCAGGTAAAATAAGTATTATTTAATAAATTTTAATATAATTATTAAATAAAATTATAATTAAAAAATTTAAACAGTAAAAGAGTGAAAGAGAGAATGGATAAAAAAGAAAAAATGACAGTTGATAAAGAGAGAGAAAAAAGAGGAAAGAGAAAATTATTTTAAAAAAAATAAAAAAATTACTGAAAATTAGAGATTTAAAAAATGAGAAAGGCTTGAGAGATTTAGAATTAGTTTATAAGAAAGATTTAAAAACAATGTTATTTCATCAAGAAACTTTTAATTTAAAAACAAAGAAATTTATAAAGAAAACTAATTTTATATTCTATTAGAGTTTGTGATTTATTTGCAATGTCTAATTAAAAATTTTAATCCATACATTAAAATTGTAACTGAATTAGGCCGTGAATTATATACAAGAATGACTATATTGCAAAATCACGCATAGTTTGGGAGTTGTATACTGGACAGTAGTAATTAACAAAACGATCGTCCACACTTATTTTAATAAGAAAATGTCGAAACCAAACAAAAGGTTTAACTGGCCGACATACTTACTCATTATTTAATATTTTAATCATTCATCCAGTATCTTTTAAAACACAATTATTTGAATTCTCTCCATGTTATCGTGCAATATAAATCATACATTTCACTTTATAAATATTATTAAGAATGTCAGATATATATAGTATTTTTTAAATAGATTCATTCTACTTTTGAATTTATGTACCCAACTGTATTTTAAATGCAAAAAAATTAGAGAAGGAAATGGAAACGGACTTTATTTTCCACTTTTCTTCAACCGTAAGCGAGTAAAAACAAATTCCCCTCCGCCGTTCACGCCACCACTCCTCCAGCAATCTCTTTACATTATCTCTCACCCACGTTCTCTCTCTCTCTAGATTTCTTCTCTCTCATAAACACACACTACTTCCCAGTTCTTCCATTTTCCTCAAAATCTTCACCTTCAATTCTCTCAGATCTGTAAATCATTCCTCAATTCTCAACTTAATTTGACTCCACTCACTCCAATTTCAACTAGATCTCATCAATGGCTTCAATTTCACGGTTTCTCTCTCTACTCTCACTCCTCTTCTTCGCTTACCCCGTCCTCTCCGCTACTTCGCCGGCACCTTCCCCTGCTCTAACTCCCCAACCGCCCGCCGACCAATCTTCTCCGCCTCCAGCCCCTTCCCCCTCCTTCTCCTCTCCTCCTGCGCCTCCTCCGTCAGATCTCGCTCCGGGATCAGATTCTCCTGCCCCGTCGCCGCAGAAAGACGGCAACGAGTCTCCTTCCCCGGCGCCGGACGTTGCCGGAGACGTTAAACACGTGAATCAGCCTAATGCGGGTAATGTAGAGGCGGAGGAAAAATCCTCCAGTGGAATGAGCAGCGGACAGAAGGCCGGCGTGGCGATCGGAGTTATCGCTGGAGCGTGCGTCGTAGGTATCGGCGCGTTGGTGTACAAGAAGCGGCAGCAGAATATCGAGCGGTCGCAATACGGTTCCGCCGCCAGGAGAGAGATTCTGTAGGTTTTGGTTTTACAAATTATTGAGCATGGTTTTCGTGAATCTGGTTTTAGATTGTCGAGTGAGATTTATTTGATTCGTTACTGCTTATTATTAATAAGGTTTTTATTGATTCACTGTTGCAGTATACTACTTAATTCCTTATGTAATTTTAGACTTTATTGTGATGATATATATGATCTTATAAAAATATTGGAGTATATAAAATGGTACAATTAGCTTTGTTATTTTTTTGGACGAATGAATACAAATGGTACAATTAGCTGCAAATCTTTATTTATATACGTTTTATTTCCTTATAATGTAGGAATTACCTTTAATTTCCAGCATGTTATTTAATTAAAAATCAAGATTCTTGTGTGATTCATTAACATAAAACTACATTGCTGAAAATAATACCATGCAAATAACATTGTTTCTAAGAAATAGAACTCCTCCATAAGAATGCAAGGAAGCAAGTTTTGAGCAAGTAATAAACATTATAAAAAAAGACCTAAACAACGAGAAATAACGATCAGATGTCGATCACACGTACGAGAATACGAGGATGTCGACGCTCTAAATAGAACTCACAAATGCAAGCTTGGTCCTTGAGGATGTTGTTTACATGGCAAAGGCTTCTCCATCCTCCGCTGCACCATACTCGCCCGTCTCTCCATTGTTTCACCTCCGTCTTCCATCTGTTTCCTCGTTCATCAACCAGGAACAACACATCTGGAAGTGTAAGTGCATAGTCCTCCATCACTTTCTTTGGTATCAACTGCATCCAACGTTATACATGAATAAATACTAATCTAATTCATGTCATGTGTTTATCAATTGACTTTTACGAAATGATGATAGAATTTGGTACCAACTGATGACTTCGTGGTCTTGACCTAGACACAAAAAAAGGACGATTTTCAGGTCGCGTGGCCAGTCCTCGTCTGAATATATCAGCACCATAACAATCAGAAGCGCGGTGTTTCTTCGTGTTACTTGAACATTTACGCGGTGTGGTTGCATTTCTACTTGTACCTGACCCATCAAGTATCATATCCAAATTAAGCTACAACATTATAGTTAATTTGAATGCAACTTGATCATGTGAAAACTAGGTAGACACACAACATATTAACCTGATTCTTCCCCTTCATTCACATACTCATCACCATCATTGTCATCGTCGTCATCATCTTTGTTTAAGTCTTCTTCAACCTCTATTTCCTCCTCTTTAATTCTAAAGTTTGGAGCTCGATTTTGTGGTAAAATTTTGAAATCGAACACACAACCATCCTCATGCTCGAAAAACAGCGAGTCTAGTGGCTTCAAATAGTTGTCCTCATAAAATTGAGGCCAACCATCCTTAAAACTCAATTCATCTTTGTTTATGTCCAATTCCACTGTCCAAGTATTTTTGTTACAATCTCTAAGGATGATTCTGCTTGCTCGAGGCATTTTAGATATCACATCTGCAGGGATTACCTTAACAAAAAAAATGAAAGTAACACTATTTAAGATGAACAAGAGCCTCTAATGTTATTTTTGCTAAACTACATGTTTCAAGAAAATGTCCGAAGAGAAGAAGGCCAAATGCACACAAAGTGCAAAGAAGAGAGATATGAGAAAAAGAGGTACCATTTTTTCAGAAGTTGATATGCAGGCGAAGAATATTAGCCCAGAATCCATCTTCTTCTTCTCTTTGTCCCTCTTCCTCTGCATCCAAAAAAGCAAAAACATGAAGCTATATAGAAGAAATACAAACTCTGAAACAACATTTAGAGTGAAAAAAATACCATTGGCTTCTTCATGAATGCCAAGGAAGAATGAGATTAGCTTAATAGGAGTAGCTATTGGTTCTTGTCCTTTTCATTTTACCATTTGCAGTTAAAGATGGTACACAGATGTGGGAAAAAAACATTTCATAATTTATCTCAATTAATGAAATAATAATATGATGAATGTTATGCATGTGACTAATGAATGGACAAGTTTTTCTCACCTATCAAGAATAAGCATATTTACTATGAAAGGAAAACAGAATAAATGCTAATGTAAAAAAGAAATCCTATTTCCTTTCGCATTCAACACCAAGCAATGAAGGCGAAAATACCAACTGTTGGAAAAATTACAATAAAAAATTTAGGAGCCATTTATAGGTTTTTTTCTTTTTTTTGAAGTCTCGGGTATAATCCCGAGGGACTAATTCCACCGCCCACTTGCGGAGTTCCCATTTAAAATCAGAGCTTTGCGCTCTGTATGGACATGACCCTATATAAATTAATTTCTAAGGGTTGGTTAAATGTTGCTTTCTACTATTAATGGACAGAAGACAGAAATAATTCTAAAATATATTTCTCAAAAAAAAAATAAAAAAAAATCTATGTGCAGTGCAGTGACTTCATTTTGTTGGAATTGCGATTAAATTCTCCTAGAAAAGAAACATTTGAAAGCAACATAACACAATTTTCTTTTTCAAGAAAAATACTCCTCCAGTGATCTACATATTACAAATATAAATTTTAGCATTTTCTCGTTTGATAATTGGTGTTTTTCTATCTTTTACAACACTTAGCACTGCCAAATCAAATTAAACAAGCTACTCCATTACAATTTCAGAAAAAAAAATAGTTAATAACTTACTCATCCAACTAAAATTATCAGATAATGAACACAAATGAATATTAAATATTGGAAAATGGAATCCATATATATATATACAGTATATAATAGTATCTCTGTTAATGTAGATAGTCATCAAAAGGAAATAACAAAAGCAACTCTTGTAGATACTAACACAATAATAAGAACCAATATAGATATACTGTAAATAAACAAAGAATTGGTTATAGGAAATAGTGATACAAGGAGTAACAACTCTTAAATCCATCCACATTCTATTGGAAAATATATATTTAAGAGTCTCAATTAAATTTAAATTCTACAAACTGCTACATAAATATAAGCATCAACACAGAGTAATATAATCTCTCTGCATCAAGTGACAAGAAACTGCATTCATCAAATCGACAGCCTTCCATCAGTTCGTGGTGAAGAATACAACAAGGCTTTCTTGATACCACCATCATGACTCTATTTTCGGACCGAATAGAAACAAATATAAGCCAAAAAGTAAATTTCCACAACTTTGTTACAGATCTAAATGCCAACATAAAAGTTCCTCAAGGGCCGACAACCTACGTGGAAATCGTGAATATTGTTTTGCGATGTGTTGTGTTGTCAAGAAACACTGATATCTTCCACTAGACCATATCTCCAGAGGATCGCGACTGTTTCCTCCTTCGCACTGCCAAATTAAAACAAGAATTTCATAAGGAAAATAATTTGATAGTCGATAACTTTGGACCTTATCCCAGCTAAAATTACCACATTCAACAAAAATAACAGAGAGCTAGTGACATATAGGCATTATGGAAGAAAGAGGACATAATATCTATCTACCTCCCAGGCCTAAGAATTTTGTATTTCCCTAGCGTAGTAAGATCCACCACTGTGGATCCAGCTCGTCCTGATGGAAGAACACCACCATTGTAGATATACGAGCAATGCTTCCAAAGCTTCTCAAAATCTTTCACATCTACACTGCTAGGCTGCCCACTAAGGTTTGCACTTGTGAGAGCTAGGGCACTGTTGGAACCACGAGCAATTGACCGAATAAAATCACAGTCGGGCACTCGTACACCTATGCTATCCAATCCCGGGTTTAACGACTTCTCAAGGATGCTTGAATCCCCTGAAATATATTAAATCAAATTCAGATTGTGAAAATTGCAAAACTAGTCCCATAGGAAAAAAACAATTCTCAAAAGGTCCTTTTGCCACCCACTTCTAGTCCCGTTCGAAATTCTCGTCAAGTTTATTGACGGAACACACTGGTTTTAGGGCTAATTGTAAAAAAAACTAACAATTTTCATCCATTATTTAACGATGGGACCAATTCTCCATAAAAAAATACAAATTTTGATCATATTTACCAAAAGTAAAAAGAAAAAAAATCTTGTGGGACTAGTTTTGCAATTAACCAAATTCAGATTACATCACACCTTAGGGGGGTGGGGAGAGAGAGCATGTTAGGCCAGTACTTTCCATCAATAAATGTGTGCAAGTAAGAAGTTGGAAAGAGCATCAAACTAGTAGTAGAAACGGGAGTACTGAAACAGCTAAAAAAATGAGGTAATATGGAGCTTAAGAAGATAAATAACAATCTTCCACTAGAATTATTAGGAAAATATAATGCATGGAATTCAACAACCTCGTTTTAGCACCACTGTCACAGGTCCTGGAAGAAGGGACTCAAGCAATCCATGAGGCAAATGGTTAGTAGTGGCAAAACGTTGTATATCCTGAACATCTGCAACACAAATAGCAAGAGGGCTGGTATGCTTTCGCCCTTTGATCTCGTAAATCTTATGAACTGCTTCCACAGAGCTGCAACAGTGCCAGTAACCAAATATAAATTTTGAGCAGTTAGGGTATCAAATAGCTAAAATTCCTACAAGCCATCGTATACATTCAAACATGGTGGATTCCCTTTCTAATTCTTCATCACAAATAAATCAAGTTACTTACATTACATGCTCATTGAACTACTATTATGCGTAAGAATTAAATATGAAGAGGGGTTTCGAAAATCAACTCATCCAAACAATTTCCCTGTACATATACACATAATTACTAAAACTACCAATAAATTGAGTAACCCATATTATAAAAATTAATGGGAAAGACTCCGAAAACATTAAAAGAAGAAAATATTTTACCAAGCATCACAGGCAAAGCCATAGAGGGTATCAGTTGGAACAGCAATTACTTCACCCGCTTTTACAGCTTCGATAGCCTCTACAGCCTGATCCTCTGTGGCCGGTCTCACTAAACCTATTTTAGCATTCTCCATTGAGTTCCCATCACACTTGTCTAGACTCCAAGCCATCCCACTCGCACTCGCACCTCCAATATCCCTCCTTGTTCCCAACGTGTTCAGATATTGCAGCCTTCTCACCCCTTTTAATCATATGAATTAGAAAACATTCAATCAAACACATGGTATGCATACTGGTGGGTAATGAGTTTGGCCAAGAGGAAAAAAGGAAATAATAGAGAACACAAATCCTCCCTCCACTAAATGAAAGCCATACACCAGTTCAGTATATATATATTTGTAGAGGAAGAGCACCTGTGGAGCGATGAACGAGTGTGTTGACAGGAATGGGCTGCGTTTGTGCGTGGGCGAGTATTAATTTCATCAGGCTTCTGCCTTCGCTGCTACTTATCTTACAGCGATAACACATATGCCCTATTTTTTTGGAACAAATTTTCTTGAAAAATGGGAACGTAGGTTATGGAAAATTGCATTTTGGTCCTCAAAATTTAAATCATTTGTCAAATGCTCCTTAAATCCCAACAAATGAATCAACCAATCACAAAAGTTAAAGTGAGCCGAAAGCAAATCCCCAGTATAAAAACTGAAATATGAGCAGAAAACAAATTAATCCAAACAAATGCATACAAGGGATTGAAATCAAACGAATGTATCACTCTTGTTTATTAACATGACCCAGATTAGGTAAGATAAATTCTAGATTAGGTCTAATCTAGGCCAAGTTTGAGGTTGGTGAAAATTATTCTAGCCCAAGGTAAAATGGATGGTCCGCCATAAATTTCAAATTGTAGTGTGTTTTTTTTAAGCCAAAAAAATGGTGAGATAGCTTATTTGGCAAAACACTATCTCCTTATGATATAAGCTTCCCGTTTTACCATTTTGGTTCGTCCGCCTATAAGCTTCCCATACCTTTTTTGGTAAGTACTTTTTCTTACATTTTACTTTATATCTCACTTTTTCTCTCTATCTCTCTCCTCTCTCAATCACATCACTTGTACTTGTCCCAAAAAGTAATGTGAAACTTATAAGCGGACGGAGGAAGTATAAACGTAAAACCCTAGTTTTTCTTCAATAATTTTATTTTCAACCTCTCCCCAAACACAAGTGGCTATTTTTTTCTCCACCACAAGCAATTTAAGCATTTTTTTCCCGACTTGAATAAGTGGGACTTTCTCTCGCGAAGATGCTTCGTCGACCTCGAGCTCCGGCTAGTGGTACTTTGCGATTTCGAGCTCTGACGAGCTCTGTCCCGCTGGTGGAGAAAAAAATCTCCAGTTGAGTTGGGGGAGAGACTTAAAATGAAATTGTGGGAGAAAAACTAGAGTTTCACGTTTATATACCGAAGGGAATAAGGTAATTTGGAATTTAAATGGTGCTCCGTGTTTTGCCACGATTAGTGCTATTATTCGAACCGAGCTTTAACGACTCGTTAATGCTCGTTTAGCTTAATGAGTCGAGATCGTTAAATACTCGATTTATTAACGAGCCTCAATAACTAATTTTTTGTTAAAATTTCCATTAGGCTCGACTCGCCGAGCTTAATTTTTAACTCGATGTTATTGAACCGAGCTCGAACCAAACCTCAAATACAAATACTCGGCTCGAAAGAATAACAGCTCTAGTCACGATAAGCTATCTCATTTTTGACTAACAAAAAAATACACTACAATCTGAAATATTTATGACGGGCCATCCATTTTGTCTTGGGCCAGAATGATTTCCACCAGCCCAGATTAGACCTAATCTACCCTTAATAATTTTAAAATGTAAATAAAATAATCATAAAATAATTAATTTCTAGTTTCAATAACCAAAATTATGTGGTACCATTATGGTATACAGAAACTTTCACCGTAACAACTATATGAATTTTTTTTTATATATGATAATGGTATTGGTACTATCGTAATACCAAACCATACCTCACACCTGGACTATACACACCCAAAATACATAAAACCTTGAAAAAATAAAAAACCTGTTGTGGGGGGGGGGAGGGCGGCGGCGAGTTAGCGGGGGTGTGCTCGCGGGGCTGGGCTGCGGCTATGCGACGAGCGATGTACGGCGGGGAGGCCGAGTTGTGGACAGCGAGGTTACGCGGCGGCGGCTCTGTTGTAGACGGCGAAAGGAAGTTGAGAAGGGGAAAGCCGGAAAGGGAGGCTGAAGAGGGGGAAACCGGCCAATTGCAATACCATGTGGTCCATGTCCACAAATTAAACAAATGGGCCGCTGCTTTTAAACGTTGGGCCCTAATAATTTTTTTCAAATAATCTTTTTTGGATTCGACTCGTCTCACTCTTTTCAATTCACCTCATAAAATAATTAAAGTTTACTTTATTCCTATAAAATTTAGGAAGCACATAAAATTTTCATTTCAAGATTAATCAATTTAATATAAATACATAAAATCATATCAAATTAAACAAAATAAATAGTATATGAATTTCAAGAAAAAATCATGCATCAAGACAATGGAGTTTGTGGGGAAAACAGAAAAGTAATTAGGCAACAGTATAAATTGTATAATCAAATTATGTGTAAATACATACTTCATATTCTTGAACATGCACAAAAAACATCAATTTCTCCTTTGTAATGACTACCAACCTAACTCCTTAATTTTCACAACAAGTACTAGCTTTTCTCTTAACACACATATATGATATATATGACACTCAAACTATGACCAAAATGTTGCTGTATGTTTTCTGATTAGCTAGCTAGTTAATTTCCACTAAATGTCTCCGGATTTTGAACTTGACTTTGATGATGAGCTTGTTGACTACGAATCAACATTCGCCTTCTCCATCTCATCACCTCCACCAGGATTGAACTCACACTCATCGCCACTCCAAATCCCGTGAAAGTAGCCACAAGGATCGATAGGACTGCTTGCATGTGGACCTACATACGATTTCAACAAACTTTGTTCAATACACGACCAATTCGCGAAATAATACTTTGAAATGGAAAGAAGAGTGTGTTACCAAGTTGTAAAAGACATGCGCAAAAAGAACTACGAGGGCGAATTGAACTGATGCATACACCCACACAAATCTTCTCTTCACTGAAAACAAACACAAAATTAAAGTACCAAGTTAAAACCATCATAAACTTTGTTCAAATAAAGAATTTTACGCGCTGTGAACTAAGTCTGTACCCATAGTCGAAGAGGTCATTGATGCAAGAAGGCCAAGCACGCACGAAAATGGAAGTGAAATCGCAATTGCACTGCTACCCATTTTTCCAACCTGTACGTAACAATTCAGTGACGGATCCAGAATTTTACTCCAAAAAATTAAACTTAGTGAAAACAATCAATAATCTTACCAAGAGCTGCTCGAGAAAACAGAAATAGGCAAGCATACTAACAATAACAAGAATGGGCACTTCATGCCAAACCCTGTATCCATTGATCTCCATGTGTCCAAAGTTTACATTTATGCTCGAACTTTGATCTAAACAGCTCTGGAAACGCAGGAGCGTGACTGGTAAATTCTTAACTTCAGTCTTGCAAACTTCACATGTCTTGTTCCCTTTAATTGCAAACCATTTTAAGGCGCATTCTTGATGAGCCAGAGCAAGTTCACCTTTGCAGCTGCATTCCATCTTCAAAGTCTCGCCTCCTTCGCATAATTCAACGAAGCAAATGCGACAAACTGCTTCCTCTTCGGGTATATCTTCGCCATCCTCCTCCTCCTCCTCCTCCTCATTCTCTTCTGCCAATAGCATGATCATAGGATTACAGTCGACTTACTTATCACAAAAAGTGAAACAGATGAATTACGTACCATCTTGTGCAGATGTAGCATTTGATGCTTCCTCATCTTTTTTCTTCTTCTTCACCCTGGGAGTAGTGGGAACAACGCGAAAGAACGAATCCGTTTTTCGGATGCTTTTATCTTTGTTGATAGCTGGAAGAGAGAGTGACCTTTTCATGCGCTTAAGCCCTTTAATCTACACAACACAATAACAAGAATCATTAATCTTAATTTCCAATATAGCTAGGCTATATCATGTTATTAAAAAAGAATAATTAATTACATGATGTGGAGGAGTAATAGGATGTGGAGTCAAATTGGGCATAGGGGTGACAGGTAAGGAAATCGTTTTCTTCATTCTAGGGGTGAAAACTTTGGACAATGACCATGACCTTGTAATAGACTCCTCGATATTGTCTGCAGCAGCAGCAGCAGCAGCTTCAGAGTTGGGAGTCCTGACCTGTTTGAAGGTGAACTTTGGGAGGATGTTTCTAATGGATGATGATTTGCTGCCAGCTTTGGCGGATCTGGGTCCGGAGGAGGATTCGACGTTTAAGAGAAAGTTGACTCTTTTAGGAGTAGGGGTGGGGGTGGGCATATTTATCTGAACAAATTCTTGAGGAGGTAGTGATCTTGTAGGTATTTCCAGTGAAAGATTTGATTTTCTCCAGTGTTTGGTGCTTGCCATTTCCAGCTGCATGTTGGGAAAAGTTAATAAAGATAAAACATGGATTCTTTCTTTAAAAAATTATGTAAATTAGTGGGAGTGATGTCGTACCTTGTGAATTGGTACAACGTGGGTTTGAGAGAGAGTAGATCCATCATTATCTGCAATTTGTGCATTCATCATCAGAGTAATTTTGATGCATCAAGAGAAGAAATTGGTGAAAAGAATGAGAGAATGATTGAACAAGTAATTAATATAATGTGTATTAAAAGAGTGGAGAGTGGGAGTGGTGTCAATTTGAAATCCTGGGAGAGTGCGGGTTCGTTTCACACCTCACTAACTGCAAATATGGTATTGGTGGGTACCGGTACGAGTAGTAGGATCAACATTTTCTTTTAAAAAGAAAAAAGATATTAGGGCCTAACTAATCATGTGTGCTGGTATAATAATATTTTTATGAATACTGATTAGTTTATATATAAAATGGATGAGCACATGAAATATTTCACACATGAACAAGTCACAAGCAAGTGATTTATTTACTACATGACTAATGTATTGTTACTACAAAGTCAAAATATTATCACTACAAGACTAAAAGTGTAGTCAAAAATATTTTGGAGAATTTGCACAAAAAATTAAGTGTCTAGAATATTTTTTTGACTTGTAGTAGTACATTTCTGGCCTTTTAGTGACAATATTTTGGTCATGTAGTAAAACAATACTTGAAGACAAAAAAATATATTTTAAATAAGTTTGACCCGTGTTAATCGAGTTTGGTCCACAAATTTTTACCTCAAATTTACCTATATTTCATGTATGAAATATTTCATTTAAATTTTTGTGAAAATAGATAGTTGAGGGTATGATTCATTATTGCGTTCCACTTCTAAATCAAGTATAATCGGTTATAAATAGGCCACATTTTCAGCTCTATAACTCAACACACTTTAACAATTCAAATTTAATCCTCCATATTAATCATTATGGGTAAAGTCTAGTATGCACTCGAGTGCATGTTGTGCACCCAGTCAATGTAACACCATTTATCAAAAAGTGTAAGTCAGTAAACTGAAAAGTGCAACATGGACTAGGGTGCACAACAGTGACGGAGCCAGGCTTTGTGGGCTGGGGGGCCCGATTAACATACTATAAAAACGTAACTCGACGTAACAATATAAGAGTTTTTATTTTTCTTTTTGGACTGTCCACATAAAATGTGTATATATATATTTTTTAAATATACTCCATCACACATTCACACTTACTTTATCTCCTCTCTATTTTATGGAGTAGAATATTTTATTTTCTACCTATCAACTTTATTCATAAATAAACAATATTTTTTAAAATATGTGCAAAAAGAAACAAACACATCTTATGTGAACGAGTGAATAATATTTAATTGTTTCGATTAAGAAGGGATGAAACAGTTTCAAAATTGTTAAAAGTAGCAATATTCAAAAACTAAGAAAAACAACTATTAATAATTTTTTAAAATTTTTTTTACAAAGGGATTATTCTATTTAAAAATATATACAGTAAAAGGTTAAAAAATTATCATTGCAAACAGCATAAATTGAAACCTGATTTAGAAGCACTAGATTAACTTAAGTATTATAAATAAAAAATTAAATAAACCATTTGAAATATATATTAAAGAAATTAGAAAAAGGGGTGGGGCCAGTGACCCCGCTGGGCCCTATGTCCCTCCGTCCTTAGTGCACAACATGCACTCGAGTCCATAGCAGACCAACCCACCATTATGAAGTCACCTAAATTCGTAAAGCTTTTTTGATTGGTGAAGACTAGGCAGGTTGAGGTTGCAATATCTATCCAACAATTGAACACAAGAAAAAGAGTGGGTGGAGAAGTTGATACGAGGGGGTCTACTTTTGATTTATTACCACTTAATTAAATTATATGTTTACAAGAAACTGTAAAAGCAGGATGAGCATAATGCCATATTTTTAAATAGTTGGGGTAAGATGATAATAATCATGTCAATATCAGATCAATATATTTGTATATAGATCTCCATTGTTTTAATATATTAACAACCGAAGATGGTGGGTGGGGGATAGTATTTTTTAAGTTAATAATTTAGAATTAAGATGTGTGAATTTTGAATTGATTCGTAACAATACTTTTTAGTTGATAATACTTTATTTTAATAATCTTTTTTTTTTAAGCTATTTTAATAATCTTTAAGATTATAATACCCAATAATGATATACATTAATTTTCAAGTAGATAATCAGGACATTTTTAAAATAAAAACCAATTATTGTAAATTGTACCCCAAATTAAAAATAATAGTTTTAAATCCAATTTTTATGTAGTTATTATTAATTGAAAAAAGGAAAAACTGGATCGGTCATTGATCGTACATTCGTATGTCTAGACTATCAAATAAAATTATTGTTCTTAAAAAAAACAATCAGATTTTGAATTTTCTTTTTCTTGTTACTAATTGAATCATTTTTTTAGCAAATTAAATTAAATCACACAGACATTCATTCCCAAATGGCCGATCCAGCATGATTATAATACATACTACCAGCTTAAAAGCAATTGAGAAAATTAAATCTGAATTCTTTAACCTACCATATAAAGTTGGTTGTTAAATAATTAAATTAAACTATAGTAGGTTCGGTTTATTTTCTTGTTTATTATTTTGAGTTGTTCTCGTCTTAGTTCGAGTTGTTCTCGTTTTAATTCTAGAGGGGTGTACATTTTTCTTAGTCTCGAATTTTATTTTTAAAAAAGAAAATTTCGAATAAGATTTTAATGGCATAACGACCTCTAAATTTTAATGGCATTGCGTACTCGTACTCTAACTCGATTTGTGAACTTATTAAAAAAAATTCTTTATTAATTTACTCATAACTTTATTTGCCAATTCCAAATTTCAATGATAAGATCTCAGTTGTGGCATGCCAACATTCCATGTTATCTTGAAAACAAGGACAAAACTTGGTGGAACCATCTACTTTTGGTAAGATTTATGTAAATCTCTTCAAATGTTTTATTAATATAGTGGACATTTTTGTACGTACTATAAATTATAGTGTGTCCTATTATTACTCTCCAAATATTTAGATAAAAAAATATGTTTGTATATTCTGTCCTCATTTAATTTGTAGTTGGCATATCTCTAATTATTACTCCACTATTAGTAACACGTGTATCCATCACTTGTTCGATCTAGAAGCAAATATCCTCCCCTTGATTTGTTTATCATATAAATGCAGATAAATTAAATAGAAAATTTATACGCTCAAATGAATTATTTGTTTAAAATTATTAGCTAAAAATATCGGACCATTTGTGGGTTTCTCAAACAATTTAATGCTACTATAAATTCATTATGCCTATTTTGTGTTTTTAATGAATATTAATTAATTTATATATAAATTAAATGGGTTGGAAATATGATAGAATATTGTGAGGTCCATTTGTAAATAAATTGATTATTTATTAATATAAAATAATAACAATTTAAATAAATAAGTAAAAAAAAAATTAAAACGACAAAATTAAAACGACAATTTGTATGAGGAATACTCCAAAACAATTACATCATAGTAGACCAAGATAGAAGAAAAAGAAATACATAATTCCTATCTATCTTAGACAAAGGGTTGATTCTCTAGTCCACTCGCTCCTCGAAAGAAACCCAGTACTGATGTAACAAATTAAAGGCCTTGAAGGCTTGAACCATCTAAATGTTACTAACTTGATGTTCTCCACTGTCCTTTCTTCATTGAAGTTTTTCCCTTTAAACGTCACTTCGTTTCTTTTAAGTCAAATGTTTCAGATGGTTCCATTCTAAATACTAACCCATACGTGTTCCCTACTTTTATCTATCGCCTGTTTGTGATTCTTGAGGTGTGCCAATCTTGTGTAGCCTTGGTGAGCCGCCTTACCGAACCAATCGTATACTCTCCCCCAGACTTGAGAAGTAATCGTGTAGAAGAAAAATAGGTGATATGTATCTTCATGCTCAGTTCCACACAATTTGTAGTGAATTGAGAAATACTCTTATCCTGTAGTAGCCTCCATGAGAATGTTGTCACTTTCTGTTGGACTCCCTTCGTCCAAACACAACTGAATTCATCAATGACTGGGTTCGCCAGAGTGTGATCTTCCAGCAGCAAAGAATATGTCGATTTTACTGAGTGTTTTCCATCATTTTCTTGATTCCACGTTCAGTAATCCTCCTCCGCCGAATGCTTGGTGTACTTGTCAATTAACATACATATATTGTAAACCACACTGTTCTCTCTATCCAGTAAATTCCTCCTCCAATTCCAAACTAAATTTCTAATCCCGTTCGTCCATCTAACCCTATCAGAAACCAAGCAATGTTTTTCATTCTCCAACCCATATAACATAGGAAACAAATCTTTCAATTTTTTACCCCCTGTCCATATATCATCCCAAAATTTAGTGATATTGCCATTGCATATAACAATCGAAATATTATCATCAAACCAAGTGCTAGCCCCCAACTAGTTTCACAATGTTTGACCACCAAAAAGACCAATTTTTATGACATTTATCCTTACTTTTAAAGAACTCGACGCAATTCCGAAACGACCCATACTTAGATATAAGAATATCACACCACAATTTGCCACCCTCCCTAAAACACCTCCAACCCCATTTTCCTAAAAAAGTCAAATTAAAAAGATTTATATTTTTAATGTCCAGCCCTCCTTTTTTTTTTTTCTCCCTGCAAAGTATTTTTCAACTTACCCACGGTATTCTCTTCACCTTCAGGTTGCCATTACTCCACAAGAACCGTCTCAGTAAGGTATAAAGTGCGTTTATGATTTTTGAAGGGGCTCAGTTTAAGAAATAAGGAGTACGTATGTATGAAGGTGAGATAAGACCGAGTTCAAGAGAGTAAGTTTACCTCCGAATGAGAGTGATTTACCATTCCAACGATCCAAACATTTTTTCCAATTTATTTGTAACGTCTTCCCATCTAGTTGATCTATTGTATCTCTCCCCAATCAAAAGGCCCAGATACTTGATGGGCAAGGCCACTATTCTGTAGTTGAGAATGTATATATGCCCATCCACTAAGGTACGAATCACGCACATGGATGCCTGATGAGGTGCTTTTATGGATGTTAATTTAGAGGCCAGACCAAGCTTCAAATAATCTGAGTATACTTTTCAAAACTAAGATGATCTTGATGCATGCTTTCCCAAAAAATAACGTATCATCCGCAAATTGAAGATGGGATACCTCAATCTAATCCTTCCCCACGCATGTTGGTTTGAAAGTGTCCTTATCTACCGCTTTGTGCATCATGAGACTTAGACATTCATCGACCACCGTAAATAAAGGGTGGAAGCGGATCACCCTGCCGAAGACCTATTTTCATCAGAAATTCTCTTGTAGGGCTCCCATTAACTAATATGGATATTGTGGCTGATTGAATGCACTCTTTGATCCATCTGCACCAGATCGAATTGAATCCCATGAGTTGAAGCATATCAAACACGAACCCGTGATCCACTGAGTCATAAGCTTTCTCAAAGTCCAGTTTAAACATGAACAACTTCTTGTTTTCTCTTCTATACTCTTCAATAATCTCGTTGGCTATCGCTACCCCATCCAAAATGTTCCTCTTACCAATGAAAGTTGATTGATTAGAGGAAATAACTTGTTCGAGAACTTTCGAGAGTCGGTTAGCAAAGATTTTAGAGAGGATCTTATATAGGCAACCAACTATGGAAATGAGCATGCACTTCTTGATCGAGATTGGATTGCGAACTTTAGGGATAAGCGTGACAAAAGAAGCATTGGTCCCCTTTGCTAAACTGACAATGTCATGAAATTCAATGATAGCGCGGACAAAGTCATCCTCTAGCGTCTCCAAAAAGCTTTAACAAATCTGAAATTGAATTTGTCGGGCCTGGGGCTTTTGTTACTCCCACATCCCCTGCTCTCAGGGACAGAACTACACTTCCCTTAAGGGTGGCCCTGGCCCCCCCTAGATTTTCTCATTCTTTCTACTAGTATTATGGTACTCCAATATAGGTACTAAATATGTCAATTGGATTAATGGGCATATTCCTTATTTATTAGTTGGCCCAATTAATTAATTAAACTGTCAATCCAATTAATTTTATACAATTGCATAGTGCCCAATTAATTTTAAACGTTTTTATTGGTCTTTCTTTATTACTAGTATTATTTTTTAATTTTTAATTTCACATGATTATAAATTATAAATTCTGAAAATTTATGAATAACATAATTCCACTGAAATTCTCCTCTTTTGTTTTTTTGTTTTACAAACTGTCTATCAATGTATATTGAGATGTAAATTAACAAATTGTATAATCTCAATTATAGATATTTTTTGTGATATGCATTAAGGAAATTTTAAAGTTTAATAATATAAGGACATATTTATGCATTATAATATATATTAATGCAAATAAGAAATATCTAAATTTAGAATCGAACATTATAATAAACTGTATTGGCCCCCCTCAGTCAAAATTCTAGTTCCGTCCCTGCCTGCTCTCTTGATTTCCTCCCTCGAAAACTCTCCACGAAGCATAGAGTTTGCGATCTCATCAACCTATGTGCATTTGATCCCGTCGACTCTTGGCCTTGGTCGAGATTGGTTCTCGAAGGAATCTTTGAAAAACTTGTGAATTCCTTCATTAACTTCAGTCACTCACTCAGCCTAGACATTATTGATAGGGCTAGTCTTGTATGAAATATTGCATATATGCATTTCGGTTATTCACACACATGTTCTTTATAAATACACCCACAAACTTAATTCACACACACATTTTTTATAAATACACCAACAAATTTAATTCACACACACATTTTTTATAAATACACCCACTGACAGCTTAATTCGAAATTTTTAATCCGTTTATTTTACTCGTTTCTGTGATTTTTTTATCTTTTATTTTATTGTCGAACGCGGGATATTAAATATAGTAATTCAAATTGTAATATGTAGTGATACACATTATTTTATGTAGTAATAACACAAACTATTTATATAATAATACAAATTCTTTTATTTAGTAACACGTTTTTTCTAGTGTTTTTATTGATGTAGTAACTCACATTATAATATGTAGTAACATATATTATCGAATGTAGTAAACACAATAATCATGTTGTAATACAAAATGTTTTATCGTAGGATGATGCGAAAAATATTAGATCATTTGATAAAGTTACATATAGTTTGAAAAAATAAATGAGAATATTGAAATTGAAAAGAAAAAAAAATAAAAATAATGAAATTAGACCGAAAAAATAGTATATTCAAGTAACCTCCCATCAACCTCAATATCATCTTTCAACTTTATCTTTTTAAGTTTTAATTTCAACTCTACATTTTTTTTTTAAATTGTTGTTTAAATGTCATTTTTATTGATGGTCATGTAATTCAAGCGCTCTCTTCTCACTTCTCTCTTCTCTCTTCTCTCGACCTCACATATTTCTCTATTCTCATGTATAGATAACTATTTTTCGATGGTCTATCTTGCGTATTATGTTTCGTCTTATATTTCAATTCATTAGATTGATTTAAATATTTTCTTATGATTTATTTCTATTATTCAAAATTAAAAAATTCAATTTATGCTTAAATATCTTAATTCACCACACAACTAATCAAACATAAATTAAAAAACGTTAATCCAGTCAAATCAGTTGATTAATTAAATTAATACAAAAACTTATATGCATTTTAGTCATTCACACACATATTCTTTATAAATACACCCACAAGTTTAATTCACACACATTTTTTATAAATACACTTACAAGCTTAATTCACACACACATTTTTTATAAATACACCTACAAGCTTAATTCACACACACATTTTTTATAAATGCACTCACTGACAGAAATTGAACATGGTCGTCTTTTCCGAGCAGTTTTCGATCACCTCAGGCCGCGGTCGGACGCTGCAATTTACGATGACCTTAATCCTTAAATATTTTATATTTCTTTAAATATTCTTTAATACTAATTATTATGGGTCAATTTTATTTTGTATTACGTGCAATAATATATCTTACTACATGCAATAATATATGTTACTATATATTATAACGTGGATTACTTAATCAATAAAAAAAATATAAAAATATAAATAATCAGTATTACTATATAAAATTGTGTTATTACTACATGTAATAATTTATTTTACTACATAAAAAATTATATGTTACTACATACTACAGTTTGAATTACTATATGTAACTTTATCAAATTATCTAATATTAATTCGCATCATCCTACAATAAAACATTTTGCATTACAACATGATTATTGTGTTTACTACATTCGATAATATATGTTACTACATATTATAATGTGAGTTACTACATCAATAAAAACACTAGAAAAAACGTGTTACTAAATAAAAGAATTTGTATTATTATATAAATAGTTTGTGTTATTACTACATAAAATAATGTGTATTACTACATATTACAATTTGAATTACTACATTTAATATCCCACGTTCGACAATAAAATAAAAGATAAAAAAAATCACAGAAGCGAGTAAAATAAACGGATTAAAATTTTCGAATTAAGCTGTCAGTGGGTGTATTTATAAAAAATGTGTGTGTGAATTAAGTTTGTTGGTGTATTTATAAAAAATGTGTGTGTGAATTAAGTTTGTTGGTGTATTTATAAAAAATGTGTGTAAATCAAGCTTGTGGGTGTATTTATAAAGAACATGTGTGTAAATAACTGAAATGCATATATGCAATATTTCATACAAGACTAGCCGTTAAATTAACTTGTTATTAAAACTCAATTCGATTCGTTTACAAATAGATGCTCTTGAATGAATAATGTCCTTTAAAAAAATAAAAATAAAAAATAGAGATGTGTCAATGTTGAGATGACACAATTAAGTACAACGAATGTTTGCTTTATCAAAGTAATCATCACCTAAAAAATAAATGAGACAAGATTCTGCAGATAACGATTTTAATTACATGAACGGGATTTTTAATTCTAAGTTATTTATTTAAAGAAGGTTCCAACTATGTAAAGTGTTTAATTTGGAACTCTACTAAACTTTATACACCCTCCATTTTTTAAGTAAAATTTGTTAAAATTAAGAAAAAATATGTATATTCTTAATTAATAAAAAAATTTCTAATAACATCAATTTACTAAGTTAAAGTGAAGACATAATTGAAACAAATGTATAAAAAATGCTAAAACATCATTTAATTGGGTATAAGAAAAAAAAAGTTCACTTATTAAAAAATGGAGGGAGTATACTATATGCAAAATTATTTATCTACACTGGATAAAGCCAAACTCCAATATATATATATATATATATATATATATATATATATATATATATATATATATATATATATATATATACTTCGTATATGGAAATAACTCAAGGTATGAACATTGAAATAAAATTGAAATATTTTGGCAAAGTGACAATTTTAAATAAAAATGATATTGTAAAAATATTTATTTTGTAAGTTATTTTTATGTGGTCACACGTGCTTAGGCTCGACTCCACAAATCAAGATTAGTTCATGGAAGGATGCTTTAAAAAAGTGTGAATTCCATTTTCAACAAAGGGTAAAGCAAAATTAGGTTAAGGAAAAATAATAAGAGTTGAAACTTAAAAGGGTAGGTATGGTAGTTCGAAACAAGACACGATTAAACTGAAACTTCCTTCCAATCATTCACAACAAAAGTTGGTTCCAAAGTTACCCCCTTTTCCACGGATTTGTGGCCTCTTTTTAACCTCTCCCATGCACTCATAAGTTAGGCATATATCTCATTCTTTATAATTGAAGCTTCTACACATTTTTTTAAAACTCTATTCATTCATAAATAAATGACGTTTTAATATTATGTTTTAGCACTTTTACGTTTTTTTCATTTTTTTTCTTAATTTTACTCTTCTTTTAATTTTAGAAGTCACTTATAATTTCTAATTTACCTTTAGAAGTTATAGAAATGTGGGATATATAATTTTTTATAGTAGACTAAAATTATAAAATGTAATAGAAAGATTATTTATTAATTAAAGACAAACTTATTAATACATATCTTTTCTTAATTATTAAAAAAAAAAAACGGGTTTGTGTTTCATACACTTTCCATCTCAACATTAAATATGTTTTAACTTTTATTATATACTCCTATCACATCTCCTAGTAAATGTTCTTTTATCGATAAAAAAAAATAGAAATTTAAAATTTATACAATTTTACCCTTAATCAATATTCATATCTCTCTAATATTCTCCCCACATATTTATTTATATTTTCATTATAATTGTAATTAAAATGAGGTAATTAAATTAGGAAGAATTAATCTGAAAATAGCTAAAAAGACTAATAATTTAAGATAAAATTTAGAGTCTCAAAGTGCATCTATTATTATGAGATACTAGTTTTTCACCGTGGTAGTTTTATTTTCTATGGTTTGTAATAAAAAAAATGCTCTTATGTACTTTCTTTTTCACTAAAAGTGTGCTTAATTCTATTTTTTTGTCCACTTTTGATGAACATTGGGAGTGTATAGACAACGTTAAAAAAAAAATATACACTTTCAAATTTTTATTTTGGTTATCATCTAGAGTCATATGTGTGTGTATATATATAACAATTGGAGGTGTGATTATTTTATTTTCTTATCAAAAAAATATTGAATGTTGCGCAGAATCAATAAATATATATACACTGTTAGTTACATGATAAACACATGTAAATGTAGAGATCATTGCATGACGGTACACTAATTTCTTAGCTGCGCATAGTCAATAAATAAATTCATTGTTTGAATAGAATATTTGTTACTTGAAAAAGTATAAGACCATATTTTGTTTCAAATCGTGCATGGTTTAAGTCAACATCAATTATTCTTGAGGGACCAACCTTCATCGATTCTTCTGCAGCCGGCAGTATTTACATTTCATAAATCAAAATAATGGAGTAATTGTAATCTTTCAAGTTAAAATTAAAAAGTTCCCAGCCACTAATATCTGAGTTATGTCAATAGCACCAACACAGATCCACTTTGCATTATCTGAGCCAAATTAAAGCCACAAGAAGTGACTGCGGGGAAAGGGGAAGGCATCAAATAAGATTGCAAAAGTCTGCTCACTAACCACATATATATTGTCTTCTCCCAAAAAAAAGTTTTAATTAAGTAGAAGGTACAAACTCATTTTCTATCTCTTTCAATACTCTTAAAGTCATTTATAATTGCTATACCCAACTACAAAAAAAAGGGAATGTACATAATAATCTACATTTATGAAGCAAAGAAGGAGATCAAGCTAAAAATAAGCGGTATTACATACAACAACTATGTTATAAAGCAATGTTAGAACAATAACGTCTAGCGTAAGGATACCAAACAATGTTAAAGACATACTGCACAGAAGAGAGGGGATTCTCTTGCTTATAACATGCCTTGATAAAATGTACCTTTGTTAAAGTGGTAATTCTCCAGCTTCAATCTTCACAAGAGTAGTCAAAAGAAACCAATCTTCAATCTTTCCAAGAAATCTATAGACCCAAAAGAAATTAATTGGATAATCTCACTCCTAATCCAAAAAAATAAAAAAGAAACAAATTTCAACAAAGATTTTGAGTTTAGATATATACCACTTCCCCCACAAACCAGAATCTGCGCAAACAGAAAGTCCCTGATGATTCTATAATCAAGATCAAACCTTTTTTTCGACAACCAACTCTTTTATTCATTGCACGAGCAGTTGTTAGGGGGAAGTCCAACCACAAAGTACGGTGGATCAACCCAACAGTGTGAACTCCCATAAGAACGGGAAGCTCTAGCGATAGCGTGTGCATAAGTATTAGCACCACGCTTAACAAATGAAATCAAATAATTATTATTAGAACTCATCAATTGACGACAAATATTAATGAAATCGCCAAAAGCAGATTCATCCTCCTCTCGAGCAGCAATGGCATATGTAACTCTCTTTGCAACACCCTCAATCACAACATTTATAAGTTGTAGGTTATGTACCCACGAGAGTGCTTCTACAAACCCAATCGCCTCCCCGACTGCCACCTCCATACAACCCGGAAAAACCAGTGATCGGGCTACCATAAACTCTCCCATCTCGTCTCGAATAACCATTCCAATGCCCGTTTCGTATCAGAAAAGAACGCCGCATCCACATTAATTTTGAGCCATCCGTGTCTCGGCTTGTGCCATTCACCGCATTGTCGAGCAGCAGCTGTTTGGACTCCTCCATTGTGTACCTGTATCCATTCATTAAGGTACCCGAGCCCCTCGCGTGCAATATGTCACCCTCCCACAGCCGCCGATTCCTTTGCTTCCAAACTTGCCATATCAAAATACTCAAGTGTTGAGCTCTCTCAGTTGTCATTCTGCTCAGTAGCTCAAGCACCAAGTTTCTCATAGAGTCCACTCTATGGATGTGAGCCTCAATTTCATCACGTAAGTTCAGGATATCCCAGATTTTCAAAGCATACTCGCAGCAGAAAAATTGATGCCATGAAGTTTCATCTTTCACTCCACAGATTACACAAAGTCTTATCATTATTCACTCCCCGTCTGATCAGGTTCATTTTATTTGGGAGTACATCCCTGCACATTCTCCATACATAGTCCTTTACTTTAGGAGGAATTTTTAGTCTCCACAAAGCATTCCAATCTCCTATTTCCTCCATTTCTTCATCACCAAATACCTTAGATGCCAATCTATACCCTGATTTCACCGAATACCGTCCTAGATTCTCATAATTCCATATCAATTTATCTGCACTTTCTCCAGGGGCTATCGGCGTGCTTAAGATAGCAACAGCTTCACTTTCAGGGAATACATGCATAATGAGATCGCGACTCCATAATCTCGTGCCTGGAATCATAAGGTCCGCAACCTTCATATCTTCAAAACCAGGAACAAGCGGGGTTTGCACGTAGAAGTTTCTCTCCTTCCTCACCCAGGGGAAACCCCAAACGCAAATGTCCTCTCCGGAACCCACTTTCCAGCGTACACCTTCTCGCATCAGGCCTTGAACCGAGTGGATACTCGACCACGTGTAGCTGGGATTAGAGCCTAATATCGCATCCAAGAAGCAGCTGTTTGGGTAATATTTGGCTTGCATGATTTGACAGACCAAATCATTTGGCGTGTGAATTAACCTCTATCCTATTTTCCCCAACAATGCCATGTTGAATAAATGTAAATTCCTGAACCCTCGGCCACTTGCTGCCTTGCGAACACATACTCTCTCCCACTTCATCCATTTCATCCCCTTCGAAGCGTTCGTACCACTCCATTTCATCCACTTCATCCATTTCATCCATAACATGCGACATTCCTCCTCCGAGGCTCGACAAAACAACATGCAATCATTAGAAAATAGGAGATGAGCCACATCTGGTGCACCCCTACAAACATTGCTCCCATGAAGTCGTCCAATCCGTGTAGCCTCCCGGATTGAGGCTGATAATCCTTCCGTGCATAAAATGAAAAGATACGGTGAGAGAGGGTCTCCCTGCCTTAAGCCCCTTCTTGGATTAATCGGTCCCACCAAGTCAGTGTTTACGTGGATCGAATAGGTCACAGTGGTCACACAAAGCATGATCCAACCAATCCATGTCTTCGAAAATCCTAGCCTGCGCATTATACTTTTCAAATAACCCCAATAAACTCTATCATACGCCTTGCTAATGTCCACCTTTAACGCGACATCCCCACGCTTACCTCTTCTTTTATTCTTCATCATGTGGAGTGTTTCAAACGCAATTAAGACGTTATCTTGGATTGCTCTCCCCGTCACGAAGGCTGACTGTGCCTTATCTACCAAATCTGGGAGCACATCTTTTAATCCGTTGCACAAGACTTTTGATAATATCTTATAAACAACATTTCACAACGCTATAGGTCTCAGGTCCGTCATAGCTTGTGGATTGTCACATTTTGGGATCAACACTATATTTGTATCATTCAAACCAATCGGGAATTCTCCTCGTCTTAGCCATTCCACTCCATTTCTGACAATGTCTTCCCCCACTGTATCCCAACATTTTTGGTAGAATGCCGGATTAAACCCGTCGGGGCCCGGGGATTTATCTCCCTGCATTTGAGAGATGGCCCGTTTGAATTCATCTGCAACAAAGGGTTTGGTCAGCTCATTATTCTGGTCCTGTGAAATCTGGTTTGGAACTGCCTCAAGAAACCTACTATCGTTTCCATTAGTAGCCGAAGCTTCAAAGAGTTTCGTAAAATAATTCCCCACTAGTCGACACAACCCCGATTGTTCTTCAATCCATTCACCTCTATCACCCTTCAATTTAACAATCTTTTTTCGATTCTTGCGAACCGACGCCGTCTGGTGAAAGAATCTAGTGTTGAGATCGCCTTCCTTCAACTAGAAGATTTTTGCCCATTGACGCCACAAGGTCTCCTCTTGGATCAACAACTTTCCCAATTCCACACGTGCTAATCTAATTCGATCTGCCCGTAATGTAAGAGAGATTTGTTGAAGCATGTCAATTTCTCTTTCCAATTCCTTCTTTCTAAGGCGAAATTCCGCATCTGATCGCTTCCCTCAAGTTTCTAGCGTTTCAGCTGTAGCCGCAAGACGTTCCATCAATTGCAAATCTTGGAACCCCCTCCAACAAGTACGGATAAATTTTGAAAGGTCCCCTTCCGCTAGCCATATATTCTCAAACTTAAACTTTCGGGTACGAACTACTTGGGGCATCAGGTTTGTATCAAGCAGGATCAGATTGTGATCCGACACTGCGGCCACCAGATTGTGAAGAGTAGCCCTCGAAAATAGAGAGTGCCATTCAGTGTTTTCCATGGCCCGATCGAGTCGTTCTTC
Organism: Galeopsis tetrahit; assembly: GCA_963675135.1. Lineage (NCBI taxonomy): Eukaryota > Viridiplantae > Streptophyta > Magnoliopsida > Lamiales > Lamiaceae > Galeopsis > Galeopsis tetrahit. The sequence goes on along the minus strand of OY776122.1, from coordinate 61,751,556 downwards.
CACCTCACTTGGGGTTCCCCTACTTCTGAACCAAGTGTATCTATGCCCTACCAGTCTCACATCGACGAGATTGCAATCCTGTATCGCCTCCCTGAATCCACGATACAACCATTGCGGGTGTTCCACACGTCCTCTCTTGCCCTCAGGGCACAACAGGTCATTGTAGTCGCCTATACACATCTAAGGTAAATCGTTCTCTCTTGCCAAATGCCCGAGTAAGCTCCATGACAAGTGTCACCGATTCCTCTCAAGATACCCATAATATCCTGTAAGTCTCCAGTTTCCAATCTCATCATGAATGGATAAATCAATATGGTGTCTCGAGTAGCTCAAAACAGTGCAAAATGTATTATTACGCCATAACACGGCTAATCCACCACTCCGTCCAATACAATCAATAGCAATACAAGAAGCAAAGTTGAGTTTAACACGTAAAGCTTCTAACTTAACACCGAAAGATAAAGTCTCAAACAAGAAGATAACATCGGCCCTACGAGAGCGAGCGAGCTCACAAATAGTCGGAATTGTAGCGCCCCGGCCAAGGCCCCTACAGTTCCAACTTAAAACAATCATGACAATCGGTCAAATGCAGAGCTAGCGTCTTGAGTCATACGAATTTCCACACAACTTTTCATCGGGTTCAAATAAGGATAAAACACATAAATCTCTCAACAAAGGAGAGGACGAATAGACCCTCAATAAGACGAGGGATATCCAAAGGCTCTTACACAAAGAGAGAAAACATAGGCTTCCGACGAAAGGAAGTAAAGTAGTACCTTAAGAAACTCCAACTAACCAGAGGCAGCCGAGTCCCGTACCGGAGAGGAGAGGAGAGGAGAGGAGAGGGGGTGAACAGAATACTGCCGGTCGATCAGCGATGTCGGCGTTATGGCACGGTTACGTCGTGATCGGTGGCGCAATTTGTTGTACGGTTACATGGCGTTTTTATTGAATGCACTCTTTACGTAATTTTAGACTAATCTAGATCAAACCTAAAAAAAAAAACTAAATACTGGAACTCTTTTAACATCTTGATAACCCCAGAAAAAATAAAATGTAATTAGGGAAGAAGCCCACAAATCACAAATATTCATAAATTTCACAAATACTTTCTTATGGGATAATGGGAATTAACTTTAGGCCATTCAAACTGACATTCATTACCACACCTAATTTCCTCAATTTTTATCAGAAAAGAACTGTAAATAACCTAAACCCATAATCATCAATGCATGAACCGAGAACAAATTTGAGATGAAGAAACTTACAACAATGATTTAAAGTATTTAAACCAAACCAGCAATATAAATCAACTATGATTAGATATACATGTAAATACCAGACTAAAAGCTAGATTATTTGAATGTGGACATTGCTTACGCATTTCATATAAACAATTATGTGTAAAAATCTAACCAAATTAAGCAATAACTATTTTAGTAGTCATTTAAAGTGACTGAAAGATGATTAGTTTTTCTCTCCATTCATGACTTAACAGGGGAGCACTAAAGAGTAGAAAACTCCCAACAATTATAAATAATCTTCTGCATATGAGTAACTATGTATAAATTAAAATTAAATGCTGAAACTAAAATGCAAGTATTATCAAGGTAAACTAATAGTATATATAGCTTACTCATAGGACGACAACGAATAAGGAAAGATGAAGAATGAGTTCAAATTTTGTAAAGAGAAACTGCAATGAATTTAGAGAAAATCCCCCTACGATAGGGCACAATTTGTGGCTAATTAATTGATTCTCTTTTATTAGTTTCCTAGTATAGAAGATCTATTATCTATGTATTCAATGTTCTTTTGTGTTTCCATATTGTATATACTCGTATATTCTAGCAACATAAGACACAAATTGTACTGTGATAAATAAGCAATCCTTGTACAACAAAACCTTTAAATTTTATTGTTGCGGCAGTGAAATACTCTTCCCCGATGGTGTCTTCTACCTCCGATCTTCTCCCTTTCTCGTCGAATTCACATGATCAGAGTTAAGCCATCTTCCTCAAATAAATATATTGATGTCTCTATCAATCCTCCACCGATGGACTTCGTGAAAAATAGGAAAATCGAAGTCAATCCTATCATGGATGAACACATTTCGCTAGGGTTATAATTTCACGCAAAAAATTCTCAGATGGTAAATTAATTCTCAAATTAGATTACGGAGAACATGCAAATATTTAGTAGAAAAATGCTACACGCTGAAACTTTTTCGAATCACGACGTGTTGTCCTTTGCTGCCGCTGTCACCGTTAGACCTCCATCGGTTAACGAATTAATGAATGGTAGGTTTAACGCAGATATCAGGATTTTAATCGTTGAGAAGAAAATCTGGGTAAATTCTTGGTTTAGTAGGAGAATAGAGGGAGAGACAACTCGGATGCCATCTTTATTGACAGATTCTTTAATGGAGTGGAAATAAGAAGATGAACGGTTGAAATTTGAATTAAAGTAGGAACGGTTGGCACTTGAATTAAAGTAGAAACGGTTGAACATAATTATAAGCAATAAAAAACAATATTGACACATGGCAGGAGCATAATCAACCTCAAACTACATGTGTCGATGACGTGTCATACAGATGTCAAGACCTGGAGAGCCACATGTCAAGTTCCGGAGATAATTTTCTTTTATATATATAGATAAGGAGACTCAAGGAGTAATATTATGAATTCCTGGAGTATATAATAAAATACTACTTATTTTATTTAAGTATTCATGCTGTTTTCCTTAAAAATAATTTGATGTTTTATTTTATATTTCACTACATTTAATACATCATGCATGTATCATTAGTGATGATTTGTAATATTATGTCATATTCCATATACTTAATGATTTGACTCTTTTCAAAACTTATGATTTATGAAATATGAACAATATGTATGTATGAACAAATATGAATGATATACAAAAGTAAATAAAACAATAAATAACACAAGCAATTTATAGTGGTTCGGATCTCAATATACTACGTCCACTCTCACTATCTCAATACTGAAATTCACTATCTTGTTGTTTTATAGTCCCAAGAGAATACTTTTGATCAAGAACCTCAACTACTTTATGAGGCTACGGATCTACTTGTTGGTTAGGTAACAAGTAACCTTTACAATGATTTTCTAAACTGGAAATGTAAAGTGAATGTTTATAACCAACTCAGTGTGCTAAAAAACATACTGATAATCTAAGCACTAAAGATAGGATTCTTTAAATGGGCTTAGGATTGGAAACTTAGAGCACTAAGGATAGAAATCTTTGCAGGCTCCAAAGAACTCGACACTTAGAATATTTCTGGGTAGGCTGTTCTTGATATCAGCTGTATACGAGAGTTCTTGCTTGTATGGTTTCCGATACCTTGTTCCAAAGAACAAGTGTTGTATTTATAGAGAGATTTGAGCTTCAAACTAGCCGTTGGTGAGAAACTAGTCGTTGCAACAAATCTTCTATTTGTAGGTAGAGATCTTCATGAGCAGATGAGATATTTGAGTTCAGGTTCGATGTTACCAAAAATGGTAACTTGCATTTAATGCTTGTACGACTCTACAGAAATGTCTCTTTGTCCTGGTCCAAGTCAACTCTTGTAGACTTGTTGTCGAAACATCATTAGTCCACATGATTAGAGTCGTTGAACTTCTGTCTTGTCTTGTGATTGAGCAATTCAGAGCTAGTCCGACATTCTCATTGTCTTCTGTTATTTTAGCCGTCAATGTATCTTTAATGATCTAACACTTCTTCAATGTGTTGCGTTCATAAATGCTAACTGTCATATGAATCTTCAGATGAGCTTGACTTGAGTAAACTTTAAGGTTTTCTTCGACAAGATCAGGTGAGCTCATATCTGCTGAATAGTCTTCTGAAACTTGAATGCAGATTATCATATAGTTACTTTCAGTCTATAAGGTATACAACAACCTTTAGATCTGATTTCACTAATGAGTTTTTGATGTCTTCTAGTCTTTATTCTTCTTCTCTTTAAATCTTGAGCGAGTGTGTGTTGAAACAAATGAGTAATCAGCTGATATACATACAACTGATTCCTCAGACTAGACTTAGACAACTTCAATACTTCTAAGCTTTATAAAACAGATTAGGTAACTTAGTTATAGATTACAAATTATTGATCTAACCTGTACTCTACTGATTTGGTTTTGGCCATCAAAACTAAACTTATAAATTGCAATCAGATTAGGGGCTGGATGAATATCCCAACAATTTTCTCCTTTTTGATGAAGTCAAAACTAGCTAAGCTAAGTTATCAGATCAGTTAGCTAATAATTTGAAATCATCAAAGGTTAGAAAAATAAAATATCAGAGCATCTAGTACATATAGCATGTACCAAAGCATTACAAATAAGTATCAGAGCACTTAATACATAGGACATGTATCAGAGCTTAACTTTTAGGTGGTGTTTGGTTTGGAATTGTGGTGGATTGGATTGAGATTGTGGTGGATTTGATTGAGATTTTGGTAATCCATGAATAATAATTGTGTGTAAGTTGTGTTTGGTTAAAAATTGAGAAGTATGGGTAGATTTAATTTTATGTCACATCAAGAGTGATGTTATAATATTGTATTATTGTTAATAGTGAAAGAAAAGTAAGAGAGAGAAGAAAGTAGGAGAGAGAATGAGTGTGTGAAAGAAAAGTAAGAGAGAGAGAAGAAAGTAGGAAAAATAATGAGTGATTTGATTGTATAAAAATAGGTGTATAGGTGTATTATAGAGGTGGATTGATATTTGGATTTGTATTTGGATTGAGATGGATTGAGAGAGATTGGATTGGGATTGGGCCAATCCAAATCCGGATTGGCCAATCCCAAAACAAACACCGCCTTAAGCTATTTAGGTATCAGAGCACTAATATTACTTATAGTTAGAGCATATCTTTTTAATAAGTAAAGAGTGCGAATGGCTTCTAAAGAAAACAATGAGTTATTGTCTAAAGCTAAAAAAGTAAGTACTTGTATTAATCAGAGCATAAGGAAATCAGATTACAAATACAAGATAAAATACTTAACAACTTGAAAGGGATGTCTTCAATATTCGCCATATGCATGGTAGACTCTTTTCTTCACTTCTTTGACAATCTGCTTGTCTCGAATCTTCTCCATCAGAGCGATTTTATCAACAACATGATCAGCTTCTCTCATGTCCTTCTTTCCATTAATGGTTTTGGCAGTTTCCCATTCTGGAAAATTAAGCAGGACAATGTTGATGTTCTTCTCAGCTGCATCCTTGATGATGATATTTAGAAATTCTTCGCCCTTCTCTGTGAGATAGCTTTCGAAACACTTGAAGGCAATTTCTTGATCTTGATCTCCCCATTTGTGTGCCAGATATTAAATCGTCTGCCACTCTCTCTTCAAATTAAGCTATCTTAGACTGTGAATCAGGTCAAGGAATTCATCAATCTGCTGATTCGTTAGCTCTGGGAGTTCTTCTTCAACTTCGTCTTCAATGCCTTTTGGAATTGGTTCTTCAGATTGTTTCTTCTTCTATAGAGTCTTTCTTCTCTTGTAGTTTGCATCAAACTGAGTAGAGTTTTTCCTTTTCAGCTCTAACTGACGTCGTTCCTCATCTATTTGTTCAAAACGTCGACCTCTCCGTAAGGCGATTAGAACGTTGTCATCATCGTCTTCAATCTGAATGGAAGGAAAAGCAAGTGTTTTTGTTTGATCTGTTGCTGGTTGCTTTCCCATCAGAATATATTTCTTTGCAGCAACATCAGCATCAGCCTGTACTAAGGCAAAATCATATAGTATTAGAGTAGAAGGAATTTCAGAAATTCCCCCTTGAGTTGAGAGTGCTTCCATCTGGTTCTCCTGAGTTCTGATTTTCTCCTCTGCATCTGCTAATCTCCTAGCCAGATCAGACTGAGTATTAGAAAATTTCTTCAAAATTTCAGCTGCTTTCTTCAATTGCTCTGTAACTTGATCAGATAGCTTAGCTCTGGCTTCTTCTTTACCCTTTTTGGCTTCATCAATATGGGAAGTGAGCGCTTGAGTAAGCTTCTTGAATTGATCCTCGTTTGCAAAGTTAGCATTATTCAGAACGGCAGATGCCTTCTGTTCAATCCGTTCAGTTACCTTTGCAGCAGTCTCTTCAACAACCCAGTCAATTTCCGGGGCAGCTGGAGTCATTTGAAGTCTCAACTCCAAGTCTTCAGTAGCTAGAGTAAGTTGGTTTTTAGCCAATTGAAGACTTCCAATTTCTTCTATCAACTTCAGATTCTGATCCTTGGCCAACTGTAGCTGCTTCGTCAATTCAACCTTTTGGGCAGTTGCCAATCTATCCAGCTCAACATACTTCTTTTGCAAATTTGAGATGGAGGCTTTCTCACGGGCTTGACTCTTCTTCCTTAAGATTATCAATGGTCATCAGCAGGCTTGATTTGTGATCTAAATCCATAGCAGAGATTGCCTTTGAAAATTTGTCAGCTGAATCATTGAGAGTTTTATCGACAGCTTTCAGAATTGCAGATGTAAGATCAACATCAAAATACTTCTTCATGTTATCTCGAATGACCTTGTAGATGTCGTCGTAAGTTGTCTTCTGATTATCTTGGATACGACGGGCACATTCTGTGATCTTTGGTGCGAGATCTTCATGAACAAGCATGGCAAGTTCGCTGATTACTTGACCAATCAAAGGAATGTTGACCTCATTTGGACCCATCATCTTTAATTTGTACCAGATGATATCAGATAGGTTCAGACGAGTCGTTATGGTGCCAGAAGATGATTCTCCAATCTGTTGGACATCTTTGTTTCGTCCAAGTGCTAACTTAAGTTCCTCAAAAGGTCTTTAAGGTAAGTTAGCAGGAATGGAAGTAGAAATTTGTTGCAAGTCCTTATCTGCTTTATCATCTCCATCACTTATGATCAAAACTTCATCATCTGCTTGATCAGTTGGGTCAACATTGAGTTCTTCATCAATCTCTTCTTTCTCCCCAGCTGAAGTACCTGGTAACTTCTCCTCAGCTCTAAGAGCTGGCTGTTCATTGTTTTGAGATCCCTGAATCTTTGAGGCTGGGGGCCTGTGAAGATTCAGCCATCACAATTTCTTGTGATTGATCGATATGAACATTGGACGGTGCATTTTCAGTTCTGATGGTCTCCATCACCAGATCAGAAACTGATTTTAACACTAATGCCTCAGAGTTCAAAGACTCGTCATGGGCAAGGTCAGCTGTTTGCACAACTTCAGTCTCTAGCTCCGTTAATTTCTCAACATCGTTGCTAGTCTGTTTTGGTGAACTTCCACCTAAATAAGATGCAGGGTCAGCTGTCCCTCCGACAGCGTTCCCTCCGACTTGATCTTGTGTAAGATCTTCGTCGTTGGTCATCTTCTTGTCAGCTCCGGACTCGGGTCCATCGTCGTTGTGATATGTACTGTCCTTAACAGTTTCAGATGTTTGTGACTTCGAGAGTTGTCCAAGATTTCTCGTAACAAGTACTGAAAGTGCATCATCGAAAGTTAGATCAAGAAGACTTTCAATTTTAGCAGACTCAATCTGCTCCAACTCTCAGTCATAAAACATGTCATGACCGCCTTTCTCCTCCATTGCTTGAAGAATCTTGGAAATATTTGTGGTAAATTCCTAATCACCTAGGTATAGGCACATGGCAGCGGCAACTTTGGGCCACTGGGGAGATATGGATACAGAAGCAGATGATTACGATTTTGAACAAGAACCGCCTAAGCACGGTTATGCTAGTGATGCTCAATGATAGTGTTGTTTTGGAACATACAAGGGATTGGCAACGATGAGTCACAACTTCTTTTGACGAATCATTGTCGGTCTTATAAACCAGATTTCTTGGTAATTGTGGTGCAAAAAATCCTGGTAGAAAACATTCTGGTTGGCTACTGGAATTCTTTGGGTCTAGTCTTTTTAGCGACAAATCAGCGTGAGGACATGCAGCCGAATATATGGGTCTTGTTTAAGGATTACATTCGGGACGCTTCATTGTTGGTGGGTTTCACGGAACAAATTATTTTAATAAAAAATTTCCATATAGATTTCCCTCTCGTTTTAACTAGAAGAGTTCCCTTTTCCTTCGATTGAGGTTTTTCTCTAAGGATGATTTTTCTCAGCAAGATTTTTAATGGGGCTCCGACCTCTTGAATGGTTTGTATTCATATATGGCTTTAGAGTGTTCTCTTATATAAGACTTTATTTCATTCATTTTACAATCTAGGAAAATAGGTGCTAAAATTATTATAAAAAAAAAGCTAAAATTATATAAAAAAATATTATTAATGTTACTCATTTTTATTATTTAAAACTTGCACTTTTATTACTTTTAATTTTACATTTTGTTAGAAAAATAGGTGTTAAAATTATTTTAAAAAAAAAAATTAAGTGTGAAAAATGTTATAGATGGAATGTGAACACAAGACATTATAGTAAAATAACCAGACTACTATTAGACTACAAGGAAATGAATATTATTTTACCTGAATGTTTTATATATTACTCCCTCCGTCCCACCTTAACTTTCACACTTACTGTTCACTCAATTTTTAAAAAATATTATAATAAATAGAATTTTGAGATATAATTTTATAAAAAATTAAATAAGTGAGTTGACTTGTGTATATATATGTACCATACAAATAATAACATTAAATATAATATTTTAGATATTGTATAAGTAGAATTTTTAAAGGACCGAAAAAGTAGATATGAAAGTTAAGTTGGGACGGAGAGAGTACAATAATCGTTGGACTCGAGTGAATCGTTGGACTCGAGTGCACCATGTGAGTGCACAACAACATCACTCTTTCAATTTAAATGTCATTTTGCATTTTTTAATGTCAATTAAATACTCCGTATGTTTCTTTTCAATTTACCTTTAAACTCTTTTTTTTTTATGGAAGTTAAATACCCATCCCTTTTTTCCCCTCCCCATGACTCGAACCCAGGACCTAAGGCCTAGGTAGTGGTGCTCTAACCACTTGAGCTATCCCACTTTGTCTTTAAACTCATTAATAATTACTTAAATAATAATAGTTTTTAAATTTTACAAGAATTATAAAGTAATTAATTAACACTACAAAAACGCGCAGTTTTGCCGACAGAATTATACCGACGGATTACCTTTCCGTCGGCTATACCGACGGATTGCCGACGGAATTGAAAGTCAAAAGACTCTGCCGACGGAATTCAAATTCCGTCGGCTTTACCGACGGACTACCGACGGACACACAGAACTCTCTACACGGTGTCATTTTTGGGTCACCGGCCGACGGATTTTTTCAGTCGGTATTGTAAATTAGGGTTACCGACGGATATTTTCCGTCGGTAACCGCGCCATATTATTGGGTCCTCACGTGAACCACTAAACGGGCGCGTAATATTTCAAATTCGCCTTTACCGACAGAAATTTACATCGGTAACCGACCCGCCTTAACTAACCGCCCCTTGAATGACGCGTAAAATTTAATATTTGGCATTACCGACGGAAATTTCCGTCGGTAAAGGCAAATTTTTTTTAATATAATCTGCATACAGATTACTCTTTCGAAAGAAAGAAAGAAAAAACTTACCTCTTTCGCCGTCTTCATCGCGAGGAGGCTCTGCCGAGGTGATCTCTCTATTAAAAAATCTATACGGTACGCTTTCTTAATTTGTTAATAATTAATTTTTAAGTTATATTGTAATGCCTATTATGAATTAAATTGCATGTGTTAATTTAATTTGTACGTTATATAGATTAATATGAAATTGTTTGTAGTTGATGTATATAGTTAATTAGTTTGCATGTATGTAGTTGATGTATATAGTTAATTAGTTTGCATGTATGTAGTTGATATATTTAATTAATTAGTTGATATTGTACGTGGATAATTGCCTATAGTTGATGTATATAATTATTTATAATAAATTGATGTGATTTGTTAAGATCGATAGTGTTTTGCATAATTGATGTTATATAGTGGATATTGTTTAATTTGCATATACGCTGGAGTGAAGTTGATTACATAATTAAATTATGATAAATTAAATTATGATATTGTACGTTATAATTACGTTATAATTAGCTAGATTAATATTGTTGATTTACTAATTATGAAATTATTGATTAAATTAGGGGCTTTGTTAATTATATTAGGAAATTGTTATTTTAAAGTTAGAAAATTATTACTAAATTATTAAATTTTAATTTATTAGATTATTGTAAGTTATTAAATTAAGAAATTTATTATTAATTAATTAGTATTATATATATATTTATTAATTTGAATGTTTAAATTAAATAAATGAGTGAAGATGGTGCTGGTGGCTCGGGATCTCGCGGGGCCTCCGGGTCACGTAGCCGGTCGAGGAAGAGTCGAGCCACACTTAGACCCTAGGCGCCGCCTATACTGCCTCGGGCACCATTGTCGTCGCCGCCGCCACCCATTCCACACTCGTCGCCTCTGCCGTCGCCTCAGTCGTCTGCACATGTAGATGGCCGGGAGCATCCTGCTGTTCCTGCTCGGGATGGCCGGGAGCGCCTTTTGATTAGTAGAGGAGTGTAAGTAATTAAATACTTTTATTGTTTAATAATTAATTTCGCATTCGTTTTAATTTATAATGTGTTTTGTTTGTTAATTAATGTCACAGATTGTTACCTGGTAACGAGGTCTCCAGGGCATGCACGATTGCTTTTTCCACTTTACCGATCAGTGCGGGTGCAATTACCTAGTCGAAGGTCCCAAAACAAAAAAAGTGGGCGTACTTCGAGGAATTTCAGGTAGTAATTAATTACTTAATTAATTAATTAATGTTTGTTGTTTGTTCAATAATAAATAATTTATTATATGTGTAGAAAAATACCACTTGGGATCGGGATATCTACTCGGACGAGGTTATGTTCAAGTATTTCAGTAAATCGGCGCAAGAGCGGTATAAAGATTTAATGTACGTATGGAGAATGGCATGGCGGAAGGATGGGACGACACAGAGCTTGGGTAAGGATGCTAATGATGTTGAGTTGTGGGATTCATTGACGAGGGAGTGGCTGGATCCGGAGTACATCAGGAAGTGTGAGATTGCTAAGGCCAACCGCAGATCCGCGTTGGAGGTGGGATGTCAAGGCATCAGTGTGGAGCCCGGTCCATCTTTGAGCAGTCGCTTGCCATGGTAAGTGTTTATTAATTTTTAAATTAATTTCAATAAATTTAATTATTTAGTATATATAATACATAAATTTAATTATTAGGAACGGGAGACGGGGCGTGTACCCACTCACTTGGACCGGTTGAGCATTGCTCATCCGTTTGACGAGAATACACAACAATCCACATACGGGCGCACAACTAACCTCCACGTAAGTAATAAAATTGTTTAATTAAATACATTTTTTTATAGTTTATTCTATTAATTTATAATTATTAATTATGTAGTTAGAAATGAACTGGAGAATGGCCGAGGTCCAAACTCAAGTCGACCCTACTCAAGCCGGAACCAGCAGTGCCCCTCCTACAGTCGAGGAGGTGGACCGGACTTATTTGAAAGTTGCCCCGATCACTCGAGGACGAGTTCTGGGCCTTGGTCGTTTGAGCAGTGATGTCAGGTCCACTGGCCCGTCCCACACGGCATCGCAGGGTTCCGTATCTTCCACCCCAACTCCTGATATGATGGCACAATTCAACCATTACATCCATGTGATTCATATGAATATGGGTCGAGAGTTCGGGTGGTCGGACGAGAAGATCGAGGAGGTTTATCAGAGAACCATGCAAGCTCCTCTACCGACGGCCAATGTGAACGTGCCCGTTCCCCCAGCCCCCTCAGCCTATGTCCCGACCATGCGTGATGACGACATCTTAGGTCAGCACTTCGGTGGCGACGACGATGAGCTTGATATGTGGAACTTTGGTGATTGAGTGTTTCTGAACAATTTATTTTTTATTTCTGTTGAACAATTTTATTTTTATGTCTCGTAGAACTATTTACTTTTATGTTTTTTTTTTTATCTGCATTATCGTTGAACTATTTACTTTTTTATGTTTAAGTATTAGTTGTTTAATTTTAGTTATGGCTTATTTTTTGTGTTAAGTAGTTTAAGTTTATGTTTATTTATATTTATTGTTTGTTTTATGTGTTAAGAATGTGTATATTATTATTATTTTTTTTTTATACGCGTCCTTTACCGACGGAAAGTCATTCCGTCGGTAATAGAAATGTTCAATGCCGACGGATAATTTCCGTCGGCAATGTAAATATCGACGAAATTTTGGTCAACGGAATCTGACTGATTTGACATACATTTGAAATGGGTTTACCGACGGTATCGACATTACCGACGGAATTTAGGCGCGTGATATACCGACGGAATGACATTTCCGTCGGTATGTATTGTTGAAAAATGTTCCAGAACCTCAAAACATGCGAAAATTTTGGAGTGGAGCGAAAATTTAAGGTATGTTTTTCTATTAAGTGTAGGCAAATTTATTTAAATATAACATTTTTTAGGTGAGTTTTCTAAAATGTAACAAAAATGGGAAGAATTTTCAATTTAGGCAAAGGCCCGGGTGCCACCCTAGCTTTTTAAAAAGGCTTGAGTGCCACCCTAGCCTCTTAAATTAAAAATTGAAAAAAATTAAAAAATTAAAAAATAACAAAAGGTTCATATGCTAGAAGAGCCTCTTAGACTCGATGGGACAACACATAAACAGGCGTGTCAAAAGGCCTGTGTGGCATATGGGCCTTTACATTCCCAATTATTAAATAACAGACGGATTCAATTTTTTTAATTTTATTTTACAAACTGACGTGTTAATATATGTATTATTTACCATACTAAGAAAAACAAATTGAGTTAATATTACTTCTAATATTTTCACTTTTATAAAAACGTATTTTTAAATCAAATTTATTTTCAAAATTTATAAGCCAACTTATTTAAAAAAATTAATCTGACTATAAAAATTTGTTTTAACGCAACTTATTTTAAAAATCCAGTAATTGACTGTAACAAATTTTTTAAGAATCTGAATTAATTTTTTTTTATTATTATTCGCCACATCCAGTAAAAAAAAAAAAAAAAAAAAATTGTTCTGAATCTAATTAAATAACCAAATTATTTTGAAAATAATTTTAAAAATTTGATTGTAAAATAAAATTAAAAAAATTGAATCCGTCTGTTATTTAATACTCCCTCCGTCCAATTTCATTATTCCCACTTTCCTTTTTTGGTTGTCCAATTTTATTATGCACATTCCCTTTTTAGAAATAATACTATTCACACTACTTTATCTCCACCCTCCAACAATCACTTATTTACTCAAATTGCCACTAACTTTATTCATAAACAATCACTTTATCTATAAATGGACCCCACAACATCTCATCATACCCCCCCATCTTATCTACTTTATACATAAACTAATCAATATTCATTAAAACCCGTGCCCGGAGAAGTGGGCATAATAAAATTGGACGGAGTGAGTAATTGGGAATGTAAAGGCTCATATGCCACACAGGCCTTTTGACACGCCTGTTTGTGTGTTGTTCCATCGAGTCTAAGAGGCTCTTCTAGCATATGAGCCTTTTGTTATTTTTTTATTTTTAAATTAAGAGGCTAGGGTGGCACCCAGGCCTTTTCAAAAAGCTAGGGTGGCACCCAGGCCTTTGCCTAAATTGAAAATTCTTCTCATTTTTATTACATTTTAGAAAACCTACCTAAAAAATGTTATATTTAAATAAATTTGCCATTAAGTGTATATAGTTTTACTGCAATTAAATTTTATGAAATGTATATAGTTTTATAACTTTTAGTGTTTAAATTTTATGAAATGTATATAGTTCTATAACTTTTAGTGTTTAAATTTTATGAAATGTATATAGTTTTATAACTTTTAGTGTTTAATTTTTATGAAATGTATATAGTTTTATAACTTTTAGTGTTTAACAGATGGAATTGCCGGATCGTCGGTGGATGTATTGTACTCCTAGGCTCGTTTTAGGAAATGTGAATGGTGAATTTTATGATAAACTCATGTCATTTGTTGAATTTGCAAAGCTACACCCACATTACATGTCTGAGGATTGTATTAGGTGTCCGTGTAATGCTAAGAAATGTCGGAATAAATCATTTAAAAGCATTGATGAAGTCTTATGCCACGTTGTCATGAATGGGTTCGTTGATAATTACTATAATTGGACAAGTCATGGCGAACAACGGTGGCCTTATAATTTTGATAAAGTCTTGTACTATTACACCACTACAATTTATGAACAACCAGTACACGTTGAGCATGTCGGCACCAGTAACGATCAAGAGTTTGGAGTGGAAGAACCCGATATGTATCAAACAATGGTGATGGAAGCCGGTATGTCAAATATAGAGGAGGAACCAACGGATGAAGCATTTCAGTTTTATGAGATGCTCAAATTAGTCGATCAAGATTTGTATCCAGGGTGTGATTCTCATTCTCAGTTGTCATTTAATGCTCGACTTATGACTATGAAGACGGAGAACAAGCTATCTAAAAGAGCATATGATCAAATGACACAATTATGCAGTGAGATTTGTCCTGTCGATAATAAAGTACCTACGACGTTTCATCAGAGCAAACAACTGATGAAGAATATGGGTTTGCCGGTTGAGAAGATTGTCTGTTGTGTGAATGGTTGCATGTTATACTGGGGTGATGACGATATCGATCTTCTTATGTGTAGAATGTGTGGCCATCCCCGGTACAAAGAGCCACGACGGAAGGGACCAGGTGGTCAATCGAGCAAGAAAAAAAAGAAAGTGCCACATAAGAGGATGTATTATCTTCCTATCATTCCTCGTTTAATTAGATTGTTTCAATCTAGTGCTACAACTCAACACATGACGTGGCATGCAAGAAATTCTGAAGATACTGAGGCTGGGGATATGAGACATTCGTCCGACTCTGAAGCCTGGAAACACCTTGATAACGTGTTTCCAGGATTTGCTTGTGAATCGAGGAATGTGAGATTAGGCTTGAGTACTGATGGTTTTGCACCGTTTGGGAGTTATGGAAAGAAGTATTCTTTGTGGCCGGTGATACTGACTCCGTATAATCTACCTCCATGGATGTGCATGAAACCTCAAACAATGTTTCTGACTGTATTGGTGCCTGGTCCGTCGAATCCAAAGCATAAACTTGATGTTTATCTCCAGCCTCTTATTAAACACTTGATCTTCCTATGGGATAACGGAGTCCAAACGTATGATGTTTCTAGGAAACAGAACTTCACGATGCGTGCTGCTTTATTGTGGACCATTAGCGACTTTCCTGCATATGCTATGTTGTCCGGGTGGAGTACAGCCGGAAAGCAAGCTTGTCCGTATTGTATGGAACGTTCTGAAGCTTTCAGTCTCCCGATGAGTAGAAAAGTTTCATGGTTCGATAATCACCGAAAGTTTTTACCTCGAGATCATCCATTTCGAAGGAATAAGGTGGACTTCACGAAGAATAGAACAATCACAAACAATCGACCGCCCCTTCGAAATGGTATTTTATACATTTATTTTAACATGTTTTTTTGGGTTACATTTATTCTAACATTTATTAATCGTACAGGACAAAGGCTGTTATATGAGATTGAGCGGACGGGTTTGAAAAAAATTACGGAGGAAAATGCTGAAGAACACAACAAAGGAATCCCAGGTAACTGGAAGAAAAAGAGTATTTTTTGGGACTTGTCATATTGGAGTTCACTATTGATCCGACACAATTTGGATGTCATGCACATTGAGAAGAATGTGTTTGACAATGTGTTTCACACAATCATGAACACAGAAGGCAAGACGAAAGATACTCCAAAGTCCAGGGGAGAGTTGAACACTATCTGTCGCCGTGATGAGTTGGAATAGGATACCCGTACAGGTAAATATCCGAAGGCTTGCTACACACTAGATAAGGCACAAAAACAGGAATTGTGTAGGTGGATTAAAGAGTTAAGATTTCCAGACGGCTACGTGTCAAACATGAGTCGATGCGTAGACACAACAAAAGGCAAAGTTGCAGGGATGAAGAGTCATGATTGTCATGTTTTTATGCAACGCTTGATACCTATTGCGTTTCGAGAATTTCTTCCTCTAAATGTGTGGATGGCTATCACTGAATTAAGTCTCTTTTTTATAGATTTAACGTCTACAACAATCAAGGTTGATGATATGAATCGTTTGGAACGTGACATTCCAGTTATTTTGTGTAAGTTGAAACGTCTTTTCCCACCTAGCTTCTTTGACTCGATGGAACACTTACCTGTTCACTTAGCGTATGAAGCTAGGATTGGTGGTCCAGTACAGTACAGGTGGATGTACCCATTTGAGAGGTGAACAATTCTATTTCTCACATTTAATTAGTTTTTAGTATAAAAAGCCTTATTTTAATTTGTTAACTATTATAATTTTAGGTATTTCCACAACTTGAAGCGCAATGCTAAACAAAAGGCAAACGTCGAAGCATCGATTGTTAATGCGTATTTGAATGAAAAGGTTGGCATGTTTTGTTCATATTATTTTGAAGACCATGTCAACACGAGGATCAGAAATGAACCACATAACTTCGATGGTAGAGGTGCGCAACAAGAAGTCGATGGCATGCTCTCTGTATTCAAGTCTAAGGGGCGACCTATAGGAAAAGCCACTGAACGATATTGGTCAACAAACACAGAGGCTGAAATAGCACATACGTACGTGTTATCGAATTGTGATGAAGTTCAACCTTACATTGAGTAAGTATTTCATATATTTATCATCTAATTAAATACCGTACCACGTCATTTATTAAATATGGTTGGATGTTGTCAATTATTAGGATGTATACACAAGAACTACGACATGCAGATCAAAACATCTCAGATAGAGACATAGATACTAGTCTTCAACGTCAATTTGCCCGATGGTTCCAACGTTATGTGAGTATCATTAATTGAATTTTACGTGAACAAATATTTGTTTTGATTAATGTTAATTTTAACTGTATAGGGACAATCGCACGATTTTCAGAGCCGGTTCTTACAGGATCTCAGCAAAGGACCACTACGGCGTGTGAGGACTTACAACGACTATATTGTGAAAGGCTACAGGTTTCATACATCAGAGTTTGCATCAACAAAAACGACTACCAATAGTGGTGTTTGTGTTAGCAGTGCGAATTACAATGCAGATGCAAGTGATTACTTTGGGGTGTTGCACAAAGTCGTTGAAGTTGAATATCCGGGATATCCAATGAAAACCGTAATGTTGTTCATGTGCCATTGGTTTGACACATCCCCTTTAGGAACCAAAATTCATCCGAAGTACAAGCTTGTGGATGTTAATTCGAAAAGGAAGTATAGCGGGGATGATCCGTTTGTATTTGCCTCTCAGGTATCTCAAGTCTACTACTGCACGTATCCAGGAGCTGGAAAACGTAATAGAGAATGACACGCTGTTTGCAAAGTGAAGGCAAGGTCAATGGTGGAGGTCCCCCAAAAGGAAAACAACGATGAAGATGAACCTCCGTTTCAAACGAAACAAATAGAGAATCAAACTGAAGTGTTTGCGGGAGATTTTAATCTTTCGGTAGACTTGACGACTGCAAATCCTCAATTGATTGTTATTGAAAACGATAGTGGACATGAGGAGGAGGATGAACATGACGAGAGGGAGGATGAAGAAGACGAGGAGGAAGAGGAAGATGAGGTAAATAATGAAAATGAAGACGAAGATGAATATTAAATTAATGTAACCTATTTTATTTTGTACAATTTATAAGATTTAATTATTTATCATTTGGTTATAACTTATAATTTAATCCCCACTAATATATGTGAGAATGAAAATAAATAAACAATTTTTTTTTTAAAAAAAAAATCCAGTGGTGACGGACAAAAACCGTCGGTAATCCGTCGCCAACGGTAAAGAGCCAATACCGACCGACAAAATCCGTCGGTATATCCGTCGCCAACGGCAAGGAGCCAATACCGACCGAACAATCCGTCGGTATTTCTGTCGCCAACGGCAAAGAGCCAATATCGACCGAACAATCCGTCGGTATTTCTGTCGCCAACGGCAAAGAGCCAATACCGACCGAATATATCCGTCGACATTTCCGAATATAAGTCAACCTTTCTCTCATTTCACGCGTTATTTGCCTCTCCCCCACCCTTCTTAATCTCTCTCTCTCTCTCCCTCCCTCTCCCCCACCCCCACCCTTCTTAACGATCGCCACCGTTGCCTCGCTGTCGCCTCTCCCTCGCCTGCGTGGTGGTTTCGCCGCGGCACAAACGAAGGGAGAGCGCTGCCCTCGTCGCCCCGAACAGGTAACAACCATTCTTGTCCTTTATTTTCCCCCTCAAATTCCCTACATATTACACTTTTTTTTTTTTTTTGTGATATGATACCTGATATGAAATTCTTGTGATTGCAGGATTTCTTTCTATCATGCTTAGGAAGAGGCAGGTGTGGTGGGGAGAGACTCAGAGTTTGTTCAAGGAGGAGGTACATTTAATTTGTTGTTTACAATTAACATTATTATTATTATTATTATACTATATGTTTATGCACTAGTAGTAGTATACCGTGAGACCGTTTCATGCAAGTGTTCGTGTATATGTGTTCTTGTATGCTGGAGTTCAAATTCTTCTTGCAAAGGTACTTTAAATCTTGTTGTAGCCTGTCACAGAGCAATTTTGTGATTTCTTGTAACTAATTTTAAAAAATCTCAAAAGCCTTCTGTTTGGAACGAAGTTTGTTATTAGTTTTGAATTACTGCAATTTTGAGCGGGTCGGTCGGGTCGGATATAGTAGGACCCGGGTCGGATCCCGATCACAAATAATTTTTTAAAAAGTTTTTTTGGTACTTACCGACGGAATTTTCCGTCGGTATAGCGTCGGTAATACCGACGGACATTAACACGGCCCGACGGAATATTTTGTGTTTTTTTTTAAAAAAAAAGTGTCCAAAATATACCGACGGCTATAACGACGGAACGCTACCGACGGATGTACTTTCAGATATCTTGACCCGGCTCGAAAATGGGTTGCAGACGGAACTGAATCCGTCGGTAATCTTGACCCGGTTTGAAAACGGGTTGGATTGAGTGCCGACGGAAATGAATCCGTCGGTAATCTTGACCCGCTTCGAAAACGGGTTGGATTGAGTGCCGACGGAACTGAATCTATCGGTACTGGCGACTGACAAAAACCGTCGGTAATCCGTCGGCACATACCGACGGAAACATATTTTCGATCGGTAAACCATGCCGACCGATCCAGTGGCGACGGATGAAATCCGTTGGTATATCCGTCACCAAGAGCCAATATCGACTGAAAATCCGTCGGCAATTCCGTCGGTAATCAAGCCTTTTTTTGTAGTGTAAGAGTATAGTAGAAACTTAATATTTTTTGTGTATAAATTTAGATGATATATATTTTAAATATGAGTGAATATATAATTTGGGGTGAAGTCAACAAAAGTAAATAACTGTGATCAATTATAAACTCAAATTAAAAATTGAAATTTAGAGTGCATCCATACATGGAAGTATTTGGCGCCTAAAATATGATATAGTTAAGAAAACTATTTTCCGTTGAAATAAATGAAGAGAAAATATATAAAAGCCTAGCTAATTCCTTGTAACTTCTAAGAACGGAAAAAGAGGATAGAGAAAATACAGTGGCAAGAACCAAGAACGGAGACACCGGAAAACTCCGCCGATCACCGCACGTCCGTTGACGCCTCAGATTCTTAGTTCAATTTCTTCCCCTTGCTCTAGTAAAGTAATGAATTTCAGTCTAAGTAAAGAAATGTCGTATCTGTGTATCGTAATTCGTCGAAAATATAATTTGTGAAGTTAAGGTCATTTGTTTATGCTTGTTTTCGTCTTGGCCATCTCTTTGCTGTTTCGTTTGATTGTATCTTTGGTAGAATTTTGAAGCTGTGAACATGGTGTCCCAATTTAGTGTAGTGTAGGGATGACAATGGACGAGTCCAAACCTGCGACGGCACCATATCCGGACTCGCATCGAACCCGACCCGCGTGGGCCGGGTCTGGACCTGTTAAGCAAGAAAAGAATGGGATGGTTCTTGAAAAATATTTTAACATATATGTGTAAATTTATATGCACATTAAATGTTATTTTAAATAATTAAATATTTATATTAAAATTAACTTAAAAAAAATTATGCCGGAGCGGGTAACCCGGCGGAGGACTTAGGTGTTTGCAGTTTTAGTAATTTTATGTCATGTGCACTATTTATTAGTGTCTCACAGTCACACAGGTGAGATATTTTGAAAAATAGGAAATTTTAGTATGGATTGTTGATAAGATCATTATTTGCTTTTGTTTTTCATCATATTATTTAATTTGAAGTAGATGCATTTGGACAAGTAAATCAATCATCTGTGCTTAAGTTATTGGTGTTTTGTTTTTCCTTTTCCTGGATACCCCATATACATTTAGAAGTTTTTACAATTCATTTTTTGGAAATACTAATGTTTAGTTTCACAATTTTTTCGGTGCAGTCTTTCTTATTAAATGGATCCAGGAATTGGTGATGATGATGATGATGATGAAGAATATGATGAACTCTACACAGGGATATATCTTCCACCAAAGGTCGTCCAATTTTCTGATCAAAAGACTGGCTTGCCAGCTGCTGGTGCACCTGTGGCCCATAATCAGATGAAGAAACCAGAAAAGATTGTTGGTGAACCAATACCTTCACTAAATCCTTACAGAGACAGCTCAAAATACCTGATGGAGCCTACTAGTAGGGTAAATGTGATCAATTCAAATGACATGAGTGCAGTAGATGGAAATAGGAAGCTGATTGTAGGAGAGCTGCATTATTGGACAACAGATGCTGATATTGAGATGGTGATCTATCAGTATGGAAAAGTGAAGGAGATTAAGTTTTTTGAAGAAAGGGATAGTGGTAAATCCAAAGGGTATTGCCAAGTTGAATTTTATGATCCTGCTGCTGCTGCTGCATGCAAGGAGGGCTTGCATGGTCATGTTTTTAATGGACGACCTTGTGTGGTAGCATTTTCCACCCCACAGATCATAAACCAGATGGAGGCTTCTTACACAAACAAGATTAACCAAAACCTCCAAGCACAACCCCAACTGCCATACGATGGAGGAGCTGCAGGAAGAGGCAATTGGGGGAGGAGTAGTTATGGACGAGGAGGTGGGAGGGGAAGAGGACCTAACAAGGGCCCTGGACCTGGACCTATCAGAGGAAGAGGGGGAATGGGAATGGGGAATGCACCTGCAGGTGCTGGTGGACAAGGCCATGGTTTTGGCAGGCCTCCTGGTATGATGCATCCTCAGGGCATGATGGGGGGTCCTGGTTTTATGGGTGGAGGAGGTGGTTATGGAGGTTTCTCGGGTCCTTCTTTCCCAGGAATGCTTCCTCCATATCCACCTGCTGCTGTTAACCCAATGGGGCTTCCTGCAGGAGTAGCTCATCATGCCGACCCTGCCTTTTTTGGAGTAGCTCCTTCTCATGCCACCCCTGCCTTTTTTGGTCACGGGATGGCTCCAAATGTGATGGACAATAGCGCGGGTGGTTGGAGAGGGGAAGAACATGGCAGAGGGACCAGCTATGGTGGTGATGATAATGCTTCCGAATATGGGTATGGAGAGGCAACTACTCAGGAGAAATTAGCAGCAGGTGTAAGGTCTACTTCTGCTTCACGAGAAAAGGAAAGAAATTCTGAGCCTGAGAAGAGGCATCGCCAAGAGAGGGATCATGATAGGGACTATAAACAATATCGAGAAGAGAAAGATCGTTACCATCGCCACAAAGATCGTCATGGTGATCATGACTGGGATAGGGGGCAGTCTTCAAGATCCCATCACAGATCTCGATCTAGGGATGCTGATTACCGAAAACAACGAAGATGATCATGTGATGATTGACAACATGTCTCATGGAACCTCCACTGATTTGCATCATCACTCTTATTTGAGTATTAAACTTCAGTACCATAAGTAGCATACTATTTTCAATATGCTTAATGTGCAGTGACTTACTCAAGGCTTTTTCTTGATGTTTTTTCCCCTTTCTATAGAATATGTTAATGAAAATCGGTAGTTGTAAAATTTAATGTTTGAGTTGGTTTATTTAAAGTAAACTAAACACAAATCGAGATTGAATACTTGATATTCATGCACACTTTGTCAAGTCGGAGAGCTTTAAAATCTAGTGTGCTATAATCGAATGATGACATTGTCAAGTGAATCTATTGTGCTTAAAGGACAAATTGCATATCTTATAATCGGAGATTCACTGTCACTAGGGCATCTCCAATGCAGCCTCTAATAGGCAAACTAAAGGAAAAAACAGCTCCAACCCATATTCAATGTTGGTGGCGATTTGCCACCATTCCCTTTTTTGTGGTAAATTTATCACCAACTCAAAATCTCTACTCAATTTTTTTTTATCTACTTGATTTATTAATTAGTGTTTGTTTGTTGTCAATTTGCCCTCTTATTTATATTTTTTATGAAATAATTTTAAATTTTATGATTAATGATTATGGAATATTTAAAATTTGAAAGCATATAATTTAATTGTAAAACAACGTTAATAATTTAAATTATAAAATACAATAGAAAACAAAAATACTCCCTCCGCCCTCGAAATAAGTGGGTGTTTGGAAACACTAAAAGTTACTTAAAAGCACTTTCTTTTCAAATATAATCACTTATGGAGTGTTTGGAAACACAACAAAGTGATTAAGTTAATTTGTTAAAAGTGATTTTGTTGAAGCACCCCTCCACCTACTTCTAATAGCTTCTATCTGCTTCTCATCATTATAACAATCAATTTTACAATTTTGCTCTCGCAATTTAAATAATATTTCATCTTTACACATTACCTATCTAAATGTAATAAGTGTGTTTTTTGTAAATTTATAAAAAATTGGTTTGTTTTGTAAACACCACAACATATAAACAATTGATTTAAAGTGCTTAATTTTAAAACACTATCAATTTTCTATTCTATTGTAAAAATCAATTTTAATCACTTTAAAGCAATCACTATGTTTTGCAAACCCACCCTAAGTTTCTCACTTCTTTTCACTACAAAATATTGGCCAAAAGGCAACAGCAATTGGCAACGGCAGACTACCATGGCCAATTAGCAACAACATTGGTAACGGGCAGAAAAAAGGCGACGGGGGCGGGTGCCGTTGCCTTAAGGCAACGGATAAGGCAACGGGAGTGGGCCCCGTTGCAAAAAGGCGACGGTTTATAACGCCCGTTGCCAAAAGGCGACGAAAGTGGACCTCGTTGCCATTTGGTAACGGGCCCCCACTCGCTAAAAGGCAACGGCAGTGGGCCCGTTGCCTTTGCCGTCGCCCTAATTGAGTTAAAACCCTCCCTTCCAGAATTACAGAAGCTAAGCGGCGCGCACACACACCTCCTCCATTAAACAAACTTTCTTTCCACCTCCAAACTCAACATCCACGTTCGTTTGCAGATCGGACTCGGTTCTTGGCCATTTGTGTTCTACACTTCGACGAGAGCATTTCTACGGTAATTTTTTTTGTTTTAATCGGTTAAATTTGAAGTTATATGTATATATATAGTTTTAGTATATATATGTATATATATGCATATATGTTGTATGTATATATAAAATTGTTAGAATTGTTAATTTTTATTCATGCATGTGTTAATTTTTAGAATTTAATTGTTAATTATATTGTGTTATGCATGTATTTATATGTATGTTTTAATTAATTAAGTTATATGAATTTATTTGTTAATTAGGGTGTTAGAATTATATAATTGTGTTATGTCTATATATGAATTTATTTGTTAATTAGGGTGTTAGAATAATTATTAGAATATATTTGGAATTATATTAATTAATTTTAATAGAGTTGGAGGAATGAGACGTTGGTTGTTAATTTGTGTGTTGTAGACGTCGATTGACATGAATTATTCAAGTCGTAGTTGGATGTATAGTCCAAGATTAGTGAATGTGATTATGAACCCCAGATTTATTAGTGGAGTAAATGGATTTATTGAAGCTGTCACTTAATCCGAATTCGATTTGGGAAGGAAAAATTAGGTGTCCTTGTTCGAAAGCTAGATGTCGAAATCAAACTTATAGAGATCCTAATGAAGTGAAATCTCATTTATATCGAAATGGTTTTACACTGAATTATTATAATTGGATTTATCACGGGGAAGAGAGTTGGGGTCCACGTCCATTTCAAAACACTAATGAATTTGCGTCAACTTCAAACGACGTTGACCCAGCGGGACCTAGTTCGTACCACACTATGGTAGAAGAGTTAATGGGTGGCCCAAACATTGATTTTGGAATAGACGTGGAAGAGGAGGCACTTAATGAAGAACCCCCTAACGAGAATGCGGCACAGTTTTACGGCATGCTTCATGCAGCGGACCAAGACTTGTATCCTGGTTGTGAATCTCATTCGCAGTTGTCATTCAATTCCAGATTGTTGAACATTAAAACGGAAAACAGATTGTCTGAAAGGGGATACAATCAGGTCGTTGAGTTGATTCGTGAGATTTGTCCTCCCGAAAATAAGGTTCCCAAAAAATTTAACGACACCAAACATTTGATGAGTGGGATGGGTCTTCCGGTAGAAAGGATTGATTGTTGTGCACAGAATTGCATGTTATTCTGGGGTGCAGACAGCGAACTAGATTTTTGTAAGATTTGTGGTCGATCACGGTATAAGCCGAGTAGGGTTGATGCAGATGGTCGGTTGAAAAAGAAACGCCCGGTTAAGGAGATGTTCTACTTTCCGATAATTCCTTGTTTGCAAAGATTGTACATGTCCAAGGCCACTGCGAAGGATATGACATGGCATACCTCGTGCACTTCTGATGACTCTGGTGTTATGCGTCACCCAGCAGACTCGTTGGCTTGGAAGCATTTGGACCGTTTGTATCCTGATTTTGCATCTAAAATTAGAAATGTTAGGTTGGGCTTGAGCACAGACGGTTTTGCACCGTTTGGAATGACGGGAAAACAATATTCGTCATGGCCAGTTATACTTACTCCGTACAATCTACCCCTGTGGTTATGCATGAAGGATCAATTCATGTTTCTTTCGATTCTCGTGCCCAGGCCTAAAAGTTCGAAGGACAAACTTGATGTGTTTTTGCAACCAATGATAGCAGATTTGAGATTTTTTGGGAAAATGGTGTGCAAACTTACGATGTTGCTAGAAAGCAAAACTTTTTGATGCGAGCTGCACTTATCTGGACCATTAGTGACTTCCCAGCATACTCGATGTTGTCTGGTTGGAGTACAGCCGGAAGGCTTGCTTGTCCATATTGTGGAGAGTACACCGATGCATTCTATTTGAATAAAAGTAGAAAGTAGTCGTGGTTCGACAACCACCGAAAGTTCTTACCACTGAATCACACGTGGCGAACGAATAAAACTGCATTCATGGCCGGAGTAGTAGTCACAGATGATCCACCGCCTATTCGAACGGGTGCAAGTCTCCTATACGAAATTGATCATTTGGGATATAGAAAGGTTACAGAGGAGGGTGCTGAGGCCCATAACAAAAAACTTTCTGGAGGGTGGAAGTGGAAAAGCATTTTCTGGGAGTTGCCCTATTGGAGTACCTTGTTGATACGACACAATTTAGACGTGATGGATATTGAGAAAAATGTGTTTGATAACGTATTCAACACGGTGATGAATGTGGAGGGGAAAATAAAGGACACGTCTAAATTAAGAGATGAGCTGAATGATTATTGTCATCGTCCCTCTCTCAAGAAATGTCCACGTACATCAAAGTATCCTAAGGCTTCTTTTTCGCTTGATAAGAAGCAAAAGGATGTTATTTGTAAGTGGATAAGTGAGTTGAAGTTTCCAGATGGATATGTGTCTAACATGTCCCGTTCCATTGACTGGTCGAAATTGAAATTGTATGGGATGAAGAGTCATGATTGTCACGTGTTTATGCAGAGACTACTACCGATTGCTTTTTACAAAATTTTGCCGCTCAATGTGTGGAAAGCAATCACTGAGCTTAGTCTATTTTTTAAGGAGTTGACTTCTACAACCATCACAGTTGACAACATGACTCGGCTGGAAACAGATATCCCAGTGATCTTGTGCAAGTTGGAACGTATTTTTCCACCCAGCTTCTTCAACTCTATGAAACATCTACCTGTGCACCTTGCATATGAAGTAAAAGTGTGTGGTCCAGTTCAATACAGATGGATGTATCCATACGAGAGGTAAGAGTTTATTAACATTATAGACCAAGATCCTAGCCCATATTTTAATTCAAGACAAAAATTATTGATATTACAATTTAAGACAAATCCATATTTGTCATTCCTAATATGCCCTCAAATTAAAATATTAAAATTATTAATATTATGTAGCTACACAGTTAATTTTAAAATTGAATGTATCTTCCTTTTTTTTTGCCGAATTTCCCTTGTTAGGTTTATTTCCAATTTAACAATTCATTTCCAATTTCCCTGCTTAATCAAAATATTCCTCATCGTCTCCCTCTCACATCTCCGACGAGCCTTGTTCGATGGCGAGGGCGGCTTACATCTGTGCCAATCGACGCGGCCTCCATCTTCGTCGTTGGCGACTGATCTGTACGGATCTAAAGACAAGCTGCCGTCCACCTTCAACTCCCCTGCCTGGCCGCCGCCTCCATAGCCTTCGTCGTTCGTGAAGATGGAAGAACGAGTGCCAGAATAAAGAGGGCTTCTCAGATCCGTTCGTCGCTGCCGTCTTCGTGCACGACCAGATCGGCGATTTGGGTATAATTTTTTTTTTTTTTAACATCATATCTCACTTACACTCTTTGATCAAGATCTCTTTTTTAAGATTATGCACGTGAAATCTCTCTGGAAAGAGGAGGAAAAAGACGGTGATCCGAAGAAGGAAGATTTGGGGGTAAATTTGGACGAAGATGGTGAAAATGACGGCGAAGGGAATGGCGAATGTGATTCCTGTGCGGTTGATTATGATGACGATGACGAGAAGATTGAATTCGATCGGGAATCGTTCTCGAAATTACTTCGAAAAGTGCCTTTGGCTGAATCGAGATTATACGCTAAGATGTCTTATTTGGGAAGCTTGGCTTATTCGATTCCCCAAATTAAGGTACGCTTTTGATTAAACCCTTTTACCTGTTAATGTAAGGAGAATGATCTACGTTTTTATTATGAATTTCTGTTACCCAATAATTATTTCACGATTAAGCAACAACGACGGTTTGATTGTGAGGTTTCTGAAAACAGTGGTACCATGTGTTGAATTCTGAATCAAATCTGTGATATTATTTCGAAATTTTAGCCTCTGATCCAGTCTGATCTGGGGTGTTGATATGGATTGCATTTTATGGCTTATTATTAAGAAATTGTTGGTGTTTTTAAATCGTAATTTGACCTGTATACTTGATTATTCTGAGTTTCTGTGTGCACAAACGGATATTGATGTTCAGATTGGTATAATCTCTGCTGATTGGTTACTGTAAAACTGTGATACAGCCAGGGAATTTGCTGAGAAACCATGGGCTACGATTTGTAACTGCATCCCTTGAAAAGAAAGAAGAGGCCTTAAAGGTCGAGAAAGAGAAGTTATCAACCGAAGAGGGACGAAAAGAAGTGAAGACAGAAAAGGAGACAGAGGGAGTTAAGCTGAAGGTTGATGGAACCCGAATAAGTGCTTCTGCTACTTATCAAATTGCTGCTTCAGCTGCTTCCTATTAAATCATTTTTGTCATTTTTGGCATTTTAACACCAGTTTGGTGAATTCCATCTGTTTGTGTTCCTAACAACTAGAAATTATTGTTTTTACACTAGAAGGCCTGGAAAAGTCGAGTAGGAGATGAGTTACATCACTTGAGTGGACTTAAAATCAAGGTATTATGAAATGTTTGTAAGTTGTTCAAGAGCAGTAGCTTGCCAAATGTAGATGGATTCAGTAGTTTTATTCTAATTCTAGATCATCTCCTTTTTTTTTTTTTTTTTTATTCAAATATAAGTGGTTGTGTTATTAATGTTTATGAATGATGGAATATGCAGTTGGAATACGTTGAGGAGAGAAGAATCAAGGACCTCGTAAAGAAGCTTCCTGAGTTTATTAGCTATCCAATTTACCTCTGGGCTGAGAAAACAACCGAAAAAGAGATTAGCGGAACCAAAGAAGGAAGAGGAGGGAATACAAATGGAGGTCGACTTAGGAGTGAAAAGAAGAAATAACCATGTGTGATTTGGCTAGTAGATTGAGGAATGGGTATTGAATATTTGATTGATCAATTGTTGTTGGAGTCTTTATTTTATGCATATTGTTTTAAATGTATTTATATATACAGCATATATAATTATATGTACGCATATTTTATATATGCATTTAATGTATGCACTACTTTATGCATATATCAAAATATATGCGCTTAATATATTCTTTTCAAATAGTGTTAAATATAGTCATAATATCTTTGACATATTGACATTTTCAAATATAATAAATTAAATATATTTATAAAAGTGGTATGCAACATATTTTTGCATATGCAACAATTTTTTATATATGCAACATTTTTTTGCATGTCACTGAGAATATGCAACATATTTATGGGAATCGAATTGGGATATTAATAATTTTTTTAAATTTTGGAAAGTTATAAATGAGCAGAATTTTAGAAATATTTTTACCGATTTTGTTTTTAATAGTTGACTTTATAATACTAATTTTGCTGAAATTAATTTTTTAAGATTCGAAATCCATTTTAATTTTGAAGTCGATAGATTAGGAATGTTTCGAGGAATTCATATGTACCGATATTCTTGAAGTTGGTAGATTAGGAATGATAGTTTTAAATTTGAAAACTTAATTAACTCGCACAAATTTCGAGGATAACTTCATAATTTGAAATTTAAAATTAATTATAACATAAGGGTATAATTGTACATTTAAGTTGGATTTTGGCTTGATATGTAATAGCAAATAAATTTTCCTTGATTTACAAAAACTTAGGGTGAAATGGTCTATAGTGTAATTCTCCCATTTAAGAATAGTGATTCCTTCCCCCCCCTCCCTAGTTTTATGTATTTTATTCCTTGATGAAAGGTTATTTAAGGATATTTTTAATTATTTTGACTAATTTATATTCATTAAGTTTTTAAGTTTACATAATTATCCTCAATCCTATTTTAACTAACTAGATGACTCCCCACATATTATGCGGTATATTGATAAAAGTTACGGAGTAATATTAAAAATAGTATAACTCATATTTTAAAAGATACACTTATAAAATTTCATAGATAAACTTACTTTTCATAATTTAAAATTTTATTATATAATTTTTTTAGGTATAATTAGTATGATAAAATTTATTTTATCAATTAATTTATAATATATATTTAATTACTGATAAAATTATATACAAATGAATTTATCTTACTGGAATATTAATTAATTAAATTGATATATTCTATAAAATGTATATATATATATATATTTAGACAAAAGAACATAAAAGAGAATTTAATCAAAATAAGATATTAATTGATTTTAATTTTAATTTAGGTAAGACTTTCCATTTTAATATCAATGACATATGTATTAATCAATAGTTTAATTACACATTAAATTTAAAAAAAATCAATTTAATCTCCATGCGACACATCATCACATTTAACCATATGATGACATGTGACAATATTAAACTCCCTATTAGTATATAGGGGTGATTTATATTCATTAAGTTTTTAAGTTTACACCATTATCCTCAATCCTAATTATTTTAATGATTTACTTTACTTGTTATAAAAAAATTGTAGTTGATTTATTTATTAATTAAAATTATTTAACAACTAATTATAATTGAAAGCTAAAAAAATAACTTTATAATAAAATATAAAATAATTTACACAGAAAAATATGTAAAAAATAATGTTCCGTAGGAATTTTAAGTTTTGCTAAAATTATTAAAAAATTACATAGTTTTTAATTAATTTATATATTTTTAAAAATAATAATTGTCCAAGGATAATTTAATAATTTACGATAAATTTTAAAAATTCCTTACATTTCATTGTAGCATACCAATCATGAGATTAGAATTACATAAGGAATATATTTTTCATTCCTTCCCAATACCAATCATAAAATTACTATTCTTATTTCATTCCTTTCTCATTATCATTCCATTCAACCCTAATATCATTCTATCGTACCAATCATGCCGTTATGAGTTTATTTCTAATTATATGATTGATATAATTTATTAGATAGAATTATAATTTCATAAGGAATGATTTAAAAAAATAAAGAATCACATTTCCTTTTTTATTTTTTGAAAATATTTTCAAAAAAAAAAAAAAGGCTTTTAGCTAATTAAATAATTAATTTTGAATATAAAAAATCAGTAATAATATACTCCGTAGTATTTTTTAGCTAAAGAATTAATTTTTATTTTTTTTAAATAATGTTTTAGTTTGCATGTACTTAAAAACCCTCTTTAATTATCATACGTGTGTACTTAATTCAATGAGTACTTCATTATCGTGTACACACAAAAGAAATTCAATTTACTCATTTTATTAAAAAAAAACTTTTAATTATCACATGATAATTAAGTGCACACATATATTGTACACAATTTATTTTAATTAATTAGTTGGTCCTACAATAATAATAACTTAAAATAGATAGTACTGCATATATCATTCATAATCATAATTTCTATGTTATTCATTCATAATTTCATATATAGTAAATGATTTCTTTCCAACCATACCTCAATCAATGACTAGAAGAGATTTAGGAAGATATTCCGATTGCAATCGAATATGATCTCATTTTCCAAGATAACTTAATTGACAAACTCTTATATAATTAAAGGAGATGTAAAAGGAAATTTTAATTTAATTGTATTCCAAGAAAACAAAATTATTCGTAGTACGTATATATTCCATATTTATTAGCTAGCTAATGGCAATTATTATGTATATAAAGGCCACACCATCGATTGCATTAGTTCATTGCAAATTAGAGAAGAATTTATAAATCTAATTGCTAATTACGTGCTATGGAGAAGTTGAGGAATTTGGAAATTGTTAGTGAGGATGGCCTTCGTGCGACAATTCCGCCAGATGGCAAATTGCCCTTGGGCCTTAAGCTCGAGCTCACAGAGGAGTTATTGAATAAAGTTGAAGAATTAATGAGTGTGAAGAAGGATTCCAGCGCCGGCAGTCAGGCGGCGGTTAAGTCCGACTCCGACTCATCCACCACCGTTGTTAACTCTACTGAATCAGATTGAGCTAGAGACATCCATCTCCATCTCAATCTCAATCCTACTTTTGTTAAGGTTACAAATTAAACTAATGTTTTTTTATATGAATTAATATTACTCTGGTGTATTCTACACCTATTTACTTTAATGTACGTGCACTTAATTTTTGTCTTCATCAAATTTTCTTTTCTTTGCAAGATTCATTTATTTCAAATTTTTATGGGTTAAATTATTGGGTATACAAAATTGTTCAATGATCCGTACGTACTTTACTTAACTATTTACTTTAATGTGTAAAAATTCATGTAATAATTATAATGTCTGAGACCCGAACATTGAAATCTGTGTAAAAAAAAAATAACGAAAAAATATTAATTTATTTTTATGTGTAATTAAATATATACTCTCTCCGTCCCAAGATTTTTTACACACTTTGACCGGCACGGAAACTAAGAAAATGGAATAAAGTGATGTGTAAAGTAAAATAAAGGAGGGGTATTATTGGTAATTCATTGATTAAAGTGGAGTGATTTGACTAAAGGAAAGGAAAAGTAAAATAAAAGAGGGGTATTATTGGTAATTCATTATGTAAGTTGTTTCCTTTTTTGGAGTGTGTAAAAAATGTTGGAACGCCCGTTAAGGAAAGTGTGTAAAAAATCATGGGACGGAGGGAGTATGTTCGTGTAAAGCTAAGAATGTTATTGCAGTCTAATTTATTTTCTTTCATAAGATTTGCATTTAATTAATGTTAAAAAATCCACTTACGAATAATAATTAATTTACACAATAAATAGCGGTAAAAATAAATGATCAAGGGAACGAATCAATGGTACTAAAAGCCTAAAATAAAGGTTTTTTTTTTTTTTTTAAAGAAAAGAATAAAAGACTGCTCCATACAATAATGGGCTGAAGGGGTTTTAAGTTATTGTAAAGTAAAATGACTGCCAACTACTTGGAAAGGGAGGATACTAGTGCACGGGTACTACATCAAAAATTAAAATAAATAGTCCAAAGTAAATAAATACTCCTTCCTCCATCTTTTAATAAGTGTCATTTTAGCTTTTTTCAACAAATTAAGATTATAAATTGTGGTCGATATCACCCTTCATTAATTATAACTAATTTTAATATAAAAATATTGTTTGATAAAGAATATAGTTAAGAATAGAGCTAGTATTCATAAATCAAATTAATTTTGGTATAAACAATTTTTGTGGAATTTATTAATGAAAAATATTTATGGTAAATGAATAAGGATAAAATAGTCAAAATTAAAGAAAAAACTCTAGAATGACACTTATTTTAAAATTAGTTAAAAAGTTAAAGTGACACTTATTAAAAAACGGAGGGAGTATGATTTATTTGATACCAAATTTAAGAAATATTAATTGTTTGTATATAAAGAAGATATGTAAAGTACAAAGTGAAGGGTCTATTAATGTATTGTGAGAATAAATATTTTTATTTATAAAATGGTAAAAAATTAAATTTAGACGGATCAAAACTAAAATTAGATATTAAGTTTAAACGGAGGAAATAGTATATACCAAGATGAGGTATATATTCTTTCCATGTGTTCAATTTTCTTGGTGACCAATATCAATATTTTTTTTTGAAAGGAAATTATCGATATATTTGGAATCATGCATAAAATTAACTTTGGAAGGTAAACTCTAAACATCTATCTTTAATACCTCCAAATTTATTTACTTTTTTAAGATTAATTATAGATATTTTATTTTTTTCAAGAATATATATTTTCAATTTGATTTTCATTTATTTTTTAATTATTAAGAATTCTAAATGCAAGAAAATGTATGATAAATTATTGTATTTGAAATTCAAATTAAAACTGATAAAAATATTGATGTGCCAAAATTTGCACGAGGGGATTGGATATCCTTCGAGTTAAGTATCTGGTTTCCAAAGTACGGAGGAGCAATCCGAATACGCTGCTGCCTTCGATAGAATCCTCGAGAACCTGCAAAGAACACGCCGGAGGGGAGTCCGGCGCGGACACTCCGATGCCTAAGTCAGTATGGGGTTTCTCAATGTATCAAAGAGTCTCAGAAATATATCTTGTAATCGGTATATTAAGTTTTGTAAAGTAAGAATGTCTAACCTGGAAGCCTCCTCCGGTTTCCCTATTTATAGAGACTTCCTCATAGGAAGAAGTTAGAGCTTCCCCCTATCTCGGAGCTACCTCTTGGACTAAGCCCTGCTGAGTGGACAAAGTCTTCCACTTTTCCACTCCTGCAGAACCGACAATATTCCTTCCTAGTGGACTTAGTCCCCTAAGATAAAGGAGGATGAAGTCTTTCTTCTACCAAGCCTGGATCGGAAATGATGGAATTCCCCTATATTTACGGCCCATGAATTCATATCAAGACTGATTCTTCCCGATACTTACCTCCAGATGGAGTTCCCTCCAGAGGGGATTCTTTATTCAGAGAGTATTACATAATCCAATCCTTCCACTTTTATCCTATCCTCCATACACGTGTCGACTCCTTATTAGATGACACTTTTAGGCCGCATCATCTACTCCCCCTACTCTCGTGAAAGAGAGATATCTTTTGTGAGAGTAGAGAATTCCAATAAACCTAGTACAGAAGCCCTTATGGAGAGACACGTATTGTTCCTGCTTCGGAGAGGAAATTTCAAAAAATGTCATTCTTCAAAGGATCCGCCTTTAGCCTCAAAGACGTTTCGACTTCCGCGTTTGGGCCTCACGCGGTCACTTTTTTCTCTCTCTCGTTATTCTCCCGAGGAAAATCCTCGATTCTACCCCATTTCATTTACTCCACGCAACCGCCTCCTTTCCTTTTTCCCTTTTGAATTTCATTTCTTCCAGAAGTTCTTCGTTGTCTCCATCTCTCTTCTCAGACAGTCTTCCTCCCGAGTTTCACCGTCGCCGGTCGCCCCGCTTGATTTCGTAGTCCTCCTAATCAAGGTAACCTAGCTATCCCTATCTTATTCTTTTATTAACACTGTTAGTCGATGTCGAGCCCTCTTTCTCCGCCTGAAGCTCTTAGCCAAAACCCCTCTGAATCCACTTCATTTCCGATGGGGAGCCCAGAGAATAGAATTTTCACTTCCTCCTAAATCGACCATAATCACCTAGACAGTCTTATTCAAGCCTATGTCTTTCCACCAGAATACACCTTTCGAGTTCCTCGCTCAAACGAACGCCCAGATCTCTCTGAACCCCGAACTCTTGCCTTTTTCGAGGCTCAACTTAGGGCAGGGCTTCGATTTACGATCCACCCTTATTTGGCTGCCATATCTACCCGCATGCAGATCCCTCTAAATCAGTTCACTCCAAATGCTATCCGTACCATGGTAGGATTTTTTATTTTGGTGAAAGGGAATGGCGGTGAACCTTCTGCCGAACTGTTTCTGAGTCAACATTCCTGTAAAGTGAACGATGGCTTTTTCTATGTTAGTGGGAGGAGGTCTCGTGTTTGCAGGTTTATGAAAAAACTCCACGAAGAAGAGTCATCCTGGCGAGATTATTATTTTTTCGTTACTAGCCCAACTGATTGGCCGTTTCCTCATGAGAATTGGATATTCCACAATCCCGGAATACTTCATCCTCCTCTGAAAGCTTACTTCGTTTCAAATCACACTGTTATGACTAATCTCAATACCCACGTCCGTCTGCACGATTATTTTGATATTCTTGGTATTTGCAAAAATCCTCGCATCCTCTCCCACTTTGGCTTTTGTCCTCAAAATTTTCCTTTAGATTCTCGAGATGGTAAAAAATCTTCTATTCTTGTATTTTGCTTCTTGCATGTGGCTATTTTTCTGAATTCTGAGAATTTTCTTGATTATTTGCAGCGATGAGTTGGTTAACTCACATCTCACGGGATGCCCCCGCCCTCAGCATAGTGAAGGCCCCTGTGTTATCTGCTTCTAAAGATCCCATCCAAAGCTCCTCAGTCTCCTGCTCTAGGAAGCTCAGCAAAGTCTCCGGCTCCAGAGAGTCCTTCAAAAGTACCTCCTCTCCCCAGCTCCTCTACTCAAGTCCCAGGTTCAGTTGCCAAGAGAACCCGTTCAGCTGCCAACGCCTTCTTCTCCGACTGTGGTACTTCTAAGAAGAAGGGAAAAACGGCTCGAGCCCTTGCTGAGAAGGAGGCCCCTTCTGCTGTGTACGAACCTCTCGATCGCCTTATCAAACAATGTCCTCCTCCTTCCAACACTGAATTATCCGACAAGCCCCTTCCTGAAGATCAATTGCTTCGTGGTGCCCATCTTTTTTTAGAGGTATTTTCCATTACTTTCATGGTTTCTTCTTTCTTTACATCCTAAACATTGTTTCTTTTCTTCATGTAGTTTGGTCTTACCTACGCTAAGATATTCGACCAAGGTGTTGAGATGGTGGCTGAGCTTGAACTTCTCCGAGCTGAAGCATCCTCTTTCCAGTCAACCCTCAAGGGCGTCACTGCAGAGAAGGACAAAGCTCATAAACGAGCCCAAGCTCTGGCCGAGGAGTTGTCTCTTCTACGGGCTCAAGGCAAGCAGGATGCCGCCAGGATTAAATATCTGGTACAGGAGGTGGGACGGATGGAACGCGAGCTGCCGGATGTTGGAGTGCAGACTTGCATTAAATCTCTGTTTACCTCCTCTTTGGGTCAAGAATTCTTGGAAACTCTTCATACTCAATGGCTATCCAGTTTCCTGAAGAGATCAAGCTTTCTATGCGCCATGGGGCCACATATTCCTCACTTCATCGACCATGGCTTCAACAATGCCGTGGCCGAGCACTCAGCCCCGGGGTTCGACGGGACCTACTCTCGTGAATTTCGCTTGGATCAGCTCACCACTCCTCCAAAATTCTTAGGGGATCCTAAGGAGAGCCCCGACAGTCCTTGGTGGCTGCCCGAAATGGGTCAGGCCATCACCAAGTTACAGGCAGCCAAGGTGGGCATGGCTGAGCTAAAGCCTCTGGAGCAGCTGATTTATCCTTATGTCTCCGCTCCAGATGTGGTAACCGGGGTAGATGGAGAGGGTACCTTGAGAGGTGGAGAGGGCCTAGAGGAGGGCGGAGGATCTAGAAACCATGTTGCTGTGGAGGAGGGTGCTGCTAAAGGAGCCGTGGTCGAGGGAGCTGAGGTTGAGGGAGCTGTTGCTGGGGAGGCTGCTGTTGAAAAAGCAGTTTAAATTTCATATTTCCATGGTCACACCGAACAATTTACCTTTCTTTTGTTTCGCTACACTCTTTATTTTCTGCTCGTAATACTTGCTCTCATATTTTATAGGGGACCCCACACTCCTAGATATGTGGGGGCTTGCTTTTTTGTAGTAATCGGGTTAGCTTCATATTGCTTGTTGATTGACGTGCTTTTTCTTTTCTGCTTGCATGAGTAACTTACAAGACCAGTAAAGAATGTGTTGGAGGTGTGCTCTCCTTCCCCCCTTTTGTTGGTCTTGTAGGTTATACCATAATCATCTCTTGGTTGTATCATCTTTTGGTTTCAGGTGGCTTGGTTATGGGGAGGCATCCTCCATCTTTTCTTGACTTCTGAACTCCTATTTGTCTCTCTCTTTTAGAAGGTCTTGAATCATAAAACCTGTTTTTTCCTTAAGTAGTCTTTGTGGTTCTCAAGTATGGTGAGGGCTCTCTGGAGGACCTCGGCCTCTAGGCCTCTGAGTGTTTCTCACTCTTATTCTTAAAAGATTTTAATGCATAAAATCCTCTCATTTCATTGATTAACCCTCTTGGGTCTCAGATAGGGTGAGGGCTCTCTGGAGCACCTCGGCCTCTAGGCCTCTGAGTGTTTCTCACTCTTATTCTTAAAAGATTTTAATTCGTAAAATCTTCTCATTTCATTGATTAACCCTCTTGGGTCTCAAATAGGGTGAGGGCTCTCTGGAGCACCTCGGCCTCTAGGCCTCTGAGTGTTTCTCACTCTTATTCTTAAAAGATTTTAATTCGTAAAATCTTCTCATTTCATTGATTAACCCTCTTGGGTCTCAAATAGGGTGAGGGCTCTCTGGAGCACATCGGCCTCTAGGCCTCTGAGTGTTTCTCACTCTTATTCTTAAAAGATTTTAATTCGTAAAATCTTCTCATTTCATTGATTAACCCTCTTGGGTCTCAAATAGGGTGAGGGCTCTCTGGAGCACCTCGGCCTCTAGGCCTCTGAGTGTTTCTCACTCTTAAAAGATTTTAATTCGTAAAATCTTCTCATTTCATTGATTAACCCTCTTGGGTCTCAAATAGGGTGAGGGCTCTCTGGAGCACCTCGGCCTCTAGGCCTCTGAGTGTTTCTCACTCTTATTCTTAAAAGATTTTAATTCGTAAAATCTTCTCATTTCATTGATTAACCCTCTTGGGTCTCAAATAGGGTGAGGGCTCTCTGGAGCACCTCGGCCTCTGAGTGTTTCTCACTCTTATTCTTTTTCATATTCACGCATCATATATTCAAGTAAGAGAAAGATAATCAAGACACAATAATTCTGGATAACTCTTTCTTCAAAAAGGGATAAAGCTTCATTGATTTATTATCAGTTTTCAACATAGGCCATAGATAACCTACGCCGGTCTCATTAAAAACCTCTTTACGGAAAAACCCCAAAGGGGAAACCCGTAAAGAGGGAAAAAGAGCTCCGGTGAAGCTACTAAATACATTAAACAAAAATATGAATTAATGCAAAACTCGCAGAGCAAAAATTAAAAATGGTCTCAAGACCTTACACTTTCTTCAGACAAAGAATCTCTTCAAATGACAAACGTTCCAGGGTCTAGCTATGTCGGCTCCTTCCATGCTCTGCAATCTATAGGCTCCTCCCCTTAACACCTGCAAGATTTTATAAGGCCCCTCCCAATTGGGCTCTAATTTTCCTGTATTCTTCAGGGCGTCAGCTCGTCTTAGCACTAGGTCCCCCACTCTAAAGGACCTCGGGATTACCCTTCGGTCATATGCGGCTTTAATTCTGCTCTTGTATCTTTCCGCACGTACTCTAACCATCTCCTTTTCTTCTTCCATTAAATCCAAGGCCTCTCTCATCAGCCTCTCGTTCTGGTATTCTTCAAACTGGGCAATTCGGTGGGACTGCAGCACTGCCTCTGGAGGTATCACCGCCGCAGCTCCATAGACTAGCTGAAAGGGAGATTCTCCAGTCGCTGTCTTTGGACTCGTTCTATATGACCATAGCACATTGTCTAACTCATTCACCCATCCTCCTCCTATTTTCGTCAGCCTCGTTCGAATACCGTCTACTATCGTCCGATTGGTAACTTCCACTTGTCCGTTAGCTTGAGGATGAGCTACGGAGGTAAATCTTTGTATTATGTTTAGTCTCGCACACCATCCTCGTACGTTTTCTCCATTGAACTGTGTTCCATTATCAGAGAACAATATTCTGGGTACTCCGAATCTGCAGCAAATCTGTTTTCTCAAGAATTTGATCACGTTCTCTTCATCTATTATAGCCAGGGGGGCAGCTTCAACCCATTTGCTAAAATAATCTACTGCTACTATCAGAAATTTTCTTCCTCCGGAGGCTGGAGGAAAGGGTCCTACCAAGTCGATTCCCCACTTGGCAAAGGGACACGGGGAGTGCATAGCTCCCATCTCTTCCGCAGGAGTTCTTATCAAGGGGCCGTTTTTCTGACACTTGACACACTTTTTTACGAACTCTTTGGCATCCTTTGTCATGGAGGGCCAATACAATCCGGCCCTTAAGGCTTTCTTCACCACTGTTTTATATCCCTCATGACTAGCTGCATCTCCTTCATATATTTCTTTAAGCGTGTACCTTGCTTCTCGAGTTGATATACACCTCAAATACGGTTGCGTGAACGACTTTTTGTATAAGTGTCCTCCGATAATACAATATTTGATCCGAAGAGCTCGGGCCTCTCGGGAGGTAGGGGCATCTGCTTCCTTGGTGAGTTCTACCCATATATCTTTCCTCCAATCATCTCCCTCTTCAATGGAACCGATGGGGTTCCCGAGAGTCTCTCTTTCTGCTACCACCAAGGTCACTGTTCCTTGTCCATCAAACTCTGTAGAGCTGGCAAGTTTGGAGAGGCTGTCCGCTTGCACGTTTTTCTCTCGAGGTACCTGGACCACCTTACAATCTTGGAATTTGCCCATCACTTCTTTGGCTCGTTCCAAATAAGCAGCAATTCTGTTATCTTTGGCTGTATATTCTCCATTTACCTGTTGAACAACTAATTGGGAATCGGAGTATAAAGTTACCTTTAGAGCTCCCAACTCCACTGCCATCTCCATTCCTCGAATCAAAGCTTCGTACTCTGCTCCATTATTTGAGGTCACGAATTGGAACCTCACTGCGAATTGCAGGTCTTCTCCTTGGGGGCTCACTAGCACTATCCCTGCTCCACATCCGCTTAGAGTCACTGAGCCATCTACGTATACCTTCCATCCTTCCTCTTCTTCTGGTTTGGTAGATTCCTGGATGAAATCAGATAAAGCTTGGGCTTTTATAGCCCTTCGTGGCTCGAAGTCCACATCATATTCTTGGAGCTCTATTGCCCATCTCACCATCCTTCCCGAGAGGTCTACTCGGCCAATGACCTGTTTCAACAAGTAATTAGTGCGGACCAGTATTTTATAAGAGAGGAAATATGGGCGCAATCTTCGCGCCGTAAATACTACGGCCAGAGCGGCCTTCTCGATTTCCGAGTACCGAGCTTCAGCTCCTTGAATGACCTTACTGACGTAATAGATAGGATGCTGGAGAGGTCCCTCTTCTTTGACCAAGGCTGTGCTCAATGAGAATTCCCCTACAGAGAGATACAGAATGAGGGTATCTCCGGGAGAAGGTTTTGTCAGCTTCGGCAGCTGGGATAAATGATGCTTCAGGTCTTCAAAGGCCTTCTGACATGTTTCACTCCACTCAAATTTGGCCCCTTTCTTGAGAATTTTGAAGAAGGGGTGGCTTTTTTCGGCAGATCTAGCTATGAATCTACTCAATGCTGTGATCCTCCCATTGAGCATCTGGAGCTCCTTCACGTTCCTCGGTGGTTGCATGTCCAGTACAACCTTCACCTTAGCTGGATTCACTTCTATCCCTCTTTGAGTAACCATGTATCCGAGGAATTTCCCCGATTTCACTCCAAAAGAGCACTTGGCTGGGTTCAACTTGATACCATTCTCTCGAATTATCTGGAAAATTTCCTCCAGGTCTTCCACATGTTGATCTGCTTTCACGCTCTTGGCCAACATATCATCCACATATATTTCCATGTTTCTTCCTAGTTGGCTTCGGAAGACAGCATCGACCATCCTTTGATATGTTGCTCCAGCATTAATTAATCCGAATGGCATTCAGATATAGCCAAACGTTCTGCATGCTGTTATGAAGCACACTTTGGGGACATCTGAGGGGTTCAGCTGGATCTGGTGGTATCCTTGGTATGCATCCATCATACTTAGTAGCTCGAATCCAGAAGTCGCATCCACTAACTGGTCTATCCTTGGCAAGGGATAGTGGTCTTTGGGGCATGCTTTGTTGAGGTCTCTGAAGTCGATACACATTCTCCATTTTCCTCCCCCTTTGGATACTAACACTGCATTGGAGAGCCATTCTGGAAATTGTACTTTCACCACGTGCCCTGCCTTCAATAGCTTCTCTACTTCTTCTTTCACTATATTATTCTTTTCCACCCCAAAGTTTCGTAGCTTTTGTTTCACTGGTCTTGCCTTTGGATCGACATTAAGGCAATGTAGTGTTATCTCCGGAGGGATACCTGTCATGTCAGCTGGGGAGAATGCAAATATATCGAAATTTCGACGTAATGTAAAGATTACCTTCTCTGTAAGTTCAGGTCCCAGTTGGGTACCTATCTTAGTAGCAAATCCAAGTTTCCCTGGGAAGAGCTCCACACTCATCAGCTCCTCGTCTGTTTTAACACTTACTTGCTCAGGTGTCATTCCTTCCATTTTCTTTCTCTTTATCTTAGGGTCCTCCCCTCTTGTTCTCTCCAGGCCCTTGGTTAGAGCCCTATCCGCCATCTTCACAGACTCAGCGTAGCACTTCCGTGCTTGGTATTGGTCTCCTTTTACTTCTCCCACTCCCGTAGCTGTAGGGAATTTCATTTTCATATGAAATGTGGATATGATTGCCTGAAAGAGGTTCAGGCTAGGTCGCCCCATTACTACATTGTATGATGAGGGGATATCGACAATGAGGAACTCCACTAGGTGGACCTTTCGAACTGGAGCGTCCACCAGTCCTACCTGCAACATTACCGATCCCAGGGGTTGAATGGCACCTCCAGAGAAACCATACAAGGAGGTATCTACAGGTCGCAGCTTCACGCTCAGCTCCATCCTCTTGAAGCACTCAAAAAATATAATATCAGCTGAGCTCCCCGTATCCACAAAGATTCGGGCAATGTCGAACCCAGCTATGTCGGTAGTAATCACCAAGGCGTCGTTGTGATCCTCCTTAACTCCCTTCACATCCTCCGGACCAAATCTGATATTGGGCATCTCTGTCATACGTCCTACTTCTCTCAATTGACTTCCTTGCTCTGCTTTTAGAGCTCGAACGCTTTGCTTTCTCTTTCGGAAGGAATCTCCATCCGCTGGTCCTCCCACAATCATGTGGATTACTCATCTCTTTGGTGATGGAGGGGGCATGTCTTCAGCTGCCTCTTTGGTTTCCTTCTCTTCCGGTTTTCTTTCATGTTCCTTACGCTTCTGCCCTCGAGGGCCCTGCCTGTCTCTAAATACAAATTCTTTCAGATGCCCTGCTTGGATCATCCTTTCAATCTCGTCTTTCAGGTGATAACATTGATTCGTGTCGTGTCCATACTCGTTGTGGAATCTGTAAAATCGATCGGACTTAGGCTTCTGAGGTCCTCGACTTCTGGAGTATGGGAATTTCAAGTCAGGATGATCTCCTGCCACCTCCAGTACTACGGCAGGTTCAATTCTTAAGGGCGTATACTTTTCAAACCTTCCACGAGGGCCGGGACGGGAACCTCCAGATGGATTACTATCTCTTGTTGACCCGGAGGTCCGAGGGACCTCTGGACTGGAACGCCTGGAGGGGCCCTCTCTTCTTTTCTCTCGATTTGGTGGCCTAATCTCCAATCTCTTGGCTTTCTGAACCTCCTCCAGGGTGAGGTACTTCTCTGCCCTATGTAGCAACTCATCAAAGTTCTTAACCGGCTTCTTAGCTAAAGAGGAGAAGAAGTCTCCATCCCGTAATCCGTTAGTAAGAGCGTTGATCTTCACCTCCGGAGAGGATGTAGGGACCTCCAGAGCTGCTTGATTAAACCTCCGGAGGAAAGCCCTTAAACTCTCGTTTTCTCCCTGTCTTAGATTGAAAAGGGTCAAAGTGGCCCGCGGCTGTCTCCGGGCGCTTGCGAATTGATGAAGGAATAACTCACTAAATTCCTCCCAGGATCGAATTGTATTAGGTTCCAGTTGAGTGAACCACTGCTGGGCTGCTTTTGCTAAGGTGGTTAGGAACACCCTACATTTGATTCCTTCTCCATAGCGGTGTAACAATGCAGCATTTTCAAACCTTACTAGGTGTTCGTACGGGTCTGCCGTACCATCGTATTCAAAATTGAGGGGCTTGAAATTGAATGGCAGTTCATCCTGTAATATGTTAGAGGAGAACTGACATCCCGAGACATAAGCGGATCTACTGGTTCGGTTATTCATTTGCCTTCTCATATCCCTCATCTCCTTCTGTAGGGCCTGCAGTTGGTCATTGACTGGCCCTCCGTAGGTATCATCAGTGCTTTCTTCTGTTTCAGGGAGTTCTGTCTCTCGGGGTGCCAAATCTGCATTCCCTCTTGTATTCCGAAGGGGAACGCTTCTTTCCGCTCGGGAGGGCACCTTATCGTCTTCCTCTAGCCGCATCCCTACGTCCTTGGACAGCACTTGGGAGGCTCCTGGTGCCTCTTCATGGGGTCTCGGGGTAGGTCTCTCCAGATTCCCTGGTGTAGCTCTGGGGGCTCGGTCTTCTTGAGCCGCGAAAGCTCTCTCTACAGCCTGCTTGATGAGGGCGTTCAATTGATCAGGGGAAATCAGGCATGGTTCCGAATTTGGAATATCCTCCGGTGGAG
Organism: Galeopsis tetrahit; assembly: GCA_963675135.1. Taxonomy (NCBI): domain Eukaryota; kingdom Viridiplantae; phylum Streptophyta; class Magnoliopsida; order Lamiales; family Lamiaceae; genus Galeopsis; species Galeopsis tetrahit. The sequence continues at coordinate 61,708,232 of OY776122.1, read as the reverse complement.
GATCTGTGGTCCGGGACTCTGGGACTTCAATGTTCCCTGTGGTCCCCTCTCCGATCGGGAGAGGACGGTTTTCCTCCCCCAAGCCTGAGGCGTCACTGGCGGATTTAATCCAGAAGGGGTATGAGCTGGATCTTTCCCCCGGCCTCCCTTTGGAGTGGGGTCATTCGGCAAAGGAGGATTTTCCCCTACAAGGGGTCTCTTTCCCGAGGTAGATGTGTTGTTTCCGCCACCCATTACTCGAACAGGTAGAAATTCGTGAGAAAATCTTTCAACTCTTTCCCACAGATGACGCCAGTTGATGTGCCAAAATTTGCACGAGGGGATTGGATATCCTTCGAGTTAAGTATCTGGTTTCCAAAGTACGGAGGAGCAATCCGAATACGCTGCTGCCTTCGATAGAATCCTCGAGAACCTGCAAAGAACACGCCGGAGGGGAGTCCGGCGCGGTCACTCCGATGCCTAAGTCAGTATGGGGTTTCTCAATGTATCACAAGAATCTCGAGATCCTTGATTTATCAAAATAAGCTCTCGAAGAGTCTCAGAAATATATCTTGTAATCGGTATATTAAGTTTTGTAAAGTAAGAATGTCTAACTTGGAAGCCTCCTCCGGTTTCCCTATTTATAGAGACTTCCTCATAGGAAGAAGTTAGAGCTTCCACCTATCTCGGAGCTACCTCTTGGACTAAGTCCTGCTGAGTGGACAAAGTCTTCCACTTTTCCACTCCTGCAGAACCGGCAATATTCCTTCCTAGTGGACTTGGTCCCCTAAGATAAAGGAGGATGAAGTCTTTCTTCTACCAAGCCTGGACCGGAAATGATGGAATTCCCCTATATTTACGGCCCATGAATTCATATCAAGACTGATTCTTCCCGATACTTACCTCCAGATGGAGTTCCCTCCAGAGGGACCTCCAGAGGGGATTCTTTATCCAGAGAGTATTACATAATCCAATCCTTCCACTTTCATCTTATCTTTCATACACGTGTCGACTCCTTATTAGATGACACTTTTAGGCCGCATCAAATATATTTATATTTTCCTACCATGTACATACATTTATATGAATATAGGCAAATACTTCTAGAAGGATGCATTCTTCGTATGAGCCTGTGACTTTTGATAAACTATTTGTACGGGGTAAATGTGTTTGATGAATATGATATGAGTATACAATTTTCTTACTTGCATTGTGCTAAATTACGTTTTAAATAGTGATTGTTGCAATTTAAAACTACTTACTTTATACTCCTTCCATCCATAAAATATAATCTTATCTGTCTTATTTTTTAGAAGGTAAATGTGAAATTTATTAACTTGAGTACCAATATTACTCAAAATCTATTACATTAATTATTGTAGGGTATCTAGACTATACTATACTTTTTCCGGTATACACATCCACGAGACTCGTCCTCATTCATAATATGAGTTTCCAAAAGCGCCACCCAAGATGATCGAGCCTTTATCCACTTCCATTTACTAAATTTTATGTTGTCTGCAATCTCTTCCGATGAATAACCACCCTCGTTAAAATCAAATCGTTTCGAGTCTTCCACAATTTTCATACCGTACATTGCCACGAAAATCCAAGGATTTTCCTACTATATTTGTTTTTTCCATAGCTACACATCTCCAAGAAATGGTCCTTTATGCAATCTGATATTAGCAATGGGATGTCCAGCTAATTCAATATCTCACTCCAAACCATAATTGTTGAATGACATCACAATAAAAAAATTGTTTTTAAGTACATGTAAAAATGTTATAATAAAATATCTATAATCACATTTTATCTATTATAACATTTATTTTATGTGTGATCTAAACTCGTGTGGGGATAGACGACTAATGAGATAATAATCACACTTTAGAATGATGAAATAAAATAAATGTGATCACACTCTAAGATCTACTTTTATATATTAATTAAAAATAAACCCCTGTACCTACAAGATCAGTGGTAAGGACTTTGCCATCATGCTACAACACATTAGTATTTAATAAATGAACGAATATAAATATATATACAATCCTTTTAAATATTGTATATTCTGGTTATTAAATTAATTTAACATATTAATTTTATTAAAAAAAAGCTTGTGTATACCAGATTAAAAATAATCGTATAATTTTTGTTGATTAAAAATTAAAATTAATTTTATTTATTCTTAAAACTTTATAATTTATGAATATAAAATTTTTATCTGAGTAAAAATTAATTTTTTTTAAATTAATTAAATTAAACTTGTTATTTATATTTTTTAAAATATTATTTATCAGCTAATATAAAATGAAATAAAAAAAATATATAATTTGATTTTTTTTATAACTCTAACATAAAAATGTGGTATTAGAGTTAATATTATCACAACTTATTTTTCTTAGTGTGTAAATAACATACTTATTGACACATTTAAAATATAATGTATTTAAAAGGTACTTATAAACACATCTATTTTTAGTGTATTAATAGGTGTGTGGCAATAGACAATGTTTTTTATTGTGTGTGGTTATTGAGTATATATCCGCACACTTATTATTCAATGTCTTTAAAAATATACATATTAACACACTAAATTTTTTAATGTGGCTACATGATACTTTTCATAATATCTATTTTATAATGTGATAAAAGCAGTGTGGCAAAAAAACCTTTTTTCTTGTGGTGCATGTTGTGAAAGAGTGATTAACTATTTCAAATGCCATATTGCATCTTCTGCAAACTCCACTAAATTCTTCCGTTCTTATGCCTCTTTTGAGAAGATTGTCCGTTGTTGCAACTATATCGTTGATCACCTTCCAAAATAGCGTCGATACCTTTGAGGGAATACACTTTCACCATAGTTTTGGCCACGGGAAATCACCTTCCGTTATTGGGTTCTCGTGCATTGCCATTGCTTGGTACATGTTGTTGGTCGCGTATTTATTTTCTTTAGTTCCATATGTCTTATATTCTTTGTCCACTAAATGTATTTCCATACACTTTATGGAAACTATCACCCTTCAACCATCACTTAATTAGTTAATTACTCAATTTGTCATCAACTTTATTCACAAGCAATTACTTTATTCACAATGGACCCCACAATATCCTATAATACCCTTACTTTATTTATATATTTTTTTAAACTTGTGTCCCACCCCAATTTGACTATATTTGATGGATGGAGGGAGTATATGACATTATTGAATAGTGTGGAATGCCTTAATTTGTCTAATTACAATAGTTACTTATTTTGATTTTTGAATGGAAAAGGTTAATACTATATGAACAAAATGGGTTAGAAAACATTTGTAACAATTTTTTACTATTCCCTTGAAATAGATTATTTATTTCATGCCTTTGTGTAATAATTATTGGAGTATGTTTTTTTAGTGTCAATAAAATTAGGGAAAATATATTTTTTTGTCCTTTAAATTTGGATTTATGTTCTCTAAGTTTTTCTACTTTGAAATTTGTCCTTCATGTTTACTAATGTTAAAAATTTAATCCTTTTTTTTTCACAAAAAAAAAATTTAGTCCTCAACTCCTCATTACCTGCTATCCTAGGTAAACTTCATGTAAATAGTGACTTGGTATTTATTTTTATTTTTAAAAAAAGAAAGAAAAACAACTTGTCATTAATCCTTGTAATTTCACACAAAGTCAAAATCCCTAAATCACCGTGAGAAAAATTCATAGAATCTGCTCTTGTCCTTCATCAACGTGGTGTTGCCTTGCTCCGTGAGTCTCACTCATCTTCAATTTCGAAAAAAAAATGGTAGATATCAGAGATGATTCACAGGCTCAAATGAATGCTCTGTTTTTTTATTTAGTGCAAAAAATGGCAGCTGTTTTCTTGAAAGTGCAGAGGCACACACAAGTTTTGACACAGTTTTCAAGAGTTTGTGCAATAAGGGAGAGTAGAATTTTTATTGTCCTAAAAGATAATAGAGTTGAGAGATTATAGTGAGTAAATGGGTGGAAGCAGCCATTGAAAGTCAAAAGATTTAGGGTTTGACATGTTAATAATAAGAGCTTACCGTAGTCGGGGAGGTTCTCCATCATTATCGGCACCTGTAAACCTCATCTTGAAAAATTAGTGGACGAGCAATTGAGAAGGGCAAGAGCAGATTCGATGAACTTTTCTCACGGTGATTTAAGGATTTTGACTTTGTGTGGAATTACACGGACCACATTGTTTTTCTTTCTTTCTTTAAAAAATAAAAATAAAAATAAATGTCAAGTCACTATTTACCTGAAGTTTACCTAGGATAGCACGTAACGAAGACTAAATTTTTAACATTAGTAAATATAAAGGACAAATTTTAAAGTAGGAAAACTTAAAGGACATAAATCCAAATTGATACAACTTAAAGGACAAAAAAAATGTATTTTCCCATAAAATTATGGCATTTAATATTAAGATGTTTTGAGGGAATAGTTAAAAAGCTCATTTAATATTAAGTATGTGTCATTAAATAAGAAACACAAAAAATGAGAAAATAGTTCATTAATGCTATATATATAGTAGCAGTATATATATATATATATATATATATTTTCTTTAATCAACTTAAATCCTATTTACTCAATGTCCCATTATAGAACATAACCAATTAGTATCAACTCCCTCGACATATATTCTTGTGTAAGTATATTCCTTAGATGTGTTACTAGATAAGTTCTGCTTGTAATTATAATTATTTCAGTGAAAGTAATCAATCAGTTCCTTAATCTATGTATTAATTGGTAGCTTGTGTTGGGCTGGGTTTTTTATTCTCCTGTCTCTTGTTTTATAGAGAATCCGTTGGTTTACATACAAACAAGATTAGATTGCTGAAAAGTTTAGAGATTATTATTATTGAATCTTAGTGGCTCTTGGTATCAATTAAACTCTGTACTATGATAAAATAATTAATCTTGACAATATTAATACATATCCATGTTAATTTATATGAAGGTATAGTTAGCTAACTTAACTTATTAATTCCATTTATCAGGGAAGAATATATATCAGTTAGGAATTTCTTGCAGTTTGTCAATTCCTTGGATTTATGTAATATCCAGAAATTTTATAATAATAAATTAATTCAATAAATAGTTAATTTATATATTATGTCAAAAGAAAAATTAAAATATATAATATATAGATATAGATATATGCGCATACTCAATACTATGTTTTAGAAATTGAAAAGGTTCTCATTTACTTCCACTACTTAAATTTAATTTTCCACATGCGTTTTTTCATTATATAAATTTAAGAAGAATGAATTAATGTATTAATTGTGACGTTATTTTTTTTAACTTATGTATTCTATCACTATTTAATAACTTCACCAAATATCAATACTATATAAATAATACTACATGATGGGTGGCATAGCCGTATAGTGAGTGACCAACTCATGCAATTTTCATTTTATTTCTTCAAAGTATTGTTTAAGAATTTGTTTTAGCTAGATAATTCGTCATTCCTTATATTCAACGGCTAGACAACCACGATAATTAGTGCAAGGCGACAATATAACTATGATAAATAATTCATGCGAGGCTATCACGTATACATTTACCTATCAAGGCAACGGTAATCGCAAGAAGGACTAAAGTCAGAATTCGTCCATTATATATTTTCACTCGATTTCAAGGTGGGGATTTCTATCTTTCTGTTTGTCATTATTAAATGTGATATTTAATTATTTTGATATTCATGTGAAGTATGATTTCTAACTTATTATGTTTGTCAATATTAAATTTCATATGTGATTATTCTGATGTTCATGTGAAAGATGTACGAGGATAGGTCATCTGACCTTTATAAACGAGGATAGGTCATCTGACCTTTATAAACGAGGATAGGTCATCTGACCTTTATAAACGAGGATAGGTCATCTGACCTTTATAAACGAGGATAGGTCATCTGACCTTTATAAACGAGGATAGGTCTTCTGACCTTTATAAACGAGGTGATGATATTGAACTATTACATTTTGAGTTATACATATTTAATGTGATTTATCGAATTGATTACTTGTTATATTTAGTTTTGACAAGCATGTCTCCACTGAGCTGTGGTTTGCTCACCCCTTCATTTAATATTTCAGATCGAGGAGCTGGTGGCGAGGAGGAGCGGTGGATGACAATCGATTGAGACGTTGTGGCTTCCTAGATATCTTTATAAAATTCTTTTAAGTTGTTATTTATTCGAAGCTTCCGCTAAGTAAATTTTTAATTATTCTTATTGTAAAAGAAACTTGTAAGCTTCATTTATTAAGTGTAAATTTTGGTTCATGCCCTTAAAATTTTAAATTGTTAATTATATTTGTAAAATATTTTTTTACGAAAATTGGGGTGTGACAATTTATCAGGAGTCATGATCGATGTTGGTTACTTTTTAATGTTTCAGATCAACAAAAGCAATATGACAATGAGGAGGAGCCTTTGGAATTAATTCATGATAATCCATATCTGATGACGGAAACCGAAGGTACATTTTTCTCTTTAAGGTAGCTAAAACTTCTCCTTCTTAGGCATGCTTGTTTCTTACACTGTTGTGGATGAGTTATAATAACATCAAGCCAATTTTTTTCTTTTCTTTTATGTTCTGCTACTGCTCAAGTAAGAACTATAATTCTGATAATTTCTCAACCCAATTCTTGGCTCATAGGTACTCGCTGACAGGATCAACTTTCCATGCAAGCTCGTGAAGGGCAGTTATAATATGGGCATTGACGAAGGAGCTGAGAACAATAATAGTTGTCTTTTGTATTATGTATATTTTTTGAACAATCAATGATATTCTGCTTGCTTTCTTTTTGTGATGCAGAGTTGTGATGTTGTAAATTAAGAAGAGAAGGTAACATATGAGTTCTATGATGTTTGCAGAATAGATTCAACTTTGGTGGGTTTTTTTTTAATTTATATTTTTTTTTTATTAATTTAGCAAATTAAAAATTCAGGATTTTTTTTGAATTGATTCAACTTTGGATATTTACAACAGCGGTTAAAAACAGCTGTCGTAGCTAATAACACTGCTGTCATAAGTATTAATACATCGGTTTTGAAGGAATAACAACGGTTAAAAACTGCTGTAGTAAATCCAAACTATAGCGGTTCATAACCACTGTTGTAGATAATAAAACTGATGTTGTAGATATTGTAAGGGGTTAAAATTGAGCACATACAACATCGGTTTTGAAAAATAACAGCGATTAATAACTGCTGTTGTATAAAGATACGACTGCGGTTAATAACCGTTGTCTATCAACGTCCTCTTTTTATAGCGCTTTGTATCATAGCGGTTGCTGATACCAATTTACAGCGGTCAAAAACCGTTGTCTATCAGCTTATTTGGCATAGATATATTCATGTAAGTTGTCGTTCCATTGGATATACCTCTCTAAACCTCATTCTTCTTGTGCTCAACATTCTTAGCCTTTTTCTTAGCTTTGGGCTTTGGAATGTTGTTCACTTTGAAAGTGTGTGTGCGTGCGAAATCAGAGATGTTGTCTGTCGTGTTGGCACTGTCCAGACAACACTATGCAGCGGAAATTAAAATGCACGTACTGAAAATAGAAATATTTAAAATTTGCATAGATTATAAAATAATCTATGCTGTTCACTATATTAAAAATATGTGAAACGAGTACAACCTCTTTAAGGTGTAGAATAACACTACAAAAGTGTAAAATAATTTACTAAGTTCTATGAAACTATCTCCCTCATAGATCTATACACACAACCTAGTAAATAAGACTATGTTCAAACACACTATTATTCGGGTTTACAATAACGTGAAGAACTACAAGAAGAAACAATAATTTTCCTAACTAGAAGCGTATAAAACGTTCAATAGTGTAGTAGTCGAATTCAGCTTTCCTTCTTGTGTATCTTGTGTTGAGGCAGCTTCTGTATTTATAGGCTTCATGGACGAACTGCCATCAACTCCCATGATCATCTCAACCGTGAGATCATGCGGTTAGAAACTTATCTCCACCACTCCTAGAATTTAGGGACTTGTTATACCATGTCTAATAACTTCTCACTCCCACGCAGTGGCATGACTTGGTGTTGCCCACGTCTTCTAACTGCTTTGGGGACATCATTAGACAACAAGCGTAAGATAAGAGTTAGTGAGAAAAGGAAGGGCAAATTCTGATGTAGTCATAAGTGTTGGGAACATTAAACACAACACTCGGCTGTTAGTGTTGGATCATTAAACAAAACACTTATATCAACATCAACAATCTCCCCCAATTTGACCTTTCTACATCAACACAACTGAAGTTCACACAACAGAAATATTGATTAAGAAGTTTACACAACTGATATTTCAAAAATATGAAGTAACAATTTGTATAAGATCAAATTAGAATAAACAACATCTAAACCAAAAACCTTGTTTAGATTTACATAACTTAAGCAATTTGTATTAATTGGTAGCTTGTGTTGGGCTGGGTTTTTTTATTCTCCTGTCTCTTGTTTTATAGAGAATCCGTTGGTTTACATACAAACAAGATTAGATTGCTGAAAAGTTTGGAGATTTTTATTATTGAATCTTAGTGGCTCTTGGTACTATGCAGATCGATGTCAATTAAATTCTGTACTATGATAAAATAATTAATCTTGACAATATTAATACATATCCATGTTAATTTATATGAAGGTATAGTTAGCTAACTTAACTTATTAATTCCATTTATCAGGGAAGAATATATATCAGTTAGGAATTTCTTGCAGTTTGTCAATTCCTTGGATTTATTAGGAGTCATGATCGATGTTGGTTACTTTTTAATGTTTTAGATCAACAAAAGCAATATGACAATGAGGAGGAGCCTCTGGAATTAATTCATGATAATCCATATCTGATGACGGAAACCGAAGGTACATTTTTCTCTTTAAGGTAGCTAAAACTTCTCCTTCTTAGGCATGCTTGTTTCTTACACTGTTGTGGATGAGTTATAATAACATCAAGCCAATTTTTTTCTTTTCTTTTATGTTCTGCTACTGCTCAAGTAAGAACTATAATTCTGATAATTTCTCAACCCAATTCTTGGCTCATAGGTACTCGCTGACAGGATCAACTTTCCATGCAAGCTCGTGAAGGGCAGTTATAATATGGGCATTGACGAAGGAGCTGAGAACAATAATAGTTGTCTTTTGTATTATGTATATTTTTTGAACAATCAATGATATTCTGCTTGCTTTCTTTTTGTGATGCAGAGTTGTGATGTTGTAAATTAGGAAGAGAAGGTAACATATGAGTTCTATGACGTTTGCAGAATAGATTCAACTTTGGTGGGTTTTTTTTTTTTAATTTATATTTTTTTTTATTAATTAAGCAAATTAAAAATTTAGGATTTTTTTTGAATTGATTCAACTTTGGATATTTACAACAGCGGTTAAAAACAGCTGTCGTAGCTAATAACACTGCTGTCATAAGTATTAATACATCGGTTTTGAAGGAATAACAACGGTTAAAAACTGCTGTAGTAAATCCAAACTATAGCGGTTCATAACCACTGTTGTAGATAATAAAACTGATGTTGTAGATATTGTAAGGGTTTAAAATTGAGCACATACAACATCGGTTTTGAAAAATAACAACGATTAATAACTGCTGTTGTATAAAGATACGACTGCGGTTAATAACCGTTGTCTATCAGCGTCCTCTTTTTATAGCGCTTTGTATCATAGCGGTTGCTGATACCAATTTACAGCGGTTATAAACCGCTGTCTATCAGCTTATTTGGCATAGATATATTCAGGTAAGTTGTCGTTCCATTGGATATACCTCTCTGAACCTCATTCTTCTTGTGCTCAACATTCTTAGCCTTTTTCATAGCTTTGGGCTTTGGAATGTTGTTCACTTTGAAAGTGTGTGTGCGTGCGAAATCAGAGATGTTGTCTGTCGTGTTGGCACTGTCCAGACAACACTATGCAGCGGAAATTAAAATGCACGTACTGAAAATAGAAATATTTAAAATTTGCATAGATTATAAAATAATCTATGCTGTTCACTATATTAAAAATATGTGAAACGAGTACAACCTCTTTAAGGTGTAGAATAACACTACGAAAGTGTAAAATAATTTACTAAGTTCTATGAAACTATCTCCCTCATAGATCTATACACACAACCTAGTAAATAAGACTATGTTCAAACACACTATTATTCGGGTTTACAATAACGTGAAGAACTACAAGAAGAAACAATAATTTTCCTAACTAGAAGCGTATAAAACGTTCAATAGTGTAGTAGTCGAATTCAGCTTTCCTTCTTGTGTATCTTGTGTTGAGGCAGCTTCTGTATTTATAGGCTTCATGGACGAACTGCCATCAACTCCCATGATCATCTCAACCGTGAGATCATGCGGTTAGAAACTTCTCTCCACCACTCCTAGAATTTAGGGACTTGTTATACCATGTCTAATAACTTCTCACTCCCACGGAGTGGCATGACTTGGTGTTGCCCACGTCTTCTAACTGCTTTGGGGACATCATTAGACAACAAGCGTAAGATAAGAGTTAGTGAGAAAAGGAAGGGCAAATTCTGATGTAGTCATAAGTGTTGGGAACATTAAACACAACACTCGACTGTTAGTGTTGGATCATTAAACAAAACACTTATATCAACATCAACAATCTCCCCCAATTTGACCTTTCTACATCAACACAACTGAAGTTCACACAACAGAAATATTGATTAAGAAGTTTACACAACTGATATTTCAAAAATATGAAGTAACAATTTGTATAAGATCAAATTAGAATAAACAACATCTAAACCAAAAACCTTGTTTAGATTTACATAACTTAAGCAAAAATAAATCCTAAATAATTACAGAATGTAGATAATACAGTTTGAGAAATAGAAAAACATAAGTACAAAGCTTTTACAACAAAGAAAGAACTGAATTAACATATGAGAAAGAATTGGGCTGAAATGTGTTTCAACTGCATCTCCATAGTCTGCATATACTCCCCCATAGTGTAAGCTCTCCCCTTGTCTTCAAGCTCATCATGCATCCAGATCACAGATCACCATACAGATCCTGGATGTCTTGATCATCTCCCTCAGTCATTGCAGATTCAGCAGCAGGTTCATCAGTTCGGCCAGGAACTGAATCCGGTTCATCTACAGCAGGAGCAACAATGTTAGTGGGCTGGTTGTGTGAACTATCAGCTACTCCCCCTGTTGAAGTGGAAAGAAGATCCATCCAAAATTTCTTTTGAATTAGAAGATCCTCCACAGAGTGCTGCAAATTAAGAATGTACCCCTAAAAAATATCAATCTGCCTCATAATGTAATGGGAAGATAAATAGATAGAGGAGGCAGTGTGGAACTGTGGAAGGGATCATTTGCTGGAACACTGTTGGTTGTACTTGGGCCTGCTTCATCATCATTCCTTCTCAAAGGAAGATCAACCACCAAGTCACCTCTTACTAGAAACTGATTTGAAATGCTGAAGCCTGGGATATAAGTGCTCACAACCTCATCTTCATATCTTTCAAAGGCTTTGTCCAGCAAGTATTTATACACAAGACATGGGTAAGGTAGTATGCCTCTTCCAGACATATCAGACTTAAAAGTCATCATATTAGTGAAAATAACCTGTCCTAGGTTAAACCTTTTCAAATGTCCTATCTTGTACATCAAAACAGCTTGTTCTAAGGTGAGAGTGGTGTTGTTTGTAGTAGGCAGCCAATTGAAACAAACCTACTTATGCAAGACAGAATATAAACTAGTCAGTTTAGAGGCCAAAATCCTTCTCCTCCATTTGGTGATTACTCCCCCAGTCAAGATGCTTATCATAACATCATGATCAGTAACAACAGGATCCTCCATAATTTTTGTTTTAAGCAAAATATTGATTCTCCTAGGGGTAATCATATGCTTATTTCCTCTAAACCAAAAATGTCCATATCTTGTAGAGTTTGGATCACCAGCAAATTGAGGGATATTAGCATATAATTCATATATCCAGTCAACAAATGTAAGGACAAGCAAATTGTAAGGCATGCAGCAAAGATCTTTCTTTAAATCATTCAAGCAGATTCAACTCTTCAAAGTCAGGAACTTTAATCAATCTTTCACTTAAAATCTGTCTAGTTCTTATGGTTCTATACTGAATGCTTGACTTATCATTATAGTCCTCATCAGAGTCACTATTCCTATCATTAGAAGAGAAAAATACCTCGTTTTCATCTTCTTCTGAAGAACTGGATGACTGTTCAGGATCAGACGGTTCTGGTGTTGCCATCGGAGAGGCAACACTCTCGGGCTCTCAGAGCCTTTTTGATCGTCGAACCGGTGGAGTGGGTTCACTCTCCTCTTCCATTTCCTCAGCGACTTCGTCCACATCATCCTCATTAAACGCGTCTTCTACACCTTTCACTTGTTCTGGCTCTATTTTCGGTTCTGATTCAGAATCAGAAACCGCAATTGGTTCAGACGCATTCCCATCAGTTCTGGGATTCTTCTTTCCTGTATAGTCAACGATCTTGCCCAGGTTCCTTTGGGACTTTCTCTTTCCACCCGATCACTTTCTTGCGGTAGGAGCAGTAGTAGCCTTCTTCTTGCCCTTTTTCTGCCGATGTAGTCTTTCGAACTTAGCAGCCAGAACTTCTTCATCTGAAGATTCCTGCTGAGCATGCATGTCCACATCGCCCTTGAACATGGCATTATCCAGTGTTTCTCCTTCAAGCACTAAAACATGGTGTGTTGTTTTAAGCTTAGGGTTTCGAACGCATCTTTCAAGGTGTTGAAAGGGGTGCCCAGAGGAAATTGTAGAGTAACTGGAGTGATTTCAGGTACGGGAGCTTCAGATGAGGGCTCATTTAGTGGTTTAGAGGCCGAAATTTCAGCAGCTGCGTTCGCATTCGAAATTTCTGTGCGAATGTCGAACGGATTGTAAGGAATAATCTCAAGAGGGGATGAGTGTGTGGGAGTTTGTTCATCGGAGTAAGAAACGACAATGGTTCCTACTGTAAATGATGGAGAGTTTGGTGAGTTTGAAGACGCCATTTCTGCGAGTAGGTTGAGAGGGTTTGGAGAATTTTTGTTGCAGGAGCTTGAGTTCGATTGTGCAGCAAGATCCTGAGAATTGTTAGGCATAATAGGGGTTGTACACACAAAACAAGACAACAAAATTAATTCTGGAGACCTTTCAAATTCTACAGATAAATGCAAAGCAGATTTCAAATAGTGTGAGTCAAAAAATGATGTGACATAGGAACTAGATATACTCGAGTGCTGCAAATAAAATTAAGAACATTAATTACCAGGCTTAAATGAATTAACAAAGCTTTTAATGTATTTTCCGACACTACTATGGAGACTCATCTTATATGGAAAATTGAAAAGTAGGAGTTACACGATTTGGAGAGTGAGGGAAGTGAAGTAGTGGAAGTAACTTCTCCACTAATTGATCGTGGTAAGTTGGGAGAATAAGAATTTTGGAAAACAAAAACAATTAAATGCGGAATATATAATAACTGAATTAATAAAATACGGCAAAACTTAGTCAAATTAAATATTTCAGAGAATAATATTTAATAATTATAAAAAATAACTAATTCCAGGAAAATTGGGATAAGAATTTTAGTTTACGAGTGTTATGACTATTGTTGGCATTCTATACACCTCAACACAGTTTTTTCATGACTTTACATCATATGTGTTGCTCTATTTTCTTTTTCTTTTTATCACACTTCACATTAATCCATCTTTTGAAAAGAGTGCATCGTAGCAGCGAACTCCGTGCCCCATAGTTACTAAATGGATTTGTGAATATATTGATGCAATTTATATCACCTTTTGAAAAGAGATCATCGTAGTAGCGAGCTCCGTGTCCCATAGTTACTCAGTGATTTATAATGCATCTAATACGTGATTTTTCTTTTTGTAGCATTTGAGAGGTGTATAGGCACTTTAGTATTTTTCACAAGTCACTCAGAATTCAAATATCAATCACAAAGAATTTCATTAATTCAATAATTACGAAAATTAAAGCAAGGAAAACACATAAGTGACTTATCTTAGTGTTGTCTCAAATGCTGCCGCATTTGATACAACACCCTTGATCATATTTTCAGTTATTACATAAACCAAGAGATTTTCGTAGAGATGAAAACCTCTTGTCATCAAGAGCTTTAGTAAATATATTAGCCAATTGTTTTTCAGTAGATATGTACTCCAACTTAACAACTTCCTTTTCAACAAGATCTCTAATAAAGTGATGTCTAATACTTATATGCTTTGTTAATGAGTGTTGCACTGGATTTTTTGAGATATTTATAGCACTAGTATTATCACAGTACACAGTCAAAACATCACTAGGTAAGCCATAATCATGAAACATTTTTTGCAACCAAAGTAATTGAGTACAACAACTCCCTGCTGCAATGTATTCTGATTCAGATGTTGATTGAGACACACAGTTCTGTTTTCTGCTGTGCCAAGAGATTAAGTTGTTTCCCATATAGAAGCAGCCACCACTTGTGCTTTTTCTATCATCACAGTCTCCTGCCCAATCTGCATCACTGTATCCTATTAAGGTACAGTTTGTGTCTTTGTTATATCAAATGCCTAAATCACATGTACCTGCAACATACTTAATGATTCTTTTAACAACATTCATATGCGATTCTTTGGGGTTAGCTTGGTATCTAGCACATAAACAAACACTGAACATAATATCAGGTCTACTGGAACTCAAATATAGAAGACTACCTATCATAGACCTGTACAGTGTTGAGTCAACACTCTGGCCAACATTGTCCTTACTCAGTTTCTGAGTTGATCCCATAGGTGTTTTCATGTGTTTAGCACTCTCTAATCCAAACCTTTTTACAAGACTTTTAGCATACTTACTTTGTGAAATAAAAATCCCATATTTTTGCTGTTTGATTTGCAATCCTAGGAAGTAATTTAAATCACCAACCATGGACATTTCAAATGTAGATGTCATTTCATTTACAAAGTGTTTAAGCATATTGTCACAAGTAGAACCAAATACTATATCATCAACATAGATTTGAGCAATCATAATAGCATTTTTATCATGTTTGATGAACAGTGTTCTGTCAGCTTCTCCTCTTACAAAACCAAACTCAATCAAGAAATCTGTCAACCTTTCATACCATGCTCTAGGTGCTTGTTTCAAGCCATATAGAGTCTTTTTCAGTTTAAAGACATGATCAGGAAAATCAGGGTTTTCAAAGCCTTTAGTTTGTTCAACATAAGCTTCTTCATTTAGAATACCATTTAGAAAGGCAGCTTTAACATCCATTTGGGGCAGTTTTATATCAATATAGCATGCAATGGCAAGTAAGAGCCTAATGGATTCAATTCTAGCAACAGGAGCACATGTTTCATCAAAGTCTACACCTTCTACCTGTGTATACCCTTGAGCAACCAGCCTACCTTTGTTTCTAATAATGTTTCCCATCTCATCAGTCTTATTCTTAAAGATCCATTTTGTCCCTATAACATTAACATGGTCTAGTCTAGGAACTAATGTCCAAACATCATTCCTAACAAACTGATTAAGTTCTCCATGCATAGCTTCAATCGAGTTTTCATCATCTAATGCTTCTTTAACAATTTTAGGTTCAATCTCAGAGTGATAACATTCATGATTTACTTTACTACACATGCATGACATACATATAGATCTTACCACATCCTTTGAGTTCATGCCCATTCTTCTTCTGGTTTGAACACCTGTAGATTGTTCACCAATGATTTGGTCTTGTGGATGATATATCTGAATCCTTATGGAAGGAGTTTTCTGGAGATTATACAGATTTTCAGGATATGCATTATCAGATGTTTCCTCTGGTGTGTCATCATTCTTCTCAACATTCTGAACCTGTTCAACATTTTCAGTATTTATTGGTACATCAATCAAGTCTGAAATGTCTTCATCTTCAATGCTTTTACCTGTAATGCTTGTATCATCATCACACAAAACATTTACAGATTCTTGTATAGTATCTGTCCTAAAGTTATAAATTCTATAGGCCTTGCTATTTCTTGAATAGCCAAGAAAGAACCCTTTGTCACTTTTTGAATCAAACTTATGTAACTGATCCCTATCATTCAAGATGTAACAAACACAACCAAAAATACGGAAATATTTAAGGTTAGGCTTTCTATTGTTCAAAATCTCATATGAAGTTCTAGTAGAATCTGTTTTAATATAAACTTTATTAGCAATATGACAAGCAGTATTAAGAGCTTCTGCCCAAAATCTTTTGGATAAGTTCTTAGAACATAACATGACTCTAGCCATTTGTTGAAGTGTTTTATTCTTCCTTTCTGCTATGCCATTTTGCTGAGGAGTTTTAGGAGATGAAAACTCTTGGATTATACCTTTTGATTCACAAAACTCAGTAAAAGAACTGTTTTCAATTTCTCTTCCATGATCAGACCTAATTCTGCAAACTTTGAAGTTGAAAACATTCTTGAATCTTTTATACAGAATTTTGAAAATGGAAAAAGTTTCAGATTTATCTTTCAGAAATTCAATCCATGTGAATCTGGAATAATCATCAACCACAACTAGAGAATACCTTTTACCTCCAATACTTTATGTTTCCATAGGACCCATAAGATCCATGTGCAGTAACTAGAAGAAATGTTTGGTTGAGCAATGTCCCTACACTTTGTGAGACACCTTGACATGTTTTCCTTTTTTACAAGGTCCACGAACCTTTTTATCTGAAAATTTCAGATCTGGTAAACCTGTAACAACTTTCAATCTAACAAATTTATTAAGCTGTCTATAGTTAGCATGTCCAAGTTTGTGATGCCATAATGTACTATCATCAACTTTAGCCTTATTACAAGTAAGTTTTGATTCAATGAGATAGCAATTATCAGCAGATCTGTTTCCCATCATGATACATTCAGAGTCTTTGTCTAACACATAACATGAGTTCTTGTCAAATTTAACATGCAAATCATCATCACATAATTTACTAATACTTATAAGATTGGCTAGTAATTCATCTACATGCAGAACATTGGATAACTTAGGAAAACCAAGAACATTTAATGTCCCTCTACCAATGATTTTTCCTTTAGATCCACCACCATAGGTGACATTACCACCATTATAGACAGTATAATCAGTGAGATAATCAATTTGACCTGTCATGTGTTTAGAACAACCACTATCAAAGTACCATAATCCAGGAATACATGCTTTTAGAGACATATGAACAACATTACAAGATGTATTTTCTTTTGAAATCCATGCAGAATTATTACAATGTGATCTTGAATGTTGAGTCATTTCAGGCAATACATAATTTTTCAGATGGTTTTTCTTCTTCAAGCATTGAGGACTTTTATGACCCTTTTTGAAACAGTAATGTCATATCACATCTTTTGCATTGATCTGAGTCTTAGCAGAAACACTAGGATTGTAATTTACTTCAGCTTTTACAAACACAGTAGGTTTCTTAAGTTCAAAATTTTTAGATTTTTTACCTTGGTAGCCAATACCCGTTCTTCTTGAGTTGTTGGTCATAAGAGAGTCTTCCAGTTTGTTCTTCCCTTCAGAAAATCTTTTGAAGCTTAGAGAGTCTTTCTTCAATCTCTCTTCAAGTTTAGATATCTCAATATCTTTTCTTATTAATATACCTTCAAGCTTGGTAATTGAATCTCTTAAATCAGAATTTTCAAAGTTCAGAGACTTAATTATGTGGTTAAGTTTCTCAGTTTCAGAAGATATTTTGAAAACATTTTCATTTGTTAAAGGTTTTTCATAAGAATATTTCTTAAAATCAAGAACAGACACATCTAGTCTTTCTTTAAGTTTAGAAATTTCCTTATCCTTCTCTGTTAAAAGACTTTCCAGTTTGAAAACAGTGTTAGACAAATCTTGAATGTCAGCATCTCTTCTGGATAAACCTGTTTTACTAGATGTACCTGTCTCAAAAACAGAACTTGTGAAACAGTTAAATTCTGGAGCATCATTATTCAGTGATTTCTCAAATGATGGTTCATTTGTCCTCACATCGTAATAATCATCCAGATCATCATCAAGAGTATCATCATACAATATTCTAGCAAAGAAAACTTTTTCAATGTCTTTTTCAGGATCATGATCAACATCAGACTCATCACTTAAAGTAGTACTGAAATTAAGTTTCTTTTTTAGAATGGTGTTGACACATTCATTTGCATAATGACCATATCCAGAACATGCATCACATTTAACATTCTTCCTATAATTTTGGTCAGATCTAAACCTGTTTCCTCTTTCTAATTGTCTAGAAGGATTAAATGTGTTTTTCCTAACAGACAATTGTTGAGTATTATTAATCTGACCTTAGATTGAATATTATCTTTGAATTTCTTATTCTTCATGAATGTCTTAAACTGTCTAGTAATCAATGCCATATTTTTTTATATTTAAGATGTTTTCTATACTCAAGGCTTTTTCTTGATGTTTTTTCCCCTTTCTATAGAATGTTAATGAAAATCGGTAGTTGTAAAATTTAATGTTTGAGTTGGTTTATTTAAAATAAACTAAACACAAATCGAGATTGAATAGTTGATATTCATGCCCACTTTGTCAAGTCGGAGAGCTTTAAAATCTAGTGTGCTATAATCGAATGATGTCATTAATGTCAAGTGAATCTATTGTGCTTAAAGGACAAATTGCATAAATCAAACTTGAAATTTATCTTAAACGAAGATTCACTCGTCAATGCAGCCTCTAATTAATAGGCAAACTAAAGTAAAAAAAAAAACAGCTCCGACGCATATTCAATGTTGGTGCCGATTTGCCACCATTCCCATTTTTTGGTAAATTTGTCACCAACTCAAAATCTCTACTCCAATTTTTTTTATCTACTTGATTTATTAATTTGTTGTTTGTTTGTTGTCAATTTACCCTCTTATTTATACTTTTTTATGAAATAATTTTAAATTTTATGATTAATAATTATGAAATATTTAAAATTTGAAAGCATATAATTTAATTGTAAAACAACGTTAATAATTTAAATTATAAAATACAATAGAAAACAAAAATACTCCCTCCGTCGTCCCTGGAATAAGTTTCTCACTTCTTTTGAGTATTTAGATTAAGAAATATGATAAAATAATAGATGTAGTACAAATGATGTGATGGTGAGAGAGAAAATAATAGAGTATGAGATGAAGTATGATAAAATAATAGATAAAGTATAAATAAAGTGATTGAGAGAGAGAAAATAATTTACAAAAAATGAAATGAGAAATATAAATAAAAAAGATAACATTTCGAGTATAGGGTATAGGTAAAATTAAAAAAGAATATATAGTTACATGATGTGGAGGAGTAATAGGATGTGGAGTCAAATTGGGCATAGGGGTGACAGGTAAGGAAATCGTTTTCTTCATTCTAGGGGTGAAAACTTTGGACAATGACCATGACCTTGTAATAGACTCCTCGATATTGTCTGCAGCAGCAGCAGCAGCTTCAGAGTTGGGAGTCCTGACCTGTTTGAAGGTGAACTTTGGGAGGATGTTTCTAATGGATGATGATTTGCTGCCAGCTCTGGCGGATCTGGTCCGGATGATTCGTTTAAGAGAAAGTTGACTCTTTTAGGAGTAGGGGTGGGAGTGGGCATATTTATCTGAACAAATTCTTGACGTAGTGATCTTGTAGGAATTTCCAGTGAAAGATTTGATTTTCTCCAGTGTTTGGTGTTTGCCATTTCCATTTCCAGCTGCATGTTGAGAAAAGCAAAGTCGTTAACGAAGCTTGTTAGTAATTAATATACAAGGATTAATTCCCACCCTCTCTAAAAGTTCAGACTTTTAGATGAGACGAAATTCTTTAATGGTATCAGAGTAAAACCGGACAAACGACCTGGGTTCAATTCCTGTTGAAAGCACTCCACCCATTTCCCATTTAAATTGTCCACTCGATGGGCCTCCTCCCCAAAAAGGTAAGAGGTGTTAATCCGGCCCACGAGTGAGGGGGAGTGTTAGAAATTAATATACAAGGATTAATTCCCACCCTCTCTAAAAGTTCGGACTTTCCCCAAAAAAGTAAGAGGTGTTATTCAAAGCTTAAAGACAAAACAACATGGATTCTT
The DNA here is from genome assembly GCA_963675135.1 of Galeopsis tetrahit. Lineage (NCBI taxonomy): Eukaryota > Viridiplantae > Streptophyta > Magnoliopsida > Lamiales > Lamiaceae > Galeopsis > Galeopsis tetrahit. The sequence continues at coordinate 61,688,144 of OY776122.1, read as the reverse complement.
TGTTTAAAAAATTATGTAAATTAGTGGGAGTGAAAGCAAACCTTGTGAATTGGCACAACATGGGTTTGAGAGAGAGTAGATCCATCATTATCAATTTGTGCATTCATCGTGAGAGTAATTTTGATGCATCAAGAGAAGAAATTGGTGAAAAGAATGAGAGAATGATTGAACAAGAATATAATGTGTATTAAAAGAGTGGAGTGTGTTAGGAAATAAACACACGCACACGATGACGAAAAGAAAATAACACGAGATTTGATTACCCAGTTCGTCTTACGACTACGTCTGGGGGCGATGCCAAGCCAGGTATTGCACTATGTTTTTCGGATACTAATTACAATGAGAGAACATCTATTTATAATAGAAAACTTGTCATAATTAACCCTAAGCTTATTAGGAAAAGACTTGTTCCCTACTCCAAGCCATTAGGAACAAACTTACCATAATTAACTCTAAGCCTATTAGGAAAAGACTTGCTCCCCACTCCAGGCCCGTTAGGATCAAACTTGTCCTACACTCCAAGCCCGTTAGGATTAATTCAGGCTCCACACTCCAACAATCTCCCACTTGGAGACTGAATTCTCCATGTAATCATATCTTCTTGATTCTCCTCCCGTATCCGCTTGGCATCGCCAAGCCTTATCTTCAAGTTCCAAGGCCAATTGAAGTTATACATAGCTTCAACTTCTCTAAGGTCACTACCTTAGTAAACATGTCTGCTGGATTCTCACTTCCAAGAATCTTCACAAGCTGCAAGATCTTCTTCTCTAAAAGGTGACAAATGTAGTGGTACTTCAACCCAACATGCTTTGTCCTTGAGTGGAACGCCGGATTCTTTGCAAGAAATATAGCACTTTGACTATCACTGAAAAAAGTGCTATTCTCATGCTCCTTCCCAAGTTCTCCCAAGAAATTCTGCAACCACACCATCTCCTTACTTGCCTCTATCACAGCTACATATTCTGCCTCAGTAGTGCACAATGCAACAACCTTCAGCAACTTGGAAGTCCAAGATATAGTAGTACCACCATAAGTAAAGACATACCCGGTTGTACTTCTTCTCCCATCAAGGTCGTTTGATGCCAAGTCTGCATCCACATAACCCACCAGCTCCATACTCTTGCCTTTGAAACACAAGGCCTTGTCTGTGGTACCTCTCAAGTATCGCAAGACCCACTTGACTGCTTCCCAATGTTGCTTGCCCGGATCACTCATAAACCGGCTTACTACTCCCACTGCATGAGCAATGTCTGGCCTCGTACACACCATGGCATACATGATGCTACCAATCGCTGAGGCATACGGAACATTCAACATCTGGGCACGCTCCTCCTTGCTCTTGGGGGACTCCCTTCTTGAAAACTTGAACTGACTGTCCAATGGAACACTCACGGGCTTCGACTCTGACATGTTGAATCTTTCCAGGACCTTCTGAATGTAACTCGCCTGCGAAAGATACACACTTCCTGTCGCCTTATCACGTTCAATTCTCATACCCAAAATTTGTTTGGCCTCTCCGAGATCCTTCATTGAGAACTGTTCGAACAATTGCCTCTTCAACTTATTCACTTCTCTTGCATCAACTCCTATGATCAACATGTCATCAACATATAGCAAGAGAATAAGAAAGCTTTTGTCAAACCTCTTGTAGTAGCAACAATGATCTGCGTGGCATTTCTGGTAGTCGATCTCCATCATGAAGCTGTCAAACTTCATGTACCACTGCTTTGGAGCTTGTTTCAGGCCATACAAGCTCTTCTTTAACTTGCATACAAGTTCCTCCTTTCCTTTCTTTACGAACCCCTCAGGCTGTGTCATGTACAACTCCTCCACCAAGTCACCGTGGAGGAATGCTGTTTTCACATCCATCTGATGCAACAACAAGTTTTCTGCAGCTACCATACTCAACGCCATTCTAATAGTGGTCAGTTTCACAATAGGAGTAAAGACATCAGTATAATCAATACCATGTCGCTGCTCAAACCCTTTGACAACCAGCCGGGCTTTGTAACGTTTGCTACCATCAGCTTCATTCTTGATTCGGTAGACCCACTTGCAATGCAAGACCTTCTTGCCCTTTGGGAGCTCAACAAGTTTCCAAGTGTCGTTCAACAAAAGAGATGCTAACTCATCATCCATAGCAACTCTCCACTTCCGTCTATCTGCACCCTGCTCTGCCTCTGCATAGCATTCAAGTTCACCACTATCAGTAAGTAACAAGTAGTAGTTAGAGGGCGAATACCTATTAGGTGCACGTCGCTCTCTAACGGGTCTTTGCAGCGGATTCTCCGGTGGTGGTGGGGTCCTTGGTTCTTCAATAAGAACCTCTTCTTCATTCTGACTCTCCTTACTCCCACTCGAGTTTGAGATGTCTAACTCGACCTCTTGGGTATTGGTTTTGTCAGAATCTGATGCCTCCAATCTGTTCTTGTACATAACCTGTTCATTGAAAACTACATCTCTACTGTGAATAATCTTTCGGTTATTCTCATCCCAGAGTCTATAACCGAACTCATCACCACCATAACCAATGAACGTACACTTAACAGATTTAGCATCTAATTTACTTCTATCAACAGAGCTAACATGAGCATAAGCAACACAACCAAAGACACGCAAGTAAGACATATTTACCTCTTTTCCCGTCCATGCTTCCTCGGGTACTCTGTTCTCCAACGGAACTGATGGACCTCTGTTAATCAGGTATGCTGCTGTATTTACTGCATCTGCCCAAAACGTCTTAGGCAGCCCACTCTTCAACCTCATGCATCTTGCTCGCTCATTCAACGTTCTGTTCATTCGTTCTGCCACTCCATTCTGCTGGGGAGTTCCTCTCACAGTCTTCTCCATGCGAATCCCATTCTCAGCACAATATTCCTTGAACTCACGGAGTTCATATTCACCTCCATTGTCAGAACGAAGACACTTTACTTTCAGCCCTGTTTCATTCTCTACAAGAGCTTTCCACTTTCTGAAGGTATCAAAAGCATCCGTTTTATTTTTCAAAAAATAAACCCATACCTTTCGAGTGGAGTCATCGATGAAGGTCATGTAATACTCCGAACCACCAAGGGACTTCACGGGCGCTGGTCCCCATAGATCGCTATGCACCAACTCCAGTTTTTCTGCCTTCAATGCTCTACCACCTCTCGAGAAACTCACCCTTCTTTGTTTCCAGAAAACACAGTCCTCGCATAGGCCAACTTCAACAGATTTCAGCCCTGGAAGTCTCCCTTTCGAACACATTACCTTCATCCCTTTCTCGCTCATGTGACCCAACCGACAGTGCCACAAATCAACGTTGGTCGTAGCTCCCACAAGGTCAATACAATCCTTGGGGTTAGATGTAGTATACAACGTACCTTCCTTCTTCCCCCGAGCTACTATCATGGCTCCTTTACTGATCTTCCAACTGTTGTTGCCGAAAGTCACTGAGTATCCTTCTACATCAAGCTGCCCGATTGAAAGCAAGTATCTTTTCAATCCTGGAATGTGCCTCACACCATTCAGCTTCAACATCGATCCGTTTGGTGTGGTTATCCGGACATTTCCTTTTTCCACGATTTTCAGGGGCTCATCATCAGCAAGCTAGACTTGTCCGAATTCGCCAGACACATAGTTCTCCATTATTTTAGCATCACTGCAAGAGTGGAATGATGCTCCAGAATCCAACACCCATGATTCTAGCGGACTACTGACACTTAAGACCAACGCGTCTCCAATATCATTTGTGGTTGCGTTTGCTGTCTTCTTCTCGTTCTGTCCCTTCTTATTTTTCTTGGGTGCTGAACACTGGTTGCTGTAGTGACCAAACTCATCACAATTCCAGCACTGGATCGAGTCTTTATCTTTCTTGGATTGACTCTTTCCTCTGGACTTTGATCTGCCACGATTCTGCCTACTCTTCGATCTGCCCCTTTCCTCCGTTTTCAGCGCTGACCCTGAAGTGGATCCAGACTCTTTCCTGCGAACCTCCTCGCTAATCATCAGATCCCTCACTTCGTCAAGCTTCATTTTATTTTTCGCGGATGAAGCGCTAACTGCAGTTACTGTTGCAGCCCAACTGTCAGGCAAAGAAGATAACAAAACTAAAGCAAGTACCTCGTCACTGAATTCGATCTCGACAGAACACAACTGCCCAATGATCATGTTGAACTCATTCAGGTGTTGTTGCACGGGTGTGCTCTCCGACATCCTGAGGTTGAACAACCGTCTGATCAGGTGAACTTTATTCGCCGTTGTGGGCTTCTGATACATCTCCTTCAAGATCTGCAGCATCTCCCTTGCGGACTTGGCTTTAGTCGTGTGGTAGGCTACGTTCATGGACAGCGATAAACGTATCGCACTCATCGCCTTTCTGTTCAACAGATTCCACTCCTTCTGTTCCATCTTTTCGGGTTTCTCCTTCTCCTCTAAGGGCACATACAAATCTTTACCATAAAGGTAATCCTCGATCTGCATCTTCCAGAACCCGAAATTCGATCCGTCAAACTGCTTGATTGAAATCTTCTCGTCGCTCATCGTGACTGCTCCCTCCGAACCCGAAGCTCTAGATACCAGTTGTTAGGAAATAAACACATGCACACGATGACGAAAAGAAAATAACACGAGATTTGATTACCCATTTCGTCTTACGACTACGTCTGGGGGCGATGCCAAACCAGGTATTGCACTATGTTTTTCGGATACTAATTACAATGAGAGAACATCTATTTATAATAGAAAACTTGTCATAATTAACCCTAAGCTTATTAGGAAAAGACTTGTTCCCTACTCCAAGCCATTAGGAACAAATTTACCATAATTAACTCTAAGCCTATTAGGAAAAGACTTGCTCCCCACTCCAGGCCCGTTAGGATCAAACTTGTCCTACACTCCAAGCCCGTTAGGATTAATTCAGGCTCCACACTCCAACAGAGTGGAGTGGTGTCAATTTGAAATCCTCCGAGAGTGCGGGTTCGTTTCACTCCTCACTATCTCAGTTGTGGCATGCCAACATTCCATGTTATCTTGAAAACAAGGACAAAACTTGGTGGAACCATCTACTTTTGGTAAGATTTATGTAAATCTCTTCAAATGTTTTTTTTTAATATAGTGGACATTTTTGTACGTACTATAAATTATAGTCTGTCCTATTATTACTCTCCAAATATTTAGATAAAAAAAATATGTTTGCATATTGTGTCCTCATTTAATTTGTAGTAGGCATATCGATCTCTAATTATTACTCCACTATTAGTAACACGTGTATCCATCACTTGTTTGATCTAGAAGCAATTAAATATCCTCCCCTTGATTTGTTTATCATATATGCACAATTGCACATACATTAAATACATAATTTATACAGTCAAATGAATTATTTATTTATTTAAAATTATTAGTTAACAATATCGGACCGTTTGTGGGTTTCTCAAACAATTTAATACTAAGTATGTTGTGAAACAACTTAAACTTAATAAAAGTTTATTAATAATAGGAGCTAAAATTCATTCCCCTACTACAATTAAAATCAAAAAATTCTAGTAAAGCAATTAAAGCCAAATTCCTACTTAATATACCTAATGTGCTCTTAATAATTCATTTAAAACCTTAAATACATATTAATATTTTAAAATCCTTCATAAATTGCGGAACCACGAACTCAATCATAATTCCCAAAATCTCAAGACCTTTTATTCCCAATTAAATGCGATTCCCCTCAATCTTCCCATTTCCATCAATACACACGAATCCCTCATAAAACGCGTTCGCCTTTCCGGTGGCGATCGCCACCGCCGGAGATTTATCGAAAAATCCACTAAAATACGCGCTGGAGCTTGTGAGGAAGACGAACTCTGACGTAACAGAGGAGTATATGAGATCGCTGGCGGATCTGATGGTGATACTAGGGCGGCCACAATTTTTAGTAGTGCGGTCTTATTTGGTGTCTGATCTGACGCACGCAGGGTTCGGCGATGTAGACTTCGGGTGGGGAAAGGTGGCGTACGGAGGTGCGGCGAAAGGCGGCGTTGGTGCCGCAGCCTCCATCTTCGCCGTTGGCGATCGATCTGTTTTTGCAGTTGCTGTGGCGACCGATCTATTTTTGCATTTCGTAATCGCGATTTAGAGGTGAGTGGTCATCTTCTTCCATTGCAAGTCATGACTTCATACCTGTAATTTTGGTCTAAAAAAAGGGGCAACATTATTGGTCGTCTTCTTCCCTCACAAATCGACTTTTATTGTTGTTTTGTTTATGAGTTCGGTGTTCGTGTCGTCGATTCCGTCAACGCTGAGTCTCATTTCGGCTTTGAAATTTTTGATTTGTGAGTTTTAATTTGAGGATCATGTTTCGTGAATTGGAGCTCTCTCTCACGCACTTAAAGCTTTGCCGGCGATTTTGTTCGGTGTTTAATTCGCCGACGATTCATCCTTGATTGGTGTTGCGGATTGTTGTTGTTGTCCATTAATTCCGGTGATTTGTGGATTGAGGATTCAGTGTGAGTTTTGTGCTGTCGATAAGTTCCTCTTTTCATCGTATGCGAAGTCGATTCACCTTCGATTTTGAGGAATTCAGCATGCAATTTTCGTTGCATATGTAAACCCAATTTATTGCATATATTTGTATGTATATGCAATTATACTTAAGTGTTATGCAATTTTTATGTTTCTATATGCAATTAGATTTTGCAATTTTCATGTTGCTTTATGCAATTATAAAATTACTAGTAAATGCAGTACACCAAATTTCAATTTCATAATGTGTAAAGAAATATACAGATTGTAAATAACTAGTATGTATGTGTAAATGATATGCAAAAAAATCATTTTATTAAAAAGAAAAAAATATTACTATTAACAATATGAATATGCGCTTAAAAGAATTATGAATGTAGTTGATTAATTACCGTTAAAATTATGAAATATTTTAAGATATTTGGATGAAGAAATAATTTGATTAGTAAAACCATAATTTTTTAATTTTTTAAGATGTTTGGATGAAGAAATAATTTGATTAGTAAAACCATAATTAATATACTAGAACATCTTATTACAATATATTATTCTTTTACGTATTATGAAGTATTTTAAGTTACAGCATGCAATTTTCGTTGCATATATAAATCAAATTTATTGCATATCTTTGCAGCATGCAATTTTTGTTGCATATATAATCCTTGAATTAATTGATTGCTGGAAAATTAATAAAAAAAAATTGAATTTTAGAAAAATAATAAAAATTCTCATTAAACATAAAAAGTGCTTGAAATTAAAATTTTAATTAATGGGCACGATTAGTAAAATCTTTCAGATTTTGCATATTTGTTTTGTTGACTTTACAAAATTAAAGATACTTAAATTAAATTTTTATTAGAAATTTAAAATTTAAAATAATGTTGATTAATTCAGAAATGTCAATGCAATTGAATGCACAAAACTTGTTGGAAAGGTCGGGGATTAAGGAAGGTAATACTCTTGAAATGCGGGAAACTATTGTTGATTAGCAATTTAAAATTTAAATTAATTTGACTAATTTAGCATTATCAAATATAATGAATGAAAGGGCATATGTGTCCACTAAAATTCGATTTTGGCTCTAATTGCTTTATCAAAAGTCAATTGGATTAATTAGCCTAAACACTTAGTGAAATGTCTCAATGGGCAACTCCCCCAACTTATAACTTCGAATGTAAAAAGAGAACAATATGTAAAAGGAGTATAGAAATATTTGATTCAACTTCAAGTAATTACTATAACATTTGCATCCCTATTTATAGGTCTCAATATAAGTTTGAGAAGATGAAATGAGAGGTACACTATAAATGTAGGTACATGAACAATTAAAGGTCAGAATAGTGAATATTAAGGAGGAAGTAATGGACATTCATACAAATAAATAATTATTCATAACATACTACTATAAATTATTCAGACTCAAACCTTTGGATGAAATCAATCCTACGTGTAATGTAGTTGCATTGGCTATACCATCATATGGTATAAATAAAATTAATGTTGTTTACAAAACAATATTTCCAGCGAAGTAACAAAACCCCTGAAAATATTTAATCATTCATATCTTATTACATACTCCATAAAAATTCATTATGCCTATTTTTTGAACACGTATTTTAATAAATATTGATTAATTTATGTATAAAGTAGATGTGTTGAAAGAATGATAGAATATTGTGGAATTCATTTATAAATAAAATAATTATTTATTAATAAAGTGACGACAATTTAAATAAATAAGTAATAAGGGTGAAAATAAAGTAGTTTGAATAATATTATTTCTAAAAAAAAGAATAATAAAATTAGAAAAAAAAATTGATTCGGAACAAATGTTGAAAATAATTTCTCAAGAATCTGAATTTAAAACAATAAAGTTGCACACCCAAAGCAGAATGATTCAATCTATTAAAACGAGATAAAATCTAAAAACATGAAATTGATTCAATTTCAATATTGATTACAAAAGACCCATGTACAACCGTTCTTTTCAAGAAAATTGATCGAACAGTTTTTACTATTCAAATAACCTCCCATCAATCTCAATCTCAATCTCTCATCTTCTCAAATTCCTTGCATTAATGTCATTTTTATTGGTGGTCTTTTAATTCAAACGCTCTTGACAGAATGTGAATAACACATAAAGAAAGAATTGAGAGAAGAATTGAGAGAAGATCACTGCTCTCTGGTGAGCGTGTATATTCATATATATATACAAGTGAGATTACAAACAAACTCCCATAATTGTGGGAAGATTTGGTCAATATAGGATAAATCTAAATAAGAGAAAATATCTAAACAAACAATTTATGATTCTAAATTATCCCTATTACCCCCCGTCAAGCGCTGCGTGGGATGAAGACACACGCAAAGCTTGGAACGTAGAAACTCAAAAGCGGGACGTGGAAGGCTCTTTGTGAAGATATCGGCAAGCTGTAGATGAGAGGGAACAAAACCAGTAGAAATACGACCAGATGATACCAGTTCACGAACAAAATGGTAATCCAAGTCAATGTGTTTGGCTCGCTTGTGTGCAACAGGATTTTGACTTAAAAATATTGCACTTTTGTTGTCACACAACAAAGTAGGTCGATCAGGAGGAAGGGCTCGAAGTTCCTTAAGAAGATTAATAACCCATACAAGTTCTGCAGCAGTATTCGCCATAGCACGGTACTCAGACTCACAGCTAGAGCGAGAAACGGTTGGTTGTTTCTTAGCACTCCAGGAAACAAGATTGCCCCCAAGAAAAATCGAGTACCCATATGTCGAACGACGAGTCTCAACACAACGAGCCCAGTCTGCATCAGAATAACCCAGAACAGAAGAGTCTGAGCGCTTAGTGAAGGAGAGGCCAAAATGAATTGTTCCTTTCACATAGCGAAGAATACGCTTAACCGCCAAAAAATGATCTTCAGTAGGTGACTGAAGAAACTGACTCACAGAACTAACAGCATAAGACAGATCTGGTCTAGTGATGGTCAAATACTGCAATGCACCAACTAGAGATCTGTACAAAGTAGGATCCTTGAAAATAGGGCCAGTGCTGACAAGTGACTCACCCGTTGCCAAAGGAGTTGAGACAGGTTTTGCATCCATCAATTCCGCACGCTGAAGAATGTCAAGCGCGTATTTAGCTTGCCCAACAAACAAGCCAGTATCAGTGGAGGAAACTTCAAGGCCAAGAAAATAGCTCAAGGAACCAAGATCCTTGATAGAAAATTCATCACCAGTGCGATGAATAAAGCGACGAAGAGCGGCCTGATCATTGCCTGTAACAATAATATCATCAACATATAAGAGGAGGTAAATAACAGAGTTACCCTGATGAAGATAAAAAAGAGATGAATCAGAACGACTCTGAGAGAATCCCAAGCCGAAGAGAAACGAACTGAAACGCTGGTACCAGGCAAGAGGAGCCTGACGAAGACCATACAAAGCCTTCTTCAGACGACAAACATGATCTGGATAACGAGGATCAACAAAGCCAGGGGGCTGAGCCATGAAGACAGGTTTCTGAAGAACCCCATTGAGGAAGGCATTCTTGACATCAAGCTGATAAAGAGGCTAACCCTGCCGAACAGAGAGAGCCAAAACAATCTGAACCGTAGCCGCCTTCACAACAGGACTAAAAGTATGGTGAAAATCAGTACCAGGAACCTGAGTAAACCCCTGTGCCACTAAGCGAGCTTTGTGACGATCGATCGACCCATCAGCAAGAAACTTCGTACGAAACACCCACTTTGAACCAACAATGTTATTACCAGAGGGACGAGGCACCAAATCCCAAGTGGAGTTTGAACGAAGGGCGTCAATCTCTTCTTGCATAGCAGCAAGCCAATGAGGATGTTTAACGGCAGACTTGAAACCACGGGGCTCAAAGGTAGCGACGAGAGCCGATAGAAGAGCAGAAGAAGCCAAATCAACTGGATAACGGGGCTTGAATATACCTGCACGGGCTCGAGTAGTCATAGGGTGAACAGACAACGTCGAAGCCGGAGGATGAACAACGGGATCAGGGGACGGAGGTGGAGTATGTGTGCCGTCAATGGGAATAACAGGATCAACGGGATCGGACGGAGGTGTCTGTATAATAGGTTCATCAGGAAGCAACGATGATGAACGAGTATCGGGATCAACATAGAAGCGGTGTGGAGGACGGATAGGTGCCGATGCAGGAGCTAGAGAAGAATCAGACGCGATATCAAGAAATGTGGAGATATCCAAGTCAGTAACCTTCGTGAGAGATGTGGCCCGTGAGAAGGGAAAGTAGAGCTCATCAAACTGAGCATGTCGAGTGATAAAGACTCGAGAAGACTCTGGATCAAAACAACGAAAACCCTTCTGAACACTGCTATACCCAAGGAAAATACATGGTCGACTACGAGGTTCCAACTTATGTGCAGCATAATCCCGAAGATAAGGATACACACGACAGCCAAAAGGCTTGAAAGTATCGTAACTGGGGGGATATCCAAATAATACCTGAAATGGAGAAGAGTTAACGAGAACGACAGACGGAAGCCTATTTATGACATACACGGCAGTGGCAAAGGCATCAAACCATAGAGAGGCGGGAGCATGAGCATGGAAAAGCATGGATAGGCCAGTCTCAGAGATATGACGATGTTTACGTTCAACTCTGCCATTTTGCTGTGGGGTATAAGGACACGAAGTTCGATGATGAATACCATGTAAGTGCATAAAATCACGAATCTTCCCATTCAAAAACTCAGTTCCACCATCAGATTGAAATATCTTTATAGTTCGAGAAAATTGATTGCAGACAAAGGCATGAAAATGAACAAAGACATCATAGAAATCCGATTTAGCACGCAACGGGTATATCCAAGAGAAGCGAGAAAAGTCATCAACAAAGGCAACATAGTACCTAAAACCATCAGAAGTAGAAACAGGCGTAGGACCCCATAAATCACAATGGATTAAATCAAGAACAGCAGTAGAACGCTTTTCATTCAACAAAAAAGGTAAACGTTTACTCTTTGCCAATTGGCAAGATCCACAAAGACTAGGGTTTGGTAAAACTGAAGTAACAGATAAACAACCCTGCTTATTTAATAATGAAATAACTGAAAACGGGACATGCCCCAAACGTAAATGCCATAAATCAAAACTCGCTTTCAACCTCTTGACCCGAATCGCTGCAACCAAAGCTGGAATACCCCGATCAAGCAGATAAAGCCCCTGATTACACCTTCCCTGAGCCAGGATTTTCTTTGTGACCCGATTCTGAATCGCAAAGAACTTATCAGAAAATATGACATCGACAGGATAATCCGCAGTTAATTTGCTGATAGACAGTAAATTCTTGGTAATATGGGGTACGACAAGCACATCTAACAGCTTAACATCCTCAGATAAATTAGTGTTACCAATATGTGAAATATTCAAAACATTACCATTACCAACTATAACAGAACCGTTACCAGAATAGGACTCATGAGTGTCAAGAGCGGATAACTGGTTCGTCATATGTGCTGAGGCGCCTGAATCGAGATACCAGTCGGGTGTAGGATCCGAGACATTGCATGTTGAAGTAAATGCCTGAGCAAGGTGGGCAGCGGAGTTGGAATTAAGAGCATTCAAATATTTGGAGCATTTATCGGCGTAGTGTTCCCCGCGACACAACTGACACCTAGGAGGTCGACGAAATCCACCACCAGTAGAGTTGCCATCCCTCCCACCAGAATTTCCATTACCACCAGAATGTCCATTACCTCCAGAAAAACCAGAAGAGCGAGAGGAGTGTTGGGGCTGCTGTTGGCTGCGGTTTTGCGAACGAAGAGGCTGCCGGGGATTACTCGAGTGTGAAGGCCCATCGCGAACAGCAGAGAAAGCAGCAGGCGTAGGAGAGGGACCCTCCATGGATCGTAACATCATGTCAAATTGCACCGCCTGATGCAAGAGATCCCGAAACGCCGGGATCGGAGAGATGGCCATACGGGTATCGGCGAAACCCGCAAACTGAATTCCCAATCCACGAAGGAACCAATGGCTTTTATCAGAGGAGTCAATCGGGCGACCAATAGCATGTAACTGATCACAAAGGTGTTTGAATTTTCGCCCATAACCTTCCACGGATAAGTCGCCGCGTCTAAGAGATAATAACTCCTCACGTAGTTGATGTGAGCGAGAAGTAGAGGCATACACAGATTCAAGTGCCTCCCACGCTTGATGTGCAGATGTGCAATCAATAACTTCAGACGCTGCATCGGGAGAGAGGGAGGTAAACAGAACACTGAGCAAGCGTTTGTCCTTCAAACGCCATGTCTGATATTCCGGATTCGGAGTCGGTTCGGCAGTAGCAGCAGTAGCGGGCGCACCAGCAGGCGTAACAGGTGGAATGGTGGAGGGAGGAGATGGAGATGTACCGTCAAGATGGCCAAGAATATCGAAGCATTCGGCCATGTGAATCGTTTGACGACGCCACATAAGATACGTGGACGAGTCAAGTTTTATTTGCATCATATTGATCATAGTGGTCACCGGAAGGGGATCGGTGGCAGAAGAAGTGGACATCTTGTCGAGCGAGAGAAGAAAGGAGGGTACCAGTCCTTTGATATCACTCACCGAGAAGGAACAGGCGCTGGATGGAGGAGAAGTGACTGTTTCCGGCGAAGAAGAAAGGAAATAGATTAAGTTGCGGAAAAAAGAATTAGGGTTTGGATCGGTTATAAGGCTGATACCATGACAGAATGTGAATAACACATAAAGAAAGAATTGAGAGAAGAATTGAGAGAAGATCACTGCTCTCTGGTGAGCGTGTATATTCATATATATATACAAGTGAGATTACAAACAAACTCCCATAATTGTGGGAAGATTTGGTCAATATAAGATAAATCTAAATAAGAGAAAATATCTAAACAAACAATTTATGATTCTAAATTATCCCTATTAGCTCTCTTCTCGTTTTTGTGAGACGGGCCTTTCTTGATTTCGTGTAAAAAAATGATATAGTACATAATATTGAAGTAAAAAGTGATAGTCACTTTTGTTAAAAATATATTACTGAAGTATCATTTTTTACTTAAATGTTGTCACTTTTTTTACAAACATATAATGTGACAAAAAAAAAAAAAAGTTGTTCAAACCAAAAAAATCTGTAATATCAGTAAAAAAATGATCGTCTCACCGAAAAAGATCCGTACGGTCTCACATGAGTTTTTGACTTTCACCATTCTCGTGTACTGAAAAATAACATTCTCGTGTACTCATAATTATTTTTCAATAGTCTATCTTGCGTGTTATGTTTCGTCTAATATTTCAATTTATTTGATCTGATTTAAATATTTTCTTAAAATTTATTTCTATTATTTGGAAATTAAAAAATCCAAATTTATACTTAAATATCTTAATTCACCACACAACTAATTAATCAAACATAAAAAAACGTTAATCCAGTCAAATCAGTTGATTGATTAAATTGAAACATAACAAGTAAAGTTTGATAAATACAAGAATTAACTTGTTAAAACTCAATTCGATTCGTTCACATCATGAAAGCTAGATGCTCTTGAATGAATAATGTCCTTTAAAAAAAAAAAATTAAAAATAGAGATGTGTCAATGTTGAGATGACACAAGTACAACGAATGTTTGCTTTATTAAACAAAGTAATCATCACCCAAAAAATAAATGAGACAAGATTCTGTAGATAACGATTTTAATTACATGAACGGGGTTTATAATTCTAAGTAATTTATTTAAAAAAGGTTCCAACTATGTAAAGTGTTTAATTTGGAACTCTAGCTGAACTTTATACTACCTCCATTTTTTAATAATAAGTAAAGTTTTCATGAAATTTATTGAAATTAAGAAATGTTGTGTATTGACGACAATTATACCTTTAATCAATAAAGAAGATCTTTAATTACATCAATTTCCTAAACTAAAGGAAGGACATAATTAAAACAAACGTATAAAAAATGTTAAAACATCACTTAATTGTGTATAATTAAAAAAGACTAAAATCTCCCTTATTAAAAATTGGAGGAAGTATATTGTATGCGAAATTGTTTATCAACACTGGACAAAGCCAAATATTTCAAGGGTTCATACATTGCCAATATTTGTACTTCCCCTATCCCGTGATGAGTTGCAAATAAAATCAAAATATTTTGATTAAGTAATAATTTTAAATATACAAAAATATTATAAAACTATTTATTTTGTAAGTTATTTTTATATAGTTACACGTGCTAGGCTAGACTCCACAAATCAACATTAGTTCATGGAAGGCTGCTTTTATAAAAGTGTGAATTCCATTTTCAACAAGGGTAAAGAAAAATTAGGTTAAGGAAAAATACTAAATAAGAGTTGAAATGGTAGGTATGGTAGTTCAAAACAAGACACAATCAAACTGAAACCTTCCAATCATTTACAAAAGCTACTTCCAAAATTTCCCCCTTTTCCACCAATTTGTGGCCTCTTTTTAACCTCTCCTCCACTCATAAGTTAGGCATATATCTCATTCTTTATAATTGAAGCTTCTTAACATATGGACTACACATTTCTTTTAACTCTATTCATTCACAAATAAATATAAATGGCGTTTTAATATTATATATTTGTACACAATTTTAATGATGTTTTAACATTTTTATCTTTTTTTTTTTCATTTGTTTTCTTAATTTTAGTCTTCTTTTAACTTTAAAAACTATTTATAATTTTTAACTTACCTTTAAAATTTATAAAAATGTAGATTTATTTTTATTTTTATGATAAGCTAAAATCGTGAAATGTAGTAAAAGGAGTATTCATTAATTAAAAATAAATTTATCAATACAGTACATACTATTTTCTTAATTAAAAAGTAAAATTAAATTAAATTTCATTTATTTATGGATGATATATAGAGATTTTTATTTTTACCTTTTTGCTAGTCCCATGTGGGATAAATGTAGCGGTGTTTTAGTTCATACACTTTCCATGTCAACATTAACTATGGTTAACTATTATTATATACTTTTTTTTTTTTTTTTTTTATGGAAGTTAAATACTCATCCATTTTTTTCCTTCTCCATGACTCAAAAACCCAGGACCTAACGCCTAGGTAGTGGTGCTCTAACCCTATCCCACTTTGTCTATTATTATATACTCCTACATTATCATAATAAATGTTCTTTTAGTGATTAAAAAAAATAGAACTTAAAATTTATACTCCCTCCGTCCATGAAAAGTAGTCCCATTAGCCTTATATTCTTTGTCCACCAAATGTAGTCTCATACACTTTATGAAAACTATCACCCTTCAACCATCACTTAATTACTCAATTTGCCATCAACTTTATTCACAAACAATCACTTTATTCACAATGGACCCCACAATACCCTATAATACCCTTATTTTATCTACTTTATCTACCATTTTCTTAAAACTTGTGTCCACCCTCCATGTGACTACTTTTGGTGGATGGAGGGAGTACAATTTTACCCTTAATCAATTCATATCTCTCTAATATTCTCTCAACATATTTATTTATATTTTCATTATAATTTAAACGAGATAAATTAGGAAGAAATAATGTGAAAATAAGTAAAAAGACTAATAATTTAAGATAAATTTAGAGTCTAAAAGGACATTTATTATGAGACAAAATGAGTAATATTGATTCATGTGTCAATTTTTATTTCCCGTCATGTGTATGGCAACAATTAAATTAACAAATGCATACATAATTATGAATTCCTGGAGTATATAATAAAATACTACTTATTTTATTTAATTTTAAGTATTCATGCTGTTTTCCTTAAAAATATTTTGATGTTTTATTTTGTATTTCACTACATGTAATACATCATGTCACTCACGTAACTGGTTTGCAACTTTCAAGCAGTATCAAGCAAATTTAATTATGTATACTTTCGTAGTACTGTGATACTCAAATTTTAAGAGTCTGCCAATGATCCCCTGGAAATTTTATTATGAATAAATGTACTGTAAATTTTGAATCAAGCATCATTGTAGTTCTTAAAAAACAAAAATAGTATCGATGCATTGTAAATAAAGTTTATATAATACATTTTCATTATGGAATGGAGTGGTTTTAAATTTTTAATAGTTTTTACAACTGTTAATTTTTCACACACATATATGATAACACTCTAAATATGACCAAAATCTTGCTAAATATTTTCCTATTAGCTAGTTAATTTCCACTAAATGTCTCTGGATTTTGAACTCGACTTTGACGATGACTAGGTGGAGCTTGCAGACTACGAATCAACATTCGTCTTCTCCACCTCATCGCCTCCACGAGGATTGAACTCAAACCCATCGCCACACCAAATCCCGTGAAAGTAGCCACAAGGATTGATAGGACTGCTTGCATGTGGACCTACATATGATTTCAACAAACTTTGTTCAATACGCGACCAATTCAAATTCCAATTCCCGAAATAATACTTTGAAATGGAAAGAGTGTCTTACCAAGTTGTAAAAAATGTGAGCAAAAAGAACTACGAGGGCAAATTGAACCGATGAATACATCCACACAAATCTTCTCCCCACTGAAAACAAACATAGCCCTTAAGTACCTCTTTAACTCAAAATTAAAGTAGTTTCAAATAAAGAATTTTACGTGTTGTGAACTAAGTTTGTACCCATAGTCGAAGAAGTCATTGATGCAAGAAGGCCAAGCACACATGAAAATGGAAGCGAAATCTCAACTGCATTGCTACCCATTTTTCCAACCTGTATTATGAATTCAGTGACGGATCCAGAATTTCAGTAACATAATAAGATCATGTACATTTTAAATGCATATGAATGAGAATCATACCAAAAGCTGCTCGAGGAAACAAAAATAGCCGAGCATACCAACAATGACAAGAATGGGTACTTCATGCCAAACCCTGTATCCATTGACCTCGATGCTCGGACTTGCATCGAAACAGCTCTGGAAACGCACAAGTGTGACTGGTAAATTCCTAACTTCAGTCTTGCAAACTTCACAAGTCTTATTCCCTTTAATTGCGAACCATTTTAAGGCGCATTCTTTATGAGCCAGAGCAAGTTCCCCTTTGCAGCTGCATTCCATCTTCAAAGTCTCGCCTCCTTCGCATAATTCAACGAAGCAAATCCGACAAACTGCTTCCTCTTCCGGTATATCTTCTTCTTCGCCATCCCCCTCATTCGTTTCTGCCAATTCAGAAACTAATTATTAGTACTACATTAGTGATAATAAGAAAAGTAGTTGAAGATTAGAAGAAGAATTATATTACTCACCATGTTGTTGTGGATTTGATGCTTCTTCTTCATCTTTCTTTTTTTTCACCCTGGGAGTAGTGGGAATAACACGAAAGAACGAATCCGTTTGCTTTCGGATACTCCTATCTCTGGTGATTACTGGAACAGAGAGTGATCTTTTCATGCACCTAGCCCCTTTATTAATCTACACAAGAATCATTAATCTTAATTAATTAATTTAATTTCCATCTGTGTATTTGCACTTAAAGAATGATTAGAGTTACAACTTACATGATGTGGAGTACGAGAGGAATCAGGGGTGAGAGTGGCAATAGGTGTAACGGGTAAGGATATTGTTTTGTTCATTCTAGGGGTGAAAATCTTGGTTAATGACCATGCTTCTGAGTTTCTAGTCGTCCCCTGTTTTATGCTTGACTTTGGGGGGAGTGATGATTTGCCAGCTCTGGCGGATCCGGATCCGGAGGATCCGTTTAGGAGAAAGTTGACTCTTTTGGGAGTCGGGGTTGGGGTCGGTGTAGGCATATTTATGTGAACAAATTCTTGAGGAGGTAGTACTGATCTAGTAGGTATTTGCAAGGAAAGGTTTGATTTTCTCCACTGTTTGGTACTGTTGGATGTTTCTCCTGCTTCTGCCATTTCCATTTCCAGCTGATGGATACACAAAAACAGAGTTAAAGGCAACAATACATGCATGGATTTTTTTTCAAATTATGTACTAGTAGTAGTAGTAGTAAATTAAAAGGAATTTGAAGGGGTTTTGTTACCTTGTTAATTGGCACAACAACATCATCATGATCCATGGCTTGATAAGGAGATTGGTAAGAAGTAAGAAGATAGTAGTGTAGGGAGTATTAAAAGAGTAGAGTAGAGTGGAGTGGAAGGTGTGGTGTCTGTCAATTTGAAATATCCTCCCAAAGTGCGAAATGGGGCCTAACTGCAACCATGGAGGATCGGATCGGATCAACACATTTTTTAAATGGGGCCTAACTAATTATGTGTATTTATATAATATAATTCATCCGTCACTATTTAGATGGGACATTTACTTGTTTAAACGTAGTTTAATATATTAGTATTAAAAATGATAAAATAGAAAGTATGAAAGTCTTTGGAGTAATGAAGTAAATAATAAATATTGTGAAAAATAAAGTAGAGTAATGAAAGATGTAGTTTAAAATGAAAAAAAATATTTTATTGACAAATAAAAAAATGATGAATTTAATTTGGAACATTCATTTTTTAGCAAATACCCCGTCTAAATTGGAGTTGAGGGGGTAAGTATCACAATAATTTGCATAGGTAATTGAAGAAAAAAACATTATATATGCTATTAACATGAGTTTGTGACTTTATTTATTTAAGAAAAAAACACTAAAGTGGAGGATTTGTGCTTCGATCTTTCATCTCACTGTAATTTTTTTTTTTTTTTTAAAGTTGATCTCACATGTATAATGTTTTCTCATTAATTTGAGTATTTTAAGTTGATCTCACATGTATAATTATGGATGATTCTACGTTATTAAGTTGTTTTTTATTCCACATCGATTTTATATCAAAATTATTAATTGACATTTATCATGTAAAACTATGTATTTGGTCGTAATTATACTAACTTTTAATTCATTCTCACTGTATTTGAGAAAATCTTGGAGTACAATATTTAAGAAATCCTAAAATCCTAGCTAAGTTATTGTGCGTAATCACATCAAAAGATTTATTTTTATGTATCAAATAATTCGTATTTTCTCCGTTCCACATATATTGACTTATTTTTATTTGAGTTCATTCTACATATATAGATTTATTTTATCTGAGTCGACCTACTACTATTATTATATATATATATATATATATATAATATAATATGCTTCTATATATTAAATGATGCTAAAACTTATATATGTTAATAAAGGATGTTGTAAAAACATAATGGTATATTTTAATCTTGATATAGTATAGAGTCATTATTGAAATTAAAATGTTATGTTATTATTGAATGAATAAATATGACGGGTTCTTTCAATCGCACCCGCCTAGTTATTAAATAAAATACAAGTCAAGTGTGTAATTTAGAATACAGAAAACATTAATTTTTTGGACCAAGTGTGATCCAATGTGTCAAACAGTTTTTCTTGCTAGCTAGGGTTGACTTTGGTCAACTACTTCTCTTTTTCAAAATTTATTTATTAATTGTTGAAATTATGGGTAGGCAAAAAGTTATCGTACCCGCATTTGCCTATTCCTAAATGAAATATCTAAGATGTATTGGTGTTTTTTCAATAATAATATGAAATAATAGTAATACATTTAATTGAAACAATTAATACCCATAAAAATAAATTAATTTATATAAAATCTCCTTATTTGTTCACAAGTCTTCTAATCCAAAACACAGTCTAAAATAATCAAACAATGATATGGAGTTTTTACTATTGAAAATAAAGAGAAAAATAAAAACAATGATATGGAGTTTTTACTATTGAAAATAAAGAGAAAAATAAAGAGAGAGATTATTTTTTTAGAAAAGTTTATAATTTATTTTCATCATAGTGGCAACAATAATCATTTCATGTAATAATTATCAGCATTTGCTGACATGATTTTATCAATCATATACTTTTCGCAATTATACAAAGATTTGACCTGTATCGTTCGTATGATAAAAAAGAACATGTTATTCTCATTTTTTTAAGCAAAAAGGACATTTATTAATTCTATGAAGAAAATGTTTTCAGAATGTCATTCATGAAAATTGAAGGTTTGATCTACACATGAGAGTTGAGACTATCAAAGGGAACAACTGATATAAAATAAAGAATTTTAGACTAAAATCTATCTGTGTAGTAAATAAAATATCCAAATGTATAAATATCTTCCCAACCTTTCTTAATTTTGATACGAGGGGATCTAGCTAGTCGATTAAATTGTCACTTAATCAAATTATATATTTAGAAGAAATTATAAAAGCAAGATGAGCATAATATTTTATTTTTTTTATGTTTGGGAAAATATGATAATAATCAATTCTAAATTAGGGAAAATGCGGCACGGTAGATATATATTTTTAAATTTTTAAATATACTTTAAAATATAATAATGTATAAAATTATTTTCAATTACGCTTAATATTACGGGAGTTTTGCACTAATTATTTTAATAAACTTCAAAAATAAAAACCACACGCGTGCTTAAATTATAAAATATGAATTCTTTAACATATTATATAAATAGAGTTGTTAGGACTAGTGTTATGTGAAATATTTCATACATGCATTTCATACTAATTTGATCAAATCAAAACCCTAAGCTCATTTAGCCCAAAGGTCAAAGTAAGATAATTTAAAAAAATTCGCAGGTCATAAGTTCAAATTCAGGTTATCCATAAAATTCACGGGTCGCAAACATGTGGTTTACTACATGACCAAAATATTGTTACTATAAGGTCAAAAAATTACCACTACAAGACCAACAATTTAATACTACATGTCAAAATATTCTGTAAATTCATCCAAAAAATTAACTGTCCAAAATATTTTTGGACATGTAGTAAATACGCTTTTGACCTTGTAGTGATAAAATTTTGGTCTTATAGTAACATTGTTTTAGTCATGTACTAGCCGAATAAGTCAGAATTATTTTAGTAATTTTGCTCAAAAAAATAAGTTTTCAGAATATTTTTGGACTTGCAGTAATACACTTTTGGTCTTGTAGTAACAAATTTTATGTCATGTAGTAACAAATTTTATGTCATGTAGTAACATAGTTTTGATCATGTAGTAAGATAGTAATATTTTAGAATCAATGAACATAATATTTTAGTGGATACTACACTCTCTCTAAATGGGCGAATCCCGTAATCTATGGCGGCTTCCACGATCAACGGCGATCTGAGAATCGGCGATCGGAGATCTTCCCAAATCAATCGGACTTCGGCTAACCTTGGCTCCCAAGCGGCCTTTGATGGCTAATCTTACCCCCTTTTGGGGGGATTTGATCGTGATCCTTTTCTGGGGATTGATATGCCCTTCAATCAATTCAGATCCACCCCCCAATATACACCGATCTGGCCCTATATAAAGAGATCGTATGATTCTCCACCACCACCAACTCAAGCTATACCTCTACTCGCAATACCCTCATCAATACTCACTACAATGGTGGAGGAACTTAACACCTTGTGGGAGAAATTCACCCTGACTGAAGCAGAGAGTGTTGAAATCGTTCTTGACGAATCGAAGTTTTTCGACCAACGCACTGCTCTTGTAGGCAAACTTGCCATCAAGAAGAATTTGGGCCCCGCTGAAATTGAACTAGCACTGAAACGCATCTGGAGGCTTTCTTCCACTCTGAAAGTCACCATGATCGACGAAGGCTTATTCCTCTTCGACTTTATAGACGGAGAAACCTGCGACCGCATCCACGAACGCCAATCGAGGAAATTCAAGGGCACCATCCTGATACTGGAGCGACTGAAAGGGGATGAGAGACCCTCAAATCTGCACTTCTCAAGAGTACCCATGTGGATCCAAATCCATGGCCTTCAGATCCAGTTTATGACTTGAGATGTGGGAGTCCTGCTCGGATCGACGATTTGAGGAGTTATGGAGGTCGACTGCTTACCAGACGGAACAGCCTGTGGCCGATGCCTACGGGTCAGAGTAATGGTGGACGTGAGTACCCCTCTTGCTAGAGGTACTGTATTGAACATTGGATGTCGGCGCATGGCCGTTTTCTTCCGGTACGAGAAACTACTGAATTTTTGCTTCTTTTGTGGAAGGATGGATCATGTGGCAAGAGACTGTTGGGAACCAAATCAAATTGAGGGGGCCGAGCCTATGGACCGTGGATGAGAGCGGAAGGGCAACGAAGTGTCGATCCCAATGACGTCATAGCTTGTGTGGATAACTGGGATAACTCAAACGAAGGAGAGGAAGAGAATACTGATGATGTAGAGAATGGCTTATCCGTGGAAGACCTGGAGGAACACAATGACGGGAGAAAACGAATCTGGAAAGAAGATGCTCGAACTATGGGGGCACATAAGAAAATGTGCGTAGAAACTGAAACGGAAAACACCTTTGAATCAACGGCGGAGGCTGGGGGACCCCAGCGCCGTCGATAGAAATGAGTTGCATAAGCTGGAATGCCCGTGGTCTGGGAGGACGACGGGCATTCCGAAACTTGAGTCGCCTTGTGGCGGAACACTCCCCTAGTTTACTTTTCATTACTGAGTCAAAAGTATCTCGTATTGATTGTAATAAATGGATACCACTATTAGGTTTCGAAGATTGCTTTGCTGTTGACGCCATTGGGCGTAGTGGTGGTCTTATTTTGCTATGGTTTAATAATACTCAAGTTTCACTCTTGTCTTTTTCTCCGGGTCATATTGATAGTATAGTGATGGTTGATGGTCTATGTTGGCGCTTCACTGGCTTCTATGGAAACCCGAAACAACACCTACGCCACCATTCATGGGAACTACTACGGAGGCTCAGTACTTCCCAAACCCCAAACACTATTGGATGGGTCATTGGTGGGGACCTTAATGAGATTTTCTTTGATTCTGAAAAACAAGGAGGAAATCCCAGGATGTCCATCCATATGGAAGCACTTCGGAACACTTCTTATGACATAGGATTATCAGATTTGGGATACCACGGACCCAAGTTTACGTGGATAAACAAAAGGAGGGGGACAGAACTTATTATGGAGCGCATTGATAGATTTTTCTGGCATGCACAAACTGGAGAGAAGAATTCACTAATTCGAAGGTGCTGCACCTTGAATTCTATGGCTCTGATCATCGAGCCATTAAACTTGAAATTAACGGATCAAATGACCGAAGCACAAGCCGACTCAGGAGACATCGTAAGAAATAATTTACTTTTGAAAACAGCTGGCTCCTTGAGGACTCATACCAGGACACATTACAAGCAATATGGAATGAAGCGAAACAGTGCCCAAATATTACAGAGCTGCTGGGATCGATCCGGATAGGGTTGGGTAACTGGGCGAGACTTTCAGTGGGTCAGTTGGGCAAGAACATTAATAGTACTCGACGAGAACTCAATGAGCTTTATAGTAGGGATCGTGTGAATTGGCAGGAAGAAGATATCATCAGATTGGAGACCAAGCTTGAGAAGCTGATGACAAAGGAAGAAATATTCTGTCATCAAAGATCCCAAAATAATTGGCTAGCATATGGCGATAGGAATACTTCCTTTTTTCACAAATCTGCTTCAGAGAGAAAAAGAAGGAATTGCATAGTAGGATTACATAATTCTACAGGCCAGTGGTGTGAAGAACAAGAGGACATCACTCGAATTATTACAGACTTTTATACAGACCTATTTGCATCGAATGGGCAGAGTACGGAGGACATTGACTTAGTTACAGCAACGATACAGCCAACAGTAACAACCGAGATAAACAGCATCCTAACAACACAGTTCTCGGTCGAAGAAGTTAGGAAGGCACTATTCGACATGCACCCCAATAAAGCTCCGGGACCAGACAGATTCAATGCCATGTTCTTTCAAAAAGCCTGGGACCTAATTGGCGGGGAAATTTCGACAGCAATACTACAAGTGTTGAACGGTACAGGTGATTTAAATCAATGGAATGCCACCATCGTTTCCCTTATCCCAAAAATAAAAAATCCGCGCACGATGAAGGACTTCAGACCCATAAGTCTTTGCAACGTGATATACAAAATTGTTGCACGAGCTATCACCAATAGATTTCGGCTAGTACTTGGAAAAATCATTGATCCTAACCAAAGCGCCTTCATTCCAAGTCGCTTAATCTCAGACAATGTCCTACTTGGGTTTGAATGCATGCACTGGCTTCGCCACAACAACAGCAAGGGGGGTTATGCCGCACTCAAACTCGACATGAGTAAAGCTTATGACCGAGTGGAGTGGAATTACTTGGAAGCGGTTATGACAAGACTGGGATTTGCAACAAAATAATGTGACCTCATCATGAAATGCGTTAAATCAATGTCTTACTCCTTCAAAGTGAACGGAGAGATCAGCAACAAGATTAGCCCGACTAGAGGTTTACGACAGGGAGACCCTATATCCCCGTACCTCTTTGTCCTTTGCTCTCAAGGGCTCTCTTCACTACTCACTCAAGCGGCAGATACTGGTAACATACGAGGGGTGACAGTGGCTAGGGGGCACCCATGATTTCCCACCTATTCTTTGAAGATGACAGCTTGGTATTCTTCCGGGCTTCAAGAGGAGACTGTGATACTATAAAGCAATGCCTGACGATGTACGAGAGAGACTTGGGCCAAGTAGTTAATTATGATAAATCGGCCCTCACGTTTAGCACCAAAACAAGCGAGACAAATGTAGACGAGGTCAAAAGATGCCTAAACATCAGCGTATGCCAGGGCCATGAACTATACCTAGGGCTACCTGCTTTCACGATGCGGGGTAAACGAATGCAATTTGGGTATATTCGAGACAGAATAGCAAAGAAGCTCGAGAGCTGGAAATTCAGAAACTTTATAGAAAGCGGAAGAGAGGTACTCATTAAATCTATTATCCAAGCAATTCCAACCTACGCAATGCAGTGTTTTCGAATCCCTACTACAATTTGTGATGAAATAGAATGGATGAGTACTCATTTTTGGTGTGGAGCCCTGGAGGACGCATCCAAAATACATTGGAAAGACTGGAACACGTTGTGCCTAGATAAAAGCAGAGGGGGCCTTGGCTTCAAAAGATTGGTGGAATTCAACAAGGCGCTTTTGGCGAAACAACTATGGAGATTCATAGCGTTCCCCGATTCGTTGGTCGCAAGAGTGTATAAAGCACGGTACTTTAAACACTCGGATGCTTTAAGTGGCACGGTGGGAGCAAACTCCTCCTACATATGGCGATCACTATGTTGGAGCAAAACAATTCTAGAGGAGGGCCTAATGTGGAAAGTGGGCAATGGCGAATCCATCTACACCAAATGGGACGCTTGGATCCCGTCGGTTGCAGAAGGAAAAATTAAATCCAATATCTCCTATGATGGCAATACAAGAGTGTCCCGATTTATCATCCAACACAACAAGTGGCATACAACTGAACTAAGTCGCAACTTCCTACCTTACGAGGTGGAAGCTATAACGTGTATCCCAATTGGCGGGTTAGGGAGGAATGACACCAGATATTTGCACTGGGATAAAAATGGGATGTACTCCGCTAAATCAGGGTACAAACGAGCTTTAATGGAGAACAAACCAGTACCTCAAGAAGCTGGACCTTCTTCGACCTCAGAATCGGAACAAAATTGGAAGATGATATGGAATTTGAATGTGCCGCCCAAGGTACGCATTTTTATGTGGAAAATCGCATGGAACATTATCCAAACTGAAGCGAACTTAGCAAGACGAAGGATCCCAATCAACCCGGGATGTTTCTTATGTGGCAACCCTATAGCCGACTCTACCCATGCACTAATCTACTGCCGACCCGTTAAAAAAGTATGGAAGGAATGTGGCATGTGGCACTTGCTAAAGCAAGGGAGACTACTGCCTCTCGAAGCAATTGTATGGAAGATGTATTCTATGGTGGACACCCAAACTTTTGAGTAATTTTGTCTACGACTTTGGACCGTCTGGAAGGAGAGGTGCTCGATCAAGCACAACCAAAAACAACAGCCCGATCAACTGCACGAGAACCCAGTCTTCTCAACAACGTGGGTGGAACCCCTCCTCTCAAATTTCCAAAACTTGAATGATGTATTGAAGATACAGAACCCACAAGAAAGAAAAGCTGAAATTCTGAAACACTTCAAGGAATACCACAAATGCAAGTTGATTGTTGATGCCTGCTTTGATGATATTACTCGTAATTACTCAGTTGGGTACGCGGTGCTAGATGGCAACAACCAGATTGTAGCTGCTGGGGGAAAGAAAATCCAACCAACGGGGACGGTGTTAGGCGCGGAAGCGACTGCCGTAAGCATTGGAGTCCAAATATTCACCAGGCTAGACAGAGGGGCAGTGAAGATATTCACGGATTCGACAGACACGGTCAAGGCCTGCTCAAATCCCTCTAAATTTTATGGACCAGAGGAAGATGCAATAGGTAGAACTCCGAAGATCGGTTCGTAGCGATGGCGTGGAAGGAATACATTATTTACCCAGAGCGAAGATGCTTATTGCTCATAAATTGGCGAAATTTGCTCTAACCTCTCCATTTCCTCAAGCTTGGAATGGAGTAGAGATCCCATTATGGGTTAGAGAGTTGGCTCAAGAGCTTGTGAGAGATTTGTAACGATATGACCTATTTTCTTGTCAAAAAAAAAGATAGTAATATTTTAGAGCGAAAATAAATATTATAATTAAGGTTGACCCGCTTTGACCGCGTTGACCCACGAATTTTGACCTAATTGGTTAATATTGCATATAAATTAAATTTCAACTAGTGTCCTCGGAAAAAAAAATCAACTAATATTTGAAAATTAACAAAGTAACATTCCAATGTTATCTTAAGAGATTATTGACCCAAAGGTTCATAATTAACCCCTTTAAGTGTTAAAAAGTACTTGTCATATTTTTTTCCATTTATCAATACAAAATTCCTCATAAAATATCTTAATTACCCTTTCCTTTCGAATTAGTTGCCTGCATTCTTTTTCGCCCCCATTTTTCTATCTCGCCTGCAAATCCGCCATGTCAGAGTGTCCCTTCTCCGATTTTCAAATTTCAAATATATATGGGTTCTTCTTGTATCATCTCCTTGCAGCGTGTTCGTCCGCGTTTTCATTTGTATTTTGGGTGTTATCGGCTTCCCATTTTCGGAGTAGTCGAGGGTTTCAGCAAATTCCATGAACGATATGCCGTCTTCTGTGGTTGCTACAGTGAATTTCATGGGTAGGTTCAAGCTTTTATCCTTAACTGAAAACAAAAATTTCTCCGATTTTCGGCGTCAGATTTATGGTACGTGGCCTGAATTGGATACTTCTGATTTTTCTTGCAGCTTTTCAGTTGGGAATGTTGTGGATTGCTTTTTGGGTTGTGAGGATGATTTGAAAATTTTGGTTTCTTTGTGTAAGCATACATCTCAATTCGTTGTTGTGGTCGATGTCATTAAAATTGCCCCATGTCCATCCCTCCCTAGTAGGATTGATGCTCATATTGAATCCCATAATAGCCCCCACTCTCGTGTTTTTAATTCTTGTGGGCCTTTTGAAAATTTAGGTAATGGATTCATTGAAACTTTTGATTCCATATCCGGGGGGTCTAGAAGTAAGCCCAGAAAGTATTGTGGTAATAAAAGGAAAGTAGGGAATGTTATAAATGAAATGGAGTTTTCTGGCATTCTAGTTTTTTATGTATGTCCAATAGAGAAGAAGAAGTCTTATATATCTGATGCTTGGGCTTTCATCATGAAAGATGGAATTGGGGTCGAAGTTAGAGGTGGAGCTCCTGAGTTTAGGCAAGAGCTTATAAAGTATATGCTTAAATTGGAATATCAATTTAAATACGTGAGAAACCACAGTAGATACATTCATGCAGTGTGTAAGGATGATATAGGGCTTATAATCTGTGATTGGTTCATCAAAGCCAAAAAGAGGACTTTAAATGACCACTTTGTTGTATATCAATCTAACTTAATTCATAGATGCCCAGGTAGTTTAACCACTCTGAAAAAAACTAGGTTGGGTACTAGCATTCTGTCTTCATTAGTGATAGATAAGGTGAAATCAAACCCCACAATTAGTGGGAAGACTGTTATGTAGTTGTTTAATCATGGTTATGGTTTTGATATTCCTTATTGGAAAGCTTGGCGTAGTATTGAGTCAGCTCGCAATGATGTTTTTGGTGGATATTACGAGAGCTACGACCAACTTAGATGGTACTGTGAAGCTATACAAAGGACAAACCCCGATAGCCTTGCTGAAATCGAGAAAGATAATGAAACTAATCGTTTTGAACGGTTATTCGTTTCTTTCAAAGCTTCTATGGATGGTTTTCACCACTGTTGCCCATTGTTATTTATTGACGGGACGTTCTTGAAGGGTAGAGCGAAGGGCACGATGCTTATAGCTACTGCCAAAGATGGAGATAATGGTCAGTATTTGAATTATTTGTTTTGTGTTCGTTTAACTTTCTCCCCAAAATTAACATGTTTTCATTCCTTCTAATTTCTCTCCTTCAGGCCTGTTCCCCGTTGCGTATGGAATCGTATCTTTAGAAAACAAAGAGAACTGGAAATGATTTTTGATCAAATTGCGCGATTTCATATACCACGACAAGCAGATCATGTTTATTTCCGATAGGCACCCCGGCCTAATGTATGCATTCGACGAAGTCTTTCACACCCCCGTTCATTTTTTTTGCTTATTCCACTTGCTTCAGAACCTGAAGACTAAGTTTTCTAGTGGGTGGACAACGGCAAATAGAGAAGAACTTAGTGACCTCTTCAAAGAGTGTGCATACGCCCCTACCCGAAGCATTTTTCATGAAAAGGTTGCTGCCACTACATGAAATTTGAGAAATCGCGATGAAAAAATTCGTCATAAAAACATCATTTTTCGTCACAAATGATGTTTGGCGACAAAAAAAAATTGCCGCAAAGAACGTCACTGTATGAGCGTCACAATAGATCAATACGATGAAATTTGGATTCATCACCGAATGTCATCATTTGGTGACAATAAATGTCACTGTCATTATACATTTCATCTATGGTGACATATAAATCGTCACATTTGGCATTAAAATTTCGTCACTTAATATGATATTTCGTCACTAAAAGTTAAATTTTACGCAACGATTTGGTTTATCGCCACTAAAAAATAACTTTTTGTGACGATTTTCCATATATTACCAACATTATAAAATTTTAGTGACATAATTTTTTGTCACAATTTGATTAACTATTTCGTCATATTTTATATAATTCGTCACAAAAAAAAAATTATTTTTCGTGACAAAATGTTGTTTGTTGTTATATGTGTGTATATATAATGACGAAAAAATTTATCACTAAAAATATGATTTAGTGATAAAATTTGTCACTGTCACTAAATGATGTGGAAATAGTGACAAATATTTTTGTCATTAATTTATACTCCACTATGTAGTGACAAAAACGGTGGTCATCATTAAAAGTTTAGCAACAGTGACAACACATTTTATGTCATATTTCAAATCTTTCGTCATGAAATAATTACTCTATAGTCACTAAAATTTGGTGTCATTATATATATATATATATATATATATATATATAGGTATAATGACGATACATTTCGTCACAAAAAATAAGACATTAGTGACAAATTGTTCAATGTCTTTAAATGATGTAAAAATAGTGACAATTTTTTTTTTTGTCATAAATATTTTTTGAATGGTGAAAAGGATATTTGTTACAATTTTTTATAACTACAATAAGAACCTATGTTGTCATTATTAATTAACGTGCAATAAGAACCTATGTTGTCATTATTAATTAACGTGCAATGACAAAATATTATTTTATCATAAAAGTAATACATATTGCGATATATAATTTGTCATAAAATGATTACAATTTTCATGATAAATTAATTTCAATTACTAAATGTAAGAAAAAAAATTATAACAATAATAACAAACTTAAAGATAAAAAATAATTTTGCATTAAAAAAAAAATTCATTCAAACATTTAGAAAGTAAAAACTAACAAAAAATAAATAAAAAAATCTATCACTACGTACATTAAACCAAAAAATAAAATTTATAGTTTTATCCCTTTACCACTCAAAAAAGCCAAAAAAATTTCGATATCTGCACCTTGTGCTGCCATATTTGCATTCAAAACATCCACTTGCGTCTTGAGTTATTGCACCTGAGCTTCAGACTCTTGCAACTTTTCTTCCGTGTCTTTTTATTCTTCTTGCAAGTGATTTGAAGAATCGTATAGTGTGTTGCGTCTACTTGGAGGTTTTGGACCATAACCAAGACCTTTTATATATCCTGTTCCATGACCCAACACCTCCAAGACAATCTCATCTACACCTTTTTCAATTCCGAGCTCAATATATTCTTGTCGTTTTTTTTTCACCGGCTCCTAATAATTAAGCATAAAAAGAAAGTAAATTACCAATTTTAGTAATAAAACTAAATCTTATAAATAAAGAGATTATTTTGTTTAATATGTGTCTACCGACATGCCCAATTTTCCTTTGCCTCTGTGGATTTCCAACCATTTTTCTCTGAACTTTGTGTACGCTCATACAAGTCAATTCGGTCACACGGTTCTCCATCTAACTCACGTTCAGAGTACAATAAAAAATAAGTTAATACTTGATCATACTAGCCAAAAATTAATAGTATAATCATTACACACTGAAATATAATAAGACTAATTAATATAATTAGAATACAGAAACATATCTCCACAACTATCCTCATCAAATATAATGACAAACATCAATTCATGTTGGTTTCAATACATAATTCATAAATTCATATAATTTTGAATTTAACAAGAATATGTAGTGTAATTTCTTTGTTGATTTTGACAAGGATGACCAATCCAATAATTGGATGCACACAAAATTAGTATTTCTTTCTAACACCAAATATTACATACAAGCAACATGTGTCAAACCAATCATAAATGACTCCAATATTACAAATTAAAATATATATACATACTCAAAAAATATAGAAATCAAGAATGTTATTGTGTACTCACAATTTCATGGTTGACAACTATAAAAGCCTTTCTTCCAGATGTATGTTTGCATCTCAGTTTTTTCCTGTTGCTTCTATTTACCTCACTTCTATGCTGCAAGAGCATAAAATAAGTCAATTTAGGAGTAAGTGAAGCACCAAATATTTTAATTAAGTTGATAGACATACTCATAAATAACTGAGTTGTATTTATAATATTATTTTCTTGCAATTTACAATAAAAATTACCTTGAAATTATCTGATGCGAAATGATCGCATAGTTCTTCCTAGTTATCTTGTCTAGGACAGAAATTGGGTTTTTTTTATTCTTTGCCTCTTGTAAAGTTGAAAACTTAAGGAAGTGTTGATGCAAATTATAACGCTTTTGTCCAGTACTGCTTTTCATTCTGTTGACCAAGCATTGTTTCACACCAGGGGCATCGATATTCACATCCATGTGGATCTACAATTCACATACAAACATGCACATTAGATTACAAGAAGGTGAAAGTTATAAATTAGACACATTTAATGTTTAACTCATACCTGTAAATGGTCAAATCCTGGCTCAAATCCATTGGCCTCGTCTATTTCTTTCCATTTCTTGGGTATCAGAATAACATCCCTAGTTATAACACCAATCTGACTGGCCAGCTTCGCGAATTCATCTCCATTTATAGGTCTCCCGATTGATGGATCCACATTAATCTTAATTTTTTTATTATAAGTATCAAAATACTTCAAGATTCCTTTTCCAAATGTTTTACCTTGACTCCTTTTCTTGGAACCAACTACTACATGTGAACAATAAAATTTTATTACAATACATAATTTTCCATAATATCAAAAATGAAATTTTAACACATTAAATAAAAAAAATATACATTTACTTGTTGTTGCAGCAACATCTTCAATTGATGCATGATGAATGTTCTCTATAAATGGAATTTCAAAGGATTCTTTTTCAGGTATTTCAAAAGTTTGTGATGGAATTTGGGAGGTTGCAACAGCTAAATTTGGTGGAGTAATATGTGCACCTCCTTTCAATTGTTGAGTTGTAGTATCGTGTTGGCCTCCGGTACCACCACTTTCCTTATTGAATATTTCTTTAATACTTGTTCTAGCAATGTAGTCGCGTTTTTGTTTCAAATTTTTTGTACCTCCAGGAGCCATATAAAAAATCTGGAAGAGAGCAATCACATCAAAAAAATAAAGTTAAAGCTAGTGATGCACTAACAGGTTTATCGCATATCGAAATAAATGAAACAATACAGTAATGGTGGATGAGGATAACCAAGAATTGAGAAGCGAAATAGAACTTAAATATGAAAGTTAGGCCAAGAAAATTACAAAATGAAGCAACCAATATGTATTCACACTATGTGTTCTTGTGGCTAATTCTCTTACCCGATTTTGCAATAAAAAAAATTCTGATAAGAAAAAAGGATAAATACTAATTTTATATGATAGGTTCATGACTTTCACAATTATGGAAAAGTGAGAACTACAAAAAAATGTTGTTTATGCTCTTTCTAAAGTGCACACTATTTCTCCTACAATATGTACTCTTTGTTTAGAGTGTTTAGTAAATTAGCATTTTTCTAATTAAGCTATATAAGTGGCTGGATCAAAAGTTTGAAAAATTAAGGCGAAGTTAATTAAGGCTGCCTCAACCTGAACAACCATTTTTGCCTTCTTTATTATCTCATATAAACTTTGCATTCCTTCAAAAATTTTGTGTTTTTATAGGACAAGACTTGTTCAGTAAATAATTAATTTGTTTGTTTGAATATAGACTCTTCCGTATTTTAAACAAAGTAGCATAATTCTCACCCCCCTTATTAGGAATCTGTTTGTATAGGACTAAGACATGTGCAGTAAATAATGATTTTCCCACGATTGAATAATTGTCATTCAATATTTAATCCATAATTTAACTCTTATAACTTAATTTGCACTTGAGTAATTCATATAGTGTAGAGCAACTTAATCTGCACACTATTTCTGATTGTACAATGCCCATTAAGCATAGATCTAAATTGTAAATGTGCAGAGCTTCTATAATAGTGATTACCTTAAATGAAAAATATAAAACCACATAATTACCCCTTGTTGCATTTTAAGGTGGATACGAGATATCTAACCATTTAATAAAGTGAAAACTATGTAAACATTCACTTCGTTTTTTACTTGGCCGACTTTCTATGTAAAAGGAATCATTAGATATTAAATGATTTGATTCAGCCTACACTTCTTATACTACAATCTCTGATTTGCAAAATGGATACACGTTACATTAGTGAAAATATGAAAAATCTAACAATTCTAACAAAAATAAAACAAAATTCAAGTTTGCACTTCAAATCTGATTCAATCACAGAGATATAGGGATCCTATATGTACATTTATTTTTTCAGAACTTCTTAAAATCACGTATTATAAATATGACTTTATGTGAAAAAAAAGCATGTGTAATTGAGATGATTAGAGAGAGAGAGAGAGAGAGAGAGAGAGAGAGAGAGAGAGAGAGAGAGA
Organism: Galeopsis tetrahit; assembly: GCA_963675135.1. Taxonomy (NCBI): domain Eukaryota; kingdom Viridiplantae; phylum Streptophyta; class Magnoliopsida; order Lamiales; family Lamiaceae; genus Galeopsis; species Galeopsis tetrahit. The sequence goes on along the minus strand of OY776122.1, from coordinate 61,654,219 downwards.
GAGAGAGAGAGAGAGAGAGAGAGAGAGAGAGAGAGAGAGAGAGAGAGAGAGAGAGAGAGAGAGAGAGAGAGAGAGAGAGAGAGTAGTTACCCGGGAATTTGCTCACAGAGAGGAGTTACTTGAGACGTGGAAGGGTTTTCACTCTAAATACTAATTTTCTCTGGCGTCGCCGTGCAAGGGTTGTCTCTATGAAAAAGGAATCGACAATAGGGGAGGATTTTTTCTGTGAAGAAGGAATCGACAATAGGGGAGGGTTTCACTGATTGGAGCGAAAAAAATATATATATGTTTCATAGTTATTTATATATATTTAAAAAAAAAAACCAAAAGGTTATATTTAAATAGAAAAAGGAATTAACATATATGCATTTTTTTATAGCTAATTTAATTATTAATCAAACGTTGATGGATGAATGCACAATTAGTAGGGCTGTAAACTAAATAAATAATTTTAGTCGATTTTTATTCATTTCGAAATTTTATTATTTAAATTTGTATAAAAAATTTCTTTTTGATTCGATTAATAAAAAAACTACAAATACAAAACTATAATATTCAATTTGATATTCGTAAGTATTCGATTATAATTATAATATATACACAAATATATTTTTAAATGTATATTTGTGTCATGTCCTATAATATTATTTAAATTATTATTTTACAAATTTTCTCTATAAAATTTCGAATCGAATAGTATCGAATACAAATAAATTTCGATTTGAATTCTTGAAAATTATTAATGTTTAGAATATGTATCAAAAAATTCGAATCGAATAATATCAAATAATAATTCGAATTGAATACTGAATCAAAATTATTATTAAAAAAATAAGTGAATACGAGTATTCGAATACTTTATTGAATCGAATCGAATACTGCAGTATTCGCTTCCATTCGATTTGTTTCCAACCCTAACAATTCGACACTGTTAAGAGCAAACCATGTAATCATTTCTACTATATGAAGTAGAATTTTAGGGTGATACGTGATCAACAGCGTGAGGTACACACTGATTGATTGATGGTCTATGATAAAATTAGGGATGAACAACAATCAAAATTCGCTGATTCACGAAATACGCGTAACTATTACTCAATCTTCGGGTGCCACATTAGATTTCTAGTGATCTAGCTAGGTTACTTTATAGTGATATGAGACCAACGAAACGAAGTATGTTAGTGTCTGTTCACTAACCGAGTGTCGATTCAATCAGTTTCACTATAATATGGTTTTTTGTGATCTAAATTATTTTACGGATACGAGACTTATGAAATGAAGTAAGTTAGTGTTGATTCATCAATTCACTGATTAGTTTCACTATGTATAACATGATATTCAGTAATCTAGGTTATTGCAAAAGTAGGCATGTCAGCTGTAACAAAGCGTTACAATATGTTCTTATACTTATCAAAAGCTGCTGGAAACAAATTGAAAGTGCAAGCCCGAGCATATTACTGCTGCCCAACTATCATTCATATCAAGTAGCAAGTACCAAATAATCATTTATCCAATGTCCGATCTCGTAATTAAATTAGTACCTTACAATATTATATTTTTTGTCCAAATATTACCCTAATTTTACAATATTAATTCTATAAAAATTGTAATAATTAACAATATTACATTATGTGAGGAATATTCTAAAAAATACAAAGTATTCTAAAACAAAATTATATATACTCTGTATATACTTATATATTTTAAAAGATATAAATAATTTCTCTTTTATCATGTAAAGGAATCAATTGGCTCGAAAAAATTGGCGGTAGTGTTGGAAAAGATTTGAGAGGCTGGGAGAATAAGGAGGGAAACTAAATCCCTAATCCCAAATCTTGCGCTAAAAACTATTATAAATCCCACACTCATCCTTAATCAACCTACCATCATAAATCCCACACTCATCCTTAATGCCAAATCTTGCGCTAAAATCAATCATAAATCCCACACTTCCAAATCTTGCTTTAAAACCATCATAAATTACAAATCTCAATTTTGTTGTTCTGCCTTGAATTAGTGTTCTTGAATTGGGACTGTGTTCTTGAATTACAGATTTGTGTAAGCAGTTTCTTGCTCTTCCTCTAATTATGCTATCACACGGTCTTGTTGAATTACTTATTTTGAGAATGCTAATTTAAATATATATAATTGCCGAATTCTGGGAGAGATTAATGGTGTCGTTCTGAACCATTGTTGAATCTCTGTTTTAACGTGTTTAGTAAATTAGTATTTGTCTTCTTTTTTCTTTTCTTTTTTGATCAGGCAAAGAAAATTATTAATACTAGAAATTACATGAAATAGAAGATATAACATTAAGTTAGAAATTACAAGAAAATGATTTGGTACTAGATCAGGTACCATATTAGTTAGAAAGGGGAATTTGAGATCATGGCAAACATTAAGTAATTAAATACAACACCCATACTCAGATTGTACTCCATATTCAGATTGTGCTTGCGTCCTCCATATATCTCCTCGCTCTTTGTACCACTTTGTAAAAGACGATCTTTGTATATTTTTGTCATAGTAAATTACTCCCTCCATCCATGAAAAGTAGGGACATGGGGATGGGGCACATGTTTTAAGAAGAAGGTAGATAAAGTAGATAAAGTAAGGGTATTGTAGGGTATTGTGGGGTCCATTTTGAATAAAGTGATTGTTTGTGAATAAAGTAATAAAGTGATTGTTTGTGAATAAAGTTGATGGCAATTTAAGTAATTAAGTGATGGTTGAAGGGTGATAGTTTTAAAAAAGGGTATGTGACTACATTTTGTGGACAAAGAATATAGGGCAAATGTGACTACTTTTCGTGGACGGAGGGAGTAGTATTTTTCTAATTAGGTTGTACAAGAGGCTGGAACGAAAGCTAGAAAAATTTAGGTGATGTTAATTAAGGTTATAAATCCCACATAAAAAATCTTGCGTTAAAAACGATCCTAAATCTCAAATCCCAATTTTGTCATTGTGCCTACACGGATGAATTGGACTGTTGAATTGATGTTCATGAAGAATCGCGTTTGGGGGTGTAAGTTGTTTCTTATTCTTTCTCTAATTATGTTATCACACGATTTATTGAATTACTTGTTTTGAGAATGATAATTTAGAGACGTAATTGCTAAATTATGGGAGAGATTAATGGTGCGTCATTCTGAATCATTGTTGAATCTTTGTTAATTTACAGTATTCAATAAATTAGTATTTGTCTAATTAGACTATATAAGAGACTGGATCAAGAGTTAGAAAAATTAAGACGAAGTTAATTAAGGTTGCCTCAACCTGAACAACCATTTGTGCCTTCTTTATTATCTCATATAAACTTTGCATTCCTCCCAGAAATTTTTGTTTGTATAGGAAAAAACTTGTTCAGTAAATAATTAATTTGTTTGTTTGTATTTAGTACTTTAAACAAAATAGGCATAATTCTCAACCCCTTATCATAAATCTATATGTTATTTGTTTGTTTAGGACCAAGACATGTGCAGTAAATAATAGTTTTCCCATGATTGAATAATTTTCATTCAATATTTAATCCATAATTTAACTCTTAAAACTTGATGAGTTGTTTATGCTCTTTCTAAAGTGCACACTATTTCTGCTACAATTTGTACAATGCCTAGTAAATGTGCTGATCTACTATAATAGTGATTACCTTAAAGTAAAAATCTAAACACCACATAATTAAGCATTGTGGCCTGGAATACTAATCCCTGAATGATGTTGATTTTGTAATAGGGAAACATTGTTAACGTCGTTTTCGCACTCATTTAATTATGTTGTGCATCTGTAATTAAGGGTATTCCTTATGCCCTTATTGTGGCTGCAATAAAAGGTCCACTTTACCTTCGTAGAGAAGGCAAATAATTGAGGGAAGTAACATTGGATGAAAGACAATCTATTTATCTGCGTCTATTAATTTACTACTAATTCTCTCCTTTTAAGGTAATTCAATTCAGACAGTGCTTAAATAACTCCCTGCATTAAAAAGATGATGCATACTTCTATAGTTGGTTCATGAGAATCATGACATAAAGGTTATTTGAGTATGTAGTGCTTTATTTACTCTTTGAAAGTGTGTGCTGGGGTGTATAAAATTGTTTAAGTATAAGTAGATAAATGTTGCACAGAATGTTGAGACAAATAGTGCAACACTGACTCTAACAGAATATCAGAAATAAGATACACAGCGGAAGACTTGAAACACTAAAAACAAACGAGACACAATGGAAATACTTTTAACATAGATTTTATAAATAAAAATCTATGTCTGCCTTATGGCGTAAAATCAATACTTATCTTCAAGTACAAATGTTGTGTGAAATGTTACAACAATAACTTTCACAACGAAACTATAAACGAGGCAGGTGCCAAGTCTAGAAAATGAACTAAGTGTATAAATTATACACTGTCGAAATGCCTAGTCTATCTAATGATTACACTCTCAATAGATAAGAAGACACACAGTCATACGGGTGGTATACAACGTATGAACTAAAATGTAGAACTATTGGCCACAATTTCCTAACAGGGATGAACGCTCGGTCTAGGATATTGATCGAATTGAGCACACTGAATTATGAAGCCTTCAATGGGTATTTATAGATGTGGGATACGAATTCTAGAGGCTTCCACATTGAGGTCCTATTTTTTAGGAAACTCAACTTCCACAACTTCCATGATCTTTCTAGATCCTTCTAGCATGCTCCAGGTCGTTCCAAATGCATCTAGACTGTTCTAGCATGTTCTCCAATGTTCTGGAATCTTCCAGGTTCCAGATCCTTGTAGAAGCTTCTAGATCCTGCCAGAAATGCGACAACATTTAGATCAACATTTAATGTAGCATTTCAGAAAAGACTTAGAAAAAAATCTCGGAAGGTCAAATTTAGATGTTGTTGATAATGTTAAGACATTTAAGAATTAACAACATCTACAATCTCCCCCAATTTGACCTTTCGACTACAACACACCTGATGCACATATATTTCTATACATACTCAGTTTTATGTACTTAGTTGAGGTTGACATCATTGCTAAGCACTAGTCAAGACAATACCTGTTGTAATCGTTGGATCAAATCAAATGAAGATCAAGGATAATTTCATAATGATCCGTGCCAAAGGATCAAAACTATTTTATCCAAAATAGAATAAGTATAAAAACAAAATAAAAAAAATCAGAGAAAAGAGGAGTAAACAAAACAAAGACTCCAGCAACCTGCAGTAAACACATGATAATTTGTAAACATATTAAGCAAAGGCAGTAAACAGATATCATCAAATGTAACCATAATTTAAGCAAGTTGCAACAAATAAACAAACTAACATCTAAGAAAATAAATAACAAGTGTATCAGAATTTCAGAATACTTAAACATTAATTACAGAGATTGAACTGAATAAATGGCATATATTGCTGTGGTAACAGCTGCAGCATCAACTTCCTGCACAATAGCCATTATGATATATTCAGATCTCCCCCTGTCTAGCTTGTCCCTGTTCATCAGTGTAGATCACCATACAGGGTCTCCATCTCAGCATCTTCATCATCAGCTTCATCCACAAAGTAAGTAGCAGCAAGATGTGCAACTACATCAGTCACAGCAGCATCAGGTTCACCACCAGCAGCAGTAGGAACTCCATCATCATTCAATTCTTCAATCACCACATTTGAATTTGATGGTGGTGGTACTCCCCCTGTTGTAGGTGAAAGCATACTGGTCCACCTATCCTTTAGGAACTGGAGCTCATCAATAGTTTCCTGCAAGTGCTTGAGCTGCAATTTGATGAATTCCTGTGAAAGATACACATTACCAGAAATGTTGATATGGATGTTCTCAACATTTGGGGGTGCATTTCTCTGATGTGTTCTGGAAGGGCCTGGTTGAGCAGAAGTAGAGGGTCTGGAAGATCTCTGTGGACTATCAGTACCAGGAGCAGCTATGGGCAGATCAATGATTCTGTCCCCAATCAATAAGGCAGGAGCAATAGCAAGTAGTGGCACTCTCCCCCTCAAAACATCAGTCTTCTTAGCAGTGAAGCCATGGTGCTTCAGATAGTTTGAAATCAAGACTGGATAGGGCAGATTTCCTTTCCCAGTAGTTTTCCCAGTAAATTTCCTCATATGGTGAAAGATAGTATGTCCCAGATTGAACTTCTTAAGTATAGAAATCCTATACATAAGAATGGCTTGGTCTCTTGTAATCTTAGTGGTGTTGGTAGTGGGAATCCAATTGTATATGATCAGCTTATACAAAACAGAATGTAAGGAGGTTAAGTGTCTAGCTAGCATCTTCCTAGTCCACTTAGTCTTTCTACCCCCTGTGATTGTAGTAATCACAACATCCATATCTGGATCATCATCCTCATCAACATTAGGAGTGTGCAAGAACTCATTAATAAGTTCTGGAGTGAATGGCACATCCCTCCCCCTAAAATTAACAGTACCATAAGACCTAAAACTTCTTTTTCCATAACTTTTCTTCATACATGCATAGAATTCATAAGACCAGTTTGTAAGAAAAGCTTCACCAAATGTAACAGCATTCAACAGATTTCTATCCTCTAAAAACTTAATCATCCCCTTACTATCAAAATCAGGCACATTAATTCTTTTCTCAATCAACAGCTTCCTCTTAGAGTAAATTTCTAACCTTTTCTCAACATAATTAGAGTGATCAGATATACCTTCACTTTCTTCCTCAGAAGGTAGTTCCTCATCAGGATCAGTGTCTCCATCATGTGCAGAGGAGCTTTTGGATGAGCTCTTTGCTTCAGTAGATGAGCTCTTTGCCTCAGAAGATGAGCTGTCCCCATTTCCACCATCATCAGGTTCTGGTGTGGACTCTTTTGCAGCAGCAAATGACTCAGCATTCTTCTTAAGAGATTCTTGCATGTCTCTTAGGCAAACATTGAAATCAGAATCAGAGTCTGATTCAGCAGGTTCTTCTTCAGGGATCATCTTGGCCTTCCCTTTGCCTTTGGGATCAGCAGCAGCTTTCTTCTCAATTGGTTTCTCAGCAACTTTCTTTGGCTTCTTTGCAGCAACAGTGGCAACTCCAGTTTCTTCATCAGAATCAGTGAACACTTGAATGGGTTCACCAACATCAGCTCCAGCTTTCTTCTTCTTTCTCATGGATTCAGAGTAATCCACACGAGTGAATACACGGTACGATCTCCTTCTTTGTACAGGGCTTCTCTGTCTTTTCCCTTTCTGCGCATTTTTCTTGAAGGGAATAGGAGCAGACTCTTCAGAAAGTGAGAGAGATGAGTTTGTACCACTGTCAGAAGCTTGGGCGTCCTCCATTTCTTCATCCTCAGAATCGGATGCAGCAGTAGCTTCTCCTTCAACAACGGTTTCGACATGTTCCTCCGTTGAAACTGGAACAGTAGGATTAGGGCTTTTTGTTGCAGCAGTCATTTGAGCAGTTTGATCGGCCAAATAACTTGAGATATCCACAGTGATATCTCCAAATTGCATTACGGGTAGATGCCCGGTAGTTCAAAGAGTTGCAGACACTTCTTCGACAGCTTTTGTAAACTGTTCAACGGTCGAATCTTGTGGGATTTGGGTAGTTGTTGGAACAGGAGCGGTTGTTGATGGGGTTGCAGAGACATTGGAGTCGGCATTTGAGGAGTTGGATTGTTGTGAAGCCATTGAAGCAAGAATTTCAAGGGAGTTTTGGGCAGTTTGTTTGGAAGTTTCAGAAATAGAGTGTGAGTGAGAGTGAGATTGAGGTTGGTTTCCAGCCATTAAAGGGACGGTTTGAATTTCGAGGCACGAGGTGGGAGAGTGTATACAACAATTTTGGGAAATACACGGCCAAACACAATTTCTGCAAGAAGTGTACTTAACAAAGCTCGACAAAAAACAATTAGCAGCATAAATCACAATTTTGAGTTTTATAGGGAGAATGTGTTTAGTTGGAGGTTAACTCGATTAATTCCAGAAATAATGTGATAGTGCTCCACATTTTTAGCCACAAACTTGATCATGGTTTAATTAGTGGGAAAAATCCATTTTATTAATTAATTAAATAATTAAGAAATTTCTAGAATAAAGACTAAGTCCAAGCATAATCTGAAAAATAAAAAACGTGGGTTAGTTATATAATTGAATAAATAAAATAAATCTCAATAAATAATTAAATAATTACTACTTATAAAAATAAATTCGAATCAGGCAATGTTGTGCTCAAAACTGTTACAAACACCTCAACACGGTTTTTACATGAATTTGCTTCATTTGTGTTGCACCATAATTTTTTTATTTTTGTGTTATATCATCTAATTTGTATTGATCCATTGTTCCTGTAGAGTACATCGTAGTAGCGAACTCCGTGCCCCATACTTACTTAATGGATTACAAATATATTGATGTTTTTACCAAAGAATCACCTTTTGAAAAGAAGGCATCGTAGTAGTGAACTCCGTGCTCCATAGTTACTCAGTGATTTGGTACATCTTTTAGTATGCTAATAACATTCTCATTTTTATGCATTTGAGAGGTGTAAGACATGTTTATTTTTGCACTACAAGGTTCTTAGATTCGTAGATATTTTACAAAGGAATTATTTGACTAAGTAAGAAATAAATTCAACTTATATAAATTTTACAACCCATGATGTTGTCCCAAATGCTGACGCATTTGTGACAACATCCATCCGAATTTTTCAGATAGTGCTCATCCCAAGAGATTTCCTCAAGATTGAGAATCTCTCATGGTCTAATGCCTTAGTAAAAATGTCAGCATTTTGTTTTTCAGTAGGTATATACTCCAACTTCACAATGTTCTTCTCTACTAAATCTCTCATAAAGTGATGTCTTATGCTAATGTGCTTTGTGAGTGAGTGTTGTACAGGATTCTTAGAAATGTTAATAACACTAGTATTATCACAAAAAATTGTAAGTATACCATTCTCAATACCATAGTCATGGAACATCTTGCTCAGCCACAAGAGTTGTGTACAGCAGCTTCCAGTAGCTATATACTCAGATTCTGCAGTAGATTGTGAAACACAATTCTGCTTCTTGCTGTGCATGAAACAAGATTGTTTCCCATGTAGAAACATCCTCCACTCGTACTCTTTCTATCATCTATATCTCCAGCCCAATCAGCATCACTGTAGCCTATCAGAATGTTGTTGGTGTCCTTAGTATACCAGATTCCAAGGTCACTTGTACCTGCAACATACTTGATAATCCTTTTCACAGCATTCAGGTGAGATTCCTTTGGATTAGCTTGGTACCTAGCACAAACACACACACTGTACATAATATCTGGTCTACTAGAGGTTAAATACAGTAAACTACCTATCATGGATCTATAAAGTGTTGGATCAACATCTGTTCCAGCACTGTCTTTGCAAAGTTTCAAAGAAGACCCCATATGAGTTTTCATTGGTTTTGAATTCTCAAGACCAAATCTTTTAACCAAGTTCTTAGCATACTTACTCTGGGAGAAGAAAATACCATCACTGCATTGTTTGATTTGAAGACCTAGAAAATAGTTCAAGTCTCCAACCATACTCATTTCAAATGTTGCAGTCATTGCCTCAACAAATTTACTCAACATTTTATCATAAGTAGAACCAAACACAATGTCATCAACATATATTTGAGCAATTAGTATATCATTTTCAGTGTGCTTAATGAACAAAGTTCTATCTGCCTCTCCTCTAATAAATCCATATTCCAAAAGAAAGTCAGTAAGCCTACCATACCATGCTCTAGGAGCTTGTTTAAGGCCATATAATGCTTTCTTAAGTTTATATACATGATCAGGATACTGTGGATCTTCAAATCCTATAGGTTGTTCAACATATGCTTCTTCATTTAATATGCCATTTAGAAATGCAGCCTTTACATCCATTTGATGAAGTTTAATATCAATAAAACATGCAATAGCTAGCAGTAATCTAATAGATTCTATCCTAGCAACAGGTGCAAAAGTTTCATCAAAATCAACTCCTTCAACTTGGGTGTAACCTTGTGCTACTAACCTAGCCTTGTTCCTAACAATATTACCAGATTCATCAGTTTTATTCTTGAATATCCACTTTGTTCCAATGACATTAGTATGACTAGGTCTAGGAACAAGTGTCCACACTTCATTTCTTTCAAACTGACCAAGTTCTTCATGCATAGCATTAATCCAGTTTTCATCAGTTAAGGCTTCTTTAGCACTCTTAGGTTCAATTTCAGATAAATAGCATTTAGCATTTACAACATTACACATAGAAGACATGCATATTGTTCTTACCACATCTACCTTGTTTGATCTTACTCTTCCTCTTGTTTGCACTCCAACTGTAGCATCGCCTATGATCTGGTCAGAAGGATGACTTTTTCCTATTCTTGAAGAAGGATTTGTTTTGGGAATGTACTGATCATTCTGTGAATTTACAGCTGACAGTTCTGTAGATGTTGACCCAGATGTGTTAACATTTGGTGTAACATTTTCAGACTTCAGTGTATTCTCAGAAGTGTCAGTAACCTGTGATACATCTTCTTCATCTTTGTCATCTGTAATACCTTTATCATCATCAAACACAACGCTAACAGATTCTTGAACAGTGTTAGTTCTAAGGTTATAAACTCTATAAGCTTTACTATTTCTAGAATAGCCTAAAAAGAAACCTTTATCACTTTTAGAATCAAACTTATGAAGTTGATCCCTATCATTCAAAATATAACACACACAACCAAATACATGAAAATATTTCACATTAGGTTTTCTGTTGTTCAAAATCTCATAAGGTGTTTGATTAGTTCCAGAACGAATAAAAACCTTATTAATAATATGACATGCAGTATTCAATGCTTCTCCCCAAAATTTCTTAGCAAGACATTTGGATGTAAGCATAACTCTAGCCATTTCTTGTAAAGTTCTATTCTTTCTTTCAACAATTCCATTTTGTTGTGGAGTTTTAGGAGATGAATATTCTTGCAAGATACCCTTTTTATCACAAAAATCATTAAACATGCTGTTTTCAAATTCCCTACCATGATCAGTTCTAATACGGCCAACTTTCAAGTTAAACACATTTTTGAACCTCTTATAAAGAATTTTAAATGCAGCAAATGCTTCAGATTTGTCTCTCAAAGACTCTACCCAGGTATATCTAGAAAAATCATCTACCACAACTAAGGAATACGTCTTTCCTCCAATGCTTTCAGTTTCCATAGGACCCATCAAATCCATGTGCAGTAATTCAAAGCATCGATGTGTAGTACAATGTGACAGCATTTTGTGTGACATTCTTACCTGCTTACCTTTTTGGCATGGTCCACATACAATGGTGTTGTGAAACCTAAGTTCTGGAATTCCTTTTACTGCATCTGCTTTGATTAGCTTTTTCATTGCTCTGTAATTTGCATGACCCAATCTTTGATGCCATAGAACATTTTCATCATGTTTTGACAAGTTACACATATTTGTTCCAATAAGATAGCAATTATCAGCTGACCTAGTACCAGTCATGACACAAACTTCATCTTTATTAAGAACATAACATGAATCTTTATCAAATTTCACATGCAAATTATCATCACAAAGTTGACTAATGCTAATCAAATTTGCAAGTAAGCCCTCAACATTTAATACATTTTTAAGCTTAGGAAAACCTTCAACATTCAAAGTTCCTTTACCAACAATCTTTCCTTTAGAACCTCCACCATATGTAACACTACCACTATTCAAGGTCACATAATCAGATAAGAAATCAATACGACCTGTCATATGTCTAGAAAAACCACTATCAAAGTACCGTTGACCAAGTAAACATGCTTTCAAGGAAGTGTGAACAACATTACAAGTAACATCAGTTTTTCATGCAGTAAGGAAAAATATGATTAATTATCGAAAAATAATGACAGACAAACTTCTTTTCAATATTTTTGACTTTATGAAAATCTGTTTGTGCAGATGTTACAACAAATGTTCTAACATTTGCCTTCACAAATTTCACAGTAATTTCAAAATTCTTAGAAATAGAAGTTGTTTCACCATCATAACATATACCACAATTATCAGATTTACCAAATAGCTATAACATATATATCAGAAGCAATCATATAAAATTTTATGAAACTTAAAGTAGAGGTGATAAATTTCTCCTTCAGTTTACCAACTTCAAAAAATCTCTTCTAAAATGTATGACATCTATTGGTTACATCAATGAAAGCCTAACAAAGTCATGGGAACTGTAGGTCCCTAAGTTGAGTTAATATCGAGGAAAGCTAAAGAAAATGTCTAGAGGGGGGTGAATAGACTTTTCTAAAATCTTTCGATATATCAGAATTACAATGTGCGGAATACGAAATTAACAATGAGCCCAATTAAAGTTTATACTCAACTTAATTCGAGAACTCTGTTTTATGTATACTCAGCTAGTCTAGATCAGTTATGTAATTCAATTAACTAAACAATTAATCAATTAAACAACTAAACAAAACAGTAAAGTAAATCAAACACGAGATTTATAGTGGTTCGACAACTTGTCTACATCCACTCTCACAAACCCAGTTGTGATGTTTCCACTAAACTCTTCCAATCGAGTACAAGTGTATGTTCCTGTCTTTAAAGTCCCAAGAAGAAGACTTAGATCTCCAACAGACTATACCTCCAGATATGTCTATGATCTAACTAGAAATTTTACAAGTATCTAGCACCTTGAAATAATAACAAAACAAAAACTAAAAACTTCTCTGATCTTCAGTAGTAGCCTTCTTGATTCTTCACTTGTCTTCTGGCTTCTATCTGAACTTCAATCAACTCTGAGAGTAAACTTCGAATATATCTTTACTTTGAGTATGTAGATTTTCAGTGTATCAGTTCTCTTCAAATGATTACCATCATGAAGTATTTATAAACTTCTGAAATCAAGAACTAATAAGTTGTAACCAACTTTTCTTGATAACTACCTTCAACTGAATCTTCTTATATCCATATACGCGCTTCTTGTTGCAAATTAGTTATTCCATAACTAACTTTTATATCTTTAATTTTTCACGCGCTTTTAACTTTCACGTATACTTGTCTTGAGTAGACTTGTATGTACTTGTCTTGTCTTGTAGTCCTTCTGTCTTGAGTAGTATACTTCAATTCTTCTTGTCTGATCTTCCTTGTTCAAACAGTAGACTATACTAAACCTATCAAGACTATTACATTACATTAAGCTTTCATAATACAAGCTTAGTCAACTTATAAACTATACAATAAAACTAATCTATTACATATAAAACATCATGAGCTCTATACAACATTTAAATAGCTCCGTAATAATTTTAAACAAATACTGTAAACACATATGCAGTACTTATAAACTGTACTTATCTTTTCATGTGAACTTATGTGAACTCTACTGATTTTGTACAAGATGACTTAACTCAACTAGACTAGATCAGTCAACACTTAGAAAATATTCATACTACTTTTGGCTTTATCAAAACTTCATCTTTTATTCATCATTTAGGACTTGTTCTAGGATTCATATCCCAACAATTTCCCCCTTTTTGATGAAGCCAAAACTACTTGAATCTTTTCTCATAAGTAGACTAGTTAAGTAGTTACCTTGTCTTTTAACATCAAATAGTACTTTATCTTTTCATTCATTTAGAAATAGATCAGTAGATTACACATACTTTGAATAACAAACAAAAACTAAGTATCAGAGCAACACAAACTAATCTTCAAACAAACAAAAAATTAATCTGAAAGAATACCTCCTTCTGGATTTGGAACGCAGAATGCATCAAGGAGTCTCTTGTGAATTAGACCTATATGGTCTTCATCTTCAATCTTCTCTTTATCTAGCAGTTCTTCTTCGAATTTCTTGATCTGATTATGATCAACTCTTTTACCTGAGCTGGTCATAGGACATTTCCATTCAGGAAATTCAGGAACAAGTATGTTGAAGTTAGCACCGGCAGAAATCCTCAAGATTAGATGCCATAACTTCCTGTGTTGTCCTTCCATGAACCTGTCAAATAAAGAATACAGTTCATCTTGACTTTCAGCATCACCATATTTCCTTATTATCCAATGATCAAGTTCCCATTGATTCTTCACTTCAATCCACTCAGCTCTATGCTCATTATCTATGAAGTGATCAATGAACTTGTCTTCCATTTTGTCTTCATCAGCTTTCAACTTTTGCAGCCTTTCAATATGCTTAGTAATCTTCTTTTTACTTGCATAATGAATCTCATCATCAGCAATCCTTTGTTTCTTCTCAACTGTAGCAGTAGCAGTAGGCTCTTCAATATCCAGCTTTCTCTTAACTCGTCTGGTCTGAATCTCTACTTCAGGAGACGCAACAGCTTTGCCTTTATCTAATCTCTTCTGCTTTTCTGTCTCAGCATGCTCTAGATCTGCCTTCTTCACTAATCTGCCTCTTTTAGGCCTTCTTAGTTCTTCAATTGCAGTAGCAGCAGCTTTCATCTCAGGTTCAGCACTAGCAGACTTCACAACTTCTGTTTCAACTAGACTTGTCTCTTCCCCCTTTTTGGCTTCATCACTTGCCTTAAGAGTGAAAAGAGAAGTAAAGCGAGTCATTTCTTATTTCAAAGCTTCCTTCATGGCTTCAGCAGCTGACTCAATGTGCATCTTATGTGCTTTCTCATTACTCATCTCGTCTAGTCTATCAGTAACCAGTTCCAACTTCTTTGTACATGAAACTAGTTCATCTTTTAAATGAGTAGCTGTCTGTCGAAGAAGAGTATTCTGTGTAGATAACTCATTTAGAACATCCCGAGAACGCACCAATTGATCTTGTGCTTCCCTTCTCTGTTCATCAGCAATAGCAATTTTGACTCTGTAAAGTCTCTCCATTTTGCTTGACTCTTCAGCTAGTGATCGAGCAAACGAGATTGACCTCTTTTCTGATAAATCAACTTGTTTCTTCAGAAAATCTTCAAATTGAGCAAACAACTCCTCTCGGAAAGTCGAGTCCATCTTGTTGACTTCACCAACAAATAAGGCTCTGGATTTGTCAACAAGTGACTGATTCTGTTCAACTAACACATCCTTCAATTTCAAGTTTAAGAACTTGTCTATAGCAGTATGAACAACATTTCCTAGATCTGTCTTCAATTCATCCAGGAACCTTTCTGGAATAGCTTGAGTAGAACTGGTAGTTCCAACAATTTCATTATCAACGGCTTTGATCTCATCTTCATCAAACATTTCAGCATCCAAGAACTCATCATCTTCTTTACCAAGCATGAGTGAGTCGACTTCATCTCCATCACTTTCAACAGTTTCTTCCAATTGGTCTGAAGTCTGGACTGCTATCTCAGCTACTTCCGGCTTGATCTCGTCTTCCACCAGATCAGTCTGAGTTCCGACATCAAAAGCGAATACATCCTCAATAACACCATCCGGAATATTCAGCAGCCTTTTTACTAAATCAACCAAGGCTTTGCGAGGAAATAGCTCGGAGTGATCCTTAACTCCACTATTTTCTTTCTGTTCCATCTCCCAATCCATAAAGTTGGAGATTCCGCCCTTGCCTTGAATGACTTCAAAAAGATCATCCGTAGAAGACTTCTTCAATGCGAACCATGTGCAAATCCTGATTAGCTTCTCAAACTGTTCAGAAGCTGTGTCGATGTCAAGAGTTGAGAGCGTCTTCTGTAGATTCCGTGAAACTCGAGCACGAATCCTCTTTTCTCGTAGACACATCGGATAGTATACCAGGGATTCAAATCTAACATCAGACGGGTCCTGAGTAGATGGGGTCTCTAACTCAGCTGTTGCAGTGGCAACTGGCGTCTTGTCTGAAGTAGATGGGTTAGAGGGTTCACCATATTCTGGTGAAGGAGAGGGAGTAAAGGCAGTGGTTTCTGTGGGCTTTGATGTGGCTAGGTTAGGTATGACAACTGTAGGAGTATCAGTTGTATCTTGTCTGGGAGTGATTTGGAGATGACTGGCTCTAAGCGGTAATGCCGCCAGTACATGTGAGGTTGAGGATACAGGACGAGGCCTAGATCGATGTGATCTAGCCTTGGTTCGAACAGTAGAGAGAGAGAGAGACGGAATTGACAAAGATTGTGAAGATGTACCAACCTGGTGACTCGTCTCTTCCAGTGGAGGTGGAGTTCCAACTCTCACAAGAGTATACCTCTCTGGAACTTGATCACTCGACTCCTTCTCATGTAGCGACTCTTCATCTGATTGAGTCTTTTCCGAGTCGTCTGCACTGGACTCTGCTTCCTCAGACCCAGCTTGTGAAGAACTTTCTGAATCCGCGTACGGCAACACTTCAGATTCATCAAATTGAACGTGCCTAGGAGCAGCTGGCCTTACAGCAGCTTGCTTCTTCAGTGCTTCTTTCTTTAAATAGAACTTCAGAGGATGAAACGGCTTTCCCTTGCTCCAAGTAGTCTTGTTGGGCATCAAAATTGGGAGTAAGATGCTCAGCTTGTTACCATATCCAACTGCTTGAGATACTACCCAGTTCCTAGTATCAACATCCACCCTAACACTCTTCTCAAAGTGCATCATCCTGTCAGCTATCAACTTGAACCAATTACCCTCAGTAATTCCATCATAAATAGCTGCCATAATCCTTGTTTTGACTTGAGTAACTGAGTCATGAGACCCAGTGGCACATAGAAGCATCTTGCTTGCTATGTCCAGTAGAGTGCGATACTTTTCCAATAATTCACCCTTCTTGGCTGTAATAGCTTTACCATCCGGTTTCAACTTCATTTTCCTCCCACAGAAGATACTTAAATATCTCATCTCCTGTCCTTCAGCGTACTTTTCCACATCAATCGTTCCGATGGGCAACTTCAATCTTTCAAATAAAGCTTCACGAGTGATTTCCACTCGATTTGATCCGATAAATGATTCGATTACATCTCCCCTTCTGCTGGCGTTAGCATAGAATTCCAAAACCTCTTTTTCCAGAACAACTTTAGGAAACGCCTCCAAGTAGGGTCGTAGACCGCATCTGGTACACTTAGTCAAGATTTCTGCATTGCCGACCGTATGATTTCCTTCGAAAAACAGAGATGGCTCAACATGCACCTTGTTGTCATTTATATATCTGCCTAAATCAAATGGTGCCTGAATGTTGGTGCTGATATCAAAGATAGATCGAATAGACATGTTAAATGATCTGTAACGAACAAGAAAGTAGATTATGCAGAAAATCACTGTTAGCAAGTAGTAGAGGAGTTATGAAACGTGAGGCAAGACGTGTGCAAGTGTTGGGTTTTGTTTGAAAACATAATTTTTGATCCAACGGTCAAGATCGAAGGATTAGATCCAACGGTTAAGACCTTTGGCATTCGGTTACGGAACCGAGACGAAAATGTGTTTTGATTTTGTAAAAATTGAGATCCACCTTTCCTATTGGTAGAAAGAGGAGTGTACTCATCTGACCTATCATATTCATATTTTGGCGCGAGATGAATGTGTACACCTCATTAACTAGGGGTGTATAAATCCAATTTCTAGGATTTTCAAATTTTAACACTATCAAATTACTTTAACATCTTTAATATGTTTCGAATAAACACTTAACACATAACCCATTTAAATCAAAGAAAGCTTAGCTTGTCTGTTCGAGTCCATCCAGAACAGATGAGTAGATCTAATCTTCGTAAGGCGAGTAAACTTAATTTCACAAGTAGAGTTCCCCCTTCGACTGTGCGTGTCTATTCTGAACATCGAACAGCTTTATGTACCTGTCTTATTTTGTACGACAGATAGTAGAGTAGTATATTTTGAATGAATATTAATTTAAGTCAATGATCAAGGTTCAAACAAGATGATTGTTACCAAACTAAAGAGTCAACATAAGGATCTTTAAGAAATCAAGGATTCCCCCTTAAATGTTTATTCCCTTAGTATTACCCTCAGCTTTACCAGCTTCCTCATCGGGTTGTTTGGTCAACTTATCTGATCTTGTATACCTGTCTGTTGAGTGAGTAGATGAGTGCTCTGTGCCTTTTGTGGTAATTTGTCTATTTCTCCTTTCTTCTTAGGACTGTACCTGTCTGGTTAGTACATTGCTATATACTAGTAGGATCAAGATCAATTAGTCCTAGACTAATGCATAATTCACGAAATCGGGTCTCAGCTAATGGTTTTGTGAAAATATCAGCTCTTTGAAAATCAGTATGAATCTTTTCCATGCGAATATCCTTCTTTTCTACATGATCACGTATGAAATGGTGTTTTACATCAACATGCTTACAACGTGTGTGCAGAACAGGATTTTGTGTAATGGCAATAGCACTATTACTATCACAGAATATAGGAACATTTGATTCACAAATATTATAATCTCTAAGCTGTTGAATAAGCCATAATAATTGACTACAACAACTACCAGCAGCCATGTACTCGGCTTCAGTAGTAGAGGTAGCAACACTAGTCTGCTTTTTCGAAAACCATGAAATGAGTTTTGTGCCTACGAATTGACAAGAACCAGATGTAGATTTCCTATCTATTCTACAACCACCAAAATCAGAATCAGAGTAGCCACTTAGAGATAAATCATCATTTGAAGGATACCATATACCACGATTGATAGTTCCTTTCAAATATTTCAATATCCTTTTAGTGGTTTCCATATGACTCTCTTTTGGATTAGCTTGAAAACGAGCACATACACCAACAGAAAATGCAATATCAGGTCTACTAGCAGTCAAGTAGAGTAATGAACCAATAAGACCACGGTAGTGAGTTTGATCAGTACATTTACCATTCTCGTCTGGATCCATCCTGTAAGTAGGTTGCATAGGTACTCCAGAAGATTTACATGTCTTAATACCATACTTGTCTAGTAGATTACGAGTATATTTTGCTTGATTTATGAAAATCCCTTCTGGGGTCTGTTTTACTTGAAGTCCAAGAAAGTAATTCATTTCACCCATCATAGACATCTCAAATTTACTTTGCATGAGTGTTGAGAAACTTTCACTCAGCTTTTTGTTAGGTGACCCAAAAATTATGTCATCTACGTAAATTTGGACGAGTAAAATGTCTTTCCCTTCTTGTCTTCTGAACAAGGTTCTATCTACCTTGCCTTTAGTAAAACCATTTTCTAATAGAAATTGAGAAAGAGTATCGTACCAGGCTCTTGGAGCTTGCTTTAGTCCATATAAGGCCTTCTTTAATCTGTATACCTGATTACCTTTGACTTCGAAACCTGGAGGTTGTTCAACATATACTTCTTCCGCAAGAATACCGTTAAGAAATGCACTTTTAACATCCATTTGATATACAGTAAATTTCATGTAAGCAGCATATGCAAGGAACAATCGAATGGCTTCTAGTCTAGCAACAGGAGCATATGTTTCATCATAATCTATGCCTTCAGCTTGTGAATAGCCTTGGGCGACTAGTCTAGCCTTATTACGAACAACTACATCATTCTCATCTTTCTTATTCTTGAAAATCCATCGGGTGCCAACTACATTATGATGTTTCGGTCTATCAACAAGTTCCCAGACGTCGTTTCGAACAAACTGATTCAACTCGTCTTGCATAGCAATGATCCAATTACTATCAGCCAATGCCTCATTAATGGTTTTAGGATCGATAGATGAGAGGAAACAACACCAGCAAAACAGAGATGGACTAGATTGTTCTTGCGACTCAAAGAGTTGTCGTCTAGTCTTCACACCAACAATAGAGTCACCAATAATATTTTCAGTATTATGCGCTGATTTCCATGTATTTCTATTCTTAACAATAGTACTATCATCTATATCATGTACGGTATCATGCATGTCAAGATCATTATCATCAGAAGATTTAATAGGAGTAGACGAGTCGACTAGTTTAGGCATGTCAACTGGTCTAGTAGAGTTACCTTGAGCACTTACCTTCTTCTGGTCATCTAACTCGAGAGCTTTCATGAATGGATTGTATGCTTGGACGGATTCATATATCTCTGAATCTTTGTCAGATTCGATAGTTAGCTCAGTAACATTCTCACTGATCTTGTTGGCAGACGTGTCCTGTTGAGATTCTTCGAAAACCACATGTGGTGTTTCTTCCACACATAGGGTAGAGTAGTTGAATACTCTGAATGCTTTGCTAGTTGAGGAGTATCCTAAGAATATCCCCTCGTCTGCTTTAGCATCGAATGCATTCAACTTGCTTTTCCCATTGTTATGGATAAAACACTTACATCCAAATATATGAAAATATGAAACTCTGGGTTTTCTACCTTTCCATACCTCATAGGGCGTCTTACCTAGTGCTTTATTGATAGCACTTCTATTTTGTGAGTGGCATGCAGTATTGATGGCTTCTGCCCAAAACTTCTGAGGCGTATTATACTCTGTCAGCATGGTCCTGCAGGCCTCCTTAAGAGTTCTGTTCCTTCGCTCTGCTACTCCATTTTGTTGTGGTGTCCTTGCTGCACTAGTAAGGTGCTGGATGCCACGCTTAGAACAAAATTCTTTAATATAGCAGTTAATGAATTCAGTACCCTTGTCACTATGGATCTTGACAATTGACTGATTCTTCTCAACCTGTAACTTCTTCAACAGATCAGGCAAAAGTGTTTGTGTATCACTCTTCTTGTGTAAGAAGACTACCCAAGTGAACTTAGAATAGTCGTCTACCACAACAAGTGTGTACCTTCTGCCGTTCAAAGTTGGAGGAGTTATTGGGCCATGTAAGTCCATATGTAGAAGTTCAAGAACTCTACTTGTTGAGAGGGATGGAATAGATTTAAAAGAACCCTTTACCTGTTTACCTTTTTGACAGGATGTGCATACATGTGACTTATAGTAGACTTCATTGGGAATACCTTCCACAAGGTAGTCTCTGGCTATCTTATTAAGAACTTTGAAGTTTAGATGACAGAGGCGTCTGTGCCAGAGCCAGCCAAGTTCTTTAGGATTCTTAGTAAGTAGACAGGTGTCCCTTGGACAACTGTTCCAGTTCACTATGTACACACTTCCTTGTCTTATGCCGACCAGTAGGACTGTGTGTGTCCTTTTGTCAATGATTTCACATTTGCGACTTTTGAACTGCACCTTGTATCCACGATCACAAAATTGTGAAACAGAGAGTAAATTGTATTTCAAGCCTTCAACATAGGAAACGTCTTGAATCTCTATGTCTCCATTCCGAATGTAACCAAATCCTTTAGTAACAGCATTGGAGCTATCACCAAATATCACTTTTGGTCCTTCTTGCTCATGGTAGCTTGATAAGAGAGTCTTGGTACCAGTCATGTGGTGCGAACAGCCACTGTCTATGTACCAAGTTTCTCCTGTTGAGCCACCCTTCTTGTATAGATCGAGTCGACCCTGCAATAGATGATATTACATAATTTAGGTACCCTCCTTGTTTATTGGGGTCCTTGGGGGTTAGTCGAGTTCAATGGAATCCAAATGTACATTGGAGTCCTGAACAAGTTTGACCTTCTGAGCTTTCGACCATATTTGTTGCAAAATAAGACCTTGTTGTCCCTATCTGGCCTATCAGTCGAGTTCGGGTCTACTCTTTGGAGATAGCCTTTTGACTTAATCTCTACTTGAGCAGGCACTTGTCTATGATAGTCAGAGTAAGGTTTGTATGCATTAGGTCCATACGGTTTATAGACATGTTTAGGTCTTTCTTCTCCTTTGATATCATATGACAAAGGTGGAGGATATAGAACAGCTTGTGTACGATATTTTGGACCTTCCTGTCTAGGTCTAGACGAGTAGAGTTGAGACTGCCTTATAAAAGGAGGTCTAGACTCTTGTCGTCTAGTCTGTACTTGTCTATTACTAGTCTCCTCGGGATACCAATCCTCGTATCTGACCTGATTTGGTCGTCCACGATTCCTAGTCCTTTGTTGACTTGTTTTAAACGGAACAGGCTTGTTGTTAACTTTCTTTTTACCTCCTTTGGTAATTGGAATGTTAACTCGAGCTTGTTTTGGTACAGTACCTTTAGTTGGAGTGTCAATATCGTATATCATTGGTTCTTTTCCTTTATCATTAGTCAAAGAGCTTGAGATGAAAATAGTAGGGTTCTTAGCAACTAGAGTAGACGAGCTTGATGTCTTAGCACCTATGCCTATCTTGTCAGCAGGAGCCCTATACCTATCTGACAATTCAAGGTTAACCTTAGATGAGTTAACCAGGTCAGTAAGTTTAAGGTCTAGAGTGACAACCTCGGTTTCTAAGAACTTATTACGTTCTTCAAGCTTTTTGAACTTGCTTTGTAAAACATTGAATTCATGTTTCTCAGTAGCATGTGTCTTAAGTAGATCTTGATACAACTTGTCTGTCAGTGCACACTTGTCTTTGAGTTGACTCAACTCTTCTTGCAAGCGTTCATTTAGGACTGTTATATTAGGATTTACTTTAGACTGGGCTTCCTTAAGATCAATGATTTCTTGTCTTAAAATGATGTTTTCGTCACTGACTTCAATGAATGCCTTGTTGGCAAGTAGGAGGTCGTCTTCAACTGCACTAGTAGAGTGCTGAAGACTACTCCCTACTTTGCTACTGGCAGTGTCACTTTCATCAGATTCTGATTCATCACAAGATTGAAAAGATGTAGCAGATGATACCTCTTGGTCGATTTTAGTCATGCAGCATAGACCATCATCTACTATGAAGGCTTCATCGTGATCTTGTTCAGACGGGTAGCTAGATGAGGATGATGGCAACTCGTCTGAGTCAGACTCAGAGTCATCATTGGCCATCATTGCCTTCTTACCATGGTTGTATCTTCTTTCCCTTCGTGCTTTGCGTTCTTCTCGATCATCGGTACTCAGGTCTGGACATTCATATATGTAGTGACCTGGCTTCTCACAGTTATAGCACAAGATATCATTAGTAGCCTTTTTAATAGGAGAGTTGTTCCTTCGTTTATCACGTCTATCAGAACGAGCAATCTTCCTACCATCAGACTCTCTATCTTGTCTGTTACCTTTCGAGACTTCGTCTCTCCTTTCGGACGAGTTTCGGTCTCGTCTGGTCTCAGACGAGTTCTTAGAAGCAGACCCTCTATGCTCTCTATAGAACTTCTTATATCTTCCGAAACGTTTATTCAGCCTATCAAACTTTCTAACCATGAGGCTTACCTGATCCTTCAGACTAAGATCAGTATCTAACTCGTCTTTCACAGAAGTAGACCTAGTTTTAGACTTAGACCTGTCTACCTTAGAAGAACTAGCCTTAAAAGCAACGTTCTTGGACACAGCATGTTCTCTGTCACTGCTTACTATGGGTTCATCTTCGTCTAGATCAAACTCATGGGCCTTTAGAGTTTGAAACATAGTTTCTGCTGTCCATACGTCTATATCTTGGGTATTCTTAACAAGCATTTTTACCATTTTCCATCGACTATCAAGGCTTTTGAGAATCCTAAGATTGATTTCTCGTGGAGTATAAGATTTACCAAGGACTTCCAAGTCATTCATGATTTTAGTAAAACGAGTATCCAACTGGTCTATTGTTTCACCAGCTTTCATATGAAATGATTCGAATCTTTGGACTGCAGTGGAAAGCTTGCTTTCTTTGATTAGGGATGTCCCTTCACAAATGATGGCTAAGCGATCCCACATTTCTTTGGCAGTTTTACATTTTAACACTTTTCCCAGATACTCGTTAGAAAGAGTGTGTAAGATGTAATTCTTGGCCAAGCTATCCAAATTATTCTGTCTCATTTCTTCTGAGGTTAGTTCTGACCTTGGTTTCTTGACGAGTGTACCCACGGGTTGATTTGCGTCAAGGGCAGCAGTATTGGGGGTCATGGTCACAATTGGACCTTCAGTGATGACGGAGATCATTAAGTCGTGAGTGGAACTGAAGATGGCTTCCATCCTTAGCTTCCAATAGTCATAGTCTTGAACCTGGAACTTAGGTAACTTGTTAGCGCTGATCTCAAGAGACATGATTTCAAGAAATAAGTGCTAAGCAGAGTTATGATCAAGAATAACAGATAAGTCAAGAACAGGGAACAAGAAACAAATATATCAAGAATATTGATCAAGAATACGAAAGCAAATATGATCTTGGACCAAGACTTTCACCCAAGTCTTGTGTTGGTTATCAAGAAACAGCAGTTCGTAAACTACTGCTCTGATACCACTTGTAGGTCCCTAAGTTGAGTTAATATCGAGGAAAGCTAAAGAAAATGTCTAGAGGGGGGTGAATAGACTTTTCTAAAATCTTTCGATATATCAGAATTACAATGTGCGGAATACGAAATTAACAATGAGCCCAATTAAAGTTTATACTCAACTTAATTCGAGAACTCTGTTTTATGTATACTCAGCTAGTCTAGATCAGTTATGTAATTCAATTAACTAAACAATTAATCAATTAAACAACTAAACAAAACAGTAAAGTAAATCAAACACAAGATTTATAGTGGTTCGACAACTTGTCTACATCCACTCTCACAAACCCAGTTGTGATGTTTCCACTAAACTCTTCCAATCGAGTACAAGTGTATGTTCCTGTCTTTAAAGTCCCAAGAAGAAGACTTAGATCTCCAACAGACTATACCTCCAGATATGTCTATGATCTAACTAGAAATTTTACAAGTATCTAGCACCTTGAAATAATAACAAAACAAAAACTAAAAACTTCTCTGATCTTCAGTAGTAGCCTTCTTGATTCTTCACTTGTCTTCTGGCTTCTATCTGAACTTCAATCAACTCTGAGAGTAAACTTCGAATATATCTTTACTTTGAGTATGTAGATTTTCAGTGTATCAGTTCTCTTCAAATGATTACCATCATGAAGTATTTATAAACTTCTGAAATCAAGAACTAATAAGTTGTAACCAACTTTTCTTGATAACTACCTTCAACTGAATCTTCTTATATCCATATACGCGCTTCTTGTTGCAAATTAGTTATTCCATAACTAACTTTTATATCTTTAATTTTTCACGCGCTTTTAACTTTCACGTATACTTGTCTTGAGTAGACTTGTATGTACTTGTCTTGTCTTGTAGTCCTTCTGTCTTGAGTAGTATACTTCAATTCTTCTTGTCTGATCTTACTTGTTCAAACAGTAGACTATACTAAACCTATCAAGACTATTACATTACATTAAGCTTTCATAATACAAGCTTAGTCAACTTATAAACTATACAATAAAACTAATCTATTACATATAAAACATCATGAGCTCTATACAACATTTAAATAGCTCCGTAACAATTTTAAACAAATACTGTAAACACATATGCAGTACTTATAAACTGTACTTATCTTTTCATGTGAACTTATGTGAACTCTACTGATTTTGTACAAGATGACTTAACTCAACTAGACTAGATCAGTCAACACTTAGAAAATATTCATACTACTTTTGGCTTTATCAAAACTTCATCTTTTATTCATCATTTAGGACTTGTTCTGGGATTCATATCCCAACAGGAACATTCACAAAGATCTTCATATTTTGGTAACTCTTTGATATAATTCTTACTTACTTTTTACGCCAATTATTAATTACTTAAACAAACAAATAATATGATAGGTGCAAAATGGACAAGACTTAGATGCGTGGTACCAAGTTTTCTAAGAGTTATGTAGATGGGGTGAATAGTTTTATGCAATATGTTAGAACTCATATGGGCCGAGAGTGTGATGTTCGATGCCCGTGTAGAAAGTGTTTAAACTTAAATTTCAGAGATAAAAAAATAGTTAAAGATCACATAATGGTGAATGGGATAGATCCAGGGTACATTACATGGTTTTATCATGGTGAGCCTAGGTTGAATAATGAAGGTATAAGAACTGATAGTGATTCGATAGAATAAAACAATTATGAGGAAGACAATGATGAAGATGATGGCGTTAATGAAATTTTGTTTGACCTTAGAGAACAATACTCTCAAGCAAATGGTGGTAATATGTCAATGAATGATGACAATACTCATGGTCTCCTTGCATATCTTGAGGCACTCATTGCAGATACTCAAACAGAATTATATCCTGGTTGTAAGAAAATATCAAATACATCATTTATTATTCAATTGCTCCATTTAAAAGTGTACAATAAGTTGAGTAATAAAGCTATAGAAATGATGTTGAGTTTGATGAAGTATGCCCTTCCCGATGGTGAGACACTTCCAAACACTTATTATGAAGCTAAAAGATATTTACGCGATTTGGGATTAGGATATGAGCGTATCCATGCATGTGAGCATGATTGTGCCTTGTTTTGGAATGAAAATAAAAACTTAGAGGCTTGCCCTACATGTGGGACTTCTCGTTGGAAAGTAAATGATGGTATCGGGAAAAAGATACCACATAAAATCTTGAGGTATTTTCCATTGACACCTAGACTACGACGCTTTTACTTGGCTTCGAAAACCTCTAAAAAGATGGTTTGGCATAAAGAAAAACGTCTTGATGATGATTATATGAGACATCCAGTTGATTCCATATCATGGAAAGAGTTTGATAATGAGTTTCATTGGTTTGCTAATGATCCAAGAAATGTTAGACTAGCCCTATCTGCTGATGGCTTTAATCCATTTGGAAACTTGAGCACTACTTATAGCATGTGGCCAGTTCTTCTAGCACCATTGAATCTCCCTCCTTGGGATTGCATGAAACAATCATTCCTTATATTGTCTTTGCTTATCCCGGGGAAAAAGTCACCAGGAAAAGACATTGATGTGTACTTACAACCGTTAGTTAAAGAACTAACTGAGTTCTGGGTCGAAGGAGTCGAAACCTTTGATGTATCTTGTAAACAAAATTTTTAAATGCATGCTGCTGTCTTGTGGACACAATAAATGACTTCCCACCGTATGGTGACTTGTCTGGTTGGATTACTAAAGGATATAGGGCTTGCCCGGTTTGTAATGAGAACACTTACTCTCAGTCAATACATAGTAAGTTGTGTTTCATGGGACATCGTCGTTATTTAGAAAAAGATCATCCATGGAGGAGAAGTAGAAATTTCAATGGTAAAATAGAAAATGGAGAACCACCTAAAGAATTAAGTGGAGATGATGTGTTGATACAATTGGAGAGAGTTCAAGAGCAAACACCAGGAAAACATCCATCCAAGAAGAAAAAATATGTGCGTAAGGAGGTTAATTGGTCTAAACGTAGTATATTTTTTAATTTTCCTTATTGGAGCAAGTTGAAATTAAGACACAATTTAGATGTGATGCATATTGAAAAGAACATTTGTGAGAGCATATTAGGAAATAATGGCCCTATACTGACAATTTTTTCACTTCTACGTGGTGTTTAGTATAAATGGTGCGTAGAACGTAGTTACGAACATATAAAATGAGTGTAAAACTATTTAAAACTGAATAACGACCCGCATGACTTTATAGTCCAATGTGAGTCGTTACGGGCACTAACGTAGATACAAACATATAAAATGAGTTGATTTTATTAAAAATAGAATAATGACCATCATGATGTTATAGCCCAAGACGGTTCGTTATGGGTACTAACGGATTCGTAGATACAAACTGTTGGTCCTGCAAGGAGTATATAACAAGTTTATGGGGGGGGGGGGTGGAGGAATACACTTGTATGCAAATTCTTCTCAACTATGATCAAACCAGAGTTCAGCAAGTTTTTGTCTTGGACAACTCTGCTGAAGATGTATAACCTTTTCTAAGATAACCAAGCTACTAAGTACTACAGAGTTCTTAGTTGAATGACTATCTAGGTTGGTTATAAGTGCGGAATAGTGGTTGGCCCTTTTGTTTAAACTCCTTTAAGTTCTGAAATCACTTAGTCAAATAATCCAGTTTTCAGGGAACTTGTCTAATACAGTTTTGCACAGTCTTTGAGTATATGTTCTTTTGAAGATCAGTTTTGTGTGCAGTGTTGAATGTATTAATGTACTTGAAAGTAAATCAACACAAGAGTTTATAGTGGTTCAGAGACTCAAGCTCCTACCTCCACTTTCCCTGATTTAACAGGATAATTCCTTCACTCTTGGAATTAACTTGTTTTATAGTGCCAAGGTGCACTTGATCAAGAACACCACTCCTTGGTGAATTGATCCCTAGGATGTCTAGAGTCCTAGTACCCTTTCTCAACTCAGAACTGAACTGTTCTTCTCTCAACAGTCAGCTCCTACCACTTCTACTACTACAACCTTCTCACTTTCTCACTTGAAAGGGGTAAGGATTGAAGTAAGGTTCCAACTAATGAGATATCCTTTACAATGAAGGTCAGTGTATAAGGATAGGATATCTCTCTAAGCTTTGTATGGATATACAGTGAAGATTAGCTTAGAAGAAGTGTTTGAAGACTAAGATAGTCTCTTTGAAAGCTTTGAAAGCACTTAGACTTGTAGGATAGTTGGATATTCTTGTCAAGGTTGAGGTGCTTCAAATGATCTTCACACTTCTGTATTTATAGACAAATTTGAGGATTTGCCCGTTGGAGAGGCAATCCCAAATTTCCATAAATGTCTTCCTTGAGTTCTTCAAATTGGAAGACAGATCCTTGATAGTGACATGTCCTCATTTGGGTAATAAACGGCTTGTAAGACTTTGTCTTCATTCTGCAACACTCTTCCCAATGTCTGACTTTAAGATTCACTTGTTAGGACTTGGACATGGCTTCTGAAGTTTGATCCAATGATAGGACAACATTCCTTATCAAATGGACAACTCTGCTTATCACTATCAGTAGACTTTGTTTATCAGCATAGTTGGCTTGCTCTTCTTCAGATGACTTGGCTCTTTCCCTTTGCTTCACTTGGAATTGATTTTAGCATCATTCTTTGAAGGCTTTTAGGGTGTAGTTGTCTTTATTTCTTCAACATGGTTGGTTTTCAAGCTTCAGAACACTTGTTCTGGTTTAATTGTGCTGAGACAACTCTTCTGGACAACTCTCCTAATCAGCATACTTGGCCTTAGAGCTTCAGAACCTTTGTTCTTGCACAGAGACAACCTCTCTGGACAACTCTCCTGATCAGATCATTTGAATAAACTTGGCCTTTTGAGCTTTAGAACCTTTGTTCTTGCTTTAATTGAGCAGAGACAACTTCTCTGGACAACTCTCCTGATCAGAGCATTTGGTTTTCAATAGAGTTAGAGATTGTTCCATAATTTGAGCCTTGAGGGGACTTGATCTTGATAATCTTCAAAGCATATGTTCCCCCTTACATTGTGCATCTAATCATCTAAGAGCTGCCTAAACATTTCAGCTTCTCATCTAGCCTTATACTATGTGTTCTAACATATTTAGAGCACAATCAATGACTTGGCATGTCTCAGGGGGTTTTGGTATTTAATCAAAACATATGTCATTTTATTCCCAACAGAAACATTTTCATTGTATAACTTTTAGAACCTTATTTGAAACATGTCATGATTTTTGGTGCATTTTCATTAATTATGTGAGGACAACTTCGTAATTTTATAATTATATATTAAAAATTATTAAATTTAATTTAAAAGTGCGATATGCGACAAAAAACGATAATAAGTGCAGTGCAAAGCGATGGATTCTGCGACGCCAAATGCAACAAGTAGCAAATTATCAAATATAAGCCACAAGATTTTAGATTAGATGACTCAAATTAATTGACTATTCATAATTTAGACGACACCTGAACTATTCTTAGAAGGCCCAAAAAAACTAAGACTAAAGAGAAAAAGAAAAAAAAAAGACAAAAATGACAACTCAAAATATAAATGACTAAATTTAAAAATAAGATAAAAAAAAATACAAAACCAACAAATAAAAGGTTAAAAATGACTAAAACAAAAATAAAATGAAATTCTATAGAGGCCCAGAAAAAAAAATTAAAATTCAAGAAAAAGACTAAAATAGAAAAAAGTAAGACTAAAAAAGAACAATAAAAAATATAAGACATAAAGGATAGCTCCAAAGTGAAAAGATAAAGTTGAAAAAAGATTAAAATGTAAAATATGGTCAAAAGAAAAAAAAAAGAAATTTAAAGTTTAAAACTGAGCACAATGTAATAAATGTCGTCTTGTTGAGATTAATGCACTATTGGAATGTCATTTGATTCTGGTATTAGAAGTGTTCTTACTGCCAAAATTGTTCTTATCAGAACTGTTCTTACTATCAGAACAGTAACTAGTGTTCTGATATTGGTGTTCAGTACAAGCTGAGTAAGGAGTACTCTATTGATAAGGTTAGTATTCTAATCTTAGGTATCAACTCATCTGGTTTGATCAGAAGAGTAGTGTTCTTAGTATACTGTGCTGATCTTACTGTGCTGATATTCCAGTTTCAGAGTTAGTTTATTTCTGTTAGTTTGATTAGTTAGTTAGTTTGTTGGTGGCAGTTTCAACTTGCATTGTACATCTATAAATACACCATCTAGTGCATAGGTTGTGGGTTACCAAAACTGAGAGTTTCGAGAGAGATCAAGCTTTGTGTATACTTGTAATCTGTAATTTTCAATTGTGATTAGTGAAGTGAGTCTTCTATCCTCCGTGGATGTAGATCATTTTATCGAACCACGTAAATCCCGAGTCTTATTTTGTTTTCTTTATTCGTTTCAATTCTTTGCTTTTCTAGTGATCTTGATTTATTATTTGTGGGGAATTGCTAAGTAGATACAATTCCATAACAATTGGCGCCGTCTGTGGGAAGTCGATAGATAAAGTCAAGAATCAAGAAATGGGCTCTGTGAAGTTGGAAATATAGAAATTCAATGGTAAGACAGATTTTGGTTTATGGAAAGCCAAGATGAAGGCTCTGCTGTCACACAATGGGCTGAAAGAGGCCCTTACTCCAATTGATCGTGCTGCATTTGACGCAGACAAGGTTAAGAAGGAGGAGTTTATGGAAAAAGCTTACAACATTGTTATTCTAAGTTTGGGAGACAATGTTTTCAGAGAGGTTATGAAGGAGAAGGATGTTGTTGTTGTATTTGAGACCCTTGATGATCTGTATTTGACACAATCTTTGTCAAACCAGATGTTTATGGAGAGGAAGCTCAACAATTTCAAGATGACATATGATAAAACCCTTGATGAGCAGTTAATAGAGTTCATGCAAGCAGTTGATGATCTTGAAAATGTTGGAGTTACCTTAGATGATCACAAGAAGTCTTTTATAATTTTGGATTCCTTACCACCTTCATATGATAGCTTCAAGGATGCTTTGCTGATTACCAAGGAGGGTAAGGAAAAATTCAAAGAAGTTTTGTCTATTCTGAAAACTAAGAGTTTACATGTGGCAAATTCAAACAAGAAGACCAAGAACCAAGCTGAGGGTCTTAATATCAAACTTAAGAATGACAAGAAGAAAGGACAAGGCAAGAAGTTCATTGCCAAGCCATCTCAGAAGAAGAATGGGTTTGTAGTAAAGAACAAAGTTTGCTACAAATGCCATAAAGAAGGACATTTCATAAAAGATTTTCCAGAGCACAAGAAGTCCACTGATGCTGCTAAAGCTGATGTAGCAGAAGGAGAAGGATATGAGAGTGCTGAGGTTATGATCATAACATATAACAAGCTTGTTAATGAATGGGTGTTGGATTCTGGATGTTCATTTCACATGGATGGAGGATCAGTTCTTTTGGGCAATGATGAAAGTTGTACTGTGAGAGGAGTTGGCACTGTGATGGTGAAGATGTTTAATGATAAACATGTGATCCTGACTAATGTCAGATTTGTTTCAGATTTGAAGAGAAACCTTATATCTCTTGGCACACTAAATGCTTTGGGCTATGAATTCAAGACAGAAAGAGGATGTTTGCTGGTTACCAAAGCTGATAGAATAATGATGCAAGGGAAGAAGTCCAATGGGTTATATTCTTTGATTGGTGAAACAATCACAGGGGCAGCTGATGTTACCATGAGTTCTGATGATGCCATGCTTTGGCATAAGAGGTTATCACATGTGGGAGAGAAAGGTCTGATGGAGTTATCCAAGAAGGGGGCATTCCACCAGAAGACATTAAAAAATCTAGAGTTTTGTGAGCTGTGTGTTCTTGGCAAGGCCAAGAATAAGTCATTCCAGAACAGTAAGCACACTACAAATGAGCTGCTGGATTATGTTCATTCAGATGTCTGGGGGCCATCAAGAACAGAAACCATTGGTGGAGGTAAGTACTTCATGTCCATAATAGATAACTATTCTAGAAAAGTTTGGGTGTTCATTCTCAAACAGAAGAGTGAGGCCTTTACAAAATTCAAAGAATGGCTCCTTGAGATAGAGAACAAGAAAGGAAAGTCCTTCAAATATTTAAGGACAGATAATGGCCTTGAGTATCTATCAGCTCAATTCAATGAATTTTGTAAAGAGAAGGGCATTACTAGACATAGAACTGTCCCTCTTAATCCACAACAAAATGGATTAGCAGAGAGAATGAATAGAACTATTCTAGAACGGGTCAGATGCATGTTAGCTGATGTTAAATTACCTAAAAGTTTTGGGGGAGAAGCTGTATGTACTGCATGTTACTTAATAAATAAAACCCCATCATTTACTTTAGAAGGTAAAACCCCAGATGAGATCTGGTATGGCAAGCTAAGTGATTATTCAAAACTTAAAGTGTTTGGATGTCAAGCTTATGCCCATATTAGTCAGGATAAGCTTGAGCCTAGGGCTTTGAAATGTATATTCATTGGCTATCCAAAAGGTGTCAAAGGCTATAGATTGTGGTGCCTTGAATCAGGTCATAAAAAACTAATAATCAGTAGAGATGTTGATTTTAATGAGAAGGTGATGGGATATCCTCACAATGGAAATTCTCATGACCTAGATGGAAGAATTGTAAATGAGTCAGAAGAGAGTTTCTCAGCTGAGGTGGAGTTTCCCACATCAGATCAGTTGGCACCAGAGGAGGTGTCCAACCCTACTGATCTGGGAAATAACACACCAGATGAGGTTGTTCCAGAACAGGTACCAGAAGATGATTCAGAAGATGATATCATCGAGGATAACCCTACTGATTTGAGGAATTATAGTCTTGCAAGAGATAGGCTTTGAAGGCAGATTCATCCCCCATCTAGGTTTGGCCAAGCTGATCTTGTGTCATATGCTCTGATCAAAGCAGAAGAGGTGGAGCAATATGAGCCAAGAAACTATAGGGAAGCTATCACCAGTCCTGAAAGAGAGTAGTGGGCAACAGAGTTGCAGTCCTTAGAGAAGAACCAGACCTGGATCCTTGTTGAGAAGCCTAAGAAACAGAAGTTAGTCAGCTGCAGGTGGCTCTTCAAGAAGAAGCTTGAAGTTGGATTTGGTGGTGCTAGAGAGCAGATCAAATTCAAGGCTAGGTTGGTGGCAAGAGGATTCACACAAAGAGAAGGCATAGACTTCAATGAGGTATTCTCTCCTGTTGTTAAACACTGTTCAATAAGATTACTTTTGTCTAAGGTTGCTCAATATGATCTTGAGTTACATCAGTTAGATGTTAAAACTGCATTTTACATGGAGAACTAGCTGAAACAATATATATGCATCAACAAGAAGGGTTTATCATGCCTGAAACTGAAAGTAAGGTATGCTTGCTTAAGAAATCATTGTATGGGCTCAAGTAGAGTCCTAGACAATGGTATAGAAAGTTTGATACATTTATGCTTTCTATTGGTTTCTTAAGAAGCAAATATGATGGATGTGTATATATTGGTAAACAAGATTATCTAGAGAGCACCTATCTACTGATCTATGTAGATGATATGTTAATAGCTAGCAAGAGTATGCGAAAGATTACCCAGCTGAAGCAGTAGCTGAGTTGCAAGTTCGAGATGAAGGATTTGGGTGAAGCCAAGAGAATATTAGGAATGGATATTCTCATAAATAGGGAAGCAGGCAAGCTGTTCCTATCCCAGAAGAGTTACATTCAGAAGGTCTTGAAGATGTTTCTTATGCACCAGTCCAGACCAGTTAGTACTTCATTTGGCCAGCAATTCAAGTTGTCAGTCAAGCAATCTGCTCAAATAGGTGAAGAGAAGAAGCAGATGTTTATTGTTCCTTATGCCAATGGGGTAGGAAGTCTCATGTATGAGATGGTTTGTAGCAGACCAGGTCTTGCCTATGTTGTTATTATGGTGAGTAGGTTCATGGGAAATCCAGGAAAGTTTCATTGAGAAGCTTTGAAGTGGATTCTAAGATATCTGAATGGATCAGAAGACTTAGGATTATTGTTTGAGAAGTGTGCTGATACCAAAAGTCATTTGTTGAGATTTGTGGATTCTGATTTTGCTGGAAACATAGATACAAGGAAGTCTTTTTCTGGTTTTGTGTTTACATTTTATGGTACTGCTATCACTTGGAGAGCAGCTTTACAATCTATGGTGACCTTATCCACAACTGAAGCTGAATACATAGCATTGACAGAAGCTGTGAAGGAAGCAATGTGGTTGAAGGGCATTCTGAGAGATTTTGGCATAATTCAGAAGAGTGTTCATGTGCTGTGTGATAATCAGAGCACTATACATCTAGCAAAACATCAAGTGTTTCATGAGAGGTCAAAGCACATTGATGTGAAGTTGCATTTTGTTAGAGACATCTTAGAGAAGAGCATTGTTGAAGTTCAGAAGGTAGCTTCAAAAGAGAATGCAGCTGATATGTTAACTAAGGCATTACCAAACAATAAGTTCAATCATTGCATGGAGTTGGTAAACCTTGGTACCTGGGATGTTCATTCAGAAGAGAATGAACAAACAGCCTTGGGGATGGCTGAGAAGAAGGCAATCTTGTATTAAGGTGGAGAATTGATGAGATTAATGCAATATTGGAATGTCATTTGATTCTGGTATCAGAAGTGTTCTTACTGCCAGAAGTGTACGTTCTTATCAGAACTGTTCTTACTATCAGAACAGTAACTAGTGTTCTGATATTGGTGTTCAGTACAAGTTAAGTAAGGAGTACTCTACTGATAAGGTTAGTGTTCTGATCTTAGGTATCAACTCATCTGGTCTGATCAGAAGAGTAGTGTTCTTAATCTACTGCGCTGATCTTACTGTGCTGATATTCCAGTTTCAGAGTTAGTTTATTTCTGTTAGTTTGATTAGGTAGTTAGTTTGTTGGTGGCAGTTTCAACTTGCATTGTACATCTATAAATACACCATCTAGTGCATAGGTTGTGGGTTACCAACACTGAGAGTTTCGAGAGAGATCAAGCTTTGTTAATACTTGTAATCTGTAACTTTCAATTGTGATTAGTGAAGAGAGTCTTCTATCCTCCGTGGACGTAGATCATTTGATCGAACCACGTAAATCCCGAGTCTTATTTTGTTTTCTTTATTCGTTTCAATTATTTGCGTTTCTAGTGATCTTGGTTTATCATTTGTGGGGAATTGCTAAGTAGATACAATTCCATAACACGTCTCAATATAGTGATTAATACTAAGGACATCTTAGAATTTATAGGAAAAAAACCACATCCATTATTTTAGAATTTATGTTGAGCATATGGTGATCTACATCATGTCAAATTGATTTGTCCGTTGTCTCTTTTTCATAAGTTCACGTTAACTTGATTATGTGGCATTTTTATGAATTTATACGATGTCATTCACTCAACATTCAATTAAGTTCAATTTATCTTATTATTAGATGACTTTAACGTAGAACTTCCCACTTATTTGAAACTAAGTTGTTTGAAACTTTAGCGTAGAATTTATCTTATTAGATGACATTTCACCTTGAGACAGAACCTCTAAAATATATTTTGTGTGAGTAAATAAGAATGACATAAATATATAACACAATAATTAAAAAAAAAGTTAAAGTGAAATACAATATTACAGAAAAATGCAAAACATAATAATGAAAAGTGTAATACAATATTTTTGAAAAGTACAACACAATATTATTGAAAAGTAGTACACAATATCACAGAAAAATGCAACACAATATTATTGAAAAGGAAAACACAATATTACTTAAAAATGTAACACAATATTGTTGTAAAGTACAACATAATTTTTTTTTAAAGTGCATCATAATATTACTAAAAGTGTTATGTACTGTAAGTGAATAGTGCAACACATTATTGTTGAAAAGTGCAACAAAATATTAATGAAAAATGCAATTCACTATGATTGAAAAGTGTAACACAATCATTGCTTATATTTTAGAATTATTGAAAAGGGCAACACAATTATTGAAAAGCGCAACACGGTTATTTTTTGTATTATTGAAAAGTGCTAGTCACTAGAACTGAAAAATGCTAGTCATTATAACTGAAAAGTATTAGTCTCTATAACTGAAAAGTGCAACACAATATTATTGAAATGCAACAATATATTACTGAAAAATATTAGTCACTATAACTGAGAAATGCAACACAATATTACAAACAAAAAAAGCAACTCAATATTACTGAAAGTGGAATACAATATTACAGAAAAGTACGTGCAACATAACTGTAGATGTTGTTAACTCTTAAATGCTTTAACATTATCAACAACATCTTAATTTGACCTTCCCTGATTTATTCTAAGTCTTTTCTGAAATGTTACATTAAACGTTGTACTAAATGCTCTCACATTCAGGAACGATTCTAGAAGCTTCTACAAGAGTCTGGAACCTGGAAGATTCCAGAAGGTTGGAGAACGTGCTAGAAGAGTTTAGAGCATTGTAGAACGACCTGGAAGATGGCAGAAGGATCTAGAAAGATCATGGAGGTTGAGGTCCTAAAAAATAGGATCTCATAATGGAAGGATCTAGAAGCTGTGTATTTCTCTATAAATACCGCAGGAGCCTCTCATTTCAAAGTATGCACTATTCGAGTAACACCTTCTTGAGCGTTCAACCCTAGTTAGGAGTTATGGTCAGTAGATGTATCGTTTAACGTACGCCGAGGGATACCACACCTTCCAGTGTACTTAGTTCTAGTCTTGTATCGAGTGAGAGTGAATCATAGATCAAATTAGTTCTTTAGACAGTGTTCTTACACTTAAGTCTATTTGCAGATTCAGGCACCTGCCTCGATCGTAGTTTCTGTTTGTGGAATGTTGAAGTAATTGCTGAGACATTTCACACGACATTTTTGTGTATAACTTAGGAACTAAGTTATTGTTTCGCCGTAAGGCTTAGCATAGGTTTTGTTATTAATAAAATCTATGTTAAAAATTATTCCATTGTGTTCGTATTGTGTTTTAGTGTTTTAGACTTCCGCCGTGTACTGTGTTTAATTATTCACATTCTGTTAGAGTTAATGCTACACTAATTGTCACAACATTCAGTGTAACATTGTTCTGTTTTTTACTTAAACACTAGATACCATCCCCCCACACACTTTCAGTTGGTATCAGAGTCGATACCTGACGACACTAGGTTTAGATCCTTACTTAAAGTGTGTTTTAGTTTATGTTAGCAATGGAAACACATCACATATCCACTGCACTTAGGCAACCCGTTTTAGATGGTTCAAATTATGCTTATTGGAAGCCTAAGATGCGAATGTACATCAAGTCAATTGATGAACGTGCTTGGAGGACTGTTCTTACAGGTTGGGACGTACCAAAGAATCCAGCAGATGTCGATGGTGAAATTCAACTCAAGAAAGAGATTGATTGGACAGCCGATGAGATAACAACAGCAGGATACAATTCTAAAGCTTTAAATGGTATTTTTACTTCTGTTGATACCTCTATGTTTAAAATTATATCTAACTGTTCTACTTCTAAGGATGCACGGGACAGGTTACAAGAGCATTGTGAAGGTTCCGATAGTGTTCGAAGGACAAAGCTTCGGATGTTGGGGACAAAGTTTGAGAATCTCCGAATGAGGGAAGATGAAACAATTTCATCCTACAACGAAAGGTTAAGTGAGATTATTAACGAATCACATTCTCTTGGTGACCCTATTTCTAATGTTAGAGTAGTAAATAAGATATTAAGGTTTGTCCATAAAAGATTCGATGCTAAGATTTGTGCTATTGAAGAGGCAAAAGATACTGATAAGATAAGTCAAAATGAATTAGTGAGTATTCTTAGAACTTATGAAATAAACACTAATCAAATTGATGAAACTAAAGATGATAAGAAAGTTGTTGTACGTTTTTAAAGGAGAGACATCAAACAAATCTGAGATTCAGCCTATCATTATTGAGGTTGATTCGGATGAAGAATTGATTGATGAATGCCTTAACAATCCTGACAACATTGCCCTTCTTACAAAGCATTTTAACAAATTTCTTAAGAAGTCTATGCATAAATCTAAAGGAAATATACAACCTAAGATCCAAATCAACACATAAACACCACAACCAGAAAGGAGGAAGAGTCAATTCACACCAAGACCATCAAAGAGTGAAGGTAAACCAAGGTATGATCCTGAATTTAGAAAATCAGTTCAATGCAATACATGTTCTGGATATGGTCACTATGCAAATGAGTGTGCCAATACCAGACTGAAGCAAAAACTGAATTTTAGTGCTACCTTGAGTGATGAATCTGATAATGATGATCTTGATGAGTTTAATGAAAGAGAAAGTGCTCATTTTACTAGAATTGATTATAATGATTCCTCAGATGATGATCTGGATGATACAGATTCTGATGTTGCACTAGATGTCTTCACATCTACAGTAACATCAAAACAGAGTCACCCAGATCTGAACTGTTTTAATGGTTTTGTTGATAATGCAGGAAAAAGGATTGATGATGAGATATATCAGAAATTGTTAGATGATTGGAACTCTCAGAAACTCACTCTGAATTCTTTGAATAAAGAGAATGAGAATCTGAAAGACACAATCACTAAGTGTTGGTCCCAAAGTTGACTTAATATCGAGTAAGCTAGTGAAAATGTCTAGAGGGGGGTGAATAGACTTTTCAAAATTCTTTCGATATATCAAAGTACAAAATGCGGAATAACGAAATTAATCAATGAGCCCAATTCAGTTTATACTCAACTTATTAATTCGAGAACTCTGTTTTTAATGTTTACTCAACTAGTCTTGTTCAGATATGTATTTAAACAATTAAACAGTTAATCAATTAAACACAATAAAACAGTAAAGTAAACAACATAAACGATTTTATAGTGGTTCGACAACTTGTCTACATCCACTCTCACAAACCCAGTTGTGATATTCTTATTAACTCGTCCAATGGAGTAATATGTTCTCGTAGCTTTAAGTCCCAAGAAATAAGACTTAGATCTTCTCGACAACACTACCAAGTGTCTCTTCGATCTTACTAGCTATTTTACAAGTAACTAGCAACTTGAAACAGTAAACCAAAAATAAAACTTCTCTTCGTTCAGTAGTAGCCTTTTTTGATCTTCACTTGTCTTGTGTAGCTTCACTTTCTGAACTTCAGAAACTCTGTGAGTGACTTCTCTTAATCTTCAATATTGCTTCAGTATGCAGTAGTATCAGTAATATCAGTAGTCTCAGTAGTCTTTAATCGATCAATACCTTGCGGTATTTATAAGCTTCCAATTCAAGAACTTTCAGTTGTGTAACAACCTTTTCTTTAAAACTAACTTGTAAATTCCAAACTTCAATCTTCCATGCGTTGAAACAGTTAATTAGTTATTCCTTAACTAACTCTTCCATCTCTATCTTCAACACGCGTTTTAGTAACTAACTTCAAGTTAACCTGTCTTGTTGAGTCTTGTGTGCACTTGTGTTCTTCTCCAGTAGTAGACTTCGTCTTCTACTTGTCTTGTGCAGTAG
Organism: Galeopsis tetrahit; assembly: GCA_963675135.1. NCBI lineage: Eukaryota > Viridiplantae > Streptophyta > Magnoliopsida > Lamiales > Lamiaceae > Galeopsis > Galeopsis tetrahit. Next base: position 61,614,684 of record OY776122.1, on the reverse strand, counting down.
ACTTCTTCAGACTACAACATAGACCTAATCTAGTCCTAGCATCTAATCCTAACAAGACTATTACATTACATTAAGCTCTTGTTATAAAGCTTAGTCAACTTAAGAATCTATACATCAAATATACAAATATACATCGTAAAACATGAGCTTCTATACATCTTTTAATATAGCTCAGTATAAATCCTAACATTTATACAAAGTAACAACATATTATAAGTACTTGTCTTTTTCTCTTTTATACTTATCATGTTAACTTTACTTGTCTTATGAACTAGTACTTGTCTTGTGAACTCTATTGATCTGTACACGATGACTTCTCTTAACAAGACTAGATCAGTCAACACTTAGAAAATATTCAAGTCTTCTTTTTGGCTTATCAAAACTTATCTTATCTTTTCATCATATATGACTTGTCTTTAGGATTCATATCCCAACACTAAGCTAGAAGTCTTACTTACCAGAAGAGATCTTGAAGTTTGTAAACTGAAGGAGAAATTGATCAACTCTACTTTAAGTTTCAAAAAGTTTTCCAAGAGTGCTTCTGATGTGAATGATGCTATAGCTGTAGGTAAGTCTAATAATTATGGTTTAGGTTATGATGGTGAAACTGCTTCTATTTCTGAAAATTTTAGAAAACCTGTGAAATTTGTGAAGGCAAATGCTAGCACATCTGGTGTAACATCTGCACAAACAGATTCTCACAAGGTTGAAAGGAAGTATATTTGTCATTATTGCTTTAAATATGGTCATATTCGTCCCTTCTGCTTAAAAATGTTTAAAGATTTGAGAGCTGAGTTTATGCCATCCAGAATGTCTTCACATCCTAGGAAACATTCTGTGAAATCTGCATGGAAACCAAAAGTTACCTGTAATGTTGTTCACACATCCTTGAAAGCATGTTTACCTGGTCTATGGTATTTTGATAGTTGTTGTTCTAGACATATGACAGGACAAATAGACTACTTATCTGATTATGTGACCTTGAATGGTGGTAATGTTACATATGGTGGTGGATCAAAAGGAAAGATAATAGGAAAAGGAACTTTGAATGTTAAAGGTTTTCCTAAGCTTAAAAATGTTTTGCATGTTGATGGCTTACTTGCTAATCTGATTAGTATTAGTCAACTTTGTGATGATAATTTGCATGTAAAATTTGACAAAGAGTCTTGCTATGTTCTTAATGAAGATGATGATTGTGTAATGACTGGTACTAGGTCTGCAGATAACTGTTATCTTATTGGAACTAATGTATGCAATTTGTCAAAACATGATGAGAATGTCTTTTGGCACCAAAGATTAGGACATGTAAATTACAGGGCAATGAAGAAACTAATCATATCAGATGCAATCAAAGGAATACCTAAACTGAGCTTCCTGAATACCACTATATGTGGATCATGCCAGAAAGGTAAACAGGTAAGAGTGCCGCATAGAATGCTGTCACATTGTTCTACACATCGATGTTTTGAATTGTTGCACATGGATTTGATGGGTCCTATGGAAACTGAAAGCATTGGAGGTAAGAGATATTCCTTAGTTGTGGTAGATGATTTTTCTAGATATACTTGGATTGAGTTTTTAAGAGATAAATCTGAAACATTTGCTGCTTTTAAAGTTCTCTATAAAAGGTTCAAAAATGTGTTTAACTTGAAAGTTGGCCGTATTAGAACTGATCATGGTAGGGAATTTGAGAATAGCATGTTTAATGATTTCTGTGATAAGAAAGGTATCTTGCAAGAATATTCATCTCCTAAAACTCCACAACAAAATGGAATTGTTGAAAGAAAGAATAGAACTTTACAAGAAATGGCAAGAGTCATGCTTTTATCTAAAAGTCTTTCTAAAAGATTTTGGGCTGAAGCATTGAATACATCATGTCATATTATTAATAGAGTTTATATTCGATCTGGTACTAATCAAACACCTTATGAGATTCTGAATGTTAGAAAACCAAGTGTGAAATATTTTCATGTATTTGGTTGTGTGTGTTATATTTTGAATGATAGGGATCAACTTCACAAGTTTGATTCTAAAAGTGATAAAGGTTTCTCTTTAGGCTATTCTAGAAATAGTAAAGCTTATAGAGTTTATAACCTTAGGACTAACACTGTTCAAGAATCTGTTAATGTTGTGTTTGATGATGATAAAGGTCTTACAGATGATAAAGATGAAGAAGATATATCACAAGTCACTGACAATTCTGAGAATACACTGAAGTCTGATAATGCTGCACCAAATGCTAACACATCTGGAGCAACATCTACAGAACAGTCAGTTGTAATTCCACAGAATGATCAGTATGTTCCCAAAACGAATCCTTCTTCAAGAATGGGGAAAAGTCATCGTACTGACCAGATCATAGGCGATGCTACAGTTGGAGTGCAAACAAGAGGAAGAATAAGATCGAATAAGGTAGATGTGGTAAGAACAATATGCATGTCTTCTATTTGCAATGTTGTGAATGCAGAGTGTTACTATTCTGAAATTGAACCTAAAAGTGTGAATGAAGCATTAACTGATGAATATTGGATAAATGCTATGCATGAGGAACTTAATCAGTTTGAAAGAAATGAAGTTTGGACACTTGTTCCAAGACCTAGTCATACTAATGTCATTGGAACAAAGTGGATTTATAAGAATAAAACTGATGAGTCTGGAAACATTGTTAGGAACAAAGCTAGGTTAGTTGCACAAGGTTACACCCAAGTTGAAGGTGTTGATTTTGATGAAACTTTTGCACCCGTTGCTAGGATAGAATCTATTAGATTATTATTAGCAATTGCATGTTTTATTGATATTAAACTACATCAAATGGATGTAAAAGCTGCATTCTTAAATGGCATATTAAATGAAGAAGCATATGTAGAACAGCCTAAAGGGTTTGAAGGTGCACAATACCCGGATCATGTGTACAAACTAAAGAAAGCATTGTATGGTCTAAAACAAGCTCCTAGAGCATGGTATGGTAGGCTTACAGACTTTCTTTTAGAATATGGATTTATTAGAGGTGAAGCTGATAGGACTTTGTTTATTAAACATACTGGAGAAGATTTACTTATTGCTCAAATATATGTTGATGATATTGTGTTTGGTTCAACTTGTGATACAATGCTGAACAAAATTTGTTGAAGCAATGACAACAACATTTGAGATGAGTATGGTTGGGGACTTGAATTATTTTTTAGGTCTTCAAATCAAGCAATGTAAGGATGGTATTTTCTTCTCTCAAGGTAAGTATGCTAAAAACTTGGTCAAACGGTTTGGTCTTGAAAGCTCAAAAGTAATGAAAACACCTATGGGTTCTACTTTGAAACTTTGCAAAGACAATGGTGGAAAGGATGTTGATCCAACATTGTATAGATCCATGATAGGTAGTTTACTTTATCTAACCTCTAGTAGACCTGACATTATGTATAGTGTGTGTGTTTGTGCTAGGTACCAAGCTAATCCAAAGGAATCTTACCTGAATGCAGTGAAAAGGATTATCAGATATGTTTCAGGTACAAGTGAACTAGGAATATGGTACACTAAGGACACCAACAACACATTGATTGGATACAGTGATGCGGATTGGGCTGGAGATATAGATGACAGAAAGAGTACTAGTGGAGGATGTTTCTACATGGGAAACAATCTTGTGTCCTGGCATAGCAAGAAACAAAATTGTGTTTCTCAATCCACTGCCGAGTCTGAATACATAGCTGCAGGAAGTTGTTGCACACAGCTATTGTGGTTAAGTAAGATGTTTCATGACTATGGAATTGAAAATAATATCCTCACAATTTTCTGTGATAACACAAGTGCTATTAACATATCTAAAAATCTGGTACAACACTCACTCACTAAGCACATTAGCATTAGACATCATTTTATGAGAGATTTAGTGGAGAAGAACATAGTTAAGTTGGAATATGTGCCTACTGAAAATCAAAATGCTGATATTTTTACTAAGGCTCTTGACCATGAGAGATTCTCATTTTTGAGGAAATCTCTTGGTATGTGTAATATCTGAATAATTCTTGAGAGGATGTTGTCACAAATGCGGTAGCATTTGGGACAACAGCCTAAGGTGGTATAGTTATTATAAATTTGATTTATTTCTTATTTTCGTTGAATAATTCCTTTGTAAAATATTCTTGAATCTAAAACTTGTTTATGCAAAAATAGACATTTACTACACCTCTCAAAAGCTTGAAAAAATTGAGAATGTTACAGCATACTAAAAGATGTACCAATTCACTGAGTAACTATGGAGCATGGAGTTCGCTACTACGATGCCTTCTTTTCAAAAGGTGAATTTGGTAAAAACATCAAGAGGTTCGTAAATCCATTAAGTAAGTATGGGGCACGGAGTTCGCTGCTACGATGTACTCTACATGAACAATGGATCAATACGAATTAGATGCTGTAGCACAAAAAGAAGAAATGCAATGAAAATAAAAATGCTGAAAAATTGGCTACATTGGATAGGTAAAACCTGTGAAAAACCAATGTTGAGGTGTATGTCAAATCCTTGAGCACAACATTACATGATTCAACTATATTTTTATAAGTTGTAATTATTTAATTAAGTGTGGGAATTTATTTTATTTATTTATAATTATACTAACCACGTTTTTTTATTATTTCAGATTATACACATTTTTATTCTTTTTATTAATTCTAGAATATTCTTAATTTAATTAATTTATTAATTAAGATTTTACCCCACTAACTCACCCATGATTTACTTGTGGCTGAATTTGTGGAGCATTATCCATTTAATCTAGAATTTTCTTTAAGTCAAGCCTTAATCACACGTACATTATTCCAACTACTAGCTCTCTCTATATAAATACTCCCATTTCATGCTTTTGTCTAAGATTTGTAATTAATTGAGTAAGTTGAGTATTAATTTTGCAGATTTGTTATTAGTTAACTGTGTGTCTCGATTCTTGTGATAATTATCTCTTCGAATTCTTGAGTTTAAATGGCAGGAAACAAGAAAACCCACTCACAGAAACCAAACTCTCCCAACTCACAACAATCATCTTCATCTCTCTCGAATCTTCACACTCTAGCTTCCATGGCTGCTTCACACGAAAACTCACCCCCAACTGCCGCAACCGTCACACCCATTCCAGCTACTCCGACAAACATCCACATCCCAAACCAAGCTACACTCTCCGAGCTGAGCCAGGCGGTTGAGAATTTTTCTCAATCAATGAGATCACCTAATCCACCCATCCTCACGATTGGTGATTTGTCTATTGACATCTCACACTACTTTCGCACCCAAGAAGTCATCACAACTGCACCCTCTTCTTCCACAGCTGAAAAGCCCCAAAATTCGAGCCCTAATGTTGAAACAGAGGCCCCGACTGCTGCCTTTATGGGGGAGAACGAAAGGGAGATCGAAGAATCCCCTGTTGCTGAGTCAAAGGAGCCGTCGAATGCGGAGACATCCGACAATGAGGACGCTCAAATGGAGGATGCTGAAGAATCCGACAAAACTGACTCTGACATCTCGAAGTCGGACTCTGAACTGATTCCTTTCAAGAGGAATGCTGAAGAGAAGAAGAGAAAGCGGAGCCCAGTTCCAAGAAGACGATTAGGTCGAGTTTTTGCTCGAGTTGATTACTCAGACTCTTTGAGGAAGAAGAAGAAGCTAGGTGGTGATATTGCTGAACCGATTCAGGTATTTTCTGAATCCGATGAAGAAGTGGTGATTGAGAAGCCAACCAAGAAGAAGGCTGATCCAAAAGGGAAGGCAAAGGCAAAGGTTGATGCTGTTCGAACAATGCCTGAAGAACCATAACCTGATTCTAATTCTGAAATGGAGGTTTGTCTCAGGGATATGCAGCAAGCCCTGAAGAAGAATGCTACCTCACATGCTGAATCAAGTGCTCCAGCACTAGAACCTGATGATGGAGATGATTCAAGCAGTGCAGATTCTGACAAAAACTCTGGAGAAGAAGCTGATTCCAGTTCTGAGGAGGAGAAAGAACCAAGCTCTAAGGAAAGTACTTCTGAGGAAGGTAATTCTGAAACTGAAGTAGATTCTGATGTTGATGGTTTGGTGGATAAAATTACTAGGCTGTCTAGAAGGAAACTGTTAATGGAAAGGAGAATTCATGTTTCTGATTTTGAGAGTAAGAATTTGGTTCCATTCTTAGAGGATAGAAAACTGATGAAAGCTCTGACTTTGTGTGATACTTTTGTTTTTGATTGGGTGTATGAATTTTATGCATGTCTGAGGAAGAGTAATGGTAGGAGGAGTTCCCGTTGGTATGGAAATATACAGTTTAGGGGGAGTATAGTTCCATTTACACTAGAGTTAATTAATGATTTCTTAGGCATAGAACCAGTACTTGATGATGATGAACTTGATTTGGATGTTGTTACTGCTTCTATGACTGGTGGTTTGTTGACTAGATGGAAAAATGGAATGTTGGTCAAGGACCTTACATCTCTTTATTCTGTGTTGCATAAGCTGGTAGTTTATAATTGGATACCCTCTACCAACTCAACCAAAGTGACAAAGGATTAAGCAATCTTGCTCTATAGGATAGTGGTTTTGAAGAAGTTTAACTTGGGATTGACTATTTTCCACCACATGATGAAGTTTAGTGGTGACATTTCTGATAAAGGCAACCTTCCATACCCTGTGCTTATTTGTTCATACTTGAAGATGTATGGTTTTAGCCCTAAGAAGACTGAAGTTCTTAGAGGTAAGGTTCATTTATACACCATTTCACCTGCTCTACTCATTGGTGAAAGAGTGAAAGATCTGCCCTTGCACAATCCTGGAAATTCTTCTCAAAGACCAGCTCCTGCTCAACCTCAACCTCAACCCACATCAGCACAGAGACTTGAACAGAACACAGCTGTACCTAATGCTGCACCAGATGCTGAGAACTTTGGTGGTAATTTTGATACCATGTTCTCTGTTCCCAGATCTTTTATATTATTGCAGTTACAACACTTACAGGACCAGATTGATGAACTCCAATTCATCAAAGACAAGTGGACCAGGCTACTTCCCACTACAACAGGGGGAGTACCACCTTCCACTTCAGCTAGAACTTCTGGAGTTGTTATTGAAGAGCTGAATCCTGAAGCTGGAGGTGTACCTGATGCTGCTACAGAGAATGGAGGAACTGCTGCTGCTAACAATGTTGTTGCACTCTTTGCTTCAACTTGTTTTATTGAGGAACCAGAGGGTGATGAAGACAAGTTTGCAGATGCTGCTGAAGATGATGAGGATATGGAAATCCTCTATGCTGATATCTAGAACAGATGATGCAAGACAGGGGGAGTACTGAAGTACAGATGGCACATGTGCAGGACTTTGATGCTGCTGCTATTGTTATAGCAATTCATGCCATTTTCAGTCCTACTTTTGTTTTTGTTATTCTGTTGTGTTTAAGTTAAATTCTGTTTATTCTGATACAATATTTACTATTTCTAGTTGATAGGATGTCTATATTTATCTTGCTTAAATTAGTTTGCAATAATGATATTTGATTACTGCTTCTTGCTTAATTCGTTTTCTTATCATTAATTGCTTACTGCATGATGAATATGTCTTGTTTTGTTTTATTTTTCTTTATGTTTTTGCTCTGTTTATTTTTGTTTAGTTTTTTTTTTTTTAGTCTTACATAAGTCTTAGAACTAATTTGGTATATACCTTTATATGCTCTAATTTAATCTTTGATTTTTTGTAAAAGTTATATGTTTTGTAAACAAGTGTACTGTTTATACTTGTTTTGGTTTTGAATAAGATTACTTTGATCTTATGGCACGAATCTTAGTAAAATTATTCTTGATCTCTTTTTGATTTGATCCAACGGTTACAACAGGTATTGTCTTGACTAGTATTTAGACTTGATGTTCAACTCGCCTAAATACATAATACTGAGTATGTATAGAAATATATGTGCATCAGGTGTGTTGTAGTCGAAAGGTCAAATTGGGGGAGATTGTAGATGTTGTTAACTCTTAAATGCTTTAACATTATCAATAACATCTTAATTTGACCTTCCTTGATTTATTCTAAGTCTTTTCTGAAATGTTACATTAAATGTTGTACTAAATGCTCTCACATTCAGGAACGATTCTAGAAGCTTCTACAAGAGTCTGGAACCTGGAAGATTCCAGAAGGTTGGAGAACGTGCTAGAAGAGTTTAGAGCATTGTAGAACGACCTGGAAGATGGCAGAAGGATCTAGAAAGATCATGGAGGTTGAGGTCCTAAAAAATAGGATCTCATAATGGAAGGATCTAGAAGCTGTGTATTTCTCTATAAATACCGCAGGAGCCTCTCATTTCAAAGTATGCACTATTCGAGTAACACCTTCTTGAGCGTTCAACCCTAGTTAGGAGTTATGGTCAGTAGATGTATCGTTTAACGTACGCCGAGGGATACCACACCTTCCAGTGTACTTAGTTCTAGTCTTGTATCGAGTGAGAGTGAATCATAGATCAAATTAGTTCTTTAGACAGTGTTCTTACACTTAAGTGTATTTGCAGATTCAGGCACCTGCCTCGATCATAGTTTCTGTTTGTGGAATGTTGAAGTAATTGCTGAGACATTTCACACGACATTTTTGTGTATAACTTAGGAACTAAGTTATTGTTTCGCCGTAAGGCTTAGCATAGGTTTTGTTATTAATAAAATCTATGTTAAAAATTATTCCATTGTGTTCGTATTGTGTTTTAGTATTTTAGACTTCCGCTGTGTACTGTGTTTAATTATTCACATTCTGTTAGAGTTAATGCTACACTAATTGTCACAACATTCAGTGTAACATTGTTCTGTTTTTTACTTAAACACTAGATACCATCCCCCCACACACTTTCAATAACATTATTGTAAAGTGGAATACATTAGTTTTTTAAAAGTGCATCATTATATTATTTAAAAATGTTATGTATTGTTACTAAATAGTGTAACACAATATTGTTGAAAAGTACAACACAATATTACTGAAAAATGTTATTCACTTTAACTGAAAAGTGCAACATAATATTATTGAAATGTGCAATATTATGTTACTCGAAAGTGTTAATTAATCAGTACTATAACCGAAAGTGCAACATATTATTGTTGAAAAGTGAAACACAATACTATTGAAAAGTGTAATAGAATATTATTGAAAAGTATAATACAATATTATTAAAAATTAAAACACAATATTATTGAAAGTGTTACACAATATAACTACAAATGGTAACACAATATTTTTTTAAAAGTGCATCATAATATTAGTGATAAGTGTTACACATTGTAACTGAATAGTGCAACACAATATTATTAAAAACTGCAACACAAATTCTTGTTTTTATTTTACAATTATTAAAAGCTGCAACACATTTATTGTATATATCATAGAAAAGTGTTACCCATTATCACTGAAAAGAGAAACACAATATTGTTGAAAGCGCAACACAATATAACTGAAAAGTATTAGTAACTATAACTGAAAACTGCAACACAATATTGTTGAAATGTGAATCATAATTGTTGGGAATAAAAAGAGAAGTGTTTTGATTTGATACCAAAACCCCCTGAGATATGCCTAGTCATAATTGATCATGTTCTAAGAATGTTAGAACATATAGCATAAGGCTAGATGAGAAGCTGAAATGTTAGGCAGCTCTTAGTTTATAAGATGCACAATTTGAGGGGGAACATATGTTTTTAAGTCTATCAAGATCAAGTCCCCTCAATGCTCAAATTCTGGAATGATTGCCAAGATCACTGAAGGACAAACATGCTGATCAGGAGAGTTGTCTCAACACAATTAGACCAGAACAAGCATTCTGAAGCTTAAGATCAACTATGCTGAAGAAATCAAGACAACTAAACCCTAAAGACCTTCAAAGGATCATGCTAAGATGTCATGGATAGGAAGCAAAGGGTAAGAGCCAAGTCATCTGAAAAGAGCTAGCCAACTATGCTGATAAGCAAAGTCTGCTGATAGTGATAAGAAGAGTTGTCCAGGAATGTTGTCCTATCATTGGATCAACCTTCAGAAGCCATGTCCATGCTTAAACAAGTGAATCTTGAAGTCAGACATTGGGAAGAGTGCTGCAGAATGAAGACAAAGTCCAAACAGCCGTTTATTTCCCAAATGAGGACATGTCACTATCAAGAATCTGTCTTCTAAGTTGAAGAACTCTGTTGGTCCTTGGTGGAGTATAACACAAGTGTATGGGGGGGGGGAATGCACTTGTGTATGCAAATTCTTTTCTTTTTGATAAACTGGTCTTATCAGGCAAGTTGTCTCACAACTGGCCTGAGTGTGAACTTTGATAGATACTTGTCCTACTGATTACTATTAAGTGATCAGTTGGCTAAATATCTAAAATAGTTGCTAAGTGCGGAATGTGGTTGGCCTTTACTCAAAGAAATACTCCAAGTTGATTTCTGAAAATACAGGTTATCAGGGACTTTGTCCAAAACAGATTTTCTTACTTACAGAGTTATGACTCTTTGAAATATGATTGAATGGAGTGAAGTTAAGAATGCAGTAAGTAAATGAGACACAAATTTATAGTGGTTCAGAGACTCAAGCTCCTACATCCACTTTCCCTGATTGAATAGGATAATTCCTTCTCAATGGAATTAACTTGTTTTATAGTGCCAAGGTGCACTGATCAACAACACTCTCTTAGTGTCTTGATCCCTAGGATAACTTGAGTCCTAGTGCTCAATCTCTCTGAGTTAAGGCTGTGTTTCACACTAACAGTCCTTAACTCCTCACTTCTACAACAAACACTCTCTTCACTAAATGAGATAAGGTTTGAGGTTTGGTTCCAACTAATAGAGATATCCTTTACAGTAAGAACAGTGTAAAGGCTTAGGATATCTCAATGCTAAGCTAGGATGTTTACAAAGATTGGCTTAGCTGACTTGAAGTGATTCAGGAAACTTGGAATTCTAATGAACAGCTTGGTTTCCTTTTGAAAGCTTGATGATAGTTTGATAGCTTGTAGTTGGATACTGAATTCCTTTGATCACTTCTGTATTTATAGGCAATTTGAACAACTAACCGTTGGAGGGATTAGCATTTCAAATATGTCTATTTGCAGCAACATTGAAACGGCTATGAAGCTTGACATCCTTTTATCCACTGTGTAAAAGAGGTCTTCAATGGTTGCTTGAATGAATGTATTGACTTCTGACAAAGGCGGCTGGGAAGACTTGTGTCAGCTTCCAATTTTGCACATTGTCCTAGGTTGATTTGTGGCAAACTTTACACACAATCAACGGTCAGATGGGACAAGCTCCCTGAACATTCCTGCTGCAGTTTAGAATGTTCCAACACTCATTCAATGCCTCACTCTTTAATGCTCTAAGTCTTTAATGCTTGGTTCAGGCATGATTGGCAATAAATGCTTCATTGAATATGTCTTCTGTAAGCTTTTGACACTTAATCCACTTGATCATTTGTACTTCAACTGTCTTGATCATTTGCATTTATGAGCACAGCTTCAGTATTCTTGAACTCTTCAGCCAGGTTGTCCATTTGATCAGTTTGTCTTGAAAAGATCAGCAACTTTGTCCTATAGACTTATCAAGCTGCCTAACATTTCAGCTTTGGACAACTATCCTGATTACTAATATCTCATAATATTTCTGAGATTTTAACTTAAGCATACTACACATTAAGTGTTCTGGGACAACTTTCCTGAACAATGACTTGAGCATATCTCAACTAACTTGTACATCATCAATCAGGGGTTTTGGTATCTTAGATCAAAATCATTTTATTCCCAACAATTTCCCCCTTTTTGATGATGCCAAAACCTATTACAAAGGGACCTTGACTTAAACTAAATATTACCTTCAGGGAGAGTGAACTGGTCAACTTGCCTGAAAGAAACTGTTAGCACAATAAATCAAGTAATATATGTCAGGATAGGTTAGTTGAGATAATGAGTTGTTATCTCTTTGATAGAAACACTGTGATCCTTTTATAGATGTGATAAACCATTACAGGGCTGAAAATCAAAAGGATTCACTAATCTAGAATAGCAAAAAAAAGGATAACAACAGAATTCATAACAGAAAATTAGGGAAAGGAATGAACTTATCCTTCATAGAGTTCCATCATCTTGAGGAGCAATGCCATACTGAGCCCAAACTCTCTTCTTTAGATCCCAGATCTCCTTGTTGGTTCCTCTAGGGTCAGGCTTTAGCTTCTCCATCTTCATGATGTTGATAAACTCTTCCAGAATCTTTCCCTCATCAATCAAGTTCCCATTGAACTTAGGAGGCATGTACATAATTGGACCAGGGGCCTTGAACTCCACTCTTGCCATCTCAGCTGCTGCAAACAGCTTTTGGTAGAGGTCCCTGTGGTTCTCAAACATGAACTGAACAAAGATTTCCTCCACACTCTCACCAAGCCACTTTCCAATGACATAGAAGTCATAAACAAAACTTCTCTTGGCCTCCTCCCATGCATCATTCAGTGAGATTGGAACCCACTTATCATGGTGAGGGTACTGAGTGTCCCATCTTTGCAGCATTTGAGGTTTGAGCCTTCTGTATGAAGCCCTCCTTCTTGGAGCTTTGAAGTTTGCCCTTCTCCCATCTCTTGCTTTGTTGGCCTCAACCAACTGATCCATTTTTTCCTTAGCTCTCAAGAGAGCTAGCTTTTCCTGAGTTTCTGGATCTTTCCCAAATCCTTCTTCAAACAATTTGGAAGGATCATCAGCAAACTTGGGCACTACTTCTTCAGGCTCTCTGTCCTGTACTTCCTCTTCAACTTCTTCAATTGCAGGCATCAGGACTGCTTTCTTCATTCTCTTTGATTTCCTTGCTGGAGTAGATTCTTCAGATTGAAATTCTGATGGCAAAGTCAGGCTGGTTGGGAATTCATTGAAGGCTTGCAGTTCCTTCCTCTTTCTTTCAGATGACCTTGTCACCTTCCCCCTCACTTCAGCAACCTTCTCTTGAGGTTCAAGTCCTGTAGACTCACCACCTGGCCTTTGAATCTTTCTTGCCTGACTTTCCATAGCTGATACCATGGATTCTTTGACAGCTATTTGAATCTGCTCTTCCTCAGTTAAATCTTCAACATTCATTGGGCCTTTGCCTTTCCCAATGTCTTCTACTGCTTCCTCCTCAACTTCAGGGACTTTCTCCTTGCCCTTGGATTCACCAATCACCAAGGTTCCCTTTGCCCTTGCTCTCTGTCTTTCCCCCTTTTTGGCATTATCAAAACACTGGGGCTTCAATTCACTCATAGTGACAGAGAGATGTGAGTGAGAATGGGTGAGGGACTTCAATTCCTGCAGTAGATAAACATTCTCATCATGAATGTTTTGCATTTTATCATCTGTCATGCTCAAAAAGGCGTGAACAGGCTTCATCTTCTGGGAAACTATGGCATCCAATGTGGCTTTCAGTGATTGATCAAGTTTGGCCTGTAGTTGTTCAGTGAGATTGGCCACAACTTGATCAGATACTTTGGCCATGAGTTCAACAGTGAACTTTTCAGCAGCTTCCTTCACCATAGCAGCTTTCAACTCTTCTGCCTTCTTTCTCTGGGCTGCTGTCCTCTGCCTTAAAGCATCCTTGATTGTCTTTCTCAATGCCTTTACATTGTGCTTGTACAAAGTTTTGAGACCCTGCTGCTCTTTCTTCACAGATCTAGTGAATATACCCATAGCATCTTTGGCTTTTGTCACTTCAGTTGAAACTGTTTGCAGTCCAGTTTCAACTCCACAAAGTCTTGCATCAATAGTAGGTAAGATCACTTCTTCAGACCCTGTGAGCCTCATCTCCACAGAGGCTAGAGTCTTCCCTTGGCCATCTAGGGTATCAGCAGTGGTTGCATGAGCCTTCTCAACTTCCCTGACCAGTGTGTCCAACTTCCCTGACTGCTCTTCAATGATGGATGCAGTCTGAGTAGCCATTTGAAAGTGAGCCTCAGAGGTGTTGGCTTGTTCAAAGTAGATTTGGTTAAGTGTGGACACATTTGCTGATACTGCTTGAAGATTAGTGTCAGCTTCAACTGGTATATCTGTCAGGGAGGCATCTGCAAAAATCTGTTCAAGAGTAACAGCAACTGAATCTGCAAAACTAACAGTGTTAGTAAAAACTCCCTCAGCACCCTCTATTTCTTTTTCTCCCATAAGGTCTGATACATCAGCACCTTCTCTCTCATTTTCAACTTTATTCTTTTCTTCTTCATTTTCAAAAGATAGACTCACATTTACTGGAGAATCAGGCCTCCTTTCACCAAGGGATTCATCAAGTTCAGATTTGACTTGAAGAATAGCCTGACTCTCATATTGGGCTGCACCCAATATTTCTACTTCCTCACCCTCTATTTGTGGTGCACTCAAGGAACCAGTGATCACACATTCCTCACCATCACCTCCCTCTGAATTTTCAGCACTCACAGCCTTTTCAACTCCTTCAATGTTTAAACCTGACACCTCTATATCCTCAACAGGATCCACAGAGGGCAGTTGTTGGGAGATCACAGTGCTTGGGCATCCCAAGTCCACTGAGTCATCCTGAATGACTAAAGGCTGGTCAATGTCCAACTTGCCTGACATTGATGAGGCTTTAGTCAAACCAGCTTCTCCTATGGAAGTCTCAGCATTGTCAAGCTGTGCCTCAGGTTCAAAGGAACCATCCTTGGCCAATGCATCTTGGACTGAGTCACCATCTTTGGTCAACTCCTCTGAATGATCAGAGTCCTTGACAGAATGAAAGGTCAAGTAATGTACCTGAGCTGAGTTGATACCAGGGGGATTGGGATTGGTGTGATCATCATCATCATCATCATCAGATGGGCTGTAAGGATGCTTTATTCCTTGTGCTATCCTCTCTCTTTCAGCAAGCACCTTTTCATGGACAATGGTGCAAAATAGGGCCTCAGTGGTTAATACACTGGTCTTCTTTACATTTGCAAAATGTAGCAGCCTATTTTCCTCAACCTGCCACCAGTTGGCACCCTTATCCTGAATAGCCTGAGCTATTTCCACAATGGTTCTATCTTTGATCTCAACAAGTGCTCTGAGATCATAGAACTGTTGTTGCAGCCTGGGATAATCCTTCAAACCTGGATATAATTCATCCACATTGGCTCTTGCAATCTGTCTCAACATCCCCTCATAAGTATAGTCTTCACCACTATCATCTCCAGAAGAGTTGGATTCAGGAGGGTTGGAATGGGATTCAAGTAAGCTTGGCTGGGATTCAGGTAGGTTGGATTCAGAAGGGTTGGGATCAGGAGAGGTCAAAACAAGTTGAGATTCAGGTGCTTTTGAGAGCATTGTGCCTGAAGAGGTAATTGGAATGGCTGGAATGGGTGGGAAAACAACTTGATTACCTTCTTGAAGAGCAGTTTCAAGAAGTTTGGTATATGAGAGAAGTCTTGGATCAAGTGGGGAAAAGGGTCTATCTTCAAGATTGACCAAATCAGCCAGTACATCAATACCTGATCTATCAGGTGTACCTTCAGGGGAGTACACCTTTTTGGCAATGATTGGTGCATCTTCAGGAGTCTTGCACTCCTCTTCTTCTTGCCTTGGAGATATTCTTTGAGATTGAATATCAGGAGAGTTGGCTTCAGGGCTGTTGGGTTTGGATTTGGATTTAGAGTTAGACTTGCTGGCCTGTCTAATCTCCTTGAAGAACTCTTTCTTTTGCTTTTCTTCCTCCATCAACCTTTGCTTCTCAGAGGTCTTGATGATCCTTCTTTTTCTTTCATACCTTGTTGGCTGGTCAAGGTCTCTAAATTCTGTGATTGTTTCAGGTTGCAGTGGGACAACCTCTCTGACTTCCACACTTTCTTCAGGAGGGTTGACTCCTTCCTCAGCAACCTTCTCTATTTCCTCAGAAGTGGCTCCTCCACTTCTTGACTGACTTTCTGGTGAAGATTCATGCAAAATCTTCTTCATCTTCTTCATCTTTGGTTGAACTTTTGGTGGCTGGGCTTTCCTCTTTCTTGGAGAGGCTCTGGTTGCTGGAACAACTGTGATGGCCTTCTTTGAAGCTGCATCCTGCTTCCTCTTCTCTGTCTTAGAAGACAGCTTCCTAAACATCACCTTTTGAGCTGGAAAAGGCTTTGGCTTAGCTTGGAGGTGGGTGTAATGTGCAAATCTTTCCAAGAGTAGGCTTGCTCTTGTGCAGAACTGGAGTTTTCCTTCAACCACCACCTTGTGGTGTTTCACCTCCTTGAACTTGAATTTTTCATTCATCATTTTGTCAAGAATGAATTTCTTCCAGTTGAACTTGACTCTTTTCTCAGCAGAGTCAATCACAGCAGCCATCACTCTCAATTTAGGCATACTGATTTGTTCAACACTCCCTGAGTGGCTCAACAGGCTCTTTACAACACAGTCAAACAAATGCCTAAACACTGGCTTTAAAGTGTTTTTGTTTTGAGCACTCACAAGTTTCTTTGGTTCTATCATCCAGGAGAAATAGAATTCCTGATCTTCCTCTTCCTTGTATACTTCTGGATTTATCCCTTCAGAAGGTAGCCCAAAGCTGGCTTCTAAATCCTCTGCAGTGAAGATGACTGTGTGTTGGCTTTCTTCTTCTTCATCTTCTTCTGCATATGTGAGCTTTGTGCACACATCCCCCTTCTTGCCCTTCCACCTGAGATAGGCAAAGAATTCTGCCATAAATGGATTCAGGCAGGAATCAGGCTTGGTGCCTAGAAATTTTTCTAGCCCTGCCTCCCTCAGCCAATGGAGGACTTGTTGAACATCTGAATCTGGGCTATCAAAGGCTACCAGTTTTTCAAACCAAAGGGAATTTGGGTTGCTAAGATAAGAGAAGTCAATGTCCAGAGAGGAATCATTGAAATCCACGAGTTCTTCTCTCTTGAGTTTTGGAGCCATGGATAGTTTTTGAGAGTAAGAGAGTTTTGAAGAAAAGTTGCAGGTTTTGAGACTTTGAGACTTCAAGGAATTTTGGAAATATGAGTGCGTGAGGATGGTAGTGAAAATTTAGGAGTTTTTATATGGAAGAGATTTATTAACCGTTGGTTAATGGAATGTAACAGTGGGTAATTGGAGAAACCGTTTGAATATGGTGGGGTAATGGACTCTCAATAGTTCGATGGAGTTTTGAATGTAATTTAATGGTTTGGATGAAGGCTCAAGAATTCATGCAATCTTATTAAGATTTCTGCATTAAATGCTGATTTGCCTTTTGGGGGTTAAAAATCTTTATAGCACACTCCATCCTAAAATGGCCTACTCTTAGACCAAGAAACCTCTTAAATGTCTAATCAATGCTAATAATAGCAATAATTATCCAATTAACTAGGACAAACATCCTGAGATGTGCTTTGGTTTCTGTGTGGACCAAATTGCCTGAGTGCTTTGCCTGAGTGGGTCCCAAGGTTGCTGACTGGGTCCCACTTGGACAAATCCCCTGACCAACATTGCTGAGCACTTACAGGGACAACCTTGCTGAGTTTTCCCTCTGTTGCTGACAGCTTCAGTGAGGTTGGTCAACTTTGCTGAAGTTCAACTATGATGAACTTCCCCCTTCATATGAGCTTTACTTTCCTCATTTTTCCATTTTGCCTGGATCAAGTAACCCTAATTCAGCTGACAGTTCCAAGAACCTTGCTTCAGCTAGAGGCTTGGTCAGAATATCAGCTTTTTGCTTATCAGTGTGAATTTTGACAAGCTTGATATCTTTCTTCTCCACATGATCCCTTATGAAATGATGCTTGATGTCCACATGCTTGCATCTGGTGTGGAGCACTGGATTCTGTGAGATGGCAATTGCACTATTGTTGTCACAGAATATGGGTACTTCATTTGTGATTACTTTGTAATCTCTTAATTGTTGCCTGAGCCATAGAATCTGAGCACAGCAACTTCCAGCAGCTACATACTCAGCTTCAGTTGTTGAAGTTGCAACTGTATTTTGCTTCTTGGAGAACCATGAGATAAGCTTGCTGCCCAAGAATTGACAAGTTCCTGAGGTGGATTTTCTGTCAATTCTACATCCTCCATAGTCTGCATCTGAATATCCAGTAAGCTCAATGTTATCATCAGCTGGATACCATAATCCAAGATTCTCAGATCCCTTGAGATATCTTAGAATCCTCTTGGCAGCATCAAGATGGCTCTTCTTTGGATTGGCTTGAAATCTTGCACACACTCCAACTGCAAATGTGATATCAGGCCTGCTTGCAGTGAGATATAGCAGTGATCCTATGATTCCTCTGTAGTTAGTGGAGTTTGTTGACTCTCCACCTTCATCAGGATCCATCTTCCAGTTAGTATTCATAGGAATTCTGACTGGTTTGCTTGTAGCACATCCAAATTTCTTGATCATGTCCCTTGTATACTTGGCCTGATTGATGAATATTCCCTTCTTTGATTGAGTGACTTGAAGTCCTAAGAAGAAATTCATCAATCCCATCATGGACATCTCAAATTTGCTTTGCATGAGTTTAGAGAACTTCTCACATAATTTTTCATTTGGAGATCCAAATATAATGTCATCCACATAGATTTGGACTAACAAAATATCATCTCCTTCACAGATTCTGAACAAGGTTCTGTCAACAGTGCCTTTGACAAAACCATGATCTAGAAGAAACTGTGATAAGGTGTCATACCAAGCTCTTGGAGCTTGCTTTAAGCCATAGAGGGCTTTCTTTAATCTGTACACCTTGTCTCCTTCTTCAAAGCCTGGGGGCTGTTCCACATATACTTCTTCTTTGAGCACCCCATTGAGAAATGCACTCTTCACATCCATTTGATACACCTTGAATCTCATGTGAGCTGCATATGCTAGGAAGAGTCTGATTGCCTCAAGTCTGGCCACTGGAGCAAAGGTCTCATCATAATCAATCCCTTCAGATTGGCAATATCCTTTGGCTACCAGTCTTGCTTTGTTTCTTACAATGATGTCATTTTCATTTTTCTTGTTTTTGAACACCCATTTAGTTCCAATGACATCTTGATGAGTTGGCCTGTCTACCAGCTCCCAAACTTCATTTCTGGTAAACTGATTCAGCTCTTCTTGCATGGCTATGATCCAGTTGGTGTCTTGTAGTGCTTCCTCAATGTTTTTAGGTTCCTGTTCTGAAAGAAAACAACAAAACAGAGCACTTTCTCCATGAAATCTTCTAGTTTTGATCCCTTCACTTGGATTACCAAGTATCAGGCTAGATGGGTGGTCTTGCAACCAAGTCCTTCTAGACCTGATCCTTTCAGGAGGATTGTCCTCATCTGAAGTTGGATCACTAGATTCATTAAATTCAGGAAAGTTAATTGAAGGATCAAGTTCAGGATCATATTCAGGGGTGTTGTCCTCATTGTCAGATAGATTGACATTTTCATTGGTTCCCCCTTGAATAGTGGATCCATTAACTACCTCAGCATTGCCTGCTTCTTCATTGGTAGTTGTTACCTGATTTTGAACTGGGATGGGATCAGTCAGTTCAATTTCTCCTTCAGGATGGTTGTCTACTGGTTGATTGCTATCAGGTAGGTTGTTCAGTTTTTGATTTTCATGAAGTTCAGGCTGGGCAACATCCACAAACACTGTTTCCTTGCTTTGAAGCCTTAATCTGGTTGTTCTTTGTGTCATCTCATCAATATTCAGGTTTCTATCCCTGAACTCATTAATAGATTCATCAAACACAACATGAGGTGTTTCTTCCACAATAAGAGTTTTGCAATTGTAGACTCTGTAAGCCTTGCTGATTTGTGAATATCCAACAAATATTCCTTCATCAGCTTTGCTATCAAAGGCTTTCAATTGTTCTTTCCCATTATTATGGATGAAACACTTACAACCAAATATGTGAAAATAAGCAACAGTGGGTAATCTACCTTTCCATATTTGATATGGAGTCTTACCTTGTCCTTTGGTGATTAAGGACCTGTTTTGAGTGTGACATGCAGTGCTAATGGCTTCAGCCCAGAACCTTTTAGGTAGTTTGGATTCAGCAATCAAGGTTCTAGCTGCCTCCTTCAAGGTCCTGTTCCTTCTTTCAGCAACCCCATTTTGTTGAGGTGTTCTTGCTGCTGAAGTTTCATGTGTGATGCCATTCTTGCTACAGTACTCATTGATGTATGAGTTTATGAACTCAGTGCCTTTGTCAGATCTGATCTTGACAATACTTAGGCCCTTTTCATTGCTCAATCTCATCATCAATTCAGGTAGTTTGACTTGGGTCTCCTTTTTGTTCAGCAAGAATACTACCCAAGTGTACCTGGAAAAATCATCAACAACAACTAAAGCATATTTTCTTCCATTTAAACTTACTGGGATTATTGGCCCAAATAAATCCATATGTAGTAGTTGAAGGACTCTCTCGGTTGAGATGACAGGTTTTCCTTTGAATGAGGCTTTGATCTGCTTTCCTTCCTGACATGGCTGGCATATATGTTCTTTGGTGAACACTTGATTTGGCAGCCCTTTAACTAGAGAGTTTCTTGCAATCTTGTTGATGGTTTTGAAGTTCAGGTGATTCAGTCTCTTGTGCCATAGCCAGCTTTGCTCATTTGTGCTTTTGGCAACAAGACAGACTGCTTCAGGGGTTTTGCTCCAATCTGCAAAATAAACATTTCCCTTTCTCACCCCTGTTAGTAGCACCTGTTGTGTTGATTTGTTTTTGATAGTACATTCATTTGGTGCAAATTCAACACAATATCCTTTGTCACAAATTTGACTTATAGACAACAAGTTATATTTTAGGCCTAGAACATATGAGACATCAGTAATTTTAACACTACCAATGTTTAATGTACCATAGCCTCTTGTGATGCCTTGAGAGCTGTCTCCAAAAGTTACTGAAGGACCATCTTTTTCTATGAAATCTGAGAGAAGCTCCTTGTTTCCAGTCATGTGCCTTGAACATCCACTGTCCAGGTACCATGCTGTTTTCTTGTTGATGCTTCTCTTCTTTTTGGGGTCCTTGCAGTCCTGCAAAGTCAAAATTTAGGTACCCTTTGAGTGTTGGGTCCTAGAGGGTTAGCTGTACCTTTTGGAACCCAAATCTGCCTGATTACTCTGATTGATTCAAAGTGACTGACTTGGTTTCCATTTACATCTACATACACAGTTTGACCCTTAAATGCCTTGGGTGATTTCTGTGTATAAGTGTTAGCTTTGTAGAGTTCAGGAGAGTTGGTAAGTTTCTTTGGGACATTTCTCCTGAAGTTACTAAGCTTAGGTGCAGCTGGGTAAGACTTTTGAGGATAAGCTTTTGGATGGCCTTTTCCATTTGGCAAGTAAGGTCCAGGCTTCCTGAATGTTTTATACCTATCAGAGGGTATTGGCCTTAATCCATTTAGTTGAGGTTGCCTCATTTGAGTTGGCCTCTTCTGAACAGGTTTTGGACAACTCCTCTGATGATGATTCAGATAGGTTGGCCTTCCATTGGTTCTACCTTTCTGAACCTCATTCCTCCTGTAAGCAATGCATTTAACCTTCTCCAAAGGTGTGGGTTTAGGTACATTGTTTACCTGAGTTGGTATAAAAATTCTTTTTCCCTTATCCTTGATCAGTGGTTGATTTACTTCAATTTCATTTTGTTGTGCCACTGATCTTACAAAAGTCATCTTAGAATTGCTTGATGAAGCAATACTAAGACCAGGTGAGGGTTCAAATGGATTATAGCCTAATCCATCCTTTTGAGCAAATGGTCTTTGAAACCCTTGAATTTCCTCTATTGCCTTAGCAGATTTGTTCAAGGCAGACATTTTCATTTTCAAGCTCCCCTCACTTAATTTTAGAGTATCAAATTCTCTTGAGAGATTGTCAAATTTAGCTTGTAGAGTTTTAGAGTCAAAATCCTTTTTCTTTAGAGCCTGATTTTGTTCATCAATCAGCTTTTGTTGTTCAGAGACTTTGAGAGACAGTTCTTCATGTTCTCTCACAATCTGTTGATACAACTCAGTTGATTTAATGTCAACTTCAGATTCAGGAAGATTAGACATTTTGACTTTAGACCTCAACTGTTCATTTTCTCTCAGAGCCATATTGCATACTTCTTGCATTCTGGTGAAATCTTCCAACAACTTTTCAAAGTCTAGATGGATTTCACTAGATTCATGTGTGTTAATTGACAAGTTGGAAGTTGAGCATACCTCTTCATCTTCAAGTGCCATTTGACAGTCCTCATCACTGTCACTGTTGGAGAACAGCCCATCATCAGAAGAGTAGACACTCTCCTCGCTTGCTGAATCTCCAGCTACCATAGCCTTCCTGTTGTTCAGCCTTTTATCTCTTTTGTTTTGCCTTTCCTTCCTTTCTTTTGCACTGAGGTCAGGACAGTCATACTGAAAATGACCCTTTTTCTGGCAGTTGTAACACACATCTTCATCATCATTCTTCTTGCTTGAGGACTCCTTCCTCCTTGATGATGATGGTTCTCCTTTGCTGAATTTCTTCCTATCAGCATATCTGTCTTCTTTCTTTTCATCAGAGACTTTGTCCTCTGATTTATGTTCAGGAGAACTGAATCTCCTTCTGGTTCTGTTATCTTGGTAGAACTTCTTGTATCTACCAAATCTGGAGTTGAGCTTCTCAAATCTTCTAGCCATGAGTGCCAGCTCCTCCTTTATTTCAGATTTTGAAACAGATTGAGAGGATCTTTGAGTAATCTTCTTTTCTGTTTCAGCAGCTTTGAAGGCAACACCTTTGGTTGAGGAGGATGGCTCTTCATGCACCTTCTTTCTGTTGAGATCAAACTCATATGCTTTGAGTTCAGAGAATACTTGCTTCATTGGCATGTTGTCAAGATTGCTGGTATTTTGCATCATGACAGAATATATGTCCCACTTAGATGTGAGACTTCTCAAGATCTTCAAAGCAACCTCTCTTTTGGCATAGAACTTGCCAAGAGAGTTTATTTCATTCATGATGTCAGTGAACCTGCCATCAAGATGATCAATAGTTTCATTGGCCTCCATAGAGAATTGTTCATATTTTTGGATAGCCACTTGAAGCTTGTTCTCCTTGATCTTTTGGGTACCTTCACACATAAGTGCTAAGGTATCCCAAATCTCTTTAGCTGATGTGCAGTGGTATACTCTCCCCATCACTGCATCTGGAATTGTCTGGTACAATGTGTTCATTGCAATGTAGTTCAGGTTGTGCCTTTTTCTTTCTTCAGCTGTAAGGTCATCTTCATCTTTTGGCAGCAACTCCCTTGGATCAGCTTTTTGAGCATCAGTGAGCTTGGGATTTGCTTTAGTGAATGTGAATGGCCCTCTAGTGATGACTTTAAGCATCTCATCATGCTGGCAAGCAAGATGTGCTCTCATCCTGATCTTCCAGAAATCATAGTTCTCAATTGAGAACATTGGCAGTTTGTGATGAGAAATATGATTGACTTGGTTTGGACCCATATTGTTGATGGTGTTGACAGCATCTCCTGGAACTGCATTGTTAGCCATTTCAACAAATGTAATAGAAGATGAACACAGATAAGTTTTTCAGAAATTTGGATCAGTTCAGTGACCACAGAAAATGTGATTTTGAAAATCAGTTGGATTTTCAGAAGCAGTGGTCTTTGAACCCCTGCTCTGATACCACTTGTTGGTCCTTGGTGGAGTATAACACAAGTGTATGGGGGGGGGAATGCACTTGTGTATGCAAATTCTTTTCTTTTTGATAAACTGGTCTTATCAGGCAAGTTGTCTCACAACTGGCCTGAGTGTGAACTTTGATAGATACTTGTCCTACTGATTACTATTAAGTGATCAGTTGGCTAAATATCTAAAATAGTTGCTAAGTGCGGAATGTGGTTGGCCTTTACTCAAAGAAATACTCCAAGTTGATTTCTGAAAATACAGGTTATTAGGGACTTTGTCCAAAACAGATTTTCTTACTTACAGAGTTATGACTCTTTGAAATATGATTGAATGGAGTGAAGTTAAGAATGCAGTAAGTAAATGAGACACAAATTTATAGTGGTTCAGAGACTCAAGCTCCTACATCCACTTTCCCTGATTGAACAGGATAATTCCTTCTCAATGGAATTAACTTGTTTTATAGTGCCAAGGTGCACTGATCAACAACACTCTCTTAGTGTCTTGATCCCTAGGATAACTTGAGTCCTAGTGCTCAATCTCTCTGAGTTAAGGCTGTGTTTCACACTAACAGTCCTTAACTCCTCACTTCTACAACAAACACTCTCTTCACTAAATGAGATAAGGTTTGAGGTTTGGTTCCAACTAATAGAGATATCCTTTACAGTAAGAACAGTGTAAAGGCTTAGGATATCTCAATGCTAAGCTAGGATGTTTACAAAGATTGGCTTAGCTGACTTGAAGTGATTCAGGAAACTTGGAATTCTAATGAACAGCTTGGTTTCCTTTTGAAAGCTTGATGATAGTTTGATAGCTTGTAGTTGGATACTGAATTCCTTTGATCACTTCTGTATTTATAGGCAATTTGAACAACTAACCGTTGGAGGGATTAGCATTTCAAATATGTCTATTTGCAGCAACATTGAAACGGCTATGAAGCTTGACATCCTTTTATCCACTGTGTAAAAGAGGTCTTCAATGGTTGCTTGAATGAATGTATTGACTTCTGACAAAGGCGGCTGGGAAGACTTGTGTCAGCTTCCAATTTTGCACATTGTCCTAGGTTGATTTGTGGCAAACTTTACACACAATCAACGGTCAGATGGGACAAGCTCCCTGAACATTCCTGCTGCAGTTTAGAATGTTCCAACACTCATTCAATGCCTCACTCTTTAATGCTCTAAGTCTTTAATGCTTGGTTCAGGCATGATTGGCAATAAATGCTTCATTGAATATGTCTTCTGTAAGCTTTTGACACTTAATCCACTTGATCATTTGTACTTCAACTGTCTTGATCATTTGCATTTATGAGCACAGCTTCAGTATTCTTGAACTCTTCAGCCAGGTTGTCCATTTGATCAGTTTGTCTTGAAAAGATCAGCAACTTTGTCCTATAGACTTATCAAGCTGCCTAACATTTCAGCTTTGGACAACTATCCTGATTACTAATATCTCATAATATTTCTGAGATTTTAACTTAAGCATACTACACATTAAGTGTTCTGGGACAACTTTCCTGAACAATGACTTGAGCATATCTCAACTAACTTGTACATCATCAATCAGGGGTTTTGGTATCTTAGATCAAAATCATTTTATTCCCAACAAACTCAAAGAAGACATTTATAGCAATTTGGGACTGCCTCTCCAACGGGCAAATCCTCAAATTTGTCTATAAATACAGAAGTGTGAAGACCATTTGAAGCATCCCTTCTACATCCAACTGAACAATCATTCTGAAGCTTCAAAAGTCATAAAAAAGACATTCTTAGTCTTGAAACACTTCTTCTAAGCTGAACTCCATTGTATATCCATAAAAAGCTTATAGAGATATCCTATCCTTATACACTGATCTTCATTGTAAAGGATATCTCATTAGTTGGAACCTTACTTCAACCCTTACCCCTTTCAAATGAGAAAGTGAGAAGGTTGTAGTAGTAGAAGTGGTAGGAGATGACTGTTGAGAGAAGAACAGTTCAGTTCTGAGTTGAGAAGAGGGTACTAGGACTCTAGACATCCTAGGGATCAATTCACCAAGGAGTGGTGTTCTTGATCAAGTGCACCTTGGCACTATAAAACAAGTTAATTCCAAGAGTGAAGGAATTATCCTATTAAATCAGGGAAAGTGGATGTAGGAGCTTGACTCTCTAAACCACTACAAACCACTGTGTTGATTTACTTTTAAGTACTCTCATACATTCAACACTGCACTCAAAACTGATCCTTAAAAGGACATACATTCAAAGATTGTGCAAAACTGATTTGGACAAGTTCCCTGAAAACTGGATTGATTGATTAAGTGATTTCAGAACTTAAAGGAGTTTAAAACTAAAGGGTCAACCACTAATTCCGCACTTATAACCAACTTAAATAGTCATTCAACTAAGTACTCAATAGTACTTAGTAGCTTGGTTATCTCTAAGAAGTTATACATCTTTAGTAGAGTTGTCCAAGACAACATTGTTGATCTCTGGTTTGATCTTATTTGAAAAAGAAATTGCATACAAGTGTATTCCCCCCCCCCCCATACACTTGTTATATACTCCTTGTTGGACCAACAATAATAATTCTGAGAAGTATAATTAAACGGTGCAACACTGTATTACAGAAAAATTCAATACACTATTATTGAAAAGTACAATATAATATTATTGAAAAGTTAAACACAATATTACTAAAAAGTGGAACACAATGCTGTTGAAAAATACAACACAATATTACTAAAAAAAATATTGTTTAGTATAATAAAAAAAGTGCAACACAATGTTGTTGAAAAGAGCAACACGATAATAATATTGTTAAAAGGTGCATCACAATATTATTAATTGAAAAATATTATTCATAATAGTTTAAAAGTAGAACACAATATTACATTATATCATATCTTCATATATCTCCATTAACATAAAGATTAAATACAATAAATGAAAATATATCTCCACACATCTATATTAAATATATATATAGGTCACTCAATGTATCAAAACACTCATTCACAAAAAATAAAATCATATAATTGTTTCAATCTCAAAACAAATTCTTTTCGCAAATTATGGTGCGTATGACTTCGAAAATTGTTGTTGTCTTAGCTACCACAATGTTGGTGATTCTTGGTTAGTTTTCGATGTTCTTTTATCCCTTAATTTTTTTTAAACTATAGTCTTTGTTCATTATAAATTATGGTTATTCTTAGGGTATGAATGATGGTGATTCTTAGGGTACGAATGTTATACATGATTATTATTTCTTTATATTTGTAGGTGGATCACTATTATCGGATGCAACAATATTTAGAAAATCCAAGGTGGACAGTGACTGCTTGGCAACTTTATCTGAGGATTGTCCAGACAAAATATTCAAAAAATGCAATGTCGACCGGGACTGCAAAAATACACCTTTATCTAGGGATTGCCCAGAACAAGTTTGTGTTTTTGGCGGTTGTCTTTGCAAGCAACCAACAATCAAGTCATCGACAAAAAAATGAATAATAAATTTACTTGAGACTCCGTATTTAGAAACATGTAAGAGTATCATGAGAATCAAATAAATCCGCATAATAACATATTTTTTCAACATTTTTATTTTCTCTATTAGTAGCATGAACAACACTTTTTTCATTTTCCATATCTTGTATCTTAGTTTCAATTTTCAATTCATGGAATCATAGTTTGCTTTTAGAAAGATAAGTGATAAACAATGTGCTTCAATATAAACCTTATTTTCATATTTCATTTTCTTGAGTGAATAGTAAGATTTCTTTTAATGAATAGTTGAGACCAACGAGAGAATAATTGAATGTAGAAAAAATATATAATGATTATAGCTGATATAATTAACATGTATGTTGGAAATTAGAGTGATTAAATATGAATTTATTTTGAATATGTGGACCAAAATTGTACCATTTGTATGATGAAATAGTTTTTTTTTTATCAGTAAAATAAAACTATTATTAAAAAGAGAGAATGATTTGGGAATGAGAGATTATCCCCCGTTAAAAGATGATTACATCTGAGTCTTTAAAAAAAATCCAAAACTCTCCTCTCTTACAAAATACATATAGGTAAACGTGTTCAATGCATACTTTGGGGTGTATGCATGCCTAGTCCGCAAACTCCACTAAATTTGTGCATAATTATTTTTCTACCCAACTATTTAATTATTATTATCATCTACGTAACTATATCTCACAATTTTATATCATTAGAAAATATTTGTGTACTGAACTTGGTTAGGTAAATGAAGTTCACAAATCTCAAAAGTTTTGTCTTATCAATATTGACTGGTCAATTATCTTTGTCATCTATTTTAAAATCGAGAATACATGTTCTGAAAAAAATACATATATGTGTGATGCGAACAAAATGTACGCTTTCATTGAGATTGGTGGCAAGGTAGCTGAAGAATGGATTAATGAAATGCCCTACGATAAGTGGGCTGTTTCGTATTTGCCCAATTTCAGAAGATATAGCGAGATGACATCAAATGCACCTGAGTCCTTCAATTCTTGGATTAGTGAAGCAAGGTCAATGCCCATCACTTTCATGATTGACTCTATTAGGAAGCGCATTTGTCGATGGTTTGTTGAACGGCGGGAAGCTAGTGGATTGTGGACTGGTTCTCTTTGTGCTTCTAAGGAGGCTTTATGGCACCATCTTTCCGATGTTTGCAAGTCATGGAATGTAGCTCAGTGTCCAAACGGGCAGTTTGAAGTGTCATCAAGGGTTTCAGTGTGTGTAGATCTTGCAGCCAGGCAGTGTTCTTATTTTCAATGGCAAATTCGAGGGTTCCCTTGTGCTCACGTCGTGGCTGTTATTAGGAAATTTTGTACGAGTGCGTTCACCTATATTGATGACTGTTATCTAACATCCAATTATTGTTTGTGTTACAAAGCTGATCTGAGGCCAGTGCCTGAAACAGAGAGGTTTCGATTCATTGATTCGAATGATGAAGGCCAGATTCTCCCCCCGATTTTAAACAATCCCCCAGGGCACCCAAAAAGATGTTTGATCATTCTCTGAGTTTCGAAGGACAAAACCAACTGTCTATGCCCGTTGCGGAAAGTCTGGAAGACATGATACGTTTACGTGCTCCCAAAGGTAATCCATATATCAAAAGCTCCCCTTCAAAACTTCCTTCGTGTGATTTTCTTAAGGGTTTTTTATTTATGTATTTTCTTATTTAATGGGGTTGTTATGTTTTGAATATTTTTTGATCAGCTGGATGTCATACTTCCCTTTTTTTTTTTGCGTATATTGTAATTTTTGATGGCCTATGAATGAAGCCTTAATGCCTTTTGAAAGTACCAATTAATATTAGACTTCCCAAATTTTGTTTGTGAGCATATAATATCTTC
This sequence comes from Galeopsis tetrahit, assembly GCA_963675135.1. Taxonomy (NCBI): domain Eukaryota; kingdom Viridiplantae; phylum Streptophyta; class Magnoliopsida; order Lamiales; family Lamiaceae; genus Galeopsis; species Galeopsis tetrahit. The sequence continues at coordinate 61,585,800 of OY776122.1, read as the reverse complement.
CATAATATGATTTGTGTTGAAGTCATCCAGATTTAAAAGCAGTTTATTTCATTGAAAAAACTTGTTGTCAAAACACATTACAATATTTATTCTTCAGCTGGTTGGCCTTGTTGATCTTAAATTTGAATTAAACTAATAGATTTCAAATATTAATAATTAAGCATCAACTTCATCCATTCGATCTCCAAAGCCCATTTACCAATCCACTTGCAAGCACAACCAAAGCAACTGTTATTACATTTGCAATTAACATTTTTTGCATAGTGATTGGATTAGAAATTGTAGATGGTTGGTGCTCAATTCCCTGACGTTCCCTGTTTTACCCCTCTATCGGCTCCATTCTTGTAGTCCCCCTTGTTATGGGCATACACCAATGAGAGAAATGATGCTCTTGACACGAGTAAAATAAACAGCCAGGATTCTTTGGAGTTTCGGACACCAGAATTATTGTGGGAAGCCCGCAATATCTGCAACACGATCTCATATACCTAAGGTAACAATCTGATGCATTGAAACTACTAGTTGTAGACATTTTTTAGGGATCTGTTGCTACCATATATGACTTTGGAAGTTGTAGATATTATCCCACTTTATTGTGTTTTGCTCTTTAAAATTTCCCTCTATTTTATAGCACTCTAATTATGTTCATGACAAGACCTCAAACGGTCAATTTTATTTCAAAGTTTATGAGTTTCCAAACGGTCATAATTTGCATTGAACTCATTTTTGCTTTGGAGTTGTGGTATTGTTCAATTTTATTAATTTATGGATGGTTTCAAATCTACTTGAGCAGGCCTTTTGGGCCATTATTTTTTATGTATATTCATCTACTTGGGCAGACCTTTTTGGCCATTATTTTTTATTTGGGCGCTGCTAAAGGCACCCAAGGATACTAAGAGTACACCCAAGCGATGAGAACACACACAAAACGGATGAGGACACCCACGTGGAAATCTAAAAAATAACATTGTCATCTCAAACCATTTATCTTTCTCCCATTCTCACATTTTAACACACAAAAGGGTGCACCCACCTCCCCCTCCCTCCCAATCGGCGCCGCCACCACCACCCCTCCCTCCCTAGCGGCGCCGCTCCTCCCCTCCCCACGCGACGACAGCCCCGCTTCACTCCCCACGTGCCGCTTCGAACGCAGCCGCCGCTGGAGAAGGGCGAATCCTACGCCGCCGCCCCTGCCCTCGTCCGCCACCGCCCCTGCCCTCGCCGCTGCCCGTTTCAAGGTAGTTTCTTTCAAATCGACACCTTGTCCTTCGCTTCTTTCACTTCACCGTCTCCCACTCTCTCTCCTCTCACTCTCTCTCTTCATACTCCACCGTCGTCCACATTCTCTCACGCTCGAGGCTTAAATCCCATGCCCTAAACGTAATCAAATCCGCCATGGTTGCATTCTCTGATACCCAGCAAGAAAACCCCGTTGCAGTTCTCGATTAAAACTTATAGAGTATGTGATTCTGCACCCTTTGTGTTAGATTTGCTAGTTCAAGCTTGTATAGAGTCGAAAAAGATTGATCGTGCGCTTGATATTTACGCAACTTTGAAGTCTAAGAATGTGTTTCTAAGAACTAGCACTTGCAACTCTTTAATCGAATTAGTTTCCAAGAGTCTGGGATGTTTTGCTGGGTACGATTTGTATCGGGAAATTTTTGTTGCTGTTATTGATAAGAACTAGCACTTGCAACTCTGTTTTTGTTGCTGAAATTGAAAAATTTAGGAATGGTAGGAAAATTAGGGTTTTTAGAAATTCGAGAATTATTTTCGAACATATTGAGTTTGTTTTGGAAATATTTTTGAACAATCTGTGTTTGTTTTGAAAAAAAAAATCGAACATTCTGTTTTTGTTTTTGAAAATATTTCGAACATCTTGTTCGATTTTTTTTTCCGGACAAATTTAAGTTGTTTTGAATATTTTTTCGAACATATTGAGTTTTTTCATTAAAAAATTTCGAACAACTTGAGTTTGTTGGGTAAAAAATTTCGAACAAGATGTCCAATTTTTTTTCGGACAAATGAAAGTTGTTTATGAATTTTTTTTGAACACATTGAGTTTGTTGGGTAAAAATTTCTGTACATCTTAACTTTATTCGGTTAATATTTTCGAACATCTTAAGAATTTTTTTTTATTATTTTTGTTGATTTTTTGTGTTTTGTTGAAGAATGGTGTTTGTTTTGGTGGTGGTGGAGATGATTCTGTCGTGAAATAGTAGCGGTGGGTGTACTCATCCGTCCTTTTTTTAAAAAAGTGCAGGAGGGGTACAAACATAATTTTGTATACCCCTAGTCTTAAAAAAAATTCTGGTGGGTGTACTCATAGTATCCTTGGGTGCCTTTAGCCGCGCCCTTTTTATTTATATTCATCTTCTGGACTGGCCCATTAGTCGAATTAATTTAGTTTTGAACAATTATTGGATGTGGCCCAAGAAGTATCGAATGCTTGGGTTTTTCTTTTAAAGTAGGCCTCCTATCTTTCTATTTTGGAAACCCAAACAAAAGTATGATTTATGTAATTAATGGTTTTTGGGTATTTTTAATTTTCCAGAAAAAAATACGCTAATTATTAATAAATCTTTAAATTAAACTTTTTCCCAAATCTTCATAAATTCACTATTTTTTTCGATATCTAATCAATTATCACATTTTCATCTTATTTTCAATTTATTCCAATTAACTTGTTTGATTCTTGAATATTAGCTAATATTCAACAATCATTGAACAAATCTTATATATTGAACGCATTGAAGATGATCATATATTTAAGCATTCTGGAACAACCTTGAAGGATGGCCCACAAAAAATAATTGAAATGAATTCAGATATCGGGCCAAGCCCATCAGGAACTGGCCCAACTAAGTAATTAGAAATTAAATATTCCATTTTGGAAGTAAACATTATTTCATCTTTCAATTTTATCAATATTCTTTGAATAGACTGTTCCTGAATTTAATAAACAACATATTTTAATTTTGTGATTCAATAATAAATTATAATCTGATAAGAAATTGAAGATCCACTAAATAAAATCATTTGCACAATTCTTGAATATTATATACTGTTCTGAACATTGAATGTAACTGAATTCATTGATCATTGAACAAAACCCCGAATTTATGTACTCCCTCCGTCCCGGAGGAACTTGCACCCTTTGACCGGCACACATTTTAAGAAATGTGTAAGAAAAAGTGTAATGATTGATGTTTTGAGGGGTAGTTTTGTAAACTTTTATGAATAAAGTAAAGTAAAAAGTAGATTGAGTGTGGAAAAGTAATGGCATATGGGTAAATATGAGTATATTTCAAGGGTGAGGGTTGTGAAGATATTTCCTTTTATGGAGTGTGCAAATTGGTATGGGACATCCATATATAGAAAATGTGCAAATTCGGACGGAGGGAGTATCATTTATATATGTTTAAAGAATAATATTACTACTTCAAAAAAAAAAAAGGCCCAAAATCACTGTGATTTGGCCCAAATTAGATTAAGAATAATTTGATACTAATTGTGGATAAATCAATTTTGGTTTAAAAAAAAAAAAAAGAACCGATCCCGTCATAAAAATTTGGTATTGAATAACTGATTTTAGTTGAACAATAAGTTTTGTATTGACCCACCAATAATGTAACTAATACTATAGTATTGTTCTCCAGGGCCCAACATTGACTTATAAGTCTCATGTATAACTTATAAGGCCCATGTATAATTCTTGTTGGTCAAATAAGGTCCTAGTATAAGAGATATTCATGGGTATTTGAACATCAGAAAATTATGGTATTGAACAACATATTTAAATTGAACAGCCACATTTATATTGATCATATATAATTGAACTCATATAGTATTCTCACGTACCCATCAGGGCCCAACGTTGACTAATCAAATTTTTGTACGATTCATGTAGGACAGATAAGGCCTAATACTCAATGTAAAGGCTATTGAACATCGAGCCTCAACCTGAACAGTCTAAGGTGGTTGTGTTGATCTAAATTGTTCCAATCCAATTATGAATAATTGTTCGATTTGTTGGGATAAATAGTTAATAAACTTAATACATTGTGGAGCTTAATTATCGTAATGCATAATAATAATGTTGGTTCATTATACAATACTAAAAAATAGCTGAAAATTTTCATATCATTTTGGAATTTAGAGGAGGGCCCAAGTACTCAATAAATAATTTTTTTGTCTTTATTTCTAATTATGGAGGATTGGCCTCTAGTGCAAATAGATGGCCTTTAAGAGTTTTCGGAAGCCTAAGAATTTCGTTGAATTGGGCCAATTTTGTTAATTTTACCAAACCGGAAATTGGTCTCCCTATAAAAATTTAAAGGGCGCGGCTAAAGGCACACACGAATCCTATGAGTACACCTACCAAACATTTTTTAATCTTTCAGGACATGTGAAATGTCCCATATACCTATAGGGTAAAATTTATGAAAAAAACGAAGACGAGTACAAATTCTATTTCACATAATTATCTCCACCTCTACCACCACCACCAAAACAAACACCATTCTTCAACAAAAAAAAAACTCCAAAATTTCAACAAAAATAAATCGGACATCTTGTTCGAAAATTTTTACCCAACAAACTGTGTTCGAAACAAATTCATAAACAACTCAAATTTGTTCGAAAATAAAGATCGAACAAGATGTTCGAATTTTTTTCCAAAACAAACACATATTGTTCGAAATTTTTTCCAAAACAAACTCAATATGTTCGAAAATAATTGCCGAACTTCTAAAATACCCTAATTTTCCTAAAATTCCTAAATTTAAAAAAAAACTAACCTACTGTCTTCTTCTTCTTCAGGGGTCGCGTTGATTGTCTTCTGGGGCGACGACGGCCGCTTGGTGTGAAGCTTCACATTATGCGAACACAACAATGAAAAGCATCCCATCCCGTGAAAAACCAAGACGGGATATGGAATCTCTTGGCCATTTTAGATGTCCATGAGAGGCATTTATCGGAGATAATGCAACTGGGAGGGGGGGTCATGATTCTGCAAATATTGCTCCAATGGAGGAGGGGACACGGCGGCGACAGCTTGGAGAAAGGGAGACGGGGGCAGTGATTTTCTTGGAGAAAGGGACACGACGGTCGTTTGAAGATTGGGAGAAGGGACGATTCACGTTGGCGACGGTGCTTGGGAGAAGGAGCAATAATGGCGATTATGGAGGGAGGCAGACGGCGGCGACGTGAGGGCAGCGCGACGGGAAGAGATGGTTGTTGTGGGCGGCGTGGGCGGAGTGGGGCGTTGGCGGAGTTGGGCGACGGCAGAATTGTGTATTATGGTGGGTGTACCAAAATAAAATAAAAATTAGGATTAAGTAGAAGAAAAAGGGTATTTTTGTATTTTCCACGTGGGTGTCCTCATCCCATTGTGTGTGTACTCATCGTGTGGGTGTCCTCATAGGATTCGTGTGTGCCTTTAGCCGCACCCAAATTTAAAAAATGACGGGCGAAAACCAGTTGATTTTCGCTATTCAACAATTGGCCTATCAGAATAGCCCAAGCATGTGGAATTGAATTAAAAAAATGTTTATGGACAATCCTAGAATTAATGAAACATGGAGACATATTCTGAACCCCCCATCGAATTCATCTATGACTTGTCCCTAGTAAAACATACCAGCAAACAATTCAAAAAAGGGCAATTCCCTCTACCATTAATTGATTTTCAGGCTTCCCTAACACAAGTCAACAAATACAAATTATAATCCTTCATTTCCCCATTTCCCCCCCCCCCCCCAGTCCAATCTGAAATAAAAAGTTCCCACCAAAATAGCTTAATGTTATCAGTTCCACCTAAAAACCATAAATTCAGAATACAAAATACTAAGTGCATAAGTTTTGAAATTTTATAAACCCAAACCAACTATTTTTTAATACCATCCACCCTAACGCTAGTAGGGTCAACGAACTAACTAACCATCTTACTACGATATTCTGCAGACTTGGATTTGGAAAAAACCCCTTTTTTCGGGACCAGTCGAAGAACAATGTTCTCGATATGCTGACAAACTATAACCCCACAATCAACACTTTCTGGGGACTGCTGAATACAGGAAACAACTTCGGGTTTCTTAGCAGACATGGTCATAATCCTGTGGAATCGGCCAGCCCTTTTGAATGCTTCCCGAAGCTTTGACTCCACATATGGAACCTGTTCAATCAAAATTAGATTTATAGAAATGTAAAATATAAAAAACAATTATTTGAACTCATAAATAAATATTACCACAATGAGTTTAATAAATACTATTCCATTGACCCTAAATTCAGAACCAGTAGAGTCTAATGATCTCCGGTTGCCCTGTTATTTCCATCTGTAGCTTTGACATTTGTGGGGAATAACAACACATCATCATTATTTATCGATGTCAATCGATCATCAATTAATTTCGTGCGGACTAGTAAATTATGATTTTTATTTATCAAGTCCTACAAAACGTCAATTATTTGGTTAGTAGAGGTATAACATACAAACAACAATTAATTATATATATTCGAATTTCTAAAGTATTACCCAGCCAGTTAGAAGTGAATACTCTGGTTGAATTTGCAAATGTAGTTTGTTCATACATTGTATGCACGATATCTGCCCACGCATCAATAACCTATAAATTGAAGCCAATTAGAACAATTTTTTATTTTCATTTTTTATAAAAGTCAAAAAAACTCACATTGTCGGATAATCGATCGTGATGCAGAATCTTGATAGCATATATCACTGTCACATGCGCTAGTTCACTCTCCCCTTCAAAAACCACTCTTCTGCAAACACAAAAAACCAAACAATTATATTTAAAATATTTATAGTCATTTCAAAGCTAAAAAATTAAACCAGAATTCTAAATCTACTATCATACCTTACTCCATCCTTTTCAATATAGTCTAAAAGCACCTTCTTGATCCTAGAATTTGTCAACTTAACTGCCTCATACTTTTCAACAATTCTTAATTCATCTAACTTCGATGCCCTCCAGTCGGAACTTTGTCTTTCTTTCCCTCATTCAAAATTATAAGTTCTCTGGTGTTCGGTTGAGGGGAGACTACAATAGCCTTTCTATCTCCAATCACACTTCGTTCTCTTACCCTCTTAGTCATTGAATTGGGCGAAGGGAATTTTCCAACAGCTGGAACTTTAGATCTGCCACTTCTCTGTAACTCACTCACTTCTGGATGTCCATCAATTGCTCGTAAATCTCGATGGTGTCAATCAGGGATGCATTTTGCTTCATAAGATCCTTCTTTTCGTTTGATACAACTTCCAACTTCTCAATAGCATCAATGTGGGCCATGTTATTGGGGTCCTGGCAGATTTGCGTCATCGACGGGGATATCAACTCTTTTATCCTTGCTCTCAAACGAGTACACTCTCCTTCAAGTTTATTGATCAAATCATCTTTCCCTTTAACTAATGAAGCATGTTCAGAGACCATATTGAAGTCGCTATTCAACTTATTCTCTAATTTGAAAAGTAATTCTTCTTTTTCCTTCAGTTTCAGCGAAAATCTTTCTTCTACCCCAAAAACACTTTCCTCAAGCATCTTTTGAAACATTCTTTACATTCCTTCATTTTCAACATCTTTCACATGCCCTTCCATTCCCTCTAGCTTAGTAGTCAAAAGAGCAATCTTGATGTCCTTCTCTTTAATCTTCTTTTTACAATCTTCTAGCTCAGACAACAACAACTCTTCTCTTTAGCCTCTTTCCCCGTAAGCAACAGCAAACTCCACAGCTGCATCATTATCTTTGCAGTCATTCTTAATAGGAGAAATCGAATGGGCAGTGCCATCATCCCCTCCCAAAGCAATCCTTCGGGCAGAATAATCCCTTGCGTTTGCATCCCCCTCTTTCTCGCTCAGCCTGCTCTTTTTATATGTCCCATCCTTGGGTATACTCTTGAACCTAAATTGTTTGTCCGTCGCCATATCTTTTCTCCTGCCCCCAAATGTGGTCGGATCCTATCTCCAAGCCGGGGTTTCTCCAACAAACTCAACAACGTTTCTAGTGCAAATATCAATTGTTTGATATTCGTCGTCAGCAGTTTGGTTTGTGCCCTGTGTGTCCCCATCCTTAGGCCTCTCTGTCTGGTTTTCTGCATTATCTTTGAAATCTCCAATTGTTCGACAATGCTCTTCCCAATACCTCAATAGCCCCTCAAACATATCACACTCTCTCTCCGTTGGTGTCAACTTCTTTGTTCGTAACTGAGGGGAAATTCATGAAAATCGTAAATAACAATGGGTAATATATTATATATATATATATATATATATTATGTGAACAAAAAATCTGATAACATACTTACATAATCTGTTTTCAATTCTACGAGTTTAACCTTCTTCAGTTTATCGTTCAACATCGATGTATCCCATTTCAAGAATCTTGGCAAGCTCACTTCAGAAACTGGTTTGACTAGCTTCGAGTACTCCATCAACCAATACTGGGAAAATTCAGTTTATTGGTTAAATTCAAATTCCAGATGAACAGATTAAAGTTTCTAAAACAAAACACAAAATTGAACATTGAAAAAATAGATACTAGATTATCTTAACTTACTGGCAGAAGTATGGTACATCCTCCAGCTCTTATACTCTTGGTTGTTTTGATTTGGCTCACAAGCATATCCACCACATAGCCACACCAATCATACTGGCATGCAGTATTCAAATTCTCCAAATAACCAGCAATGTGGGGGGAAACAGATGAATTCTGATTTGGGGCTAAAAACGAAGCCACAAAGTATAGAGTTGTTAAGCGTGCAACATCAGTTATGCTTGTTTCATCCGAGTTCCTTAACAACGACTGCAGCCTATCAAACACTAGATGTTTCCTGAGCACCAGCTTTTTGCCGTACTTCTGAATAGCATTCTTAAAGCAACGTTTAATCCACGGGGTAACTTGGTATTCTGAATCACGTAATAGAATCCCCTTACCCCCCCCCCCCACACACAAACCAAAAATTAACTGGACATCCAGCCTTGTAACCCTATTGACTCTTTCCCCACAACAAATTTCCCATAATGCTTATCAAATGATACTATCATCTCCTTTATATTATCTTCATATTTAACACATTTTTTCAACAACCTACGTGGTTCACATTTACTTATAGCTTTAAAAAATAAACATTTAGGAGTTTTTTTCAGCTCTATTAGATGAGCATCCTCATAAGTCAGGCTAGATATCTCATTCACACAAGTCCGGATATTGATCCTATACCAAGTCTCGTATATCGGATATTTTGGTTCATCTACAAAGTCAGGAATCCTTAATTAAAATTCAAGCAAACATATTAAACGGATATTAAATTTTAACAAACATTGTTCAAGTTATGTATACCAAAGAACTCTGAATCCTGCTACTTTCTCCTTTTAACTGACATTTCAGACCCATCAGAATCTCTTGAAGACGATCCTGGATCTTCGATTTCAACGTCTTCTGAATGTTCGGGCTCTTTATTATTTCTTCTTTTCTTAAACACGAACTGGCCATCAGACTCTAAGGGACAAAATAATCCAAATTAAATTCACAAATTCAAAATTAACAAACATTCAATTCAACAACCAATAATGGTTTTGCTTTATTTGACTAAAAAACATTTGATTTTATGAGATATTACCTGAATCGGAGTTCTGAGTAGGACTCATATCCCCAAATCTTTCTGCAATTGGATAATATACTGGGTTAGTATTAATAATCACTTATGTGTAATCAGATGTAGAATTGATCCTTAATCAATTACTAATCTTTTCCACGATTCTTATCAGGTTTCCGTGCCTTGCCTTTCAATCGAGCCATATCCTTAAAATTTGTAGATTTCCTCTTCATTAATTCTGGGCACAACAATTTTAAGAGCAATAGGTTCAGAACTCAGACTTCATTTATGTATTGAAAATAAAATTAATGACTAATATCAAGAAAAGGCTCGAAACTAAGAGGCTACCTCATTGAACAAAAAAAATATGTGAAGATAAATTCGGGATTCAGAATATATAGAAACCAAAAACAGAACTTAACTATCTACACCATCTACCAAGAGGCTACCTCATTGAACAAAAAAAATATGTGAAGATAAATTCGGGATTCAGAATATATAGAAACCAAAAACAGAACTTAACTATCTACACCATCTACCAAGAGGCTACCTCATATAACATGCAATCTCAACAAATAAGAAAAAAAAACTATATTCAAGAATACATAGGACTCAAAGTTAACAATTTACACCCTCTTTCTAACCCACTATCGGAGGTCAACTTCGAATTCAAAGCCCTAACAAATTCAAAAAAAAAAATTGTGATTCCAAATCTTTGATGAACTAAAATCACTTTCACATATATAAACATATATTCAAGAAACAAACCCCTAATTTAAGGGTATTTGACAGATAAATAAAAAAAAAAAATCAATTCAAGTTCGAATTTCATAGAAGGGTAGAAACCAAAGTTAAATAACATCCTTCCAACTAAATTAAAATAAAAAGTTTGGTTGTCTTACCGTCGCAAATTGAGGTATCGGATATAGGTAATCAAGAATTCAAACTGGCTGCCCTCGATTTTTTTCGAATCGCCTTTTGCAAACTTTGGAACTGATGAGCTTGGGAAAGGGGTGAAAGGAAAGTGGTGTCTAGCGCGGGAATTGAAAGGTTGGAGGGGGAGGGGTGTGTCAAAGCTGGGTCTTGCTTTTGCAGACTGATTGGACATCGCATTGACGTTTGAGTTTTTTTCGCAGCTTCCAAAACCAAAATTGAGTGAGTTGAATTAAAGGGCAAAATTGTCTTTGCCCCTTCCAATTTGTATGTCCTACCAACTATCAAAGTGACATGTATCATTAACCCCTTAAAGGCCATCTTTTGCACTAGAGGTCAATCCTCCCTTATCTTAAAGTCGAGGACAAGACATAACTTGGTGGAGTGGAACCACCCTACTTTGTGTAAAATTACATAAATCTCTTTAAATGTTTTTTTTTAATATAAATATAGTGGAGATGTTTTTATACTGTTTGATTATTACTCTCTAAATATTTCTAGATAAAAAATTGTGCATGTCTGTTTGTGTAATCTGTCGTCATATTCGTGATTAAATTAACCTGAATGATATTGTTATTAAAACTCAATTGGATTCATTATAGAAATGAGCGACAAGATTCTGATCATAAGGATTTTAATTACATCTAAGTTATTTATTTAATAAAGAAGGTTCCAACTATGAAAAGTGTTTGGGCAATGATGTGAAATTGTTTATCCTACATAAGACAAACCTAAATTAACTCCACAAAAATGATTAAAAATTAACACAAACCTCTATAATAAAAATCCCAAGAAATAATTAAATTATGCATGTTATATAATATATTACTATTGAACACTTAAAATTATATAACTCGATCGATTCAAACTAAATAGAAATCACATAACATGTAAATCAAATTATAAATACAATTTAGTTTGTAAAACCTTCATTTTTTTAATGTACATAATATGTGTCATCATCATTGAAAATTTATAGAAACACGTCATTTTCAATAAAAGTAAACAAATAATCATTTAATATTGATTATTCACATCTTTTCACATTTTATTTTTAATATAGACTATTATAAATAATACTTTTTTACATAATATTTGGTTGGTCATTTCGGAAAAAGTAGGTGTATCATCCGTCATTTTTTAATTGAATTGATAATTAATACTCCTCTGTTTTTTAATAAGTGTTGTTTTCATTAAATTTATTGGAATTAAGAAATTGTATGTATTGACAACTGTCAAGTATACACTTAAATAATAAAGGAATATTTTAATTGCATTAATTCCCTTTAAATCTTTCCAAATTCTTTAACCAAACATTTTCAATTATTTTCAAGTTTATGTCTCAAATAAAGTTAAAGGGAGGACATAATGGGAACAAACGGTGTAAAACATTCTAAAACATCACTTATTTGTGTACAAGAGAAAAAGACTAAAACACCACTTATTGAAAAATGAAGGAAGTAATAAGATTACAACGGTTGTGATTACTATAAACAAATTCGTCTTCAAAACAACAATCCATTAAGGCCCCGTTTGATACAGGAAACAAATTTAGTATGGAAAATGGCACATAAGAGGCCCGCATACTAATTTAATGCGAAAAGTGACATATAAGGGTGTATAAAGTTAAAATCTTGTGTGATAGAAAGTACAAAAAAAGTGTACTAAAAACACTGTATTATTGTTAATTCTTGTGTGATAGCATGTACTACGATTTATAAAGTTTTACATAAAGTTATTTTTTGTTTGATAGAAGGTACAACCCACCATACATTGTTTGATGCACTATATTACTTTTGAGACATCAAAATCGAACATTCTTTATTAACATTGGACATTTGTCATTCTTCGACTTCACGCACATATTTTCCGAGTTCTCCATTTCATCGTCTTCCAAAGCTTCCGACTGCATGCAAGGTTTTCTTCATCATTCTCCATTCCCCCGTCGTCGTCGTTTCTTTGTCACCGCTAACCGTCTGTTGTTTTTTCCCCATTGCAGGTGCGCTCTCCATTGTTGACGCTGGCAATGTCCCAGGTGTTTGTATCTTTCTTTTTTCTGCATTTTAGAACTCGTTGTCATATGATGTACATTTCTTAGCTATTTAATGTCACAAACGCGTATGTTGGGTCGGTGTTTTAGTCGATGAAAATGTCGTCTTCTTTTTCAATATGACATTTGGTTCACTGTTTGCGAGGGTTTCGAACATTTACCATTTTTCCCTTCCATTTTGTCCAAATATGTTATAGTCTCATCAAAATTAGGGCTTATTAAGGATGGTTTATGATTATTGCTTTGAATCGGTTGTAGATGGAAGGTGGAGGCTCAAGTTTCGATACTACCCCACCAACGTGCAAGAAGAGGTACAAGGCCCGTTCGAACAGAGGGCCAACTGAAAATAACGAGCAAAAGAGGCGAAATTGGACTGACGTAGAGGAGTCTGTTCTGCTGAGTAAGCTTAAGGAGATTGTGCTTGATGGCTGGAAGACTGAAAATGGCTTCCGGCCAGGTTATCAGAATAAACTGGAGGAGATGATGTTGATTGAAAAGTCCGGCACCGACATTCGAGTCAATCCCCATATTAATTCGAAGATAATTATTTGGAAGAGGCTATATGGCTCCCTTAGCACCATGCTCAAAGATAACTCTGGAATTGGATTCAACAGCACAACTCACCTCATTGACCGTGACAATGAGATGTGGGAAAGGATTGTTAAGGTATCAACATAAATTGTGTTCAAAATATATGTGTGGTTGATTCTATTATGTATTTGTATTTAAGCTGTTGATTGTTTATGTTTTCAGAAAGATCCATATGCAGTCAACAATTACAATGCCAATCCAACAGACACAAATTATGATCCCCAATCACAGCAATGACACAAATTCGAATGTCCAAACATGCAAATCACACAAACTCAAATGTCTACTCGCAGTAATTAAAAAAAAAGTAAAAATGTGTTCAAGTCCAAACATGCAATGAAAGCCAGAATGTATTAGTCTCCGGATCTCCAACGATCCCACATCTCCTGAGCCAAACCCTCTCGTCATTCGTTAAATTTTGTCGATGACTCAACGATGTCCACAACGTCATCATTCATTTCATCGTCGGCCGGGACATCATCTTGTAAATCAAACATTTCCTCAATTGGGTCAACAGGCATTTGAGAGCGGCAATAATTGTGAAGGAGGAAACAAGTCATGATAAGTCTAACTTAAACCTTAAGAGGATAGAACGACGGACTTCTAAGTATCCCAAAACGCTTTTTCAATACACCAAAAGCCCGTTCTATGATATTACGCGCCCTACTTTGTCTCATGTTGTAATGTTCCTGTGGATTAGTTGGCCTGCCAGTATTGGGACCCCACTCACTTAGATGATACCGACAACTACGGTAAGGAACAAGAAAGCCTTCGTTGTTGAGATAACCGTTGTCACATAAATAATACTTCCCTACGAAAGACATTTAGGTGAGATGCATGACTATAGTCAGGTAAGAAACATGTTACACGTACACATACTTACCTTTAGGAACTTTGAGACCATAAGGTCTGGATATAGCATCGCGAAGTATTCTACAATCGACAGCAGACCCTTCCCACCCCGGAAGAACGTAAACGAATCGCATTTGTGTGTCGCATACTCCGAGCACATTGATAGAAATACGGGCCTTCCGTGTTCTATAACGTGCTCTATCTTCGGAAGGTACATGAAGATCAATAAACGTTCCATCAAGGGCACCAAGACAACCCTATCAAAAGAAGTTGAGGATATAGTTAAAACGACAAAGACAACATAAGCAGCTTATAATGCAATTCAAGAAGAAATGTATACAAAAAATTACCTTGAACCATTTCCATCTTGAGTCGGTGGAGTCATCAGATACATGTACAGGCTTAACTAAGAACAGATGATGCAATTTCAAAACAGCTTTCAATACTAGGTGGACAATGGTGGATATTGTTTGACCAGACCATTCAAAATAAAATGCCACAACCCTATTCTTTTTATGGTGAGCAAGAACAGATAAGAACACTGAAACTTGCTCTTCAACACCAACATACTTTCGTCTTTTTAAGCCCCTAATTCGTTTAGCAAATAACACAAATGTGCAAACGCATTTCGATCCATCCTTAGATTCGCAACACAATTAGAATCACGAGTATGGACCAGTCTATTCAAGTGTAAAACTTGCCTAGGGATTCTAGAAATCATACCCCCAAGTAAGGGTGCGCTTTTTGACATTTCTGTTTCGTCTAGTTGTTAGGATTATGAGTATACATGTAAGAATGAACTGTTGATGCAAGATCTCTTCAACTAAGAAGAACATCATAAGTTTTTTTTTCATCGAAGGGGTCAGCATTGTATAGGTAGGAATTACCTATACGAACAACGAATAATTAGATACTCAAACAAAAAGAGAATGAGGCAATATCAAATGACAAGGGAGGGAATGAACACAGATCGCACAACAATGTTCCTAGAGCACACAAGCAAAACAAACGAAATCAAAACACTTGTATAAAGATTCCCAAATCCATAAACCCTACAATAAAAATGCACGCTAACCTTTGTGTAATAAAAAAATGCGACAGAACCCTAAGCCCATAAAGATAACCTACACGTAACCGATCTAGGTTATTAAAAATCTCCAACAAAAAATTAATAATCTGCAATAACTAAAGTAAATTGAACATTCAAGTGGAGAAGCAAATCAAACCTTCAAGCTTTACGTCAATGAACCTAGCGAGCAGCGAACACACACCTAAAAACCACAAGAGAATGGTGAGTACGAGTCGTACGAAAGAGTAGTCATCGACGACAAGCTCTAAAAGAATAATAAAAAAAATCATTCGCTGTTGCGAGTTTCACCATTAATGGCGATGCAGCAAAGCTTGAACGCGGGAGTCAAGGCAGTCAGATGAACGGACGATGATGATATAAAATGGTCGTGGAGAACGACAGTGATGACCGGCAACGAGGATCGGCGATGGATAATCGCCAGACAAAAGTCGAATAAAATGTGGAGTACAAATTCAATTTCAATTTTGAAAATATGCGATTAGGGCAAAGATGTAGGAAAAATGAAAAATCGAGGGGCAATATAGTAATCGTGCTTATACGGGGCAAAGGCCATATAACTAATACTAGGGGGGGTTAAATAATTTTTTTAAGGAGGAACAATGATTTGGGCATATAAGGCCTAAATAAGACCCAAAAAAACACATTTTAGTATGGAGCTTTTGGTCCTATTCAGGACTGAGATATAAGCTTATTTAGACTATCAAATAGCTCACACGTCGTTATACAGGGCAAAAAAGCTGCTTATTTGCCCTATCAAACGTGGCCTAACAATTTTATCTCAATTAATCTATATATATATATATATATATAAAGAGAATAGCCAGTTTCCCGCCCATTTCACATGTTATTTCTACACGCTGCCTATATTACTTTTCAATATTGCATTTAATTTTTATTTATTTTTTCGAAGTCAGTAAAAAAGCATGTCTTAATTTCCATTTTCAAGAGAGACGGTTGGCTTTCTCAAAAAAGTTGGACTCTTCGAATTCTACTCTATTATTATTATTATATTACTATATTATTTTAACAATAAAAGAAACAGTACAGTATAGTTTATTACTGTTGGTCCCAAAGTTGAGTTAAGATTGAGTAAGCTAAGAAAGTCTAGAGGGGAGGGGTGAATAGACTTTCAAAAATCTTTCAAAATATCAGAATATGCAATGCGGAATTTAGTCTTCTTATGTACTGTACTGTGCTTACTCAGCTCAGATCAGTACTTTCAGAATAATATGGGCCTTACTAGTTTATACTCAACTTTTCTATAGATCTTTATCTTTGTAAATTCTTAATGTTCTTAGTTAAACAATTCAAACAAATATCAAACAGTAAAGTAAAGAACACAAAATTTTATAGTGGTTCGACAAATGTCTACATCCACTCTCACAACTCCAGTTGTGAAGTTTTATTACTCTTCTTGAGCTTCTTGTGGCTTAAAGTCCCAAGATTAAGACTGTGATCTTATCGATTATACCTCCAGGTATATCTTCGATCTACTAGTAATTCTACAAGTAACTAGCACACTTGTTTTACAAAATACAAACTAGAACTTGAAAAGTAAAACTTCTCTTTGAATAGCCTTTGATTCTTCTCTTCAATTCAGTGGCTTCTCCTTGCTTCGATTTCCTTAACTCTGTGAGTTCTTGCTTGTAGACTTGCTCTTTTAATTCTCTAAGATCAGTAATTGCTCAATAGTCTTCAGCAGTAGGAGATCATACAGTATTTATAGAACTTAGTATGACAGTTAGCAGTTTGTGAACTAACTCTCAACTAACTCTAAACTGTTTTTGTAACTTCTTCTTGTAACCGACTTTGTAACTTCTTTCAACTTCCAAGTCAGCATATCTTCAATAAATCTTCAGTTACTCTTTAAATAAGCTTTCCAAACTTATTCTTTAATTTCAACAAATCAGCACAGTAACTTACTGTTCTGATTTTTACTCTTCGGATTTTACTCTGCTGAGTCAGTCAGCACAGTAACTTAAAACTTTCAAAACTTCTCCAGATTTCTTCTCAGCTTATCTTCAATTCTTCTTTGAAGTCTTCTTTCTCTGAAGTAGTCTTCTGAATCTTCATTAGTCTTCTGATCTTCTTCTAATCTATTTCTAATCTACTGTTCTGAACTTTTACATTGCTGAATACAATAAAATTCAACTTTACAAATATAAAACCTATATATACATCAACTGAACTATATACAGATGAGTATATCAAAGTCCTATACTATAAGCTGTCTATACAATACAAAACATCAGCTTAGTTCCTAACAGTTCATATATCAGATCAGTAAACAATAAGATCAGTAAACACCTAAGATCAGTAACTCATGTAAGTTCAATAACTTCCATATAAGATCAGTAAATACTAAGATTAGTAAACACTTAAGATCAGTAACTTTATTCTTACTATTACTTAATAAGATCAGTAAACTTATTTCAGATACCATTAAGATCAGTAATCTCAATTTAAGTTTCTCATCAAATTAGTAAGCTTATATTCAGATGACTTAGTTAAGATGACTTAGAACCACATATATCACTAACTTTAAGTTGCTTTTGGCCATCAAAACATACTTCCATCAACTAGAACATTGTTTATAGGATTCATATCCCAACAATTTCCCCCTTTTTGATGAAGCCAAAACTACTTAAATATTAATAAATCAGTAGTTAAGTATGTAGTCAATCATAACAGTTCATCAATTCAAAAATCATATCATATTCACAATCAAATCAGATATTTCACATATTACACATACTCACAAAATATGAAATGATCACAAAATATAGAAATAAAGATTAAGGATAGAAATATTATCTTCTGAGCTTGTCCTTCATCTTCATTCTGCATCTTCAGATTCTGAATGCAACATACATCCTTGCTTTGATATCCATCATATGTTGATGATCAGATATTCCTTCTTCCTTGATAATCTCAGCAATAATGTTGTTGATCTCTTTGTAATCAGGTTCTCCATTTTCCAGTCTTGGAGGTTCCCAATTAGGTTCTTCAGGACACAAAATCTTTGTTCCAGCACGATTAGCAACCTGTGCTATGTCTTCCCAGAACTCTTGATCAATATTCAGCATGAATTCTTCAAAATCAATAAATTCTGCTTCCTTGCTCGAATGATCACCAAACTTCTTCACAATGAAGTTAGCAATCTGCCATTTCTTCTTTAAATTCTTCCAGTATTCCATATGTTCTGTCAAAACAATGAAATCCACAAAGTTTTCATCTTGAAAATCTTTGTCAAACTCTTTTCCTTCAGCTTTCTTTTGAGTATTCATCTTTCTTTTCAAAGCTGTAACTCGATTATCAAATCTTGTTTTCAAGAACTTGACATCCTTTTCTTTCTTCTTTTTCAAGTTTTCTTCTTCACTTGTAATGACAGCTTTCATTTTGCTTTTTGATCTGGTAATTCTTCCAGCTTCTTCTTCTTGTTGTTCTTCATCAGACAGGACTAACTTCCTCTTCTTCTGACTTGAACTCCCAGCAATATCAGGTCTTTTCTCAACAATTTCTTGACCTAGCTGTTTTTGTTGCTTCCTTTGTTTCAGTTTTTCATTCAGAATAGCAATTTCAGCTTTTAACTCATCCTGACTCACAACCAACTGAGCTTGTTGTGACTGTGTTTGTTCCATCACTTCCCTTGTCCTATCTTCCCCCTTTTTGGCTTCATCATGCCACTCTTTCAAGGAAGATATGTGTTGCTCCAGCTTTTTATGCAACACTTGAGACAGGTTCTTTTCTTGTACTCTATGAAGATCAAGGATTTTGGACATTGTATGCTCCATCACCTTTTCATAAGAGTGTTCAGAAGTCAATTTATTCATTCTCTCAGTAGCTTCTTGGAACATCTTGACAGCATCTTCCAACTTTGCTTGAAGCTCTGCATTCTGCTTTTTCAACATCTCAAGATCAGAATTCTCAGATTCTTTCTCAATAGGACCTGTTCTGATCTGTTCTTGCACATCCTCAAGAACAATAGGATCAGCAGAGTGAATTGGAATGCTTTCCATCTCTTCAGCATCCAAAGCTTGATTTTCAACAACTTCTGTTTCTTCAATCACAACAGTGTTCTCAAACACCTCTGTTGCATTGTCAATCTCTTCATCAATTTCCATAAACTCCTTCTCAGCAGTATTCTCAGCTTCATCAACACCTTTCTCTTCACTAAACAAATCCTCATCAGAGTTAGGAGTTGCAATCTTTTCCACAGTATACTTGATTCCTGTTAATCTTTCAACAAGAAGTACAACAGATTCTGGAGTAACTAACTCAAGAAAAGAGTTAACACCAGCTGCTTGCATCTGTTCTGCTTCCCAATCATCAAAGATTGAAGCACCACCCATACCTTCCATGATAGCTAAATTTTCCTTCAAAGTACTCCTCTTAAGATACACCCATGTGCCAATCCTAAGGAGTTTCTCAAACTCAATAGAGCTCTCATCTAATCCAGGAAATTGCTTCAACAAAGCTATCCTAAAATCTATCCTGATTCTATCCTCTTTATCACAGATAGTGTACTCCATCAAATCAGCAGGTTTAGGAGTAATAAATTCAGGTTCAGGGGATGATGAGATGTCAAATGGTTCAGTAGAAGGTTCAAATTCATGTTCAGTAGAGTGAGCATGAACCTGTATTGGGGATTGATGTGGTGAAGGTTGATGTGACGTTTGATGTTGAGGACTAGAAATTGGGGTAGGCTCAAAGTTAGTGTTCTGAGGTGATGAATGGGGAGTGTTCTGAGTCTCAGATAAATAGTGATCTGATCTTCCAGAACAAGAAGGTTGAGGGTTTTGGGTTTCAGTTTGGCTTGGTTCAGAGTTTGAAGGGGTAGGGGAGACAACAATCAATTTCCTCCTAGCACTCCTTGTCTTAGTCCTTTTATGCACAACAATTGGACTAGGAACACTAACCTCTTGCTCTTCTGAGCTTGATTGCACCACAGTTTCAACAAATCGAACTGTTGGTTCTGAGGCAGCTGTAGCAGACCTTCCTCTCCTTGGTCTAGTACTGCTCGGATCATGCCTTGCCTTCGACCTAACTTCAGGTTGATTGTCCTCAGAATGGTACATTGAAGCTCCAGACTCTTGTGCTTCAGGCTCTTGAGGTTGTTCCAAAGGGTTCTCTTGTTCAAACTGAACAGACTCCTTCTTCATCAAGAATTTCCCATGATGGAATTTCTTGGGATTACTCCAATATGGCTTTTTCACCAGCTGAGGCAGCAAGAAACTCAGCTTGCTTCCAAACCCTAATTTCGATTTAATCGAAAATTCCATGGTATCCTCATCGAACAAAACTTTTTCTTTCTCAATCAGCAGCCTTTCCAAGAAGAATCCTTGCCAATCACCTTGAACTCTGTCAATGATTGCAGCCATAATTCTAATCTTGAAACTCGATAAGGCATCCTGGCTATGATGTTGCCCTAACAAGCACTTTCCTGCTATGTCCATCAAAAACTGCAGACCAGTAGGAAGAACATCCTTCTTCAGATTAGTCAATGTCTCTGTTTCAACACCTGACCACCTTCCTACACATTCCTTTTCCTCTCCAGCTTTGTAAGTCAAAATATCCACCGGGCCTTGCGGTAAATCCAACATTACTTCTAGGATGTCCCTAGTAATTGTGACCTTGTGCCCAGCAAGCATGGAGTGGACACCATTTTTATCACCTTGGAGTTGCAAATAAAATTCCACAGCTTCTGGTTCATAGACATTCATGGGAGATGATTCCAGAAATTTTCGTAGTCCGCACTCTTCGCACATAGTCAGAATGGTTTGATTTTCAGCACTGTGTCGGCCATTGAAATACACAGCATTTTCCACAAAAATGCCCTTTTTGCGAATCCATAAATTCGAATCGAATGTTCCTGCAATTTGGTTAGCTTCATTGATAATATTAATGGTTGCCATTTGAGAATTTTGAAGAAACCAGATTTTTTAGAAGTTATGAGGTTAAGGGATTTCCAGAAATGAACTCGTAAGAACGAAGAAGATGAAGTGTGATCGTTTTTTGTTAAATTCAAAACCAATCTAGGGCTAGGATTGAATTAGATTATCACAAAGAATGGTTGGGATTAAGTCTCGAAATTCGAGTTAAACAATAACTGTTCACATTCTAGTAACATTCTTAATTTTTGGAGCCAACTCGTGTTTGATAAATACACCACAGTTTTTAGGTTAGAAATAGAAGAGTGTACAAATCTTCTCTATTAGTAATCTAAAAATTTGAACAATTTTTGACTTAGAAAATTATAAACCAAAAGACTGTTCTGATGCAAATCAGCACAGTAGTGTCCAAAACTATTTCTCTTCATTTTCTTACTAGTATATAAAGAAAATTTCACTTATCTGGATCAGCTGAGTACTGTGATCAGCTGAGTAACCTTTTTAGAAATCAGATCAGTAGATGAATCAGCACAGTAGATTTCAGATCAGTAGATGGGTCAGCACAGTAGATTTCAGATCAGTACCCAATTTTCTGATTTCACCTTTTTGATACCAACACAGTGATCCTCAGATCAGTACTGTGTCAGATCAGTAGATTTCTTGTAGACATATTAGTTGTAAACAAATCTTTATGTAGACAGATTAGTTAGTAATCAGATTAGTTCTGTAGAATAACTGAATTGTAATCAGATCAGTACTGTAGACAAAGAAGCTTTGTAATCAGTACAATTCTGTAGACAAGTCAATTTATTAATCAGAATATATCTGTAGAATGCTATGTTCTGTAATCAGAACAGATTAGTAGACTTTTCAAATCTGTAATCAGATCAGTTCCCCCTTCAATGGAGAATTCCTCTTTTGTGCCTGTTTCACCTTGGTAGAAGTGTTAGTTCATGAGATATAAGTGTAAAACTGTACAGATTAGTAACAATATGTTTTAATTTAATGATCATACCAAGGTTTTTGCTAAAGTGACTTAGTGATCTGAGTCAACAAAAGGATCTTTAAGAAATCACAGATTCCCCCTTAATGTGTGTTCTCAGTGTCCCTCAGCTTTACCAGCTTCCTCATTGGGATTAAGGTCACTTTAGTAACCTTGTTACCTTTTTTTTGGTGTTCTGACATAGGGTTGTCTCTCCTGACTTTTGAGTTTTGATGTACTGCCCTTAGTTTCTGCTTCATGTCCTTCTTGGTATAAGATCAGTACCTGAAATGTTAGCACAGTTCTATATACAAACAGAATCCATATCTATCAATCCTAAACTAATGCACAATTCTCTGAATCTCACTTCAGCCAATGGTTTTGTAAAAATGTCAGCTCTTTGAATATCAGTATGAATCTTTTCCATTCTAATATTCTTCTTTTCAACATGATCCCTAATAAAATGATGCCTAATGTCAACATGTTTGCATCTAGTATGAAGAACGGGATTTTGTGTGATGGCAATGGCACTATTACTGTCACAATATATAGGTACATTAGATTCTACAACATTGTAGTCTCTGAGTTGTTGTATTAGCCAAAGAAGCTGACTACAACAACTACCTGCAGCCATATATTCTGCTTCAGTAGTAGAAGTTGCCACACTTGTTTGTTTCTTTGAAAACCATGAAATGAGCTTAGTTCCTAAGAATTGACATGAACCTGAAGTAGATTTTCTATCTATTTTGCAACCTCCAAAGTCCGAGTCTGAATAACCACTTAAAGATATATCATCATCTGCAGGATACCATAATCCTCGATTAATGGTCCCCTTTAGATATTTCAATATCCTTTTAGCAGCTTCCAGATGACTTTCTTTGGGGTTTGCTTGAAATCTTGCACATACTCCAACAGAAAAAGCAATATCAGGTCTGCTGGCAGTTAGATAGAGTAGAGAGCCAATTAAAGCACGATAGTGAGGTTGGTCAGAAGACTTACCTCTTTCATCAGGATCCATTCTGTATGTAGGTTGCATGGGCACACCAACTGTCTTACAGGTTTTAATACCAAATTTATCTAGCAAATTCTTAGTGTACTTTGCTTGATTTATAAAGATACCTTCTGAAGTTTGTTTTACTTGAAGACCAAGAAAATATGTCATTTCTCCCATCATGGACATTTCAAATTTACTTTGCATGAGTGTAGAAAAGCTTTCACTCAAGTTTTTGTTGGGTGATCCAAAGATAATATCATCCACATAAATTTGAACAAGTAATATATCATTACCTTCTTGTCTTCTAAACAAAGTTCTATCAACTTTGCCTTTTGTAAAACCATTTTCAAGTAAGAATAGAGAAAGAGTATCATACCATGCTCTTGGGGCTTGTTTCAATCCATAGAGTGCTTTCTTTAACCTGTATACTTGGTGACTATTCACTTCAAAACCAGGTGGTTGTTCTACATAAACTTCTTCAGCAAGTATACCATTCAAAAATGCACTTTTCACATCCATTTGATACACAGTAAATTTCATATGTGCAGCATAAGCAAGGAACAATCTTATAGCTTCTAGTCTAGCTACAGGGGCAAAAGTTTCATCATAATCAATACCCTCAGCTTGAGAGTAGCCCTGAGCAACTAATCTAGCTTTGTTTCTAACTACAAGATCATTTTCATCCCTTTTGTTCTTGAAAATCCACTTAGTGCCTACAACATTATGATTACTAGGTCTATCAACAAGTTCCCAAACTTCATTTCTAGTGAACTGATTAAGTTCTTCTTGCATGGCTATAATCCAGTTACTATCACTTAAAGCTTCAATCACAGTTTTAGGCTCAATAGATGATAGAAAACAACACCAGCAAAATAAAGACTTACTAGGTTCTTCCTTTGAATCAAACAATTGTTTTCTAGTTTTAACACCTATACTAGAATCACCTAGAATCAGATCAGTAGAATGAGCAGACTTCCATGTCCTTCTATTCTTAACAGAAATGCTATCATCATTTACATCATGCAAATTATTATGCAGATCAGTATCATTTATATCAGCAGATTTGTTCATAGGAGAGCAGTCATTCAATTCTTGTATTTCAGAAGTTTTAGATGACTCACCTTTGTCTTTTACCTTTTCTTTATCAGAATCTTGATCTAGAACATTCAGGAAAGGATTATATGCTTGTACAGATTCATATATTCCTGTATCATCATCTTCATTGTTGATTTGAGGCTGTAGTTTGTCAATTTTCTTACTGAGCTGATGATCAGCAGAGTCCTGCACATTCTCATCAAAGACAACATGGGGTGTTTCTTCCACACATAGGGTAGAGTAATTAAACACTCTAAATGCTTTGCTTACAGAAGAGTATCCTAAGAATATCCCTTCATCAGCTTTTGCATCAAAAGCATTTAATTTGCTTTTGCCATTGTTATGTATGAAACACTTACATCCAAAGATATGAAAATAAGAAACTCTTGGTTTTCTGCCTTTCCATACCTCATAAGGTGTTTTACCATGCACCTTATTAAGAGCACTTCGATTTTGGGAGTGGCAAGCTGTGTTAATAGCTTCTGCCCAAAATTTCTGAGGTGTGTTGAATTCTGCAATCATGGCTCTGCAAGCTTCTTTTAGTGTTCTGTTTCTCCTTTCTGCAACACCATTTTGTTGAGGGGTTCTGGCTGCACTTGTCAAATGCTGTATGCCAGACTTAGAACAGTAGTCAGAAATGTAACAATTAATAAATTCAGTCCCCTTGTCACTCCTAATCTTGACAATGGGATGACCTTTTTCAACCTGCAACCTCTTCAATAGATCTGGAAGTAGTGTTTGTGTATCACTCTTTTTGTGTAGAAAGACTACCCAAGTAAACTTAGAATAATCATCTACAACAACTAGAGTATACCTTCTTCCATTCAATGTAGGAGGATTGATAGGACCATGAAGATCCATATGCAAGAGTTCTAAAACTCTGCTTGTTGAAAGAGTTGGAATGGACTTAAATGAAACCTTTACCTGTTTACCTTTTTGACAGGAATCACATACTTGTGATTTGGAATAGATTTCATTAGGAATGCCCTCAACAAGATGTTCTCTAGCAATCTTGTTGATTATCTTAAAGTTCAGATGGCAGAGGCGTTTATGCCAGAGCCAACTGTTTTCTTTAGGACTCTTAGTAATAAGACAGGCATTCTTAGGACATCTATTCCAATTCACAATGTATACACTTCCTTGTCTTGTGCCAACAAGTATAACATTGTGAGTCCTTTTATCTATTATTTCACATCTTCTGGTTTTGAACTGAACCTTGTATCCCCTGTCACAGAATTGAGATACAGATAACAAATTATACTTCAAACCTTCAACATAGGAGACATCTTGGATTTCAACATCTCCATTCTTGATGAATCCAAATCCTTTTGTGATTGCTATTGAGCTATCACCAAAGATGACTTTTGGTCCTTCCTTCTCATGATAGTCAGTAAGTAAGGCCTTGGTACCAGTCATGTGGTGTGAGCACCCACTGTCTATGTACCAGGTCTCACCAACTGAACCACCTTTCTTGTATAAGTCCAGTCGATCCTGCAAAGTAGTGATCTTAATAACTTAGGTACCCTTGTTTATTGGGGTCCTTGGGGGTTAGTAGTGAGAGGTACCCAAATGAACATTGAGGATTTGAATAAGTGGGACCTCTTCAGTTTCCTTCCAAATTTATCACAGAACAGTACTTTATTAACCATTTCAGAATTATCAGCAGACTTAGGATCTATTTTTCTGAGATAGCCTTTCCTTGGTTCTATCCCTTTTTCAGTAAGATCAGTATGTCTGTAATAGTTTGAATATGGTCTAAAAGCATGTGGACCATAAGGCTTATAAATTTGCTTTGGTCTTTTCTCTCCATAGATATCATAGGATAAAGGAGGAGGATAAAGAACAGGTTTGTTATGATAATGAGGCACAAATCTCCTAGGTTTAGTTGAGTACAGCTGAGACTGCCTTATAAAAGGAGGTCTAGGCTGTTCCCAACTTGCCTGTGCTTGTCTTGACCTACTGTTCTGAGTTTGTCTCTTCTGATTCCAGGACTGATCTGATCTGGTCAGAGGAGTATAACTCTTCTGGTATGGTCTTGACTGTACCGGTCTTAATACATTCTTCATTTTACCATTCTTGGTAGTAGGAGGGATGTATTTAGACTGTACTTTGAGTTTTGGATCATCATCATAAGTCATAGGTTCTTTTCCTTTATCTAGTTGCAAAGAACTTGTACTAGCTCCATTAGTGTTCTTAAATTCTGAAGTAGATGGACTAGGCAGATCAGTACCTATTCCTCTTTTATCATTTGGAGCTCTATATCTGTCTGAGATTGTTTGATTAATCTTAGTAGAATTAATCATCCCAGATAACTTTCGATCTAGGCTCACTACTTCAGATTCTAAGAATCTATTGCGCTCTTTAAGTTTTTCACATTTAATCTTTAAGTAATTGAATTCATTAGTCTCTTTGGCTTGAGTTTTAAGCATACCCTGATATAGTTTGTCAATGGATGCATACTTTTCTTGGAGTTTGGACAACTCTTCTGATAGTCTTGCATTTATGACAGCTATATTAGGATCTACTTTTGACTGAGCTTCTTTTAGCTTAATGATTTCTTGCTTTAAAGATATATTCTCATCACTAATTTCAATGAATGCTTTGTTAGCTTGTAGAAGGTCTTCTTCAGTCACTCCTTGGGAATGATGAAGACTACTTCCTACACTGCTAACAGCAGCATCACTTTCATCAGTGTCAGAATTGTCACAAGATTGAAATGAGTTAACAGAAGATACCTCATCATTTATTTTGGCCATCATTACCAGTCCATCATCTGCTATGAAGGCTTCATCTTCATTGCTAGAGGGGTAGTCAGATGAAGACGATGGTAACTCTTCTGATTCCGAATCAGAGTCATTGTAGGCCATCATTGCCTTCTTACCCTTGGCATATTTTCGATCTCTTCTGGCTTTCCTTTCTTCTCGATCTTCAGAACTCAGATCAGGACATTCATATGCATAATGACCTGGCTTATCACAATTATAGAAAACAGGATTGTTAGAAGTTCTTTTAGGAGGGGAATGCTTTCTGTTCCTGTCATGCTTGTCAATTGAGTTCCTGTCTTTCTTGTCAGAATACATTCTGTCTCTCTTTTCAGATGAGTTCCTATCTCTCCTGTTCTCATTAGAGATCTCATCCCTTCTTTCAGAAGAGTTTTGATCCCTTCTGTTCACAGAAGAGTCCTTCTTGCTAGAACCCTTAGTTTCCTTATAGAATCTTTTGTACCTGCCATACCTCTTGTTCAGTTTATCAAATCTTTTGATCATAAGGCTCATCTGATCTTTCAGACTTAGATCAGAACAATCTAGTTCATCTTTTATGCTTGAGGCCTTAGACTTAGATGATCTAGACCCCTTTGAGGTAGAGGCTTTAAAGGCTATGTCCTTAGAGGCGTCCTTATCCTTATGTATCACAGAAATAGGATCTTCTTCATCTAACTCAAACTCATGTGCCTTAAGTGTTTGGAACATAGTTTCTGCTGGCCAAGAGTCAATGTCTTGTGTGGTTTTAATGATCATCTTGACCATTTTCCACCTTTCATCCAAGGCTTTCAAGATTCTCAGGTTAACTTCTCTGTCAGTATAAGTCTTTCCTAATACATCAAGATCATTCATAATTTCGGTAAATCGAGTATCCAACTCATCAATTGATTCTCCTGGCTTCATCTTAAATGATTCAAACCCTTGGACAGCAGTGGATAACTTGCTTTCTTTGATCAGTGTTGTACCTTCACAAAGAATAGCCAGTTTGTCCCACATCTGTTTTGCAGTCTTACATTTTAATACTTTACCAAGATACTCATTTGGTAAGGTATGTAAAATGTAGTTCTTGGCAAGACTGTCCAAATTGTTTTGTTTCATTTCTTCCGAAGTCAGTTCTGACCTTGGTTTGGGGACCAGTGCTCCAACTGGTTTGGATGGATCCAGAACTGCAGTATTTTCCACCATGATGACAATTGGTCCTTCAGTCACCACAGACACCATTAGATCATGGGTTGAGCTAAAGATGGCCTCCATCCTAAGCTTCCAGTAGTCATAATCTGCAATCTTGAACTTAGGCAGCTTGTTCACATTAGTGTCATCCATGTTTGATTAGACAAATAGGATCAGTAGTATAGCAGATAGATTTCAAGTATTCATATAGTAACAAATATCAAGAAATAACAGCAAGATCAGTAAAATATCCCTCAAGATCTGTAAGGTTATCAAGAAACAGCAGTCCAATGAACTACTGCTCTGATACCACTTGTTGGTCCCAAAGTTGAGTTAAGATTGAGTAAGCTAAGAAAGTCTAGAGGGGAGGGGTGAATAGACTTTAAAAAATCTTTCAAAATATCAGAATATGCAATG
This sequence comes from Galeopsis tetrahit, assembly GCA_963675135.1. Lineage (NCBI taxonomy): Eukaryota > Viridiplantae > Streptophyta > Magnoliopsida > Lamiales > Lamiaceae > Galeopsis > Galeopsis tetrahit. The sequence continues at coordinate 61,557,357 of OY776122.1, read as the reverse complement.
CGGAATTTAGTCTTCTTATGTACTGTACTGTGCTTACTCAGCTCAGATCAGTACTTTCAGAATAATATGGGCCTTACTAGTTTATACTCAACTTTTCTATAGATCTTTATCTTTGTAAATTCTTAATGTTCTTAGTTAAACAATTCAAACAAATATCAAACAGTAAAGTAAAGAATACAGAATTTTATAGTGGTTCGACAAATGTCTACATCCACTCTCACAACTCCAGTTGTGAAGTTTTATTACTCTTCTTGAGCTTCTTGTGGCTTAAAGTCCCAAGATTAAGACTGTGATCTTATCGATTATACCTCCAGGTATATCTTCGATCTACTAGTAATTCTACAAGTAACTAGCACACTTGTTTTACAAAATACAAACTAGAACTTGAAAAGTAAAACTTCTCTTTGAATAGCCTTTGATTCTTCTCTTCAATTCAGTGGCTTCTCCTTGCTTCGATTTCCTTAACTCTGTAAGTTCTTGCTTGTAGACTTGCTCTTTTAATTCTCTAAGATCAGTAATTGCTCAGTAGTCTTCAGCAGTAGGAGATCATACAGTATTTATAGAACTTAGTATGACAGTTAGCAGTTTGTGAACTAACTCTCAACTAACTCTAAACTGTTTTTGTAACTTCTTCTTGTAACCGACTTTGTAACTTCTTTCAACTTCCAAGTCAGCATATCTTCAATAAATCTTCAGTTACTCTTTAAATAAGCTTTCCAAACTTATTCTTTAATTTCAACAAATCAGCACAGTAACTTACTGTTCTGATTTTTACTCTTCGGATTTTACTATGCTGAGTCAGTCAGCACAGTAACTTAAAACTTTCAAAACTTCTCCAGATTTCTTCTCAGCTTATCTTCAATTCTTCTTTGAAGTCTTCTTTCTCTGAAGTAGTCTTCTGAATCTTCATTAGTCTTCTGATCTTCTTCTAATCTATTTCTGAACTTTTACATTGCTGAATACAATAAAATACAACTTTACAAATATAAAACCTATATATACATCACCTGAACTATATACAGATGAGTATATCAAAGTCCTATACTATAAGCTGTCTATACAATACAAAACATCAGCTTAGTTCCTAACAGTTCATATATCAGATCAGTAAACAATAAGATCAGTAAACACCTAAGATCAGTAACTCATGTAAGTTCAATAACTTCCATATAAGATCAGTAAATACTAAGATTAGTAAACACTTAAGATCAGTAACTTTATTCTTACTATTACTTAATAAGATCAGTAAACTTATTTCAGATACCATTAAGATCAGTAATCTCAATTTAAGTTTCTCATCAAATTAGTAAGCTTATATTCAGATGACTTAGTTAAGATGACTTAGAACCACATATATCACTAACTTTAAGTTGCTTTTGGCAATCAAAACATACTTCCATCAACTAGAACATTGTTTATAGGATTCATATCCCAACAATTACCTACTCACTCACGCAACATTGACACCATTTTTCATCTTCCCCTTTCATCATCTTCGACTCTTTCTTTCCCGCAGGAATGGACCCTAGATTTGGCTTAGGAAAGGGGGCTGGAAGCTTGCAATTGCAATTACAGTGGTAGGGCACAAGGTACACACTTTCGGTGGTGAGTACTCTTCATCTCACAATGGGATATGCATTTACTCATATTTCCTAAATTCCCTGAATATATATAAAGGAAAACATGCATTTTGATTTTGGATTGTTTCGAGAGTTTATTTTTTTTGGTTGAATACATTTTCTTTAATTTAAAATTCTTGGTGGGGAAATTGTGATTTAAGCAGCACCAATGGCGGTATGGCAAGTTTCAAATTGACGCCTTCTACAATAAAGCAAGGGGCCGTGGGTACATGGATTTGGCCGCATTGAAACCAGAGGAAGCCTGTATGAATAATCTCTAATTTCTATTTTAATCATTATCAATAATGTTTGCAATTCTGTTAAAGGAAATTTTCTTTTACAGGTTTAAATTAAATCCTGGAAATTATTCTTCGTAAATTAAATCCTAGCAGTAGTTGTAAGTTTCTTAAGTTCTTTTCTCTCAATTTATCTTTTTTTTACCTTTTGAACATTGCACATATCTCATATTTTATAGTTTGTTGGTTCATATCATCTTTGATGACAACTTAAGTTGTGTTTGATGGATTATATGTTTGTTTTGTTGTGAGTTTTTGATTGATTAATTATGTTCGACAATTGATCATGTTCATCAACTGACGCCTTCTACGGAAATAGTTAGGCAAAGACGTCAGTTGTTTCTAAACAGTGTAGGTGTTCACTGAATTTTAAGATATCTCATTCATGCCATTGGATTCGACCAAATTTTCCTTCAGATTTTTTATCATTAAACCACGAAAAATTGTAGGTTTGTCACAGCCAACATAAAACTTTGTTACATTATCTGTCATGAGCCAATTATCAATTTCCCCCTTTTTCATCTGATAAAAATCGTATTTTAGGTGGAGGCATGTTTGCTACTTTCAATTGTTGATCAAGTTTTCCAACCAAAGCTACCAACAATGTTGTTTTCCCGGAGCTTAGTGGCCCTAAAAGTAGTGTCATTCTACAATACAAGAGTAATCAAAAAATGAAGTGCAATTTGATTACAAAATAAAAAAGGGTCTTGAATATGGTTTATGTTGTCACTACCCACCTTCCAGGCTTGATAATTCCGTTGACATCATGAAGAATTGGAAATGGTTTCTTTCGACTTGGAAGCATACGAAGATGACTCAAGAAACCCTGAGCACGATTAAGAAAACAGAGACAAAATGGTCAAACATTTAGGCCAATAGTAAAGTTTATGCTACAATAATGTTTTTTTTTTCAGATTTTTTAACTTATTTCACAGAGTTCTTATGAGGCTTAAAAGAGGCAACAAACTTCGAAGAAAATGGGAGGAAAAAAAGCATGGTGACATGATATTGATCAGGTTTAACGTTAATTAAACACATTTGAAAAAGGTATCACACTCGAATCACAGACCTGGCCTTAGCCTTGAAACCTGATCGATGAGATCTTGCTATTTGGACTTTTTGTTCACTTATTTTCGTAGATCTGCTAACGGGGTTTATGAATTATGCTTAAATATTCAACTGATAGTGTTTATGTGTAGTTTAACAAAGTTTGATTAGTGAATGTTGGTAGATGTTCACAGATTGGGTCTTTTAATTCTTTATTAGAGTTGGAAATGGGTGTTCTAAGTATGAGTTATTAGAGTTGCTGAGACTGTTAAAATCAGACATACGAGATCATGAAAATTAAATGATGGAAGAGTAACTTTATTAATTGCATCATCGAGTTTACTTAACTTAATAATGATTCTGTTTGATGCAATGTCATTTTGGTGGGATCAATGTATGAGTTTTTTTATTTATTTTTAATGGAGTCAGGGAAGTGTGAGTACAAAAAATATTATGAAATATATTTTACTGTGATAAAACTTAAATTCCAGCGGTACTGCAGTATAAATTGGATTGAATGATTTGATGATCATTGATAATGATTGATATATTTGAAAATAAGAGGGAACATATGCGATGAAGGGGGTGAGTAATGCTCATCATGTGTTTCACATATTGTTTAGAGGAACTTAGCTACTAAATTGAGTCTTTGCGAGAAGGGATTCAGGACAAATAAAGGAAAATTAGTTCACTTCTCTAACTATTAAATATAGTTTTTAAGATTTTATTTTGTTAATGTATATAGTGTCTAAATATGTTTGATCTGTTGAGACGTTCTATAATTTATGTCATTGCTAAATATATTTACTTGGTTGAGACGTTCATGTTGATGGTTGTGGATTTCATCTTACATATTATCTACTTTCAATGATGTTGTTGGTTGCAGATTTTGTTTCGAAAATCTCTCGCAAAACTATAATTTAGTAAATAAAATTCTGGAAGCTTATGCTAACTTTTTACCGAGGACATCAATCTATGGATTTCATTTCAAGATTTTGATAATGGAAGTTTGGAGTTTTCCAATCAAAGGGTTCTTCCAATCTCTAGTACACTTTATCAGGGGAGAAAAGAAACCATGAAAAAGCTTTGATTTTCATTAATTGGATTACAGGATTTGAAGAATAAACAAAAAAAGTAAACACACAACAATTATTTCCTTGAGGTATTTTTTATTTTGTTGAATGTGGTGGCTACTTTTAATCATACGATTCGCATGCACTTTGAGTTGCAATTCCTAATGTGCAAAATATGTAGTGTGATCGAATCTTTGTATTTTCTTACATGAAAATTATGAGGGAAAACTCATGTTTCTTTTTTATGTTTCGTTTTCTCTCTCTCTCTTTTTCCTTTAATTTGCTTCCACTTTCTTTTCAGGTGAATCATATATGTGCACATTTTGTGTCAAAGCACATTTGATTGAAATAGAGCGTTTGGAGATTTTTATTTATGGATCCTTAGTCTGAATTTATTCTTTATTGGGCACTGTTATTGTTGTGAGAACAAATGTTGTGTATATCAAAGTTTAGAGAAAAACAATTTTTATTGATGCCATGAAATCTTGGTTGTTTAGTGTGGTTTAAACAAACATGAACATTTGATCATATCATGATATAGAATGCAAATTTATTTCCTTTTTGTTGTGTTCATCCATCTCACCTCTATAATATTTTCTGCATAACTTTTTTTTAATCAGTAAATGAACTTTATTAATCATTAAATAAGGACATGAGAATTGTCCATACAGAGCATATGCATTCACAATGTTAAAATAAATATTGCATTTTGTTGTTGTGTTTGTGGATCAGGAATGGTTTGGACAATTGTGTTTTGACCTTCATCAATCAAGTCCATGTTGCACAATTAAAATTCTAATTAATGTGGACAATAACTTCTTTGAAATCAGAAAGAGAATGATACTTTCATACAAATTCTAATTTTAAATTCATTGTATTGTATTGTATTGTATAAGCTAACACACGCACCGGTGCTCACACTCCCGGATTTCAACACACCATTTGAGCTGCATAGTGACGCCTCGAAAGTGGGTATTGGCGCCGTCTTGAGCCAAGCATCCCGACTAGTGGCATACTTTAGTGAAAAGATTACAGGCGCGTGGTCACGATATAGCACATATGATATGGAGTTCTATGCTACTACTAACACGCCATACAACATTGGAGGCATTACGTGTTTTCTAAAGAATTTGTCCTGTATACCGACCACGAAGCTCTAAAACACCTTGCAACCCAAGATTCCCTATCAGCTAGGCATGCGAAATGGGCTGCCTACCTTAAGCAATTTACCTCCGTCGTCTGTCATCAATCCGACATTACCAACAGGGTCGTTGATGCCCTTAGTCGTCGTCACACATTACTCGCTGAGTGCAGAATTTCAGTACCAGGTTTTGACACTTTCAAATTGTTATATGATGATGATACATTCTTTGCCCCTATTATACAGGCACTTGCTCATGGGTCTTACGGCGATTACACCCTATCCATCGGATTTTTATTCAAAGGCGTCCGCCTGTGCATTCCCAATTGCAGCCTCCGCGCAAAGATCATCTCGCAAACACACAATTTGGGACACGTCGGACGGGATCGATCGATAGAACTCGTCCTCCGAAGTTATTTTTGGCCAACTGCCCGTAAGGAAATTGATCGCTTTGTCACACGTTGCAGAATATGCCAGCTAGCAAAAGGCACGACTACCAATGCGGGGTTGTACCACCTGCTTCCCATTCCGGAGATAATTCTACAGACAATGAAGACGAAACAGGCAACGATTCGAGGGTGAATCGTTTCAAAGCAGGTGAGAATGATGAAGACGAAACGACAAGTAGTATATAACAAGTTTACTACGTTGAGTTGGTTATTTTAAGATTAGTTAGTTATGCTTTCTTGTTGTTTGTTATCTTTTGAAGTTGTTGGATTGTTTTGACCTCCAGATTTGTATAAATAGGAGGTCTCTTTGTACTTTTTGAGTCAGATGAATGATAATATTTTACAATTGATTGCTTTGAACTCGGCGGCATTCAATACGAATCAACGTTCGACTTGTTCTACCGTTAACAAATAAAAGTTCCGCTGCATCACCCTTGTAGTTTCAGGCCATGTTTGATAGCTTTGATTAAACTCAGATTAACTATATATCATTTTTATTGATTGTTTGATAATTTAGATTAAAGGTAGATTATGTTTTTTTTTTAGACAGAAGGTAGATTATGTTTTAAAATTTATGTTTTAAAACATAACAGGTAGATTATGTTTTAAAATTTATAAAGTTTAGTTATCATCCTAATCTTAGATAATCCATCTTTGCTATCAAACATGCTTACAATCCAAGTTATCATTTTGTTTTTGTATAGTTTTTAAGTTAATTCGATTTATCTTCATAGAATTTCAGAAGCTTTGTAAAATTCAATGAAACCTATACATTTTAAGACACATTAGTAAAATTGCACCTCTCACATATTGTAATGAACTTTTAATTTTTTCTTTTTCGTTTAACTATCTACTACTAATAACTAACTTGAATTATGTTTGTATCACGTGCTTAGGCTTGACTCCACAAATCAATATGAATGCATGGAAGGGTACTTTTTTTAAAGTGTGAATTCCATTTTCAACAAGGGTAAAGAAAAATTAGGTTAAGGAAAAATACTAAATAAGAGTTGAAATGGTAGGTATGGTAGTTCAAAACAAGAAACACTCATTTGCAAAACTTGGTTCCAAAGTTACCCCCTTTTCCACGGATTTGTGTGGCCTCTTTTTAACCTCTTTCCTGCACTCATAAGTTAGGCAAAAGAGGGGGCTAATTCTCATTCTCTATAATTGAAGGCATGTGGGCATTTGGTTCACATTTTCGTTTCCTAATAAATGTCATTTTTGCGATTTTATACAAATTTTTCCCTTAATTCATCTCCATCTCTTTTTTTCCATATTTATTTATATTACTATTTTTATAACTAAAATTAGGTAAATTGTGAATAAATAAAATGAAAATAAATTATTATTTTTAAAATCCAGAATTTGAGACAAATTTTAAAATCTAAAAATGACATTTATTATAAGACGTAAGGAGTAATACTGATTCATGTCAACAAAATATTCTGCCATGTGTATGTGGCAGCAATTAAAATAAGCATATATAATTATGAATTATTGTATAATAAAATACAAAATGAAATATGATTTTACTTAATTTTAAGTATTTAAGTTGTTTTCGTCGAAAACAATTTGGGCCCGTATAACGATTATTGAAATACAAGCTAAATTGGCGTCAACGTAGATCTCATATTTTACTTTTGCCATGTTTCAAATTATTGAATACTATCCCTAAACCCGCGTTTTACGTGGGGTCGATTTATTAAAATAATAATTTTAAATATTATATTAATTTGTATATCTTTTTCATTTTTAGAGTTAGTTAAACTTTTTTTTTATTCTAATACAAAGTTTGTATGCTAGCATGAAATCCTACAAAATACAATAAAATATGAGATGATTTTGAAATCTGAATTTCAAAATCTAAATTTTAATGAGTGGTATGTTTTGTGTTTGTTTTAGAATTTAAGTAGGATGTGATTTAACTTTATATAGTATAGAATTATAAATGTTTATATAGAATCTATATAGAGTTGATAGATATTTATAGGGTTAATTTTGTATAGTTTATACATATTTTGTAGGATAAAATTTTAAAATTCTAAATCTAAATTCGAAAGTAGAACATGAGTGAAATTTTAAAATCTCAAATTCAGAATTTTGTATCCCAAAATTTAGACTTTAGACCAATAATAAACTCTCAATTGAATTAACAATCAATAATAACTTAAATTTTTTTAAATTAATTTGAAGTTTAAAATAAAATGTAAAATACAATCCTTTAAATGCAAATGCAATGCAGTTGCCCCTGTTTCAATTGCACTCCTAATGTCAAATAAGATGTATTTCGAATGTAGCCAGATGCATTTGGTTAAAAAAAAAATGCAGGGTTGATTAGGCATAAAATTAAAGAATTAAAATGAAATTTATCTGGCCACTTTTGTGAGCACTTATAGGTTCTAGGTGTACCTATGTAGAATTTATTTGTCCATCCTTGTATGAGTTGTAAAAATCTCATAATCAAATCAATTCTTCCTCTTTTTAAATTCTTTTCTTATTTTGTATAATATCAACTGTAACTATATATTATAGTAATTAAAAAAAAATTGGATCATTCTTACGTACCCTTTAAATTTATTATTTTCCTATAAAACAATTACATATGTTGCATTAAATATTTTTAAAATTTGTTATCATCCTGCAACTGCCATCATAATAATGTCATCCTCCACTATGGATTGTGTTATAATATTTTAGAAAAGCTCAGTCACATATAATTTAATAATATGATATCATATATATTTTTCTTAATATATATATATTCTCCATATAAATCACTTCCACACATTTTGAAACTTTTAAAATTAGAAAAATAACTTACTTCCATAGAGTCTCATATTAATAAGTTAATGATTGAAAAATTAATATAATATTAAAAAAATCCATAAAATTTGAATAATCTCCGATTAATTAGTAATTAACAACAGAATAAAATAAGATGATTAAGAATAAATTTTTGCATGTATTACTCCATACACACGTTAAAATCCATCCATATATATGATTTTAAAAATGAAATCAATTAATCAACAAAAAAAAATAAAAATATATATATATATATATTAATAATATGATGAGATTACATAATATAATATTATATTGATCAATCAACACTATTTTCTATTAACTCAGTCCAATAACTAACATTATATAATATTATTTCCCATTTATATGAAGAATATTCTTAACATAATTTATAGATATAAATATTATATTTTTTCTTAATTGAATTTTACATAGTATTTAGATGTGCCAACTGTCACGGGCTAAATTATAAAAAAATAAATATAAGATAAAATAAAAATGAATATTTAAAAATTGATATATTCAATTCAATTTGATTTTAAATATAAATTATGAATCATAAAAAAATTATTGAAGATAACAAATTTTGAATTTTATTTTATATAATTTTGAATAGATTTATATTCATTTGAATTTGAGATGAAAATAATAAAAATAAATCATACCTTAGTGTTGGGAATAAAATGAGTTTTGATTATGATACCAAAACCCCCTGAGACATGCCAAGTAGATAAGTCAATTTTAATGAACATGTTTCAAGTCTGTTGAAACATGTTAGTCTAAGACAAGTAGAGGAGTTGATGTGTTAGACAGCTCTTAGATAAATAGATGTACTAGTTGAGGGGGAACACATGCTTACAAGGTTATTATGTTCTAGTCCCCTCAAGGCTCAGTTTCTGCATTGACCCCAAGTCTGCTGAAGGACAAGTATGCTAATCAAGGAGAATCAGTTAAAAGACAACTTAGTGGATGTCAACATGAGTTAAGATGCATCATCAAAGTACTAATCTACTGCATCACACAAAGCTCAGAAGGATTGTCCAACAAGAGTATTTCAGAAGAGTTGTCTCAGCACACTTGAACCAAAAATCTGTCTCAAGGACAACTATGCTGAAGAGGTCAAGTTCACTTTTCCAAGACATGTATGATCAAAGAACTATTCTAAGAAGTCATGGAAAAAGGAAGAGCCAAGTCATCTGAAGAGCTCAAGAGTCAACACTGCTGATAAGGAAACTCTGCTGAAACTGATAAGTAGAGTTGTCCAAGAGATAAGGAATGTTGTCCTTATCTCAGGATCATTGATAATGTTGGTCCTGAAAGGAGTATATAACAAGTGTATGGGGGGGGGGGGGGAATACACTTGTATGCAAATTCTTTCAAACTTTAATCAAACCAGAGATCAACAATGTTGTCTTGGACAACTCTGCTGAAGATATATAACATTTTCAAAGATAACCAAGCCACTAAGCATTATTGAGTACTTAGTTGAATGAGTATCTAAGTTGGTTATAAGTGCAGAATTAGTGGTTGGCCCTTTAGTTCAAACTCCTTTAAGTTCTGAAATCACTTAAGCAATATATTCCAGTTTTCAGGGAACTTGTCCAATACAGTTTTTGCACAGTCTTTGAATATATGTTCTTTGAAAGATCAGTTTTGTGTGCAGTGTTGAATGTATGAAGATACTTTGAGAGTAAATCAACACAAGAGTTTATAGTGGTTCAGAGACTCAAGCTCCTACATCCACTTTCCCTGATTTAACAGGATAATTCCTTCACTCTTGGAATTAACTTGTTTTATAGTGCCAAGGTGCACTTGATCAAGAACACCACTCCTTGGTGAATTGATCCCTAGGATGTCTAGAGTCCTAGTACCCTCTTCTCAACTCAGAACTGAACTGTTCTTCTCTCAACAGTCAGCTCCTACCACTTCTACTACTACAACCTTCTCACTTTCTCACTTGAAAGGGGTAATGGTTGAAGTAAGGTTTCCAACTAATGAGATATCCTTTACAATGAAGATCAGTGTATAAGGATTAAGATATCTCTCTAAGCTTTTTATGGATACACAGTAAGTTCAGCTTAGATGAAGTGTTTGAAGACTAAGATAGTCTCTTTGAAAGTTTGAGAGCACTTGACAACTTGTAGGATAGTTGGCTTAGTAGTTGGTTGCTCCAAATGGTCTTCACACTTCTGTATTTATAGACAAATTTGAGGATTTGCCCGTTGGAGAGGCAGTCCCAAATTGCTATAAATGTCTTCCTTGAGTTCTTCAAACAGGAAGACAGATTCTTGATAGTGACATGTCCTCATTTGGGTAATAAACGGTTATTAAGACTTTGTCTTCATTCTGCAGCACTCTCCCCAATGTCTGACTTTAAGATTCACTTGTTAGGACTTGGACATGGCTTCTGAAGGTTGAACCAATGATAGGACAACATTCCTTATCAAATGGACAACTCTGCTTATCACTATCAGCATACATGTTTATCAGCATAGTTGGCTTGCTCTTCTTCAGATGACTTGGCTCTTTCCCTTTGCTTCATGTAGATGTGATCTCAGCATGATTCATTGAAGTCTTTTAGGGTGTAGTTGTCTTTATCTCTTCAGCATAGTTGACTTTCAAACTCCAGAACACTTGTTCTGGTTTAATTGTACTGAGACAACTCTTCTGGACAACTCTCCTGATCAGCATACTTGGCCTTTAAGCTTCAGAACCTTTGTTCTTGTTTTAATTGTGCAGAGACAACTTCTCTGGACAACTCTCCTGATCAGCATACTTGGCCTTTAAGCTTCAGAACCTTTGTTCTTGTTTTAATTGTGCAGAGACAACTTCTCTGGACAACTCTCCTGATCAGCATACTTGGCCTCCAATAGCTTAGGTGATTGTTCCAGAATTTGAGCCTTAAGGGAACTTGTTCTTGATAGTCTTCAAAGCATATGTTCCCCCTCAAGTTGTGCATCTAATCATCTAAGAGCTGCCTAACATATCAGCTTCTCATCTATCCTAATTCTATATGTTCTAACAGTCTTAGAACATAATCATCTTGACTTAGGCATGTCTCAGGGGGTTTTTGGTATTCAATCAAAACATTTATCATTTTATTCCCAACAATTTCCCCCTTTTTGATGATGCCAAAACCTATATATTTTATGCAAAGGTGACTTGACTACCTATTACATTTATCTTCAGAAGACATGACTAGAGTCAATTTTCCTGAAAAAAAAATGTGTTAGTGTATTCACCATTCATGTTGCAAATAGGTTTCAAAGATAGGCATAGAGAGATTTCTGTAACAGTGTTTCTTGATTCAAAGGATGTTCAACTATCATCCATTCAAAAGTACATTACAAGCATGTTGATAGTTGAAGTTAACATATCAGAGCATGAATTCAAAACACTATTACATCAGAGCATATACTAAATACTTAATAACATCTAGATCTTCAAGTATCAGAGCAAAAACTTATATTAGAGCATATCAGAGCAAACAGATTTTCAAAGCACATCAGCATTCTTGACCAAACTTCAGCATAGATGACCAATTAAACATATCTTCAGATAAGATAAGTTTTCAACCACCAAAAAGGTCAGAAGACTTAGCCATTTTAGAGATCATCTTCTTTAGGTGGCACCATCCCATATTGTGCCCACACTCTTCTTTTCAGCTCCATGGCTTCTTGGTTGGTTCCTTTGGGTCCAAGGGTCATCTTGTTCAACTTGAGGATCTCTAGAAACTCTCTCAGGATCCTTAACTGGTCAATCCATCCATCAAGCTTTGGAGGCATGTAAATGATAGGCTTGGGGGCATTGAGTTCAGTTCTTGCAATATCAGCAGCTGCAAGCAATTGTTGATACAGCTCTTTGTAATATTCTATCATAAACTCAGCAAAGGAAGAGTTGGCATCTCTTCCATTCCATCTGTCAATGACATAATAGTCATAGACAAATTCCCTTTTAGCCTCTTCCCATGTGTCATTCAGCTGGATAGGCACCCATTTATCCAAGTGTGGATATTTGGTGTCCATGGGAATCAGTAGCTGGGGCTTCATTTTGCTGTAGGTTGCTCTCCTTCTTCTTGGCTTTTGGAAGTCAGCTCTTCTTTTATCTCTTGCTCTGTTGGCCTCATCCATCAAGTCCATTTTCTCTTGGGCCCTCATCATGACCAGTTTCTGTTGAGTTTCAGGGTCTTTGCCATACCCTTCATGAAACAACTTTGATGGATCAAGAGCTAAGATAGTTGTCTTCTTTTTGGGCTCATGTCCAAATCCTTCAGCAAACAACTCTTCAATATTTTCAGTGGACTTGGGATCTTCAGCACTCTTGTCAGTTTCAGAGGATTTATCCTTTTCAGCAAACTTGGATACTTCAGCAGTTTTGTCTTTTTCAGCATTCTTTGCCTTTTTGGAAGTAGGCTCATCATCATCAATTCTGAATTCAGGGGGCAGATCAAGGTTGTTGGGAAAATCAGTGAATGTTTCAGCTTTTCTTTTGTTTCCTTTGGCCTTCTTAATCTTTCCTCTAGTTTGGACACCTTCAGCATCTTTGTCCAAACCAGATACCTCTCCTCCTGGTCTTTGCTGTAGCCTAACTCTTTCCTCTTGTGCTGAAGCCATTGAGTTCTTCAAGGCAATTGCTAACTGCTCTTCTTCATCCAAATCTTCTAAGTTCAGCACTGCTGGCTCTTTTCCTTTAACTTCAGGAACTTTGTCCTTTCCCTTGACTGGGCTTCCAATGACTAAGGCACCTTTTTCTCTTGCTCTTTCCCTTTCCCCTTCTTTGGCAGCATCAAAACATTGAGGTTTGAGCTCACTCATGGTTGTAACCATCAGGGATTGGGCTTGGTTTAGAGACTTCATCTCTTCCAACAGATATACATTCTCATCATGTATATTCTGCATCATATCACTGATCAAGCTAAGGAAAGCTAGAACAGGATTCATCTTTTGTTGGACAACCTCCTCCAAGGTTGCTTTCAGAGATGCATCAAGTTGGGCCTTAAGAAGCTCAGTGAGGTTGGCCACTGCACCTTCAGCAATGTTGGCCATCACTTCTTGGGAAAACTTTTCTGAGGCTGCTTTTACCATAGCAAGCCTTTGTTCCTCGGCTCTTTTTCTTTGCAATGATGTCTTCTTTCCAAGGGCTTGTTTGATAGTCAGTCTGAGAGCTTTGACATTGGCATTGTGATTATCTCTCAGCAGCTTCTGTTCCTTCTTGACCTCTTCTGAGATGGATTCCATGGAGGATTTGGCTTTTTGAACTTCAGTGGAAATGGTTTGGAGACCAGTTTCCACACCACTTATTCTTGCTTCCAATGTGGGTAGCACCACATCCTCAGAGCCTGTTAATCTCATCTCCACAGATGCTAGAGTTCTTCCTTGCTCATTCAATGCTCCTGATGTTTCAGCATGAGCAGATTGGACTTGATGAGCCAAGGAGTCCAACTTCTCTGACTGTATTCCAAGCAAGGCTTGTGCTGAGCCTGTATCCACTTGGATGGGAGCATCTGTCAAGTACTCATCTGCAAATATTTGGTCAAGGGGAAATACCTGCAATATTAGGCAAATCAAAAATGTTAGGGAATAAACACTCATCACCCTCAATTTCTTTTTCATAAGACTCTGATACATCAGCAGCCTTCTTCTCATTTTCAACTCTTTCTTTTCTTCCTTCATTAATAATGTCCTCACCCAAGGAATCAGGCTTCCTTTCATCAAGGGATTCTTGAAGTTCAGATTTGACTTCAAGAATAATCTGTCCTTCCTCACTTAGACCACCCTCTATTTGTGGTACACTCACTATCTTAGTGATCACAACCTCTATTTCATCCTTTACTCCCTCTGATTTTTTGACTAATCTCTCATTTTCAACACCTTCACCTAGACCTGCAACATCTCCACCTTCAACAAGGTTCAAAGATGGCAGTTGTGGGGAGATCACATTGCTTATTACAGCAGCCACTGAGTCATCCTGAACGATTAAGGGCTGATTAGTGTCCAACTCTTCTGACACTGAATAGGCCTTAACCAAACCAACCTCTACATTAAGTGCAGATTCTAAAAGCTTTGAATAATTGAGCATGGATGAGTCAAGGGGTGACAGCAATCTTGTCTCATCTACAGCTAAATCTGCAAGCACATCTATCCCACTTCTTTGCACACTCCCTTCTGGAGAATATCTCTTTGTAAGATTGACAGGGGTGATTGGTTGGTTTGTGGGAGTTTCATGGGTTTCAGGGGAGTTGGGTTCAACATTTTGGGTTTCAGGAAGGTTGACCTCTATTGGTTGACCTTCAGGGACTTTGGATTCTGGAGTTCCAGAACCAGAAGAGTTAGTCCTTGACTTAGACTTGGTTCTGCTTTCAGCTCTGCTCTCTCTTAGAGCAAGTTGTAGAGACTTTTCTTCTTGAAGCTCTAACACTTTTTCAGTAGGCTTGGCCCTTCTCTTGCTAGCCCTATTGCTCCCACTTCCTTCTCCATCCTTCTCAGGGACAACTTCCCTGATCCTCTTCTCACCCTTAGACTTTTGTCTAGTCTCATTGTATCTCTGCCTCAATTCTTCTGAATGATCAGAAGGTACATGCACTCCTTCTTCAGCAACTTCTTCAATTTCAGTTGAGGCTCCTGAGTTTTCTTCTGAAGGGATTTGAGACACCTTTCTTGTCTTCACAGCTCTGGCCTTAGTTCTTTTCTTTAACTTTGGCTTTTCTTCAGCTTTTTCTTCAGCAGGTTTGGCCAATTGCAACCTTCTTTGCTCAGTTTTCTTACTAAGCTTCCTGAACATTGCATACAAGTGTATTCCTGCTCAGATTTGAGATAACCTTGCTGAAGACTGGTTTGATCAAGTTTGAAAAGAAATTGCATACAAGTGTATTCCCCCCCCCCAATACACTTGTTATATACTCCTTTCAGGACCAACAAGTGGTATCAGAGCAGGGGTTCAAAGACCACTGCTTCTGAAAATCCATCTTGATTTTCAAAATCACATATTTGGTGTGGTCACTGAACTGATCTTTATCTGAAATCTATCATATCTGTATCTAACCCATCTTATTTTGAGATATGGCCAACAACAATGCTGCTGTTCCACCTCTTGTTGTTCAGGGACTGGACAATATGGCCACCAATCCAGTTAAACATATATCACATCACAAATTACCTATGTTCTCAATTGATAATTATGATTTCTGGAAAACCAGAATGAGAGCTCATCTTGCATCTCTACACACTGATATGTTGAGGGTGATTACAAGAGGACCCTATATGTTCACTCAGCTTAACCCCAGATTGACTGATGAACAAAGAGCAGACACAAGGGATGTGATCCCCAAAGATGAAGATGACTTCACCTCTGAGGAGAAAAGGAAAGATAATCTGAATTATCTAGCCATGAATACCCTCTACCAAACAATTCCAGGTGCAATCATGCGAAGGGTCTACCACTGCACAACTGCCAAGAAAATTTGGGATACTCTTGCAGAAATGTGTGAGGGTACTGAAAAGATAAAGGAGAACAAGCTCCAAGTGGTTGTGCAGAAGTTTGAACAATTCTCAATGGAGCCAGATGAGTCCATTGACAATTTTGCTGGTAGATTCACAGATGTGATGAATGAAATCAACTCCTTGGGCAAGGTGTGCTCCAAGAGAGAAGTTGGATTGAAAATCTTAAGAAGTCTCACTCAAAAGTGGGATGTATATGCTGTGATGATGCAAAATACCAAGGATCTCTCCACCATGCCCATGCAACAAATCTTCTCTGAACTTAAAGCTTATGAGTTTGATCTCAATAGAAGAAAGCCAGCTGAGGAATCCTCTCTACCAACCAAAGGAGTGGCATTCAAAGCCAAAACTGCTGAACCAGAAATGCAGTCCACTCCAAGATCATCAAAGTCAGTCTCTAAGGCTAAAATGAAGGAAGAGATGGCCCTCATGGCTAGGAGATTTGACAAACTCAACTCAAGGTTTGGTAGATACAATAAATTCTACCAGGACAACAAATTCAGGAGAAGGTACAACTCTCCTGAAGTACAGGCTGAGGACAAGAAGCCTGAAGAGAAAAGATCAGAGGACAAGTACTCTGACAGGAGAAAGTCCAACAAAGCTGAACCCTCCTCATCTAGATGGAGAGATGATTCAAAGAAAGATGATGATGAGGATCTGTGCTACAACTGCAAGAAGAAAGGGCACTTCCAGTATGATTGCCCTGAACTCAGCTCTAAGGAAAGAAGAGAGAGGCAAGCCAAAAGAGATAGAAAATTCACCAACAGAAAAGCCATGATGGCTGGTGTTGAATCTGATAGTGCTGAAAGCTTCAACTCTTCTGATGGACTGTTCTCAAACAGTGATGATGATGATGTGTGCAACATGGCCATTGAGGATGATGAGGTATCCTCTACTTCTAGTTCACCATCATTCTTATCACAAAATACTAGTGAAGTCAACTTGAAACTTTCTTTTGGGAAGTTGATGGAAGATTTCACTAGATTACAAGAATTTCATGACAACTGTGTGAGAGAAAATGAAAGGCTTTCAATTGAGCTTTCAAAACCTACTGA
Organism: Galeopsis tetrahit; assembly: GCA_963675135.1. Lineage (NCBI taxonomy): Eukaryota > Viridiplantae > Streptophyta > Magnoliopsida > Lamiales > Lamiaceae > Galeopsis > Galeopsis tetrahit. The sequence goes on along the minus strand of OY776122.1, from coordinate 61,540,373 downwards.
GACAGTAGTTGATATCATGTCTACTGAGTTGTATCAACAAGTCTTGAGAGAGCTTGAGGAAGCAAATCTCAGGATAGTTGACCAACAAGGACAAATTGATGATCAACTACTTTCTCAGAAGAGAAAAGATTTCGAACTAAAAATTCTTCAAGCAAAATTTGAAAACCTCTCACATGAGTATGACATTCTTAAATCAAGTGAAGAGAGCCTGAAATTAAAGATGTCTGCTTTGAACAAATATTCTAGGGCAATAGAGGAAATTCAAAGTTACCAAAGACCTATGGCTCAAAGAAGTGGATTAGGTTTTGATACATTTGAATCTTCACCTTGTCTTAGTGTTGCTTCCACAAGTAACACTAAGAAAATCTTTGTTAAATGGAAGGGCAACTCTCCTGAACACAAAGAGGAATGTTAGTCAGCAGAGTAGACCCAATGGAAGGGCAACTCTCCTGAACAATGTTCAGATGAGTTATCCAAGGTTTAATCAGCCTAGGCCAACCCTACTGAGGAAGCCTCAGCTGAACAGACCTCAGGACAACTATCCTCAAAGGCAGAATAAAATGAGACAGCCAAAACCCTTCATGCCAAAGGGTAATGGTCATAAAAATGCCTTCCCTCAAAGATTTCCTCAAGTAGCACAAAGAACTCATAAGTTCAGGAGAATTGACAACTCTCCTGAAACTTACAGAGTCAACACTTTCACACACACTTTCCCAAAGGCATTTAAGGGAAAGATAGTGTATGTTGATGCTAAAGGAAAACAACTTAGCCACCTTGAATCAATCAGGGTAATTAGGCAAGTTTGGGTTCCTAAAGGTACAACTAACCTCTGAGGACCCAAAATTCAAAGGGTACCTAAAGCTTACTAATTGCAGGTACCTAAAGGCCACAAGAAGATGAGAAGCATGAACAAAAAGTCAGCATGGTACCTTGACAGTGGATGCTCAAGGCACATGACTGGAAACAAAGAACTCCTCACTGATTTCACTAAAAAGGAAGGCCCAAATGTCACATTTGGAGACAGCTCACAAGTAGTAACAAAAGGTTATGGTACCTTGATAATTGGTAATATCAAGGTATCCAATGTATCTTATGTGGCTGGTCTCAAATACAATTTACTAAGCATAAGTCAGTTCTGTGATAAAGGCTTTAATGTTGAGTTCTCAAGTGGAAAATGTTTAATTAAAGATAGAACTCAACAAACTCTACTAACTGGAACTAGAAAGGGAAATGTATATTTTTCTGACTGGGACAAGTCCACTGATGCTGCATGTTTCATTGCTAAGAGCTCTAATGAACAAAGTTGGTTATGGCATAAAAGGCTAAACCACCTGAACTTTAAATCAATGAACAAGCTTGCTAGAAATGCATTAGTTAAAGGACTACCTAATGAGGTTTTCATTAAGGAGCATGTTTGTAAACCATGCCAAGAAGGAAAACAGATTAAAGCCTCATTCAAGGGAAAACCAGTCATCTCTACTGAAAGGGTACTTGAACTTTTATACATGGATTTATTTGGACCAATTACCCCTCCAAGCATAAATGGTAGAAAATACACACTGGTCGTAGTAGATGACTTTTCTAGGTTCACATGGGTAGTTTTTCTCCTTAATAAGAAGGAAACACAAGTCAAACTCCCTGAACTGCTAAAGAGACTGTCAAATGAAAAGAGCCTTAACATAATCAAGATAAGATCTGATAAAGGCACTGAGTTCATAAATCCATACATCAATGAGTTTTGTACACAAAATGGTATAGCCCATGAAACTTCAGCAGCTAGAACTCCTCAGTAGAATGGAGTTGCAGAAAGAAGGAATAGAACTCTAAAAGAAGCTGCTAGAACCTTAATTGCTGATTCAAACCTACCTAAGAGGTTTTGAGCTGAAGCCATAAACAATTCATGTTATACTCAGAACAGATGTTTGATCACTAAGGGTCAAGCTAAAACCCCCTATGAACTCTGGAAAGGAAGATTGCCTAAAGTGTCATATTTCCACATATTTGGTTGTAAGTGTTTCATTCACAATAATGGGAAAGAGCAGTTGAAAGCTTTTGACAGCAAAGCTGATGAGGGGATATTTCTTGGATATTCCCAAATCAGTAGAGCTTTCAGGGTGTACAACTATAAAACCCTAATTGTGGAGGAAACACCTCATGTTGTGTTTGATGAATCTATTTTTGAGGTCAGGAACAAAAACCTGGACACTGAAGAGATCACACAAAGAACAACCAGATTGAGCCTAAAAGACAAGGACACTGTATTCATATATGTTGTCCAAGCCAATCTTCCTGAAAACATAACACTGGACAACAATCCTGAAGGTAACTTTCCTGAAGTAAACCCCACTGAAGGAAATGGTGAACTGAATGACCCAATCCGAGTTCACACTCAGGTAACAACTACCAATGAAGAAGCAGGCCCTGCTGAGGTAGTTAATGGATCAAATATTCCAGGGGGAACCATAAATGTTGAGAATACCAATGTCCCTGACATTGAGGACAACATCCCTGAATATGATACTGAATTAGATCCTGCATTCAATTATCCTGAATTTTATGATGATGGTGACTCAACCTTAGTAGAGGACAACTCTACTGAAGGGATCAGAAAAAGAAGGACATGGATGTCTGACCATCCTACTGATCTGAAACTTGGTGATCCAAGTATAGGAGTCAAAACCAGAAGGTTTCATGGTGAAAGTGCTTTGTTTTGTTGTTTCCTATTAGAACAGGAACCAAGTGACATTGAAGAAGCACTTCAAGATGCAAATTGGATCACATCAATGCAGGAAGAGCTGAACCAATTCACCAGAAATGATGTATGGGAGCTGGTGGAAAGACCTTCACATAAAGATGTTATTGGAACCAAGTGGGTGTTCAAGAACAAGAAGAATGAGAATGATGTGATTGTCAGAAACAAAGCCAGATTAGTGGCAAAGGGCTATTGTCAGTCAGAAGGCATTGACTATGATGAAACATTTGCACCTGTGGCAAGGCTAGAAGCAATAAGGCTTTTCTTAGCTTATGCAGCCCACAAGAGGTTCAAAGTGTACCAGATGGATGTCAAGAGTGCCTTCCTGAATGGAGTTTTGAAGGAAGAAGTCTATGTGGAGCAACCACCTGGTTTTGAGGTTGGAAACCAAGTCTATAGACTGAAGAAAGCTTTATATGGACTCAAGCAAGCTCCAAGAGCCTGGTATGACACACTGTCACAGTTCCTCTTGGATCATGGATTTATCAAGGGAACTGTGGACATAACTCTCTTCAGAATTACTGAAGGAAAAGATATCTTGCTTGTCCAAATATATGTTGATGACATCATATTTGGATCCCTAAATGAGAAGCTGTGTGAGAAGTTCTCAAAGCTCATGCAAAGCAAGTTTGAGATGTCAATGATGGGAATGATGAACTTCTTCTTGGGCTTACAAGTCAAGCAATCAAAGGAAGGAATTTTCATCAACCAAGCAAAGTACACAAGGGAAATGATCAAGAAATTTGGGTGTACAACCAGCAAGCCAGTAAGGATCCCCATGAACACAAATTGGAAGATGGATCTAGATGAGAGTGGTGTTCCAACCAACTCTACTGAGTATAGAGGAATCATTGGTTCACTCCTCAACCTCACTGCCAGCAGACCTGACATCACCTTTGCAGTAGGTGTTTGTGCTAGGTTTCAAGAAAATCCTAAGAAAAGCCATCTAGAGGCTGCTAAGAGGATCTTGAGGTATCTCAAAGGCACTGAGAATCTAGGCCTTTGGTACCCTGCTGATGACAACATTAAGCTCACTAGCTACTCAGATGCTGATTATGGAGGCTGTAGAATTAACAGAAAGTCCACTTCAGGGACATGTCAATTCTTAGGGAACAAGCTCATTTCTTGGTTCTCTAAGAAGCAGAACACAGTGGCTACCTCCACCACTGAAGCTGAATATGTAGATGCTGGAAGTTGTTGTGCTCAGATACTTTGGTTGAGACAACAACTAAGAGACTACAATATCAACTCTACTGAAGTGCCAATCTTCTGTGACAACAACAGTGCTATTGCAATATCTCAGAATCCAGTCTTACACACTAGATGCAAGCATGTGGATATCAAACATCACTTCATTAGAGATCATGTGGAGACGAAGGATATCAAGTTGTCAAAAATCCATACAGATCATCAAAAGGCTGATATTTTGACAAAACCACTTGCTGAGGCAAGATTCTTGGAATTATCAGCAGAGTTGGGACTTCTTGATCCAGGGAAGTTGGACAAATGAGTCCAAAGAAGCTTATTAATCAAGGGGGAACTAAAATCAAAGTTCAGCAGACTTGGTCAAGTCTACTGAAATTCAGAAGAGATGACCTCAATTGCTCAGGACACTTGTCCATTGAAATTCAGGACAGTTGTCCACATCTCTTCAAGACACTTGTCCATGTAAGGTCAGATAAGTTGTCTTGGCTATCAAACCAAGTCTTGGTTTGATAAGAACCTATTTTGGGTAATCATTGCCTATTTCAATAACTGACTCATTCCTTTTAAAGATATCACCTTTTCAAGGATTCAATTTGTCCCTTACCCAAAAAGTCGCTTTCAATGCATTAAATGCCAAGATTTAACTCTTGTTTGCATTAAACAATTTGAGACATGATCTACCTTGATAACCCTCCCCCCCCCAGCTTTAAACAAACATTAAAACTCCTCCCACGTTTTGAATAAAACAGTTTGTCACTGTTTCATTGGTTATTGATCGTTGGATCAAAACTGGCCATCTCCCCTGAAATTGATCTTGGTCGTTCAATCTTGATTTCCTCACTTGTATACCGTTGAATTGCCTTAAGACTCACCTACTCATTGACATACATTCCTTTTGGAATATTCACAAGTCTTTAGAAGCCATACAACAATTCATTCTTCCCCACGCATTCAAAATCTCTTAAAACCCTAGATTTTCTTTCTCTCAGAAAATCTCTCAAAATCCTTCATTTCTTTTCATGGCTCCAAAAGTTAGAACAGAAATGGTTGTTGACTTCACAAACAAGGATCTTGACCTTGATTTTGGCTATCTAAGCCACAAAAACAGCCTCATTTTTGAGCTTATCCTCTCCTTTGAGTGTGATGATCCAGAGGTTACTCCAATCTTGAGATGGCTAAGAAGGGCTGGCCTTCAAAAGTTTATGCAAGAAAAGCCAGACTCATGCCTTGAATCTTACATGGCTGAGTTCTTTGCTTTTTTGAAATGGAAAGGAAAGCCAGAAGATGGAGAGGTCACCACAAGACTTTCCTACAGGGCTGAAGGAGAAGAAGAAGAGAGATTTCACAGGGTGAAATTCTCTGAAGAAGATGTAGATGCTGCCTTTGGATTGCCCTCTGAAGGGAGGAATCCAGAATTTTATGGCAATGGCCATGAGGAAGAGATTGCACAAGATTGGCTCCTTGTTCCAGGACCAATTTCATCTACACAACACAAGAGGACTCTCAAAGCCAAGTTCCTCAATCTATTTGAGGTAATCACAAAGAGCCTCATGAGCAACACTAGAAGTTTGGAGCAAGTGAGTGCTCCAAGGATCAGAATCATGGCTGCAGTGATTGATGCCAGTGACAAGGGCATCAAATTTGATTGGAGGACCTTCATCTTATCTGAGATGATGAAGGAAAAGGCAAAGTTCAAGGTGAAAGCTCACCAAAAGGTTGTATTGGAGGGAAAGCTCAAATACTGCACAAGGGCAAGCCTGTTGATTGAAAAATTTGCTCATTATTCTGAGATGCAAACCTTTGCCAAGCCCCTCCCTGCCCAGAAAATTTTGTTCAGGAAGCTGAGCAAAAAGACTGAACAAAGAAGACTGCAACTGGCCAAACCTGCTGAAGAGGTTGAGGAGAAGCCCAAAATGAAGAAAAGAACAAATGCCAGGGCTGTCAAAACCAAGAAATTGTCTCAAGTTCTAACAGAAGAAGCCTCAGGAGCATCAACTGAAGTTGATGAAGTGGCAGAAGAGGGAGTGCAAGTACCTTCTGACCACTCAGAAGAGTTGAGGCAAAAATACAATGAGACAAGGCAAAAGAAAAAAGGTGATAAAAGACCCAGGGAAGTTGTCCCTGAGAAGGAAGAGAAATGAAGTGGGAGCAGTAGGGCAAGTAAGAGGAGAGTCAAGCCTACTGAAAAGGTGTTGGAACTTCAGGAGGAAAGATCACTCCAAGTAGCTCTAAGGGAGAGCAGGGCAGAAAGCAGGACTAAATCTAAGTCCAGGACCAACTCTTCTGGTTCTGGAACCCTAGAGTCCAAAGTCCCTGAAGGCCTACCCTTAGAAGCCAACCTTCCTGAAACCAAAAATCCTGAACCCAACTCCCCTGAAACCCATGTTACCCCTTCTAAACAACCCATCACCCCTATTAATCTTACTAAGAGGTACTCTCCAGAAGGGAGTACACAGAGGAGTGCAATAGATGTGCTAGCTGATCTAGCAATAGATGAGACAAGATTACAATCTCCTATGCTCAACTACTCAAAACACTTAGAAGCTGCACTTCATGAGCCAACCCCCCTTAGCAAAGCCCCTTCAGATCTATTGCTCTCAAAAGAAACTGAAGTACCTTCTATTGAGCTCAACCCTTCTAAAGCCAACCCCCCTGAACTCAACCTGCCTGAAGCTGCAATTCCTGAAACCAGAGCCAACTCCCCTATAGCCCAAAGTTCTCAATCAAATGAGAATGAGGAGGAGTATACTTATGAAAGTATGCTCAGAGGTGGAGCAAGGGCTACTGTGGACAGCCTATACCCACAACTTGCAGAATTCCCAAGACTCCAAACCATGTTTCATGATTTGAGAATGTTAGTGGAAGTAAAAGATAAGTCCATTATGGAGATTGCACAGGTCATTCATGACAAAGGTGCAAACTGGTGGCAAATATAAGAGGGCAGATTACTCCATTTTGCTGGAGTAAACAAAACAAGATTTCTCAATGATGAGGAAGTATTTGCCAAGTTGGTTGCTGACAAGATTGCTGAGGAGAAAGAGAGGCTTGCTAAAGGGATCAAGCACCCTGATAGCAGCTCAAGTGATGATGGCAAAGATGATCCATCAAACCCCTCGAAACCTCCTCAAGACAACCCTCATGAACCCTCCCAGACCAACCTCCCTGAACCTCCCCAACCCAAACCTTCTAAATCCAGCAAGTTTTCAACTCCCCTTGTTACCTATCATAGAAAAGGCTCTGTTTCTTCAGAGGTTTTGATCAGAACTGGTGACACAGCCAAGGACACATCTGCCAATGAAGGTTCTTCTGAATCCAAGGCACAGCTTACAGATGTGGAGGCTCTTATCCTAGAAGCTGGTTTGGTTAAGGCCTATTCAGTGTCAGGAGAGTTGGACACTGATCAACCCTTAATCATTCAGGATGACTCAGTGGCTACTGAGAAAAGCATTGTGATCTCCCAACAACTGCCTCCTTTGAACCGTGTTGAGGGTAAAGGTGTTGCAGGCTTAGATGAAGGAGTTGAAAAGGAAAATATAGTTGAAAAACCAGAGGGAGTTTTGGATGATAGAGAGGTAGTAATCACTAAAATTGTGAGTGTACCACCAAATGAGGGTGGAATAAGTGAGGAAGGACAGGTTATTCTTGAAGTCAAATCTGAACTTCAGGAATCCCTTGATGAAAGGAGGCCTGATTCCTTATGTGAGAACATTATTTATGAAGGAAGTAAAAAATTAGTTGAAAATGAGGAGAAGACTGCTGATGTATCAGAGTCTTATGCAAAAAATATTGAGGGTGATGAGTGTTTATTCCCTAACCCATTTGACTTGTCTGATATTGCAGGAATTTCTTTTGAACAATTTTTTGCAGATGAACTACTCACTGATGCTCCTATCCAAGTGGATTCCAGTTCAGCCCAAGCAATCCTTGGTGAACATTCAGCAAAACTGGATTCCTTGGCTCATCAAGTCCAAACTGCCTATGCTGAAACTTCAGGCACCTTGGATGAGCAAGGAAGAACATTGGCTTCAGTAGAAATGAGACTGACAGGCTCAGAGGATGTGGTGATGCCCACAATTGAAGCCAAGATCAGTGGAGTAGAGTCAGGATTGCAAACTATATCTACAGAAGTTCAGAAAGCAAAGACAAGCATGGAATCAATTTCCAAGGAAGTCCAGAAAGAACAAAAGCTGCTCAGAGACAATCACAATGTCAATGTCAAAGCACTTAGGCTGACTGTCAAGTAGGCCCTTGGCAAGAAAACTGCCTTACAAAAGAAGAGAGCTGAAGAGTTGAGGCTGACAATGGTGAAAGCTGCCTCAGAAAAATTTTCTCAAGAAGTTATGGCCAACATTGCTGAAAGTGCTGTAGCAAATCTTACTGAGTTCCTAAAGGCCCAACTTGATGCATCTCTGAAAACAACTATGGAAGAGGTTGTTGAGCAAAAGATGGAGCCTGTTCTAGCTTTCCTTAGCTTGAGCAGTGACAGAATGCAGAATATACATGACGAAAATGTATATCTGCTAGAAGAGATGAAATCCCTGAACCTAGCCCAATCCCTGATGGCAACAACCATTAGTGAGCTCAAACCTCAATGTTTTGATGCTGCCAAAAAGGGGGAAAGAGAAAGAGCAAGGGCCAAAGGTGCCTTGGTTATTGGTGGTTCAGATAAGGGCAAGGAAAAGACTGCTGAAGATAAAGGCAAAAAGCAAGCAGTTTTGAACTTAGAAGATCTTGGTGAAGAAGAGCAGATAGCCATAGCAATGAAGGCTTCTATGGCATCAGCACAAGAAGAGAGAGCTAGGCTTCAGCAGAGGCCAGGAGGAGAAGCTTCTGGAATGGACAAATCCACTAAAGGAGTCCAAACAAGAGGCCAAATCAAGAAAGCAAAAGGAATCAAAAGGAAAACTGTTGAAACTTTTACAGATTTTCCTAACAGTCTCCAAGAAGAGCAAGACTGCTGAGAAGTCTAAGGCTGCTGAAAAGGTCAAATCTGCTGAAGTGACCAAGACTGCTGAAAAGGCAAAGTCTTCTGAAACAGATAAGTCTGCTGAAAACATTGAAGAGCTATATGAAGAAGGCTTTGGACCCCAACCAAAGAAGAAGACAACTGTGTTGTTAAATGATCCATCAAAGTTGTTTCAAGAAGGGTATGGTAAAGACCTTGAAACACAACAGAAGCTGGCCATGATGAGGGCTCAAGAAAAGATGGATCAGATGGAAGAAGCAAATAGAGCAAGAGACAAGAGAAGAGCAAATTTCCAGAAACCAAGAAGAAGAAGAGCTACATACAGCAAGTTAAAGCCACAGCTACTGATCCCCATGGACACCAAATATCCACAATTAGATAAATGGGTGCCAATACAGCTGAATGATACATGGGAAGAGGCAAAGAGAGTAAAGAGCTGATATAAGGGAACTGATTCCCAAAGATGAAGATGACTTCACTGCTGATGAAAAGAGGAAAGATAATCTGAATTATCTTGCCATGAACACCCTCTACCAAACAATTCCAGATGCAATCATGGGTAGAGTCTACCACTGCACCACAGCCAAAGAAATTTGGGATACTCTTGCTGAGATGTGTGAGGGTACAGAAAAAATCAAGGAGAACAAGCTCCAAGTTGCTGTGCAAAAGTTTGAGCAATTCTCAATGGAAGCTGATGAGTCCATTGACAAATTTGCTGGTAGATTCACTGATGTGATGAATGAAATCAACTCATTGGGCAAGGTGTACTCCAGGAGAGAAGTTGGATTGAAGATCTTGAGAAGTCTCACTCAAAAGTGGGATGTCTATGCTGTGATGATGCAGAATACAAAGGATCTCTCCTCCATGCCCATGCAACAAATCTTCTCTGAACTCAAAGCATATGATTTCGACCTCAACAGAAGAAAGCCGGTTGAGGAACCTTCAAATCCTACAAAGGGAGTGGCATTCAAGGCCAAAACTGCTGAACCAGAAATGCAGTCCACTCCCAGATCATCAAAGTCAGTCTCAAAGACTGAAATGAAGGAAGAACTGGCCTTGATGGCTAGAAGGTTTGACAAGCTCAACACAAGGTTTGGTAGATACAAGAAATTCTATCAAGACAACAAATTCAGGAGAAGGTACAACTCCCCTGAAGATCAGGCCAAGGACAAAAAGCCTGAAGAGAAAAGATCAGAGGACAAGTACTCTGATAGGAGAAGGTCCAGTAGAGCTGACCCTACATCATCAAAAGGAAGAGATGAATCCAAGAAGGATGATGATGAAGACCTATGCTACAATTGCAAGAAAAAAGGGCACTTCCAGTATGACTGCCCTGAATTGAGCTCTAAAGAAAGAAGAGAGAGGCAAGCCAAAAGAGACAGGAAGTTCACCAACAGAAAGGCCATGATGGCTGGTGATGAATCTGATAGTGCTGAAAGCTTCAACTCTTCTGATGGACTGTTCTCAAACAGTGATGATGATGATGATGTGTGCAACATGGCTATTGAGGATGATGAGGTATCCTCCACTTCTAGCTCACCATCATTCTTATCACAGAACACTAGTGAAGTCAACTTGAAACTTTCCTTTGGGAAGTTGATGGAAGATTTCACTAGATTACAAGAATTTCATGATAATTGTGTGAGAGAAAATGAAAGACTTTCAATTGAGCTTTCAAAACCTGCTGAGACAGTAGTTGACATTAAATCTACCAAGTTTGTTGGTCCTTGGTGGAGTATAACACAAGTGTATGGGGGGGAATGCACTTGTGTATGCAAATTCTTTTTCTTTTTGACAAACTGGTCTATCAGGCAGGTTGTCTCACAACTGGCCTGAGTGTGAACTTTGATAGATACTTGTCCTACTGATTACTATTGAGTGATCAGTTGGCTAAATATCTAAAAGAATTGCTAAGTGCGGAATGTGGTTGGCCTTTGACTTAAAGAAATACTCCAAGTTAATTTCTGAAAAGATACAGGTTATCAGGGACTTTGTCCAAAACAAATTTTCTTACTTACTGAGTTATGTTTCTTTAAAATATGTTTGAATGAAGTGAAATAAAGAATGCATTAAGTAAATGGCACACAAGTTTATAGTGGTTCAAAGACTCAAGCTCCTACATCCACTTTCCCTGATTGAACAGGATAATTCCTTCTCAATGGAATTAGCTTGTTTTATAGTGCCAAGGTGCACTGATCAACAACACTCTCTTAGTGTTTTGATCCCTAGGAAAACCTGAGTCCTAGTGCTCAATCTCTCTGAGTTAAGACTGTGTTTCACACTAACAGTCCTTAACTCCTCACTTCTACAACAAACTCTCTCTTCACTAAATGAGATAAGGGTTTGAGGGTTGGTTCCAACTAGTAGAGATATCCTTTACAATAAGAACAGTGTAAAGGCTTAGGATATCTCAATGCTAAGCTTTGGATGTTTACAAAGATTGGCTTAGCTAAAAGAAGTGATTCAGGAAACTTGGAATTAGAGAATAACTTGGTTTCCTTTGAAAGCTTGATGATAGTTTAATAGCTTGTAGTTGGATCATTGAATCCCTTGATCACTTCTGTATTTATAGGCAAATTTGAGCAGCTAACCGTTGGAGGGATAGCAATTCAAACTTGTCTATTTGCAGCACCATTGAAACGGCTATGAAGCTTGGCATCCTTTTATCCACTGTGTAAAAGGCCTCTTCAATGGTTGCTTGAATGAATGTGTTGACTTCTGAAAAATGCGGCTGAGATGACTTGTGTCAGTTTCTAAATATGCACATTTCCCAAGGTTGATTTGAGGCAGAAGCTACACTCAACCAACGGTCAGATTGGACAAGCTCCCTGAATATTCCTGCTGCAATTGAGAATATTCCAACATTCATTCAATGCTTCACTCTTTAATGCTTGGTTCAGGCATGATTGGCAATAAATGCTTCATTGAATGTGTCTTTTGGGCTTTGACATTCAATGCTCTTGATTATTTGTACTTCAACTGTCTTGATCATTTGCATTTATGAGCATTGCTTTTACTGCTCTTGATCTCTTCAGCTAAGTTGTCCACTTGATCAGTCTGTCTTGAAGATTCAGCAGCTTTGTCCTAAAAACTTATCAAGCTGCCTAACATTCCAGCTTTGGACAACTATCCTGAACACTAAAATCTCACAACATTCCTTGAGATTTTTTTCTTAAGCAATCTACAATTTCAAGTGTACTGAGACACCTTGCCTGAACTAGACTTGAGCTTATCTCAACTAATCTGAACATCATCAATCAGGAGTGTTGGTATCTAGATCAAAATCATTTTATTCCCAACAATTTCCCCCTTTTTGATGATGCCAAAACCTATTACAAAGGGAACTTGACTTATACTATACTTTACCTTCAGGGAGAGTGAACTGGTCAACTTGCCTGAAAGAGACTGTTAGCACAATAAATCAAGTATATATGTCATGAAGGTTAGTTGAGATAATGAGTTGTTATCTCTTGATAGAAACATAGTGATCCTTTTATATAAGTGATAGAGCATTACAGAGCTGAAAATTAAAAAGGATTCACTAGTCTAGAACTGCAAAATAACAACAGACATAAAACAAACATAACAGCAAATAGGGAAAAAGTGAACTTATCCATCACAGAGTTCCATCATCTTGAGGAGCAATGCCATACTGAGCCCATACTCTCTTCTTCAGTTCCCAGATTTCTTTGTTGGTTCCTTTAGGGCCAGGCTTCAGCTTCTCCATCCTCATGATGTTGATGAATTCTTCAAGTATCTTTCCCTCATCAATTAAGTTCCCATTGAACTTAGGAGGCATGTATAGAATGGGACCAGGGGCCTTGAATTCAATTCTAGCCATCTCAGCTGCTGCAAACAGCTTCTGGTAGAGGTCCCTATGGTTCTCAAACATGAACTGCACAAAGACTTCATCTACACTCTCTTCAAGCCACTTTCCTATGACATAAAAGTCATACACAAAATTTCTCTTGGCCTCCTCCCATGCATCATTCAGTGAGATTGGAACCCACTTATCATGGTGAGGGTACTGAGTGTCCCATCTTTGCAGCATTTGTGGTTTGAGCTTTCTGTAAGAAGCCCTCCTTCTTGGAGCTTTGAAGTTTGCCCTCCTTCCATCTCTTGCCTTGTTGGCCTCAACCAACTGATCCATTCTTTCTTTAGCTCTTAGAAGAGCTAGCTTCTCCTGTGTTTCTGGATCTTTTCCAAATCCTTCTTCAAACAGCTTAGAAGGATCATCAGCAAGCTTGGGCACAATCACTTCAGGCTCTCTGTCCTGTACTTCCTCTTCAACTTCTTCTTCAATGGCAGGCAACTTGGTTGCTTTCTTCAATATCTTTGATTGCCTCTCTTGAGTTGATTCTTCAGACTAAAATTCTGATGGCAGAGTCAGGTTGGTTGGGAATTCATTGAAAGCTTGCAATTCCTTCCTCTTTCTTTCAGATGACCTTGTCACCTTCCCCCTTACTTCAGCAACCTTCTCTTTGGGTTCAAGTCCTGCTGACTCACCACCAGGCCTGTGTTGCTTCCTTGCCTGACTTTCCATTGCAGACATCATGGACTCTTTGACAGCAATTTGAATCTGTTCTTCCTCAGTCAAGTCTTCAATGTTCATTGGGCCTTTGCCTTTCCCAATGTCTTCTACTGCCTCTTCCTCAATCTCAGGGACCTTCTCCTTTCCTTTGGATTCACCAATAACCAAGGTTCCCTTTGCCCTAGCTCTCTCTCTTTCCCCCTTTTTGGCATTATCAAAACACTGGGGCTTCAAGTCACTTATAGTGACAGAGAGATGTGAGTGAGCATGAGTGAGGGACTTCAACTCCTGTAGTAGGTAAACATTCTCATCATGAATGTTCTGCATTTTGTCATCTTCCATGCTCAAGAATGTGTGGACAGGTTTCATCTTTTGAGCAACAATGGCATCTAGAGTGGCTTTCAGTGATTGATCAAGTTTGGCCTGAAGTTAATCAGTGAGGTTGGCCACAACTTGATCAGATTCTTTGGCCATCAGTTCAACAGTGAACTTTTCTGCAGCTTCTTTCACCATTGCAGCTTTCAACTCTTCAGCTTTCTTTCTTTGTGCAGCAGTCCTTTGCCTTAAAGCATCTTTGATTTTCCTTCTCAAGGCTCTCACATTATGCTTGTATAGAACTTTGAGACCTTGCTGCTCCTTCTGCACAGATTTGGTGAACTTGACCATCTCTTCCTTTGCCTTTGTTACCTCTGTTGAAACTGTTTGCAGTCCAGTTTCAACACCACAGATTCTTGCATCCAATGTTGGCAAGATTATTTCCTCTGAGCCAGTTAGCCTCATCTCCACAGAGGCTAGAGTCTTTCCTTGGCCATCTAGAGTATCAATTGTTGCTGCATGTGCCTTACCAACTTCCCTGACCAAAGTATCCAACTTCTCTGACTGTTCTTCAATGATATTTGCAGTTTGAGTAGCAATCTGAAAGCCTGCTTCAGTGGTGTTGGCTTGCTCAAAATACATTTTGTTCAATGTGGATACATTGGCTGAAACTGCTTCAAGGTCAATATCAGTATTGACTGGTATATCAGTAAGGGAAGCATCTGCAAAAATTTGTTCAATGGTAACAGCTACAGAATCTGCAAAACTAAGAGTGTTAGTAAAATCTCCCTCAACACCCTCATTCTTTTTATCTCCCATAAGGCCTGATACATCAGCACCTTCTCTCTCTTTTTCAACTAAATTCTTTTCTTCACATTCAGCAGATAATCTCACATTCTCTGGAGAATCAGGCCTCCTTTCACCAAGGGATTCATCAAGTTCAGATTTGACTTGAAGAATAGTCTGACTCTCATATTGGGCTGCACCCAATATTTCTACTTCATCTCCCTCTTTGATTGGTGCACTCAGGGAACCTGTAATTACACACTCATCCTCACCTCCTCCCTCTGATTTTTCATCACTATTTGCCTTTTCAACTCCTACATTTCCTAAACCTGACACCTCCATATCCTCAACAGGATCCACAGAGGGCAGTTGTTGGGAGATCACAGTGCTTGGGCATCCCAAGGCCACTGAGTCATCCTGAATGACTAAAGGCTGGTCAATGTCCAACTTTCCTGACATTGATGAGGCTTTAGCCAAACTAGCTTCTCCCATGGAAGTCTCAACATTGTCAAGCTGTGCCTCAGGTTCAAGAGAACCATCCTTGGCCAATGCATCTTGGACTGAGTCACCATCTTTGGTCAACTCCTCTGAATGATCAGAGTCCTTTTCAGAATGATAAGTCAAGTAATGTACCTGAGCAGAGTTGAGGCCTGGAGGGTTGGGATTGGTGTTATCATCATCATCATTAGATGGACTATCAGGGTGCCTGAGTCCCTGTGCAATTCTTTCTCTCTCAGCTAGCACCTTCTCATGAACAATGGTGCAGAACAAGGCCTCAGTGGTCAACACACTGGATTTCTTCACATTTGCAAAGTTCAAGAGCCTGTTCTCTTCAACCTGCCACCAGCTTGCTCCTTTGTCCTGAATAGCTTGAGCTATTTCCACCATAGTTCTATCCTTGATCTCAACAAGAGCTCTGAGATCATAGAACTGTTGTTGCAGCCTAGGATAGTCCTTCAATCCTGGATATAGTTCATCCACATTAGCCTTGGCAATCTGCCTTAGCATCCCCTCATAAGTGTATTCTCCACCACTTTCATCTTCAGAGGAGTTGGCTTGGGATTCAGGAGGGTTGGATTGGGATTCAGGTGGGCTTGACTGAATTTCAGGTAGGTTGGGTTCAGAAGGGTTAGAGCTTAAAACAAGTTGGGATTCAGGTGCTTTTGAGAGCAATGTTCCTGAAGAGGTAATTGGAATGGCTGGAATGGGTGGGATAGAAACTTGATCCCCTTCTTGAAGGACAGTTTCAAGAAGTTTGGTATAAGAGAGAAGTCTTGGATCAAGT
Organism: Galeopsis tetrahit; assembly: GCA_963675135.1. Lineage (NCBI taxonomy): Eukaryota > Viridiplantae > Streptophyta > Magnoliopsida > Lamiales > Lamiaceae > Galeopsis > Galeopsis tetrahit. Next base: position 61,524,532 of record OY776122.1, on the reverse strand, counting down.
GGGGAAAAAGGTCTATCCTCAAGATTGACCAAGTCTGCCAGTACATCAATACCTGCTCTGTCAGGGGCACCTTCAGGAGAGTAGACTTTCTTGGCAATGATTGGGGCATCTTCAGGAGTCTTGCACTCCTCTTCTTCATGCCTTGATGGGGATATTCTTTCTGATTGAATATCAGGAGAGTTGGCTTCAGGGCTGTTGGGCTTTGATTTGGATTTGGAGGAAGACCTACTAGCTTGCCTGATCTCCTTAAAAAATTCTTTCTTCTTTTTCTCCTCTTCCATCAATCTCTGCTTCTCAGAAGTTTTGATGATTCTTCTTCTTCTTTCTGACCTTGTTGGCTTATCAAGGTCCCTAAACTCTGTTACAGATTCAGGTTGCAAGGGGACAATTTCTCTGACTTCCTCACTTTCTTCAGGAGGATTGACTCCTTCTTCAGCAACCTTTTCAATCTCTTCAGAAGTGGCTCCTCCACTTCTTGACTGGCTTTCTGGGGGAGATTCACTCAGAATCTTCTTCATCTTCTTCAACTTTGGCTGAGCTTTTGGTGGTTGAGCTCTTCTCTTCCTTGGAGAAGTTCTAGTTGTGGGAACAATAGCACCTGCTTTCTTGGAAGCTGCATCCTGCTTCCTCTTTTCTGTCTTAGAAGACAGCTTCCTAAACATCACCTTTTGAGCTGGAAAAGGCTTTGGCTTGACTTGGAGGTGGGTGTAATGTGCAAATCTTTCTAAGAGCAGGCTAGCTCTTGTGCAAAATTGGAGTCTCCCATCAACTACCACCTTGTGGTGCTTCACCTCTTTGAACTTAAACTTTTCATTCATCTTTTTGTCTAGAATGAAATTTTTCCAGTTGAACTTGACTCTCTTCTCAGCAGAGTCAATCACAGCAGCCATCACTCTCAATTTAGGCATGCTTATTTGTTCAACACTCCCAGAGTGGCTTAACAGACTTTTTACCACACAATCAAACAAGTGCCTAAACACTGGCTTCAAAGTGTTCTTGTTCTGAGCACTTACAACTTTCTTAGGCTCTATCATCCATGGATAGTAGAACTCCTGATCATCTTCTTCTTTATACATCTCTGGATTCTGGCCTTCTGAAGGTAGCCCAAAGCTAGCATCCAGATCCTCAGCAGTGAAGATGATGGTGTGCTGGCTTTCTTCTTCCTCATCTTCTTCAGCATATGTCAGTTTGGTGCACACATCACCCTTTTTGCCCTTCCATCTGAGATAGGCAAAGAATTCTGCCATGAATGGATTCAGGCAGGAATCAGGCTTGGTGCCTAAGAACTTTTCTAGCCCAGCCTCCCTTAGCCATTGGAGGACTTGATGAACCTCAGTGTCTGGGCTGTCAAAAGCAACTAGCTTTTCAAACCAAAGTGAGTTTGGATTGCTGAGATAGGAGAAATCAATGTCCAAGGAGGAGTCATTGAAATCTACAAGTTCTTCTCTCTTGATTTTAGGAGCCATGGATAATTTTGAGAGATAGAATGGTTTTGGAGAAAAGTTGCAGGTTGAGAAGTTTTGAAAAACCTAAGGGTTTGGAAATATGAGTGCGTGAGGAGGAAAAGTAAAAATTGAGGAGTTTATATATGAATGGGATTTATTAACCGTTGGTTAATAGAATATAACAGTGAGTAATTTTGAAGAACCGATTGGATATAGTGGGGTAGTGGGCTTTCAACGGTTTGATGGAGTTTTAATGCAAATCAATGGCCTTGATGATGGCTCAAGAATTCATGAAATCTTAATTAAGATTTTGCATTTAATGCTGATTTGCCATTTTGGGGGCAAAGATCTTCATAGTACACGCCATCCTAAAAATGGCCTACTCTTAGATCAAGAAATCTTTTAAATGTCTAATCAATGCTAAAAATAGCAAAGATTAATCTACTTAATTCGGACAAACATCCTGAGATGTGTTTTGACTTCTTTCTTGGTCAAACTGCCTGATTAGCTTGCCTGAGTGGGTCCCAACATTGCTGACTAGGTCCCACTTGGACAAAGCTCCTGACCAACATTGCTGAATATCATAAGGACAACTTTGCTGAGTTTCCCTTTTTGGCTGACTACTTCAGTGAGGTTGGTCAACTTTGCTGAAGTTCAATTTAATGAACTTCCCCCTTCTTATTAGCTTCCTTTCTTCATTCCTCCATCTTCCCTGGATCAAGTAAGCCCAATTCAGCTGAAAGTTCCAAGAACCTTGCTTCAGCCAATGGTTTAGTCAGGATATCAGCTTTTTGCTTATCAGTGTGGATTTTGACAAGCTTGATATCTTTCTTTTCCACATGATCCCTTATGAAGTGATGCTTTATATCCACATGTTTGCATCTGGTGTGGAGCACTGGATTCTGTGAGATAGCAATTGCACTATTGTTGTCACAGAATATTGGCACTTCATTTGAGATTACTTTGTAATCTCTCAATTGTTGCCTGAGCCAAAGTATCTGAGCACAGCAACTTCCAGCTGCTACATACTCAGCTTCAGTTGTTGAAGTTGCAACTGTGTTTTGCTTCTTGGAGAACCATGAGATAAGTTTGCTGCCCAAGAATTGACAAGTTCCAGAGGTGGATTTTCTGTCAATTCTACATCCTCCATAGTCTGCATCTGAATATACAGTGAGCTCAATGTTGTCATCAGCTGGATACCATAATCCAAGATTCTCAGATCCCTTGAGATATCTTAGAATTCTCTTGGCAGCATCAAGATGGCTCTTTTTTGGATTAGCTTGAAATCTTGCACATACTCCAACTACGAATGTGATATCAGGCCTGCTTGCAGTGAGATATAGCAGGGATCCTATGATTCCCCTGTAGTTAGTGGAGTTTGTTGACTCTCCACTTTCATCAGGATCCATTTTCCAGTTAGTATTCATAGGAATTCTGACTGGTTTGCTTGTAGCACATCCAAATTTCTTGATCATGTCCCTTGTATACTTGGCCTGATTGATGAATATTCCTTTCTTTGATTGAGTGACTTGAAGTCCTAAGAAGAAATTCATCAATCCCATCATGGACATTTCAAATTTGCTTTGCATGAGTTTGGAGAACTTCTCACATAACTTCTCATTTGGAGATCCAAATATAATGTCATCCACATAGATTTGGACTAACAAAATATCATCTCCCTCACAGATTCTGAACAAGGTTCTGTCAAAAGTGCCTTTGACAAAACCATGATCTAGAAGAAACTGTGATAAGGTGTCATACCAAGCTCTTGGAGCTTGCTTTAAGCCATAGAGGGCTTTCTTCAATCTGTACACCTTGTCTCCTTCTTCAAATCCTGGGGGCTGTTCAACATATACTTCTTCTTTAAGCACCCCATTGAGAAATGCACTCTTCACATCCATTTGATATACCTTGAATCTCATGTGAGCTGCATATGCTAAGAAGAGTCTGATTGCTTCAAGTCTGGCCACTGGAGCAAAAGTCTCATCATAATCAATCCCTTCAGATTGACAATATCCTTTGGCCACTAGTCTTGCTTTGTTTCTCACAATGATGTCCTTTTCATTTTTCTTGTTTTTGAACACCCATTTAGTTCCAATGACATCTTGATGAGTTGGCCTGTCTACCAGCTCCCAAACTTCATTTCTGGTAAACTGGTTCAGCTCCTCTTGCATGGCTATGATCCAATTGGTGTCTTGTAGTGCTTCCTCAATGTCTTTTGGTTCCTGTTCTGAAAGGAAACAACAAAATAGAGCACTTTCTCCATGAAATCTTCTAGTTTTGATCCCTTCACTTGGATTACCAAGTATCAGGCTAGATGGGTGGTCTTGCAACCAAGTCCTTCTAGACCTGATCCTTTCAGGAGGATTGTCCTCATCTGAAGTTGGATCACTAGATTCATTGAATTCAGGGAAGTTAATTGAAGGATCAAGCTCAGGATCATATTCAGGGGTGTTGTCCTCATTGTCAGATAAGTTGACATTTTCATTGGTTCCCCCTTGAATATTGGATCCATTAACTACCTCAGCATTGCCTGCTTCTTCATTGGTAGTTGTTACCTGGTTTTGAACTGGGATGGGGTCAGTCAGTTCAATTTCTCCTTCAGGTTGGTTGTCTTTTGGTTAGTTGCCATCAGGTAGGTTGTCCAGTTTTTGATTTTCATGAAGTTCAGGCTGGGCAACATCTACAAATACTGTTTCCTTGCTTTGAAGCCTTAATCTGGTTGTTCTTTGTGTTATCTCATCAATATTCAGGTTTCTATCCCTGAACTCATTAACAGATTCATCAAACACAACATGAGGTGTTTCTTCCACAATAAGAGTTTTGCAATTGTAAACTCTATAAGCCTTGCTGATTTGTGAATATCCAACAAATATTCCTTCATCAGCTTTGCTATCAAAAGCTTTCAATTGCTCTTTCCCATTATTATGGATGAAACACTTACAACCAAATATGTGAAAATAAGCAACAGTGGGCAATCTACCTTTCCATATTTGATATGGGGTTTTACCTTGTCCTTTGGTGATTAAGGACCTGTTTTGAGTGTGACATGCAGTGCTAATGGCTTCAGCCCAGAACCTTTTAGGCAATTTGGATTCAGCAATCAAAGTTCTTGCTGCCTCTTTCAAGGTTCTGTTTCTTCTTTCAGCAACCCCATTTTGTTGAGGTGTTCTTGCTGCTGAAGTTTCATGAGTGATGCCATTCTTGCTGCAGTACTCATTGATGTATGAGTTTATGAATTATGTGCCTTTGTCAGATCTGATCTTGACAATGCTTAGGCCCTTTTCATTACTCAATCTCATCATCAACTCAGGTAACTTGACTTGGGTCTCCTTTTTGTTCAACAAGAATACTACCCAAGTGTACCTGGAAAAATCATCAACAACAACTAATGCATATTTTCTTCCATTTAAACTTACTGGGATAATTGGACCAAATAGATCCATATGCAGTAGTTGAAGAACTCTCTCAGTTGAGATGACAAGTTTTCCTTTGAATGAAGCTTTGATCTGCTTTCCTTCCTGACATGGCTGGCATATATGTTCTTTGGTGAACACTTGATTAGGCAGCCCTTTGACTAGAGAGTTTCTTGCAATCTTGTTGATGGTTTTGAAGTTCAGGTGGTTTAGTCTTTTGTGCCACAGCCAGCTTTGCTCACTTGTGCTTTTGGCAACAAGACAAACTGCTTCAGGGGTTTTGCTCCAATCTGCAAAATAGACATTTCCCTTTCTCACCCCTGTTAGTAGCACCTGTTGTGTTGATTTGTCTTTGATGGTACATTCATTTGGTGCAAATTCAACACAATATCCTTTATCACAAATTTGACTTATAGACAGTAAGTTGTATTTTAGGCCTAGGACATATGAGACATCAGTAATTTTAACACTACCAATGTTTAATGTACCATAGCCTCTTGTGATCCCTTGAGAGCTGTCTCCAAAGGTTACTGAAGGACCATCTTTTTCTATGAAATCTGAGAGAAGCTCCTTGTTTCCAGTCATGTGCCTTGAACATCCACTGTCCAGGTACCATGCTGTTTTCTTGTTGATGCTTCTCTTCTTTTTGTGGTCCTTGCAGCCCTGCAAAGTCAAAATTTAGGTACCCTTTGAGTGTTGGGTCCTAGAGGGTTAGCTGTACCTTTTGGAATCCAAATCTGCCTGATAACTCTGATTGACTCAAAGTGACTGACTTGGTTTCCATTTACATCTACATACACAGTTTGACCCTTAAATGCCTTGGGTGCCTTCTGTGTATAAGTGTTGGTCTTGTAAGGTTCAGGAGGGTTGGTGAATTTCCTTGGGACATTTCTCCTGAAGTTACTAGACTTAGGTGCAGCTTGGAAAGACTTTTGTGGATAGGAGTTTGGATGGCCTTTTCCTTTTGTCAAGAAAGGTTCAGGCTTCCTGAATGTTTTATACCTATCAGAGGGGATTGGCCTTAATCCATTCAGTTGAGGTTGCCTCTTTTGAGTTGGCCTTTTCTGAACAGATTTTGGACAACCTCTCTGATAAGGATTCAGATAGGTTGGCCTTCCATTGGTTCTACCTTTCTGATCCCCATTTCTCCTGTAAACAATGTCTTTAACCTTTTCCTTAGGTATGGGTTTAGGGACATTGTTCACTTGAGTTGGTATAAAAATTCCTTTTCCCTTATCCTTGATCAGTGGTTGATTTACTTCCATTTCATTTTGTTGTGCCACCGATCTTACAAAAGTCATCTTAGAATTGCTGGATGAGGCAATACTAAGACCAGGTGAGGGTTCAAATGGATTATAGCCTAATCCACCCTTTTGAGCAAATGGTCTTTGAAACCCTTGAATTTCCTCTATTGCCTTAGCAGATTTGTTCAAGGCAGACATTTTCATTTTTAAGCTCCCCTCACTTAATTTTAAAGTATCAAATTCACTTGAGAGATTGTTAAATTTAGCTTGAAGAGTTCTAAATTCAAAATCCTTTTTCTTTAGAGTCAGAGTTTGTTCATCAATCAGCTTTTGTTGTTCAGAGATTCTGAGAGACATTTCTCCATGTCCTCTCACAATCTGCTGATACAACTCAGATGATTTAATGTCAACCTCAGATTCAGGAAGATTGGGCATTTTAATTTTAGACCTCAACTGTTCATTTTCTCTCAGTGCCATATTGCATACTTCTTGCATTCTGGTGAAATCTTCTAACAACTTTTCAAAGTCAAGTTGGATTTCACTAGATTCACGTGTGTTAATTGAAATATTGGAAGATGAACATACCTCTTCATTTTCAAATGCCATTTGGCAGTCATCATCACTGTCACTGTTGGAGAACAGTCCATCATCAGAAGAGTAGACACTTTCTTCACTTGCTGATTCTCCAGCTACCATGGCCTTCCTGTTGTTCATCCTCTTGTCTCTTTTGTTTTGCCTTTCTTTTCTTTCTTTGGCACTTAGGTCAGGACAATCATATTGAAAGTGACCCTTTTTCTGGCAGTTGTAACACACATCTTCATCATCATTTTTCTTGCTTGAGGACTCCTTCCTCCTTGATGATGATGGTTCACCTTTGCTATATTTCTTTTTATCAGCATATCTGTCTTCTTTCTTTTCATCAGAGACTTTGTCCTCTGATTTGTTGTCAGGAGAACTGAATCTCCTTCTGGTTCTGTTGTCTTGGTAGAACTTCTTGTATCTACCAAATTTGTTGTTCAGCTTCTCAAATCTTCTAGCCATGAGTGCCAGCTCCTCCTTCATTTCTGATTTTGAAACAGATTGAGAAGATCTTTGGGTATTTTTCTTCTCTGTTTCAGTAGCTTTGAAGGCAACACCTTTGCCTGAGGAGGATGGCTCATCATGCACCTTCTTTCTGTTGAGATCAAACTCATATGCTTTGAGTTCAGAAAATACTTGCTGCATAGGCATGTTGTCAAGATTGCTGGTATTTTGCATCATGACAGAATATATATCCCACTTTGATGTGAGACTTCTCAGAATCTTCAAAGCAACTTCTCTTTTGGCATAGAACTTGCCCAAAGAATTCATCTCATTCATGATGTCAGTGAATCTGCCATCAAGATGATCAATAGTTTCATTTGGCTCCATAGTGAATTGCTCATACTTTTGGATAGCCACATGAAGCTTGTTTTCCTTTATCTTTTGAGTAACTTCACACATAAGTGCTAGGGTATCCCAGATCTCCTTTGCTGTGGTGCAGTGATACACTCTTCCCATCACTGCATCTGGAATGGTCTGGTACAAGGTGTTCATGGCAATGTAGTTCAGGTTGTGCCTTTTTCTCTCTTCTGCTGTCAGCTCATCCTCATCTTTTGGCAACAGCTCCCTTGGATCTGCTTTTTGAGCATCAGTGACCTTGGGATTGAGCTTGGTGAAGGTGAATGGTCCTCTAGTGATGACTTTGAGCATTTCATCATGCTGGCAGGCAAGATGTGCTCTCATCCTGATTTTCCAGAAATCATAATTCTCAATTGAGAACATTGGCAGTTTGTGATGAGAAATATGATTGACTTGGTTTGGACCCATGTTGTTGGTGGTGTTGGCAGCATCTCCTGGAACTGCATTGTTAGCCATTCTTATACAGATAGACAAAGGAAAATACAAGTAGATTTTTCAGAAATTTGGATCAGTTCAGTGACCATAGAAATAATGTGAGTTTTTGAAATTCAATTTGAAGGTTCAGCAGCAGTGGTCTTTGAACCCCTGCTCTGATACCACTTGTTGGTCCTTGGTGGAGTATAACACAAGTGTATGGGGGGGGAATGCACTTGTGTATGCAAATTCTTTTTCTTTTTGACAAACTGGTCTATCAGGCAAGTTGTCTCACAACTGGCCTGAGTGTGAACTTTGATAGATACTTGTCCTACTGATTACTATTGAGTGATCAGTTGGCTAAATATCTAAAAGAGTTGCTAAGTGCGGAATGTGGTTGGCCTTTGACTTAAAGAAATACTCCAAGTTAATTTCTGAAAAGATACAGGTTATCAGGGACTTTGTCCAAAACAGATTTTCTTACTTACTGAGTTATGTTTCTTTAAAATATGTTTGAATGAAGTGAAATAAAGAATGCAGTAAGTAAATGGCACACAAGTTTATAGTGGTTCAGAGACTCAAGCTCCTACATCCACTTTCCCTGATTGAACAGGATAATTCCTTCTCAATGGAATTAGCTTGTTTTATAGTGCCAAGGTGCACTGATCAACAACACTCTCTTAGTGTTTTGATCCCTAGGAAAACCTGAGTCCTAGTGCTCAATCTCTCTGAGTTAAGACTGTGTTTCCCACTAACAGTCCTTAACTCCTCACTTCTACAACAAACTCTCTCTTCACTAAATGAGATAAGGGTTTGAGGGTTGGTTCCAACTAGTAGAGATATCCTTTACAATAAGAACAGTGTAAAGGCTTAGGATATCTCAATGCTAAGCTTTGGATGTTTACAAAGATTGGCTTAGCTAAAAGAAGTGATTCAGGAAACTTGGAATTAGAGAATAACTTGGTTTCCTTTGAAAGCTTGATGATAGTTTAATAGCTTGTAGTTGGATCATTGAATCCCTTGATCACTTCTGTATTTATAGGCAAATTTGAGCAGCTAACCGTTGGAGGGATAGCAATTCAAACTTGTCTATTTGCAGCACCATTGAAACGGCTATGAAGCTTGGCATCCTTTTATCCACTGTGTAAAAGGCCTCTTCAATGGTTGCTTGAATGAATGTGTTGACTTCTGAAAAATGCGGCTGAGATGACTTGTGTCAGTTTCTAAATATGCACATTTCCCAAGGTTGATTTGAGGCAGAAGCTACACTCAACCAACGGTCAGATTGGACAAGCTCCCTGAATATTCCTGCTGCAATTGAGAATATTCCAACATTCATTCAATGCTTCACTCTTTAATGCTTCAAGTCTTTAATGCTTGGTTCAGGCATGATTGGCAATAAATGCTTCATTGAATGTGTCTTTTGGGCTTTGACATTCAATGCTCTTGATTATTTGTACTTCAACTGTCTTGATCATTTGCATTTATGAGCATTGCTTTTACTGCTCTTGATCTCTTCAGCTAAGTTGTCCACTTGATCAGTCTGTCTTGAAGATTCAGCAGCTTTGTCCTAAAAACTTATCAAGCTGCCTAACATTCCAGCTTTGGACAACTATCCTGAACACTAAAATCTCACAACATTCCTTGAGATTTTTTTCTTAAGCAATCTACAATTTCAAGTGTACTGAGACACCTTGCCTGAACTAGACTTGAGCTTATCTCAACTAATCTGAACATCATCAATCAGGAGTTTTGGTATCTAGATCAAAATCATTTTATTCCCAACAAAGTTGTATCAACATATCTTGAGAGAGCTTGAGGAAGCAAATCTCAGGATAGTTGACCAACAAGGACAGATTGATGCTCACTTACTTACTCAGAAGAGGAAAGATTTTGAACTAAAAATTCTTCAAGCTAAGTTTGAAAACCTCTCACATGAGTATGACATTCTCAAATTAAGTGAAGAGAGCCTGAAATTAAAGATGTCTGCTTTGAACAAATCTTCTAGAGCAATAGAGGAAATTCAGAGTTATCAAAGACCTATGGCTCAAAGAAGTGGATTAGGCTTTGATCCATTCGAATCTCCACCTTGTCTTAGTGTTGCTTCTACAAGTAACACTAAGAAAATCTTTGTTAAATCAGTGGCACAACAAGCTGAAAATGAAATAATTCAGCCACTGAACAAAGGAAAGGGCAGATTAAATGAAATGCCTACTCAAGTGCCTCAGGAGACTAGGCCCAAATCTTTGGAAAAGGTCAAGGCTCTTGAACACAAGAGGAATATTGGTCAGCAGAGTAGACCCAATGGAAGGACAACTCTCCTGAACAATGTTCAGAGGAATTATCCAAGGTATAATCAGCCAAGGCCAACTCTTCTGAGAAAGCCTCAGCTGAATAGACCTAAGGGCAACTATCCTCAAAGGCAGAATAAAATGAGACAACCAAAACCCTTCATGCCAAAGGGTAATGGTCATAAAAATGCCTTTCCTCAAAGATTTCATCAATCTGCACAAAGAACTCATAAGTTCAGGAGAGTTGACAACTCCCCTGAAACTTACAGAGTTAATACTTTCACACACACTTTCCCAAAGGCATTTAAGGGAAAAACAGTGTATGTTGATGCACAAGGAAAACAACTTAGCCACCTTGAATCAATCAGGGTGATCAGGCAAGTTTGGGTTCCTAAAGGTACTGCTAACCTCTCAGGACCCAAAACTCAAAGGGTACCTAAACCTATCTAATTGCAGGTACCAATGGGCCACAAGAAGAGGAGTATGAGCAAAAAGACAGCATGGTACCTTGACAGTGGATGCTCAAGGCACATGACTGGAAACAAGGAACTCCTCACTAATTTTATTGAAAAGAAGGCCCAAATGTCACATTTGGAGACAACTCACAAGCAACAACAAAAGGCTATGGTACTTTGATGATTGGTAACATCAAAGTATCCAATGTGTCTTATGTAGCTGGACTCAAATATAATATCCTAAGTATCAGTCAATTCTGTGATAAAGATTTCAATGTTGAGTTTTCTAGTGGAAAATGCTTAATTAAAGATAAGACTCAACAAACTCTACTGACTGGAACTAGGAAAGGAAATGTGTATTTTGCAGACTGGGACAAATCTACTGATGCTTCATGTTTCATTGCTAAGAGCACTGGTGAACAAAGCTGGTTATGGCACAAGAGGCTAAACCACCTGAACTTTAAATCAATGAACAAACTTGCTAGAAATGCATTAGTTAAAGGACTGCCTAATGAGGTTTTCATTAAAGAACATGTGTGTAAGCCATGTCAAGAAGGAAAACAGATTAAAGCCTCATTCAAAGGTAAACCAGTCATCTCTACTGAAAGGGTACTTGAACTACTACATATGGATCTTTTTGGACCAATCACCCCTTCAAGCATAAATGGTAGAAAATACACATTGGTAGTAGTAGATGACTTCTCTAGGTTCACATGGGTAGTATTTCTCCTTAATAAGAAGGAAACACAAGTCAAACTACCTGAACTTCTTAAGATACTGTCAAATGAGAAAAGCTTTAGCATTATCAAGATAAGATCTGATAAAGGCACTGAGTTCATAAATTCATACATCAATGAGTATTGCACATCTAATGGAATAGCTCATGAAACCTCAGCAGCTAGAACTCCCCAACAAAATGGAGTTGCAGAAAGAAGGAATAAAACCTTAAAAGAAGCTGCTAGAACCTTAATTGCTGATTCAAATTTACCTAAGAGGTTTTGGGCTGAAGCTATAAACACTGCATGCCATACTCAAAATAGATGTTTGATTACTAAGGGGCAAGGCAAAACCCCCTATGAACTCTGGAAAGGAAGATTGCCTAAAGTATCATACTTTCACATATTTGGTTGTAAGTGTTTCATTCACAATAATGGGAAAGAACAGTTGAAAGCCTTTGACAGCAAAGCTGATGAGGGAGTATTTCTTGGATACTCTCAAATCAGTAGAGCTTTCAGAGTCTACAACAAGAAAACCCTTATAGTGGAAGAAACACCTCATGTTGTGTTTGATGAATCTATCTTTGAGATCAGGAACAAAAACATGGACCCTGAAGAAATCACACAAAGAACAACCAGATTGAGCCTAAAAGACAAGCACATTGAATTCATAGATGTTGTCCAAGCCAATCTCCCTGAAAATGCTATACTGGACAACTATCCTGAAGACAATATTCCTGAAGCAAATCCCACTGATAGAAATGGTGAACTGAATGATCCAATCCCAGTTCACATCCAGGTAACAACTACCAATGAAGAAGCAGGCTCTGCTGAGGTAGTTAATGAATCTAATATTCAAGGGGGAACTCAAAATGTTGAAAATGCCAATGTCCCTGACATTGAGGACAACACCCCTGAATATGATCCTGAATTAGATCCTGCATTCAATTATCCTGAATTCTATAACATTGGTGACTCAACCTTAGTAGAGGACAACTCCACTGAAGGGATCAGAAGAAGAAGGACTTGGTTGTCTGACCATCCTACTTATCTGATACTTGGTGATCCAAGCATAGGAGTCAAAACCAGAAATTTTCATGGTGAAAGTGCTATGTTCTGTTGTTTCTTGTTAGAACAGGAACCAAAAGACATTGATGAAGCACTTCAGGATGCAAACTGGATCACAGCAATGCAGGAAGAGCTCAATCAATTCACCAGAAATGAAGTTTGGGAGCTGGTGGATAGACCTTCACATCAAGATGTTATTGGAACTAATTGGGTGTTCAAGAACAAAAAGAATGAGAATGATGTGATTGTCAGAAACAAAGCAAGACTAGTGGCAAAAGGTTATTGCCAGCATGAAGGCATTGACTATGATGAGACCTTTGCACCTGTGGCAAGGCTAGAAGCAATAAGGCTCTTCCTAGCCTATGCAGCCCACAAGAGGTTCAAAGTGTACGAAATGGATGTCAAGAGTGCCTTTCTGAATGGAGTCTTGAAAGAATAAGTCTATGTGGAGCAACCACCAGGCTTTGAGGTTCGAAACCAAGTATACAGACTGAAGAAGGCTCTATATGGACTCAAGCAAGCCCCTAGGGCTTGGTATGACACACTGTCACAATTCCTCTTGGATCATGGATTCACCAAGGGAACTGTGGACAGAACTCTCTTCAGAATCTCTGAAGGAGAGGACATCTTGCTTGTCCAAATATATGTGGATGACATCATATTTGGATCCCCCAATGAGAAGCTATGTGAAAAGTTCTCCAAACTTATGCAAAGCAAGTTTGAGATGTCCATGATGGGTCTGATGAATTTCTTCTTGGGTCTACAAGTCAAGCAATCAAAAGAAGGAATCTTCATCAACCAAGCCAAGTACACCAGAGAAATGATCAAGAAGTTTGGGTGTGCAACAAGCAAGCCATTAAGGATCCCAATGAACACAAATTGGAAGATGGATCCTGATGAGAGTGGTGTTCCAACCAACTCCACTGAGTATAGAGGAATAATTGGTTCACTCCTCTATCTCACTGCCAGCAGACCTGACATCACCTTTGCAGTAGGTGTGTGTGCAAGGTTTCAAGCAAATCCTAAGAAAAGCCACCTTGAGGCTGCAAAAAGGATCTTGAGGTATCTCAAAGGCACTGAAAATCTAGGCCTTTGGTACCCTGCTGATGACAACATTGAGTTAACTGGCTACTCAGATGCTGATTATGGAGGATGCAGAATTGACAGAAAGTCCACTTCAGGGACTTGTCAATTCTTAGGCAACAAACTCATATCTTGGTTTTCCAAGAAGCAAAACACAGTGGCTACTTCCACCACTGAAGCTGAATATGTTGCAGCTGGAAGTTGTTGTGCTCAAATCCTTTGGCTGAGACAACAACTCAGAGACTACAAAGTCAACTCTACTGAAGTGCCAATATTTTGTGACAACAACAGTGCAATTGCAATATCACAAAATCTTGTCTTGCACAAAAGATGCAAACATGTGGACATCAAGCATCACTTCATTAGAGATCATGTGGAGAAGAAAGATATCAAGTTGGTAAAGATCCACACAGATCATCAAAAAGCTGATATATTGACAAAACCACTTGCTGAGGCAAGATTTCTGGAATTATCAGCAGAGTTGGGTCTACTTGATCCAGGGAAGTTGGACAAATGAGTCCAAAGGAGTTTATTCAATAAGGGAGAACTAAATTTAAACTTCAGGAGACTTGGTCAAGTCTACTATAATTCAGAAAAGTTGACCTTACTTCTTCAGGACACTTGTCTCTTGAAATCCAGGACACTTGTCCACAGCACTTCAGGACACTTGTCCATGTAGGGTCAGATAAGTTGTCTCAGCTATCAAACAAGTTCTTTGTTTGATAAGCACCTACTTTTGGTAATTATTGGCTATCTTGATAACTGTCCCATTCCTTTTTAAGGCTATCACCTTTTCAAGGATTCAATTTGTCCCTTACCCAAAAGGTCGCTTTCAATGCATTTAATGCCAAGATTTAACTCTTGTTTGCATTAAACAATTCGAGCCATGATCTACCTTGATAACTCCCCAGCATTAAACTTACATTAAAAGTCCTCCCACGTTTGAATAAAAATAGTTATTCACTGTTTTATTGATTTTTGACCATTGGATCAAAACTGGCCAACTCTCCTCAAAATGATCTGGGCCGTTCATTTTGGATTTCCACTTTTGTAAACAGTTGAATAAGGCTTAAGACCCACCTACTCATTGACATACATTCCTTTTAGAATATTCACAAATCTTAAGAAGCCTTACTCACTTCATTCTTCCCCACGCAATCAAATTTCCTTGAAACCCTAGTTATCTTACTCTCTCAAACTATCTCTCAAAACCTTCACTGTTCTTCAATGGCTCCCAAAGTAAGACCAGAAATGATTGTAGATTTCTCCAACAAGGATTTAGACCTTGATTTTAATTACCTGAGCCACAAAAACAATCTCATCTTTGAACCTATTCTCTCTTTTGAGAGTGAAGATCCTGAAGTCACCCCAACCTTGAGATGGTTGAGGAGAGCTGGTCTACAGAAATTTATGCAAGAGAAGCCTGATTCTTGCTTGGAAACATATATGGCTGAATTATTTGCTTTCTTGAAGTGGAGAGGAAAGCCAGAATATGGTGAGGTCACCACAAGCCTCTCCTACAGGGCTGAAGGAGAAGAAGAAGAGAGATTTCACAGGGTGAAATTCTCTGAGGAGGATGTAGATGCTGCATTTGGATTGCCTTCAGAAGGAAGGATTCCTGAATTCTATGGCAATGGCCATGAGGCAGAAATTGAACAAGATTGGCTCCTTGTTCCAGGACCAATTTCATCTACTCAACACAAAAGAACCCTCAAGCCTAAATTTGTCAATCTGTTTGAGGTTGTTGCAAAAAGTATTTTGAGCAACACTGGCAGCCTAGAGCAAGTGAGTGCTCCAAGAATCAGAATCATGGCTGCAGTAATTGATGCCAGTGACAAGGGCATCAAGTTTGATTGGAGGACCTTCATCCTTTCTGAAATGATGAAGGAGAAAGCTAAGTTCAAGGTGAACACTCAAAAGGTGATTCTAGAAGGAAAGCTCAAGTATTGCACCAGGGCAAGCCTGTTGATTGAAAAGTTTTCCCACTATTCTCAAATGCAAACATTTGCCAAACCCCTCCCAGCTCAGAAAATCTTGTTCAGGAAGCTGAGCAAGAAAACTGAACAAAGGAAGATGCTTTTGGCCAAACCTGCTGAAGCTAAGCAGGAGGAAAAGCCAAAGTTGAAGAAGAGAACTAAGGCCAAAGCTGTAAAAACCAGAAAAGTGTCTCAAATTCCTTCAGCAGAAACCTCAGGAGCATCAACTAAAGTTGATAAAGTGGCAGAAGAGGGAGTGAATGTGCCTTCTGACCACTCAGAAGAGTTGAGACTGAAATACAATGAGACAAGGCAGAAGAAGAAGGGTGACAAAAGACCCAGGGAAGTTGTCCCTGAGAAAGAAAAAGAGGAAGGAAGTGGAAGCAGTAGGGCAAGCAAGAGAAGAGTCAAGCCCACTGAGAAAGTGCTGGAACTACAGGAGGAGAGGTCTCTTCAAGTTGCTCTAAGGGAGAGCAGGGCTGAAAGCAGGACAAAATCTAAGTCCAGGACCAACTCTTCTGGTTCTGGAACCCCAGAGTCCAAAGTCCCTAAAGGCCAACCTTTAATAGCCAACTCCCCTGAAGCCCAAAACCTTGAACCCAACTCTCCTGAAACCCATGTTACCCCTTCCAACCAACCTATCACCCCTGTTAATCTTACTAAGAGATATTCTCCAGAAGGGAGTGTGCAGAGGAGTGGCATTGATGTGCTTGCAGATCTAGTTGTAGATGAGACAAGGCTCATGTCCCCTCTTGATTCATATATGCTCAACTACTCCAAACTCTTATAACATGCACTTCATGAGCCAACCCCTTTAAGCAAAGCCCCCTCAGCATCATTGCTCTTAAAAGCAACTGAGGTACCTTCAACTGAGCTTAACCCTTCTGAAGCCAACCCTCCTGAACTTAACTTGCCTGAAGCTGCAATTAAGGAAACCACAGCCAACTCCCCTATAACCCAAAGTTCTCCATCTAATGAGAATGAGGAGGAGTATACTTATGAAAGTATGCTCAGAGGTGGAGCCAGGGCTACTGTGGATAGCTTGTACCCACAGCTTGCTGAATTTCCTAGAATTCAGAAAATGTTCCATGACTTGAGAATGTTGGTGGATGTCAAGGACAGGACAATTATGGAGATCTCTCAAGTCATCCAGGATAAGGGCGCAAATTGGTGGCAAGTAGAGGAGAGCAGATTACTACATTTTGCTGGAGTAATCAAAACAAGATTCCTCACTGATGAGGAAGTGTTTGCCAACCTTGTTGGTGTCAAAATTGCTGAAGAAAGAAAAAGACTTGCTAAAGGGATCAAGCATCCTGATAGCAGCTCAAGTGATGATGGCAATGATGACCCTTCAAACCCTTCCAACCCTCCTCAAGACAACCCTCCTGAACCCTCCCAGACCAACCCTCCTGAACCTTCCCAACCTAAACCTTCCAGGTTTTCAGAACCTCTTGTTACTTATGTTAGGAAAGGCTATGTTTCCTCAGAGGTTTTGACCAAGGTTGGTGACACAGCCAAAGACACATCTGCCAATGAAGGTTCTTCTGAACCTAAGGCACAGCCTAAAGATGTTGAGGTTCCTATTTTAGAGGCTAGTTTGGTCAAGGCCTATTCAGTGTCAGAAGTGTTGGACACTGATCAGCCCTTGGTCATTCAGGATGACATAGTGGCTGTTGAGAAAAGCACTATGATCTCCCAACAACTGCCTCCTTTGAACCCTGTTGAGGGTGAAGGAGATGCAGGTTTAGGAGAAGGGGTTGAAAAGGAGAATAGAGTTGAAAAACCAGAGGGAGTTATGGATGAAAGAGAGGTAGTCATAACTAAGATTTTGAGTGTACCACCATATGAGGGTGGAATAAGTGAGGAAGGTTAGGTTATTCTAGAAGTCAAGTCTGAACTTTAGGAATCCCTTGGAGAAAGGAGGCATGTACCTTTGAGTGAGAACATTATCTATGAAGGGAGAAAAGAATCAGTTGAAAATGAGGAGAAGACTGTTGAAGTTTCAGAGTCTTATGCAAAAAATACTGAGGGAGATGAGTGTTTATTCCCTAACTTGTTTGACTTGTCTAATATTGCAGGTATTTCTCTTGACCAAATCTTTGCAGATGAATTCTTAACAGATGCACCCATCCAAGTAGATTCTGGATCAGCACAAGCTCTACTTGGGATGCAAATAGAAAAGTTGGACTCCTTAGCTCACCAAGTCCAATCTGCTCATGCTGAAACATCAGGGGCACTGAATGAGCAAGGAAGAACTCTAGCATCTGTCGAGATGAGATTAACTGGCTCTGAAGATGTAGTGTTCCCTACATTGGAAGCAAGGATAAGTGGAGTGGAAACTGGTCTCCAAACCATTTCCACTGAAGTTCAAAAAGCCAAGTCCACCATGGAATCTATCTCAGAAGAGGTCAAGAAGGAACAGAAGCTGCTCAGAGATAACCACAATGCAAATGTCAAAGCTCTAAGGCTGACTGTCAAGCAAGCTCTTGGAAAGAAGACTGCATTACAGAAGAAAAGAGCTGAGGAACAGAGGCTAGCAATGGTGAAAGCTGCATCTGAAAAATTTTCACATGAAGTAATGGCCAACATTGCTGAAGGAGCAGTAGCCAACCTCACTAAACTCTTGAAAACCCAATTGGATGCATCTCTGAAAGCAACCTTGGAAGATGTTGTTGAGCAAAAGATAAAGCTTGTTCTAGCTTTCCTTAGCTTGAGCAGTGATAGAATGCAGAATATACATGATGAAAATGTATACCTGCTGGAAGAAATGAAATCTCTGAACCTAGCCCAATCCCTGATGGCAACAACCATGAGTGAGCTCAAGCCTCAGTGCTTTGATGCTGCCAAAAAGGGGGAAAGAGAAAGGGCAAGGGCCAAAGGTGCCTTGATTATTGGAGGTTCAGAAAGGGCAAGGGCCAAAGGTGCCTTGATTATTGGAGGTTCAGAAAAGGGCAAGGATAAGGTTGCTGAAGATAAAGGCAAAGAGTCAGCAGTACTGAACTTGGAAGACCTTGGAGAAGAAGAGCAGTTAGTCATAGCAATGAAAGCTTCTATGGCATCAGCACAGGAAGAAAGGGCCAGATTACAGCAAAGACCAGGAGGAGAAGGTTCTGGACTGGACAAAGGTGCTAAAGGTGTCCAAACCAGAGGCCAAATCAAGAAGGCCAAAGGGAACAAAAGAAAGGCTGAGACATTCACTGATTTCCCCAACAGCCTAGAACTTCCTCTTGAGTTCAGAATTGTGGAAGAACCTACCCCCAAGAAGAACAAGACTGCTGAGAAATCCAAAGCTGCTAAAAAGGTCAAACCTGCTGAAATGACCAAAACTGCTGAAAAAGCCAAGTCCCCTGAAATTGAAAAGTCTGCTGAGACTAAGTCCACTGAAGATGCCAAAGCTATTGAAAATGTGGAAGAGCTATATGAAGAAGGCTTTGGACCTGGACCAAAGAAGACAAAGGTTGTAGTACTAAATGATCCATCAAAACTGTTTCATGAAGGGTATGGCAAAGACCCTGAAACACAACAGAAGATGGCCATGATGAGGGCCCAAGAAAGAATGGATGTAATGGAAGAAGCCAACAGAGCAAGAGATAAGAGAAGGGCTGACTTCCAAAAGCCAAGAAGAAGGAGAGCAACTTACAGCAAGTTGAAACCTCAGCTACTGATCCCAATGGACACCAAATATCCACACTTAGATAAATGGGTGCCCATTCAGCTGAATGACACATGGGAAGAAGCCAAAAGGGAGTTTGTCTATGACTACTATGTCATTGACAGATGGAATGGAAGTGATGCCAACTCCTCTTTTGCTGAGTTCATGATAGAGTACTATAGAGAGTTATATCAACAACTACTTGCAGCTGCTGATCTTGCAAGATTTGAACTCACTGCCCCAAAGCCAATCATATACATGCCCCCAAAGCTGGAGGGATGGATTGATCAGAAAAGGATATTCCAAGAATTCTTTGAAATCCTGAAGTTGAACAAGATGGAGCTTGGACCAAAGGGCACTAATCAAGAGGCCATGGAATTAAAGAAAATAGTGTGGGGACAATATGGGATGGTGCCACCTCCTGATGACAGCCTCTGAATTGGCTAAGTCCTCTTGACCCATCTATGCTGATCTGAATGCTTTGATTGCTAACCTACTGAAAACTGATCATCTATGCTGAACTTACTCAAGATTGCTGATGTGCCTTGCTAATGGCTATTTGCTCTGATACTCATAGATAAATGATTTGATAGTCTATCCTTCTACAATTTGTCCTGATCAATAGATAGTTTATTTCTTTTGTTCATGCTCTGATGTAATGTTCATGCTCTGATATGTTTGCTCAACTATCAACATGCTTGTAATGATTTCTCATTCGAATGATAGTTGAACATATTTTGAATCAACATTACTGAATCTCAACTTGTCTGACTTATCAATCTCTATGCCTTCAATCACCTAAAAACAGAAAATACACTAACACATTGTCTTTCAGGGAACTTGACTTCAATCACCTTCACTGAAGAAAAATGTAATAAGTGTAATCAAGTCACCTTGCATAGATTGTATAAGTTTTGGCATCATAAAAAAGGGAGAAATTGTTGGGAATAAAATGAGTTTTGATGAATATACCAAAACCCCTTTAGACATGCCAAGTAGACAAGTCATTTTCAATGAACATGTTTCAGGACTGTTGGAACATGTAGACTAGGACAAGTATAAAAGCTGATGTGTTAGGAAGCTCTTAGTTACTAGATGCAGTAGTTGAGGGGGAACAATTACTTAACAGCTTAAAACAACATCAGTCCCCTCAAGGCTCAATTATGGAATGACCTCAAGGCTGCTGAAGGACAAGTATGCTGATCCTTGGAGTTCAGTCAAAAGACAACTTAGTGGATGCCATCATAAAGTTAAGGTACAACATCAAAGCATCAATGTACTCCATCAGAATGATTTAGAAGAGTTGTCCCAGTACACTTGAACCAGAATATGTCTATCAAGACAACCATGCTGAAAAGGTCAAGTTCACTTTCCAAGACTCAAACATCCAAAGAACTGTTCTAAGAAGTCATGGAAGAGCCAAAACATCTGAAGAGCTTATTAAGCCAACACTGCTGATGAATGAACTCTGCTGAGTCCGATAAGCAGAGTTGTCCCATTGATAAGGAAGGTTTCCCTTATCTGAGGAATGTTCATAAGAAGAGATGTCCATGTTTGACCAAGTGAATCTTGAAGTCAAACATTGGGAAAAGTGCTCAGAATGAAGACAAAGTTGTTACAGCCGTTTACTTCCCAAAACAAGGACATGTCACTATCAGAATCTGTCTTCCAGTTTGAAGAACTCAAGGAAGACATTTATAGCAATTTGGGACTTCCTTTCCAACGGGCAAATCCTCAAATTTGTCTATAAATACAAGAAGTGTGAAGGCCATTTGAAGCATCCAACTGAGCAATCATTCTGAAAGCTTCAAAGTCCTCAAAAAGACATCCTTAGTCTTGAAACACTTCTTCTAAGCTGAACTCACTGTATATCCATACAAAGCTTAGAGAGATATCCTAATCCTTATACACTGATCTTCATTGTAAAGGATATCTCATTAGTTGGAACCTTACTTCAACCCTTACCCCTCTCAAGTGAGAAAGTGAGAAGGTTGTAGTAGTAGAAGTGGTAGGAGCTGACTGTTGAGAGAAGAATAGTTCAGTTCTGAGTAGAGAAGAGGGTACTAGGACTCTAGACATCCTAGGGATCAATTCACCAAGGAGAGGTGTTATTGATCAAGTGCACCTTGGCACTATAAAACAAGTTAATTCCAAGAGTGAAGGAATTATCCTGTTCAATCTGGGAAAGTGGATGTAGGAGATTAAGTCTCTGAACCACTATAAACTCTTGTGTTGATTTAATTTACAAGTGCCTTCATACATTCAACACTGCACACAAACTGATTCTTCATATGATACATATTCAGAGACTGTGCAAAACCATTTGGACAAAGTCCCTGAAACTGAACTGGATTGTATTGACTAAGTGATTTCAGAAACTAAAGGAGTCTAAATTAAAAGGGCCAACCACTATTCCGCACATATAACTCCCCTAGATAGTTATTCAACTAAGTACTCAATAGTACTTAGTAGTTTGATTATCTTAGAAGAGTTAATCATCTTCAGCAGAGTTGTCCAAGACAACCTTGCTGAGCTCTGGTGTGATCAAAAGTTGAAAAGAATTGCATACAAGTGTATTCCCCCCCCCCCCCCATACACTTGTTATATACTCCTTTCTGGACCAACAAGATGCATCATCAAAGTACTAATCTACTGCATTACACAAAGCTCAGAAGGATTGTCCAACAAGAGTATTTCAGAAGAGTTGTCTCAGCACATTTGAACCAAAAATCTGTCTCAAGGACAACTATGCTGAAGAGGTCAAGTTCACTTTTCCAAGACATGTATGATCAAAGAACTATTCTAAGAAGTCATGGAAAAAGGAAGAGTCAAGTCATCTGAAGAGCTCAAGAGCCAACACTGCTGATAAGGAAACTCTGCTGAAACTGATAAGTAGAGTTGTCCAAGAGATAAGGAATGTTGTCCTTATCTCAGGATCATTGATAAAAAGAGATGTACATGGTTGACCAAGTGAATCTTGAAGTCAGACTTTGGGAAAAGTGTTGCAGAATGAAGACAAAGTGCTTACAGCCGTTTATTTCCCAAGTTAAGGACATGTCACTATCAGAATCTGTCTTCCAGTTTGAAGATTTCAAGGAAGACATTTATAGACATTTGAGGCTGCCTCTCCAACGGGCAAATCCTCAAATTTGTCTATAAATACAGAAGTGTGAAGACCATTTGTTAGGATGCACTGAACATCAATACAATCCAACTATCCTACAAGTGCTTTCAAAGTCCTCAAAAGACATTCTTAGTCTTCAAACACTTCATCTAAGCTGAACTCCATTGTATAATTCATACAAAGCTTAGAAGAGATATCCTATCCTTATACACTGATCTTCATTTTAAAGGATATCTCATTAGTTGGAACCTTACTTCAAACATTATACCTTTCAAGTGAGAAAGTTAGAAGGTTGTAGTAGTAGAAGTGGAAAGAGCTGACTGTTGAGAGAAGAACAGTTCAGTTCTGAGTTGAGAAAGGGTAATAGGACTCTAGATATCCTAGGGATCAAGGCACCAAGGAGTGGTGTGGTTGATCAAGTGCACCTTGGCACTATAAAACAAGTTAATTCCAAGAGTGAAGGAATTATCCTGTTAAATCAGGGAAAGTGGATGTAGGAGCTTGAGCCTCTGAACCACTATAAACATTTGTGTTGATTTACATTCCAAGTACCTTACATACATTCAACATTGCACACAAACTGGACTTTCAAAGATACATATCACAAACTGTGCAAAACCTAATTTGGACAAGTTCCCTGAACTGGATAAACTGTTGAGGTGATTTCAGAATTAAAGGGAGTTTAAACTAAAGGGTCAACCACTAATTCCGCACATATAACTCACTTAGATAGTTATTCAACTAAGTACTCAATAGTACTTAGTAGTTTGATTATCTTAGAAGAGTTAATCATATCAGCAGAGTTGTCTAGGACAATCTTGCTGAAGACTGGTTTGATCAAGTTTGAAAAGAAATTGCATATAAGTGTATTTCCCCCCCCCCCCATACACTTGTTATATACTCCTTTCAGGACCAACACTTAGATATCTATTTTCTTTATTGACCTACCGATCTATAGAAGGGAGAGAGACCGAAGAACATGAAAATAATTGAAAAAAAATGAGATAAATTTAAGAAAATTGTAAAAGTAAAAAAGTCTAAAAAAATAATAATAAAAAAAAAAAAGTAAAGTAACAGTGTATATAGAGAAAAATAAAAGAGAAAAAAAATTAAAAGAAAATAATTGAAAAAAGAAAGGAAATTTTAAGAAAATTGTAAAAAATATATATATTGAAAAAAATTGTAAAAGAAAACTTCAAAAAGAAAATGTAAAAGAATTGAAAGAGAGAGAGAAATATCATCATCTACTAGAAATCTACAAAATAAATAATACTCCCTCCGTCCAATTTTATTATGCCAACTTTTTCGGGCACGAGTTTTAATGAATATTGATTAGTTTATTCATAAAGTAGATAAGTTGAGGGTATGATGGGGTATTGTGGATTTGTGGGGTCCATTTGTAAATAAATGATTGTTTATGAATAAAGTGAATGACAAAGTGGGTAAATAAGTGATGGTAGGAGGGTGGAGATAAAGTAGTATGAATAGTATTGTTTCCAAAAAGGGTATGGACATAATAAAATTGGACAACCAAAAAAGGAAAGTGAGAATAATAAAATTGGACGGAAGGAGTACATGTTGGAATTTGTGTTATATAGAATCAATTTTTTATAAGAAATTCATGAGTTGACTTGGTCAACCATAAACCCTAAATATTCAAGTGAATAATTATTTTGATTTGGTCAAATTTTTTTATTATTATTATTATTTTTATTTTTTTTTGTAATTTTTTTTTATTGGTAATTTTTTTTCGAAAATGTATGTGTTAAAAAGTGTAAGTCAATATTACTAAAAATTGTAATACAATATTACTAAAAAGTGTAACACATTTTTTTATTAAAAAGTGTAAGTCACTATAATTAAAAGGTGCAACACAACTTTTAATAAAAAGTGTAAGTCATTATAACTAGAAAGTGCAACACAATATTATTAAAAAATGCATGTTAATATACTTGAAATGTGCAACAACATACGACTAAAAGGTGTAACATAACATTACTTAAAAGTGTAAGTCACTATAACTGAACATATTGTTGGAAAGTGTAAGTCAGTAAAAGGTGTAGCACTATGCCCAACCGTTTCAGCTACATCAATTAACATACATATTTTTGGCGTGTTTTATTTTTATTGTTAATCCTACCCATTTTTTAAAATGGACTCAATTCCTTATAAGGAATTGAGTCTAAAGGAGACCTACCCTACATATTGATATCAGCTTAAAAAAACTATAGAATGAGATTCGTTTAAAGAAGGAGATGATCATTATATAGGAGATGTAGAATGAGATTCGTTTAAAGAAGGAGATGATCATTATATAGGAGATGTAGAATGAGATTCGCTTAAAGAATGGGATGATCATTATATAGGAGATGTAGAATGAGATTCGCTTAAAGAAGGAGATGGTCATTATATAGGAGATGAGATTGAGA
The DNA here is from genome assembly GCA_963675135.1 of Galeopsis tetrahit. Lineage (NCBI taxonomy): Eukaryota > Viridiplantae > Streptophyta > Magnoliopsida > Lamiales > Lamiaceae > Galeopsis > Galeopsis tetrahit. The sequence continues at coordinate 61,499,779 of OY776122.1, read as the reverse complement.
ATATACTGAATTATGTTTCATTTAAATTTTAATATTAGAAGAATTTGAAGAAAGAGATTGAAAATAATTATTATGATTTAAAATATTTGAATTATTATTTTGAGATTAAAATAGAAAAAATAGATTTTTTTAATCATAATGTCTGAGAATGCATGGATTTTGAAATAGACGATTTTGGTGAAAGAGAGAGATTGTGATAGAGTGATGAAATTGTGACACGTGTCCCATTATATTCTCACAAATATAGAGTATTAAGATAAGATATGACATGTACAATAAATAATAGCGCTGGTCTCCTGTGCACATAGTGTGCAAGTGCACACTAATGCACAGATTAACTCTCTATGTATGAGTAAGGGCGAATATATTAAATTAAGTTACTATTGTCCAAGTGGTTTCAAACACCTTTCATACCTTCCAACACTTTTCAATGTTTCATATTTTTTATTTTAATTCGACTTTTTAATGTTTCATATTTTTTATTTTAATTCGCTATTTCTATTCACTTTTCAATGTTTCATGTTTTTTATTTTAATTCGCTATTTCTGTTCGTAATTTTTTCCCTATTTCACTAATTTTATTTTAAATAGAATTTTTCAATATAATAATAGTTGTCACTTTTCAGTAACAAAATTAACACTTTTCAATAATACAATGTTTCATTTTTTTTTTTTAATTCGCTATTTCTGTTTGTAATTTTTTCCCTATTTCACAAAATTTATTTTAAAGGGGAAAAAGCAGTATATGACAAACCACCCCTAATCATTATGATTCAAGCTAAAAAGTTTTAGTAAAACAATTAAAGACAAGATGCCACATAATTTAAATTTTCGAATCATTTAATTTAATTAATGTCAAATATGCAAAGTCAAACGAATTAAATTTTAAAAACCTAAGAGATTATCCCTCGATTATAGGCAATTTTCAATTCAAATTACTTTCCTAAAATTCGATCCCTCAATTATAGGAAATTTTCAATTCAAATTAATTTCCTAAAATTCGAGATCATTCCTTATGTCGTTTGTTTGTACAAAGGAGTTTTCACACTTTCACATGTAAGAAAGGGTTGGTCTGTTATGGACTCGAGTGCATGTTGTGCACCCTAGTCCATGTTGCACTTTTCAGTTTACTAACTTACACTTTTTGGTAAATGGTGTTGCATTTTTCAATTATTAAACTGTATAATAATATTTTTAGTAATAATTGAAAAGTGCAACACCATTTACCAAAAAGTGTAAGTCAGTAAACTGAAAAGTGCAACATGGACTAGGGTGCACAACATGCACTCGAGTGCATACTAGACTTTACCTGTAAGAAATCTTTCGTTTTTTAAGATGTGCATGTGATATTCTTGATATTTTTGATATATTGGAATTTATGATTAGCATAATTTATGTGCATTGCATATTTATAGGACATTCTTGATAGTTTGATGCATATATATAATATGTGCGTTGCATATATATAGGGGATGCACATATCTAATATGTGCATTGCATAATAATAATAATAAACACTTGATCATACATGTTATAATAATTATGATTTTTCTAGTTCGTGAAGTAAATAAACTATTGAATCTAAAAATTACATTACACGAAAATACACTAAATATGAATTATACAAACAAATATATGCATTAAATTGGGTTATATATGCAACGAATTGCAGACTGCGTTATTAGCAAAATTCAATTTCAATTGTATACTCAACTTCAACAGCAAGAATCACCTTCCTCTGTTTAGCTTCATATAATCTGCTTCTCATAACATCAGCTTTCTGCAAAAAAAAAAAAAAATTAGTTTATGAAATTCAGATGTGATTATTATCTTCTTAAAGCAGTACATCAAGGTGAATAAGAAAACATGCAAGAATTCTGAAACCTGCTTATAAATTAGTGCAAACTCCAATAGCTTGTATATCACAAAATAATTCTGAAACATAATAGTATTAAGCCCAACACATTTGTAGGGGGAAATAAGTATGAAGAAAATACCAATTTCCTCTGTTTCTAGCAATTTTCTACAGAATTTACAATGTATGCTCATTCAGGCATTTCATCAAACAGTTTCACCGCATGTAGTTTTGTTTAACTATTCAATGAAAGGAAACTACATATAAATAGATACAAGACAATGCAGAGATCCCCTTAATTTGACAAGTATATCATATTAGCCATTAATAATGCCACTGTTTTTTCAGCTCATTGCATAAAATATTTGCATCACCATTGTCTGTAGTTACCTTCTCATTTCTGCTTAGTCTATCCTTTGGTTTCGAAGGCACTGATGTCTCCGCCTAAAAAAAAAATGCATTTAACTCATAAAAAATGGAATAGTCAAATTTTTCACCATTAAAATATGCAAAAACCACATGAACTTAGATGATGAAAATATTAAACTCCAGAGAGCCCTCATCACGCGAACCGAACATATTAATGGAAAAAAAAGGATACAATAAACTCATCTTTAGAAGAAACCACTTTAATTATCCAAATATACAGATTAATTAAACTATTCTTAATCCAAGTAACCACTTCTCCTGGTCATTTAATTAATTGGAAAAGGAACTGTAATGTACCTCAAGATCGAGAACGATGGATCACCATTAAAAAAAAAATTGGGCGATTTGGGTAAAATTTGTGTGTCAATTCTTTAGAATTGACTATAAATCAGGTCAAACTACCGTTGATCAATATGAATCAAAATTAACCAATCCCCAATAAAAATCAATGGACGGCAAGACACAACCGAATAAATTCAATCGACGGCCGCTTCAATCAAATCGCGCGAACCTGTGGCCGGAAACTCTTCTTCCGCCGTCGTTCCTGCGTCGACGCCACCACTCTCATCCATCTCCACCACTCACACGCAGTTCGTCGTCTCGATTCTCCGAGACTCACCCAAATTCAAAATAAGGGAGGGTTTTGTGAAAAATGAGAAATGACATGAAATTGATTATGATATAGTATATTATTAAATTTAATTGTTGATTTAATGAAGAAAGGGTATAATTGAGATTTTATGACCTCTTTTGGTCTTAATTGTTTTACTGAAATTTTTTGACTTATTTTGTTTATAGGACTTATGAATTGTCTTATATTGTTAATAAACTCTATTTTAAATACAAATTTTCAATATAATAATAGTTACTACTTTTCAGTAACAAAATTAACACATTTCAATAATAATAGTTACCATTTTTCAGTAACAAAATTACCACTTTTCAATAATAATAGTTACACCTTTTCAGTAACGAAATTTCCACTTTTCACTATTCAAAATTACACTTTCCAGTAACAAAATTACTACTTTTCTATAATGAGAATTACACTTTCAGTACCACTTTTCAATAATATGAATCACACTTTTCAATAACGAAATCTACCACTTTTCAATGAAAATTACACTCTTCAGTTAAAATATCTACCACTTTTCAATAATAAGAATTACACTTTTCAGTTAAAATATCTACTACTTTTCAATAATAAGAATTACACTTTTCAGTTAAAATATCTACCACTTTCAATAATAAAAATTACACCAGTTAAAATATCTACCACTTTTCAATGATAATAATTACATTTTTCAGTAACAAAATCTATCACTTTTCAATAATAAAAATAATATTTTTTAATTTTAATAATAATTTCAACGGTACAATTTATAATTAAATATACCAATTTTAATTAATTAAATTAACAATGATAGCATAAGCAAAATAAAAATGAAAATTATAGATTAATTAATAATTGTAAATTAATTAATTAGGTGATGATTGATTATAAAAACAATAAAAATGAGAATGGTAAATTAATTAATTAATAAGTAGAAAAAATTTTGTTTATAACCGTAAATAGAAAAAAAGAGAATAATAAGTGAGAGTGAGAGGATAAGGACAAAAACATGTGTACCAAATTTTGTGGCATTTGAGAATTTCCTTAAATAATATCTTTAAAATGATTTTATAAAGATTTATCTCATAGTTTTTTTATAATACTGGTAAAATGAGTAGCTTTTGAAATGATGAAAGGGGTATATTATTTTTCTAAAAATAAGTATTAAGAAAAAAAAAACGAGTTATCTCACCTAATCTAAATACTACTAACCTGCGGATCCAACTTGCCAATAATGGGTTGCAAGATAGGATGAAAGTTTTGGAGAATTTTTTTGCAAATGATATTGCAATTTTATCCATATATAAAAGATTTTGTAACTTTACATTTTGGGTTGGTCTGCTATGGACTCGAGTGCATGTTGTGTACTCTAGTCCATGTTACACTTTTCAATTTACTGACTTACAATTTTTGGTAAATGATGTTGCACTTTTCAATTATTAAACTGTATAATAATATTTTTAGTAATAATTGAAAAGTGTAAACAATTTACCAAAAAGTGTAAGTCAGTAAACTGAAAAATGCACATGGACTAGGGTGCACAACATGCACTCGAGTGCATACTAAACTTTACCTTTTATTTTCCAATTTAGTCATTTTAATCTCAATTTTAATCCTTAAAATCTTAATTTTAGTCTTTCATGTATTAATTTTAGATTACTAATCAATTTTGTTTCCTGAAATTTAACCAAACTAATCAACAATATTGTCACCGATTTTCCCATACACTTTTCGTTGATTCGTTTCAAAACCTATAAACATTACTGTCACACACTAGTCGTACTCGCACCAAGTGTGTTTTTTTGTTAACTATATATAAATTTGGTGTGTGCAATCACATTTTATAGTTAGTACCCACCCTGTCAATTTGGGGTTTCGTCTGAAGTTGTTAAAGGTTTATTAAATCTTAAACACTGGTTTATCAAATCTTAAACACTGTGTAACCGTAAACCCAATGTCACACATTAGCCATACACTAGCTCAGATTGTTGTTTGGTAATTAAATTGACTCTTAATTTCAATTAAATTAAGTCTCAAGTCACATTAGACACCCCATACCCCATAAATAGAGTCTTGAGCACACTACCACCTCCAGCACTTCACTCAATTGAGATTTTCAACTCTCTAGAAATTTCAATGGTGGTAGAGTTTTATTTATTATGTTCTATTTTTTTATTTTTTTTGTTATTATAAAATATCATGATTGATTTTGTAGGACGTCTTCTCGAAACTTATAATAAGCAGTATCTTCACCCTACATTGATGTCTTTGGGATGGAAGTTTGGTGTGCTGACACTCAAAAATGAATTCTTTAGTCGATCCACTAATGTAGTAGAATAACTAATGACCAATTCCACAAGGAACAATATAAATGTGTAATTCAAATTGAACATATTTGTGTTATGAAAGCAATACAACCGGGGTGTATTTAACTACTAGCAAGTGAGCTAAAATAATAGTAATAAATTATAGTAATGAAAATAAATGATAATCGAATATTAAAAACGATTTAGGCCTGGAATAGCTTTCCCTTAACTAATTTTCCCAATTTAATCAACGAATCTAATAATATCTATTCAATCTCGAATTTTATCACTATATAAGTAGTACGATCAAACTAAATCGAATTGTTTAATTTCTTATGTTTATAATGTATGACAGTATGACCCCCTAAGTAATATATTCATATGAATAACCCTAAAACATGCATTTGATGTTCATGAACTCGAGGAATGCATATATTGACGAACCAAAAAAATAGGATAAACTAGATTATGAATACGAGACACTCATTTCATACAATCTTTATACAATCTTAACGTTATTATTCGTAAGATGTTATGCTCTAGTTGCTACAATTTTCATAATATTATAACAATTACGAATTATATATAAATCGTGAACTAGCTATAATTAATAAACAAATAAATTTGGATGGTCGGTTCAAGTACATCTATTAATCAAAATACGCTTAACATGTAATTAAATAATAACGAAATCGAGACAATGATTGAGATATGAATCGCTTAATTAATTAAAAAGAGATAATTAAATGAGAGAAATATATAAATTAGCTACACAGCCTACACCTAACTAATGAAAATAACAATACAATTGATGGATGTAAAAAAGTATGCTCTCCCTTCTCTCTACTTTCCCTCACTAGAAAAAACCCACCTCCCCGTTGCCGGAAAACTCCTCCCCTCTTCACCTGCTATACCCTTTTCTCCCTAATGTAGATCACCCTCAAACCGACGAGATCGGGGCCCTTGAGGCCACCGCCGCCCAACACCTCCGCCTAGCACCGCCGGCCCATCACCCTTCTTCCCCCATCCTTTTGCCCTTGCTAAACTTGTATTTAGGTTGAAAAACTTGTAGATCGGTTGTATTCCTCTAGAAATAAGGTAGATCCACCGCCCAACAGTCGCCGGACCACCGCCGGACCACCGCGTCGCCGCCGCCGGAACTGCACTTCGCCGCCCTTCTCCTCAGATGTTCATGGGGATGTAGGAGTTTTTTCAGAAATTTAGTTGGGATCTACGGGTACATCTTCCTGACGGAGCCAAGGTGACCGTTGGGGGAGTATTCGTCGATCCCGTTTATTTTTAGTTACTGTTTCTTTAGTTTTATGCTTTTCTTATGTTGATTCTAGTTTCTGCCTTTATTTCTGTTGTTATTGCTTGCATGTTACTTTGGTTTACTCCCTTTCTGGGATCTGTTGTTTTTTTCCCTTCCCCTTGTATTTGGGTTTTTCTCCCGGTTACGGGTAATTTTCCCCATGATGGGTCGCTATTGCACTGGATAGGAACTGGTTGTCCTCGGGGCAGTGCTCTTATGGTTTGGGAGGTTGTAGCGCGTGTCGTAGTGGGCGACGATTTGTTCCTTATGGAGCAGATTTGCTATTTTCTTAGATCAGTCTCGATGGATGCTGGTATGCCTATGTTTCTTTCCACTCTCTCACGATTGAGTTTGGAGAATGACTCTTCTGATAGAATTTCCTCTGTTTAGATAGGTGAGCGAGAAATGTATTCAAATATTCCTATCTGTAATTCTATCCTCAAAAAAAAAAAAAAAAACAATACAATTGATGAATCCATAATGGTTAATATCGAATTCAAGAGAATAAAAAAGGAACAGTTGAATGATCAAACCAAATTTACAACCATCAAAATGCTTTGTCCCTCACTCCCTCTCCAATCCAAACGTTGACTTTTTCTTCCAATTCCATGTGTTATTAGGGCAAAAAACTTAATTAGAGTTAATGGGCTCAATATTCACATAAATCAAATAAGGGCGCGGCTAAAGGCACGCACGGATCCTATGAGGACACCCACCAAATATTTTTTTTAATCTTACCGGACATGTAAAATGTCTCATATACCCCTTGTGTAAAATTTATGAAAAAAACGAAGATGAGTACACCCACCGCTTTTATTTCACGACATAATCATCTCCTCCACCACCACCACCACCAAAACAAACACCATTCTTCAAAAAAAAAAAAAAAAAACTCAAAAAACACAAAATTCAACAAAAAATTAAAAAAAAATCTTAAGTTGTTCGAAAATATTAACTAAACAAAGATAAGATGTACGAAAAATTTTACCCAACAAACTCAACGTGTTCGAAAAAAATTCATGAACAACTTTCATTTGTCCGGAAAAAAAAAACAGACATCTTGTTTGAAATTTTTTCCAAAACAAACTCAATATGTTCGAAATTTTTTAATGAACAAACTTAATGTGTTCGAAAAAAAATCCAAAACAACTTAAATTTGTACGAAAAAAAAAAATCGAACAAAACAGATTGTTCGAATTTTTTTCCAAAACAAAACAGATTGTTCGAATTTTTTTCCAAAACAAACTCAATATGTTCGAAAAAAATTCACGAACTTCTAAAAACCCTAATTTTCCTAAATTTCCTAAATTTAAAAAAAAAACCCTAAATAAAAAACTGACCTAAGTCAAAATCGAAGTGAACACTTCCGGCAACGTGAACGGCCGCGGCGACTGTCTTCTTCTGGGGCGACGGCGGCCACTTCGCATGGAAGAGGGGCGACGACGGCCGCTTGGAGGAGGGGACACGACGGCGACAACTTGGAGAAAGGGAGGCGACGACATCTTGGAGAAAGGGAGGAGGGACGATTCATGTTGGCGGCGGTGCTTGGGTGGAGGAGCAGCAGGCAGCCAAGGGACGGAGGAGAGCGACGGTGGCCAAGGGACGGAGAGAGCGACGGCAGCCAAGGGACGGAAGAGTAAGACGGCTGCCAAGGGACGGAAGAGGGAGACGGCGGCCAAGGGACGGAGGAGAGCGGCGGCTGCGTTTTTTTTGGTTGGGGAAGAATGGTGGGTGCTACGTGAAAATGAAGAGGGAAATGAAGGAAATAAGGAAAACTAGGGTTTAGAATTAGAAGGGTAATTTTGTATTTTCCACGTGGGTGTCCTCATCCCTTTTGTGTGTGTCCTCATCGCATGGGTGTCCTCATAGGATCCGTGTGTGCCTTTAGCCGCGCCCATCAAATAAATCATCACTGTCATGGGCGCTATTGATGGGCCCATGACCGTGAGCTTGCTGCATTGACCCAATATTTAGCCCCTCGTGTTGGGCCATTTTCTTTCCACGCGGGTTGGTCAATGTAATTTTAAATGTTTCAATTTTATATGGGTTTGACTATATGCACCTCCATTTCGGAGAGATGCACTCCCCCGATTTATAAACTCCCCGAATTTTAGGTCACACCCCCCTCAAATGTCATAAATACCCCTCCTTCATAAAAATCCTATTACTACCCACACACCCCCCCCAAATCCTCCATCTTCTTCCTCCTCCATTTCTTCTTTCATCTTCTCCCCCCCCCCCTCACCACCACCGCCGGCGACCTGCCCCTCCACCACCCGTCACCGGCGACGCCACCCCCTCCCTCCCTCGTCGAGCCCGTCGCCCCCCCCCCCCACTGCCTGTAAAAAAAAAAAAGAACAGGTCGCGGCCGTCCCCTCCCTCCTCCCTCCCTCGCTGAGCCCGTCCCCACCCCCCAACTGTAAAAAAAAAAAAAAACAGATCGCGGCCGTCCCCTCCCTCCTCCTCTCTCCCTCGCCGAGACCGTCGCCCCACCCCCCAACTGTAAAAATAATAAAAAAAAGAGCAGATCGCGGCCGCCCCCTCCCTCCGACGCCGACACACCCCACCCCACCAGGTTTCCCCCCTTTTCCAATGTTAGGGTTTTCTGCAAAAATGTGCAGAAAACCCTAGTTTTTTTCTTTTCTTTTTTTTTCAATTTTCGACCGTATAAGGTCGATTAAATACACCTTCGTCGACAAATCGTCGTCGACGATTTGTCGACGAAGGTGTATTTAATCGACCTTACATAGTCGAATTTTAAAAAAATTGTTTTTTTTATTTTCGACCATATACATTCCCGTCGACAACGATTTGTCGACGAGAGTGTATATGGTCGACACTGGTTGGTCGAAAACTGAAAAAAATTTGTGATTTTTTTGAGTATATGGTCGACCATTTCTATTTTTTTTTTTTTGAGTTGATGGTCACCGAAAATGGTGTCGCCAGCGACCGGAAGTTGTGTGTTAGGGGAAGGTGAAAGAAATGAAGGTGGAGGTGCATGATTAGTGTGAAAATTACTTGAAATTCATGGATTTAATTCACATAATTTTATAGAGTTTCATGCATTATTTACACTAAATTGACTAATTACACTTGAGTTGGAGAAAGAGTGGTGTTTGCTATTTTTATAGGAAAAAAAAAAAATTTTGGTGCAAAACACGCCTCGATTATTTTGTGGAGTCAATCGAAAAAATAAATTGAGAAGAGAAGAAAATTATTGGGCTCGGACGCTTCGAGTAATTAAAAGAAAATTCAAAGGCCCAAAATTATGGGCTTCTAAATCATTTCCAGTAACCCAAAGTCAGCCAATAATGACTCCCACCTTGACTTGAAAAGTGGAAAACTCACGGCTGCAAATGAATTCATGTGGCCCACCTCTCTAGTTGCAAACTTGCAATGTAGACGCGGAAATTGAGAAAGCCAATAGGAATTACAGCTGCAACTATGCGGACCCCACAACTTGAAAAAGCGCATTGAGCAATTGAAAGTGTTATTTAGCAAAGCACAATTTTCAGCGTTTTTTTAGAAAATGAAAGCAGCAGTAGCAAAATAGGGGAGGCAGTAGCGAATTGAGGGGAATTACGCAGAACAGGGCATCACTCCATTGGGGGAGACTCCCTCTCCTCCCACACTTCCACCACTCAACGCATTAGATAGTTAGCTTGTTCTTTTATCTCTTAGATAGATTTTGATTTAGAATTTTAATTTAATGTTAGTTTTGGAGGATTTGATGACAAAATGTGATATTACTCTATTTGCAATTCAATTTGGTATTTTCTTAAATTCTCATTTCTATAGCTATTTCACCATGAGTTTGATATTACTTGTTGTTATAGCCATGGGATTCTCTCAAAGAACCATGGGTTAATCCTCAATTGACTTGGGTGTGGATGTTTTGATGAGAATTTAGTGTAATTGTGGATTAATTGCATGATTAGCTTATAATTTGGGTGTTTAGGTTTCTAGGGTTGTACTTTGATGATTCATTTGGTTGATCAACCTTATTAGCAAGCATGTTCGATTATGTTTATTGCAACGAGAGTTGGGTAGGTGTGAGTGTGAGCTTTGGTCAATTGAATAGAAGTTAATTAGTAATTAGCTAACCCGAGAGGGGGTTAATGGCTAGACTGTTAACCTTAGACACTAAACGAGTAGAGGTCATCTAGGAGTTTGGTGAGAGGGCGTTTCATAAGCATTAGTAACCGTGTTGAAAGTGCTTATGAAACACTATCTTAGGGGCTTATGGTATTTGGTTAGATCCTATAATTGCTAATCAATGCACGATGTTTACATATGCCTTTCGAGGGGGTTTGCACACATATGTGATAGCCTTTAGCTTGACCCAAATTCGTAGTAAAATCATGTAACTGGTTCACTAGATCACTTAATTGCTCACAAAACGGAAACACTCGAGGCAATACTTTCTCTTGCACTTTCCAACGAAAGTTAGATAGATTGATATTTCTTATTACTAGTTCTCAATACCTTAGTTAATCTAGTTAATATTTTTGTGATTATTCCCGAAAATCAAAACAACATCATTTAGTTACTACAATAGCATGATAACTTGTAACTTTAGGGGCTCATTCTCACTCAATTAAGTCCTTGGACGATAACTACTAGGTCGTATACTTACTCAACTATAACGAACCCATACGCTTGTGGGGATTGTTATTGTTGTGCTAAAAAGTGTGCAAAATACGATCCAAGTCAATGGCGCCGCTGCCGGGGATTTAAGCGAGTGTTGTTAGTGAGACTTAGAGTTTGTTAAGTGTTATTGATAGAAGCATTTTTTTTTTTTTTTGTTTCTCTTTGTGGGCTTTGATACTTTGTTATTTTGTAGGTGTGCACTTCATTGACTAGATGGATGGATATAATCAATACCCATTGAATCATTGCTATGATCAACGTGGCATGATTTATCCTCCACAACATGGAGATGTGAGCTACGATGATTGGAGGAACTTTGATCACCATTATCAAATGCAACAAGTTCCCTCCTCTTATCGAGATTGGAGGAATGAAGAAGAGTCACCTCCCCCTTCTCAAGGATATTATCTTTATCCTCAACCACAAACATATTACCCACCTCCTCCACCACATCAATACCTTCCACCGCAACATCCTTATCCTCCACCGCAACATCAATACCCTCCTCCTCAACACCCATATCACCCATATCCATATCCTCCCCCACCACCTCAAGAGGTGTATCGTCCACCTCCTCCTCCACTTATGGAAGAGCTTCGTCAAGTACACTCGCAAGAATTGAGAGAAATGTGTGTTGTTCTTCTAGAAAGATTCAAGAACCTCACGGGGTATGATTTTTTGGAAGAATATGATGCACACAATCAAGACTCAAGAGAAATTAACAGTTGGCCAATTCTTCTAGAAAAATTCAAGAACTGCATGGGATACGATTTTTTGAAAAAAGATGATGCACACAATAGATTTGAATTCCATGGAGGTTCGAAATGAGATTGTTATGATAGTGAGAGGAGCTTTGAGTATGATTATCAAATGCAACAAGATCCCTCTCATTATCAAGAGTGGGAAAGCAATGGGTTTTGGCCACAGGGTAAGACTACTATCGAAAAGCTCCTTATTGCACACATGAAGAAGAGAATGGATGCAAAAAGATATCCACTTGAAGACATGAGCACGGGAAGGAGTTTAATGGTGATTGAAGATGATAAGGAGGAATGTCCTTTGATGGACACGAGCAACAAAGAACAAGAAGATCAAGAAGCATCCCAAGATGAGTTGGAGAGCGGAATGAGCATTTCTAAACCTTTAAACTCTTCAATTTTTACTTTACTTGATATTGATGCTTCTATTGATTTCATTTTGCCTCTTAATCACTTTGATCTTAAAAAAGAAGTTGAGAAGAGCTTGGGCATCCTTTGGAAAAAGGGAAAAGAATGGCAAGAGATGTGGAAAGAGCAAGAGGAACATTCTTTGATGAGAGGATGGAAGAAACATATGGATGATTGGTCTTCAATTCATGAGAGCTTCCTTGAGTTTGAAGCTCAAAGGTTGAAATACAATGGCAAGGAGGACCGATATCCATGGCCATTCCGATGAGCTTATTTATTTCTGTCCGGCTTGAAGACGTTAAACTTAGCGCTAAATGGGAGGCAACCCATTCTTTATTGCTTTCTTTTATTTTTAGATTTGTAGCTTGTTTGATCTTTTGTTTAGTTTTTGTTTTGTAGGTTGAGTGTTGTATTGGTGGTCAAGGATGAGAGATATGCATGGTGGAGCTCAAGGGTGGTTCAAGGGACTATTGGTGGCGGTAGCTTGCTTCTTTGGTGAGCTTTGTTGGTGGTTAAATTCTAAGGTAACACTCATCTCCAAACTTTGCATTCAACTAGATAGTTTCATTTAAGTTTGGGGGGAGATTTCGTGTGTTTACCTTCATTTATATTGCACCATTGTCTCTAGTTTTGGTGATTGATTATCTTATGAACTGTTGGTATTTGAGACATAATTGTTGGTGATTGTTGGTTTTTGAAGTTTGGTTGAGTTTTGTGGTATTGATTGATGCTTGCTTGTTCACTTGATTATGTGAAGATTTGTGCTTAGTTTGGTGCTCTCAATTTATGATTAGACAAGCTTGTGAGCTTTAGAGCCTTTAGACTTTCATATATTATGGTCTATTTCCCTTCATGTGAGTATCATTCATGCTTGTGTGCTCTAGAACTTGCCAATTGTCTTGTTTGAAGCTACTATTTGTGTGAAATCTTCGGAAGTGATATAAGGCCATCTTTGTTTTGAATAGTCACTTGGCCAAATTTTCCATACCAAATGAAATTTCTCCGTAGTTAGCCACTTTGAGCCTATTGACCTATATTTTTTTGGCAACCTACAAATTTAGCCTATTTGTCCATCTTGTATGAGCCTAATTTTTCCTATGAACTAGTGGAGCTTGAATATTGACAAATGTGGTTGAATTGAGGTGAAATATGAATTTTGTGGATTTGTTTGTTTGGAAAGTGAAGAGATTGAAAAGAAAAAAAAAGATGAATTTTGAGTTGTGCATAAAAAAGATTGAGTTGATGTGAAAAGAAAAAAAAATTGAAAAAGAAAACTCTCTTGTGCACAAGAATTTGATAGAGCTTGAAGTTCAAAAGTGTTGATTGGTTGATGGTGATGAATGAGCTTAAAAAGAAAATAAGCAAGTAAATTGTGTGGGATGTAGAACTTTGAGTTGCAACTTGATCAATTACAACTTTCCTTTTTGCTTCACTAGTTTACGAGTCACTTTATCAAAATCTTCCCTACCCTAACCAAAGAGCCTACATTACAACCAAATGTGAAGTCCTTATTGATTCATTGATTGAGCACATAACATGTGGTAGAGAACTTAGATATTTGGCAAGCATATGGTAGTGCACTTGTGTTATTTGGTTTTAAGAGCATACATTTCCTTTATATATACACTTTGAGTGATGAGTGATACACTTACTTGTGAGGATATTGTGAATTGAGCACTTGATCTTGCATGGATTTGAGCATAATTTGTGAACTTGTTTGTTGATTTTTCTACCTCTTGGCTTGACTAGATTGATGGAACTTTACAATCACTTAATCTATCTTGTCTTGAATGAATTCCTTTGCAATTCTCCCACTTGTTCTATTTTTCCTTCGTTGCTCGAGGACGAGCAACACTTTAAGTTTGGGGGAGTTGATTAGTGTGAAAATTACTTGAAATTCATGGATTTAATTCACATAATTTTATAGAGTTTCATGCATTATTTACACTAAATTGACTAATTACACTTGATTTGGAGAAAGAGTGGTGTTTGCTATTTTTATAGGAAAAAAAAAGTATTTTTGGTGCAAAACACGCCTCGATTATTTTGTGGAGTCAATCGAAAAAATAAATTGAGAAGAGAAGAAAATTATTGGGCTCGGGACGCTTCGAGTAATTAAAAGAAAATTCAAAGGCCCAAAATTATGGGCTTCTAAATCATTTCCAGTAAGAGAGAGAATCTCCCTCCAATCTCTACCCCTTTCGCGTGCGCCTTAATTAGCAGTAATTAATCCCGGTTTTCCCATCAAATCAATGATAATCATTACACTGATGTCGTATCTTCTCTAAATTACGCAACCTCTCTTCTCCCGGGCATTAGACTGCTAGCAGCAATTGAGTGTCTCGGTTCACGATGATCTTCTTTTTTCTGGGATTGGCCGTTGAGGGCGGTCGATGGGTGTATATGAACCCCCCTCCGGGAAGAGGTTTTACACACAACTCCTCTCTCCTATTAAGAATCTCTAGGTTTCTTCTCTTCTTCAAAGAAACTATCCCTCCTGAATCCATGGCTGAGCAATTGAATAACATGTACCGACGCCTTTCACTTTCCGATGAAGTCAATCTGGGCTTAGAGATCAACAACGCAGCTTTGGCTGCGCCTACTCACCTTCTACTTGGCCGCTTCGTTATCCCTCGACGTTTTAACGCGGTGGATTTGGCAAATACGGTGCGTCGTATTTGGAGGCTAGAAAATACCCTAGTTGCGAACCAGGTGGGAGACAATCTCTTTGTCTTCCGTTTTGGGGATTTGGTGGAACGAAACAAGGCTTTCCACAAACAACCCTGGACGATCAACGGTGGATGGCTTGTTTTGGCTAAGCTTACGGGGCAGGAGGTCCCAGCTAACATGCAAGTGGACAAAGCACCAGTGTGGATCCAGCTTCATGGTCTCCAACTACAGATGATGACGGAGCCGATCGGTTGGCTTGTGGGAGCAGTGGTGGGGGAAGTTCAAGAGGTGGACATCTAAAGCGATGCATGTGCGATCGGAAGCTGCTTGAGGGTGCGGATCTTACTGGATCTGGCAACACCACTGAAAAGAGGTACCACAGTTACTTTGCATGCAAACACTATCTTGGTTTTGTTTCGTTATGAAAAGCTTGGAGACTTTTGTTATACTTGTGGGAGACTTAACCATGTTGAAAGGGAATGTCCGATCCTTTTTGGGGCAGAAGCTAATGAACTGAACCAGGGTGATAAGTTTCCGATTTGGCTAAGGGCGGATGGGCAGAATGGAGTGCCTACCGGTCCAACTGAATTCGGAGGTGGTTCAGATGGCTCAGATTGAAGCACCAGCGGCCCCTGTACCCCAGATTGAAGCACCTATCAATCAACCTGAACAACGTGAGCCAAAAGCTATCCAGACTATTAACAGGTCGCAACTTGCGCCCCTTCCACCACAAATCGGGGTTTGGAATCAACCACCCACTAAGAATATGCAAATGGGGATGTGGAAAGATGCAAATCAGAGCCTGAACGCCTTCAATCCCATCTTTAATGAAGCTATGGCTTTTGAGGATATGTCCCTAGTGTACCAGACTAATCCACGATTTGTGGGGCTTGGAAATAACGTGTACCCTTTCTTCCTCCAGGAACAACAGTTAATGATACCAAATGCAGGAGCTGGAAGCTCAGTAACGCGAAACACCAAAGGAAAATAGAAGATGCAGCCACAAAACCCAAAAACCCAGTTTCACCAAACCATGGCACAAGCAAAATCACTGGCTGAGCAGGTCTACCCCTTGGAGTATGCTAGAATGCAGAAGACAGTAGCCCAAGCTTCAAAGAAGAGAAAGAGTTCAAATCCAAAAGCATCAAAAAAAGAAGAGAAGGAGGCAGGGGATACAATCACTGAGGAAAGTCAAAACTCGGAGGCCAATAACACTCCAAAGAAGGCTAAGAGTGACGAAGAGCAGACCGATCCAAATGAAAAGGCGGTGGTTGAGGACCCTTAACATCGCCAAATGCCATGAAGTGTGTGTGTTGGAACGCACGGGGTTTAAAAGGCAATCGTGCGTTCCACAACCTTAAGAGCCTTGTTAGGGAGATAAAACCCGATATTTTGTTTGTGATGGAGTAAAAAATGTCTGTTAAGTTAGCTATTGCTAGGAAAGCTAGCCTTAATTTCAGTTTCTGTATGGGGAAAGATGCTATCGGGTGTAGTGGTGGTTTGTTACTATATGCAGTTAATGAAATCTCTGTTTTGTTGTCGTCTTACTCTTCGGCTCATATTGATTGTGTGGTGTTTGATGGATTAAACAAATGGAGGTTTACGGGTTTCTATGGCCATCCTAGAACCCACTTTAGACACCTCTCTTGGCAACTGCTTAGAACAATCAAACAATCCCATTTTCAAATTGACGAATTACCTTGGGTTATTGGAGGGGATTTCAATGAGGTGTTGGGTCAAAGGGAAATTAAGGGAGGTCTCCGTGATCAAAGAAGACCTCTACAGCAAATTGCAAATTTTAACGAAGTGGTTAATGAATTGGAGTTGAAAGAAATAAGAGCTTCTGTCCCTTCGTTTACATGGAATAATAAGAGAAGGGGGAGATTTTTTCTTCAAGAGAAATTAGATCGTTTCTTGGCTAATCAAAAATGGTGGAATCAAAAACTGGTTTTTGAAACCAAAAATTTGGGTTTCTATGGTTCAGATCACAGAGCGATTCTGCTGCAATACGGAATGAAGGAGAAAGGTGTCCACCCACAAGGGAGCCGTCCATTGTATTTTGAAAGAGCATGGATGATTGAAGAAGGATATGAAGATTGTTTGAGAAGACGGTGGAGAAAGGGGTACAATGACAATCTTCCAAACAAGTTAAAACAATGTTGTGAGAACATAAAGGAATGGGCAGAGAAAAAAGTTGGTGAAATGCCGGCCAAAATAAAAGACATTGAAGGAAAAATTGACCAAGCCTTAGAGAACAACACTACCGTTCATCAGGGTGAAGAAGTCAGAGCCTTGGAGAAGGAATTGGAGAAGCTTAAGGCTCAAACAGAAATCAAATGGTTACAAAGGTCGAGAATAAGTTGGATCAAGGAAGGGGATCGTAATTCTGCTTATTTTCACAGATTTGCCTCCGAGAGACAGAGGATTAATAAAATCGAAGGGCTGCAAATCAAAGATAATATTTGGTGTACGGAGGAGGGGGAAGTGACCGAGATTATTGAAGATCATTTTAAAATTACGAGCCTTTCCACAAATCCGGATGAGCGAGACATTATGTCAATTACGGAACACATCAACGGGGGTTTAAATGAAGAGATGAAGAATGTTCTTAATCGGCCTTTCACAGCCAAAGAAGTCAATGAGGCTTTGGATCAGCTACACCCCGGAAAGGCACCGGGTCCGGATGGTCTGCCAGCTGCTTTTTACCAAGATGGTTGGGATATTGTCCAAGAAGAGATGACCCGGGGTATTTTAAACATCCTGAACCATGATGCTGCAGTGGGGGAGTGGAATGACACACTTATCACACTCATTCCGAAAAAGAAGAAGCCTACTTCTATTGCTGAGTTTCGACCTATCAGCCTCTGCAATGTGAATTATAGAATACTAGCAAAGACTATTGCAAATAGGTTAAAACTTGTGATGGATGATATTATTGATGAAAGCCAAAGTGCTTTCATTTCAGGAAGACTTATTTCAGATAATGTATTCATAGGATATGAATGTATGCATTGGATGCGAAACAATAAGAGTGCTTCGGGGTACGCGGCTCTAAAACTGGACATGAGCAAGGCTTATGATCGTATTGAATGGAAATTCTTAAAAGCGGTGTTGGAGAAAAAAGGATTCAATGCTAAGTGGGTGAGGATGTTAATGGATTGTGTGTCCACGGTGAATTTTGAATTTAAGATTAATGGTCGCATCAAAGGAAAAGTAATCCCCGAAAGAGGGCTTCGCCAAGGGGACCCCCTGTCTCCGTTCCTGTTTGTTATCTATTCGGAGGGTCTTTCGACAATTCTAAGACGCATGACAAGGGATAAATATGTCAGAGGTATCAAGATTGTGAAAGAAGCTCCGGAAATATCACATTTGTTGTTTGCGGATGACAGCTTATTCTTCTTCAAAGCGGACATCCAGGCAGGGGAAAGGATAAAACAAGGTTTGCAGGATTATGAAAGGGTTTCGGGGCAGATGATCAACTTTCAAAAATCAACTATTACATTCAGCCCAAACACTGGAGAGGGAAGGAGAATTCAGATTAAGGATACTTTGGAGGTTAGAATGAATCAGGGACACGAACTTTATCTTGGCCTACCTACGTTTTCCACAAGAGCAAAAAAGTTGCAATTCGGTTACCTCCTAGACCAGATGAATAAATGGATTGAACAGTGGAAAACGAAAGATTTCTCTATGGGTGGAAGGGAAGTTTTGATTAAGGCAGTATTACAAGCAATTCCGACATACGTTATGAGTTGTTTCAGGATCCCTACGACTATTTGTGCAGAAATGGAACGCCTACTGGGGAGATTTTAGTGGGGCACGAAGGAAGCGGACAAGAAAATTCATTGGAAGAAATGGGAGGCATTGTGCAAAACGAAGGAGGAAGGGGGGATGGGATTCAGGAAATTAGCGTTTTTTAATAAGGCTTTGCTGGCTAAACAAATTTGGCGAATGATGGTTAAGCCAGACTTATTGGTTTCCCGGGTTTTTAAAGGAAGATACTCTAACAACTCGTCCATTCTTGAGGCAGATACGGGATGCAATCCATCCTTTATTTAGAGATCACTTTGTTGGAGCAGACAAGTGATTGAACGGGGTTTGCGATGGAGAGTTGGCAATGGGGAGACGATTCATATATTCAAAGATGCGTGGCTGCCTAGTTTGAATAACGGGAAAATACGATCTAGATGGGCTTCGGGTTCAAATGTACAGAGGTACATAAACGGGGAAGCGGAATGGGATGAACTCTTGGTTGAACAGGCCTTTCTCCCTTTTGAGAAAGAGGCGATTCTCAAAATTCCGCTGGGGGGAAATGAGAAGCAAGACAGTGTCTACTGGAAATTTGACCCTAAAGGCCACTACCAAGTCAAAACGGGGTATAGGTGCGCGGTACTCTCTCAAAGGGAACAAACACAGAGTGAAGAATGCTCAGATCATAGTCTCAGCAACAAATGGTGGAAAGAATGCTGGCACTTAAAACTCCCGACAAAGGTTCGTATTTTTTGGTGGAAAGTTTGCAATGATTTCATACCCGTGGGGAGTAATTTATTTAAAAAGCACATTGTTTCTAAGCCAAAATGTGATTTGTGTGGTTTTTGGAATGCGTCTACAGTTCACACCCTTTTTCATTGTAAAGTTGTCAAGAAGGTGTGGAAATTTTGGGGTTTGTGGGAGGTTGTGAAAAGAGGGCAATGTTTATCTACTTTGGAATTTTTGAGATGGATCCGGGATGGTGTGGAAAAAACTCAATTTGACCAAGTGGTGATGCTTTGTTGGGGGCTTTGGAGTGAAATTTGTACAAGCAAACATGCGGGGAAATCTGATGAACAATACAGGTTCTGGCCTTCAAATTTGGAATGGGCGATGGGATACTTGAATGAATTCAAAAGGGGGTGGGGTAGAGAGAGGGATAAGCGGAGCACCCCGGGCTCTGCGGAAAATTCTTCTGAAGAGCAATTCCAAGGATCTACTATCTTTGTTGATGCGGCTTTCAACGAACAGTCCTCAACCTTCGGGGTGGGAGGTGTTATTTTGGATCAACAAGGTCGAACAATCGATTTCTTCAGTGGAAATATTAAACACCAAACATCGGTAGTGGGGGCGGAGCTGAAGGCAATTCATGTTGGTTTGGTTCGAGCGAAAGAGGCTTCGATGGCAAATGTGAGGGTGTTCTCGGATTGTTTGGTAGGGGTCAATTGGATTCTTAAAAAACAAGAGATATTAAGGGAAGAAGGATTCATCCTTAATGAAATCTGGGAATTGGAAAACTCTTTCGAAGTGTGTAATTTCAGACATCTACCAAGGAAATTTAACCATCGAACGCATACGCTGGCTCGAGGAGCGGTAAACTCTCTGGTTTCTTAAGATTGAAGACGGAGCAGATAATTTGGACACGGAGTGGCTGAAGATGGAAGAGTTCTTTATGGTTTATTTATGATTTAGTCCATCATTCTCTGTTGTCTCAAAAAAAAATAAAAAATCATTTCCAGTAACCCAAAGTCAGCCAATAATGACTCCCACCTTGACTTGAAAAGTGGAAAACTCACGGCTGCAAATGAATTCATGTGGCCCACCTCTCTAGTTGCAAACTTGCAATGTAGACGCGGAAATTGAGAAAGCCAATAGGAATTACAGCAGCAACTATGCGGACCCCACAACTTGAAAAAGCACATTGAGCAATTGAAAGTGTTATTTAGCAAAGCACAATTTTCAGCGTTTTTTTAGAAAATGAAAGCAGTAGTAGAAAAATAGGGGAGGCAGTAGCGAATTGAGGGGAATTACGCAGAACAGGGCATCACTCCATTGGGGGAGACTCCCTCTCCTCCCACACTTCCACCACTCCACTCATTAGATAGTTAGCTTGTTCTTTTATCACTACAAAAAACCATCCATATGGAGAGGGTTTTGGCGAGGGTAAAGCCCTCGCTAAACAATTTGGCGACAGCATAGGCGAGGGGCAGTCGCCGTCGCCTAATTGCTCCTCGCTAATTTATTGGCGAGGGTGCCCTCGCCAAATCCCGAGGCCAAATTGGCGAGGGCCAAACACACTCGCTAATTGGCGAGGGCCATACCCACTCGCGAATTGGCGAGGGCGCGTGCCGTCGCCAAATAGCGAGAGTGAATCCCGTCGCCCAGTCGCGAGAGTCATAACCCTCGCCAATTCCCGAGGGCAAATCCCCCTCGCCAATTCGCGAGATTTAAAAAAAAAACCCAGGTCTCTAAGCCAGGCCACCCTTTATTCCCAATTTTCGCGAGCATGGGGGGTCGAACTCGCGACCTCCCGGAGGCTGAAGAGTTTATGCACCCCCGTGTGCCAATTAGGCTAGGAGCTTTAGTCGTAATATTTCAAATGCATTATATATTTATCCCTTTTAATTTCTGTTTTTATTCTTTAACTCAATTAATTTAATAAATTACCAACTATATGTTATTCTTTTACAAACCCCTCATTACTAAATTTAATAACTTACACTTATATATATATATTAATTAACTCAATTTATTTAACAAATCTCTTCGTTAATACTAAATTTAATAATTTATACTTATATATGTATGTATTAACTCAAATTTATTCTTTTATTATTAATTAAGTCAATTAATTGAATAGATTACTAACTCAATTAATTTATATATTAACTCAATACTTAATTAATTTAACAAAAGCCCTTCATTACTAAATTTAATTTAACAACTATATGCTATTAACTCAATTCATTTATATATTAGATCAATACTTAATTATTAATCACACACAAGCAATATATATGAATTAAAACCATATAAAATAAAACATCGTCTCGTACGTTCACTTCAATTCAAGTACACAACATAACAAAAAAAAATTCCAAACAACTTCATCAATTTTTTAAAATCCAACAAGACAACATAACTTAAAATGTATCAATCATCGACCATCCTCATCAGCGTCATCATCACCATCATCATCATCATCCCCGTTACTGTTACCCGACCCCCTTCTGAACTGTCTCATCATTGATGCCATCTGTGATGCCATCTGAGCAGCAAACTCTTGACGTAAGCGCTCCTCCGTCTGAGTGACTGATTGCTGCAGTTCTTCACGTATGAGACGCTCTCTCTCTTCACTAGCCCTCCGCTCTTCCAAAAGAGCATTGTCGATGTCGGCCTGACTAAATCGTCCAAACGTCGTACCGGAAGATGTCTCACCAGGACCAGAAGTGACACGTCTGTTCTTTCCTAGTTGCCCAAGACCCTTCACGCGACCGTGAGATCTTCCAACTTTCTTCACGTACAACTCAGACATTTCCGGTAAGGATGGGGTCTGGCTACTGGAACCATCATCTGAAGGATCATGATCAGATGACGGCTGGGTGAGATGTGACAATTCCTCTTGCACCTGATCCTATTTGTGCATACACAAAATTTGGTTAATATACATGTTAACACAATTAAATATTATATTTAATATAATATATGTATACACTTACCAGAATATCACCTATATGCCCGTATGTGTACGTTCCGTTATTGTAACGGTGGTAATATTCGATAATCTCCCAATCGTACGCTGGTCGTCCCGTCCTCTCCTCCTATATTTTGAAGAACATAAAATTAAATTAATTAAAATGAACTCAAATTAATTACTTATATAATTGAACATAAATACTTACAATCCGTCTGGCCACCTCGGCTGCCCCACGAGATCCCCCTTTATGTCTAGCAAAACCGGTACCCGGGCCTCCAGGCTCTGATAGACGATTCTTCCGACACTGCTCACTCTTCTTAATTGTGTCCGGATCATTCCAGTGGCGAACCAAGTGCTCCCAGACACCGTTGTCCCATTGCGGCTTCTTATTCTCATGCTCCCACAATCCCTTGTAGTGGTTCAACATGTCACTGTATCGATTTGCTGCTCTCTCAAGAAAGAGCTTGTACACTAATGCAGTGTCAGTAATCTCTGGATCCCACGTAACCTCATTCTGCCAAAATTTTTTTATTAATTATAACAAGATGTGAATGAATAGATATGTTACACATCATTAAATTATACCTGGAATGTATCCCACCACTGTTGAAGTACACCTGGGGATACCAAGCCGAATGTGTGTGCGCCAGCCTCCATATTCCGGTACATGATGTGTCTGATGGTGGTCGAGATTGGACCCGAAGGCATCAACCTGTTGTTACACATAATTAATTTGAAAATGAATAATTATGTATTTCATTATAATGAAAATTATAAGATATGTAATACTTACGATCCACGATAGATC
This sequence comes from Galeopsis tetrahit, assembly GCA_963675135.1. Taxonomy (NCBI): domain Eukaryota; kingdom Viridiplantae; phylum Streptophyta; class Magnoliopsida; order Lamiales; family Lamiaceae; genus Galeopsis; species Galeopsis tetrahit. The sequence goes on along the minus strand of OY776122.1, from coordinate 61,476,524 downwards.
GTAAGACGAATACGACCATCGTGTGCGTCTGTCGACTGGCTGGCCGCTGTCTCGACAGACGCACGTCCGACTGGGTCGGACGTCGGTGGATCCTCCTGCGCTGGATACATGTGGGGCATCTGGGGGACTTGTGTGTAGTACGGATAGGGGGTCGATCCCTGCATCTGGGGCATCTGGACGATCCCAGTCATATCTGGCAAATAGAAACCCGGATGATGTGGTATAGGTACAGGCGGCGTCTCACCTCTACCTCTACCTATACCTCTACCTCTACCTCTACCTCTACCTCTACCACCCGAATCACCAGAACCCTGACTACCAGAACCATGTCCACCAGAACGCTGTCCATGACCCCCATATCCACTCATCTGTAAAAATAAATATTAAAATATAACAATTAATAAATTAACATTCTTGATATAATAACATCTATGAACACTCAAACTGGATCATAAACATGCATTAAGAACACTAAAACCGAGTCATAATCAACATTCTTTATATAATATAACATATACATGAACACTCTAGTAATATTCTTCTTCATCATCTTCTTCATCTTCATCCTCATCTTCTTGTTCTTGTTCTTCTTCCTCTTCTTCTTCTGGTTCTTCATCTCCGGCTACGTCCATCAATGTACCGGTGGTATCAGTTAATATAACAGGATCATCATCTACTTGCACAATCATTTGATGTTCTATGCTTTCCTCTTGGAACGCGGGAACATCTGCTTCATCGTCAGTAGTGGATGACTGTTGTGCGTCCAAGAAGGATCTCGGCTTGATTTTGCATACAGTTATCCAATCAGTACGGGGCCCAGGGTACGAACAATAGTAGACTTGGGTGGCTTGACTTGCTAGTACGAATGGATCGTACCGACCGTATCGTCGCCTTTGATGAATATCCACAAGCTTGTAGTTAGGATCAATTTTTGTACCACTGGCTGAGTTATCAAACCACTGACACTTGAACAAAACCACTTTCTTCTCGTGGTACCCCTGGTAGTCCAATTCGACTACTTCCTCGAGATTCCCATAGAAATCCTCTTCATCTGCATCATAGTTTTTTCCCTTGATACAAACCCCACTGTTTGATGTTGCTCTAGATGCACCATAAGCCATAGTGTGAAATTTGTACCCGTTCACGTAATACCCTGAGTACGTAAGAACGTGACCAGACAGACCTGCAGAAAGATCGGAAATAAACCTGTTCTCCACGGGATTTATCTTCACCTATATAAATCGACTCTATGTGAGATTTACGTTATTGCTATTAAATATATATATTTGTATAAAATATGACTTACAATTTCTTCAAACCACGAAGCAAATTCATTTTGTAGCCTATTGTCCGATGCAGCAGCCGAGAGATTTGGTTCAACAACTTGAAGTTGATGCATGAATAGCCTACATACGTATTTTGATTAATAAGACATCTCAAAACTAACCAATATATATTTATACTCTGGCCAGTGTCACTTACTGAACATACGGCTGCACCTCATCACAATTCAACAACACGTACGTATGAGCAACTTTTTTCTCCTCATCCAAAATCCATCTCTTCTTTGGTTTCCCAAATCGCTTGCCAGGCGCCTTAAATATGGAAAATGTACCATCCACATACTGTTGTACATCTCCACTACCATCGTAATTACGAGGTAAATTGTGTATCCTCGTCGTAACATGATCCTCAAAGTAATGAGAACAAAACATTGACGCCTCTCTAGTTAAATATGCATTTGCAATCGAAGCTTCAACACGTGCTTTGTTACCCACACTCAGTTTCAAGGTGCGAAGATACCTATAATTAGAATTCAAGGATCGTGATTAAGATAATATAAAAAACATTGAATATGACCATTATATCTTAAAATTCCTTAAAATACCTCTCGAATGGATACATCCATCTGTATTGAACTGGACCAGTAACTTTTGCTTCATATGCAAGGTGCACAGGTAGATGTTCCATGGAGTTGAAGAAGCTGGGTGGAAAGATACGTTCCAACTTGCACAATATTACTGGGATATCCGTTTCCAACCGAGTCATGTTGTCAACTGTTATGGTCGTAGAAGTTAAGTCCTTAAAAAAGAGACTAAGCTCAGTGATTGCTTTCCACACTTCAGTCTGCAGAATATTACGAAAAGCAATCGGTAGTAGTCTCTACATAAACACGTGACAATCATGACTCTTCATTCCATACAATTTCAACTTCGTCCAGTCAATACATCGAGACATGTTAGACACATAATCATCGGGAAACTTCAACCCACTTATCCACTTACAGATAACATCTTTTTCTTTCTTATCAAGCGCATAACAAGCCTTGGGATACTTATTTGTACGTGGACATTTCTTGAGAGAGGGACGACGACAATATTCATTCAACTCATCTCTTGATTTTTACGTGTCCTTTGTTTTCCCCTCCACATTCATCACTGTGTTGAATACGTTATCGAACACATTTTTCTCAATGTGCATCACGTCCAAATTGTGTCGAACTAACAAAGTACTCCAATAAGGCAAATCCCAAAAAATGCTTTTTTTCTTCCACCCTCCGTCAATTTTTTTGTTGTGTGCCTCAGCACCTTCCTCTGTAACCTTTCTAAGTCCCAAATGATCAATTTCGTATAGGAGACTCGCACCTGTTCGGATAGGCGGCGGATCATCTGTGACTGCTACTCCAGCCCTGAATGCCGTCTTGTTCTTTCGCCATGTATGATTAGGTGGTAAGAACTTTCGGTGGTTATCGAACCACGATTGCTTTCGACTGAGCCTCAAAGTGAATGCATCGGTGTACTCCCCACAATATGGACAAGCAAGCTTTCCAGCTGTACTCCAACCAGACAACATTGAGTACGCTGGAAAGTCGCTAATGGTCCAAATCAGTGCAGCTCTCATAATAAAGTTTTGCTTCCTAGAGACGTCGTACGTTTGCACCCCATTTTCCCATAAAAATTTCAAATCAGCTATCAGAGGTTGTAAAAACACATCAAGCTTGTCCTTCGGACTTTTTGGCTCGGGCACAAGAATCGAAAGAAACATGAATTGATCTTTCATGCATAACCACGGGGGTAGATTGTACGGAGTAAGAATAACTGGCCATGACGAATATTGCTTCCCCGTCATTCCAAACGGTGCAAAACCGTCTGTGCTCAAGCCCAACCTAACATTCCTAATTTCAGCTGCAAAATCAGGATACGAACGGTCCAAATGCTTCCAAGCCAACGAGTCTGCAGGGTGACGCATAACACCAGAGTCATCAAAACTGCACGAGGCATGCCATGTCATATCCTTCGCAGTGGCCTTGGACATGTACAATCTTTGCAAACGAGGAATTATGGGAAAGTAGAACATTTCCTTAACCGGACGTTTCTTTTTCAACCGACCATCTGCATCAACCCTACTCGGCTTATACCGTGGTCCACCACAAATCTTACAGAACTCTAGTTCGCTGTCTGCACCCCAAAATAACATGCAGTTCTGTGCACAACAATCAATCCTTTCTACCGGAAGACCCATCCCACTCATCAAGTGTTTGGTATCGTTAAATTTCTTGGGAACCTTATTTTCTAAAGGACAAATCTCACGAATCAACTCAACGACTTGATTGTATCCCCTTTCAGACAATCTGTTTTCGGTTTTAATATTCAACAATCTGGAATTGAACGACAACTGCGAATGAGATTCACAACCGGGATACAAGTCTTGGTCCGCTGCACGAAGCATGTCGTAGAACTGTGACGCATTCTCATTAGGGGGTTCTTCATTATGTGCCTCCTCTTCCGTGTTGATTCCAAAATCAATGTTTGGGTTACCCATTAATTCTTCTACCATAGTGTGGTACGAGCTAGGTCCCATAGGGTCAACTTCATTTGAAGTTGACGCAAATTCACTAGTGTTTTGAAATGGACGTGGACCCCAAGTCTCTTCACCGTGATAAATCCAATTATAATAATTTCGTGTAAACCCATTTCGATATAAATGAGACTTTACTTCATTAGGATCTCTATAAGTCTCATTTCGACATCTAGCTTTCGAGCAAGGACACCTAATTTTCCCTTCCCAAATCGAATTCGGATTACTAGTGGCAGCTTCAATAAATCCATTTACACCACTAATAAATTCGGGGCTCATAATCCCATTGACCAATCTTGGCCTATACATCCAACTACGACTTGAATAATTCATGTTATTCGATCTGTTTCAAATGTAAATATTTTTAAAAATTTCGGCAGAGTTTCATCTAAATCTATCGTATCACCAAATATTTAGGTTCCTAGTGCATCCATTTCCGACTCGAGTAAAATTACTCAAGTCGGAACGCACAATCTACAACAAACAAACAACTCATCCCGGCCTCCAACATCGATTTAATTTCACTTATTTCCAACAATTAATTATAAAATTAATTCTCCCAATTAATTAACACATTCATGCATAACAATTAACACACCGTACCAATTAATAATTAACACATATATATACATGCATATATAAAACATATATATATAACAATAATTATATTAACACATTAATTCATAACAATTAACAATTTTTATAACTTTCATCAATTAACAATTAATATTCTTAATTAATCCTAATAAACATTATACATATTTTTCTAACATAATTACAATCCTAACATTACACAACAAAACTATATATATACATTCATATATATATATATATATATATATATATACATATATAATATACATATATAATATAATACAAACATATATATATATATATACAACTTTTAATTTAATCAATAAAAACGCATAAATTTACCGTAGAAATGAACCCCTCGAAGTGTAGAACAGAAATATCCAAAAATTTGTCTCGATCGGTAGCTCCGGCAGCGGCGTTGGCGCGGTGGAACGAAACTCGCTTGTTTTCTTTTTTTGGGGGTGAAGGAGGCTGCAGTACGAAGTTGGGGAAGAAGGAGAGGGTTTTAATTGGGAAATAGGCGAGGGCAATTACGAGGGCCCCACCCCCCTCGCCAATTAGCGAGTGGGGAACCCTCGCCATTTTCCGAGGGCCACAATGCACTCGCCAATGAGCGAGTGCACAACACGCCGTCGCCAAATCCCTCGCCAATTGGCGAGGGCATCTTTTTCCACTCGCTAAATAGCGAGTGTGATTCCGCCCCTCGCCAAATCCCTCGTTATTTATTCCCCTCTTTAAATCCCTCGCCAAATAGCAAGGGTGAAATACCCCTCGCCAATTCCCCTCGTTATTTGAGCATTATTTTGTAGTGTATCTCTTAGATAGATTTTGATTTAGAATTTTAATTTAATGTTAGTTTTGGAGGATTTGAAGACAAAAGGTGATATTACTCTATTTGCAATTCAATTTGGTATTTTCTTAAATTCTCATTTCTATAGCTATTTCACCATGAGTTTGATATTACTTGTTGTTATAGCCATGAGATTCTCTCAAAGAACCATGGGGTAATCCTCAATTGACTTGGGTGTGGATGTTTTGATGAGAATTTAGTGTAATTGTGGATTAATTGCATGATTAGCTTATAATTTGGGTGTTTAGGTTTCTAGGGTTGTACTTTGATGATTCATTTGGTTGATCAACCCTATTAGCAAGCATGTTCGATTATGTTTATTGCAACGAGAGTTGGGTAGCTTGATTGGGAGTGTGAGTGTGAGCTTTGGTCAATTGAATAGAAGTTAATTAGTAATTAGCTAACCCGAGAGGGGGTTAATGGCTAGACCGACAACCTTAGACACTAAACGAGTAGAGGTCGTCTAGGAGTTTGGTGAGAGGGCGTTTCATAAGCATTAGTAACCGTGTTGAAAGTGCTTATGAAACACTATCTTAGGGGCTTATGGTATTTGGTTAGATCCTATAATTGCTAATCAATGCACGATGTTTACCTATGCCTTTCGAGGGGGTTTGCACACATATGTGATAGCCTTTAGCTTGACTCAAATTTGTAGTAAAATCATGTAACTGGTTCACTAGATCACTTAATTGCTCACAAAACGGAAACACCCGAGGCAATACTTTCTCTTGCACTTTCCAACGAAAGTTAGATAGATTGATATTTCTTATTACTAGTTCTCAATACCTTAGTTAATCTAGTTAATATTTTTGTGATTATTCCCGAAAATCCAAACAACATCATTTAGTTACTACAATAGCATGATAACTTGTAACTTTAGGGGCTCATTCTCACTCAATTAAGTCCTTGGACGATAACTACTAGGTCGTATACTTACTCAACTATAACGAACCCATACGCTTGTGGGGATTGTTATTGTTGTGCTAAAAAGTGTGCAAAATACGATCCAAGTCAGTGCATTCAATAGGGAGGGTGCATCTAGTATAGTGTATATTTAATTGAGGGTATTTTAGGTTTTTTACCTATTATTTTATTAATAAAACTGAAAGGGGGAGTGCATCTCTCCGAAATGGAGGTGCATATAGTCAGACCCATTTTATATGAATTAAATAAAGGGATGGGGTATATACCCCTCCAACTTTATTTAATACACACCCCCGATATGCACTCCCCCCTTTATACAGAAAAGATACATGCACTCCCCCAAATTACCTTTTATACCCTCTTCTCTTAAAAATATTTAAGATAAATACACTCCCCCACTAAAGCCCTAATTTTTTCTAAACCCTATTTTTTTCCTTTAATTTCTCCCCCACACTCATTCTTTCTCATCCCTTCTTCATCCGCCCACTGTCGCCGCCGCACATCCGCCCACCGTCACCGCCGCCATCCGTCCACCGTCGCCGCCCTTCATCCATCGTCGTTCGCCGTCGCACGAAGACACAGCAGGTAAGCTTTTTTTTTTCTTTTTTCTCTATTGCACAAGACGTCGGCCTATCTCCAGCTATCTAGCACCGTCGCCGCTCTTCGCCCCACCCCCAAGAAGCGCCGCTCGTCCTCCCCTTCGTCCAGCCTCCGCCGCTCGTCCGCCCCAGGTAAGTCTTTTTTTTTTCTTTTCTGTTGAACTTCTCCCGTCTCCTCTGCTTTTTTTTTTAATTTTCGACAATATTGATTCAACCAAAACCACTCCCAATGACAAAATATTGTCAACGGGAGTGTTTTTTATCGACTCAATATTGTCGATCGAAAAAACTTATTGACCAAAGTGTTTTTGGTCGACAAACCAGAGTCGACCGGAGTGTATTTGGTCGACAAACCAGTGTCGACGGGAGAAATTTTGATCGACTCTAATTTGTTTAAAATAAGATTTTTTTTTAATTTCTAAGTTGTGTTTTTTAATTTCTGAATTTTTATTTGCGGCGGCGGTGGATACCGGAGGTTGGGCGGCGGCTGGTGGGCAGCGACGGCGACGGCTAATACCTCTCAAATAAATTAGGGTTAGGGTTATAATTAGGGTTAGGCTTAGTTTAATTGATGGAGAGTGTATGTATCATTTTGTATTTTATTAAAAGGGCAAAACAGACATTTTACATGAATATTTAATTAATAAAAGTGGAGGGGCGTGTATTAAATAAAGCTGGAGGGGTGTATACCCCATCCCTTAAATAAAAATTAAAACACCAGGCTTCATTTGAAATGATGGATTTAGATATGAATTTTAAATCGACAATCTAAACTCACTCTACTTGTTTAGTTTAAAAAGTAAATGACTGGATTTCAAATACTTAGCATTTTTTTTAGTTAAAATTGTGAGAAATTCAAATATTCACTAAAACCATGTCATTTGAAATTCGTGTATTTTTAAAACATTTCATTTGAAATGTCTACTCAAATCAAATACCTCCATCCGAACACAACCTCAAATTATTTGAAACCACAAAATATAATAATCTCGTCTCAATCAAGAAAAGTCAAAGATTGAAATTGCCAGCAAATTAGGACAAAACTCAAGTGTGATTTGAAAGACGAGGAAATATAGTTTGGGCCTAACGATTTATTTAATTGAGCAAAATACCCAAGTACACATCTTTGATCTATTACATCTCCACCTATTTGGTCAAACGTCAATACACCTCCCCTTATTTTTTAAACATTTAGACTTCATTACCGCTTAACCCACTCCCACGTACTTGCAAATGACAACACACAAATAAAACACTCAAATACACTAAGTTAATATATGTACGTAGAATTCAACTCACAGAGAAAAAAAACACAAGTACAAGTGCTCCATCTCACTAAGCTCGAGTCACTTCTAAGAGCTCAAACACCTGATAAGACGGGTCAGATAAGTGTAGAGGCAAATAGCCAAAGAACTCCCCCCGGTAGCACTCACACACTTTTTTGCTTTGTGAATTGTGAGTACTTATGAGCGTGCAATTTTTTTATGATATTTTTTTATGGTTTTCTTTCGTGAATAACAATGTATCTGTATTTTCGTGTTTCTCTTTGTAAGTCTTTGTAAATGCTCATAGTGAGATGAAACATTTTTCTTTGTAAACTATCTTTTATGTACAGAAACTAACTTGGTGTGTTTGTGTATTTTTTTTTTTTTTTTTTACAACATTACAAGGGATAAAAACAAACTAGCCCTCACAGATGAGAGATTATACTGACCAATCCTTGTAGTATTGAACATATTCATCTTCATTCCAATCCTGAGGAGATGAAGTGATAAAAGAACCTTTCGCTAAGTTATGTGTTATATTGTTTTCTTCTCTTGGAACATGCTTAAAATCTCAAATGAGCTGCTGTTGTAACAAGTTTTTGACCTCGTGCACAAAACCATTCTCCAATGCACGTAATTGTACATGATTCTCAATAGCATTGATGACGTCCATGGAGTCAGTTCGAATTGCATGAATCTTGATATTGCGGCTTTTACATTTTTGTAGTCCAATAGCCAAAGCTTTAAGCTCCGCACCACAGACCGATCCTGGATGCATCATGCGTTGCGCCCCTGCACGAATAACTTTAGAACAAGAATCAAGAACCACCCAACCTGCAGCATAGAAGTTCTTCTCTGTATTAAAGGCTGCATCCGCATACAAAACATAACCATCTTCATCTTCTGCTAGCAATTCCTTTGGCTTCATGATAAAATCTGCATTTGTATTGCCAACCTTCATCATTGTTTGAAAATCATTCCAGTATGATATGGCCCATTGCACATTGAACTTCAATCTATAATCAATCTTTCCATGGTTTTGAGGTTGTTGATGAGTATAGTTACACCTTTCCTTCCAAATGGCCCAAGATACCATGATTACCAAAGCCATGTCTTCTTTTTTCATTTTCTGCACACACCAACAAATAAAGTCCAGGCCATCACCATGAATAGCATTGCAAATATCTGTCCAAAGTCCAACTTCCTTCCATGTTCTTTTAGCAAAACCACATTTACAGATACAATGCATAGTATCTGCCATAAAAGCCCCACAACACAGGCACATCGAGTTTATTGGTACATGATGAGTTGCTAAATTACCTTCGGATGAGATCATGTTTTGTGCAATTTTCCAACAGAAAACCTTCACTTTTGGTGGCACCTTGAGTTTCCAAATTGCATCAAATATCCTTCCCTGCATCTTGGAATTTGATGGCCCTTCCTGAACTCCATCCCTCTCTCTAAGATAGCTTTTTAGAGCCAAAGAGTACCCTGAGGAAACTGAGTACACTCCATTAGATGAGAGAGGCCAAAACAATTGATCAACTTGATTAATTCCAAAAGTTGGAGTGCTCAGAATATGTGCAACTTCATAACCATTAAAAGCTTGCTTGATGAGTTGTTCATTCCACTGTCCATTATCAAGTAAGAATCTGCTCACAGCTGATGCACTAGCCAGTCTCGAAGTAATCATACCTCCTTCAGCTCCATTAACCCACCTATCTTTGAAAATACGGACTCCACTCCCACATCCCACCCACCATCTGGCCCCTTCTTCCAGCAGGTCTCTACTCCATAATAAAGACCTCCAAACAAATGATGGATTTGATCCAATTTCCATCTCAGAAAGATTCAAACCTTTAATATATTTTGCATTGAAAATTCTCCCCAACAAAGAATTTGGCTTCATGATGATCCTCCATAGCTGCTTCGCTAGAAATGCTTTGTTAAATAACATCAGGTTACGAAAACCCAAACCACCTTCAGTTTTTGTCAAACAAAGTTGCATCCATTTATTCCAATGCTTCTTTTTGCCCAAATCATCATCTCCCCACCAAAAACCAGCAATGATCTTCTCCATATCCGTACAGACCGCCACCGGAACTCTAAAACATGACATAGCATAAGAAACCGTTGCTTGAAGAACAACTTTTATCAAAATCTCATTTCCACCTTCTGAGAAAAATTTATGTTTCCAAGATAAAACCTTTTCACGGATTTTATCTGTAAGGTATCCAAATTTCATCCTTTTCGCTTTTGGTATAATTGCAGGGAGTCCCAAATAAAGTTCATGTCCTTGAGAGGACCTTATACCCAGGATACCTTTGGCTTGATCCACATTGGCCTGTCTTGTGTCATTACTGAAGGTGATCGATGATTTATCCCTGTTTACCAACTGACCAGAAGCCTTTTCATACACATAGATACAATTAGCTACTGCCTGAGATTCTCCTTTAGTAGCTTTGAAAAATAGGAGGCTGTCATCCGCAAAGAAGAGGTGGGATATGATAGGTGCACCTCGAGCTATTCTAACTCCAGATATTTGCTTTGTTTCAATAACAGAAGTGATCAATGAAGAAAACGCTTGTGCACATAAAACAAACAGATATGGAGACAAAGGATCACCTTGTCTCAAACCTCTAGTGGGGATGAATTTTTCAGAATATGATCCATTAATCTTAATGGTGTATGACACTGAAGAAACACATTTCCATATGAGATTAATCCATTTGTCAGGAAAACCCATGATCTTGAGGATTGAGATAAGAAAGGGCCACTAAATCCTATCATATGCCTTGCACATATCAAGTTTTAAAGCAGCATATCCCACTTTGCTTTTAGAACACTTTAAAACGTGCATACCCTCATAAGCAACCAATATATTATCAGTTATGATTCTACCTGGCACAAAAGCACTCTGATGAGGGTCGATCAGATCATTCAATACACTTTTCAATCTGTTTGTAACCGTTCTAGCCAAAATCCTATACACAACATTGCATAGACTAATTGGTCTAAACTGTTGTGGCAAAGCTGGACTTTTAACTTTGGGAATTAGAGCAATAACAGTATGATTCATGCTACGAATGTCTCCTTGGCCATTCAAAATATCCAGAATAGCTTTAGAAACATCATCTCCAATGATCTTCCAGTTATGAATATAGAAAGAAGCTGGAAATCCATCCGGACCCGGAGCTTTCCAAGGAGACAGATCCTTAACAGCCTTCAAAACCTCCAATGCAGAAAAAGGAATCCCTAAAGCATTAGAATCCTCCACCGAAAGTTTTGTCTTGATACATTGAGAAGCCCTCCTAATATCATCAACCGTCGGATCACTAGATGTAAAGATTGTTTGGAAATAATCCAAAAAAGTAGAATCAATGTCCTTTGAATATTTCCAATCACCATTCTTGTCCTGAATTTGTCTAATGGTATTTCTCTTATTCCTTTGATTAGCCCTGGAGTGAAAAAACTTTGTATTACGATCTCCTTCTTGCAACCATGCCACCCTTGACCTTTGTTTCCAAAACCATTCCTCCTGAGAGTTAAGATTTGCCAATTCAGCCTCTAACACAGCAATTTTCCCCATATCAGGAACTCTAGCATCATTGTCCAATATATCATTGATCCTTGTTTGAACTTGCTGCACTCTTTGCCTCAAAGTACCCCCTTTTTTCTTAGCCCAACTTTGAAGTATATCTCCACAAGCCTTCATACTATCTTGCAATGCCGAAGAAGAGTTAGGCTTATTCCAGGCCACAGACATCACCCTACCAAAATCTGGTTCTTTCATCCAGTAATTTTCAAACTTGAAAGATGTTCCCTTCCTCTCATGGATTTTACTAACTCTCTAAGCATCAAATTTCATCAAAATCGGTCTATGGTCAGACCCCATAAAGCTTAATGATGATGCCTCACAAAATTCACATAAGTCCAACCAATTCTCATTAGCCAAGAATCTATCAAGTTTCTCTTTAATATAAAAATGCCCCTTTCTACGGTTGTGCCATGTGTATTTTGAGCCCTTCATCTTTATATTCTGAAGTTCATTGTGTATTAAGACATCATGAAACAAAGCAATGTTACTGCTTGGTTTTTGCTTACCCCCACTCTTTTCATGGTTATGAAGAATCTCGTTAAAATCCCCCCCAATCAACCATGAAGATGGAAGATTAGGAATGTAATTTTTGAGTCTTTTTAGTAACTGCCATGAAGCACTTCTTTGTTGAGGGATCGAGTGTCCATAAAATCCGGTGAGACGCCAAATACCAAGGGAATCCTTAATCACACAATCAATATGTCCTAAAGAATAAGACAACACAGAAAGATCACTTTCATTCCAAAAGAGCACAAGGCCACCAGCTAGGCCACAAGATTTAACACAAAAAACATTTGAAAACCCTAATCTGACCCTAAGGGTTTCCGCAAAAGACTGGTTACACTTAGATTCGGAAATAAAGAAATACGAAGGTTGATACATAGAAACTAACACCCTAATCTTACTGAACACACGTGTACTACACAAACCACGTGCGTTCCAACACAAAAGTTTCATTCTTCTCGGCGGGGTTGAGTGACCTCAACCTCCGCATTCAATGGGAACGAAATTTCCCACCCATAAGTCTCCAACATGCTTCTCGCCTTCTTTCTGAAAAAAAGACCATCAATTTCTTGTCGTACCTTCTCCGCCCTGATGAAGTCAGCCAACTCACCAGAATGGTCCCTCCACAATCTCTTCTTCCCTGCTCTCATATCCCCCGGAATTGAAAAGTTGCCTTCATTTTTCTCTGAATTTTCTTGCTCTGAAAGATTTTGCCCAGTTTCCTCACGAAGAGGAACGTAAGGATGTTCCCCTTCATTTATTATCTCTTCATAAGTCAGAAAATCAAAAGCCTTAAAATCTCTTCCCACTTGGTGTATCACTTTTAGACTCTTGCCATTTTCCTTCTCTTTTCCGGATATTGATTCAATAAACATTCTATGTTGACAGCCAGAGGGTATTGTAAAATTAAGTGGATGAAGAAGCATACCTGTACTAGGATCCCTCCTAGCAATTTCTCTCGTTTTTGCTATTTCTCCATCTCCCCTTCTGGTCATTAAGTCCTGAAAAGTGTGCACCGCTTCCCTCTCAGATTGATGAGGTTGAGCTTCCTCATTCAGATTTCAATGTGGCCCCAACACCTCCTGTTCAGCCATTTTCCACAGTTCTTTTACTCCATCATCAATTATTACAGCCTTACTCTTAGCCCTTCTCTTTTTTTCAGACTCAGAAGTTATATTATCTTCAACATTAATGATATTCTTATCTCCATCCATTCTTACCACTTCCACTGTTTGATGAACTACCATATCATTTGGGATGCCCAGATTTATGCCGAGCAGCCTTGATAAATCCTGCATGTCTGCTGAATTGGGCCTCTTAGTTTTGTCCGCCTTCAACCACTCCGGAAAATATTTATGGTTATCCACCCAGTCGTCCTCCTTGTCCTTAGTTTTGCTGCAAGCCCTAGCAGAGTGAGAGAGATGCCCACAAAAGGTGCAAAAATCAGATAGTCTCTCATAACGAAAAAAGATAATAGTGGTGACATCATTAACAGTAAAGTTAGAAAAACGGCATAAAGGGGCTTCCGTATAAAAAAGAATACGGACTCTGAGTGATTCCCCCAAGCCATTTGCCCCTCTTTTGCATTGACTTGCAAAACTTCTCCAAGGATACTACCAACTCGCTCCCCTGTTATTTTTGACATTGCATGTACAGGGAGACCATGGATCTGCACCCAAAAAGGTACACGATCCATTCTAATATTTGAAAAGCACTCCGATCCCGTGAGTGGCTTCAAAACCATAAGAGATCTTCTGAGATTCCATGGTTGCATATCTAGTATCTCTTGCATCTCAGTCTTGTTGCTGAAATCCACCACATACAGGCCATCTCCCACCGAAGAAACAGTGAGAGAAGGACTGACCTTCCAACTGGACAACAACAGTTTCTTCAGCTCGGAGACATTAAAGAATCGCCTGGATACGAACTTTAGAGCCACCGAGGCAATGGGAATGACCAGCTCACTTAGTTGCATAGAGGTGTTAGCAACCTCCTTTTCAGAAATTGTGCACTCACTAAATTTTTTCTGGATTGCCAACGCCATTTTTGGAGTATGAAAAGAACAATCGTATAGAAGAAGGAAGAAAATGAAGAGTTGTGCCTTTCTATCTCTCCACTCCTCCGAATTTATAGGCCAAAATCTAATGGGAAAACCACCAACATTCTTTAAAACCATTGGCCATTCTGAACAAATTTTTTGATGTCGGATTTTATCACCAAGATTACACCCTTCCATTGTAGAACCCAATGCCCCTCGCGTGTGATAATATGAGAGAATACCTACCGTTTTTTCCTTCACTTCCAATACAGAGGCAAGTGTGGGACACTCACCACTCAGAAATTTGCCCATTTGAAATCAATCTAATGATGAGAGAATTTTCCAAAACCAAGAAATCCAAAAGCACTCCAGTTGTTTGGAAAGAGGCAACACTCCAATAAATGCTGAATCCCAAACCCAAGAAAACCAAGAACAAGCCTTCGAATAAGATTAAATGCAGTTACAATCTTAGAAGAAAAATTATAATGGGAAGTAACACCAAAGGAAGAAAATCAATCTTTTCTTTAGAGAGAAAAGACGAAAGTTTTTGCCCACACGAGACTTATTCTTAAATGTGTGTTTGTGTATTTTCTTTGTGAAAACATTTGAAGGTATGTGAGAGTGAGTTGGAAAATGATCGAATATCTACAAAATTCGAATTGTAATTGGGGATGGTGAAAACTATGGAGAAGGTTGGTCTTAAAGTCCATTATTTTATATATTAATTACTATTAATTTATAATATTTTATTATTATTATTTATTTATTTATTAATATTCACTCCATTATTGATTTGTTTTGACCATATTTTTATATTATGTAGTGGCGGAGCTAGGGATATGGGGTACCCCAGTTCCTTTTTTCTTTTTTTAAGTTTTAGGTATAAAATAAAATTCGTATCATATATATATATTTTTTTTTTTACAAACATGTGTCTTTCATTCTCAACTGAACAACTCAAATTAAAGATCCAACAAAAACTAGCAAAAAGAAAGACAAAAATATAGGTTACATTCAACTTTCTAACCGAATCTAGTTCAATTCTCCCCCATTCTCTGCTAATGCTAAAAAGGTATTCAAACTAATTATTTAATTTATATTTTATTTCACTACAAAATAATGCTCAAATAACGAGGGGAATTGGCGAGGGGTATTTCACCCTTGCTATTTGGCGAGGGATTTAAAGAGGGGAATAAATAACGAGGGATTTGGCGAGGGGCGGAATCACACTCGCTATTTAGCGAGTGGAAAAAGATGCCCTCGCCAATTGGCGAGGGATTTGGCGACGGCGTGTTGTGCACTCGCTCATTGGCGAGTGCATTGTGGCCCTCGGAAAATGGCGACGGTTCCCCACTCGCTAATTGGCGAGGGGGGTGGGGCCCTCGTAATTGCCCTCGCCTATTTCCCAATTAAAACCCTCTCCTTCTTCCCCAAATTCGTACAGCCTCCTTCACCCCCAAAAAAAGAAAACAGCCGCGAGTTTCCTTCCACCGCGCCACCGCCGCTGCCGGAGCTACCGATCGAGACAAATTTTTGGATATTTCTGTTCTACACTTCGAGGGGTTCATTTCTACGGTAAATTTATGCGTTTTTATTGATTAAATTAAAAGTTGTATATATATATGTTTGTATTATATTATATATATATATATATATATGAATGTATATAGTTTTGTTGTGTAATGTTAGGATTGTAATTATGTTAGAAAAATATGTATAATGTTTATTAGGATTAATTAAGAATATTAATTGTTAATTGATGAAAGTTATAAAAATTGTTAATTGTTATGAATTAATGTGTTAATATAATTATTGTTATATATATATGTTTTATATATGCATGTATATATATGTGTTAATTATTAATTGGTACGGTGTGTTAATTGTTATGCATGAATGTGTTAATTAATTGGGAGAATTAATTTTATAATTAATTGTTGGAAATAAGTGAAATTAAATCGATGTTGGAGGCCGGGATGAGTTGTTTGTTTGTTGTAGATTGTGCGTTCCGACTTGAGTAATTTTACTCGAGTCGGAAATGGATGCACTAGGAACCTAAATATTTGGTGATACGATAGATTTAGATGAAACTCTGCCGAAATTTTAAAAAATATATATATAAACTATATATATTTACATTTGAAACAGATCGATTAACATGAATTATTCAAGTCGTAGTTGGATGTATAGGCCAAGATTGGTCAATGGGATTATGAGCCCCAAATTTATTAGTGGTGTAAATGGATTTATTGAAGCTGCCACTAGTAATCCGAATTCGATTTGGGAAGGGAAAATTAGGTGTCCTTGCTCGAAAGCTAGATGTCGAAATGAGACTTATAGAGATCCTAATGAAGTGAAGTCTCATTTATATCGAAATGGGTTTACACGAAATTATTATAATTGGATTTATCACGGTGAAGAGAGTTGGGGTCCACGTCCATTTCAAAACACTAGTGAATTTGCGTCAACTTCAAATGAAGTTGACCCTATGGGACCTAGCTCGTACCACACTATGGTAGAAGAATTAATGGGTAACCCAAACATTGATTTTGAAATCAACGCGAAATTAGTGGGTATGGCCCTCGCCAATTCGCGAGTGTGTTTGGCCCTCGCCAATTTGCCCTCGGGATTTGGCGAGGGCACCCTCGCCAATAAATTAGCGAGGAGCAATTAGGCGACGGCGACTGCCCCTCGCCTATGTTGTCGCCAAATTGCTTAGCGAGGGCTTTACCCTCGCCAAAACCCTCTCCATATGGATGGTTTTTTGTAGTGTTTAATTAATACATTTATTCATACTTATAATTTATTTGATTATTGTTTTTAATTTATTTAGGTTTATAACTTATAAGTTATGAATTAGAGTTTATATTATAATAGTTAATTTACTACATTACAACTTAGGCCTTTGTAAAAACTACGTATTTTAAATTAATCTAATTGAAATAGATAGATAGTGATTTGAAACTTTGAAATTTGAAATTTGAATTTTTTTTTTAATTGTAAAATTATATTTTCTAATTTGCTATCTTATAATTACTCATTTACTATCTAATTTAATTAGAAAATAATGAAAGACAAACTTATGATGAAAGATAAAGCGTATATTAAAAAATTCAAGACAACGAAAAAATAATCTGATCTTTAAAATTTTTTGTACCCCAAATTTCAAATTCTGGATCCGCTACAAATATATATTTTTAAATTTATTAAATATATATAACAGGTCACATAGGTTGAAAACATATAAATTACAATTAAAATTTAAATATTAATAGGATCAAAATTAAAACATGATAAAGTTAAAAGATTAAAAAAAAACTTTTTCCCCTTCAAATAAATGAAGAGAAAAGATGTGAGTTGTAAAAGGAAAATATATAAGTCTACTCCGCTCAGATAAATTTCATTCTAGAGTAGCACTTATTAGAACGGAAAAAGGGGATAAAATATAAACAAAAATAAACTAGGGCAAATACAGTGCCAAGAACGGATAAAGGAGCCACCGGAAAACTCCGCCGATCGCCGCACGTCCTTTGACGCCTCAGGTTCCTTGTTCAATTTCTTCCCCTTGCTCTACTGAAGTAATGAATTCCAGTCTGAGTAAATAAATGTCGTTATCGCATCTGTGTGTCGTAATTCGTCGAAAACCTAATATGTGAAGTTAGGTGAATTGTTTATGCTTGTTTTCGGCTTGGTCATCTCTTTGCTGTTTCGTTTGATTATATCTTTGGTAGGTTCAGTTGAATTTTGAAGCTGTGAACATGGTGCCCCAATTTAGTGTAGGGATGGCAATGGACGAGTCCAAACCTGTGACGGGTCCATATCCGGACCCGGATCGAACTCGCCCCGCATGGGCCGGGTCTGGGTCTGACCTGGTTAAGCAAGAAAAGAATGGGATGGTTTTTGACAATATTTAATATATACGTGTATTAATAAATTTATATGTTTGTGCACATGTAGTGTTTTTTTTTTAGTATGGGATGAATATGAAATGTTATTTTAAACAATTAAATA
Source organism: Galeopsis tetrahit (assembly GCA_963675135.1). Classification (NCBI taxonomy): domain Eukaryota; kingdom Viridiplantae; phylum Streptophyta; class Magnoliopsida; order Lamiales; family Lamiaceae; genus Galeopsis; species Galeopsis tetrahit. The sequence goes on along the minus strand of OY776122.1, from coordinate 61,458,283 downwards.
TTTAATTTGAATTATTTAATATCAAAATAAAGATATTGTTTATATTAAAATTAACTTAAAAATAATTAAAAAATTGTGCTGGGCGCGTAGAACCGGCCGGGTCTGAGAACTTTCTGGCAGGGCAGGTCCTAGGACAGGGCAAACCTGTTCCAGACCTGCCCCGTTACCATCTCTAATGTTTTGTGGGTGTGTTCTATATTTCTTTGGTTGGCGCTCTATCTGGTTTGTTCTACCTTCTTTCCCTGGTTAAGGTTATATAATCAATATACAGATTTTCTGGGATTACATCTTTAATTGTTGATGAATTTCTTTAGAAATCTGAGGACCTAGGTGCTTGCAGTTTTAGTGATTTTATGTCATGTGCACTATTTATTGGTTTCTCACAGGTCAGATATTTTGAATTCATTGTTTATCTCATGAAAAATAAGAAATTTTACTATGGATTGTTGATAAGATCATTATTTGCTTTTTTTTTTTTTTTTTCCATCATATTATTTGAAGTAGATGCATTTGGACAAGTAAACCATCTCTGCTTAAGTAAGTCATTGATGTTCTGTTTTTCCTTTTCCTGGATACCCGATATACATTCTGCTGTGCTTGAGAACTTTCTACCACTCTTTTTTTAGAAATAATGTTTAGTTTCACAATTTATTTAAGGTGGAGATACATTTTGTCGGTGCAGTCTTATTAAATGGATCCGGTGAATGGTGAGCAATTAGATTATGGAGCTATACCTGCACTTGCGGAGGAAGAAATTGGTGATGATGATGAATATGATGATCTCTACAATGATGTTAATGTTGGAGGGGGCTTCCTGCAGATGCAGCGCTCAGAGGCACAAATGCCTTCTGGTGTTGGAAATAATGGATTCCAAGATTCAAAAGCTAATATTCCTGGGGCCAGAGTGGAATCAATTGCCTCACAACAGGTTAACGATGCCGGAGTTGCTAATGAAGGGGTATATCTTCCACCACAGGTCCAATTTTCTGATCAAAAGACTGGCTTGCCAGCTGCTGGTGCACCTACACAATCTGTGGATGCATCTGTGCCCCATAATTCTGAGGCAGGGCACATGGGATACCAAGGATCAGTATCTGTGCCCAATAAGAGTGCTGCTGATCAGATGAACAAGCCAGAAAAGATTGTCGGTGAACCAGTACCTTCAGTAAATCCTTACATAGGCAGCTCAAAAAGTGTTCCTCAGACTCCAACAAACCTGATGGACCCTAGGGTAAATGCCAATTCAAATCACACAGCAGATGATGATTACATGATAAGGCTTCATGTGGGAAATGGAAATACGATGCTCTTTGTAGGAGAGCTGCATTGGTGGACAACAGATGCTGAGCTTGAGAGCGTGATCAGTCAGTATGGAAAAGTCAAGGAGATTAAATTTTTTGATGAAAGGGCTAGTGGTAAATCCAAAGGCTATTGCCAAGTTGAATTTTATGATCCTGCTGCTGCTGCAGCATGCAAGGAAGGCTTGCATGGTCATGTTTTTAATGGGCGAGCTTGTGTGGTAGCATTTGCCACCCCACAGACCATAAAGCAGATGGGTGCTTCTTACACAAACAAGAACCAAAACCAGGCACAATCCCAACTGCCAGGAAGGAATCCCGTGTACGATGGAGCAGGAAGAGGCAATGGAGCAAATTTTCCTAGTGGAGATGGGGGGAGGAGTTATGGACGAGGTGGGTGGGGAAGAGGAGGAAACCAAGTCCCTAACAAGGGCCCTGGGCCTGGACCTATCAGAGGAAGAGGGGGAATGGGGAACAAGCATATGATGGGGAATGCACCTGGTACTGGTGGAGGAGCATATGGACAAGGCCCTGTTGGTCCGGGTTTTGGTGGGCCTCCTGGTATGATGCATCCTCAGGGCATGATGGGTCCTGGTTTTGACCTAGCTTTTATGGGTCGAGGAGGTGGTTATGGAGGTTTCTCGGGTCCTGCTTTCCCAGGAATGCTCCCGCCATATCCACCTGTTAACTCAATGGGGCTTCCTGGAGTAGCTCCTCATGTCAACCCTGCCTTTTTTGGTCGCGGGATGGCTCCAAATGGGATGGGTGTGATGGGTACTGCAGGGATGGATGGACACCATTCAGGAATGTGGGGTGACAATAACATGGGTGGTTGGGGAGGGGAAGAACATGGCAGAGGGACCAGAGAGTCTAGCTATGGTGGTGATGATAATGCTTCCGAATATGGGCATGGAGAGGCAAGTCAGGAGAAAGGTGTAAGGTCTAATTCTGCTTCACGAGAAAAGGAAAGAAATTCTGAGCGTGACTTATCCAGTAACCCTGAGAAGAGGGAAAAGAGGCATCGGGAAGAGAGGGATCATGATAGGGACCGATATGATAGGGACTATAAACATCGGGAAGAGAAAGATCGTTACCGGGACTATCGCCACAAAGATCGTGACACGGGTTATGATGATGACTGGGATAGGGGGCAGTCTTCAAGATCCCATAGCAGAATGCGTGCAGGGCCAGGAGATGATCACAGATCTCGATCTAGGGATGCTGATTATGGAAAACGAAGACGCATGCCATCTGAGTGATGTGATTGAGAACATGTCTCATGGTGTCCCAAAAGTCACCTCCACTGATTTGCATCATCAGTCTTAAATAAACTGATGGATTGCCTGCTGTTTTCATGAGTGGGTGTCACACACTGTGTGGCCTTTGACTTCGAAGAAAAGTAAGTATCTTTTAGTAGACGTTTCTGGGAAGAACTATTTTTATTTTGCTTCAAGTGTGCTGCAACATTAGTTATTTGTGTTATTAAACTTCAGTACCATAAGTAGTAGCATACTGTTTTCAATATGCTTAATGCAGTGACTTATATGATTTGTGTCTCTCCAACTCATTTTTATCTATAAAGTTGCCTCCTTCCTATACATATGAGTTATCACTTTGTGGTTTTTGTTTCTTACACGTTAAACCCTTACCATATTCAAACCGTGCAGCTTATTTTGTGCTTGGTCTCAAACACTTGAAACATGCAAGTAAATGAAAAAAGGGATAGTATTGAGTTCTGCCTTGAGTGTAACTTGTTTTGGCACTTCTTTATTCATGTTAAATTGCTAAAACCTTTTTTATCTGGATTAGATCCACGATCATGGGTCATATAATTCAACACAGGTCTATCTTCTGAAAAGCCAACTAGATGATAGAGTAGGAATTTTTGAATTTATCAGTAAGATTGCTCTAACACTGGAGTTGTTTATTATAATTGTATGCTCTTGTTTGGTATGTGCTCCCCCTGTTCCATGACTAATTGAAATGGTTTTTGTGGTCTTCTTATTATTGACATTGCAATTTCCCCCCCTTTGCTTATTATACTCAGGAGCAGAGAACTATAATTGGTGCTTTCTTGGAAATCCTGTGGAAAATAATCCCTTTTTTAGCTGTGACTGATACTCCATGTAGTAGGTTTCACATGTGTAATAATTTCACTCGATGTTTGTAATTAGGTTGTACAATTATAAGTGTATCTTGGAAATGTTTTGCACTTGAGTCATTTGTAATAGAGGGGTTGTTTCTAGATGCAGCGGTCTGCATTGTAAGCTAAATTTGCTGTAAAATTTTGTTAGCTCTTTCGTGTAAACCTACACATGTTAAATTAGGAGTCCCTTTGTTAGATATAAGTGCAAGCAGGTAAGGGGATCTTTGTTTATTCTAAAATGTGTAAGCCCATCAGTTTTGCGATGAGATGTATGGTGGATCGCTTTGTAACTCGGGAGTTTGTATTTTGGCTGTACAAATTGTAAGTGCATCTTGGAAATGTTGTGCATTGAATCATTTGTAATAGAGGGGTCATTTTTTAATGCAGCGGTCTGCATTGTAAGCTAAATTTGTTGTATAATTTTGTAAATTTTGTTAGCTCTTTAATGTAAAAAGCTGCAAGTGTTAAATTAAAATTGCTCGGTGAGCAGATTGGAGAATCTTTGTTTATCCTAAAATGTATTTAGCTGTATGCTTCTGGCCTAGTGCAATGTACTCTTGCATACAGTGTAAGCTCATCAGTGTATTGTGGATGGCTTTGTAAGTGCATCTTCGAAATGTTGTGCATTGTAAGTTAAAATTTCTGTAATTTTTTTAATAGAGGGGTCGTTTTTTGATACAGCGTTCTGCATCGTAAGTTAAGTTAAAATTTCTGTAATTTTTTTATAGCTTTTTCATGCAAACCTTCATGTGTTAAATTAGATATAAGATACTTAGATGCGAGCAGGTGAGGGAATCTTTGTTTATTCTAAAATGTATTTAGCTGTATGTATGTATGTCTCTGGTCGAATGCAATGTGATCTTGCACACTAAGTCCATCTGTGGTTACTGATTACATGTATTCTGGATCGATTTTGTAACTCAGGGGCTTTTGTTTGGGTAGTAGGGTGTAACACATGCAATATTCCAATGTATGCATGTTTATTATCGCATGCGTGAAAATCGATTATTTTGAAATTTTAAAATTTTGAGATCCTGATTTTTTTTTGAGTAGATGATGATTAGATTTTATATCAAATTAAAAGTGCTTGTTTTGGAAAGCACACTCTTTGTATATACGAGTATTAAAATACTATGTCCATTTATAAATTTTCTATTTTGTTATTTTGGTACGGTCACTTGACTTAATTTCAATACCTAAAGTTACTCAACTATGCTTAGATATTTTGTCTTCCATTTTGTTGTTTTCTCTCTCTCTTTTTTTTTTCTCCTTTTTTCTGGATACAAAATTAGAAATGTGTACACATCTCTATCAAATGGGCCAGCTGCAGATCAGTTAAACGGGCTAAAAGAGGACGGTTACCCAAATATTTGGAGACTAGTGGGCCGGCCCATATCACTATGTAAAAATTATAAAATTGATAAATTTTTGTATATAATGGAATATTTGTATAAAATTGAATTTTAAATTATTTAAATATAATTTTAATTCACCGAACTAAAATCAAGTTAAAATTGTAATATCACTATGTAAAAATTATAAAATTGATAAATTTTTGTATATAATGGAATATTTGTATAAAATTGAATTTTAAATTATTTAAATATAATTTTAATTCACCGAACTAAAATCAAGTTAAAATTGTAGATTAATTGCAAGTGTGACTCCCCCTAAAATATTACAATGCGCAACAAAACATGCACATGAACAACAACATTTCAATTATTGTTTCTCGATACACATTAATTATCTCCTAAGTAATATCAACATTGTAACTAAACTTTATAAATTTTAAAGCATAATTTACCTTTTATCTAAATTATCAAACAACCAATAAAAATGATATATAGTTAATATAGATTAACATGAACGGAATGCAATTATATTCTCCATATTCATATTTGTTGTTACCTATTTGGGCACTCAAATCGAATGAAACCCACAAATTATTGAATATGCATCATTAATTTTTTTTAATAATTAAAATTTAAATAAGAAATGTAAGAATATAGGGGAATGTTTGAAAACAATGGTTTGGGTAAAGTGGACTATGGATTATGAAGACGGCCCAATTGAAAATGGGCTATCCATGTCATGAAAAGTAGAATATTACGGCATTGCCACTACGTGTGTACTAGGGCAAGGTTTCATTTCTCAAATCTTCCAGAAAAAGCTTAAATCACTCTTCTTCCCTCCACTCCTCATAAATTATATTCAAGTTGAATCCGTTAACAGATCCGATCTGTTCGTCGGAGTCCCAAAATGGCGTTGGCCTTCGATGAATATGGTCGGCCCTTCATTATACTCAGGGAGCAGGAGCAGAAAACTAGAGTCCGCGGCCTCGAGGCGCAGAAGGCCAATATCGCCGCCGGAAAGGCCGTCGCTCGGATTCTCCGAACTTCCTTAGGCCCAAAAGGCATGGATAAGATACTCCAGAGCCCTGACGGCGACGTCACCATAAGTAACTTCCTCACTTTTTGCTTCTCATTTTGTTCATTGTTTATACATCATGGTATGTTTTGGTTGAATCCTTGAGGTTTCATTGTTAGGTATGGTTTTGTGTTTATATAGGGAGTACTGAGTAGTGACGATGTGTTCAAATACATGCTGTTATATTTGTCGTAGATGTATGGGGTGTGATATATAAAGATCTCTTATTTTTGGTTGTTTTCGTATCAGCAAATGATGGTGCCACAATTTTGGAGCAGATGGATGTTGACAATCAAATTGCTAAGCTCATGGTTGAATTGTCACAGAGTCAAGACTATGAGATTGGTGATGGAACAACGGGAGTTGTTGTTATGGCCGGTGCACTTCTAGAACAAGCTCAGAAGCTATTGGAACGTGGAATTCATCCAATTCGAATTGCTGAAGGATATGAAATGGCTTCAAGGATTGCCTTTGAACATTTGGAGCGTATATCCACTAAATTTGAATATAGTGCCACAAATATAGAGCCTTTAATCCAGACGTGTATGACAACTTTGTCCTCCAAGATGTGAGTATTGTTTCTTATTTTGATTTGCTATTGTTTTATACACATGTGACAGAACAAGAACGGGAACACCTGATCTTTGTGCGATATTTGCACACTAGTTTGTTTTCCACTTTAGACTGATTGTTCCAAACTCCAAAGAAATGTTTATAGTTCAATTCCAGATTGCTGTCACATCTTTTCAATGTTATTCCAGCTGTGGATCATAAGACTATTTTTGCTGAAATCCATCCATGTTCGAATCTGATATTTTTTCATTTTTTGTTATAATTAGCGTGAAATGAATTTTGATTGTTAAATGAACTTTTGAGATGTTAGGGCAGTTCTCTCATTGGTTACTTATTTGGGTGTGTAATTATGGTTGATCACGATGAGTTAGAATCTCAAAGGACGAAGGTTTTTTATTTAATATTTGCTGTTATCTTGTAGTACTCTTTACTTATTTTTGTTTTATCAATTGGGGTGTGCAGTGTGAATAGGTGTAAACGCATGTTGGCAGAGATTGCAGTCAAAGCAGTGCTTGCTGTTGCAGATTTAGAGAGAAAGGACGTTAATCTGGACTTGATCAAAGTAGAGGGGAAAGTAGGTGGAAAGCTTGAGGATACTGAATTAATATACGGTATTGTTGTAGACAAAGATATGAGTCATCCACAGATGACCAAACAAATTGAGGATGCGAAGATTGCCATTTTAACTTGCCCCTTTGAGCCCCCGAAGCCAAAGACTAAACATAAGGTTGACATTGATAGTGTGGAAAAATTCCAAACTTTACGTAAACAAGAGCAAAAGTACTTTGATGACATGGTTCAACAGTGCAAGGTAATCTACTTTAGTTAGGTTTATGTTTGGTTTTAGTATCATTTTGGAATTCTTTTTATTGTGTTCTGTTTGAATCTTGCCTAAATTTTGTAAAACTGGAAGTTTTTACATCCATATCATGTGGGTTTTGAAGGGAGGGTGGTTTGCACTCTATGCTTGTCTATATGCTTCATCTTTGATTGAATTAAAAGCCTTGGTGTAATTTTAAAGGCTCACTGGATTGCAGGATGCTGGAGCTACATTGGTGATCTGCCAGTGGGGTTTTGACGATGAAGCGAACCACTTGCTAATGAATAGAAACTTGCCTGCTGTCCGATGGGTTGGTGGTGTGGAGTTAGAGCTCATAGCCATAGCCACAGGTTTTTTGGCAATCCTTCAGTTCCATGATTCTATTTTATTCATGTGTTATTTCATGGTGTTTAGAATTCTTATTACCTCCGCTTCTCAATTTGGTATTAGGTGGTAGAATTGTACCAAGGTTTCAGGAGTTGACACCAGAAAAATTGGGCAAGGTAAGCTTCAATCTTATGATCTTTATACATTTACTTCTTCATACCACAATGTAATGCTTTTTTTTATATCGTACCAATGCTACCATATGTACTGAATTAATTATGGTTTACACATGGCAGGCTGGTTTGGTTCGAGAAAAAGCTTTTGGCACTACTAAAGATCGAATGATATACATTGAGCACTGTGCAAATTCAAAGGCAGTAACCATATTTATACGTGGTGGTGCGTCAATACTTTCCACTTCCTAGCTTTTATTTGTAACCATTTTATGCCTTCATTTGCTGAAGCTACTTCTGACTACTAGTTCTTAGCTGTGTATATTCCGGTATACTTTGATGCTCTTCTATAATGTTCCTTCAGAAGCTTCAATTCTGGACGTTGACCACCCGCAATCCAATTCCCCCTTGTTTCCAGCAACATGGTGTAGATTGATATGACTATTTCAGTTGTGTCTTATGTGGCATCTGTGTCTTTTTTAGAGTATCAACTCCATTTTCAGATTAAATACTAGAACAAGTTCCCAAATGGCAATTTCTGAAATAAGTGCTACACAATAATGTATAGGAATTAACTAGTTTCAACTCAGCCTTGATATGTTCTTGTATTTTACTGTCCTTTAGGTAACAAGATGATGATTGAGGAAACAAAGCGCAGTCTTCATGACGCCTTATGCGTTGCTCGGAATCTTATTCGTAACAATTCCATAGTATATGGTGGTGGCTCAGCTGAAATGTCTTGCTCAATTGCTGTGGAAGCAGCTTCTGATAAGAATCCTGGAGTTGAGCAGGTGATAGTCTGGACTTTTACCCTTTATGTTTAAGTTTCTATTTTTGGAAGGTAAATTTGACATTCTTTTGATATTTGCAGTATGCTATTCGGGCATTTGCTGATGCATTAGATTCTATCCCAATGGCGCTGGCAGAAAATAGTGGTCTCCAACCTATAGAAACTTTATCTGTTGTCAAATCACAACAAATTAAGGTAATTTTGACATTTCCCCTTATTTTATTTTGTTTTTCAGTTTCATTTCTTATTTTTGCATCTCAAAGGCTCGAAGTAACCTTTGCTCAATATAACTCAATTAAAAAAGGGAAATGAGAAGTCGACATAACATGCTGTGGAAATAAAGTACATATGTAAATGAAAACAGGTCTTTTTATCTCTTTATGTAGTTTTGTGCCAGATGTGTTTGCCAGTAATTTTGGTTGTTTTTTGGTTGAAAAGATATAATGATTTTCATGTGCAGGAGAATTTCCACTACTATGGTATCGACTGCAATGATGTTGGCACAAACAACATGAAGGAACAAAATGTTTTCGAGACTTTGATCGGGAAACAGCAGCAGATTCTGCTCGCTACTCAAGTTGTTAAGATGATTCTGAAAATTGATGATGTCATTTCGCCTTCAGAATTTTGATCTCAAGGTGCTTTATGCAAGATTTTGCTTAGTGTGAACATGTTTTAGTGCTGAATTGTCGACTGGTAGTTATTTAAGCCAGTAGGATACTTTGATTGGTCTGGTTTTTTCCATAGTCATTTTGTTTTGTTACAATTTCTACAATTATCGATGGATTGATCTTTCGACCTTGTTATGTTATTTTAGACATGGTTGCACTTCTTTCTCATTTATGTTGGGCTCTTTTGTTTCTGCCTCCTATTGATCTTGTATTTGGTTGAGTTTTTTGTATTCTTATGTCGGCATTCTTTGCTTTTCAATGCACTCCTGTTGAAACTTGAGCTTTAGCCCTTGAACTTTTATTTTCATTAACATTAAGCGTTGCATCGATTATAGCTGGTAAATAAATATTCTACCAACCATAAATAAAATTAAAATAAATGTTAAGGCTGTCGCTTGATATTTGTAATTTGTCATGTTTTTGTTCCTCAAGCGAATAGATTCATTGGACAATGACATCATCCGATTATTGCTCATTAAGTTCTAATGCTCTCCGACTTGACAGTGTACATGAATATCAACTATTCAATCTCGATTTGTGATTAGCTATACTTTAAATAAACTAACTCAAACATTAAATTTTACCCCTCCATAATATTTTAAACAAGTATAAACACCGACGTGACTTTCATAAACATCTATATATATATATATGTGATAAGACATAATGATGGCGTATCATTCAGAACTGGTCTCCTTAAAAAACATGAGTTACTTATATTCAATCTAGTTCAGAACTGAACTAGAGGAGACACCTTTAGGATCTGAATCAAACCTGAAGATGGGATTTCGGTGGGAAACCCTTGGGATTTCAGTTCTGGAATCTCTCTTATCTGAATCAGATGATGGGACATAATGATGTCGTATCATTGAGAGCTAACTTCTCCAAATGATAGGATCATCAAGAGTTGCTTTAGTTAAGGTCTGATCTCATAAGATAAGATATTAAGATTTGAATCAGAACTGACTTTCCTTTCGGAAGGCTGACTTATCGAACCTCAATTCTAAAATCTCTCTCATCTAATTTTATCTAATAAAGCTCATATTGACAGCTCATCCAAATGGTCCCCTTGTACTATTATACCGTTGCTGCAACTAAACAAAACATCTCCTGAAAAAAATATACCACCTCCATAAAAATTAATAACCGAATGTCAGCACAGTACGACGACGTGGCGTGGCCCCCAAAAGGCAAACCCTAGATTTAGCAATTACGATATTACCCTCAAACTATGAAGGTATAAAAGCTCATTCTTACCATTTGTAAAGGTTAAGTTATTCTTTCTACACATATAACTTTCTCTCTCTCTTTCTAAGATGATCACTGTTTATTGTTACCTTCTTGATTCCAACTGACTTGAGCGTCGGAGGGCCGTCGCCGGAGCCCCCTCCGGCCCGGTTTTGTTGCAGGTCATCCAGTTCCAGAGTCATCTACCCCTCATTGTTCATTTGGAGGGATTTCTCAAGGGATTAAGCCAAGTTTGCCCTATTCTTACTCATTCATGTTGCGTTTCACTTCTGAGCACAACTATGTTTCATCAATATATATACTCCCTCCGTCCACTAAAATTAAAAGTGTGCTCACTTGTTTTTTTTAGGTCCACAAAAAACACGTTTATTTTATTTAAATAGCTTATTTTTGAATATTTTTTTACTTTAATAACAAGATTGACTATCTACCAAATATATTATTTACTCGTTATTTTAAATATATTCTTTATAAATAAAATATGATTTTTTAAAAACATGTATAAAAAAAAGTGAACACACTTTTAGTTTGGTGGACAGAGAGAATATATAATAATAGGACAATAGCCGTCAATTCTATTTTTCCATCCAAAATAAGTTAATAGAAATATTATTTAGACACTCAAGTGCAGCAAAAAAGCTGCCCAAATTTTGCATGCTTCACATTTTTCTATGAAGGTTTATTATAATATTATGTTTATGAACTACAAATTGTGAATTATTTTTTTAACATTAAATAATTTATCAGTTTGAGAGTACATAGCCGTAGCACCGTCCAATTTTTTATTTTATTTTTCCATTTCAAAATTAAATTTAATATTTTATAATAAGAGTAATACACTGTAGAATTTTTCATGTAACCACATACGGTACCGGTATACCGTACCGTAACTTACTTGCATAATATTACTGTAATACTTAAATTATTTAGAATTTTTATTCATATAGTATATAAAAAAGCTAAAATAAATGAGTTACCTTCATATTGAAAAATGTAAGTTGAAAAATGAATATGTAATTACTATTTCTATTGAAATAAAAAAATAAAACTTTTAATACTTGAAAAAATATAATTTAAAAAAACATATAGATAGAGGGAAACTTTTAATACTTGAAAAAATATAATTTAAAAAAACATATAGATAGAGGGAAACTCAGTGATATATATATATATATATATATATATATATATATATATATATGATTAATTCTAAATAAATACACCACCTTTAATCTCATTATCAATTTAATCACGACCTTTACAATTATGGTAAAAAATTCCAATCTTTTATCGTGTTGCAATTAGATACATATTTTTTTTTCTCCGGCCAACAATTGATGATGTGGCTTGTCGAAGCTTACCACGTCAGATTACACATTTTCTTCTTCTTCTTCTGCATTATTCTCACTTCTGAAACTCAATATCAATTCTTCTTTTCTAACCCTAAAAATCTAAATCATAAGGATAAAACCCTAACATTAAAAATTGTTAAAAAATTTTTTTTTTTTTTTTTTGTCAAGAATCCAAAAAATAATAATTCTAGATACATTCAAGCATATTTAACCCTTGAATGGTAAAAGGATATGGCCCGATGGGGAACCAATCAAATTGCCCCTTACAAGAAAATGCTTGGAAAGGCACAAAAGAGGAAGAGATGTCCTGAGGAAAATCTAGAAATTCTACAAAATTGACAAGACATGGGATACAAATGACTTGCTCAGTATGTAATGTAGTGGGATACAAAATTCTACCAAAGGTTGTCTCGTGCAAAGGACCCAAACTTCAAAAGACCAGAGAAATTGCATACATAGTGATTTAAAATGTCATGTTATATGTTTGTTATGTTTGAAGAAAAATGGCAAACCAAGGCATGAGTGTATTGATTTGCAAAGCCTCTTGAATTTGAGAAACTGAGAAGACGCACTACAACAAAATGCATTTCTTGTAACGAATTTATTTGTAACCAACTCTAAATTGGTTACAAAAAATTGACTTATTGTAACAAAATTATACTTTCGTTACAAATATTCATATTTTAAATAACCATAAGTAGTTGTCGTTACAAATAGCAAAAAGTTGGTTACGAATAATAAATAACTTATTATTTTATTTTATTCACACATTTTTTAAAACATATGAAAATTAAAATTAATTTCCCTTCATATCATATAAATGTCTTTTTATTTTAGTATTTGGAGTTTAGAATATATTTTTTAGCAGCCCAAAAATGATTTCATAAATGATTTTGAGAAAAACGCTCCTGTTACTCCAAAAATTATTTTAGAAACGCGCGTAGTAAAAAATTGATTTAACAGAGGCGGGCAGATGAAGAGGGAAACCAAAATCCCTAACCCTAAACCTCAAATCTTAAAAGCAAATTAAAAAACGATCATCCCTAATCCTTAAATTCCTAATTCACAAAGCTTAAATTCCACAACCCTTTTCTATCGTTATGCCTTGTGCCGATCAATTCCACCTACTGCAGCCCTCTTCGGTGGCCCACCCTTTGTCGACGTCGGCCTATTGCAAAAGCCCTGCCCGATAAATCGCAGCTGATTTCAATTCACACACTCTGCCGGAGCCGGACTCCGTTGGTGCGTAGTGCCGCGTTGAGATCGATTTTCTTTTATGCTGCCGTGACTCACTCTGTTGCGAAGCCCTTCCATAAAATCCTGATTTTGGACGATTCTCAGCGCCTATTATGCTGCCACGGCCTACGCTGTTGCGATCTTAGGTAACTCCTCCCTTAGATCTCTTTAGTCAACTATAATTTGTTTGGGTTTCATATTAGTTCTAACATTCTGTATACACACTCACCCATGTCCATATTTCCATATTTGTCTATCTCGCCTTTTTCCCCATGCCTGCTACTTCTCTTAGGTAAGTATTAATTTGCTGAATAAATTCAATGTTATTGCTGATTTCAAATTTTGAATCTTATTGAATTTATGTTTATGCAAACAGAGTAATTTTGATTTGTGAGCATGTGATCATATATTTTTTTAATTCTGAACTTGGTTCGGATTTTGGGGTTTGTCCCTGTGTACCAGATTTTGAGTTCATGATAAACTTAATTAATGAGCGTACAAGGTTCATGTATTGGTTACTACACTTTGTTTGTGTATTGTTGTAGTTAATAATTATATTATGTTTGTTAAATTATTGATCTAAGCTTTATGAATTAATAGCTAATAGTTGATATTAATATTGATGGGGGAATATGGGGAGTGGGTTTGTGTCTTGTTTATGGGGGAATATTGGAAGAAAACTAATGAAGATTAGAACTAAATATTGGTCTTGTTTATGGGTGGGAGTAATGTGGGGCATTTGGAAATGTAGAAATAGAGTTATTTTTAACAGTCAAATTATTTTTTCGGAGGAGTGTTTTGATCTATGTAGTGTTAGAATGTGGAAATGGCTAAATTATAGGAGAGAGAATAATTATGAAATGGCTAAATTACACTGAACAGTAGTGTGTCTTGGTGGATGGTGTTGAGTATTTGAGCTTTTGCTTTAGGGTGATGTAATTTTGCTTTTGTTTGTTCAGTGTATGGGTTGAGTACCTCTTGTACTCTCTCTTAATATTATTTGGTTGGTTCCAGAAAAAAAAAAAAATCATTTCATTGTTAGACAATGACTACAATAAATCTGCTATTTATCGAGAGAAAGTTGGATTACAATGAAAATAAGATAGACCTTATTTAATAGATGGTTGTGGTGATAGTAAAAGAAACGTGAGTAGAAAATATTATAATGGTTGAAATTTGTGGGAAATATTGATATTAAAGCCCTGTATTATGGCTTGGGTCTTTTAAGGTCGCTGCATTTTGAAATATTGTTAAATTTAGATTGTTTGAACTTGAGAACTATTAACTTAACCATGTGCTTTTTCAGTTATGTTCATCAAAGAAGTTTGTACTTTGCTATAGCCATAGAGCAGCCTATCTCGACTTCAAGTGTTGATAATCTGTCATCAGAACTTCAACCAATTAGAACAACAGGTAAATGTCTTTTGGTTCAGCTTGCATTCATATATATCCAATTCAGTTGTAGGATATTTATCATCATATTTTAAGTGTAAATAGTTTTCGTTTTGGCTTTTTTATTTGCTTGACTGATACCCAAACAAGTGGAACTAACATCTTAGATCCAATTTTGTTGTGAAGATATACAAATTGTTGTAATAATTCAAAAGTGTTAGGTTTTTCGAGATACGAACATCATGCTAGTATATGCATTTGTACTTCTTAGCTAGGTCCCAAATACTGTATAGCATGGGAATAAATATGATCTTGTTGTAATGCAGTTATAATCGAATTTCTCGTAAGCCTACCTTTAGTTGATTTCTCCAAAATATGCTCAATTATCACAGGTGCAACATACTACTCTATATATCATAACTTTAATGGGTTCTTGTTTTTATTTCTTTTTTCTCTGGAATTTCTATTGTCCCCAGAATCACATTGACATAAGAGTAACCAAGGAACTCTATTGATTTGCTTTGTTAAAGATATGGATAAATTTCTATTTTTTGCCTCTCATGTGAAACTTGTTGTCAATTCGTATAAATGGCTATCAGTTATAATATTTCTACTTTGAAAGAATTATTGTATCTACTTGTGGTTTGAGTAAGGGTGAGGGTGCTTCTATAATTAAGCCCATCTTTCATTTTAATTTACACTAGTAGTAGATACTTACGGAATCATGAATATGATTGTCAAAGTTTTCTAAATGGGTTCTCATTAAATATTTATGCTTGCTTGTTCAGGTTGTGATCCATTAAAGAAGGATGCAAGGTTTGTTCCAGGTTGTTGTGTATATTTTGGAGTATAATGAAGTTTCATTTTGATCGTAGGGAAGAAGACTAATCAAGACTTCAAGTATATAACTTTTTTTTGGCAGTTAGCTACTTCGAAGTTCGAAGAATCCAAATACATTTTTGAATACTTGTTTAGAATGTTTTTATACATATTTTGTTTATGAATCAATTGATTTTTTTTTAAGTGTATGTATGTTATCTTTGTTGATTGATTTCATTTGGAGAATTGTAATTTTCTTGAAATAAAATTATTGCATTATGGCATTTTATTTTTTTGATTTCTCATATATCAGTATATAATATAATTTAAAAATGAACAATGAATTATTTATTATTGAAATAAGCTGAGCTAGAAAATGTAACAAAAAAGTAGTAAAATCAAATATTTTAATACTAAATATATGATTTTGTATAACTTATTTGTAACGAAACTAATATTTTGAACAAAATTTATAACATTTTGTAACGAAACTTTTGTTACATCAACTAAGCCTTTTGTAACTAAAAGAAGTGTCGTTACAATTGTATTGGTAACGAAACATGATTTTTTTTTGTTACAAAAACTTTTTGCAACGAGCTTTTAAAGACCAACTTTTGTAACGAATTGTTTAGTTACAAAAGTTTTTTGTAACCAAAAAAGGACTTTTTGTAACCAATTTTTTCGTTATAAAAAACGTATTTTGTTGTAGTGACGCTGAAGGAACGGGAGTTTTATTTTTATTTTTATAAAGTGTAATCTGTAATCTGATGGGGCAAAATTAAAAAAAAAAAATATGTGTAATCTGACGTGGCAAGCTCCGGCAAACCACGTCATCAATTGTTGACCGGAGAAAAAAAATGTGTATTTAATTGCAATACGATGAAAGATTGTGATTTTCTACAATAATAGTAAAGATCGTAATTAAATTGATATTGAGACTAAAGGTAGTGTATTTATTTAAAATAAAGTATATATATATATATTAAAAGATTAACATATTTGTCATTTTTTTATTTTTTCTTGGAAAGCGTCATTTTTATTTTTAGTTCAATTCTAATAGCAACTTAATTAAAAGAAAATTAAGCTATCAATTATGAATTCTTCTCTTAATTCTTATTCTTATTTGCTTTTCTTTTATAATTTCCTCTGTGAATTAATTAAGTAAAAATTATTAATGAATTAAAATTATAATTAGTAACATAATATTTATATATTAATAAAAAAAATATTATTAATATATTATTAACAAAATTTATAAGTCGCGTGGAGGAATACTAGTTCTATAGAATGGGGAAAATGGGGAAAAAGAAGAAAAAACCTTAAAAAAAAAAGCCTTAGCAGAGTAACATTCTATATAGTGGTTGAGACAGAGCTAACACATGCTCAATACTCTCTTGGCAGACCAAATACAACTATACCGGTTTTCAAGACCCGGGCTATCAACCACTCAGCCATCTCTTTGAAAGATAATTTTTATTTTATTTCTCTTCGAAAGTTAATTTTTATTTTATTTTTCTGAATAGAACATGGCCATAGATGGATACTATTGGACCTATATTAGTAAATACACTCTCATTCTTATTTAACGAATTGAACATGCCGCGAGGTGTAGATTCTGTTTGAGGAGCGATCAAGGCAAAGGTAGGCGCTTTGCGTGGGCGAGTAGCCAATAAAGATACATGGAGTGGAGCGGGGATCAAGTTTGTGATTTGTGTAAGGGCGAAGCAAAGGATAGCAGAGACATCCAAATATGCGGAGTTTGGCTAGATTGGGTGGGCGAGAAGTGAGCTTTTCATAAGAAGATAACATGTTGAGGTTAACTTTAGGAAGACGATTTATGATGTAGGCGGCCGAGCAGACAGCATAGGGCCAATAGATAAGGGGCATGGAAGCATGGTGAAGAAGTGCAAGAGCTGTGTCGACCACGTGGCGATGGCGACGTTCAGATAAGCCATTATGTTCAGGGGTGTGAGGCGGGGTGGTAAGGTGGGCGATGCCATGAGATTGAAGAAAGGGGCGAAGAGCAATGAACTCTCCCCCATTGTCAGAGTAAAAGGTTTTGATCGTGTTTTGGAAGTTGTTTTCAACAAGGGCTTTGAATGTGATAAATGTGGAAAGAACATCCGATTTCCTTTTTAGGGGGTACACCCATACATATTTGCTAAAGTGATCAACGAATAGCACATAGTATTTTAGATTATCAGGAGATAGAATAGGCGACGACCAAACATCAGAAAAGATAACATCAAGTGGTTTAGTAGATATAATGCTTGAATCATAAAATGGTAGTTTGTGACTCTTGATACATGAGCATGAGTTACAGTTGAAGTGTTTGGAAGGTGCACTGGATAGGCTAAGTGTAGAGAGAGTGTGAGCAAGTATTTTTGTTGATGGGTGGCCAAGGCGAGCATGCCAGGTGGTCGTCGTGAGGTGTTGAGTGGTGAAGGCTTGTGGAGGGGTGATGGACATTTGTGCCGGCCAGACATATAAATTATTGATACGACTCCCAACGAGGAGAATGCTCCCCGAGTGACCATCCCGTACCTGAAAGGAAGAGCGATAAAAAACAATGTTAACATTATTATCACGACAGAGACTGGAAACTGAAATCAAGTTTTTCGAGATGTGTGGGACAACCAGGACATTCGAAAAGCTGAGTGACTTAAGTTGAGGAAAGTGCATAGAGCCAGTGTGCGATATGCGTAAACCTTTACCGTCACCAATTTCTACATTGTCAGACCCAGCGAAGGGCGAGTGAAGGGAGTTTTAACCCTCGTATCTGGTCGCGAGGAGCGATGATGACGTGTACCAGCAGTAAGTGCAGATGCAGGCAGTGCGACTGAGGATGGTCGCGAGGCAATTTGAACCTCGGCGCTGAGGAGCTTGTCGCAGAGCCCAGCAAAGGTGATGGGCTGTTCGCGAGCTTGGATGGCATTGGCAATGTCATTGTAAGAGTCGTCAAGGCCAGTGAGGACTTGGAGAGTGACGTCCTCGGCATCAGAGGAGATGCCGAGGAGAGCAAGCTCGTCGACTACAGAGCGAACTTCCATGAGGAAGTCGGAGACCGGGCGAGCACCTTTGGACAGAGAGCGAAACTTGGTTTTGAGGGCAAGAATGCGACCTCGCGAGGGCTTCCCATACATGCTCTCAAGCATTTTCCAGGCTTCGCAGGAGGTTTTTGACGAAGCAACGAAGGGTATTAGTTCCGGGGACATAGATCCGACCATGGCCGAAAAAATGAGGTTGTCCTGACACACCCACAAGTCGTGTGCAGGATTGGGAACTGTGACGGTGGTGTTGGTGTCGCCGTCAGCGGCTGGGGATGTGGACGAGGGGCATGGATGTGTGCCCAAGACATAGCCTAGGAGGTTGTGTCCAGTGAGGAGAAGCCGAAGTTGGAAAGACCAAGCACCATAGTTGGTGGAGGTGAGCTTCAGGGACATATTTGTGAGTCCCTTGAAGGTGATTGGTGCCGGCGATGGAGGAGGAGCGGCCATTGGGTTGAGTGGAGCAGCGGAGATAGATGCAGCAAGGAGGGAGGCGTCGTAAGACGGATGGCGACGGTGGCGCGTCGGAGACGTAGGCGGCGGCGGCGCTTCTGAAACGAAGGCGGCGGCGGCAAAAAGTGTAGTGGCGGCGGCGGCGACTATGGTTTGGATCAGGCGTGAGCCAAATGACTCGATGATACCATATGGAGAAGTAAACAATATTGGAAAATATATTTTCTTGATTAGTTGTAAAGGAGATTTACAATGGATATTTATACAAGAGAGAATTAGATCTAACCTAACCCTAATGGGCTTTATAAGAGAGCCCATAGGAAACTAAGATGGGCCTATACAATAAATAAGAATGAGAGTGTATTTACTAATATATAGGTCCAATAGATACCACTACTATCTATAGAAAGATCTAAACATTACTTTATTTTTATTTTATTTTCAACCTTCAACCACCACTTAATTACTTAAATTACCACTCAATTTTATTTACAAATATACCCCACAATATTTCACAATACCTTTACTTTATACTCAATTTTATCTAATTTATCTTTTCTTTTTTTTTAAATTTGTGCTAAAAAATAAGAACAATATTTACATGGATGTGACATATTATTAATAAAAAATACCGACTTTTTTTTGTTACGCTAAATATACATGTTGTAGGAGTGAAATTGAACTAAAAAAAAAAAAAAACCAAAATTGGATTTAAAAGATGAAAAATTGAAACTGAAAGACAAAAATTAATAAAATAAAAAGTTACAAAGACTCAGACAATCATTTGACCATTTATGAATTTGCCTCAACTTTATTCTATTGTAAGCCTAACATATATATATATATATATATATTTTTTTTTTTTTTTAAATTTTAATATTCCGTTCAAGTAATGATGGGGATTTTGGCTTGCACATTCTTGATTATTTCTTGGGAAAATACATTTTTTTGTCCTTTAAATTGTATCGATTTTGATTTTCGTCCTCTATGTTTTTCTACTTTGAAATTTGTCCTTTATATTTACAAATGTTAAGAATTTGGTCATTATTACCTGCTGCCAAAGGTAATTAGTCATGTGGCATTTTATCACAAAAAAGAATTAAATCAATAAACCATGGATGATAAGAATTCCATTGCAGGGTTTTGAATCTGACCACATCAACTCACCGTTGGAGAATCCAAGCATGCGCCTTAAAGCCATCTTCTAGCCTCCTTTATCCCAGCAACTTTGAATTAGGATCAGTTTATGCTTCCAACTGCTTTGAATAAGGTTCGGTTTCTCAGTTTTCTAGAGAGCACCGCGAGCAGGGGCTGAACCAAAAAAGCAACGGCGGCTGCCGGATTAGACTGGCGGAGGGGCGGCTAATGCCGAAATCCGCTGGACTCAGACAGAAAACCGGTTAATTTTAAAATGTTGAACAACCCAGGAATTAATTAGGTTAAAAAATTATGGTAGGACCTTTGATACAAACATGAAGCAATAAAACAGAGAACAAAACATACAATTGAATACTCATAACAAGAAAACATAAATTTGACCTAATTTTTCATTAGTTAATACTCCAAATCATATGGAAACATACTCAAAGTCAGAATTACATAAACAATCTATCTTCGGTTACATATCTAATTAATATCCCCAATTTTCTCAAGCTATTACATCTATTAAATCACGTTTTTACTTCTGCACTGAATTGTGCACCTTGCAGCTCTTGGGGGTATGGGAGGATCTACCCATTCCCTCGATTTGCAGGTAAAATTAAGATTTGCAGTTAGATGGAGTGGGACGACGATTTACAGATTTGTGAGCCCTCGATTTGCAGGTAGAATCAAGATTTATAGTTAAGATTGAGTTGGACAATTTTGCAGATTTGTAGAAGGATGAAGAACAGAAATTCTTATCATCGATTGTTTAGGGATTTTGATTCTTTTTTTGGGATTTCTGTTATTTAAAAATTTTAAAAATTAAAATCACATCACTAATTAGTAATTACCTGTGATAGTAGGTAATAAGGACCAAATTCATAACATTTGTAAATATAAAGGACAAATTTTAAAGTAGAAAAACATAGAGGACAAAAATCAAAATTTATACAACTTAAGGGACAAAAAAATGTATTTTCCCTTATTTCTTCTATGAATATGATTGACGTGTTACACGTATTTTAATTTCGGCCTTTGCGTGTTCAATTGGAGTAGGTATTTATATATCTAATTAATTGTTCCTTTCAAAAGCCCAAGTAATCTATCCAAATGATATGCAAAATAGTGTTGGGCCTCAGATAAATCTGTGAGGGCATGATTATACGCACACACAGATCTATTAAGGACATCCATCAGACATTTTTTCATTCTAAAGGACATATAAAATGTCTCATATACTCCTCATATAAGATTTTTTAAAAAACGCGCAGATGAATATACCCATCAATTCCATTTCATGTCAGAATCATCTCATCCCCACCATCAACATCAAAACAACCACAACCCTCCAATTAAAAAAAAAAACTCTTAAAAAACACAAAATTACATGTTGGGAAAAAAAAAATTGTACTCCATCTATCCATGAAATGTAGTCCCATTGGAGTGGGGCACATGTTTTAAGAAAAAAGTAATGATAGTTTCCATAAAGGGTATGATACTACATTTTGTGGACAAAGAATATAAGACAAATGAAACTACTTTTCGTGGACGAAGGGAGTACACATATTAGATGTTCGAAAAAAAACATTGAACACAGATTAAATGTTCGAAAAAAAACATGAAAAACAGGTTACATGTTCGAAAAAAAACCGGACACAAGAAAAATTTCGAAAAAAGTAATTGGATCTGCAAAAAATTTAGGACAAACACATAAAATTCGAAAAAAAATTATGGATTTGTGAAAATTCTAATTTTTTTCCAAAAATCTATACTGTGAAAACCCATTATTTTTTCTAAACTCTAAACTTACTTACCGGAAGGCGGCGGCGTGCGCGACGACAAGGCGGTTGGACGACGTGCGCGGTTTGGGAGAGGGAGGGGCGGAAGCGGGGCAGCGAGGGGATGGGAAGTGGCGGCGGACGCGGGACAGAACGGGAAAGGGCGATGGCGGCATGCGGCCTTAGGAGGGGGAGGGAGGAGGTGGCGGCAGAGGGGGGATGCGAACGACTGTTTGCTGCATCAAAGGGGAGGGCCCCAAACGACAGTGAGGAGAGAGGCGTCGGCCGCCTCGTTTTCAAACACAACGGCCGATTCGAGCAAAACGAGAGTGGCGTGGGTGCGGCGTAGTAGGAGTGGCGTGGGTGCGACGCAGTGGGAGCGGTGTGGCTGTCGCGACAACGTGGGGAGATGAGCGGCGCTGTGCCGCGGATGACGCGGGGAGGGGGGTGGCGCTCCGCCGCGATGACGGAGGGAGGGGCGAAGGTGTGTGGTGGTATATAATTTTTGAGGAATTTTAAAAGCCATTTAAAGGAATTTTTAAATGCATTTAAAAAAATGAAAAATACAACAATTTAATTATCACCAAAAAAATAATATTAAAATGCTCTTTTCAACCATTACAAAGAAAAATATAAATAAAAACATACATAAATTATTCAAGATAATCTCATCTTCATGTATTATCATATATATTATATATATATATATATATATGCCAGTTTGTTGGACTTAAAAGGCCTACGAAAAAGCTCAAGCCCAGCCTATTTAATTAAATGGGCTTCTAAAAAAGATTGAGCCCGACTTGTTTATTAAACGAGTCGAGCCGAGCTTTAATAGGCCGAGTCGTAGGCCCCTATCGTGTAGTCTGGCCCATTTCCACCCCTAGGTGGGTGTACCGAATGAATTGAGAAATGAAATAAAATTAGGGCTTTAAGGAGCTCAATGATATTTTGGGGTTTTCCATGTGGGTGTCCTTATCCCACGGTGTGTGTGTTTAGACAGTGGGTGCCCTCAATAAGTCTGTGTGTATAACTGTGCCCAATCTATAATCTATGGCTTCTAGTATTTATCTTTCAAAAGGTCCAATATTGTAACTAATGAAAATAGAATTTAATTGCTTACTCATAAAAATGTTGTCAAGTTTGTCTAAAAAATAAAAATGTTGTTTATATGCAAATGCCTCACTCACCGTTGCCAAGAAAGATCGGAAACGTTCTGGCACCGTTGACGCACATAGTGTAGCGACATCCTTCTTATGTTTCGCTTCACCGTCGTCGTCGCATGCCTTTAAAGGCTAACCCTCTCGCCGCTTGAGGTGGATCATCTCCGATAGTGTTGTTGCAACGATGGCCGATTGATATATTGATCTGTTGATGTTGGGGTGTCAAATAATATCTCACATCAGATAAACAATAAAGGATCATGTGATATATAAAGATGGACTAATATATTCATTGGTTTAGACCTTTTGGGGAAAGC
This sequence comes from Galeopsis tetrahit, assembly GCA_963675135.1. Taxonomy (NCBI): domain Eukaryota; kingdom Viridiplantae; phylum Streptophyta; class Magnoliopsida; order Lamiales; family Lamiaceae; genus Galeopsis; species Galeopsis tetrahit. The sequence goes on along the minus strand of OY776122.1, from coordinate 61,435,107 downwards.
CCAATAATAAATCCGTGAGGGCTTGACCCAAAACAAACAATATCATTTCAATGAGAATAGTACTGAGGTCCTTTCTGGTACCCCAACAAGTGGCGTCGTCTGTGAGAAACGTACTCACCCCCATGGTTCGAGGAGTCCCCGATGTCAAACGGTAAAAAGACGGTGAACGACTAACCCTTAGTGAAATGACGAGGCTTCCGTGGATTAGGCGGGATGACCTAAATAGAGCGAGTCGTTCGAGGGGAGGCTTGGTGGTCTTTGTTTGAAAGAGAGGATTATTGGGGGTGTCAAACAATATATATCCCACATCGGATAAACATTGAAGGATCATGGAGTATATACAGATAGACTAGTATCTCCATTGGTATGATGTCTTTTGGGGGAAGCCCAAATTAAATTCGCGAGAGCTTGACCCAAAACAGACAATATCATATCAATGTGAATACATGAGATCCTTTCTGGTACCCCAACAATTGTTCACTTTACATTTTCGTTTTTATTTAGATTCTCCTCATCTTGTATGGATTCAACATTATCCTAGTTGGTCAGATGTACTATCGAACTCTTCAGTCGACGTGGTACTAGGACGATTGATAAGAGAAGAAAGCATTGAAGATGGTGAATGATGTACCTTGGTGTACAATGTTTATTTTACGTCAATTTTTTTAATTGAAATTTCACACGCATCGGCTTTTCATGTCCTTATTATCTCCTCATGCTTGAAGTAGGACAAGTTTTTTCGTTCTGAGTTAAAGAACTAGTTCATGATTCGTTTGTCTAATTGTAGTTCAAACTTTGTCATTCTTAAAAAAATAATCTAAATTCGACAATATACTGGAAAAGTCGCTAAAATTTAACACTCAACGCCACGCATTGTCGATGTTGATAGGTTTAACATAAAAGTCGTCCACGTACTGCTCTTGTAGTATCGTCGCCGTCTAAAGTTCCGACAATGCCCCCATCGTCCACTGCTCCCATAGTGTCGCCTCCGCTGCTCAACTCTCCGACTATGGTGGCCTTCGCATCGTCGACTCAGCCGACCTCCGTTCCTCCAGGGGCTGCCTCTGACAGTCTGCTTGAAGCCCATTTTCCAAGCATTGGTGCCTTCATGGCGTCTCTTGACCCGACTGTTACCCTGCACGTTCATTTCCCTGCATTGGAGGCAGCATTCCCCGGCCTTATTGATTTTCTCCAACATTTTTTGCTTCTTAATCCACCACCTCCTCCTGTTTCGGATCAAACCGGGCATCCGGTTGCCTCGCCAGCCGCTGTCACGATAGAACATCCAAGGATCGAGCAACCGGCTGCCTCGTCAGCTCTTCCCTACTACATTGCTATGACAAGAGCGCCTCCTATATGCATTACTTCACCTCCTGTTGTTTTTCCGGACCATATGCGTTCGTGTAAAAATGATAATTTTTATACCATTTCGATTGACGATGACACATATCAAACCGGGGTGCGGGAATTTGAGGGTGCCCTTATTGGTCGTTTACTAACTCCTCGCGGTAAATATCTGGTTCCATATATGGATTTATAGAAGAGGCTCGTTGGGATTTGGTCTCTTCAGTGGAACTTGTCGGTCATACCGATTGAAAAAGGATTCGTCGTCCTCAAATTTCACTCTTTGGAGGAGCGCGATCGCATTTTTAAGAGGCGGTTGTGGCAATTAGCTCCCGGTTCTATTCGTCTCCAAAGTTGGACCCCCGGATTCAACCAACACCATGTTCAATCCTCGACTGCTTAGACGTGGATCAGTCTAATTGGTCTCCCGATTGAACTTTGGCAGCCTATGGTTCTTTCTGCTGTGGCCTCAACGGTGGGCACGATGGTTAAGATGGACAGTCACACCTCGGCGAAGACGATGGCTCAGTATGCTAGAATCTCGGTTGAGGTGGATATGAAACAACCACTCTTGGAGAAATTGGTACTGAAATGTGGTGATCAGACTGTGACTGTGGAAGTCTGCTATGAGAGGCTCCCGAAATATTGCAGTCATTGTGAGATCGTTGGCCATATGACAACATCATGTCATAGGGATAGGGTTCCACCTCCTCGTGACACGAGTCGTCGTGACTCGAGTTCTTTCCGCCATCAGAATGGCCGTCCTAGGCCTCGTGCCCCTCCGGCCCCACCCCATGCGCCTACGAATCGTCCTCTTTTGACAGAGCCCCCAAGGGTTGGTGGCTGAATCGTTCCCTCATCCGGCCTAATCCCGACGAGTAACACATTCTCAATACTCGCAGACGTCCGTTTGAATGAGTTCTCGGACAACACTCAAGAGATGGTGTCTACTATTCCATTGGAGTCGCCTACCGACGACGAGACACTTGTTCCGGCTCTCGCGGTTTCTTCCTGCTCCACGAAGAGGCTGCAACATTCGGATCACGTTATCGATGAGTTAGAGGCAAGAGCCTCCGAGGCCTTCACTGTTAATTTTTTGACAGGGCTTGACAAGATGTTATGGGGAGATGCTTTTGAGCCCCCATAAGTCATTTTCCCCTTAATTCAGGTTTTATCCCTTTGAGAGTTTTCTCGGGTAGGATTTTAATGGCACCCCGACCTCTGGTTTAACATGTGAACTTATGATTTTAGATCTAATTTTTTTTTATATACCCGTTTTAACTCTTTAAAGTGTAATTATAAAAAAAAAAAAAATCTGAAGATTTGTTCAAAATCATAAAAGAACCCTATAATTTGGAATGCTACCAAATAAATCTTGATCGACCAAAAACTTCATTTAATTGATCGATAAATGTAAATCATCTCACTTCTAATATTTAAAAATGGATTGTTCCAAAATTTAAAGAGTCCAGTCTTCCTAAAATTGATTAAAACTTGGCACTAAATTTATAAAAAAAATATAACACTAATTTTAAATGCTCCGTGGTAGAAGTCGACGCTAGTCGCCGCCAATTTACTGATCGCTAAAGCTGTTAAAATGTGCTAGCCCGTTAGGCTGGTCCGTCATCGCTTATTAAAAAAGTGGATTAGGTTGAATAATAGAAGTCCGTTTAAAATGCGGGTCCGTATAAACTAGACTGTATAAATTGTGGATTTTGGCAGGTTGGACCGCGGACGGGGTGGGTTGGCCCGCATGCTTTTTATTTTAAAATTTATTTATTTTATTTTTTAAAGTTAAATGAAGTAGTAACACGTTTTTATTAAGTTGAACTGTGACTGCAAGTAAATGTGATATTAGAAATTTGTGGATTCAATTCAACTTTAAATTAAGATACAAAATTACAAAATATTATACTAAACAAAATTGAGAATTGAGAATGAGAATACACCGTCGTCGTCCATGTATATATTCACATGACTTAGAGAGAGACTTGATAATTAAAGTAGATTTGAATCTCTTTTTTAATTTTCTCTTTATAAATGCATAATTTTCATGAGTAGATTAAGAGAATGTGTGGTGATATATGTGTATTCACATATTGATATTTGTTAGGTTGATTTGTCTATTAAACTTTAGTTGAATATTAAATATTTTAGTTACTGATAGTTGAGTTGATTTGTCCATTAAACTTTCGCTGAATATTATATATTAATTCTGTCCTTTTTTGGGAATAAGAATTTAAACAATATTAAGGTTTAAATTTTAGTTCGATTGATTTGTCAATTAAACAAAAAATCACGGATTTATTAAAGATTATTCAAAATTATTCATACTTTATTTTTTTATATTTTTAGTAATTATTTATGTATTGTTTAAAATTTATTATAATAATAAATTAATGTTAAAAAGTAAATATATTGTGAAAAAGCCCGTGGACAAGCCTTCAACCCGTCATGGGTTGGATTAAGTTGAGTACTTTTCAGTCCGTTCTCGCCGTGAACCGGCCCACCAAAACCCGCAAAATAATGGATTGAGATGGATTATAAACCACCCCCGATAGCCCGTTTTGACAGCTCTCCACATAACCCGTTTTGACAGCTCTACAAACCGTCCAACAATTTCTGACTAGACAATTATTTTATTTTATTTTATTTCTCAAAATCAAAGTCCGATTCGAGCAATCGAGTAATCAAACACACTTTTTCAAGTAAAATCAAAACTCAACTTTATCATGATGTATAACTTTTTTAGGTAAATTTTTTCGTTTAAGAAGTTAAAACAGGGTGAAAATCACATTTTTATATTTTTCAACCTCTTTGTTAAATTAGAGTTCCATATTTATTGCTTAAAAATTTTACAAATAATTTTTTTTTTTAAAAAAAATCGCTTAACGTTTGGTGGCATCAATCCACCCAATTACCATTTTTTTTACTCCGATTTTTTACTTTTGCAACCATGTGCTGCACATATGAGACTTGATGTGATTTTAAATATCTCAATTAGTCAAACAATTTTATTTAGTAGGTTAAGGAGGTGTATGGTAATATTATATGCATTGTACACCCCTAATACATTATTTATAAGAACTAAAATCATTGCTATATATATATATATATATATATATATATTTTTAATAACTAATATTATCAGTATTCAAAGTGCATGGTGCACAGAGACAGTATGCATAAAACCATCTACTCCTATATAGGGTTCAAAGCAGTTGGTAACTTTTAGAAGGTGTTTGCAAACTCTATAAACAGCTTAAAAGCACTTCTGAAAAGTAAAAGTTGTGAGAGGGCAGCTTTAAAAAAAGTGATTCTAAAAGCTGTTTGTAGTGTTTGAAAACACACCCTTGAACTCAAAAAAATCAAATAAACTTAAGCAATTGAGATATTCTATAGTTCCACACAAGATCAAACATGACAAGTAAAAATAGATGAAACTACTCCTAGCTCAATTCACCTTAAACTCTACTCTATTTAAAGCTCCGTAATATTTCAAGCAAGCACAAACACATTGTACCATTGGCTAAACTCGATTCATGATCAACTCTATAAAAAAATATGAAAGAGATGAATATTATCAAGAAAAGCTTCACATGAATGATTAAAAGCACTTTCCACCAATGTGAATAAATTAAGAAAGCAATCTGGACAAGTCTTGTTTTCACCTATTTACTGGTTGAGGCAAAGAGCTAACGAATGTCTAAGAGGTTAATACTGCAGCTCCTAAATCCTACCCTTATTCACAACCACTTCTATTTACACAGAGCAATAAACATGGAATTTAAATAGATATAAACATGAGGAATGCTGCAATATATATTTGTATGATAGATAAAGCATTAACTGAGATGGATATCAACTCGTTCGGGATTAGCTCGCTCGCTTTGATTAGCAGAGAGTTCAACCCCGAGTTGCCCTTTGTCACCTGACCCAAATGCATACAGCTTGTCAGAATCCGTGAGCGCAAAGGTATGAGCATTCCAATATATCGAATTTGTTAGGCTTATCTGTACGACCCTTTCATTCACTTGCTTTAGTGATGTTACGAGCTCCGGGCTCAGAACGTTCGAATGCCTATTTGCCTGAAAAAACAACACACATACCCTTATCCCTCGTAAATTCGTAATAAAACTTAAATTGTGGCTAAAACTGAATCTTTATAAGTTTGAGAAAGAACGAAAGATAGAAATAGAACCTGCTCCTCAGCAGCAACAGCGGCAGCAGCAGCAACAGCATTATGTCCAAGGCTAGATGATTCTCCACAGCCAAAAGAGTAGACGTCGCCATCATCTGAGACTACGAAGGTTGTATAGTCTCCTGTTGCAACGTGAACCGCTTTCACATTGCTAAGTGCTTCGACTACTTTGGGAACAGATTGACAATCTTCGTTGCCATGTCCCAAGCATCCATATCGTCCCCACCCCCATGTGCAAACTCGTCCATCCTTTCCTACTACTGCAGCATGCCAAGCACCAGCTGCAACCACTACAGGCTGAAGATTCAAAGTTTGAAACTGTTCGATTAATCTTGGCAGCTTCTCATCCGTTTTAGAACCGTGCCCAAGCTTTCCACCCAATCCACAACCAACTGAGTAAACAGACCTGATTTTTTCTCATGAAACAGATAAGATATTAATTCGTCTATCATATGTTGTTGGAAATATTAATTCAATAAAGGATGTTTCAGTATAAAATAAGTGAGGAGCTTACATGCCACCAGGTTGGCAAGCCAAAGCAAGAAGGTAGCAGTATCCCGCTGCAATTTGCACAACAGGTATATTTTCGAGCTCCCCCAACAACGGGCGGGGCTCCACATCGTTTGGCTCTGTATGATGGCCAAGTTTGCTTTCATTTCCCCAAGAAAATGTGTAAACCCTGCCTTCTCTTGATAACACAGCAGTAAAGAAATTTCCAATAGCAACTTGTACAACAAATATATCTTTCAAAGATTCAACTAGCTGAGGGGTAGTTACTAATTTATTTCCTTGAGGGCCGTATTCGGCCTCCCCAAAAGAGTCTTTTCCAAAGGCGTACACGCGGCCAGCATCGCTAATTAGCATAGTCCGCCCTGCCCCAGCCGCTGCATGAATGATACGAATTCCTTGCAGAGATCTGAACCAAAACAAGTTGAATTAATTCTCTTTCATACTAACACATTCCTGGCTTTTGAATAGTTGAAGATTTATAACCTAACCTAATCAAGCGAGGACGTGATTCCTCATCAGTAGTTCCATGTCCAAGTTGTCCTGAGCTGTTAGAACCGAATGAATACACAGCTCCATTTGAAGTCACAGCAATGCTGTGACCAGGACCAGCAATAGCCTGCGTCTTCTCCCTTCTATAACAGGCTTCTCCAGCTAACAAGTACCTCAAGACTAGTTTCCACGAGCCCCCACATTTTTGTTTCAAGTCTTGACGTTGTTCAACTGTCATCGGTTTAAATATGGCTCTCTTTTGACACATATCAAGAGCTGCAAGCTCTGCCAACGAGAGCTCATGATCGGGGGCGAAGTGCGCAGGCTGCTTAAAGAAGGAACAAGTAGCCTGCAAGAAAGATTAGGATTCAATCAGCAGCATCATCAATTCTAATGTCGACAAAGAGATCAACTGTTGAAAATGGTGAACACGAAGACTTGCCTCGAGTTTTGCAAGATCATGTGGATCCAAATTGCAACCAGTGAGGAAATGGAGAACAATGGATGGATTAGCTGACAACGGGAATTCCCCAGGAGTTGCATTTCCAAAGCAATGGCGTTGTTGCCTCTGATGTGTTGCAGGGGGAGGAACATGTGAAGCAATAGTTTGCTCAGAGATGTTGTGGTATTGAAGGCTCGAAGCTCCACTAGTAGTGGCATCCATGGGCACCGCTCTTAACTTTGCAGTGCCCTAACTGGCCAAAAGGGAATGTTTAATTTACTGAAAAGCCACAAGAATGTATAAGGTTTTGCATTTTCTTTTAATAAGTTTAACCTCAATTTCACTTAGAATCTTATGAATCTTGATAAAGATATTTAATACCTTTAAGTAGCTAGTTTTTCAGAGAACTTGTATCAAGCCTGCAAGTTTACAAAAGACAATTATCAATATACCTTTCTTTTCTGTTGTGCAAAACAAAACTGCAATTCTTCACAAGTAATATATAAACATATTCTACTTCTAAAGTGGATTACACGAACCAAGATACATTTAAAGACTACAGCTGAATCACAAGTCAGAAGTACCACAAACAGCAACAAAAACGATCAAACAGAGTCATAAAAATGCGATTAAAGACGAAAATCAGTGGACTTGGCCAATTTGATCCAACAATATCGAGTTTAGCAAAGACGAAAATGGCCGAAATTAGAGAGCATCAGATCAAGCAATATCTTAACAAGCAAACACATTTAGCAACTATATCTGCAAAAAGAAAAGGTGTACGCGTAGGTTATACGTATGCTGGAAATAAAGAATACTGTTTAAACAAGCATGCCAAAACCTGTGAAAAGGATATTCCACATCAAAAGAAGCCCAAAAAAGTAAGGAATTCAGAATTCTCACACACAAAAAGGTAAATTTCATAACCGCAGAACAACGATAGTGAATTGAAACTGGCGATACAATGATCACAACAATCAAACAATTTTACAGAGAAATTGACCAAAAAAAATAAAAAATAAAATCGATCGTCAACATCATCCATCCAGTAATTAAAAGGATCAACAAAGGCACTTCATTCAATTCGTCAATCCAGAGTGAAGATCAAGTGGAATTTTACAAAAGTGAGCAAAAATTGACAAGGAAGTGTCCTGATTCTGTACATTCCGATACATAAACAGATCAAAAATTGGAACACAAAATTTACATGCAAAAGAAGGGTAAGATTCCCCAAAACCCATGCGATTCTGGAATTGTGATCAAAGGGTAAAGTGTGATGAAAAGAATTTAGAGGTGATTACTTTTGGTTGATCTCGATGATTACGTATATTATAATAGGGCTTAGTCTGAAATCTTTTGGTTTTAGAGAGAGAAAGGAGGAGGAGTTTTGTTATGAATGTGAGAGAATTGTGAGGTTATATCCATGATTTTCTCTTTTATCGGATGGAATGAAATGGGGAGTATAATTTGAAGGAAGGAAGGAAGAGAGAGAGAGAGAGATAGACGATGAGGTGTCCAACCTATTTTGCTTGTGGCTTCTGCTCCCACTCACACGTTTTATCAATATATTTTTTCCTTTTTTATTTATTTAACCTACAATCACATGCTCAATTTATACATGGAATGAATCTATATAAAGATTATGTATTTTCATTTCTTAGATTTTGTTATAATTATAATTCCAATTTCATCAAATTTTACATGTATATTATGAATGTAGAGGTATTAAAAAAAAAAATATCTCAATTGAACCATTAAAATTATATTTAAATAATTTAAAATTCAATTGCAGAATTTTATGAATCTCAATTCTAAGTGGAGTTGAGATTGAATTGGTGATAATATTGTTGAGAATCAATATCAAGATTTGATTATGTATTTATGTTTATATTTTAATTTTATTATTTTTAATATTTATATGTTTCTTATTTTTTAAATACTCTCTTCCTCTGTCCAATTTTAAAATGCTCGCTTCTCAGGTCACTGGATTTTAATGAATATTGATTAGTTTATTAATAAAGTAGATAAGTTTTCATTTGTAAATAAATGATTGTTTATAAATAAAGTGAATGACAAAATGGGTAAATAAGTGATAGTAAGTGAATGATAAAGTGGGTAAATAAGTGATAGTAAAAGAGTGGAGATAAAGTATATGAATAGTATTGTTTAAAAAAAAATGGGTATAATAAAATTGAACAACCAACAAGGAAAATGGAAATAATGAAATTTGACAAAGAAAATACTATAAATATATAATTGTATATCGTTATTAGAGAGTTGAATTTATTAATAAAATATAAGAGTTTATCTCAAATCTTTTTAAGAGAGAGAGAGCTTAACTTATTTCGTCTAAACTTTGTGCAATAACAATTTTTTTTTTCTTTTTCTTTTGGGGAACTAGAAAATGCAATATAACTTAGAAGTATAAATGTTAAATGAGTTTATACTTATTAATTAGTCAATTATTTTTCATGGTGATAGTGATTAAAAGATTGAGATACATAAGATAAGCACAATCTCTTTTATAACCGTTTTCATAAATAATCCTTTCTTTTTCGAACAAAATTTAATTTTAAATAATGTAGGTAAATATTTGTATGCAATTGAATTTTAAATGATTCAAATATATATATTTAATTCAATTTTAATTTTAACACATTAAATTAAATGAACATTGTGATTCAATTGCATCATACAATTTAGTGCACATAAGTGTGACTTCTACACGTATTCAAGGGATAGTGTTTGCACACTCTGTAAACTGCTTATATAATCACTTATTTTTAAAGCTTCACCTCATAACTTTTAAATAAAAAGTGATTTTGATTTGAAATTAGGTTTGTAGGGTTTGCAAACACCCCTCGTACTTGTTAATTACTCAAATATGTTTTTATTAGGTCCATAAATCAATAAAATCACTACAAAATTAATTCGTATTCGCGAGGGAACCTACCGACAACATTTATTCCCTTGCGAATTGTCTAGGGGGACAGTTGACGAGTAAGTAGGCGAGCGCGTGCATAACCCTCGCAAATAGGCGAGGGAATTATAAACTCGTCGGCCACTTACGAGGGCCTTTGCGAGGGCACCATTATTTTAATGCTGGCGAGGGAACGACCCTCGGTCAACTGACACGTCATTGAATGTTACCGAGGGGTAGGGGGGCCTCGCTAAAATCCTTCGGTAACAATAATATAAATACCTCCCTCCTTCTTCCCCAACACAGAATTCGGTCGTGAAGGAAACACTTCAAGGTTCAGCCGCCACCGTGCTTCTTAACGCCGCTGCCGCAACAGATTGAGCCCTCTTTCACGTGATTCTTGTTCTACACTTCAACGTAGTCATTTTCACGGTAAGTTTTCTCTTATTAATCGATTAAATTTAAAATTATATAAAATTATAAATAGTATGTACTTTTTTAATTTATTATATGTAATTATATATATATTGATATGTACGTATATATGGGTGTTAATTGTTAAATTTATATATGCATATTATTGTTATACATTAATGCCAAAGTCTCGTATAGACTCGAATACATATAAGTACTCAAGTTGACCTGGTTAATTTTTTATTTTTATTTTTTTTGTAATTTTTTTTTATAAAAAGTGTATGTTGAAAAGAGTAAGTCATTATAACTAAAAAAATGTAATACAATATTACTAAAAAGTGCAACACATTTTTTAATGAAAAGTGTAAGCCACTATAATTGAAAAATGCAACACAATTTTTTATGAAAAATGTAAATCATTATAACTAAAAAGTGTAACACAATTTTACTGAAAAGTGCAACACGTTTTTTAATGAAAAGTGTAAGTCATTATAACTAAAAAATGCAACAAGTTTTTAATGAAAAATATAAGTTATTATAACTAAAAAGTGCAACAAAATATTATTAAAAAGTGCAAGTCAATATTACTGAAAAGTGTAACACAATTTTTAATGAAAAGTGTAAGTCACTATAATTAAAAAGTGTAACACGTTTTTAATGAAAAGTGTAAGACACTACAACTAAAAAGTGCAACACCATAAAAAATAATAATAATAATAAAAAAAAAAGTTGGTCTGGTCAACTCGAGTTCTTATATGAACTTGAGTCTACGAGAGACCAACTCTACATTAATATATTATTACTAGACCTGTCAAGACGGGCCGACGGGGCGAGAAGGGCCAAAATCGCAAAAGCCCGCCATTTGGCGGGGCGGGGCGGGGCGGGCCAGCCCGTTTGCCAAGCCCGCCCCGCGGGCTGTCAAAACCTCAACTCAACCCAAAAATTGGCGGGCCGCGGGTTTCGACGGGCCCACTTTTTTTTTAACAAAAATATTTAATAAATTCATCAATAAAATTCATCTAACAAAATCAATAAAATGAAACATAGTTATATCAACCTACAAAATATTAAACATAAGAACAAAAAGTCTAATTACTAATTAGAAATGTGAATTTATAAAAATAAAAAATCAAATATAAATTAATTGTGTAATATACATATATTTTTTACATAAGGAATAATGTAATACTGTATACAATTTACCTTTTAGGCGGCGCAGGCATAGAACTTGAGGAGAGCAACGGGAAAGGAGAAGATTTTTTTTTTTTGATTGGAATAGATTAAGGAAAAAAAGTGTTGCTTCATAGAAAAGAGAAGAATAGATTAAGGAGAGCAGCAGTGATACTGACTTACTGAGTTCTGTTATGTTGCGTAAGGGTTTTACCCTTTTACCTTTAGTTTTTTTAAAAAAAAAATTAAATATAATATAAAAAAAATCAAAAATGGCGGGCCAGCTCGCCAAAGCCCGCAGCCCAAACGGGCCGGTCCGTCTGGGCCCGCCTTCTGGCGGTCTTGAAAAATTCTGGCCCAACCCATTCTTTTTAGTGGCGGGGCGGGTTGACCCAACGGGCCTAGCCCGTTTTGACGGCTCTAATTATTACTATTTGATATGTGTATGTATATTTTTTTAATTTGTAATTAAATTAATCGATTTATATATGCATGTTAGAATTTATAAATTTAATGTTTTTGTTAATTAGATTAATTGTTATAATTTTAATTATTGTTAAAATTGATATATTTTTATTATTAGGATGAAATTATAAGTTTATATATTGTTAGAATTACATTTATGGTTCGGATGAAATTATAATTTTATTGTTAGAATTAAATTTATTGTTATGATGAAATTATAATTTTGTTGTTAGATATATTTATATAAATTTATTGTTAGGATGATTGGAGTTGAGGGGATGAGTTGTGGTTGATTGTGTGCTGTAGAACGTGCGTTCCGACTTGATTATATTTTAATCAAGTTGAAAATGGATGCACTAGAATTTTGATTATTTGAAAATGTACAATAGAATTAAATCAAACTTTGTCGATTTTTTTAGAAAATATTATATTAAAATACTTAAAAAATGATTAATTAACCCTAAAATATTTATCGATATTAAACAGATGGATTATTCAAGACGTAGTTGGATGTATGGTCCAAGATCGTTGTATGGAATTATTAACCTCAATTTTTTTAGTGGACTATATGAGTTTATTGAAAAGACCACTAGTAATTCGGATTCGATGAGGGAAGGAAAAATTAGGTGTCCTTGCACGAAAGCTAGATGTCGAAATCAGACGTTTAGAAATCCTAGTGAGGTGAAAGCACATTTATACAACAATGAATTTCACCCCAACTATTATAATTGAATTTTGCAGGGTGAGGAGAGTTGGGGCCCACGTCCATTATTTCAGAACCCTGATGGATTTGCATCAACTTCACACAAAGTTGAAACAACGGACCATACTTTGTACCATGATATGATACAAGACCTAACCGGTGGAGGTCCAACTCTTGGAAATGTGGGAGATGAGCAACAGAATGAAGAACCCCCTAATGAGAATGATGCACAATTTTATGACATGCTTCGTGCAGCGGACGAAGATCTGTATCCTGATTGTGAATCTCATTTGAAGTTGTCATTCAATGCTCGATTACTGAACATTAAAATCGAAAACAGATTGTCTAAAAGGGGTTACAGTTAGGTCGTTGACTTGATACGTGAGATTTTCTCTCTAAAAAATAGGGTTCCCAAGAAATTTAACGATATCAAACAACTGATGAGTGGGATGGATCTTCCGGTGTAGATGATTGATTGTTGTACACATAACTACATGTTATATTGTGGGGCAGACAGCGAACTCGATTCTTGTAAGGTTTGTGGAGGACCACGGTATAAGCCCAGTCGTTTTGATGCAGATGGTCGATTGAAAAAGAAACGTATAGTTAAGGAGATGTTCTACTTTCCGATAATTCCTCGTTTGCAAAGATTGTATGTGTCCAAGGCTACTGCAAAAGATATGACATGGCATGCCTCTTGCACTTCTGACAATTCTGGTGTTATGCTTCATCCTGCAGACTCGATGGCTTAGAAACATTTGGACCGTTCGTATTAGACTCCATATTAATGATTTATGAACATTTTCTAAAATAAAAAATTATTTGTTTTTAACTATCCTCTCAATCATCGATCTTAATATTAGACTCAATGTTATTACTTTTCAAACATTAAAATATATTTTGTTATTTTATTCACTTATAAAAACAATTCTATATTTTAAATATCAATAAAACAACTAATACTCTAAAATTTTAGATAGATTATAAGTTGATAGAAATGAGCATGTGCATTATTCTACTACTTTAATAATAAAAAAATCGTTTGATCACGATACTGTTACTGTCTAGTATATTAAGGATAATATCTTGTAAATCAGCATTAAGTGTAAATCGTAACGGTAAATCATCATTAGTGTAAATCGTAACGTTAAATCATCATTAGTGTAAATCGTAACGTTAGCTAATCAGATGGGATCACACCCCTCTCAATGTAATATAAATAGGAGTACCCTTATCAATGCAAAATATCTTTTCCATTCATCATTCTCTATATGGTATAAAAGCAATTTTTTGGCTTACGCCATCTCTTACGATCCTTTTCGATTTTATTTTTCTTTTGGTAATTTGGCCCAATCCTCCGATATTTTTCTCCAGATTTCGTAAAACCTTCTTGTTTCTACGTAATCTCCAGAATCGACCCAGGCCAAATCCCAAAACCTTAACCTGCCTCACGCAGCACACACCAACGCCACCGCCTCACGCCATCGCGCTGCATCATCCCCTACCTTTTTCCCTTCCGCTGATCACTCTCATGGCCGTCACCAGCACCACCTCCACGACGACCGCATACTTTCCTCATACTGCTCGCGCAATTCCATTGCCCAATGCCCCTGCCCCTCGGCAGCCACACTCGTCCCCATCCGTCGGGCATGCGCCATCAGGTGCTCATCCTTACCTCGGCAAATGCCAACTCTGCAGCATTACTGACCACTCTGCTCGCCGCTGCCCGGACTACAATCCCTCGGCAGTCCAGCCTGTTGCTCGCCCGACTTATGCACAACCCATCAGCATACACATCCACCTCCTCGCCTCTTGCTCCAGAATGGATTTTAGATTTTGGGGCGTCACACCACATCACTACAGATCTTGCCAACCTTTCCCACCACTCTCCGTATGATGGTACCGATGGAGTCATTGTCGGTGATGGAAAACACCTTGTCATCTCTCGTATTGGCACTTACATTCCCTCACATCTCCTGCTTACTTTTTCCGAACACCTTACTTGTACCCCATATGTCTCGGAATTTAATTTATGTATCTCAACTATGTGTTGCTAATAATGTGGTGATTGCTTTCTCTGATTGTGACTTTCAGGTGAAGGATCCACGTACGGGGGACACTCTAGTGCACGGACCGCGCGTTAATGGACTCTATATTTGGCCAAACACTCCACCCGTCTATCCTGCTGCCTTTTCTGCTGCTCGCCCTTCCCTAGCCATCTAGCATGCTCGGTTAGGTCATCCCTCCTCTAAAATTTTAAATTTTGTCGTGTCCAACCATAGTTTACAACATAATAAATGTTCAAACGTCTCCTGTGATTCTTGTAAGTGCATAAAGAGCCACAAACTACCCTTCAACGACACTACTTTATCTTCGTCTATGCCCCTTGAATTAATTTTCTCTAATGTTTGGACGTCTCCTGTTCTTTCTAAAGATGGTTACAAATATTATGTTATCTTTGTTGATCATTTCTCCAAATATGTGTGGCTATATCCGTTAAAACGCAAATCTGATGTCCTACTCCTACCCACTTTCATAGCCTACAAAGCCCTAGTCGAAAACTTCCTAAACACCAAAATCACCACCCTCTACACTGACAACGGTGGAGAATTCATTGCTCTCCGCTCCTTTCTATCCTCCAATGGCATTACCCACCTCACCACCCCTCCTCACACTCCTGAGCACAATGGTGCTTCTGAACGTCGTCATCGACATATCGTTGACACCGGTCTTGCTCTCCTTCACCATTCCTCCATACCTCTCTGGTATTGGCCCTTTGCCCTTGCTGCTGCCACCTACGTGATTAATCGTTTACTTAAAGTTGGTCTCTCTCTAAAATCCTCATTTGAAACCCTATTCCACTGTCGCCCCAACATCCTCAAACTCCGGGTATTTGGATGTTTGTGTTATCCCTGGCTTCGTCCCTACACCTCTCACAAACATGCCCCTCGCTCCCACCCTTGTGTGTTCATCGGATACTCTCAAATCCAAAGTGCTTACCTTTGCCTAGACCTATCTTCCAACCGCCTTTACACATCTCGTCATATCAAGTTTGTGGAAGACCAATTTCCTTTCCACACAAAACCCATCCCCCCTCCACCTCCGACTGCCTCGAACCCACCGAACACCGATTCGGTCCCCATGCCTCCCCCTGTTACAGTGATCCCTCCCCTTGCCGAGCTCCCTCCAGCTCCGACTACCACGAACCCGCCGAAAACCGATTTGGTCCCCACGCCTCCCCCTGTTACCGAGATCCCTCCCCTTGCCGAGCTCTCTCCGGTGACTGCTCCTGCTACTTCTGTGTCGTGTCCCTTCACCAGATCCGACTGCCTCACGCCATCATATGGTCACTCGGGCACGTGACAACATATCCAAGCCTAATCCAAGGTATGGTCTTACTTCCTCCGTCCTTTCAGACATTGAGCCCCGTACTGTTTCTCAGGCCCTACAGGACAGTCGCTAGCGAGAGGCTATGTCTGTTGAATTTTTGGCCCTTCTCAAGAACGGCATTTGGGATCTCGTACCCTCCACTACCTTTCAAAATCTTGTTGGGTGCAAATGGGTGTTCAGAATTAAACGGCAGCCTGATGGCACTGTTGATAAATTTAAGGCTCGATTGGTTGCCAAGGGATTTCATCAACAACCTGGTATTGATTATTTTGAGACATTCAGTCCGGTTGTCAAACCCACCACGGTTCGCCTTATTCTATCTATTGCTGTCACGAAGGATTAGCCACTTCGGTAGTTCGATGTCAACAATGCCTTTCTTCATGGTTCCCTCTCTGAAGAAGTCTACATGTCTCAACCACTAGGTTTCTCTGATGCAAATTTTCCGTCTTATGTATGCAAGCTTCAGAAATCCATCTACGGTCTCAAACAGGCACCACGGACCTGGTACACTGCCCTTCGTGACTTCTTATCCTCCTTGGGTTTTTTGCATACGAAGTCTGACGACTCTGACGAGTCTCTGTTTATCTACTGCCGTGACGACACTATTGCCTATTTTCTGGTCTACGTGGATGATCTTATTCTCACTGGGAACGACGTCTCCTTTCTGGACATGATTGTTACTGCTTTAGCATCCAAGTTCTCGATCAAGGATCTAGGTTCACTGTCCTACTTTCTTGGAGTGGAGGTTCTTCGCTCGTCCGAGTCCTGCACTTTGGTTCAACGGAAATACATCACATACCTTCTTGGCAAGTACAACATGCTTGACTCCAAGCTTGTGCAAACTCCACTTGCCCCTGGTGCCTCGTTAACTCTTCATGATGCCTCTGGCCCCTCGGATCCCACTATCTATCGTTAGGTTCTGGGCAGCCTTCAATATCTCATGTTCACCAGACCTGACATTACCTTCGCTGTCAACAAGCTCTCATAATTCATGCATGCCCCCTCTTAAATCCACTGGGGGGCTGTCAAACGTCTGATGCGTTACCTCAATGGCACTCGTACTCTGGGTATTACTCTTCGACGTAGCTCACCACTCTCTCTTCATTGTTTCACAGATGCCGACTGGGTTGGCGACTGTGATGACCGGATGTCCACTGGTGCCTATGTTGTGTTTCTTGGATCCAACTCAATATCCTGGTCCTCCAAGAAACAACGCTTTGTTGCTCGTTCCTCTACAGAAGCTGAGTATCGTGCCATTGCTTCTGTTGCTGCTGAAGTTCAATGGGTCAAATCTCTCCTCTCTGAACTTCACATTACGATCCCAACCATTCCATCCATCTACTGTGATAACATTGGTGCTACCTACTTGTGCTCGAACCCTGTGTTTCACTCCCGTATGAAGCACATCTCCATTAACTATCACTTTGTTCGGGACTTGGTTCAAAAGTCTCTCCTTCGGGTTGCTCACGTCTCCTCTGCTGGTCAACTAGTCGATGCTCTCACCAAGCCCCTCTCACGCCCCCGCCTTCGTCTTCTCATGTACAAGATTGGTGTCACTGACAGTGCCCCATCTTGAGGGGGTATATTAAGGAATTAAGGATAATATTTTGTAAATTAGCATTAAGTGTAAATCGTAACAGTAAATCATCATTAGTGTAAATCGTAACGTTAAATTATCATTAGTGTAAATCATAACATTAGCTAATAAAATGGGATCACACCCCTCTCAATGCAATATAAATAGAATTACCCTTATTAATACAAAATATTTTTTGCATTCATCATTCTCTATATAGTAAATCTTCATCTTTTCTATCCGACATTTCAAATAAAAACATTACTCCTATATTATTAGAAAATCAAATTATATCATAAATCCTGATTTCTGCTATTAAAATATATATAATGATGATAAAAAAGTGATAAGATAAGTATCTTAAAATATCATGCAACCAACAATACTTGCTATATATGACAAAGTGGGATAGCTCAAGTGGTTAGAGCACCACTACCTAGGCCTTAGGTCCTGGGTTCGAGTCATGGGAGGGGAAAAGGGATGGGTATTTAACTTGTAATAAAAAAAAAAAAAACAATACTTGCTATATATATATAACCTAAATTTAATAATGTGTCCATTTCTTCGATTTCATGGTTAAAAAAGCAGAGTATTAATAATACACTTTTAATCCAAAAAGGAACACACACACTCTCCCCTCACACTAATAAAAAGGCAGGTATTTCACTTGTAGATGGTCCTTGGATTCCACCTAAAATAATTCTTAATGACTTTGATTAATTTAATTAATTATATAATAAATAATTCTTAGGTAGACGATTACGAGTTGAAGAAACTTTCATGCCTGCATTTTTTTTTTTTTTGATCAGATCATTGCAACGATCGAGACTCATAGGTGTCTAGTATTATCTTTATTGTTTTTGGTAGCTAGGTTAGCTTATTCTTAATTTGAGGAATCATAAGTTTTACAGCTCTCTTGTAATTATCTTTAGTAAATACAAATTACTCATCACAAATTGTGGTGATCGAATATTCAAAATTACTTTATATGCAACTTGTCAAATGCCCAATTAAGACCTCTCATTTGCCCTTTATTGTTAATGAAAAACATGTTTCTTATTAGAAAATTAATAATTAATTCCCATCTCTCTCAATCACGAACTCAGAAATTTAAGATTGGAGGGTCCAATTTACAAAATAATATTATATATACAAAATTATTTTATTACGGAGTATAAATTTTTTAATATATCTCATTTAATTAAATTTAATGACTTTTGTTATATTTTGAAGGGAATTAATTTTGATTGTTCCGTTTCATACTAAGCAAAACTGTGTTAAAATTTAACTTGCAATCCCGTAGAGACATTAGTTACTAGTATTAGATAGATGTAAAGCTTAAATTATACTCCCCCGTCTCGTGATGTCTTGCTTCACCGATTCATTTTAAGAAAAAATGAATTTAGTGGGGGTGTGAGGTCAAATAAATGAGGAGTATTTTTAACGATTTAGTGAGGTGTAAAATACTCTGTAGAATTTAGTGAGGTGTAAAGGAAAATGTAGGTAAAAAATGAGTAGCAATTTTAAAAATAAAATAATGTAGTGATCAGGGTATTAATTTTATGAATTGTTTTTGTATTAGTAGTGTACAAATAATTTTAAAACGTCTCAATAATTCTTTTATAGTAATAAAAAGCTTATGGTGGAACGTTCAAAATAAGTAAGAAACGTATGCTATAACGGAGAGGGTACTTATATCTATCTCATGATTTGCTTAATTTTCAAATGTTTAACTTGAGGGACAAATTAAATTGGTCAACAAATTGATGAACAAATATAGATGGATAAGTTTGTAACATTTTCATATCACCTCGATTAAAAAAAAATTACTCGACTATAATATTAAAAAATCCACAACTATTGACTCTGAAATGAATTAAATAAGTTTATGTAATCGAAGACATTGGGTAACACATCAATTGTGCAGCAGATAGGGTCATTATTTTAAAAAAATTAACATAATTAAGGGTATAATGGTGTCACCACCAGAACAAACAAAGTTGGTGACTTTGATTCAACTTCATATCGAGACTAATGTTATATTTTGTATAGAGTTCCGATTTTAATACACGAAATTAAATCCAAATAGAAACCAATAATCTAATTTTTTTTGTTTTTTTAATTAACCTAACCAATTTTATTTTCTAGCTCGACACATTAACCAACTTATTAAGCAAATTAAATTATCTGTTCCACATTTAGTATTTCATTGTATGATTGAATGACACATGTGAAAGGTGAAAAAAAAAAGTAACATCGTTCTACTAATATTGGAACAGAAAAATCGAACCCGAAAATATTAATAAAGAAAAAGTTATAGGTTGTGGCTGTCTATTGCCTATTGGGCTAATTAAAAATAAATTAGTGATTCCATATATGAGTGATAAGAGGGACATTGAGGATCGAGTCAATTGCACCATCCATTATTGGAAGCTTTTCCCCAATATAATATGCATACAAATAATTTGGCACGTCATGTTTGATCCAAAAAATGGGTCACAATTTTATTAATAAAAGGCCTAGCTAGTAAATTAATGTGTATAAAAATTGTCAACTAATTTACCATACATTAATTTTGTTTTACATTCAAGTAACTATATTGACTTACCCTGTTAATGTTATAACGATACTTTCTTCCGTCTCATTTTAGATCCACTTCAATCTAAAATTTTAGATGAAAAAAATGGCGATACAAGGATAATAATGATTTAATGTGCATTTTTAGATAGCAACTTAAAAAATAAGTATCAATTCAAATTTTAATTATTGTTATAACAACAGCTGAATTCTTGCCCTTGAAGGAAAGAATATCAAATAAATAAATCAAACGAGCAATTTACACTCAATTTGCATGTTCTTTTGTTGGATACCAAATTGTATAGATTAATATAAAATTGAAACGATACAGAAAAGATTAATATGATCTCTGCACAAGAATGACACGCATAAATTAAAAAATTGTCCAAATATTATATAGATTAATTTGAATATAAATGTAGTTGTTTAATAAAATGCACTCCTATATTGAAAATAATAAAATAATAAGTAGATAAAAATATAAAGATTATGGTTGGAGAAATAGAATTCAAAGATGCACATTTTGAAGTTTTAAGACTGAGAATGCATTTTGCAATTCAATACACGTCGTTTTTCTTGTGCCGTCATTGAAACAATACGAAAGATTAATACTATTATTTTTATTATAATTTTGAACATCGTAATTAAGTTGATATTGAAACTAAATGGATTATTTATTTAGATAAAATTATATTTATGCTTGATATATATATATATATATATATATATATATATATATATATATATATAAGAATTGAACGTTAACATACACTTATATTATAAATTAATTCTGGACATGGATATATAATAAAATTAACTAACCACATTTTTTCTCCTAACATCAATCAATCTTAAATCTTTGACAACATATATGTGCTTGCACCATGACTTATGGTATTGATGATGCTTATACGAAAATATACCTCTAAAATATTATCGACAATGCTTCTACTTATACGACAAGTAACCATCCACTTAAACAGAATATTCTTCTATATAACTTTACAATTTTGACTTTCACATCAAATATAACATTTTTTCTACTCAATTAAAACACAGTTTTTATCTTCCAAATAACACATGAACAACAACCAACCCATATTTAATCACAGATGATATGAAATTTCTTTTAGTAATTTGATATGCACACAATCGAGTATGTTTCGTGTGTTTTAAATTTAATTGGACATCTATTTTAAATTCGATTATATATTTATTTTGGGCTAATCTACCCTACCAATTTGTACCTAAAAATACCGACATATACGAACTTCACGGTTAAAAACATAGTTAAATAAAATTTCAAAACAGAGTACACAGTAATATCATCTAAATTGTAAAGTCAATTGAACTAATATAAATGAACTAATTATCCACCTTTTTATATCAGAGTCTCATGTAAATGTGTTGCTTTCAATCCCAATTGAAGCAACTCCTCTCTATAAATTTAAACTTTTAGATGAGACGGAACTATACTCATCTTATTATGTGAACTCATAATCATTGTTTTACTTAATTTACAATTCTACCAACTTCATAATTATTTGAACTTGTCTAATAATTTATATTTTCCGTGTCACTTGGTTGGGCACATGTTGCAGGACCAATTCATACTTATTTGTTTGAGGCATATTACTCAATACCATATCGTCGGCCCCCATCTACTATCTAATTTATTCTCACAATATATAACGATTGCATATTCATAAAATGAAATAAAAATCGGATATAGTTATGTGTGATTGTTTGAATAAATATATTTAATGTTGTATTTTTATGGTTAAAAAACTTATTTTCAAATTTTATCTTTTTACAAAATCTTGTTTGCTGAAATCTTTTTTTTTTTTTTTTTGTCGATATTTTTTTCCTTCAAAATTTGGACTTATTTTCTGAAAATTTCCCCTTTTTTTGTTGAAATCTTGTATGTTTTTCGATTTTTTTCTAAAATCTTTACATGCTTTCAGATTTTTTTTTTCGAGTATGCATAATTGTTTACGGTTAGTTAGGTGATTTATTTGTTTAAAATCTTGGAAATCTGCATAGTCTTTTTGAGATCTGCATATATATGTACTTTCTTTGCTTGTTTGCTTGGCTTGTACGACCCCACTTTTAATAGATACATTCGCTTTGATTTTAATTATTTTAATTTTGATTGAAAAATATCCAAAGTACTTCTAAATTCGAATTTATTAAAAGTCTAAAACCATCCCTTTTCTTGCTAACTGTGGTTGGTTCTCAAAAAAAAAAAAAAAAATCATTTTTCTCATGACTTGTAAACTAGATTCCCTAACTCTATTTGTTAGGAACTTTAGTTCACTTGGAGAAAAGGTCCATCGAATGAATAAAATAATTTTAATATCGATAAAGTTGTAGATGGATTTGAACTTAAAAAGTGAGAGAGCCTAACCTTGAATACTACAAAAAATATTCAATTTTATCTAAAAGTTCAAACTTGTAGAAAAGTGTGAAAAAAAATTATTTATTTAATTGCCCTAATCGGCTGAACGTGATGAATATATTTTGAGGTTGAATGTAATAAATATATTTTGAAAATAATGTAGAATATAATTTTGACTATTGAGTGTTTTTTTAGTTTATATTTTGGATATTTGTGTATGAAGTGTTGTTGTTTTTACTTGGAAGTAAGATGAAAAATGTAGCATAAGTTCTTCGAGCGTCCTTTTTCTTTTTGATCTTACAAATTAGAACCTGGTTTGTTGATATTTGTATCAACTTTTTGAGAAATATTTGCCGAAAATATAAATAAATTACTGTAAGTGTTTGCCTACATTAGATGCAATATGTGACATTATTTTGTTAAAAAATGTTACAAGCTCGAATGTCTTTTGTTTGATCCAAACTAATACAAAAAGAACCCTTTTTTTGGGTAATATTTGTCGAAATTAGTTACAATTTGTGTTTTTTTTTTTTGTCAGAAATTATCACAGCTCTAGAAATTTTTTGTAACATTAGTCGCTGTCCGGTTGTCGTCATCGACTTAGCTAATCGCGCGTGTCTTCTCTTCTCTAAGTGGTTGTATTTTTTGTTTTGAAATTATTTGGAGAATTTAAAACTAAAAGAAGGGTAATATTGACAATACATGAGAAATGTACTACTATTGTCAAAAAATGTGGATGAGTGAACTAATCAAGTGATCGTCTACTAAAAATGGAGGTGGGAATAACCAGCCTCATTGTACACATTTTGGTAGTCCAAATAAAGATAAAGGGCCCAAATGAAAAGCCCAAAATGCATTGAAAATTCCTTGAAGGCGCAGGCTATATACCCTTAGCTTTGTTAAGTTACTCCCCCTCCATATTTATTAATTTAATAATCATGTAAAATATTTAAACTACTCTTGTATTAAAATATACTAAAATAACCCCGATAAATACATCCCCTCCACTTTTAAACCCTAACCCTAATAGCAGTCGTCACCGCTACCGCCATGTCGGCGACCAACACCACCACATTTTCAACAAAAAAAAGAAAAAAAAAATCAAATCTTAACCTAAAAATTCACATAAATTTCAAACTCTAACAAAAAATATCACACAAATTTCAAAACATAAAAAAAATAAAAAAAATATATATATTTTTGACAAACCAATGTCGACCGTATGCATTAATGTCATTCGAACATATTTCGGACCAATGCCCCTGCTACATTCTGTAATTTGATGAATGATGTGTTGTACGAGTTTCTGGATCGATTTGTTGTGGTGTATCTTGATGATATTGTGATTTATTCTGAGTCGTTAGAGGATCACTTGTCGCATTTGAGGGATGTACTTCTGAAACTGAGAGAAAATAAGATGTATGCGAAGGAGAAGTGTGAATTTTGTAGTGAACATATTACATTTCTTGGCCACATAATTAGTCGGGGACGAATTATGATGGATCAAAAGAAGGTGCAGGTTGTTTTTGATTGGTTTGTTCCTTGTAAAGTTACTGAATTATGGTCATTTATGCACTCAGAAAATTATTATAGGCGGTTCATCAAAGGCTATTCTAAAATTGTTAGTCCTTTGACGAATTTGCTTAAGAAAGATGTGAAGTGGGAGTGGACGGTGGCATGTCAAGATGCTTTTGATCGGTTGAAGCAGGTGTTGTCAACCGAGTCCGTTCTGAGACTGCCCATGTTTGATCAACCGTTTGAAGTTCAAGTTGATGCTTCAGATCGGGCTATCGGGGGTGTGTTGGTCCAGGACAAACACCCAATTGCCTATGAGAGTCGAAAACTGAAAGATGCATATTATTGTTACAGAACGCGTGAGAAGGAGATGCCATCGGTAATTCATTGTTTGGAGGTGTGGTAGCATTATTTGTTGGGCACAAAATTCACTGTTGTGACCGACAATGTTGCTAACACGTACTTCAAAACTCAAAAGAAATTGTCATACAAGTAGGCTTGTTGGCAGGAGTATTTGGGTAAGTTTGATTTTGATTGGGTACATCGTCCCGAAAGGCATAACAATGTTACTTACGCGGAAGGTGGTTGAAGATTACGTGACTGCTCTGACCCTTGTTGAGACATATTTGTTTGGAAAGATTCGTGAGATTTCCCAAACTGATTCAGTGTATATGAGACTTGTTGAGCAAGTGAAAGCTGGTGAAATAAAAAAATATTGGCTGGAGGATGATTTGTTGTATGCGAAGGGGAGTCGTGCATATGTTCTGAGCGGTACGTTGAGGCAATAACTATTGAGGGAGACATATGATCCTCAATGGGCTGGTCTCCCGGGGGTGTAGCACATGCATGCCTTACTGTCTATACTATTGGACAAAGATGGAGGACGATGTAGAAGCATATGTCCGAACTTGCTTAGTTTGACAACTAGACAAACTGGAAAGGAAGAAGGAGGTCGGTCTGTTGCAGCCCTTACCTATTCCAGAGAAGTCGTTTCAGTCCGTGTCCATGAACTTGATTTCTGGTTTTCCTAAGGCGGAAGGCATGGCTTCGATTTTTGTTGTAGTTGGCAGATTTTCGAAATATGGGATTTTCATTACTGCACCTAATGCTTGTCCGTTGAGGTAGCTGCTGAGTTGTTTCTGAAACATGTACGTGGTGAAGTACTTTGGTATCTCGGAGGACATAATCAGTGATTGTGACACTCGATTTACTGGACGATTTTGGACAACATTGTTCAATATGTTGGGGACAGAACTAAAATTCTCTACCGCTAAATTGATGGCCAAATGAAAAGAATGAATCAATTGTTGGAGGAGTACTTGAGGCACTATGTTTCAACAAGTCAAAAATATTGGGTTGGATTGCTTGATGTGGCGCAATTCAGTTACAATCTACATCGACCGTCTGCTACAGGGATGAGTCTGTTTGAGATAGTGTATGGGCAGCAGTCATTGGCTCCACATGAGATTGCGGTGCAACAGACAGGGGGTAAATGTCCTGCAGCTTACAAATTTACTAAAGACATGCAGGAGATGCTAGATGATGCCGAATACAATTTGGCAAAGACACGACGTCGGATGAAGAAGTATGCTGATAAAGGCCGCCACGATGTGAACTTTGATGTTGGTGAGCAAGTTCTGTTGAAGCTGACTCCCCAAATTCGTAAGAAGATTTCTTCCAAGTCAGTGCAAATGGGATTGATTCCGAAGTATGATGGTCCGTTTGAGGTTTTGAAGAAGGTGGGTGATGTGCTGTCGCCGGCACCCAAAAATAATTCATTAACTACCCACTAATATAGTAGGGCAAGTAAGGGTCGATCCACAAGAAACGGTGTAATTTAATCGAATTAATTTGTGTACGAAAGCAATTAGGGGGGGGGGGAGTTGATTGGTAGGCTAACAAAATGATGGGCTCATGTCTTCCTTTCCTTTCGGCCCAATAGAATCAATTAAGCCCAAATTCTTTTATTTTTCATTCTCATCAAACTGCTCCACTTTACCTGAATTAAATAAGAAAATAAAAATATCAAGGTAATTGAAGTTACAAAATAATGAGTCGGAAAGACGCAATAAAACACCAATTTAATTCACAAAGAATATTCAATTGAAGCACAAAAGTATGCAATAATTCTGACTCATCAAATCCCCCCACACTTAAAACATTGCTTCTCCTCAAGCAACAATTACAATCAAAGAGAAAAATAGTGTCATATCAATAAAAACAACCAACTACTTGAATGTTCAAACAAGATTAACAACAATACTTCCACACAACTCTAGCATTTGAATTTACTTTTTGAGCCATAATCAAAAGTAACTCGTCCCTCTTATACAACTAAGACCTTTTACTCACACCTAAGCATGAAACTCATCAATTAACGACCATCCCAAGTACATCAGTAGTTCCTTAAAACCTTCTTTTCGGTTCATGTGATTCAATCCTCTATCAAAGTACTAATCTGAGTGGCGTCCGTCTCCTCATTTTTTTCTCTTCTGCTTCTTCTTTTTTTTTTTTTTTTTGATACTATATTCTTGGAATTTGATTTTTTTTTTCAACTTTCAAACGAGGTCCGCAGCTCCTCTCTACTTTTCGGGTTTTAGCTCTTTTTGTATTATTAATTTTTCATTCAAAGCACACGAGCCCCTCAAGTAGGTAGCTGTTTCAGCCCCTCGTTATTTTTTTCATTTCAATTGCTTTTCAACTCAGCTCCTTTTTTCTTTTCCTCCATCCTCAATTATTTTATTATTTTTCAACTTCGTCCACCAACTCAGATTTTCCTTCTTAAGAGAACCAAAACAAATTTACTCAAAAAACAAGAAATTTAGGACTACTTCAGCACCAAAATAACAAAAAATCAACTCGATTCCACCACTCAAGCATGAGTATCAAATACAATCGTCAATTAGGACAAACTACCAATGATCACAGCATATTTAACAAAAAGAAAAATTCATCCTCTAGACTCATATGCAAATACTCAAATCATCAAGTTTCAAACACTCAAGAATGCCCAATACCAACATATACAAAACACAAGAACAAGAAAGACACCACACATGATATAATTCACTCCCCCACACTTAAATAGTTGCTAGTCCCTTAGCACTAAAGCAAGAGATACAAAAATATAACACCGTATAAAATTGAAAAACAGAGTGGAACGGGGGTACCGAATTCTAAGGTGTGGCGGTTGCTGCTAAGGTTTCTATGAACAACTAAAATTAGTGTATTGGGCTTGATCGACAATGGGCCTGCAAGAATCAAAAAAGAGAGAAAAGAAATAATAAAATAAAAATAACTAAATAAATAAAAACTAATCACGCAAAAAGAAAGATGCAAACAAAGTTCCAGGAGAAGTGTTTTGTTAAGGCGTGCTCACGCCTTATCTTGCCACTTCAATGAAAGAAAAATTCTAGGAAAAGTCTTTCTTTAAGGCGTGCCCATGCCTTATCTGAAATCCTCTTCTGATCCTCAAACACACAAAAACAAAATTAAAAGTAAAAATAGTAAAATAAAAACTAAGCAAACACTGTGTTTCCTCCCAATAAGCGCTCTTTCTTAATGTCGTTGGCTCGACGATCGACTTCTCTTTCACGTAATAGGAGTAAAATAATCTTTCACATCTAGTGGCATCTTCCATCGAGAGAGGATGCTCTCTCCCATCAAACTTTTTCCATTCCAAGATAACCATTTTTTGTTGATAAAAAACTCATTTAGTAGTTTGGAATATCTTGGTAGTGGCTCTTCTATCAGATGAAACAAAGGTGTCTGAATTACATCCATCTGATATATGTCAATGACATGCTGCTTTTTATTCTCTTTTTCATCGTCCTGAACCTTGCAAGGAAATACAGATGGATTAGAAATAATAGGAAATGATTCACATGAATTCACCTTAATTCCCATTCCAGGTTCCTTGACACATATAGGTCCAGTGTCTAATTCTGCATCATAATTTTCATATTCAACCCACTCAGGCCCTAAATCATCCTTATTCGTAGAATTTTCAAAATAGTGTTCATCCTCTGTTTCAAATTCTCTCTCAATCTTGCTATCTTGGGCACGGTCTACAACATTATCCACTTGAGTTTCACTCCATTGTGCTTGCAATTGGCTTATGACATTCGTCATTTGGCTCAATTGAACCTCCAAATTCTTTTGCCTAGACTCCGAGTCCCTTACGAATGCTTGTGTATATTGATGAAATTCCCCCGTATTGGCTTCCATGGACTTCAACAAATCAGCCAGTGATGGTTCAAAGCCCCTCTCACCACTATCTTGTTCATCCACCAAGCTCGTATGTGTCAACTGGTTTCTCTGTTGAAAATTCAACGTGTTCAACTCTATAGTTTTCAACAAATCTTCAAATGAGGGTTCAGAGTTTTGCTCCAAGTTAATCCATCCACCATTATCATAAGTCCTCTCATAATTTCTGAATAGTTGAGGCCTTTTATCATGGTATGGTTTCCAATAATCGTCATTGGAGTAAGTGTCTTGATAGTTCTCATACCTGAAATCATACATAGCGGAAAGAATAGGGAGAATAAACCTGCAAACAATTTTTTCTAAAACCTATACAGGAAGACACTGAAGGGGTCAGTGTTAGCATAAATATGCTAACCGGAAACAATGAAACAACAACAGCCAACGTGAATTATTTTTTTTTTTTCAGAATTTTTTGACAGAAATTAAAAACACAAAAAATTCAATCAAATTTACAACCATTCCCCGGCAGCGGCGCCAAAATTTGGTGTGCTGTCGCCGGCACCCAAATAATTCCTTAACTACCCACTAATATAGTAGGGCAAGTAAGGGTCGATCCACAGGAAACGGTGTAATTTAATCGAATTAATTTGTGTACGAAATCAATTAAAATTGGGGGTGGGGGTGGGGGGGGGGGGGGAGTTGATTGGTAGGCTAACAAACTACTAAGAAACAAGAAATAATAAATTGTAAATATAAAATCAACGAGACTCAAATAATGTGAATGATCTAGCCCTCGGATAGCTTCACCTTAATTAATTATACCAATTTAATTAACAAACCCGATTATCTCAATTTAATCTCGAGTCTTATCCCTAAACCAGTGGTACGACCAAACTAGTTCAAATTGTTTCTTACGTTTAATTAATCAGCAGGTACGACCCCCAATTAATCTATCCCTACGAATAACCCTAAAACATGTATCTAAGGTTCAACTCGAGGGACGCATTCAAGAATTTAAACAATATGATAAATTAGACCATGAACACGAGACGCTCGTTTCATGCAACCTAAATGTTACTACTCCCTAAGGTGTTCTGCCTTAGTTGCTACAATTCCCAAAATATTATAAAAATTACGGATTACAATTAATGGAATAGCTAGAGTTGATAAAGGAATAAAATTGGGTGATCAAACCTATTAAACTCCTAATTCAAACACGCATAGCATCTACTCAAGTAATAACAAAATCGAGATACAAATCAAAATTAACCGGAAATTGTTTAATTAAATAGGCATAATCAATATAAGGTTTTACGTCCTCGGACTAGAATAAAGAAATTAGCTACTCATAATCAACGAAACAATACAAATAGTCGATGAATTCATAATATTCAATCTTAAATCAAGAAAGAGTATATAAATAATCAAACCAAATGCAACATAGAAAATCCTCCTTTTTCTTTCAAAGTGGCGTCAGCATGGCCAATTGATGTTCTCTCCGTCCACAGTGTTGACTTCCCTCTTCAGTCCTCAATGGTGGCTGTAGTATATCCAATCCAGGCTGCTGCCTCCTCCACTCAAAACACAAAAAAGGGCCCACTAAATATTTAAGGCCCAACAAAGCCTACTCCTCTTTTCCAATTAACTTGGCCCAATAACAAAATGATGGGCTCATGTCTTCCTTTCCTTTCGACCCAATAGAATCAATTAAGCCCAAATTCTTTTATTTTTCATTCTCATCAAACTGCTCCACTTTACCTGAATTAAATAAGAAAATAAAAATATCATGGTAATTGAAGTTACAAAATAATGAGTTGGAAAGACGCACTAAAACACCAATTTAATTCACAAAGAATATTCAATTGAAGCACAAAAGTATGCAATAATTCTGACTCATCAGTGGGAAGAGTGGCTTACCGTCTGAAATTGTCGGACAGACTAAAAGTGCATCCAACATTCCATGTTTCCTTTTTGAAGAAGTACAATGCAGCTTTGGTAGACACATCAATGAAGAAGGCGAGACGGACGCCTCCAGTGATAAGGCAACAGTTTTCGAAGGTGGTGTAGAAGATTCTGGACCACCGGACAATGGGACAAATTAAAAAGAATCGAAGGACATATTACTTGGTCCATTGGGCAGGAGAGTTGGAAGATGGTGCTACTTGGGAAAGGGATGTTACTTTGTGGTAGTTTGAAAAATAGATTGCAGAATATTGGGACGCTAAGGGTGAAGCTCCATCAACGATGAGGACGTCGTCGAGTTCTGGTGGGGTGGTTTGTTAGACCCTTAGACGGTGGCTGTCAAGACGTGCCTAGTTCATGGGCGTCTCGGCTGGACGATGTCATGACGTTCTCAGCAATGGATGACTTGGCTGGTTTCGCGTTGGCATGGAACTACACTTAGTCCGGATGAGTTGGACTAGATATGGGGCGGATGAAAGTTGTGCTGAAGGCAGTTGGGGTCGGCCATATGCTAGGCAGTATGGCCCAGTGCTGGCCGGGCGGTTAGACGATGCGCGTCTAGGCGGCAGTTAAGGCACTTGGTCGGACGGTGCGCGTCTGATCCGTCCTAGGCATCTTACTCAGTGGGGTAGACGGTTTGGATAAGGCTAGTCGGTTGGCAATGTAGTTGGAAGGCAGTTTTTGGGACAGAAAACTGTCCATAAGGCTGGATGATGTAGGATTCCGACACCTGGCAGAATTCTGATCCGATGGCTGTAGGAAATTCGTCCTAGTGATGTGGGTTGTCCATCACCCTACATATGTTATAATTGAGCCCTGAGTTGCACAAAATTGGTGTGTGCAAGCCTTGACATTTTCTTTGTAATTTGTGATTAATTCAAAGGTTGGGAAATGAGTTCCCGTGTGTTGTGTGTGTTATATGTTCTAATTCCGCTGCGTGATTTACGTACTTGGTTGCTTACAACGAATTAACATAAACACTTAATCATACACGAGTGTTGGTGAGGGCGTGGGCTGGCCGATTCGTGCCACACAAGGCGAAAAATTCTAGGGCATAAAATAACAATGTGACATTATTGTCGACAAATTTTTATCAACGATAATCCAAACGGTCGACACTAATTTGTCATTTTTAAAAAAAAAAAATTCAGAAATATTTAATCGAATAAATGCACTATTGTCGACAATAGCGCATCTACTCGATATTGGTTCTTTGAAAAAAAAAACCTACCTTGTTCAGCGAGCGACGACCGACTGTTGGGGTGGGGGCGAGCAGTCGCGACCGTGACAAGAGGCATCTAGTTTTTTTTTCTGTTTCTGCAGGGGCCGACTGTTTACCGAGGATAGAGAATGGAGGGGGAGGGCCACGACGCGGATACATAAGAGAGGGGGCGGCGCCAAATCTTGTGGGTGGTAGGCGGCACAACAGAGAATGGAGGGGGAGAGGGAAGGCGCGACCGTTTACAGAAGAGAGGGGGCGGCGCGACAACTTGAGGGAGGTGGCGGGTGGGTGGTGCGTCGGCGGTGGAGAATGGGAGGAATGAGTGAATTAGAGCTTTAAAAGAGAAGATGAAGAAAAGGGAAGATAAATTAGGGTTTTAGTGGGAGTGCATTTAACATATCTCATTTAACAAAGACGAGGATAATTTGGGGAAGTACATCTATCATATGCTATTTTTTGGGGGAGTGTATGTATCAGGGGAGTAGATTTAACAAAGCTGGAGGGGTATATACCCTGGGCCTTCCTTGAAAGAAAGCAGTAAAAACCTTGGCCCACAATGCTTGAATGGGAGAATGTATCGCACTATTAACACCCACGCAATCACTTTATGCACCCAAAAATGTATTTAAAAATACAGCATATATATTAAAAACAAAACAACTTATATAGAGCAAAAGTGAGTATTAGCGGACGCCTATTTAATAGAGCAAATTGTGTCCATTGTCCAACAATAAAAAAATATTAAAAACAAAACAACTTATATACAGTATAGCATGTGGGGAAAAAAAATACTTCGAGTCAAAATTAGATTAAATCGAATCATATAAACAACATTACATGTTACTCTATCAATATTACTTGTTTACTTAAAGAGCAATAGAGTATTACACCATTTAGATAAAAAAAAAAAAAATGAATGTATGTATGATCTGATTTTGACAAGGAGTTTTTAAAGTCTGCCTATTTTTTGAGACAGTTTCTTTTGCCTCTTATCATTAAATTGTTGTATGGTACACTATTATGATCTTACATTGATTTTACTTCATAATTTAAAAATTAATTTTAAAAAATCACCGCTATTAAATCTAATATTGACATGACATAAATTAAATTTTACACATTAGTTTGACATAAAGCTAAATTATCATCTGCTCAAAAACTCAGACGAAATACATATTAATATGAGTCACACTTGTGTGCACTTAATTACATAGTTCAATCGGTGCAATTGAATCACAATTTTAACTTGTTCCAATATGGTGGATCCAAATTTTAATTGGACAATTGAAATTTATTCAAATCCAATTGCATACAAAAAATATATATATATATATCTATTACTAATTTACTATTGATAATAATTTAAAAAAAACAAAATTTAAAACTATTCAAAGTCTAAATAAACACCACTCTAGAAAATAACACAAATAATATTGTCAAATATACTTTTAACATGATAATATAATGTATTTACATACTATTCAATTATGTGAATATAGATAGAGTTGTTATTCGAGTTGAATTCTTGTTGTTTGAGTTTAATTTGAGCTTTTATCAAGTCGAGCTCAATTTAATAACATTGACGCGTATAAAAACAAACTCAACTCATCTCATTAGAAAGTCTATCAAATCGAATCGAGTTAAGTTGAGTCGAGCCGAGCTAACGAACAACTCAATAACACTAAATTGACTATTAATATGATGCATTTAGAGTGGGTACAAGAGTCCAAACAAAGAGAAAAGTTGGCGATAAGAAATGAAGGTGGGGCATGGAATATGAGGACCAAATCTCACCAATCAGGATAACACACTCCTCCCATTGGCTCTCTTTCCTACATTCATATTTCCTCCATCCCCAATTTCAATCCCAAAATATCACTGCAAATTTCTGATAATCAACAAACTCACAGAAACAGAAAATGGCAGCTGCAATGGCTACATCAATGGCGATTCTCAACGCCAAGTGCTGCTTCAACCCCTTCAAACCCTCTAAACAACAACCCGCCCTCTTCTCTCTCAAAAACCTCCCAAAATCCCTAACCACCGCCCCTCCACAGACCTCCTCCGCCGCCCTCACTTCATCCGCCGTCGCCGGCGCCATATTCTCCACCCTCGCCAACGCAAATCCGGCCTTCGCGGCCCAGCAACTGGCGGAAATCGCGGACGGCGACAGCAGGGGGCAGCTGTTGCTGTTCGTTGTGACGCCGGCCCTTGTGTGGGTGCTTTACAACATCCTCCAACCGGCGCTGAATCAGATCAACAAGATGAGGAACACCAAAAGTGTCATAATCGGGCTCGGGCTGGGCGGGCTCGCGGCGTCCGGACTGTTCCACCCGTTGGAGGCATCGGCGGGAGAAATAGCGGCGGCGGCGGATAACAGGGGGCAGCTGTTGCTGTTCGTGGTGACGCCGGCGATTGCTTGGGTGCTGTATAACATATTGCAACCTGCTTTGAATCAGATTAACAGGATGAGGTCGGAATAAGAAAGGGGAAGAAGGGTACATATAAATATAATAATAATTCTGATAATGTAATGTGATTTTTGTTGAATGTAATTTTATTGTACTCTTCTGTTCATCAAACTCTTTCTGCTCAATTCATGAATCATGATTGCTGCCATTTTTTAACAAATCAAGATTATATACTAAGCTATTTTCAAACGTGTTTTATCATATTAACTTGTTGACGGAGAAATTAGTTTATAAATGGCATAAGATTGTTTTTATCACAGTGTATTTAAAATCTTTAAGGGGATGTTTCTTTTTTGTTTTAAAAACCAGGTTTTGGATTTCAAGATCCAAAACCTGTTTTACTTTGGGATTTAAAAACCGATTTTCAAAATCCACTCAAAACCACCCTTATCAAACATATTGATTTGACATAAAGTTATATCTATATAATATTACTCCAATCATTATATTGTTTTTCAACAATAATATAATAATACTATAATAATATAATAATACAATAATATAATATATTTAATCAACTAATCATTATAATCTCACCAAACAATAATATAATAATACAAACTCATTCAATCTTACAACTTGATTTGACATAAAGTTAAATCCTTCACTATTCCAAAACCCAAAAGAAACACTCATATTACTATTCATCGGGATTTCAAAAACCAGGATTTCAAAAATCTGGTTTTTAAAACCACCCAAAGCCCAAAAGAAACACCCCCTAAGGCTCCATTTGGATGGATGGTTGAATTTGATCTATGGATTTTAAATCCATCATTTAAATCCACTCCACTTATTTGGATTATGAATGGATTTCAAATGCTTAGATTTTTGCTCACACAATTTTTAGTTAAAATTGAGAGGATTTCAAATGCTCACTAAAACTCAGTGATGCAAAAATCGGCATTAGGCGGCAAAAAAATATTAGTTTTTTACTAATCTGACCACATTAGGCGCCAGGCTGATTAGGCGGTTCTAGGCGGGGCCTAGGCGGAGCACCGATTAGAACGGTGCATTTTTAACTTTTTTTTTTAAATATACAAAACGACGTCGTTTTTGTTAAAATAATAAAAACAATCAAAATTAAATTACGTAATTAAGTCAGGGTTCATTCATTTTGATTCAATTCTGAAAAACAGAAAGTGAAAGACAGCAGCTGCTTGCACAGCCCACCGCCTCGCATCGGTGTTGCTCGCGTCCCCTAAGTTAGGTTAGACATTTAGACTAGTATTGTTTAATTTGTTTGAGACGTTTGCTCGTATGCTCTGTTTTGCAGATTTTCTATTAGTTTGAGACTCGTATGCTCAGTTTTATAGAGTTTGAGACTCGTATGCTCTGTTTTTCAAATTTTCTATTGTTTAATATTTTCATTTGGTATGAAGTACAAAAAAAATCGGAAATTCTAGGCGGCGCCTAGGTGCCGATTAGGCGGCCGAAAACGCCCGTTTAGTGATTTCCGCCTTTTACAACACTGCTAAAACCATGTCATTTGAAATCCATCTATTTTTAAATCCTTTCATTTGAAATACCCCTCAAATCCCTCCATCCAAACACAACCTAAAATTAAATTTAATTAAATTTTGATGAATGTATGTTATATTGAGACTCCTAAATAAATTATCTCACATAGAATAATGCGTGTATTTTTCTACTCAACATGTGTAGAAGTTTGTTAGAGAAGTTCAAATTATAATAAATAAGAAGCAATCTAATAATATACTTGTGCATACAAGTGATACATCCGACCATGTCGTGCCAAGTCCGAGCTTGGTCTTGGGCCCGTGCATCTTGGACTTTGGAATTTTGATTTGGGTTTTGGTCTAGGGATCATGTATTTTTTTAGCTTGAAAATATGGATTTGACCCATACTAATTAGGGTCTGACTATTTACACTTCCATTTCAGTTTAGAACACTCTTTCGATTGATGCACACCCCCTAACATATGCTAGGATGGATGCACCCCCCTTAAATTGTCTTAAATACCCTTTTGTCTAAAAAAACCATTTATTAAACATACACCCCCTCAACCCTGATTTCTCTCTTCCCCTCTTTCCCCTTCCACCACCCTTCCATAAATCGGATATCCATAGCCAAATATTAGCTACTCCCTCCGTCCCAAGATTTTTTACACACTTTGACCGGCACGAAAATTAAGAAAATCGAATAAAGTAATGTGTAAAGAAAAATAAAGGAGGGGTATTATTGGTAATTCATTGATTAAAGTAGAGTGATTTGACTAAAGGGAAGGAAAAGTAAAATAAAGGAGGGGTATTATTGGTAATTCATTATGTAAGTTGTTTCCTTTTTTGGAGTGTGTAAAAAATGTTGGGACGCCCATTAAGGAAAGTATGTAAAAAATCTTGGGACGGAGGGAGTACTATTTTAGACACGAAAAAAATTTGTCGTTAATTCTAATATTTTTGTCGCTAATGTGAGTTAGCGATGAAATAATTTTGTCGCGGGATTTGTTGCTATACACCCGTGGCTAACGTGTTTGCGACAAATGTTTGATTTTCCTCGCAAACATTTTGTGATGAAACTCATATTTTCGTCGCTAACATTTTGCGATAAAACTTATATTTTCTTCGCTAATATTTTGCGATAAAACTCAAATTTTAATCGCTAATAATTTGCGATGAAACTCAAATTTTCATCGCAAACATTTGCGGCAAAATTAATTTTTTTTGTCGCAAACACGTTAGCGACGGGCGTATAGCAACAAATCCTGCGACGAAAATATTAGAATTAGCGACAAATTTTTTCACGGCTAAATTGCAGCTTTCTTGTAGTGTAAAGTGGTCGAAATGTATCAAATTTTCTTTATTTTTTTTTCCAATCAATAAATGTCAACCATATTCACTCTCGTCGACAACAGGGTGTCGACGAGAGTGAATATAGTCGACATTACACTGTCGATTTTTTTTAAGATTTTTTTTTTATTTTTTTTCGATCAAAACTTAAGTCGACCATATTCACTCTTGTCGACAAACCAGTGTCGACGAGAGTGAATATGGTCGACACTGGTTTGTCGAAATTAAAAAAAATGAATTTTTTTTGTTTGGTAGTGGTGGTGGTGGCGACGGCGGCTGGATAAAACTTAGGTTTAGGGTTTAAAGGTGAAGGAGGGGTGCAATTAGTAATAGGGGTGTAATTAGTAATAGGGGTGCATTTAGTAGTGTAATATGAATTAAAGGGTATTTTTTATTTTTTACATTATTATTATATTATGAAACTCAAAGGGGGAGTGTTCTAAGCCGAAATGGAGGTGTAAATAGTCCCACCCTACTAATTAAGGGTCTAGAAAATTGAAGCTCAATTTGGGATTGGGTTGGCCCAAATGAATTAAGTTAAATTTGAACAATAATGAATTTGGATGTCTGGAATGTCTAGATTCATTAACGTTTTAAATTTTGTATTTGAAATGTAATGAACTTAGACATATGAGAAACTCAAAAAAAAAAAAAAAAACTTAGACATCTGAGTGTCTAGGTACATGGAGCTTCAAATATGCAAGTGTAACCCCCAAGAGTCGCACGTAACTTGAATGCATGATTTGAAAAGGAAATAAATTTGCGTGAATGATATTCATTGACATAAGTCTATAAACAAGTGCATGTTTTGTGTTGAGGGAGAGAGACACAAAACTTGAATAAATTCATCAAAATACTTGAATTTTATTGTTTTTTAACCTGAAATTCCGCCTAATTTTTTCTTTCATAATATTCTTACATCAAACATACAAAGTGTAATCTAATTACTCACGTCTGTTCAGTTTGTTGGAGCTCTTAACCAAGGGCGGATGTACGTATATCGTAGGGAGTGCCTTGGCCCCCTCAAATTTTATCCCACATCTTAATACTCTATATTTGTGAGAATATAATGGGACACGTGTCACAATTCTATCACTCTACACAATCTCTCTCTTCACCAAAATCGTCTATTTCAAAATTCCTGCATTCTCGAGGATTCTGATTAAAAAAAATTAATTTTTCTATTTTAATCTCAAAATTATAAATTATAATAATTATTTTTAATCTCTCTCCCCCTCAAATTCTTTTATTTCAAATCTTAATACTCTATATATATTTGTATATTTGTGAGAATATAATGGGACACGTGTCACAATTCTATCACTCTAGACAATCTCTCTCTTCACCAAAATCGTCTATTTCAAAATCCCTGCATTCTCAGGCATTCTGATTAAAAAAAATTAATTTTTCTATTTTAATCTCAAAATTATAAATTATAATAATTATTTTTAATCTCTCTTCCCCTCAAATTCTTTTATTTCAAAATCTCAATATTGTCAAGCATTCCTATTAAAAAAAAAAAAAATCCTATTTGTGAGAATATAATGGGACACGTGTCACAATTTCATGCTCTATCTCTTCACCAAAATCCTCCATTTCAAAATCTCTGCATTCTCATTCTCAGGTATTCTGATTAAAAATATATATATTTCCTATTTTAATATCAAAATTATAATTAAATTTTTTTAATTATAATTATTATTTTTAATCTCTCACCTCTTCAAATTTTTCCATTTCAAAATCCAATATTGTCAAGCATTCTTATTAAAATTTTAGGAGAGTCAAGCATTCTTATTAAAATTTTATAATTCTCCTAATTTGTTTATCATGGTTCTTTCATTATTTATTAATTCAAATCTTAATATATATCTTAATCTTAATTATATATTTATCATATATTTGCAAACATTTTAACAAGCACGTGTTGCAAATTGATTGGTGCAATCTATTTTTTCTCAAATTCCTCCATTTCAAAATCTATTTTTTCTCATTAATTTCACATTTTATTAATTTTTTTATTAATCTTAATCATTAACCTAACATACATTTTATAATCTCATATTTTAAATGCATAATTTTGAATATTAAAATTTAAATGAAATTGAACTTTTGAATTTAAACAGAACTTTTAAAATGAAACAGAATCTTCTATGGAGTATTCTATATAAATCTCAACATCTTTCTTTCATTTCAACAATCATAATTTTTTTTTTCAATTTTAGTTTTTCCTTCTCCCACATATATATGTAGCCTAATATTTAGATTTTTTCTTTTTCTTACGTATTATTCTTTTTTTTTTGTCAGCCTTGATAATCTTCTAATATGTAGATTTTTTTCTTTTTCTTACGCATTTTTTTTTTGTTTTTCGGTATAATTTTTTTTTTCTATCTTCTATTCTTATATGATTCTCTTTTAATTTCTTTCTTTAGTATGACTTTTTTTTTCTTATTTCCTTCTTCAATATGTAGATTTTTTCCTTTTTTTTATGCATTTTTTTTTTCTTACATATATTTTTTTTGCCCTATTTTCATCTTAAAATAATAATTTTAATATTATTTACTCCTAATTATTATTTTTAAATTTCAAATCTTTTTAATCTTATCTTTTTAATTATTTTATTTTATGCTTTTACAATTTTCTTAAATTTCTCTCATTTTTTCAATTATTTTTCTGTTCTCTCTCTTATTTTTTATTTATAGATTTACAGTTTTTTAAATTATTTTTTCTAAAATTGTAAATTAATTGAAATTGGACGGTAAATTAATTTTTTCTGTTCTCTCTCTTATTTTTTATTTATAGATTTACAGTTTTTTAAATTATTTTTTCTCAAACTGTAACGGTAAATCTATGAATTTACTAAATTGGACGGTAAATTAATAGATTTACGAAATTAGATTTTCTTGATAGTTATTGTTGTATATTTTTAATTATAATTTTTTTTAATTTAATTATAATCAATCGATAGTTCACATCTAATTTTTTTATTGTCTAACATAAGAGTATATATTTATGACCTTAATATGTTAGGTATTTTCTTATTAACATAGGAGTATATATTTATGACCTTGATATGTTAGGTATGATTTATTTTTATTCTTCAGCGTGTCTACAAAAGTTTCGTAAATTATAAAATCAAAATGAAAACAATGTACATTTTTACAATTTTTTGATCTAAAATTCTTTTAGAAATGTATTTTATATTTGAAGATCATGTAAATTATAAACAATCAAAATGAAAACAATGTACATTTTTACAATTTTTTGATCTAAAATTCTTTTAGAAATGTATTTTATATTTGAAGATCATGTAAATTATAAACTTATAGGAATGCATCTCTGATCACATTGTATTAATTTTTGTTTTATTCATATGAAAGTTGATTATTTCATTATATATTCAATTTGAATATCCATATTTTAAATGGATGTGTGTATACAGTATACATATTAAATTGATGAATAATTGTTTTAAAAAAGTAATCAATTTAAATTCTAAAAAATTAAGAAAAAAATAATTAAAAATTTTTTAATTAATCAACCTTAAATAAATAGAATTGGTATTTATTCTTGATTTATTATTAATATTTTTTTTACATATTTAATATATATTAAATTATTGTACTAATTTTTAAATTTATTTATAAATAGGTACGCGTAAAAAATATTAAATGGTTAAATATTAAATAGTGTCTTTGTAGACCCCTCTTTAATAAATATACAATTTAAATGAATGTAAATTTATCAATATTAATTGTAATATTAATTGTAAGATCATTTTTTTTTTTAAATTAGAGTTGTTGAGAAAAATAAATATACTGTAACTGACGTAACCACTCATTTTCTCAGTTATATATTTTATGTAAATAATATTTTTATAATAATAATGGACATTTATTTTGTTAAAGATTTTTTAATTGCATATTATGAAGAATGAAGGGTAAAAAAACTATATGTATTTGACTTTATAAATGATTATATGGATGTGGATGTATGTATATATAGGGTGTGAATGTATTTTAAAATAATTTTAAAAACTTTCTAAAGTGTATAAAGTATTGTGGAGGATTTTAGAGAATTTTAAAAATATTTGAAAAATCGGTGAATGATTTTTAAAAACAATTTTGGAAATTCTCCATGATAAAGGGGAGGTAATCTGTGATATCTTTTAAATATATAAATTTATATTTTTATTATTTTCAAATTAACAAATTTTTTAACAATATTTTTTTAAATATATAAATTTATATTTTTATTATTTCTAAATTAATAAATTAATTTTAACAATATTTTTTTATTGTCTTGATATATTTCATAGTATTTTTTTTTAAATTGCAGGTTTAAGTCATAAATTTCCATCCGAAGTCACGATTTCTCTAAGGAAATGTTTGTTTTGAAATGGAAAATTTCACACGGTTTTACTCTAAAATTTAGATTTAAAATTTTAAAATCTTAACCTACAAAATTCAACCCTATAGATATTTATAAACTTTATATACATTCCTATATAAAATTATTTTACAATGTCCATTTTTATTAAAAATATTTTTAATTTTACAATTAAAATTATAATTTTATTAATGCACATTTTATTAATATATTAAAAAAATATTATAATATATAGAAATATAAATACAATAATATAGATTCAAATATCAATTTTAATTTTTATTAATGCACATTTTATTAATATATTAAAAAAATATTATAATATATAGAAATATAAATACAATAAAGATTCAAATTTGTAGATATGTAATTATATTAGAATAAAAAAAAAATATTCTCACAAACTCTAACAAATAAAAAAGATATAAAAATTAATATAGTATTTAAAATTATTATTTTAATAAACTAACTCTAATTTTAATAAATCAATCCCGCGTAAAAACGCGGGTACAGGGCTAGTGTAGTATATATATACTATTCTTATTTTTTATTCCTAATAAA
This sequence comes from Galeopsis tetrahit, assembly GCA_963675135.1. Taxonomy (NCBI): domain Eukaryota; kingdom Viridiplantae; phylum Streptophyta; class Magnoliopsida; order Lamiales; family Lamiaceae; genus Galeopsis; species Galeopsis tetrahit. The sequence continues at coordinate 61,393,377 of OY776122.1, read as the reverse complement.
TTCAGAAAATTTATGGACATAAACAGTGGCGCAAGTTTTGTGAGGTTTGTTATTTTAATTTATATTTATGCATTATTTATTTTATTTAATTATTGTTTTTTTTTAATCCACGATTGATGTATAAAATTAATTATTCAATTATTAGCTGATTATTTTTGCAGGTCAAAAGATAAATAAGAATTATATAATTAACTAATTAGTATATTAAATAAGAGTTTGGATTTTAAATTTAATGTAGTCTTCAAATTAATTAATTAATTTGTATTGGATTATTTTATAGAATCTAAATTTTAACGTGGTGTAAGTTTAATTAATGTTATATTCTTAAAAAGTGATAATTAAATAAATTATATATAATCTTGTTGATGTATAATTTAAATTTAACTACTTTAAATTTAATTTGTGGCCCCCTCTAAGTATACACTTTGGGTCTAATGTTATATTCTTAAAAAGTGATAATTAAATAAATTATATATAATCTTGTTGATGTATAATTTAAATTTAACTACTTTAAATTTAATTTGTGGCCCCCTCTAAGTATACACTTTGGGTCCGTCCTTACTCTTAACGTTGTGATGCTGCTCATCAACAAGACGAAAGTTGTTTTACCTTTGAAAATGCTACGTCAAACCTTGAGACGAAACGTATTTGTTTTGCAGGTATAGACCTAACATTGACTCACACTTTACCTATGGTCAAGGACGGAGCCACATAGGGCCCAGCGGGGGCACTGGGCCCCCCACCAATTTTTTTTTTTTTATATATATTTTTTTCGTTTTATAATTATTTGTATACTTTCTTTATTTGAGGCGTTTCAAGATTATTTGTACACTCATAATATGTAAATAATCTACAAAATTAATATTTTCACTACATCATTTTATTTTTAAAATTGTTACTCATTTTAATCTAAATTCTTCCCTACATCTCACTAAATCACAAAAAATACTTATTTACTTGACCCCTCCTCACTAAATTCACATTTCTTAAAAATTGAATTTGTCAACGTATGCAAGTTATTGTGGAACGGAGGGAATATATTTTAAGTTATACATTTGTCTAATAGTGACTAATATATCTTAGCGGGATTGCACGTTAAATTTTAACACCGTTTCACCTATTGTGAATTGGAACAATCAAAATTAATTTTCTTCGAAACATAACAAAAATCGTTAAATTTAAATTAATGAAATGAGATATTATAAAATTTATAATGAATTAAATATAATATTATTTTATCTTTATATTAATGTAAATCGGGCCCCCCAATCTAAAATTTCTGGCTCCGTCACTGCCTATTGTTGTTGTTTGTGTTCGTGTTCGTGTGTTCGGATTGTTGCAGCTAATTTTAAAAACTACATACTGTTGTTGTTTGTGTTCAGATAGTTGCAACTGATTTAAAAAATTATCCTAATTGTTTTGAAAAGATGCTAAAATAGAAAAACTGTCAAAAGAAAAAAGTTGAAGGCTTTTGTTTAAATGATATTTACATTTATTTCTATCAATTTCGTATAATGTGCTAAAAATATTTAACACTTATTTTTTTAACAATTCAAATTCACGACATATATAGGTTATGGAGTGAGTATATTATTAGCATAAAAATAAAAAATAAAACTAAATAGAATTTATAAACTTTGAAATATCTATACGATTTGTTTCGAACTTGTAACTCCGTGCAAGGTAGTGAGGCATCTACGTAGAAATAAAAAGCTTAAAGGACAAATTATTAATGCCTGAAATAAAAACAATTAAAATAAAAAATTAGTTTGTCCTAGTTGAACGAAGTTGTTCTCGAAGCTTCCCTCGTTTGCGCATGCCCTGAAAATAACTCAAGAGGCACCAATCAAGAAGTGGGTCCGGAATTAGAGAGATTAAGTAAGCTTGGAATGCATGAGGCCAGTAGGGTATGCAAATCTGATGGGTGTGACCAATCCATCTCATACTTGCTTTGCTATATTTCTCAGCCGACGGGATCAACAATGACGATTTCTTTATCGATGTCATTTTTGTTGCTACTAGTAGTGGAACCTGCAGTATTAATATCATAATGTGTTACTATAAGAATAAATATGTGTCATGTTTTTCTATTTACCTTTGTCTAATTTGTTTTAGAAGATCCGATTAATCTGTGAAAGAGTAGTAAATTTTCTTGCTCATTCCTTAGGAAGTGTCAATATTGCACATAAATCTCTTTTAAACCATTAATATCATTAAAAAAAATACAATTGAATGTATTTGATGCATGCGGGGGTTTATGATTATTTTACCACATCCAAAATATATTTCCCAAACTGCAAGTCTGCAACTATAAAGCCCAAAAGTTTGGCCCAACATCTATGAATATGGAAGTTAGAAATCGATTGTTGGATGGGTTTTCGTCAACTTTTTCCTTTTATTTTTCTTTTCAATTTTTCAAGCAATAAATATAAAATTTTAATTCAATAAAATCAAATAATTGTAAAAATAATGCCAAAAAATATAAAAATGCAATTTTCACCATTTAAATGATGAAATTTCATCAATTTAAAAGATAAGTTTTGCTCGGATCATTAATTCCAATTAAAAAGATGAAAAAATGTGCTCCCCTAGAATCAAAATTCAATACTGAAAAGTAAAAAAAAAAACTCGAATAGAGGCTGCGCCTAATGGATCGATCGATTTACTTACGCCGATTTTTGTATCAGAAATAAATATACTACTAATTGTTTAACCATGAAACTATACATTAATATTCACAAACGGACAAACCTAACAACCCATAAATGCTACGCACCTGGGACTGGGAGTACATAGCAGTTATGCTTCTGCGTTTCAAATACATATCGTACATCCTCAACTAGATGAGTAGGACTACTTTTATTATAAAGATAATTTGTTACTATTTTCGTCTTATAATTGTTTGCACATAGGGGTGGGAAAATGGGAATGGGTCAGACCTAAATAGACTTTACAAAAAAAAGTCTAACCTGTTACATAATTCTTAGGCCTGAGCCTGACTCATGATCTGTCATAGGCTTTCTTTAAAGGTTTGGACCTGACCTTTTTAATAAATAGGTCTACCTGAAAGCCTTTTGATCTTTTTAGATCTATTAATGCTTTTTTTTTTAAAAAAATCTACAACACTTTATATCGTTAAATTACAAAATCAATTTTTTAAATCTCAAAATGAAGAAATAAAAGTAATTATAAATGTTTTTTCAACTATTAGAAGTTTACAACTGAAAATGGAAAATTATCACTTTTGGTCACTTAAGTTTACCCTTTTTCAAATTTGGTCACCCATATTTAGTTACTATCAAAATTGGTCACTCAATTATTATTTTTTATTAAAATTGATGCTGCTATTAGTCAATCCGTTATTAACTATCGAAGAAAGAGTTTTGAGATGCGATTTTTTATTTGACATCATTTCATCTCTTTTAATTCTAAAATCCTAAACTCCAACTTTATTTCAATTTCTACGATAACAATTCCTAAATCAAAACCCAGATAATTTTGACTCTGTACTAAGAACTCTAAAAGGAACAAGAATACTTGGTAAGTTTCTATAACTTTTAGGTTTAGTATATGTGTTAATTTATTTTGTTTTGTTTTTATTTTTATCAAAAAAAAAATGTTTTATATGTAAATGCAAAAAATGAACCAACAATTTTTACATTAAATGTTTTTAGTTTTAGAGGTTGCATATATGTTTTGAAACCTGCAAACAAGTGTTTAAAGTTTATAGGAAGTAAGGGTATCCCAACAACAATTTATTTCCCAATATGCTTGGACTTTTATGAGTGACAAGAAAAAGGTTGATCCCAGCATTTGAGAGTCTATTTTTATTTTTAGTAACATGAAAAAATATGATTTTTCAGACTTGCAGCATTCTCATGCATCTTCTAGATTTATCAAGAATTATCAGTAAAATTGAAAAAAAATTGGAGTTTAGGATTTAAGAATTAAAAGAGGGGAAATTGTGTAAAAATGATTTAGCAGTTAAAACTCTCCGTTCAATAACGATTATAAAAAAGAATAACTAGTGACCAATATTGATAAGTGACTAAATGTGGGTGACCAAATCTGTGAAAAGAAAAGAGGTAAACAGTGACAAAAAAAATGATATTTTCCCGAAAATATAATAACAAAGTAGTTAATTAGTATTACTAAACTCTTTATTATCACATATATTATATATTTATTATATTTCTATATATTATATATTTATTTATAAATAAAGTTAAATAGGTCGGCCTGTTGGGCTTAAAATGCCTATAAAAAAGCACGAGCCCGGCCTATTTAACTAAATAGGCTTCACAAAAAGCTTGAGCCTGACTTGTTTATTAAACGAGTCGAGCCGAGCCAAAATTTAATAGGTCAAGCCGTAGGCCCCTGTTGGGTAGTCTGACCCATTCCCACACCTATTTGCACATTTTTCTTATTTGTTCATTCCATAATTGTTTGTAAATTTCAAAAAGAAACTCCTTCAATAACTCCACTCCCTCAATATTTACATATTTACACAAAATATCATTACTTTTATATTCAATCCAATAATTTTATTTACTTTATTCATAAAAATTTACAAAATTATTTAACTAACACTCTACTCCTTACCCATTATTCTTAGTTTGCGTGTCATAAATTTTGAAAAATTAATTTGATTCAAATTACCAGTCATTTCGGTTAGGGAGGAGGTCTGAATCACATTATTCAAACTTAAAAAAAATATATATAGAATTAAAAGCTTTATCTTTAAAAAAGAAAAAAAAAAAAGCCGATATTCACAAACCTGGCATTGCACAAGAATTCCATGGTGTTTATACTCCAAACTCATGCTTTTAGACAGCATTGCCACATACCTGAACAGTTAGTTGATGAAACGCAATTAACCACACAAATAACGAATCAAAGCACGTTTTAATAGTTAATACCACTAAACACAGTAAAAAAATCTTCTTGCCTCCGTTACATTGAAATACCTTATAAATAATTATAGACATAGTTAGGCTTAACCAAATAAAATAAATCATTTGGAAGCCCAATGCCAAATTAGCCTTAATTAACTTAAAAGGTGCCATAATTAAAATGAATTTAATGCCCTTGAATATGTAAATAGTAGTAATAAATTGTATCCCCATTCTTAAAATTAATATATTTGCGTACCCCAAATTTTAAATTTTGAATCCACCCCTAATTTTGTCGGCAAAAGACTAATACTCAACATTTTTTAATCGGTCTTTCTCCTTCCTCGAGAGTGAGGAGTAGGAGAGATATTTTGGTTATTTTCTCTACAATAGGAGAGTACCGTGAGACCCAAGTCACCCAACGCATTGAATTTGATTAAAACAAAATGTCTTTCAAGAATAAAATGTAAAAGAAGAGGAAATTAATTAAAAAACTTACGCTTTAGTAGCAGCATAAACCGTATAGAGAGGATACGACGGAACAGCAGTACCGGATGAACCGGATCCAACGTTAACAATCACGCCTTTCTTCTTCTCCAACATTCTCGAAATCACCCCCTTCGCAACCCACGTGCCTCCCACATTCACATTCACAACACTCTGCATCAGCCCCAAATCAACCTCCTCAAAGAATCGTGCATAAGGGTACGCTAATCCAACGTTGTTTATCACAATTCCAACATCCAAACCCCTCGTTTCCTCCTCTACGATTCTCGCAATCTCTTCCCCTTTACACATTGAAAAGTCGATAACTACAGTTTTAATCGAAACCCCTCTGTTTTTGTGCTTGATTTCGCTGGATGTGGCCTCTAGTTTATTAGGGCTTCTGCCCACGAGTACGAGGTTTAGGCCCTTGGACGCCATTTCGAAAGCAAGAGCTTTCCCAATGCCGTCGGTGGAACCGGTGAGAAGAGCCCATGAGCCGTATTGTTTGAGGTCTTTCCCGGGTCGGAAGAAGAATTGCCATATTGATGTAATGATTTTGACAAGGAATTTGGAGAGATTGAGGATGCCGAAACAGGCTGTTATTAGCAGAATAGTGCTCTGAAACTCCATGGTTGTTGACTGATGAGTAGTACAGATCCACTTATTATAATATATATATAGCCCTGTTTCATTTAATCGCAGCTAATTCTTTATTACTCTCACAATTTTATTTTTTAAAAAAAAAGTAAAAACGAAACGAGAATCCAGATATATCACCGACGGAGTCTTCGGCTCTTCTCTTCACACCATACGCATGAAAAGAACGAGTCCGGAAGAAAGGATTTTGAGGGTATTTCAGTCAAAATATTAATAAATTTAAAGGATTTATTTATTTATTTTAGGTTTCACGATCAATTTCTTATTTTGGACATATTATATATTTTTTTTTTTTGGAACCAAAAGGAGAAAACCATACAACTATAAGAGCAAGAAAAAAGGTAGGTTTCCTCATCACGTATCTCCAACTCTGTCGTAAGAATCGGTAGTACTGAAGGCGTCATGCGCCAATCTGTGGGCCCTCTTGTTATCATTCCGAGGTAGATATATAAATTTGCACACTACAAATTTATTTTTAAGCTCTATAATTCTTCGGATAATTCCATTTTCGGGGCCTCTAAATGAATTTTGATTCTCTTTCCCGCAAAGATTGATTGCTTGCATAGAATCCGTCTTAATCAATATTCTGCTAATCCTATCTTGATTTGCCAATCTAAGCGCCATCTCAATAGCCATAAGCTCTGATCCCAGAGGACTTCTCTGAGGAGGAATTTTCTTTGAAAACGATTTAACCCAAGTGCCATCTTGGCAATAAAATACTCCTCCAATTCCAAACTGATGCAATTGTTGTTGGGAATAAAATGATTTTGAATTGGATACCAAAACCCCTGATTGATGATGATCAGATTAGTTGAGATATGCTCAAGTCAAGTTCAGGCAAACTGTCTCAGTGCACTTTAGTATGTAGAATGCTTAAGTAAAAATCTCATAAATGTTATGAGATTTTAGTGATCAGGATAGTTGTCCAAAGCTGGAATGTTAGGCAGCTTGATAGGTCTATAGGACAAAGTTGCTAATCCATTCAAGACAAGCTGATCAAATGGACAACTTTGCTGAAGAGATCAAGAACAACAAAGCTATGTTCATAAATGCAAAAGATCAAGACAGTTGAAGTACAAATGATCAAAAGCATTGAATGCAAAAGACACATTCAATGAAGCTGATTAAATGCCCCATCCACCTCTACAAACATATGCCAATCAACTCTCTGGATGTCCTCATCATCATTCATAACGTTGTCATTTTTACCTTCCTTGGAACCCCTCCGCCTGATATCCTGATATGATCTTAAATATTCCACAAGCTGGTTTCCAATATGTTCCTTAATCTTTGGTCTCCTGTCGTGTTTGTTATGAATAATACTGCATCTTTCCTTCCAAATTCCCCAAGCAATCATAAATATATTTTCCAATTCACACAATTCCACAGACCCCATGAGATAATGAATAAAATCAAGAGTGATCTGGCATTTACCTTGCTTAACAACTTCCCAGTAATTCGCTTGCTTCTAGACTCTCTTAATTTCTTGACAGAAAAATATGGCATGAAGAGTATTAGGTTAATAAGAACCACACAATCCGTAGATAGGATCAATAGGAACATGGTGATTTGCAATATTTCCTTCCGTAGCGACAATGTCCAAACAAATCTTCCAAACAAAGATTCGGATTTTAGGGGGCAAATTGAGATTCCACAAAAATTTCCACCATGTTTTCTTTGAATCCTCATTTGAATGGCCAGTGCAATCCGAGCTGAACCTGTTCATGTTAAAAGCCTCCCAGTACCCTGATTTGACAGAATAGTTCCCTTTTGCGTCGAATTTCCAGAATCTTTGATCTTCCTCGTCGTGTCTGCCAACCGGTGTATTTAGAATAGCTTCAACTTCAAATGGCAAGAAAGCAATGCGTAGAACATCCTCCCTCCAAAATCTGTCTTCGTCCAGAAAATATGAAATATTATGGCCTGAAGCTATCCTTGAGTAAATCAATCCTTTGTCCAGACCTTGCACCCACGCGTGTTTGAATAAAGAGACCTGACCTCCATTGCCAATAGTCCAACAAGTGCCTCTCAAAATGACAGGAAAACTGGATACCAGGGATCTCCAAACGTAGGAAGGGTTGCTCCCTATTTGAGCATCAAGGATATCACCATGTTTAAAGTATCTAGCCTTGAACATCTTTGCAATCAACGATTCCGGTTTAATCATCAATCTCCAAACTTGTTTAGCTAGTAGGGCTTGGTTGAATAGATGCATTTTTCTAAATCCCATGCCCCCCTCTTCCTTTGATTTACACATATTATCCCATCGAACCCAATGAAGTTTGTTATGACCCTGTTCATTTCCCCACCAAAAGTTTGCAATGATTTTTTCCATATCCCCACACAATTGAATTGGAATCTTAAAGCAAGACATGGCATAGGTGGGTATAGCTTGAAGCACTGCCTTGATCAAAACTTCTTTTCCCCCCTCTGAGAAATTTTTGTTTTTCCAATTATCCACTTTGTGTTTAAGTCTATCCAATAAATATGAAAATTGAAGTCTCTTGCCCCTCAGAGAAAAAGTTGGAAGGCCCAGATAAATCGAGTGTCCCTGTGAAGGATTGACTTTGAGAATGTTGATTACCTGAGCCTTAACATGATCTGAAGTTGATGGACTAAACACAATAGACGATTTGTCAAAATTGATAACTTGGCCAGAAGCTTTTTCATACTTCCATAATGCTTGAGACAATTGATCTGCATATTCAGGTTTTGCTTTAAAAAATACAATGCTATCATCTGCAAAAAGGAGATGAGAGATCATAGGAGCCGAACGAGCAATCCTGACTCCTTCAATGAGGCCCAGCTTTGCCAAATGATTAATATGAGAAGATAATGCTTGAGCACACAACAGAAACAAAAAAGGGGAAAGGGGATCCCCTTGTCTCAATCCCCTTGTCGGTTTAAATCCATCCACAATTGAATCATTAACCTTGAAAGAATATGAAACTGACGAAATGCACTTCAATATCATTGTGATAAATTTATCAGAAAAACCGAGATTTCTCATCTGCTCATTCAAGAAAGACCATTCAATCCGATCGTATGCTTTACTCATGTCTAGTTTAAGAGCCGCATATCCTGCTAAACTTCTGTTACTTCTCAGCCAGTGCATACATTCATAGCTAATAAGAATATTGTCAAATATTTGTCTATCCTTTATGAATGCACTCTGATTTTCATCAATAATCTCAGGCATGAGCACTGCAAGCCTATTGGCGATTGATTTTGCAATGATCCTGTAAAACACATTGCTCAGGCTTATAGGCCTGAAATGTTCTGGCGCAGTAGGATCATTAATCTTTGGAATCAAAGAAATTAGAGTGTTATTCCAATTCGATAATTCACCATTATTGTTGAGGATATTTTGTGCTGCATCCAAAACCGATTCTCCCACAATGTCCCAATTTTCTTGAAAAAATCTCGAATTGAATCCGTCCGGGCCTAGAGCTTTATTAGGATTAAGATTGAATGCTGCCAATTTGATCTCCTGCCTAGAGTAATCATTATCAAGAAGAGAGTTCATCTGATGTGAAACTTGAGCCTGAGAACATGATGAGAATGATCGGATTTCTGCTAAAGATGGATTAGAAGTAGAGAATATTTTTCCAAAGTACACTTTAAGCTCCTTCTCAATTCCTGAATTGGATGTAATCCAATTGCCTTCCATATCCTTAAAACCTTTGATGGAGTTCTTCTTAAATCTTTCCGAAGCACGTCTATGGAAATATGTTGTGTTTCTATCCCCACTTAATATCCAATTGGTTCGGGCTCTTTGGTGCCAATACTCCTCTTGCTGAGATAAAAGAGTTTCAAGATTTCTCTCCAAAAATTCCAGTTCCTGTAGATTCTCTTGTGTCAAATTCTTTGCTTCAATGTTAGAGATTTTTTTAACCAAGTCCTTCGTCTTCCTATCAATAACTCCAAAGTTATGCTTTGCCCATACTGAGAGATCAGATGCACACTTCTCAAGAAGACTGAAAAGGGGAACTCCCAAGTTATGGCCTTTCCAAGCTTTTTTGATAGTGTCAACGCATAGAGAATCCACCATCCAGGCATTTTCAAATCGAAACATATTTTTACCACATTTCTGCCATCTAACTATGTTTAAGTTACACTCTAAACTGATAACACGATGATCCGAACCCCACCAGTGTAGGTTTTGCACTTCAAAGTTTTTGAACAAATTCTTCCATTCAATGCTAGCAACATATCGATCAAGTCTTTCCATAATATTATGATCCCCTTTTCTCTTGTTATTCCAAGTGAAAACAGGACCCTTGTAACCCAAATCCACCAATTCCAAGTCCAATAAACAGTTTCTGAATTTATCCATACATTTTCTTGTTCTCCCGTTGGAAAGACCACCATTTTTCTCAAAAGAATTAAGAATCTCATTAAAATCCCCCCTATCACCCATTCTTTAATATTTCCATGAGAGTTCTTAATCTTGCCCAGTAAATCATGAGAAAAATGCCTTAAGTTACTGTTAGGGTTTCCTTGGAATCCAGTGAAAAACCAAACTCTATCATTCGATTTAATGCAAACATCAATATGCCCAAGAGAATAAGACTGCAACTTAATATCCATTTCATGAGTAGCAAATAAGATTAGGCCTCCATGCCTGCCTACGGCGTCCACTACAATACAATATTTGAAACAAAAAGTAGAATTCCAATTATGAACTATTCTAGAGGACACCTTAGTTTCCATTACAAACATCAAAGAGGGTTTATTTATGGCAATAACTCGCCTAATTTTCTGGAATGCTTGTGATCCCCTCAAACCACGAGCATTCCAAACCAAGAATCTCATTCAGACCGGCGGAGATGGGATTCACCCTTCTCCACCATACTTGAGCTTGCTCCATCATCATCACTTTTGTGCCTCTTCCGACCTATCTCTTCTTCCGGAAAGACTTCCTCATTCACAGCCTGCATAATACCATCCTTGTCACTAACCTCCACTGGACGCCCCCTCTTCTTCTGACCTTTTGACGAGCCCATAATCGCTTTGCCCTTACCCTTCTCAGGATACATAGGTCCCTTTAACTTTCCGCTACTGTCTCCATTCTCCAATCTGATCATAGTACCTTTGCCAGCTCCCATTCCTTCCCTGATTTGAATCCCACGGGGAGGTCCATAAATCCTGTTAACGTTGAACGCCTCCTCTTCAAAGTGAGAAGCCTGAGATTCCTTAAGTAGAGCCCTAGCATTGTTATTATCCATGAGAAGAATGTCCTCATCCTGCAGTGCCGAGTCAGCAAAAAACCTGTCTTCATCAGAAAATCTGTTAGAGTTACCTCTCCACACAACTGGAGCCAGCTCCATGCCCATAAATGAAGTGGCTCTTTTAGGAGGGTTTGAAGATGAAGCACCATCATTGCCATTATCTGAGTTAACCTTTCCAGGAGTAGCCATATTATTTTCCCTCTTCAAAAACTCATACAGTTTAGGGTCCAGACCCCTCATTCCTTCTGCCCTCAGCCACAATGGAAATCGTTTGTTGTTAGAGTGTTGATGCCCATTCTCATAATATCGCTCTGGGCATTCTTTGTCCACATGAGTAAATGAACCACAGAAATAGCAGAACTCCCCCAATTTTTCCTAACGAAGTGGAAGAGTGATAGTTTCCCCCCTAACAGTTATATGAGAAGTACGGAAAAGTGGCTTACTAAGATTCATGAGTACTCTGATTCTGAGGCAACGACCCCAGGCAGTCTCTCCATTGGGACAATCAATCTCAATCACATCTCCTAGCCTTTCCCCCAACTTGTAAGCAATCTGCCTCGTCATGGAATACAAAGGTAGCCCATGAACCTGAATCCACATTGGAATCATGTTAATCACCAGATCCCTAGGTTGTTCATCTCCCCGAACCTTTGACAAAATCAGCATAGGACCGTTAACTATCCATGGTTGACGATGGAAAGCTTTGCTCCAGTCGAACTCATCTTCAAAATCAAAAAGGAAGTATCCCTCTCCAAGATGAACATCATTGACATTGCTCTCGGACCTCCAAATCTTTCTCATGGTGACCAGCAATATATTCTTTTATGCTAATGGGCTTTCTGACAGTAAATCTCCCCAGAAGAGCAAAGCGGGGGAGGATCAGTTCATGATCACTAACTACCACTGGGGTATCCTCCGTTTCTGAAAGAGAGACTCTCCGAAAAGGACTCCTGAGATTGTCCGCAATTTTTTCGTAAAATAAGCAAGATGGAGAAGAAATATGAGTTGTGATCAAAGCTTTGGAAGAAGCTCTATAAATACCCGTTCTCAGCCCATATCTGACCAATGCTGGAAGCTTGCTGCAACATAGCCCCCATCTAGACCTAGCCTCCATCATACCTCTACAATGGAAGATGAATCAGTGTATCGGAGAATGAAAAGAACGGCTAAGAAAATAAATATGGACACGCGAAATACGTAATCACAATATGGGGAAAAGTAGAATCCGACCAATTTAATTCTACTACGCCAAAGCAATCAAAAAGATCCAATTAAAAATACACAATTGTAATGATTATGGCAAAGCGTGAAGGATTAGGGCTCAGAGTACAAGAAAACCTAAAAGAACATTCTAATCTGTTTCAATCGGGAATCGCACCAAAATCGCACCTAGAATCGCACCTGCAACTACGTGAAATCCCCCGCGTGGCCTGCACTCGCGAACTCCATTCGAAAGTTTTTTCTCTTCGGACATATTATATTATATCCCCTTTCAATTACATTTACTTGCATTCTACAATAATAATTTTAACTTATCATAAATAAAGATAAATTAGAAATTAGAAGTATTTTCTAGAGTTAAAAAAATAAAAAAAAGTTGAAATTAGAAGAAATTGTGTAAAAAATATTAAAACATTATTTAATTGTGTACAAAAAAAATGTTACAACACCATTTATTATAAAACGGATAAAGTATTTATTATTTTATCATATTTCATCTTATACTCATCTATTCCCTTCCTTCATCCAAAGTTAATAAGTACTTCCTGCTAGGGGTGGGAATGGGCCAGGCCTTAGTAGACTTTAAGAAAAAAAGTCTGGCCTGTTATATATTTCTTAGGCCAGAGCCTGGCCCATGGCCTGTCATAGGTTTTTTTTTAAGGTTCAAGTTTGGCCTTTTTAATAAATAGGCCTAGCCCGAAAGCCTTCTAAAGGCCTCTTAATGTTATTAGCCTATTTTTTTAAAAAAAAAAATCTACAACAGTATTATAATCAAATTATAAAAATTAACTTTTTAAATCTCAAAATGAAGAAATGGAAGTAATAGAATGTTCCAAAAAAAAAAAAAAAATCAAATATTTTTGAACTATTACAAAGAAAAATATAATTAGTATTACTAAATTTTCTTACTTATTTATTTATTTGAAAATCACATATTATATAAGTATATACTTATAATATATATATATATATATATATATATATATGTGTGTGTGTGAAGTTATATAGGCCGGTCTGTTGGGCTTAAAAGGCTTACGGAAAAGCTTGAGCCCGGCCTATTTAGATAAATAGGCTTCTAAAAAAGTTTGGGCCCGGCTTGTTTATTAAACGAGCCGAGCCGAGCCGAGCCAAGCTTTAATAGGCCGAGCCGTAGGCCCCTGTTGGGTAGCCTGGCCCATTCCCACCCCTACTTCCTCCGTCCCGTGATTACTTTCACATGTGAAGTGGCACACAAAAAAAAAAAGTGAATTTAGTGGGGGATTTTGAGGGGTAATTTAATAAACTTTTATATATAAAGTAAATAAATTAGTTGACTTTTGTGTGTAGAGAAAAAGTAATGACATTTGTGTAAAAATGAGGATATTGTGAGGGTGGAGTTTATAAAGAGTTTTCCATTTTAATGGTGTGAAAGTTATTGTGGAAACGTCCCGAAAAAAAAAGTGTGAAAGTAATTACGGACGGAGGGAGTATGATTTATTTAGCGGGTGAAATAAATATTTATTGTTTATGTATGAAGTAGATGTGTAAAATAAAAATTTAGGTGTGTACTAATGTATTAAATGAATAAATTTTCATTTATGAATAGATTTACAAGTGAAAATCAACAAATTCATTCACCATATTTATAGTGCAAATTCATGAGTGAGGAGCCTCGAAATTTAGTTTGAGCTATTTTTTTTTTTTTTGGGTGGGGATTGTTGTTTCACAATCCAAGTTATGATAAGAAGCCATCCTTTGAGTTGAAACCTAGATCTACAACGACTTCTCAACTTCAATCGCGTGAACTGGTAGAGTCCGCTCGTCTTTGAGCAAGATTATGGGCTGTTTTGAGCTTGGTTCTAGAAATATAATTGAATTTGTACACTACAAATTCATTAGTAAAATTGAGAATCTAACTCACTATACAGCTTTCAGATCCCATAATCGTTCTATATTGAAGGTAAAGTGAAACCGTTTGCTGGGAATCCGTCCGAATTTCATGGTATCCCGGCCCCACTGTCTAGATATTCAGATACCTACCAGGATCGCCATCAATTCTGAACCCTAATGCCCCCCTCTGGGGTCGTATCCTTTTTGCAAAGCTTGTGATTCTAGTTTGAGCTATTTATGTAACCACTGTTCCCAGCTGAAATGTCAACGAATGGTGAGGGTCCAAACGTCCAACTTTCTTTTTCATACGAACTAACAGCATACCTAATTGTTATTGCAGCCCTACTTATTAAATTGGAAATTGATGTTTCATATTTAATAGTCACAAATTATAGAATATGTTATCACAACATAATGCATATATACAAACTACTAATCGAAATTTCATAACATGAAAAAATTGAATAGTATGCATATTGAGGAAATCGAAAAGAGAATTAGATTGAAATTACATGATCAAAATGATTATTATTCCTCTTCTATATAAGAGAGAGGTTTACAAGAGGGATTACATCTACTAAAATAGAAGTTATAACTAGAACAACTAATCTAACTAATACTCTCATTTATTGTTATTCTTCACACTCTCCCACAAGATGGACATGAATGGTAAGCAATTTCATCTTGAACTTATTCTTCAAAATAAAACTTCAAACATGGATGGACATTGAACTATGTTTCATAAACTACTTTTGATCCTGAGAAGATAGGGTAGAGAGTAGTCAAATGATGCAACACATGCATCCAATCAGTGGTGAGAATTCCATTAATATTCCAAAAAATATAAAGATAGAATCGTGATAGACACAAAAGATAGAATTGTGATAGACACAAAAGATAAAATTGTGATAGACACGAAGAGAAAATAATGGATTGTGTATGGAATTCTAGAATATAGTAAACAAAAAATTCCTAATTTGATAGGGCAGATGAGTCGAGTATAAAACTCTAAGAATTCGATCGTAGAATTTGATTCGAATCAAGATGAAATCGAATCTAAAACTAATGAGTATAGAACTCACGAAATTTTTAAAAAAATGAGTATAGGACACTAAGATTTCGAATCAAGATGAAATTGAATCCAAAACTCACAAGCATAGTGTGAAAATTATATTCAATCACCGTTAATGAGATGATAAGAGTGGTCCACTATATATAGAGATTACAAGAGATAAACAAGCAGATAGATAAATAAGGAAATAAATATAAACCTTAAATAAAAGATTGCTACCTATAATATAATATACTATTCCTATAATACATTATACTATTTCTATAATATATTATTCTATTATATTCTCTAATACCCCCGGTCAAGCGAAGCTAGGAATGTAAATGAACACGAGCTTGGTACGCAACAATCTGAAGCGAGTTTGAGATAGAAGCTTTGTGAAGACATCCGTAAAATAATGCACTTTTGTTGTCATAGAGCAGGAGAAATAATGAAAATTCGGAATCACCAAATAGGACATGCCAAGGCGCAAAAAAACGGGAAGCAAATGGATCGAAATACCGAAATCCTTTGAAGGACGAACAATGACAGAAAAATAGGCAAGAAACACTTGTAAGTGTGTCGAAGACAGTTGATTCGAGCACAAACCAAATAGATCGGAGGGGCGAGCAACCAATGATATTGATCATGGGTCCTCTAGATAAAGATAAAAGTAGAAGAAAAATGATATAGCGTGAAGCTATATAGAAAGTTAGAGTGTAGGTGAGTGAGACTAACACCATAAGAGTGTGAAAACAGTCATGGAGATAACTTGATCGGCCATGAGAGGGAACGAGGAGACGTGCTCGCTCGAAGAAAAAAAAATTAGGGGGACGAGGAGACTTGCTCGCTCGAGAAGAAGAAGAAGAAGAAGAAGAAGAAGAAGAATGGGACGAGGAGACTTACTCGCTCGAGAAGAAGGGGGACGAGGAATACAAGCTCGTCGGTGGCGGCTAAAAGCGGCCAGGAGAGGGAACGAGGGGACCAGCTCGTTCGAGAAGAAGAAGGGGGACGAGGAATACAAGCTCGTCGGTGGTGGCTAAAAGTGGTCGGGAGAGGGAACGAGGGAGACCAGCTCGTCGATGGCAGCTAAAAGCGACCGGGAGAGGAAACGAGGGAGACCAGCTCGTTCGAGAAGAAGAAGAAGGGAGACGAGGAATACAAGCTCGTCGATGGCGGCTAAAAGAGGCCGGAAGAGGGAACGAGGGAGACCAGCTCGTTCGAGAAAAAAAAAACAAGACGGCGACGAGGAATACCTGCCCGTCGAGGATGCCGAAAAAATTGAGAAGAAAGGGGAAGAGGCAACGCGGCGACACGCCGAAAAAATAGGGAGGGAGAGGAGAAGGGTTTCAGTGTATTAGGCTGATACAATGTGAGAATTATATTCAATCACCATTACCATTAATAAGATGATAAGAGTGGTCCACTGTATATAGGGATTACAACAGATAAACAAGGAAATAGATAAATAAGGAAATAAATATAAACCTTAAATAAAAGATAGTTACTTATAATATAATATACTATTCCTATAATACATTATACTATTCCTATAATATATTATTCTATTATATTCTCTAATACATAGAACTCGTAAAGAAGAAATCTCCAAAAGGAAAATGGTAGAAATCCAAACTTATCAAAAATTTGGCAGAAATGAGTATAGAACTAAAGAAATTCAGAAATTCATTCACACCTGATTGCGGAAACGTATCTAGATCGACGAACTTGTTTAATCGATCATAAATTGATCGATGCACAGCTCTGATACCATATGAAATTTCATAACAAGAAGAAATTGAATAATATGCACAGTGGGATAATTGAAAAGAGAATTAGATTGAAATTAGATGATCAAAATGATTATCATTCCTCTTCTACATAAGAGAGAGGTTTACAAGTGAGGTTACAACTACTAAAATAGAAGTTATAACTAGAACAACTACTCTAACTAATACTCTCTCATGTATTGTTATTCTTCACACCTATGTACAGTACAATCCGTGCGCAGTGCTAAAATCATAATAACATATTTCTCAACAACAACAAAAAATTGCATTGAAATCAGCTTCTGTTTGAGGACTCGTATTTGACACTGAATCCACTATAACCATTCATCGTATATGATATACAAATATGAGATGAAATATTAGAAAGAATTTAAGATGTGCTCGTACCTATGTCTATGTGCTTACCTACTAAACGATTTACATAAGGTTACAAAATTATGATATACCTGCCTGCAACAGTTGGTTAATGTGTTGAATATGATCCCTCTTTTCCCATTTCCTGATGTCGTATAAGCTTGAAGATGTCATGTTTTGTACGAGGAATAGTTACAAGTGGGGAAGTGTAGTATTACTTGTTCATCGTGCACCTCTGATTCACGGCTGCTTGGGCTCGACTTTCTGGGACTGTGTTCTTGGTGAAAAGGGTCATCTGTACAATGAACAGAACTCAGCCTATGTGAGAAATTCCAACTGCCCTGTTCTACCTCATCATCGATTGCTTTCATTTTAGTCTCGTCTTTCAGCTTCATGAAGAACGTCGACGACCAGTAATCATTCACCAAATTCTTCAAAAATAAGTTGGGTTAGGATTTAGGAAAGATATCAGTTTCATATTGCAGGTCCAGTAAACATATATACTAACCATTTTCATCAACTGAATCAACTCATTCAGCGCGTGTTGAAAGAGATCGGGGTGTGCCAAATCGAGAGTGGATAGAATTTCTTGTCGGCAGTGATGAGAAATGTTCACCTCCATTGTAGCACCTATGTAGGAAAAACACACACACACCTCTCAATAGAAAGGACAGACTTAAACAGAATATGGAGTTCATATAGAATGGAAAAACACAATAATCAAGAGTTGAATAAATATGAATGCTATTATACCGGGAGTAATGTACATGTCAATAATATGGCGGGCCATGTAAATTCTTCTAACATGATCACTAACTGGGATTTTGTCGAGCTGCTGAACTTCCTCGTAGAAATGGACACTCTCCCCAGCCAAACAGCTGTACGAAGAAACATAAGGCTGGCTAGGACAAAATACGAAGGAAAAGAAAAAAAGAGAAGAATAGTTTCGTACCTATCTGCAAATTCCATAAATGATTGGCGAAATCTTCTGTTAGAAAGAAGCTTATCCAGAGGTTCGTTAGGATCTACCAACTGCGTGGATTCCCTAGGCACTAAAAGCCCACTATCTGGAATACCCAGAGCCCGGCCCATTATACTGCACTCCGGGTGGTCCTTTTTCGTCATGCTCATAAGCGAGAGAAGAGGTTGTGATATTGACATAGAGAAGAATGCCAGTAGAAGGACACTTGTCTGAAAAAAATGGAGAAATGAAATTGAAGTAGGCAATGCAATGACATGGTAATATGAAGGTGAAAAGCATACCAGAACTAGCAATAAAGATCTTGTAATGATTTGAACCAATGAATCATCTTCATGTGTCTCGTTCAGAATGTAAGCGACCACCCATATCCCTTTAAACGAGATATAAGTGAATTATTGAGGCATATATAGAAACAGTTAGCAGTTTCCAGATACTAATGGAACAACAATTGGTAAAGGTATGTACCAATGCAACAACTGGATACCAAAATTCCACGCCAAAGATCCTTAAGTTCATGGAATCTAAACTCTACATGTCGAATGGCACCAGTAAAACCAATCAAAGCAGCAGTATACAAAGCATGAAGGCAAAGAACTGAGACGATCCACGGAGTTCCCATGTGGCAACGGTTGTTTAGGGGCTTTTCCATGTGAAGAACTACATCACCAGTTTTCTTTATTAATTAACAAAACTGATTTGAGATGTAGCAATGCTCCAAAAGAAAATAAAAATAAACTCATTAATATTTAATGGTATTAAAATATTCAAAAGCATATGGTTATCCATGAAAACAAAAGAAAGTAAGTGCACAAGTATTTTGAACCTTACCTGCTGCACCAATGAACCAAGGCAATAGAACCAGTGGGAGAAATATAAATGATCGGATGGGTGGTAAACGCCTCCTGAAAAGTAACAAGTACCAAGAGAGTATAAGCCGTAAGATCACAACCAAAACTGTTTGCACTAATCCTACAGTTGGGAAATTAAAATTAAGAAAAAAGAGAAAATCATTCCAATGATACCAAGCAATAGTTAAGTGGAAGTTCACTAAGATAAAATTGCATATTACTTTCCCACTATTCAGAAAGATATACTTACTTAACAAATATGTTATATAGTTGAAACACCTGTACAATACGACAGCTCAACAGCAAGCCAAATCCTAGTGGACCTTCGATCCAAACTGGGAGGGAATGAACATTTGGATTATCAACTAATTCATTAAAAATCAATCCACAGTAGAACATACTATATTCGTGTCATAAAAGCCTACCAGCCCATATATAGCAAGAATTCCACCAATGACTCCTTCTGAACCTCAAAAAACCAAGGGCCATCTGTATATGCCACATTCAACATGAGCAAAGATGAAGCTAAAACGAGAAGTACAGCTTAAAGCAGCGGAAGTTGAACAAGGGGAAGAACAGAGAAATGTATGAGAACTGAAGATATTCGTGAAAACATTACCACAATAGATAATAAAAGGTTGAAGCTGGCAAAAACTTGTATTGCTACAAGCCAAAAGCCACTGCCTTTAGGCCTTGGAATCTTGTGGATTAGATAAGGCGTACCGGCCTTTGCAACAAGCCTGTAACAGACAAAACAATACTATCAAGCATCCCAACAAGCTTGTATATATATTAGCAGAATTTATTACACAATTACACAATACTTGTATGTGATTCAATAACTATAGTCTATTCTCTTCATAGAAGAAACATTTTTAACAGTCTGTGTATAAGCATAAAGCTATTAGCTATGGAACTCCCAATCTCGAAACCATTTTAACATCCTCCATCACGAACTTCCATAGAAATTTCAGAGCAATTAAGAAACCAATTTCAATTTCACGAACTATTATTCACAGGAATTTACTACTGGTAACAAGCATATCACTTCAAGATCCCAAGATTAAACTGAACTAAGCATCCCCTTTCCCTTCCGACATATAAATCAATTTCAGCATCCATTCCAACGGCAAAAATTGTTCCAAAAAAAAAAAAAAAAACCCACTTCGTAGGCATCAAATGTAAATGGTGTGCAGGCCCTAAATTGACTATAATACTCCAACTATTGAGAATTAAAAATCGAAAAATATAAAGAAAGATGAGGATAGAAGAATTACAGGATAATAGAGAGAAGAGCGATTGAGATGGCGGCATAGTCGCTGGGGCAGCCTCCCCTTACTGCACAAGACGCCATTTTCAGATTTCAGTTGGTTTTTGCTGTGAAATGCTCACCATTTGTTGGGAGAAAGAAATGTCGCTGAAGAAGAGCGTACAAAACAAGTCAAACTTTTTACCTCTAAGCTTTTTGGGAATTGGATAGCATTATTATTTTTTTCTAAATTAATAATAATAATATTTTTTTTGAAAGCATAATAATAATAAAAATAACTGTTTAAAAAAAATAAAAGAATGTGAAAGTTGGGTAAGAAAGATGAACAATATACAGTACATGAGTTTGAACAAACCTGACGTTCAAAGTCTAAAGATATATAAAAATGTTACTTCATGATCATGACCAAATACTCCGTACAAGATTTATTACTAGACTTAATAAATATTTATCATATTCTGGTCATTACATGACCTAATAAAATACCCCGTCTGTCTCCATATTCATGTTTTAGAAATTACACTAATCAATAAAATATTATTCCCTCCCAAAAAAACCTTTCATATTTACGATTTGAACTTTAAAAATAATGACATTAAATGAAATATTGTAATTTCTAAAGGATCGTAGATGTGAAAGATTCTTTAAAACGGAGAGAGTACTATTTATTATAATTTTTTTGAATTTTACTACAAAAATAATAATGATAAATAAATAGGAATATTTTAATAATTTACAAACTTATAATATAAAAGTGATTCTAAATTGAAACAAATCAAAACGAAAATTATTTGACTGAAAAAATAGAAAATTTAGAGGGGCGGACTATTTACACTTCCATTTACATTGGATGCACTCCTCCCTCACTTTATTAATTTAATAATAGTGTAAAATCTCAAAATAGCCTTTAAGTAATATTACACTATTAAATGCACCTCCACTATTAACTAAACCCTTGTTCAACCCTTAAATCATAAACCTAATTTCTGCAACAACAGTCGTCGCCACCACCACCATTGCCATTTTCGGTGGCCACCAAATAAAAAAAAAATCAGAAATTTTAGAAAAAACTTAAAAAAATCTCAAAAAAAAAAAAAAATCGAAAAATCAGTGTTGACCATATACACTCTCGTCGACAAAAATTTATCGACGAGAATATATATGATCGACCTAAAAAGGTCAAAAATTTTTTTTTTTTAAATCGACAATGTAATGTCGACCATATACACTCTCGTCGACAACAATTTGTCGACGTAATTGTAAATGGTCGACATTACATTGTCAAAAAAAAAAACAAGTTTCTATAGAAAACCATAAAAAAAATTGCAGCCGACCGACATCTTTAACAGGCGGCGGCGGCCAATGCACATACATGGGGTGGGGGTGGGGGTGGCCGACATCTTGGACCAGGAGGCGGCGACGACGAGGTCGATCGGGAGCGGCAGCGGAAGGTTGAATAAAAAAAACTTGCAGAAAATCGGAGAGGGAGGGGGAGGCCGTTGCGCCGGTGAACTCGGGGGAGAGGGAGGGCGTCGGTGAAGAGACGGAGAGGAATGGGGCCGCGGCGGCAAGGGGCAGCTGCCGGGGAGGGGTGGTGTGCGGCGACGGCAAGGTGGAGAGTGGAAAATGAGGGAGAGATGGTTAGTAAATGTGTATTATATAGATAAAAGAGAGAAAAAGGTATTTAGGACAATTGGAGAGGTGCATCTATCTTGATAAATTTTAGGGTGTGCATCAATCGGGGGTGTGTTCTTAATGCAAATGGAGGTGTAAATAGTCAGCCCCAAATTTAAATGGAGTGAAATAATGCTCGACTTATCAAGCCCACATGCACGTTTTATTTAATACTAGTATCAATCTATTCAAATCTGGATCAAGAGATTTTAAACTTGTTGGATTGCACAAAGTTTAAAATGGGCCAAGTTGGGGTTCATTGTTAATTTGTTAGGTTCATATTAGGTTTGGATCGAATATATAGTTTGAAGTACCATTACTTTTTTTAGATAAATTTGAAGTCTAATTAAACCTTAATGATTTGATACCTCTGTTTTACTTGTATTTCATTCTACTAAATTTTTAATACATGTTGCATCTAATATTATAGGACGTTATTTATTTTACTATGACACATGTTAGTCATACGTACATATATATAGTAGAATAAGTTGTGAAAAACTAAAATTGGAATGTGTGATTTCATCAGCAAGTGTTAAACCTAACCCAAAATTATTGCCCTAGTCGTTGAATCAATCTTGATTCTCAGCATTTCAGTACTGTGTGAAACAATTCCTGTCTACATACATTACACGTTTGATCAAATAAAATATGAGATTTAAAAAAAATTAAAACACTACAAAAATAAAAGAATCGAGTGTGCTACACCTAGTAGCCCCAAAAGGCCAAAACCCTAATTCGGAAAGAAAATGATATGATCAGAAAATACAATGCCCCCCCCCCAAAAAAAAAAAAAAAACTCTAGCTGAGGCATATATATACGTACCGAGAACAAATGATCAAGGAATTAAAATACAGCATCTTGAAGCTAGTTTAAGAATGAAAAAGCTTAGATTAAGAAGAATCATTGTGTGTAGTAGCAATCAAAAAACACACGAGGATGTGTGTGAGAGAGAGAGAGGGGATCATAATTTTTTTAAAGTCACGATATGACCCAAGGTACAACTAATTCAGGGGATCAATATCACCGTCTACAAGCGGGCCCCAATTAAAGACTGATGGACGGACCGAACTCATGCATAAATTATTTGCGCGCACTTAGTGTTTCGAACCTAGCTAAGACTACTTTTAAATTCAAAGCTTACACCACCATGCCAAGTCGAGTCTAAATAATAGATGAAATTCTTGCTTTTGATTAAAAATTGGAAAGAAGAAAAAAAATACTCCACTTAAGAAGTTGCATGGAGTTCATCCTCCCAATATGTTGAGAGCCAATCATTTTCCAATTGCCCCTTTAGCCAAAAGGGAGTTAGGGTTAGTGGGAATTTCCTTTTTTGAGCCATTGAGGGCTTTCTTTTGAGAACCTACCCCACTCCCAAAAAGCCATGCCTTTAAACTCTACCCTATTGTTCCTCTCTCTCTCCTCCCTTTCTCTCTCATGAGATGTGTGTGTATATTTATGGAGTATTATGTGTGTCTTTTTACAAAAGATAGTGACTACCATTAATCAGCTTGCAACAAAAGTGAATAGAAATGTGTAGATCATTACACCATGATTGCATACAAATTTGCCCTCACCTTCATTCTACCTTATATATACTCCAAATTCGAAATTAAAATCTAGTTAATAATTCTTGATTTTCTTTTTTTGCCCTTTTCTTGAAGTTCAATGCTATTTTAGCCTAATTCTTCTACTCTCTACGACATTGTAGTAATATTACTCTATATTTTATTAGTATAATCACATGCATGCATGTACTCTACCTATCTCATTATTATTTGAACATATTTATAAAAAACATTCGTCTCATACTTAATTGTACATTTCCTTATTTAAAAACAACAATTTCGTAATTACTCTTTTAAAAATGTATATCTATCAAACATCTCTTATTTACACATCATTATTTTTTACACACTAACAAAATCTTCTCTTTTCAATAAACATAAAATACACATATTATCCCTCCAAAAAAATAATGTTATCACCTTTAATATTCATAATTAAATTTTATATTAAAACTCATTCAAACAATAAATTTAAATGTTCCAATAAGAAAATCCCGAATTGTTGCAGACTCGATTCTTGGCATGATTTGAGCAACAAAAAAAAATTAAAGAAATAAAATAAGAAGTAGCTAGGCTCTTTTGCTAAAGGTTTATTAGAATTAATTAAATAATAAGTAATGTGGAAAAATAATGGTACACCCACTTTTGAAGCTGAACGGAACACTTGTACCTATAATGTCAATTGAGTCATAATATGCTCATCACCTGCGGCAAATAATGCTAATTAGTTGAAATTAACATTTGCAAATGATCACTAAACATTTGCTAGCTAATACCTGCATGTTACATCTTTTTTAATTCAATTTTATTTAAATATAATTAATTATATAAAGTGAAAATATATTAGTGTTTTGGCAGCTGCCACCTTATCAAGATAAAGATTGATTGTCACTTGCTAACGTGGTTGTTGGATGCCAAATTCTTTAGGTTTAATTGGTTTTCATCATAAGAAAGGATTTTTCTCAAATATATATGTACATACATTATTAATCATCATGTGTTTTTAATTAGTTTGGTATTTGACATTTTGAGAAATTAATGGCAGTCATTCAAAAATAAAAAAGCACATTTTATATATGAAGTTGGAAGATCAATATTTGTTTTAATTAATTTATACTATCAAATTTGTAATCCCATAAAATAAATCCGTTATAAATATTATTTCTATACTCCGTATAAATGTTTACATTGCTAAAACTAAATAGAGTGAAATAGGATCTAGAAAATAAGGATCTAGCATATTCTAGCTATGGTCTTTTAGGGAATTAAATATATATGAATTGATTTCAAATTTCTCAATAAATTTATATATATTTTAGATGAGATGAAATTATTTTATGGTACCAGAGTTTAAGATTTATTAAATTTGATCTAATCGATTTAGAAATGGAGATTTAATTGAATATTTGTTTTCCTGTGCGAGGTATAACACATGCAAAATTAAATGGAGTAGAAAGTTCATTTAAGAATCTTGTTGAAGTGGTTGGAGAAAACGTGAAGCTCACGCTCCAACAACATGGAGACAAGGGTTTCTATGTTCTGAAACATGCATGACTTTGAGTCTTTGATCGGAATATAATTAAGCATGGCATATTCGTTTCCACAAAAAAAAAAAAAAAAAAAAAGAGAGAGAAACAAATCTCGCTCCTCTCAAATTTGTTTAAAACATTTACGGTTTACGCGTAGTTTAAAACGAAAGTTATTTGTTAGTATTAAAAAAAATGAAGTGGAGGATATAAAAGTCTTTTAAGTAATAAATTAAATATAGTTTGAGTAATTTTGTAATTTTAAAATATTTGAAGGGTATAGTTTAATTAAAGTAAAAAGAGTTTTTTATTGTGGTTAAATTAAGAAATGATAAATCTAATTTGGGAGTGTGACGTCCAATTTTAATTAATAAATGATAAATCTGAAATGGGATGGATGAAGTATATTAAAAAAAATAGTAAAAAATAAAGGAGGTGTGCTTAATGACATAAATTAATTACGAGTCAATATTAATTAGAAAATTGTACATTCATTTACAAGTAAAGATGGATAATTTAATTAGAAAGTGATGACACTGTAAAAAAAAATTGACTTTTAATGACATAAATTATGTTATTATAGTTTTTTTAGTTAAAAGTTTTTAATGAGATAAATTAACTTTTAGTGACAGTCCTATCATTAATTTTGAATTTTTTATTACTAATTTTTTTAATTAAAAAAATAATAATGAAAGAACTATGTCACTAAAAATCAATTTTACATAAAATGTGAGTTATATATGAAATTGTCTCTCGTATTATTATTGTGAGAAGTTGTTTTTAGTATTAAATGAAATCAAGGGGAGGATATGAAATTTTTTTAGTAATAAAGTAGTAATAATGTAATGACATGTTGTGTAATTTTAAAATGTTTTTAAGTATATGGATTAAATTGAAAAAATGTTTTATTGTTAATTTTTTTGAAAAAAAAATGATGAATCTAATTTTGGACATTCATTTTGTACCAGACCACCAGTGATAAATCTAAATTATTATCTAAAAATATTTTTTGATGCATTTAAAGTTCTCACGTACTTTTTCAGGTTAATTATAAAGCTTTAAATTATTTTTAACGCAAATATGTGTTTTATCTTTTCAAAATCACACAAATTAAGACACTTTTATTAACAAAAAAAAAATAATGTATACTCCATATTTTAAGTAGTTAAATGATAAATTCTCTAATTTTAAGAAGAAAATAATTTAATATTTTTTTAAATATCATGCCAACTTAAAATAAGCTCTTAAGTAGGAGTAAATATAAATTTCATTTTTTTCCGGGAAATATACAAAAATACCGGCCAAGAAACACATTCTTTAATAAATTAGAAACACTAAATTAAAAATGAAAATTTTATGTCAAATTTTATGGTATGAAAAATAAGAAAATGTATTTTATTTTGAATTAGTTGAAGTGCATTTTTATTTAATTTGAAGAGAAAAAATGATTTATTTACTCAAATAAAATACATTAAGGGCGTAGTTATTCAATTTTAAAAAATTAAAAAATTTATTTGTATAACAAATACATCAAGAGTTTATATACTTGAACTTAGAGTAATAGTTGAGGAGAATGCACCTTATCCAATATTAATAATATTTATAACTAGCATAGTATACTCATGTATTTATATGGGGTATAATTAAGAGTAGTCAATATTAATAAATATATTATATATTTAAACTGTTTTAAAAAATAATATATGTACTGTTGTAAAAAATATAATCATTGATATATTAAAATTCTTTATTATTTAAATACACAATTTATTATAAACAATTATTTACACCTGGTACGGGGTACTCTGCTATTTTGATTATTTTTTCGAAACTTTTGTGTATATATATTTTCAGAAGATGATTTGTGTGGAACAAGTTTATGATGCACTGGGCCCTTTACTGTGGGTGTCCCCAATTTTCTAATTATATAATCTCTCAGTTTTTTATTCATTTGACTTTAACATAAAATTTAATGTGAAAGTTATTTATTAATATTATAAAATATAAAATAAGTTGATGTAGTTAATTGAAAATAAAAAAAAAAATTATGGGAAAAAAGTAAAGATATTAATTAATGTAGTTTTTAAATATTTGAAATAAATAATTGAAAAGAATAAAATTGTTATTTTTTTTTAATTTTAAGAGGGGACAATCAAATAAAATACGGAGAAAGTAATTGGGTTGAAGCTTAAAACTTTCACTAATTATTTTCATCTTTTGACTGTAAGGTTTCAGAGTTCAAATTAATATTTGTTTATTGACACTCTTAGTCAATACGTACGTGGTATTTATTTTAATTTACAGATTAAGCTAATTTTAATTTGTATATCGTTGAACCAAAACTTGGTTGTTATGATTTTAGTAAATTTTGGGAGGAGAAAAACTAGGTTAATAACACACTGACAAAAATTTGAGTGCATCCGTTTTTTCTGAGACGAATCCTTTTGAACCATGCATATTTCAAAAGATTTGGGTTGAACAATTTTTTTTTCTTCAAATGTTATGTTTATCAAAATGTGATTTAGAGTATACTTGGACCGGTACATAAAAGTGATATTTCCTATGTTCCATAGAAATTTGCATATTTTTCATATATGGGTGTCCTATACAACTTTGCATGCTACATAAAAAAAAAAATATCTTCATAACCCTTACCCTCAAAATATGCATATATTTATCCATATGTCATTACTTTTTCACACTCAATCTACATTTTACTTTACTTTATTCATAAAAGTTAACAAAACTACCCCTCCAAACATCACTCATTACACATTTTCTTACACATTTATTAAAATGTGTGTCATCCCAATGGTGCAAATTCTCTTGAGACTGAGGGAGTAATGTTTAAGTAAAAAATGATAATATTTTTTTAAAAAAATAACTAACTTTTACTTAAACATTACACTTTTTACATCTGGTCAAAAGAGATCGTCTCACGGAATGAGATATGTGAGACGGTCACACTCAAGACCAACTCAAACATAATGTGAAATTATTAATATCTGGACAACAAAAATAAAAATAAATCGTAGGACTATCCCTACTTGTTCCAAGTCAAGAAAAAAGGAGGAGAGTTGCAGTAGGCTCGTAGCCTTCAACGTAAAACTTCGTCACATCATCATGTCCTGAGTCAATTATCGAATAATTGATTCATTAGCCTTAGTTTGCTCCAATCTTGTTTACAATTACAAGTTACACAAACCTAAGGAATTATTAACTCTTGCCATGGAGCCAAACTATGGTAATTAATCATTTTTTTACCACTCTTAAATATCTATTCTCTGTACGTACATTATCTAGTACAAGGTGCTTTTCAAAGAGATTTAGAAATGATTTGATTAGGTGAATGATTGGGCATCTTGCTAAATTAATTAATTTAAATAATTAAAGGTATAATAGAATTTTGCATTGGAAACCTTTAGGAGGTTTACCAGGTGTTGAACAATTGTTGGCTCTATTAAAAGAGCTAGATTGCAAAATAGAACAAGGTTCTTTGATCACCCAATTAAAGCCTAATTTATAGTTTTAAGTGCACTTAGTTTACGTTCTCATTACATTCTAGCTAGAATCGTACATCTCTACGTAAGCTAATATTATTGGGTCTAAAATTGGAAAAGAAAAGACAGACAATTAATCAGTTTATTGCAAAACAATTATTTTGAATATATATATATATATATTTATTTATTTTGTCAAATGACTATCTATAAGCACCCAAAATCTCACGTGACACAATGATGTTACATTTTGTGTTACACTATTTAAAATAAATTATACATTGTTATTAATCGAATCATAATTAACTAGATAATGACAAAGTCTTATATATACCCGCCCGATTATTTTTCCCCTCTTACTAATATTCAAGGTGGATCTCCTTAACATAGCTCAATCTTTTCCCTCTCCCTCTTGCTCATATTCCTCGCCAGATTTCTTATCTCCTTTGATCTTCTGATAATGACAAATTAGTTCATTAATTTATTGATGGTTAATTTATATGTTAATGAAAGTTACTCCTATTAGAGTAAGTCGCTTTAGGCCTAGCTTTTTTAGTTTGCAGAGTTGATGTAAATTGTTAATTTTAATTGAAAAAAAAATGAATTTAATTGTGGGTTTTCCTTATTTCTAACTGCATGCTTGATACATATATATTTTTTTGGTGTTCAAAGTTATTGTATAATGTATTTTTTTCATTATGATTTGTGCGAAAGGATATGGTAAAAGGAAGCTTATTGAAAAAAATCCAACTTAATATTATCGAAAAAATGCAACATTATATTATTGAAAAATGTTATTTACTGTAACTGAAAAATGCAAATCAATATAATAGAAAAGTGGAACACAATATTATTTAAAAGTGTTATTCGCTATAATTGAAATGTGCAACATGATATAAATAAAAAGTGTAATACAATATTTATTGAAAAATGTTACACATTTTTTAGTAATTTTATACATGTGTAACATAGTAAAGTGCAAGTGAGATTCACTAGGGGTAATTAGACTGTTGTTTTAGTATATATGACCCAGTTAAAAAATAAATCCAAGTGTATGTTTGCACTTGATGCATACACGACCCGCTCTAAGATGATAAATGCGATTAATTAAATGCGTACGTGTTCATCGTTTCAATAGTACTCTATTCGTTCAAATTTATTATGTTCATTTTTTCGAACACGAATTTTAAGGAATGTTGATTGATTTATATATAAAATAGATATATTAGAGGTAAGAAGAGTTATTGTGAGCTCCACTTATAAATAAAGTGATAGTTAGAGAGTGAACATAAATTAAGGTAAATTATTAGTTTAAAAATATAAGTATAATGAATCGAACAATTAAAAAATTGGTAAAAATAATAAAATAAAAAGAGGGAATATAACATAAGATATTACCCCCATTATGTAACTTATTTATTCTAGAAATTACGATCGGCAATACACTAATTTGGTGATCATTCATATAGAGAGAGCCGCACTAATTTGGTGAAATGTCCATTCATGCGCCATTTTATGAAACCTGCACTACTTAATTGTTAGGAGTATAATTTAGTTTTTCTTTTATTTCATTAAATGATTTCTTCCTCTCATAATCATGTACTCCATTCAATTTTCTTTTCTCTTTTGTTGTTTTGATTAATAAATATAATAAAATAATAAATATGGTATATGTAATGTGACTGAAAGAGAGAAAAAAAAATACTGAAGTTAATATGAAATAAAGTATGATAAAATAAAATATATGGTACAAATAATGTGATTGAGATAAAAAAAATAATGTCAAAGATGGAATGAAAAACTTTTTGTGGAACGTTCAAAAAAGAAAAATGAGAAAGTTAGAGTGGAACATAGGGAATATTAATGTATATCTCTGCAATTTTATATGAATTGTTTTTAATTATTTTTATATCTAAATTAATAAAAATATAAATTTATTGAAGTTAATTCAAATATTCAATATGTGATTTGGTTTAAAAATAAATAAATATATATATATATATATAAAGTAATATAAAATTAATATTGAAATAGTGAAGTCAATAATCAAGAATTTTATATATCTACAAAACATTAATGAAATCACAAATTATGGTTTCAATCCAAAAAAAAAAAAAAAAAAAAACTTAAAATTACAAATTTTAAAAAAAATATCTGAAAACATGCATTTGTTGTAATAAAAGAGAATTGTCCAGCTGATTTACGACAATAAATATATATCTTGCATTATTAGCAATGAAAAAAATCTTCCAATAAATATATATGATTTTTTTTAAGAAACAAAAATATTAGTGAACCATAAAATTTTGACTCAATTTCTCTTAATTCACTCAATATAAAATATTTCATATAAATTTTGTATTTAAATACTACTGAAATCAAGATATGCACTTGTAAATTTAACAATTAATATAGGGGTTAATTCTATATTAATTCAAGACATAATTCAAGACTTATAGGTTCACTATCAATTTAATCGGGCATTTCAACACTTTTTGTGTAAATTCACCACTTCTTGAGTTGCTTTAATTTGGTACCAACCTCTATATTATTACATGATATTTTCAACTTCGAGCATATATATCACATCTCTTACCTTTTCTAGATAATGTCATCAATGTAAAGAGGTCTCCGATCCAAACTAAATACTAACATACCTTCAAGAAATAAAAATTTGAAAATGCAAATTGTATATCGAATTGAAACAATTATTTAGTAAAAAAAATTAAAGAAATATTGAAAGTCGTAATTAAATTGAGATTAAGTTTTGAAGTCATGAATTTATATAGAATTAACATTTAATATAAAAGAATTCTCTAAAATGGTACTCCAATATATTATTGATTGATAATATACGTATAGTAGCCAGTAGGTGATGTTAATTAATATAATATGCCTATTAATTATGTATTGTTACAGACTTACAATAATAAAATGTGAACTGATTTATTAATTTATAGAACAAAAATAACAATTAAATAACTCTTGTCTTAGATTCCCTATTAATTAACAAACTGTACTTTCCAAACTTTTATTCTTGTTCATTGAAAAATCAACTGCTCCCAGAAGATGCTCGAAATATTTCCGAATTTTTCTCAAACACTTTATTATTTTTCTCCCATTTATCATTCAAAAGTTAATGGAACAACAATTATATTGACAACATTACAAGGGCATATTTAAAAGTAGAATTTAGGCAAACATTTGAATATAATTGCTTTTGGATGTCTAATTTTTATTCGATTGGGTAAGAGTGAAAATTCTTTGACAAGAGAAGGTTTTGCAAAGCAACTTTAATCAGCATTTATCCCAAAAAAGTTTTTTGGTATTATTGAGCAATTAATTAAATACGTCTCTGTTTAAGAACATTAGTTCAATAATTTACTGCCTTCTATTTTTTTTTTTCATTGAATAATGAAACTTAAACTTTCATACTAGTAATAATAAGATGATGGAAATTAAATACCACTATAGTGGATAAGGGTCCAATTGTTGACTGATCCATCTTATAAATTGTTAAATTCGGATTAGTAAATAATACAATACTAACCATTTAATTAATAAGATTAAAAGGAGATGATAACGAATATTTTAGAAGGTATATTAATTTCTACAAAAATTAAAAAATAAGAAAAGTTCAAACTTAAAAGAACGTTAGGGGTGCCATGGGTTGTCCCAACATAAGAAAGTGGAATTCAAAAGAATTTAACTGTGTCCCAGTAAAGGTCCTCTAAGTACACTTATTTTTAAGTTGAAATAATATATATATATATATATATATATATATATATGTATCTTTATATAAAGAAAGACTTAATATTAATAAGAAAAGAAAAATGTTAATTAGAAAATAAATTTAAATTTAAGTTATCCTTGTGACATGAAATTATAGTTAAAATAGATAACGGTAGATATTGATTGGTTCGCAACCTCAGGTTCTTAGCTGACTAGACCATCTTATGTATCTAGCTCGCTCGATTACATTAACAAGTTGGAAATATAGTTTGATTCAACTTGCAAAGGAGTCTAACAAATCTAATGAAATTTCAAGAAAATCTTTAAAATATTGAGTCTAATGAAATGTTTGTATAAAAACGTAGATAGTTGTTAATAGATGTGTGATTCCAACTTGTTAAAAAAGAAAATGTAAAACTTTAAAATGAACATATAAAATGATAAAATGTAAAGTTTAAAGAGAAACGAACCAAGAGAGTATCATCCCAAGATTTATTTTAAAAAAAAAATGAAAAGTGATACCGATTATAGATTGAAATAGTCTAACACAATTTTTTACTTTTTATTCATTTATTTTGTAGTTCTAAATCTAAAATATTGGATCCACTAAGGGAGTATATAGCTTATAGTTGATTGACAACAATTACAATCATGTTATAAAACCTTATCACAGAAAAACAATATGATATTACTCCATAAATTATAGGAGTATTAAAAAAAGGAAAAGGATTAGTAAATGATAAACCCCAAAAGAAGTGTAGATGGAGTCCACATAGACCGTTAAGTATAAGCTATATAGTAGCGCCAAATATTCTTTCTTCTCTCCCTTCTTCCCTTAAAAATCCACACATTCTTCACTTTCAAAAAACTCTCTCTTCTCGGACATACCATAATCGTCTAAACACTATTAAAATATTTGTAGTAATATTTCTAGTAGTATAGTGTGTGTATATATATATATACACACAGCCAACACGTACATACTTATTTGGAGTATAAGTTAGTGTAGCTTCAGTACTGATCACTATTTTGTCTTTTCTTGACCTGAAATTGTAACCTTTTTTGATGGATTCAAGTGGGTTTTCTTCACCTCGACCCGAATGTTTTCCGGCGGGTCTTCGGGTCCTCGTAGTCGACGATGATCCAACATGGTTGAAGATTCTTGAAAAAATGCTCAAAAAGTGCAACTATGAAGGTATTTTCCCCCCTATCTGCCTTTTCTTGAAATGCAATTGCCCTTTTTTACTGTTTTGGGTAAATATTGTTTGTTTTAGAGATCGATTGTTTTTTCTTTTTCTTTTTTTTTGGAAGGGTGTGTGTGTGTTTCTTCTGCTCAGTGTTTGAGTTAATTATAGGCAAGTAATTGCAACAGGGATTTACTGGGAATAGTATTAGCAAAATTCATTTGTTTTATTTGTTGAAGGGCTAGAGTTTTAGTTAAGAAATGAAAGGATTATGAGAGATGTATATTCTAATTCTAATTCTAATTCTAACCAGTTGCTACAATTTTATCTGATATAGATTTCTGAAGAGAATGAAGAGATGTGGTTTTGAATTTGATATGCTGGAAAACACAACAAAAAGGGGAGCAATCCTTCTTTATATTAGCTGAATAGTTTCCTAAAACAACTTATAACATTCTGATATTGGAATTACTAGTTTCAAGCTCTGTCAATAGATATTTTAGGGAGGATTTTGTTAATATTGTATATGTGAGTTCATTGTTTTGAAAATTTAGATGATCAGTTATGTAAGGGAGATACTGTAAATACAAAACTAGAAAACATATGATCCTTCCAAAGTGATTATGAATTAGTTTAGTTGCAGAATGTTACTTGTATCACACATTTTGAGCTGATTTAGGAAGTCTAGTTGGAAATCTGCACTAGTTTAACAATCCTTGTCCAACTTGTGAGTTTCAGTGACGACGTGTAATTTGGCAAGAGACGCGCTGAACCTGCTACGCGAGAGAAAGGACGGGTATGATATTGTGATCAGTGATGTCAACATGCCCGACATGGATGGTTTCAGGCTTCTCGAGCATGTTGGTCTCGAGATGGATCTACCTGTCATCAGTGAGTAGTAGTTAGTTACTCCCTCTGTACTTGTCTTTCTTTATATTGGATGCTAATACAGACGAATCTACGCAGTGATGTCTGTTGATGGAGAAACGAGCAGGGTGATGAAAGGTGTTCAGCATGGCGCATGTGATTACCTCCTGAAACCGATCAGAATGAAGGAGCTTCGTAACATATGGCAGCACGTGTTTAGGAAACGGATTCATGAGGTGAGAGACATTGAAGGCCATGAAAGCTTTGAAGAACTTCAGATGCTGAGATGTGGGGCGGAGATGTCGGATGATGGCTTCTTGTTTTGTGGAGATCTGGGTTCGGGTAAGAAAAGAAAGGACATCGACAGTAGGCAAGAATCTGGTGATCCTTCGTCTTCGAAGAAAGCAAGAGTGGTTTGGACTGTGGAGCTCCACCAGAAATTTGTGAAAGCTGTGAATCAGATTGGGTTCGAAAGTATGATGCTCATCATCTTCCTTGTTTCTTACCAGTTACTCTTATTTGCCATTAATTCATTCATGTTTAACAGAAGTTGGCCCCAAGAAAATACTTGATTTGATGGGGGTGCCATGGCTAACAAGAGAAAATGTTGCTAGTCATTTGCAGGTAACTTTCTATTTCATGCTCAATTTTCATATTTCAGAATCCTAAAAGGAATTCCTTTGTTGATGCTTTCAGAAGTATCGACTCTACTTGAGCAGGCTGCAGAAAGAAAACGAGTCGAAAGCCACATTTAATGGGACAAAGCACTGTGATCTCTCTTCAAGAGATGTTGCTGGAAATGTTTGCCTGATCACCAAGAATGCAACCACTTCTCAACCAAGCATTCTATCAGACGAAAATTTCGCAGTTTCAGGACACAAGATTCCAGTTCATCATGATGAGCCTAAAATCTGTGAAGGAAATGCGAAAGGAACTCTTCCTATGTCCATCACAGAGCCAAAGAGAGGTGCAAAACTCGGAGATGCATCTGATCCTACTGTGAAAGCCAGTTATGATCACTCTTTTGGACCACCGGATTCTGATGTAAAATCCGAAGCCAAGTATTCTTGGAGACCGAAAGAGCAGAACCCCCGTTTCCATTCAGAACACAGGTTCGATCCCATTCCTGTTCCCATTCATCACATCCAAGTAAGTTCAGCAGAAACTACCCTCGCCCCAAATCCTGGAACATCGAACAAAGAACCTGACAAAACGAGCGACAAAGTAACCAAAGTTGCAAGCATAAATGCTCTGTTTTCAGTTCCACCTGACCCAAACCCAAGCTCTGCATGGAACATAAGGAACCAGAATCCTTTTGATGATCTGGGGTGCACTCAGAGAAACTCGATTGCTACTGGAAATGGATCGGCTTTAAGTTTGTGGGACGAACAAGTGTTGCCTCATTCTCCTTTGTACCCACCAAATGCTTACATAGATAGTATAGATCCATTAGGAGGTTACAGTAATCAAGAGCTCATTGCTGATGTTCCACCACACTTGTACGATCTGTTGAAGTTCGACATGGATTTCTCGAGTGACTTGGTGGAATACCCTGCTATAGATCAAGGTGTATTCACTGTATGAGGTAGCTCAAGTATTATAACTAAGTAGTATTGCTATTGGGTATTTTCCAGTCAAAGAAAAGGTGACCCCTAATATTCAGGTCACATGGAGTGTAAAGAAACTGTGTTTTTGTTCTCCTTTTGATGTAGTTTCATGGTTGTTACATTACACCATATATCTCATAAAAGGGTCTCAAATACCATGTCTCATTATCAGATCTGAAAAGGTTGTTTCATTACATTACATTATTATCTCATTCGACATTGATATCGAAAACCTTAGCACTGCTACTAGCCTTTGGTATTGTGATATACAACACACCATCCTTAACCTCAGCCTTAATTTTGCCAAACTCAACATTCTCAGGCAAAGCAATTCTACTACTATACTTGCCATAGCTTTTCACAGACCATTCGTCGCTGCTTTCGTCCTTTTTTGACAGCTTCTCCGCCTTGACGACGAGCATCTTCTCCTCGACCCAAACCTTGACATCCTCTTTCGTCATCCCGGGCATGTCGAACCTCATTTTGTACTCGGTTTCAGCTTCCTTGATCTCCCATGGAGTTCTTCCTCTGCTGTAACCTCCTACGCTGTCCGGTTGAGGTAAAGTCGAGTACACGAAAGGATCGTCCATCATTCTCTCCATTGTTTCCATCATTTGCTGCACTGTTCTTGCTGTTGGAAACCTGTCCCATAAACCTGCAGACACAAAACCAATGATGTTAATACAATCCTCCTAATTCTTTTCACCATTTATCAAAATTCTTTGCCTACTACCAAAAAATGGATCAAGTTTAAGCTGATTTGCATTCCGCAAGACTCTGATACAATCTAAAAGTTCGAAATTAATTCATTTATATTAATTCTTTAACAATAAATTAATCCATTTATATTAATTCTTTAACCATTTAAACTGAGAAAAGTGCTTAAAATTAATTCATTTATATTAATTTTTTAACAATTTAAACTGAGAAAAACAATAAAAAATTAGGGAAATTAAATAAATCCTTATATACCTATGGGTACAACTTGGGCTGTTCTCTTTCTGGGTTGTTGGTTCTGAATTTGCTGCGGTTGTTTCTGTTGTCTTTGCAAATGGTCTAGATTATCTCTCCCATCAGCTGCTACGGCTTTCACCACATTCTTGGGACAAATTCTCCCAGAAATTGAAGGGTTCAATAATGTTGAACGCAGAGGGTTAGGGTTAGGAGCGAAGAGTGATGACATGGGGTGAGAGATTGAAAGGTTAGATAAACAGTGGGACATTTTCTTCGTCTTCTTCTTCACAGAGCTGATTTTTTGCTGAATTGATTCTTGATTGTTGATGTGAGAGAGAAAGAGGGAGATTTAAAGGGGAATTAGGATAATTCTGGAAGGGTTCGAGAATGGCGCCATTTGCGTTTCTACACTTCTCCAGAAGCTCCGTTGCTGTCGGATTCATGGTCCAGGGGACCTCCAACGACGTCGTACTGGTTATATTAGTAGATTAATTGAGAACGATGGTCCAGGGGACTCGAACGACGTCGTTAGTTATATTTTCCAAAATGTAGTAGAATAATGTAGAACAATCCAAGGGTGGCAAACTGGCAATGTTTGGATAAGAGTCCAAATGAAAATTTTATAAATATTAAAGTAATTAAATAAATAGGTAATAATACGACTCTTAGGCCTGTTTTTAATTACTATAAACAGTTGTTAGAGTCACTTATTTTTAAACGGTCTCTCACTAAATGAAAACAGAAAGAATTTAGCATTAAATTTCATATCAAAATTGAAAATTCATAATCACGATTTCACTCACCAGGAGATGGACTAAAAATGTGACAAGAATTAGTGACAATAAAAATTGGAAATTAGAGTAGATATTTTACAACCAAGGCCAAGAATGAATTCATGGAAAAGTGTCTCCCAAACTAGTGAAACTGTCCCAAATAAAAGGATTATCCATCCACATTTGGTAAGTATCCATGGTAAAATTTCCAATGGGTTCTTCTTTATTTTGGAACACTATGGAAGTGATATCCATGTTGTTTTTACAAGAATAATCTTGATTTAAGACACAGCCTAGTGACCCTTCTTCTGCTGTCTTCTCTTGCATTTGCATTTGCATTTGATGATCATCTTTCAGTGTAACAAATTCTTGAAATTCTAGTTGATGGATTTCTTCACTTTTTGTAGTATTTTCTTGATTTTTCTGTTGAATTGGCTCGTGGGTCACTAGGTTTAATCCTCGAAGTATCATCTTCTTCTTTATTTTTGTATTCCAATGATTTTTTATCTCATTGTCCGTCCTCCCAGGAAAATGCGCCGCTATCTTCGACCACCTGACACAAATATTTGTTTATCAACAACTTAGGCAGAACTACCTAGTCTAAACAAGGTAGAGAATTTAATCACCTATATCATTTTTTTTTGTATTTCACTTCATGTTTCACTATCTAAATTATTAACACGTGTAAAATGAAAAAAATAATCAATATCCAATAATAATCATGTCAACACGTGTTAAAGATCTAGATAGTGAAACATGAAAAATGACACAGAGAATTAGAGGAATGAAACCGATTGAACACATGGTTCATATATCCATAAATCAACAAGAAACCTGAAAATTTTGATGATTTTGTTATTACCTATTACCTAGTCGAGAATGAAGTTGAATGATCATATCTTCTTCTGCTTCAGTCATGGGGCCTCTTTTCAAATCTGGTCTCAAGTAGTTTATCCACCTTAATCGACAACTCTTTCCACATCTCATCAAACCTACATTATCATCCACCAAAATAATACACACCTATTAACTTTTGTTAATCTGATACATATAACAAAAAAGTCTTTATATCAATTTGCAATTAGCAGTATAGTCCTTTTAAGTTGCAACTTGTACAAATTTTGTTATCCTATTATAATATGTATCATGCAAAATTGACTGATTGCAACCTAAACTCTAGGTTTTACTGAAAAATACTACTCCCTCCGTCCTACTATAAGTTTCCCACTTTCCTTTTTTGGATGTCCCACAATAAGTTTCTCATTCCATTTTTGGCAAATTAATTTCTCTCTCTCAATCATATCACTTATATTTTATCTATTATTTTATTATACTTCATTTCATACTAATTTATTATTTTCTCTCTCACCATCACATCACTTGTACTACATCTATTATTTTATCATATTTCTTAATCAAAACACCCAAAAGAAGTGGGAAACTTACTTCGGGACGGAGGGAGTATAAAAATATAATTTAGATTGCAATCGGTCAATTTTACATAGTATAGACTGCAATGGAATAAAAATTATACACGTTGCAATTTGAAAAAAATAGCTATGGTACAAGTTGCAAATGAAGATAGTAACACTATAGGACGTCTATAACAAATTAACATAGTATCAAGTGTTAAATCTAAATACAATTTAATATAAGCAGGTTCAACTCGATTCAATTCATTTATAGCCTTAATTACCTGCAAGTTTCGGGACGACGCGCCAACATTGTATGCCGTTGTTGAGGATGAAGTTCATGAGCTTGTTATCTTCTTCGATCGTCCACGGGCCTCGTTTGAGACCAACTTTTTCACAACAAGGTTGTCTTCCCATGGTCAGAATTAAGAGATGTTTAATTAATTTGCCGCCATAAAGAAAAAGATGGAGCTCTCTTCTTATATGCAAGCCAAGATTCTTACAGCTAATGAACTCATCAAACAACTGGCTTTTTTTCTAATGATTTAATAAAAAATCATAATTTAGTATGAAGAAACAAAAGATTAAAGATGATACTTTATAAACTATTGACATAATTGTATTGTACATTTAACTAGGGACGGAAAGTAGCCGCTGTTGAGGAACATTTGAAACTAGAAAATTAGGAGTTGTTGTCGTTGACATTATTTTTATTATTTAGTTTTTGTTAGTAAGGTAATTTGCAGCTATTATTCCATGATGCATAATTTGTATCCTCGTTGTATACATATGTTGAGTTATCTATAATTCGTGAACGAGGAGGTGATACGAATATTCCAATTGACTCATACTCCCTCTGTCCCACAATAACTTTCACACTTTCCTTTTCGGGACGTCCCACAATAACTTTCACACCCTTAAAATGGAAAATACTTTATAAACTCCACCCTCACAATAAACTCAATTTTACACAAATGTCATTACTTTATCTCCACACATACACAAAAATCAACTCATTTTTTTACTTTATACATAATGTTTTACAAAATTACCCCTCAAAACTTCACTCATTATTACACTTTCTTAATTTTTGTGCCCATCAACCTATGAAGATTAATATGGGACAGAGGAAGTATTAAATTACAGATGTTGTGTCTTTCGATCATTTGATATGCACACAATTAATTGTGTTTTACGTTTGGTGACCGACTAGGACCCACATGATTTTATTAATGTGGCCACAAACTTGGTTTTCTTGTACTTTTGAGAAAGATACAAAGAACAAAAGAGATTTACAACAAGGCAGCTTCATTCATGGGGGGCAACTCTTTATTTATCAAAGCTTTGTTTATGTGAATTTCAATTATTGCAACTTTCGATTCTAATGATGGGAATTTTATTCTTATTTAAAAATGGACATGTTTGTGTGAATGTTCTGTGTATCAAATCTTTATACGATTCTATTGAATATTATGATAATTATTGACAGTATAGTTTATTCTTGTTACGTGGGAGGAAGGGAAGCTTGTTGGTTTATTTTAGACACCCTTAAGTTCCATAATAATTATGATTAATCATAGTACTTTCAGAAAAAAATATGTAATCATGGCAGAATATATAACACACAATTAGCTTCACTTTTTAAATTAAGCCACAACTCTGAGTTGACCTGCACTTCTAATTAGTTTAATTAAGTGATTAGTGGGAAAGTAACAAAAATTAGAAGTCACAATTGAATCATACATTGCGGATCTTGAATGTGTTTCGAATTTTCGATGGTGTTTTTTTATTTTTTAAATAATTGTTATACAGAGTACTATTTTCTTTAGCGTATAAAGTTACACTTGTGTACACTCAATTATATTGTATAGTGTAATTGAGTCACAATTTTAATTTATTTTTAATTTAAAGAATTAAAAATTCAATTCAACGATTAGGATTATATATTCAAATCACTTACAAGAATTTGTCATAAATATATATTTACGATAAAGTTCATTTCAAACAAAAATCAAGATCCAATTAATACTTTTGAATGCATTAATCAATATTATTATTTAATAAAATAATTAATTCTACTAATAAAGTAATGTTATTTAAGTCTCCTTTATCTAATACAGGTGTTATTGTCTTATCCCCTTTATCTCCTTTTTTTTGTATCATTTTAAAATAATACGCACTTAATAAAATTTAACCCGGTATACATAATACAGTACCCATTTTAAAATAATACGCCCTTAATAAAATTCATCTGTTGAATGAAAATAGAGTAACAAAGAGATGGGTGTAATCATCTAATATTTGAATCAGGCCTGTGCATTCACACAAATTGGATTGTAGAAAGAGAAAACGAAATTCAAAATTTTTGTTCTTCTTCCATCCTGTCGTCTTATTCTTTCCTATGCTCACTTTTTTCTTATTACTAATTTTCTTTGTTTAGGTTTATTGAGATTTTGAGAAGAAGATCCATATTTTTTTATTTGTGGAAAAGTTGAAGTTTGAAGGTTATTGTTCTTAAATATTGTTCTGCCATTTTCTTCCACACTGCTTAGAAGTTACAAACTTTGTCCATTTCCTCTTGGTTGGAGCTGTATAATTTCTTTGTTGATTAGTAAAGGAGTTGTTTATTCTATAAATGAAATTTCTTTTAAATTTTACAATTTTTAGACTATTGAGATGATTTCTTTTTTGGTAGATGTTATTTCAATTCAATGTTAAATTCATTTCATTTTAGAAACTATTGTTTGAAGATTACTGCAAAGTCAGATGTATGTTTAGAGGAATTATCAAATAGTAACATTTAGTGGATGTAAACAAATGATCAAGTTTGTTTAAGTTAATGTGAATAACAGATTATCATGTTGAATAAAAATTGATCAAAATGTCAGTTTTATTATAATGCACAAAGAAAAATTATTTTTGTTTGGAGAACAAGTATATAATTAAAATATATTTAATATATAAAAAAATACATAGTCAAGCAATGTGCTAAAAAAAATTCATAGATTAATGAATTGATGACAGATTATCAATAGAAAACCATTGATAAATAATGTAAATTTTTTTTTTTTGGGAAATTATAGAAAATCAAGTTGATATTCAAAAGATAAAAGCTCCATTTGTTTGGGTGTGACATTCCCCTTTTTATAGCTTTCTTTTTATTATGAATGTTTAGTATGCAATATTTTTTGCTGCATGTGTTGTATTACTCAGCATTCTTAGGAAAAATTACAGACATCTATTTTTAAAATTTAATTGTAAAACCTATTAAAATAATTAATTAAAGAAATTATTTAAACATGTATTTATTTGAAAATAGTAATTTTATTTTTTATTAAATGATAAATATCAACAAAAATTAAGTGTTAGAATCACCGTGTTCTTTTTGTGCTCATATCTATAAAATTTATTTTCTTACAAATGTGTAATTAAAAATATTTTTGTGCATTGCACGGGTATACTATTAGTACTACTAATAAAGTAATGTTATTTAGGTCTCCTTTGCTCGGGGATAAGACAGGTATTGTTGTCTTATCCCCTTTATCTCGTTTTTTTGTACCATTTTAAAATAATACGCCCTTAAAAAAATTTAACCCGGTATACATAATACAATACCTATTTACATGTATAAAATTTATGGTGTATAAGAGGCGTAAGTAAAGATAGAGGAGTTAATTGTCTGGCTTAATTTTTGTCTATTTTCATTTGAGTTATTTCCTTATTTCTTTTTATGTTCATTGAAGCAATTGGCATATGGGCCATGAACTTATATCTACTTTGTGTTTATCCTAATTGAGATTATCTATGAAATTATTGATTTGATCGGCCATTGGCTTGGACGAGAATTGTTCCTAGGAAACTTAGTGTTCTTCTTCCTTAACTCTATCAATTTGGTCTGACCTGCTCGGTTGCCATGACTCGGAGTGAAGGTCGAATTGACGTCTTGGAGACGTCCGTGGCAGCGTTGGAGAAGGAAGTCAAGGTCTTGGGTTCTGGTTTGGCTGATGTACGTGACGTGATCTCCGCGTTGACGTCCTCGTTCGAGGGCTTCACAAAGGGGTTCGAAAGTGTGCATGGACTGCCGCATGGGAAATCACTCTTCGACAAGAGCACATCGGCCGCTGTCGACCGTGCTGTTGATGGGCCACCGGTGCGACGCCCAACGGGCTCGCTCAAGCCGTCCCTGGCCA
Source organism: Galeopsis tetrahit (assembly GCA_963675135.1). Taxonomy (NCBI): domain Eukaryota; kingdom Viridiplantae; phylum Streptophyta; class Magnoliopsida; order Lamiales; family Lamiaceae; genus Galeopsis; species Galeopsis tetrahit. Next base: position 61,349,735 of record OY776122.1, on the reverse strand, counting down.
AACTGGAATTGCCAGGATTTACGATGGACAACCCCTCCGCTTGGATCGCTCGGGCGGAACAATTTTTCCGCATCGATAACACCCCAGATGACATGAAGCTTGAATATTCGTTGATTACGATGGAGGGCACGGCCCTGCACTGGCTCCAGTGGGCAGTGGCTCATGCGGGACAATCCTACCCTGAGTTGGAAGGAGTTTATCCTGGAGCTCTAGCGTCATTATGGGGATGATCCTCGTGCGAACCTATGTGATGTTTTGGGTTTGACGCGCCAAACGGGCTCCGTTGACGAATATGCGGATTTGTTCATTACCCGTTTGGCCGTCGTTCCCTCTCTGGCCAGGCCGGACGCATTGGGTTTTTTCCTCAATGGCCTGAAGGAGGATATCCACATCTGCTATGCACACCGCACAGGAAATTGAGCTGGAATTAAGGGGGCCTGTTCATCGCCAGTCTTACTCCCCGAATCGGCCCTACTCTGCGCTCGGTTGCCCTACTCGAATGGGTACTCTCGTTCGACTAGGGTCCTCTCTAAGCAGAGCTCGACCAATCCGCCTTCGCATTCGCCAACGGCTTCTCGCCCTTCAGAATCGGCAGGGTCGTTGGCGCCGCACCAAAGCTGACAATCTAAGATGATGACGCCTTCTGGGTATAGAGATTTACGTATTAAGGGCCTCTATTTTCGCTGTCGGGAATCGTATAGCCCTTTGCCCGTTTAAACGAACTGTTTTCTACAGGTTTTGGTTATGGTTGATGAGGAGGATAACATGGGGTTGGGTGATTCGGATTTTCCTCCGTCGCCTGAGGATGACTCTCCGATTAACTTGTAGACTTGTCACTTGTCAGCTGCTACGGCATGTGGATTTGATGGTCACCAAACGATGAAGTTGTGCGGCGTCATCAATAACATGGAGGTGGTGGTCATGATCGATAGTGGGGCGACACACTGTTTTATCTCCCCTAAGACAGTTTCTCCGTTGGGTATTCTGGTGGATTCGTCGACTTCATTACCCGTCCGATTGGGCGACGGGAAGGACACTAATACAACGAGTGTTTGTGATGAGGTTTCGATGACATTGGGACCGGCGACCTTTGCGGTTAGAGCGTTCATTTTTCCAGTTAATGGGGTTGACATCATCTTGGGAGTTTTATGGTTGTCGACTTTGGGGGAGGTGCGCGCTAATTGGGCTTCTCTTACTATGACTTTCGTGTATAAGGGACAACCGGTGTGTCTGCATGGGGAACCCGGTCTCGAGTGTCGACCGATTTTTCTTTCGCGCCTTCTGAAATTAGATGATATTGTTTCTGTCTGGCTGGTTTGTTCTATAGATCTGTTGACGAGTGAGGTTCACGGAGAGGCTGAGTTTCCACCTGATATTTCGCAGCGTAAATTGAGAAGATCGAAGTCTTAATTTTGAGATTTAAAACCACAAGTAGTGAATTTCACAATTTGGAATTGTGAGAGTGAATGTGGGCTTATTGACTGAACCACTATAAAAGTTATTGTGTCAATTTACTTTATTGTACTTTACATTTCATATTTGTTTAATAAGAGTTAATCGTATAAACAGTCAGATTGAAAAATCAGCTGATAGACGACTTAACTAATCTACACAAGAATCTTTAAAGGATTTTAATATTAATAAGTGAGTATAAATAAAACTAAGGGTTCATAAATCTGCACACTACATATTAAAGATATAACAAAGTTGATTGTTAGTTGACTGGTTGGACCAGCTGAGTTAAATCAGCAGACTAGAAATAAACTTACTCTAATACATTTTGGAAATTTTTTAAAAATCTATTCACCCATCCCCTCTAAAATTTTTGTTTAATTCAATCATAACTCACTTATTGGGACCAACACCGTAATTAAACTACGATTGTCAAAATCGTTTTTAACGGGTTCGACAGTTCCAAACCGGCCGTGTCTAGTTTACAACATCCGATTGATCTTTTTTTTCCTGATTTACCCAATGTAATTTTTAATTGTTTATTGAGTCACTTTTCTTTGTGCTGTCGTTTTTGCAATTCGTAAAAAATGAAAGAAAACCATACTATAAGAACAATCAATGAAATTTCATATATGGAATCCGTGGGTATGGAAAATCATGCCTTCAATGACTTTTCTAGACGTCATACTTTGAAATATTTGAATAAGAACAAGCCACGTTTACTTTATTATGCGGCTCCTCTATTCACGCAGAAGTGAGTTGACACGTATTTATATAATACTAGTACTATATTATGCGAAAAATGTTTATATAATTTTGTATACTAATTTTCACATCGTTAAAATATTTTTTTTAATGTAAATTTCAACTTTACAATATTTAAAATTTTATATAAATTATTATTACTTTTAATTAAATTAACTTATTTATTTACTTTATACTTACTATATACAAATGTATTTATTTTTAAAAAATTGTTAAAATATTGGTGGTGCAAAGTTACTTAAATATAAAATATTTTAATAGATTTAATTTGAGAATTTCAAAATAAGTCTAACAATTATTCGAATGAATCAATAAAACTTAGTTATTTTACTATAAATAGCTTATATAGATTATATCTTGTAATTTGGCGAATTTATAAAATATGTTGGGTTTTGATAACTTTTGGATTTAATATATAATTTGTATTTTCTAGTTGTGATTTTTAAATTAAATAAACTAGTTAATTTTATCTCTAAATTGTTTATTTATTTAAATAACATGTAAATTATATATGGAGTATTTTATTTTTGAGTGTATTTTGTGCATAGTGTGCACCGTGCATTAGTGCACACTAATGCACAGATCAATCCCTATATATTTTAATCTTGACCCGCATCCCTATATACATGTGCATTAGTGTGCACGGTGCATATATGTAACACGCATTGTATTAATAATATTTATAAAATTATTATTATCATAATTTAATTTAGAAAATTAAAAAGAAAAATACTTCAAACTATAGCTATTCATGCATAGTCTAAAATAGATGGATAATTAGCTAGGTTCTATATATATATATATATATATATAGATTTAAAATAAAATTTATATTTAATTAAAAAAACAAATTTCATCGTGTGCATACCAAATAATCGAAAATACACCACTTTCAATTTAATTTGAACCACTTAAAATATTTAAGATTAACCATAAATATATCAACTTATGAACTAATTAATTATACACATGAACTTTAAAAAATCTCTTAATAGTTTGATTTACTTTTGAGACGTTACTTCACATGCAACGTCGCAATCCCACTAAACTAAAACAAATGGGAAACAGCTCAACGCGCTTAATCAAAGTTTAATCAACTAAAATGTTGAAAATAATTCATTAAAGTTATGTACTCCCACAAGTAAAGATAATGAGTTATTCTATATATAGAACTACTTCATCCCGATTATTATTATTATTTTATTATTATTATCTCAATCTGCGTTCTTATCCATATGATATGACCTTGCAATTTTGTACATATATGATACATTAATTTCTGTATTGAAAAATTGTCAAAAAAAAAAAAAAATTAATTGCACCGATCGAAGAGAAGTCATTACATAATCATCAATAATGCAAAGTCAGAAGATACAATCGTTTTTATTGCTTATTTATTATAAAGCTATAAGAAAGATGATATATCTCTCTTTAAAATTCAATATTTTGTTCTCATAATTAAATTAAACAAAATTATATATTTATATATGTAAAAGCATATCCTTTAACAATGAATGCTGAGGAAAAAAAGTCGTGGTTGCAACCAGAATTAAGTTAAAAGTATAAATTATAAATGAAAAAAAAAAAAGCAGTACACTTCATGCATGATATCATATTATATTGGACTTAATATAGATCATGAATTACCTCGAAATTAAGATTTATGAAATATTCTTTAAATCTAATTTATGATTTAAATATTCGTTAACAAACATTATCACTACAAAAACAAATGTGAGTTTTAGAGACAGACTAGTGATGGTCTCTAAAACGGTTAGAGACGGCTTTTAAAACGATTTTGTAAATTGTCTTTCTATAAGTTTGAACTTTTAGACGAAACATAATTTTTTCATGGTATTAGAGCCTCTAACTCACACCCACACATCCTGATCAGTTCATTTCCCGCTGAAATTAAAGCAATGTCCACATGTATAAATTGTCTACTCGATAAGTCTTCTCCCCAAATGATAAATGTAATCATTCAGTTTACGAGTGAAGATGAGTAATAGAAAATTAATATAAATGAATTGATTTCACACTTCGCTACAAGTTCAAAATTTTAAATTAGACACAATTAATTAATTCATTGTACTTTAATAAGTCAATTTCTTTTTTAGGGATGCATGGTTTAACATTTTCCACAATATATGCAACTAGCATATATACCTACTACGGTACGGACTAGCTACTTGAAGTGGATTAAGACATAAGAAACATCTTTACTTAAAACTCAACACATCACTATTAGTTTGTATTATTGTACAATACCAAAAAAATTCAACCTCTAATATAATTATATGTGAATACTTTTCATTTATTAGAAAAATTCGGGTAAAAGAATCTCATACATGTAAGACGGTATGTATTCTATTTTAATATTTGAGTCATTATTAAATTGTAACTTAATTTCATTAATACACAGAATCGATCATATGATTAAATAAACGAGATTAGTGTAATTTATAAATTATCTCATACAAGGTTTTAACTTGGTTGAGAGATTTATTCAAAACACGTCACTTTTTGCGCATTTAATTCCGAATTAATCCACTTGCAAAGTTGCAAGGATAGTCAAAAATTGTGACGTTTCATTTTCGTCAACATGACTGCCTTTATCAATATATAAAGACATGAAAGAAAGAATTTTTTTTTTTTTAAAAATGTGGTTCAACCGGTCGATCGGTAGTCGATACGGGAGTTCGCCGATTTTGCTTATACGGTTCGATTTTAATTTTTAAAAAAAAATACAAAAATCGTTAATTATAGTTAATCGGCCAAACCAACTTTTGAACTGGAAAAATGACTTCTTTTCTTTCAAAAAAAAAAAAAAAATCCTTAATCCTAATTCAGTTTTCACCCCAAAAGTTATTGGATTATTACTTTTCTTCTCCTGCAATACTTCTAGATTTTCTCTATTCTCAAAAGTTACTGTTTAGAGTTATAGTTACTCTATTGGAGTCGTCATATGTTAATGTTGATTCACGCTCTCTAAACACATAATCGATGGTAAATGAGACATTATCCAAACGCCTTTTGAAGTTGGTGTCCGTTTATGATGTGACACAACTTTGTAATATTCAATTTAAATTTCTAAAAAAATCATATGACATTATTATCATATACATTCAAGTTTAATATCTTAATTCCTACAAATGAATTCAAAAAAGGAGCAAGAAACAAGTAATTATAAAATGGAAAAAACTTAATTTATTGACCAACGGTTTGCAAATCATAATCGAAACTTGTATAGGCCGGTTTAGTTTTGGAGTCAGCGCTTTGAAGAACCGGTTTGCCAAATTTAGGAACTGAAATTGAACCGGTCTAATACCAGCTTCGATTTTAGTTACAAGTTGTAAATCGCCAGTTTAATTTTTTTTAAAAGACTTGTGTCATTATAAATGAACACCGACTCTATAAGCCGATGACCATCAATTCTATTTTTAGAGAGCGTGAATTAACATAAACAGACACTGATTCTATAACTATAAATAGTAACTTTGAGAATGAAGAGTTTTAGAAAGGTTGTTAAGAGAAGAAGAAAAGTAATAATTTGATCATTTTTTGATGAAAAAAACCCGTGGTTTAACCGACAAATTTCAGGTTCAAATGAAGTTTTGCATCTTTGAAATCGAAATCGAACCGTACACATTAAAATCGAGTAAACGTACTACAATACTTGCTACTCCCTCCGTTCCACAGGAATTTGCACACTTTCCATATATGGATGTCCCATACCAATTTGCACACTCCATAAAAGGAAATATCTTCACAACTCTCACCCTTGAAATATACTCATATTTACCCATATGTCATTACTTTTTCACACTCAATCTACTTTTTACTTTACTTTATTCATAAAAAGTTTACAAAACTACCCTTCAAAACATCAATCATTACACCTTTTCTTACACATTTCTTAAAATGTGTGCCGGTCAAAGGGTGCAAGTTCCTCCGGGACGAAGGGAGTACCTGTGCAATAAAGTAATAGTGATATACACTGATACTGATGAGACAAGATGGCTGACTCTTTACAAAATCTCATGCATATATAAATGTAATGATATATTCACACCGATACTTATAATATCAAGCTTGCTGACTTTTTCCAATTTCACATGCAAGCAAGTATGCAACTATATATATAAGTGCCATTTCCATCCATAATTCAAATCATACTACCATATTAAACATTATCATCAAATTCCTCCCAAAATGGTGATCGAAATCGAAATAATCTCCAAAGAAACAATCAAACCATGCACTCCAACCCCAAAATCACTACAAAAATACCAACTTTCATTTCTTGATCAAGTAGCACCCCCTGTTTTCATGCCCCTTATTTACTTCTTCCAACATGATTCCAAACTTTCAAACTCCCAAAAATCAAACCACCTCAAGAAATCACTCTCCCAAGATTCTACCCCCTCGCCGGCCGCCTCGCCGACGACCTCCACGTCGACTGCAACGACGCCGGCGCCCCCTTCTTCGAGGCCCAAGCCAATTGCAATCTTTCACGAGTCATCACTAAACCAGACCCCAAACTCATGAACAAATTCCTCCCCTACAAACTAGACGACCTTCAAAACCTCGGCGTCGCGGTGCAACTCACCTTCTTCCGGTGCGGCGGCCTCGCCGTTGCCCTCGTGATGTCGCACAAGGTCGCCGACGCATTGTCCTTCTTCTTGTTCTCCAACACGTGGGCCGCCTTCGCGAGGGACGAGTCCGCCGCAGCAGCCGACCTGCCCCTCCCGAAGTTCGAATCCGCGGCGATCTTCCCGCCGCGGAGTATCTCCGGGTACAAGGAAAGTACCGGGATAATTAAAGAAGAACTCGCGGTTAAAATCTTCACATTCCCCTCGGAGAAAGTCTCGCTTCTCCGGGAAATGTACTCGGGCGACCCGGCCTCGCGGGGCCCGACCCGGGTGGAGGCTCTATCGGCTTTTATTTGGAGCCGGTTCACAACTGCCACGGGTAGTAGATCCGACCCGAATAAGCTCCACATCGTCCTTCATGCAATTAACCTGAGGACCCGGATAGAGCCTCCATTGTCGGAAAATCATTTCGGGAATATAAGCCGGATTGCGATAGCGGTGCCGAAGGCGGAGGACGGGGCGTACGAGCTCGTTGAGAAGGTTCGCGAAGCCATTAAAGCCGTTGACCATGATTACGTGAGTTCTCTGAGAGAAGGCGATGAGCATTTGAGCTACATCAAAGAGTTGGTGGATCATAATAGTAAAGGGGAGCTTGTTCATTTCAATTTTACTAGTTTGTGTAGGTTTCCTTTGTACGAGGCGGATTTCGGGTGGGGCAAACCCGTTTGGGTCGGGTCGGCCGGGTTGACTTTTGAGAATTTGGTGACTTTTATGGACACTGCGAATGAGGATGGAATTGATGCTTGGATTATTTTGAAGAAAGGGGATATGGAGAAATTTGAGGCTGATTTGGAGTTGCAAAAGTTTGTTGCATAATTTTCTGTTTTTGTTTGATGTTACTATAATAGTATAATGTTTGCTTAATTATTACTTTGTTGTTTAAAAGTGTATGTAGAAAATGAATTTAGTTTGTTGTACCGCGAGCAGTTTGAATTGTACGTATAATGTGATTTGTGTTATAAATAAGTTTTGTCACCCTTTTTTTGGTATGTTAGCTAATTATGTTGACTTTTAAGAGTTGAATATACTATAGTCTATATATACTCTATAGTCACGAAGCTTTCAATTGTTAGATAATTTAGTTTAAAAACCAATTGTAGAATGTGAAGCATCTGGTTCACAGTGACATGTCAAGGTTTGATTTGTGCACATAATCGTGTGTTAATGGTCGATTTTTTTTTTTTTTTGAAAGGAGTCTTAATGGTCGATTACCAAACTATAATGTCGACATTTTTAAAGTTATTGAACGTATTATTTTCAATTTGTAAAAATTGACCGAATCAATATTGAACTTAGGAGTAATTCACGTGACTAAAAAACTTAAGTGCAACCCCCCATTCTTAACCATCCCTAATTAAAAATATTTTTTTTTCATTGGTATTTATTTTAAAGTGTTTTTTCCAACTATATTATTTTATTTAGGGGATAAAATTTAGTCCATACCATCACGTTAATAAATTTGTATCACTACTTAATTCAATTTATACCATTATTTTTAAGTGTATATGAACCACTATATATTAATTTTGTGTGACCATTTAATTCATCTTGTACCATTATATTTTAAACTCGTACCTAATGTATATTAATTTTTTTTTTTAGAACAGGAAAGTGGTATTCAATTAATCAGTTGTAGGTCTGGGCCTTACATCTTCGAAAGCAATTCGATTACAAATGTCAGGGACTTCACAAAGTCCAGAATTCTTCAAAACCAATAAAAGTACCAAAATGGGCCAAGCAGTCGGCCAAATGATTAACATTACGATTAAGAAAACAGAATTCAGAGCACTGGGTCTGCCGGGTAGCTTCTCATATATCCTCGACCAGCAGCATCGTGTATGGGTCGGTCTCATGCTCGTGTCGGATGGCTTGAATCAGGATTTTTGAGTTAGATTCAAGGATCAGGTTCTGCAGCCCCTTGCTAGTACAAACTCAAGCCCAAACCGCATCCCGAGAGCCTCAATACGGGTGCTGCTACCCTCCCCCACAACTCTCTTTGATCCCGCCCCTATGATACGGCCCTGCTCATTCCTGATCACAAAATCCAGTCCGACTGGCCCGCCATGAAAAAGAGCCGCATCAGAATTAAGCTTAACGAGCCCCGAATTGGGTTTTTGCCACCCTGTTTGCTTCATTTCATGGCTCGATCGCGATCGCCCCTCGCAGAAACTGGGACAAAAGATTGCACCACGTAGAAGGCCTGGGATAAAATCATTGTTGGTTCTTGGGTTCGCCCCTCAAAGATCAAAGCATTTCGGGCCTTCCATAAATTCCAAGCAATTAGAGCAAAAGTGGTGCAACCAAAGGCTGGAAGAGAATTCAAGATATACCAGCAAGGAGTGGGTTGCAGGGGACAATGCGAATGGGGCTCAGTCCCCACGTTTTGAGTGCCACTAGACATCGGAGAAGCGTAAGGGCTATAGTTTCACTCTCAAGGCCACAACCTGGGTAGGGGAGGTCAGAGGCCAAACCTCTCCGGGAAATGGCGACTTCTGTTGGAAGTGAGTTGTGCCACGCTCTCCAAAGGAAGTGGCAAACCTTTGGGGAATTTTGCACTTCCAGAGGGCTTTCCAATCTGGCGAATTGCTACTGGGAGAGGCCAAATTGTGTCCACATTTGGAGAATTTTTGGACAGCAAGAAAGTAAGCTGATTTGACCGAGAAGCGACCATTTTAGCTTGGTGACCAGATTTTCTTATCCGGGGGGTTTCTTGGACTGAGGGGGATCTTCAAAATCTTATCGACCACAGCTGGGTCGAACAACCTCACCAGCTCGGCCCGATTCCAAGAGGGGCCACAATCATCAATAAGATCCGCTACTGTAGTGTTTAGGCTGTCCTCAGCCGATGATCGTGGGCTGACGATGCTCTCCCCTTCTATCCATTTATCCCAAAAGCAACGGATAGAGCTCCCGTTTCCCACTCTCCAAGATGAGCCCTCGAGAACCAGAGGCCGAGCGGCAAGAATGCTCCTCTAAAGGAAGCTAGGTTGATACCCCAAAGTTGTGTTTTCAATATTGCCTCTCGGAAAATATTTGGCTTTTAGAATTTGTACAACCAAAGAGTTTCCATGGGTCAAGAGTCTCCAATATTGTTTCGCAACCATGGCAAGGTTGAAGTAGTACATCTCCCGGAACCCGAGGCCCCCACTTGCTTTTGAACGAGAAATCTTTTCCCAACTCAACCAATGCACTTTTCGTTCCCCCGGGGCTGTCCCCCAATAAAATTGTGCCACTTTTCTCTCAATCTCTTCACATAACGATTTCGGGAACAAGAAACGGCTCATAGCGTAATTTGGAATAGCTTGGACAACTGTTTTCAAAAGAATTTCCCTTCCCGCTTTTGTTAGTGTTTTCTCTTTCCATCCCTTAAGCCTGTTGATCACTCTTTCCACCACCGTTTGGAACACCTCTTTTTTCTTTCGCCCAATAATAGTTGGAAGTCCCAAATATTTAGAATGAAAGGACACTAGTCGTGCCCCCAGCTGGCTGCCAAGCTGAGCTACCACCCCATCAGGGATATTCCCGCTCGTTGTAAGCTCCGATTTGTCCAGATTTACCCGCTGCCCCGATTCATTCTCATATGTAGCAAGAATCTCTTTAACCTTCTCGATCTCCCCTTGAGTGGCCCGAAAGAATAAAATGCTATCACCAACGAAGAACAGGTGAGAGACTGGGGGCGTGTCGTGCCACTTTTACTCCGAAAATATCACCTCTTTTTTCTGCAAGTTGGATCACGGCCGAGAATCCTTCTGCACAAATAAGAAACAAATAAGGGGACAGGGGGTCTCCTTGGCGGAGGCCCCTACTAGGGACAAACTTATCAGACGAGGAGCCATTGACAAGAATTGAGTATGAAACAGTAGATACACATCGCATGACAATATTAATCCAAGTACTGTCAAATCCCAATTTAGAGCACATATCTCGGAGGAAACCTCATTCAACCCGGTCATAGGCTTTACTCATATCGAGTTTCAATGCTACCCACCATTTCTTACCCCTTTTTTCGTTTTAAGGAAATGGAACATCTCAAAGGCCACCATGGCATTGCGGTGATAAGGCGGTTAGGAATGAAATCACTTTGGGTGGGTGAGATCACATCTGTGAGGATGCCCTTGAGGCGGTTTTCTATAGCTTTTGTGACCACTCTGATAATTACGTTGCAAAGGCTAATTGGGCGAAAATCTTTAGGGGCGGAGGGGTTTTTGACTTTGGGGATGAGCACTATAAAAGTGTCGTTGAGGGGGGAGGGATCGGCACCAAAATTCAAAATGTTCAGGCAGGTGTTAACAAAAGAAGCATTAATAGTAGGCCAAAATTTTTGTAAGAAAAGTGGAGTCATACCGTCGGGGCCCGGAGCCTTTGCCGGATGCATTTGCTTGACTGCTTTCCTCACTTCGGTCGCGGTGTATGGCTCTAGGTGAGTCTCATTCATGGTTGTTGACACTCTTCGATTTGTTGCTTCAGTGGTCCTCTGGGCTCTACAAGTGTCAACCGAGGTAAACATCTCCACAAAATAATTTTTCAAGATACGTTCCACTTCTGGGTGACCCTCTACCCATTCTTCTTCATTTTTCAATAATCTGCTCACATGATTTTCCTCTCCGCTGGGATGCCTTTGCGTGAAAAAAAGATGTATTACGATCGTCGTCCTTAACCCACAAGGTCCTTGACCGTTGGAACCACCAAATTTCCTCCAATTTTAGAAGCTCTCCCAGAACCTGTTGTTGCTGTTTTGTTTCACGGATAATGTCCTCCGTTTGAACTTGGGACTGGAGGTAGGTGATTCGTTCCCGAGCGAGGGTCGTCCTTCTGCCAATATCCCCAAACTTTTCCTTCCCCCATTTCCTAAGTTTGCTTGTGCAGTGCATAATCCTGGTGGTGAAAGGAATTGGGATTATATTTTTTTTTAGTCCATTAAGTTGTCAAGATTTTGATTTTAGTCCACTTAGTTACCACTTTTTGAATTAGGTCCAGTAAGTTTTATATTATTTTAAATTTAGTCCATTTATAGGCTATTCCCGGTACATCAACCGGTCATGTCCACGTGGCTTTTTTTTCGTTTTTCTTTTTATTTTTTTTTATACACGTGCAATTATTTTTTTTCAAAATTCAAATTTTAAAACAAAATGGTTGGGGCGGGTTTTTCTAAAATGGGTTGGGTAATTAAAAAATGGGTAAAAAAATACGGGCCTCTTTTGAATTTACCCCATTCACCCAAATCAGCAAACCCTACCTGCGGAAAAAAAAAAGAACGAAAGGCAAACGACGGCGATCTGGGATCATCGACTAGTATCAGCGTAACATCGACTCAGGTCTACGAAGTCGAGGATGAGGTTTCGTGTACCAAGCAAGATTGAAGAACCACCGCCTATATACGGTACAATTCACTATTTTTCTTTAACTGTTGAAGGTGAATGTGTGTCTGTTCCATTTTTTGACTTTCGTATGTGTGTAGTTGTGGTTTCTGTTGGTGTTGAGTTTGTGTGCGTGCGATTTGCTGTATTGATTATTGGAGATTTTTTAGGGCATTTTATTCTATTGAGTTGAATGGTCAATATTCAAGAATTTTTTTATAGATTTGTTGCACATTTTTTATTCGTTAAAATCAATGTTGTTATGTGGTCCATGTTACTCTATTTTTTTAATGGGTGGTATATGGGGGTCTTAAATGTTGACTGTGTGAATAGTGGTTCATGGGTCTTAAATGCTAAGTTATTGTTGGTATGTGGGATTTCCCGAGGGATTTGGATGAACTTTTAAAATTCATCTTAAATACTAAGTACTTTTGGGATGGATTTAAAATTCACAGTAGCAAATTTGGTTTGAAATCAATTACTCTCACTTTCATTTCAAATGTTTGTATAAAAATAAATTAAAAGAGAGAACAGTAAGATATTACTGCTCGTGTGGATCAGGAATTTCTAACAAGTATGCTGAAGGTAATCGAGAGTGTTTGGACACAAATTGCCAAGGGCCGGAAGCAAATTTAGTTATTAGCTCAGAAAAATAATAAAGATACAAAATGTGGATGCATCTACAATTATATGACCATAAAAAGTATGCAGAAAAAGTATAAAGATACATATGGATGCATCTACAATTGATAAGGCCATAAATTTAGTTACCGAAAAGAAATTAAGCAAGATTATGCAGAAAAAGTATAACTTATATTAATGTCATTTCAAAAGCCATAAGTATAATGTAAAGCAGTAGCATATATTCAGCACTTAGGCACCTAGAACACTTCTATTTCTATTAGTTCCACTCTTACTCTATTTTTTTTCTTTTTAGTTTTAATTCTTGTGTTGTGATAATTCTAATTTTTTGCTTTATTTTAAATTTTTTTCAGATCGAAATGGGAATCAGTTTACTCTTTGCATTCATGTTGGTGGTAGGATAGAAGAGCGTACTTATGTGGGTGGTAATTTGTATAAGTTTGATTATGTGAATGGTGATCTTTTTAACTTTGAATCTTTGAAAAAATTTGGTGAAAATTGTGGGTTTGGAGGAGAGGTTATCAGGCTGTACTTTATTGTAGAAGATGTGTTTGAAGAGATAAATGATGACATAATCTTTAAATCCTTAATTCAGTCCACTATTTTGGGTAATAGGGAGCTAATATTATATTTTCAAAGTGATGAAGGTGGAGAGGATTATAGGTTTGAAGGTGGAGTGGGTGATGGTGATGGGATTGATGAAATTAGTAAGAGAGAAATTATTAAAAGGGGGAAACAAATTTTAACTCAGAATAGTGAAGATAGTGGAGATAGTGATAGTGGTGATAGTGAAGATAGTGAGTATAGAGATGAATCTGAATCTGAGGAAGAAGATGAGGGCCAAAGTGATGGGGTAGAGGATGAGAGCACTAGTTCAGATGGTGGAGTAGACATTGAGGGTAGTGGTGAATCAGATGTCAATCAAAGTCATGATGATTTCAATAGTGACAAAGCCTCTAATAGTGAGAATGAGGGTGATTCTTGTCCAATTTCAACCCTAGACATAAGTTTATCCCTCAACTAAAGTTGAAAATGATATTCAGCACTAAGTGGGAGTTTATTGAGGTTGTTCATGTTGATTCTGTTGTGAGGAAAAGAGACATTAGGTTGGTTAGAAATGATAAGGAAAAGGTTTATGCTAGCTGTAAGGGTGAGGGATGCGAATGGAGGGTGCGTGCAAATATAATCCCTAATGAACCTACTTTTCAGATTAGGGCATATTATAAAACACACACATGCTTTGAATCTTATCACATCAAAAACATGAGATCTAGTTGGTTATCTGGGAGATGTGGGTACCAATTCAAGACAAATTCTAAGAAAAAAGTGACAGGCTTTAAAACTGACATAATGCATGAATTGGGTGTGAACATTACAAATCACCAGGCGTATAAGGCCAAACAAATGGCCCTAGAAGATCTTACTAGTAATGGTGACTTTCAATACAAACTTCTTTGGGATTTTGCTGGAGAGATCAAAAGAACAAATCCTAACTCTACCATTCTCATTGGTGTTGATACACAACCAACCAAACCGGTTTTGTTTGATAGAATGTACTTCTGCTTACATGCCTTGAAGGTTGGGTTTCTGTTAGGTTGTAGGCCTTTAGTGGAGTTGATGGTTGTCATCTTAAGGGGCCTCATGGTGGTATTTTATTGTTAGCTATAGGTGTTGATCCTAATAACAACATTTTTCCTATAGCTTATGTTGTTGTGGGCAAGGAGAATGGGGATACATGGGAGTGGTTCTTGTTTGTTTTGAAGACAGACTTGGAGATTGATGATTAGTGTGAAAATTGCTTGAAATTCATGTGTATATTTTGCATAATTTTATAGAGTTTAATTGCATTTTTACACTATATTGACTAATTACACTTGATTTGGAGAAAGAGTGGTTTTGCTATTTTTATAGGAAAAAGAGCACATTTAGAGCAAAATACACCTCAAATAATATTGTGGAGTCAATTGAAGAAAATAGATCGGGAAGGAGGAGAAATGAGAAAAGATGAAATGTTAAAATTATTTGGGCTTAGCAATTAATTTATGCGGCCCATTTAATTGATTAGAAGGACTAACATTAGTCCATTGCTTCAAGTGTGTCGTGAGAAAAGAAGACTAGCCACATAAATCAATTGAGGTGGCCCAATTTGCTGCTATCAAAGAGTGGTTCTCAGGCCCACCTTCATTAACACTCAGCATAAGTTAGCGGCAGAGAGGAATTGGAGGAAGAGAGCTAGCAGCTGAAATATTCAAGGCCCATTAACTTCCAGAGGCCCAATTCATCACTTAAACCATTCAATTAAGAGAATGCGGGAGGCACATAACAGGGGGGAGGCAGAATACAGAAGACGCGAGTAGAGGATTGGCGTGGAAAAAGGGGCAGTTCTTCCATTGGGGGAGAAATCTTTTCTCCTCCCCACCACTCCACTCAATAGATTAGTTAGTTTTAATTGTTCTTTCATTTCTTAGCTAGTGTTTAATTTAGTATTTCAATTTAATGTTAGCTTTGGAGGATTTGAAGACAATAGGTGATATTTTTCTATTATTGCAATTTTAATTTGGTAATTTCATTTTCATTCATGTTTTGTAGTTTAATTTCTATTAGTTTTATTTTAGTTGTTAATTTAGACATGGGCTAATCTTCAATTGCCTTGGGTGTGGATGTTTTGATGGGTGTTTAGTGTAATTGTGGATTAATTGCATGATTAGCTTATAGTTTGTGTTTTTATGTTTCTAGAGTTGTACTTTGATTGATTCATTTGATTGATTAACCCTATTAGCGAGCATGTTCGATTATGTTTATTGCAACGAGAGTTGGGTAGCATGATTGGGAGTGTGAGTGTGAGCTTTGATCAATTGAATAGAAGTTAATTAGTAATTAGCTCACCCGAGAGGGGTGTTAATGGCTAGACCGACAACCTTAGACACTAAACGAGTAGAGGTCGTCTAGGAGTTTGGTGAGAGGGCGTTTCATAAGCATTAGTAACCGTGTTGAAAGTGCTTATGCAACACTATCTTAGGAGCTTATGGTATTTGGTTAGATCCTATAATTGCTAATCAATGCACGTTGTTTACCTATGCCTTTCGAGGGGGTTTGCACACATTTGTGATAGCCTTTAGCTTAACCTGAATTCGTAGTAAAATCATGTAATTGGTTCACTAATTCACTTAATTGCTCACAAAACGGAAACACCCGAGGCAATACTTTCTCACCTTGCACTTTCATTATTGAGAGTTAGTTTAGTTGATTGCATTAGTTTTCTATTTTCTTAGTTGATATTTGCTTACTCCTCACATTTAGCTTCTATAACACCATTTTGACGTATAGTTTTGGGGCTCCACGCTCTCTCTAGGTCCTTGGACGATAACTACTAGGTCGTATACTTACTCAACTATAACGAACCCATACGCTTGTGGGGATTGTTATTGTTGTACAAAACATGTGCAAAATACGAACCAAGTCAATGGCGCCGCTGCCGGGGATCTAGTTGAGAGTCTTACGTGGGACTTGAAACTTGTTGAGTGGTGTTACTAGTAGCATTTTATTTTTGTTATGTTGTGTTTAGTTTGTTTTCTTTGAATTTGATACTTTGTTATTTTGTAGTTGTGCACTTCATTGACTAGATGGATGGATATAATCAATACCCGTTGAATCATTGTTATGATCAACGTGGCATGATTTATCCTCCACAACATAGAGATGTGAGCTACGATGATTGGAGGAACTTTGATCACCATTATCAAATGCAATAAGTTCCCTCATATTATCAAGATTGGAGGAATGAAGAAGCATCACCTCCTCCTCAAGGATATTACCCTCCACCTCCACATCAATACCCTCCTCCTCAACACTTTTATCCACCATATTCATATCCTCCTCCATCATCTGAAGATTTGTATCGTCCACCTCCTCCACTTATGGAAGAGCTTCGTCAAGGACAATATCAAGAATTGAAAGAAATGTTGCTTGTTCTTCTAGAAAAATTCAACAACCTCTTGGGGTATGATTTTTTGGAAGAATATAATGCACACAATAGATTTGAATTCCATGGAGGTTCGAAAGGAGATTGTTATGATAGTGAGAGGAGCTTTGAGTATGATTATCAAATGCAACAAGCTCTCTCTCATTATCAAGAGTGGGAAAGCAATGAGTTTTGGCCACAGGGTAAGACTGCTATCGAAAAGCTCCTTATTGCAAACATGAAGAAGAGAATGAAGAAGAGAATGGATGCAAAAAGATATCCACTTGAAGACATGAGCACGGGAAGGAGCTTAATGGTGATTGAAGATGATAAAGAAGAATGTCCTTTGATGGACACGAGCAACAAAGAACAAGAAGATCAAGAAGCATCCCAAGATGAGTTGGAGAGCGGAATGAGCATTTCTAAATCTTTAAACTCTTCAATTTGCACTTTACTTGATATTGATGCTTCTATTGATTTCATTTTACCTCTTAATCACTTTGATCTTAAGAAAGAAGTTGAGAAGAGCTTGGGCATCCTTTGGAAAAAGGGAAAAGAATGGCAAGAGATGTGGAAAGAGCAAGAGGAACATTCTTTGATGAGAGGACGGAAGAAACATATGGATGATTGGTCTTCCATTCATGAGAGCTTCCATGAGTTTGAAGCTCAAAGGTTGAAATATAATGGGAAGGAAGACCGATATCCATGGCCTTTCCGATGAGTTCTTTTATTTCCGTCCGGCTTGAAGACGTTAAACTTAGCGCTAAATGGGAGGCAACCCATTCTTTATTGCTTTTTTTTATTTTTTTAGATTTGTAGCTTGTTTGATCTTTTGTTTAGTTTTTGTTTTGTAGGTTGAGTGTTGTGTTGGTGGTCAAGGATGAGAGATATGCATGGTGGAGCTCAAGGGTAGTGGTGCTTTGGTTCTAAGAAGTTCAAGGGACAATCGGTTGTGGTAGCTTGCTTCTTTTGTGAGCTCACTTGGTGGATATTTTCCTAGGTAACACACTTAACCCCAAACTTTGCATTCAACTAGATAGTTTCATTTAAGTTTGGGGGAGATTTCGTGTGTTTACCCTTCATTATTATTGAATCGTTTGTCCTATATTTTGTTTAGCTTTGATGATTGAGATATCTTGTGGATGGTTGGTATTTGAGGCTTAATTGATGGTGATTGTTGGTTATTGAAGTTTGGTTGAGCTTGTTGGTATTGATTGATGCTTGCTTGTTCACTTGATTTTGTGAAGATTTGTGCTTGGTTTGGTGCTCTCAATTCATGATTAGACAAGCTTGTGAGCTTTAGAGCCTTTAGACTTTCATATATTATGGTCTATTTTCCTTCATGTGAGTATCATTCATGCTTGTGTGCTCTAGAACTTGCCAATTGTCTTGTTTGAGGCTACTATTTGTGTGAAATCTTTGGAAGTGATATAAGGCCATCTTTGTTTTGAATAGTCACTTGACCAAATGTTCCATACCAAATGATTTTTCCGTAGTTAGCCACTTTGAGCCTATTGACTTATATTCTTTGGCAACCTACATATTTAGCCCATTGTCCATCTTTTGTGAGCCTAATTTTCCCTATGAACTAGTGGAGCTCGAATGTTGACAAATGTGGTTGAATTGAAATATGAATTTGGTGGATTTGTTTGGTTGGAAAGTGAAGAGAAAGAAAAAAAAAAGATGAATTGTGAGTTGTGCATAAAAAAGATTGAGTTGATGGGAAAAGAAAAGAAAAATCAAAAAAGAAAACTCACTTGTGCACAAGAATTTGGTAGAGCTTGAAGTTCAAAAGTGTTCAAAAAGTTTTGGTGGTGAAGAATGTGCTTAAAAAGAAAAGAAGCAAAGTAAATTGTGTGAGATTGGAAACTTTGAGTTGCAACTTGATCAATTGTAACTTTCATTTTCACTCCACTAGTTTATGAGTCACTTTATCCAAATCTTCCACACCCTAACCAAAGAGCCTACATTGCAACCAAATGTGAAGTCCTTATTGATTCATTGATTGAGCACATAACATGTGGTGGAGAATTTAGACATTTGGCAAGCATATGGTAGTGCCCTTGTGTGATTTGATGTTGAGATACAATTCCTTGATATACACTTTTGAGTGATGAGAGATACACTTACTTGTGAGGATATTGTGGATTGAGCACTTAATCTTGCATGGATTTGAACATAATTTGTGAACTTGCTTGTTGATTTTTCTATCTCAAAGCTTGATTGAATTGATGGATCTTGACAATCACTTAATCTATTTTGTCTTGAATGAATTCCTTCACAATTCTCCCACTTGTTCTATTTTCTTTCGTTGCTCGGGGACGAGCAACACTTTAAGTTTGGGGGGTTGATTAGTGTGAAAATTGCTTGAAATTCATGTGTATATTTTGCATAATTTTATAGAGTTTAATTGCATTTTTACACTATATTGACTAATTACACTTGATTTGGAGAAAGAGTGGTTTTGCTATTTTTATAGGAAAAAGAGCACATTTAGAGCAAAATACACCTCAAATAATATTGTGGAGTCAATTGAAGAAAATAGATCGGGAAGGAGGAGAAATGAGAAAAGATGAAATGTTAAAATTATTTGGGCTTAGCAATTAATTTATGCGGCCCATTTAATTGATTAGAAGGCCTAACATTAGTCCATTGCTTCAAGTGTGTCGTGAGAAAAGAAGACTAGCCACATAAATCAATTGAGGTGGCCCAATTTGCTGCTATCAAAGAGTGGTTCTCAGGCCCACCTTCATTAACACTCAGCATAAGTTAGCGGCAGAGAGGAATTGGAGGAAGAGAGCTAGCAGCTGAAATATTCAAGGCCCATTAACTTCCAGAGGCCCAATTCATCACTTAAACCATTCAATTAAGAGAATGCGGGAGGCACATAACAGGGGGGAGGCAGAATACAGAAGACGCGAGTAGAGGATTGGCGTGGAAAAAGGGGCAGTTCTTCCATTGGGGGATAAATCTTTTCTCCTCCCCACCACTCCACTCAATAGATTAGTTAGTTTTAATTGTTCTTTCATTTCTTAGCTAGTGTTTAATTTAGTATTTCAATTTAATGTTAGCTTTGGAGGATTTGAAGACAATAGGTGATATTTTTCTATTATTGCAATTTTAATTTGGTAATTTCATTTTCATTCATGTTTTGTAGTTTAATTTCTATTAGTTTTATTTTAGTTGTAAATTTAGACATGGGCTAATCTCCAATTGCCTTGGGTGTGGATGTTTTGATGGGTGTTTAGTGTAATTGTGGATTAATTGCATGATTAGCTTATAGTTTGTGTTTTTATGTTTCTAGAGTTGTACTTTGATTGATTCATTTGATTGATTAACCCTATTAGCGAGCATGTTCGATTATGTTTATTGCAACGAGAGTTGGGTAGCATGATTGGGAGTGTGAGTGTGAGCTTTGATCAATTGAATAGAAGTTAATTAGTAATTAGCTCACCCGAGAGGGGTGTTAATGGCTAGACCGACAACCTTAGACACTAAACGAGTAGAGGTCGTCTAGGAGTTTGGTGAGAGGGCGTTTCATAAGCATTAGTAACCGTGTTGAAAGTGCTTATGCAACACTATCTTAGGAGCTTATGGTATTTGGTTAGATCCTATAATTGCTAATCAATGCACGTTGTTTACCTATGCCTTTCGAGGGGGTTTGCACACATTTGTGATAGCCTTTAGCTTAACCTGAATTCGTAGTAAAATCATGTAATTGGTTCACTAATTCACTTAATTGCTCACAAAACGGAAACACCCGAGGCAATACTTTCTCACCTTGCACTTTCATTATTGAGAGTTAGTTTAGTTGATTGCATTAGTTTTCTATTTTCTTAGTTGATATTTGCTTACTCCTCACATTTAGCTTCTATAACACCATTTTGACGTATAGTTTTGGGGCTCCACGCTCTCTCTAGGTCCTTGGACGATAACTACTAGGTCGTATACTTACTCAACTATAACGAACCCATACGCTTGTGGGGATTGTTATTGTTGTACAAAACATGTGCAAAATACGAACCAAGTCAATTGAGAGGGACAGTGAATGGGCCTTTATTTCTGATAAACAAAAGGGTCTAATCAAGGCTTTTCAGAATATCTTTCCTAATGCAGCCCACAGGTTTTGTGTTAGACACCTCCATGGGAACTTAAAGACTGCTGATTTTAGAGGGCAAACATTTAAGATTGATGTGTATAAAGCTACAAAGGCCACTACTAAGAATTATTCCAATAGAGCAATGCATGAGATTAATGAGTTAAGTCCCATGCTTGCAATGTGGTTAAGGAATAAACCTCCCGAGCAATGGAGTAAATCTCATTTCAATTGCATGGCTAAGTGTGATATCTTATTGAATAACATATGTGAGTCATTTAATGCTGGCATACTACCTGCAAGAGACAAGTCAATTGTGAGTATGTTGGAGTGGATTATGGACTATTTGAGGGAGATATTGAACAAGCATAGATAAAGGGTAATGAAGGGCAAGAGGTGGAAGGGTAACCTGTGTCCAAAAATTCAACACATCACAAATGAGAATGTGAAGAAAATAGGCAGTTGTATCCCAATGAAGGCTGATGATTTGCATTACCAGATTCGGATGATTGACGGGACTCAGTACTCTGTGGATCTTTAGAATGCCACTTGTGGTTGTAGAAAATGGGATCTCACTGGAATTCCATGCATTCATGCCATTAGGGCAATATATTGTCAAGGATTAAGATCAGAAGATTTCACAGATGCATGCTACAGGGTTGACACATATATGCTGGTTTATGATCACTCCATAATGCACTACAACAAAATGCATTTCTTGTAACGAACTTATTTGTAGCCAACGCTAAAATGGTTACAAAAAGTTGACTTATTGTAACGAAATTTTACTTTCGTTATAAAATGTCATATTTTAAATAACAATAAGTAATTATCGTTACACATAACAATAAGTTGGTTACCAATAGTAAATGACTTCTTATTTTATTTATACATTCATTTTTTAAAGATTATCTTTAATTATTTGATATTTATAATATAAATTTGAGGCTACCCGTATATTTATTTTCAACTATTTAAAACTTAAATTAAGAATTTGCTTAATTTAATTATTTGGGACTTGTAAAATATTTTTTAGTAGCCTAAACTAATTTCAGAATGACTTCAAAAGAAAAGAAAAAAAAAATCCAGAATTGATTTGAGAAAAAGAAGCAGTTACGTCTAGGAAACCTAATCCCAAATCCCAAATCTTACGCAGCCCACCTAAATTGCGAACCTTAAATCCCACCATTTTCTGTCGTGGAATATATTCTGCCATTGTGCCGATCAATTGGCATATAATCTCTTTTGGCGGCCCTACTCATTACCGGTTGCGCCCTGTTGCAAAGCCTTCCCGAGAGACACGCCTGTTTGGAAGCTATCCCAGAAAATTATGATTTCAGACGATTCTCAGTGCAATTACGCTTCACGACTCACGTTGTTGCAATCCCGGGTAACTCTTCTCTTAGTTTCCCTTTTTCGACTGTAATTTGCTAACACCCATCCCCACGTTGTTTGAGTTTATTATTAATTTTTAGGTTTGAATTGTTGTTTGTGTAATATATAAATGTGATAAGGGTCAGGGCCGGCTATGAAGTTGTTTGAGTTTGTATAATTTTGGAACTGATTGTATCATTAGATATTGTTTTAATAAAATTGACTTTGTTCTGCGTCAAAGGGCCTAGGATTTTATGAAATTGAAGTTCCAAATCTTGTTTTAAATGGCAGGGTGATTAATTTTTTTGCAAATTAGCGGGAGCTAGTGGGTAGAGTCAATTTCATTCAATTTCTTAGTCAAGTTTTCGCAGAAAGATACGAAGGTATGTCTAGCTACTAACTTTCGTCTTGTTATCATAATTATAATTAGTTCAGAAATGATGAAAAGTTGACTAAAAAAAGAACAGGAAAAATATAATACATGCATTTGGTGCAAAAGAAAAGGTGACCTTATTTCTTATCTGTTGGGTTTAATTTTTTGTTGCCATTCTTAAAATTTATATTATCTTGAACAACTTATTAATTGTTTTTTTATTTGTTATCCATCTAAAGTTAGCTGCAAATTTTGTCTTTGTTGATTGCATACATTGCAGTTTATGTATTTTACTTTATTTTTTGTAACTCTAAAAAAAAAAAAAACAGATACCTGACTTTGGTTACCTGAAATTTTCAATTTGCTTTGGTGAAAACAATAGGAGTTAATCCCCATTTTACGATTTTATGCTCTATTTAATAACTCAAGCTTGGAGGGAAGGACTTTAGTTTCTGTTGGGATATATTATTGTTGTGAATCTTTTGTGCTTGTGCTTGTGCTTATGAGAACTTAATTAATATTAAACTAAAATTGCAGAAACTTAGGAATCTGAAAGAGAGTCGAGGACCAACTAATATGTAACACGTACGAACATAGAAATATAGCGACCTTAATTACAAAATGTAACATTATATTAGGCAGGTGTTTTTTTTTTTTTTTTGTTGTGTATATATTTAATTAATATTAATAATAACTGACTTCTTTTTAATTAAATGTTACAGTTATGGATAAGATTTGGATTGGTGAAAAGAGATAGGTTTAGTAGTAAATATATTTTAGGTGTTGAATCTTTTATTAATTTTTCAAGGCGAAACGTTGTTGAGTCCACTGCTTGAATTCTCTGCTCGTGCAATAGGTGTCGAAACAGAAAGAAAAAAAAGTGTTATTGAAGTCAAAAGGGACTTGCCCTTGAAAGGATTTTATGTGCCTATATTCCGGTGTTGATCTGTGATTCTTATCATTGTCATACATGGTATGATGCTATGTTTTTCTCTTGATGAGAGGTGGTTTGAGAAGCTTGAATCTCTTAGTTTTGATTGGTTGTGTTTAGTAATAGGAAGTTGATCTTTTCTTTTTTTAGAGTTTATTATTTTTTATCTATGTCGTAGACTTATATATGTGTATAATAATCATATGATATTTTTTTGGTTGTGTCTTTTGTAGGAAAATGAAGGTCCACTTTGATCGTAGACAAGAAGACTAATCAAGGCTTTGATACTTTTTATGCAAATTATTATACACATTGAAATGTACAAATACATTTTTTCTTTAATTGTTTAGAATGTTGTTAGATAATTTTTTTTCTAGGTATGTTGACATTGTTGATTGAGTTCATTTGGAGAATTATTATTTTCTTAAAATAAAATTATTGCATTATATCTCTTTGTTTCTAAGGTTTCTATGTTTGTATAGTATATTGTGTTGTAAATAAACCATATGAGTTATCATATTAATTATTTATTTTTGAAATGTAATGAGCCGAAATTGATATTTTGAATAAATTTAATAACAATTTGTAACGAAATTTTTGTTACCATTACTATGGTTTTTGTAACTAAGAAGATGTCGTTACAATTGTATTTGTAACGAAATTGAATTTTTTTCGTTACAAGAACTTTTTGCAACGAGCTTTACAAGACCAACTTTTGTAACAAAATGTTTCGTTACAAAAGGTTTTTGTAACCAAAAAATGACTTTTTGTAACTAATTTTTTTGTTACGAAAAGTGCATTTTCTTGTAGTGATGCCAATTAATGGCAGAGATGAATGGGAACCTATAGGTATACTATTTTCACTATTTGTGTAACTACAATTATCAAAATGATATGTTAACTATTCTTTATTTTTTAATTTATAGGTATCACACCACCACTTCCCCCTAATATTGGGAGACAGGCAAGAAGACCATCAAAGGCTAAAAGAAGAGAGCCTGATGAGATTGTCAAGAAGAAGAGGAAAAGAACAAGGGGAAGGCCTAACAATCCTCACGTACTTTAGAAAAGACAGTTTCACCCAATTAAATGTAGCAAATGCAACAAACATGAACAAAACAAAAGAGGTTGTAAGATACCAATTTCTGAGGTAAGACACCCTAATATTGCATGTTTTCTATATACTTAAATCACAGCATCTAAAACACTTTTTTTTTTCTTTTAAGGTGAATTTGTAAGGTGGACAATATCATGGTGAAAATCAGACTGTGAACCAGCCTGAAATTCCCAATGAAGAAAATCAGACTGAAAATCAGACTGAAAATCCTAAGGTTAGTAATTTTTTTTTTTTTTTTTTTTTGCATTTGGAGTGAATGTATTGTATTCTAAATATGAGATTTGATATCCTTTTATTTTCTTTTTTAGCTTGAATAACATGTCATGGAGGATATGAATGAAGTGGTCCAAGAGGACTTGAATGAGAATGAAGTGGTCCAAGAAGGTATATGGATGATTATTTATCATTGTTTTGTTCATAAGTGATTTAAGACGGGTTCATTGTTAAGTTTAATTTTTGTTGTTCTTTGTATAGATGAAGCTGGCTTAAGGGATTGGCATTTTAATAGTCAGGTGATTAATGATGTGTCATCTGAAGATGCTCTTTTCTCCATGAACTCTCGTCGTGTCAACACAATATTGAAAAAGTCAGTTAGGAATAGGATGAATAGGCAGGCAAGTGCAAATTTTAAATCTGAATATTATGGTTTTTAAGCTTGCTATATTTTAATTAATTCATTTACTACATGTAGACTCAAGAAAGCAAACATGCTGCATGCTTAGGATCTGTGCCTTCAAAAATTCCATCATCGATGCATGAACAATTACATGGCACTGAAGCAAGTAGGGAAGCCATAAACTTGTTATTGAAGAAGGGGAGAAGATATGTAACAATGAAGAATTTGGAAAAATTTGCCTCAAGGAAGAAAAAGTGAAGATGTAAATCCATTCTAGTGTGACTGAAGACTAAAAAATCATTTTGTTATGTCATTTTGTCCAATCATACCATCCTCTTTTTTTGTGAACTTAGATTGTGCAATCAAAAACTACAGGGGGATTGCTTTTATGATGAAGTTGTTTTTGTAATGAACTTCTTTTTTATTAGGAATATAAGATGGTATGATTGTTGTAGAAATTAGGTTGGTATGATCAGATGTACTGATTCCAGGGATGGCAATGGGCCGGGTACTTAGATACCCGGATCCGGCCCGTTTCAATTTGGGTCCGGTCGGGCCGATCTGTTCGAGTCGAGTGACGGGCGAGGCAAATCGGGGCGACCCATTATTATTATTTTTTTTTAAATTGAATTTTTTTAAAAAAAAAAACATATAACATAAATTTTAGATTTGTATTGAAAAATAAATAAAATAGTTTTAGAATTATGTTTATAAATTTATTTTCACATTTATAAAGGTGAATTATTGTTATATATATTAATAAACATCAAAATATTGAACATATATTATATTTATATGTATAATATATATAAAAACGGGTCACGAGTCCGGGTCACGGGCCGAGGGTGATACCCGGACCCGCCCTATTTCAATACGGGTCCGGGGCGACCCAAATAGCACGGGTCGGGTCGGGGCGGGTTGAAATTGTCATCCCTAACTGATTCCACTTGTGACTATTTGAAAGTTTATATTATGGTTCAATTTTATATCTTTTTAGTGTAAAGTGAGTTCTCATGCCTAAATGCCTAAATGTATGTCTTCTTAAAAAGTTGTATTCAGTTATATATCATGCTGAAGTATTTTTTGGAAGAGTTTTCCCATTATTTTATCATATATCAATAGAGGTGTGCATGGTTCGGTTTGGTTAACCAAACCGCCCGTAAATCGTAAACCAAACTATAAACCGTTCTTTTTTTTCAAAACCGTAAACCAAACCGTATTTATAAAAACTGTTCGGTTTGAAACCATAATATTTCGGGCGGTTCGGTCGGTTTTGACCGAACCGTAGTTTTACTATTTTTTTTCCCTATACACAATAATTAATGAAAATTTAAAACACAATCTCAATAATATACAAAATGAAATCCCAATAACCCAAAATATAATTCGAATAGACGAAATGCTATTACAACGTTCACAAACTAGTTGTTAAAAAATAACTAAATAACCACAAAAAGAAACAACAAACTCCTATCTTCTTCAAGATTTCAGATTGAGTGAGACTGTGAGAGGTTGCACGTAGAGGCGCTAAATACTAAATAGAAGAGAATGAGTAGGGTTTCTGACTTTGGACAATTGGGCTTGTCGGGTTGAAAAATGTCTTGAGTTTACTAGTTTAGGGATTATATAATATAGAGACTATAAATCTATAATATATATATTTATATAATTTTATATATAATATATATTTATATATATATATAAAATAAGTTCGGTTTGGTTTGGTGTTTTGCGGTTTTTCATTAGTGAAAACCGTAAACCAAACCATACTAAATAAAAATCAATTCTAAAAACCGTAAATCGAACCGTAAACCAAAAACCGAACCATATTTAATGGTCTGGTTTGGTTCGGTCGGTTTGGTCGGTCTGAACCATACTTTGCACACCCCTATATATCAAAGATTAATACCAAATTAATAGATTGTAAAACACTATTAATACAATCTTGGAAAATTAAAAACAGTCACATACTCACATATTACAAACAGGGGAATTACAAAAACACAGGGAAATTACAAAATTCTACATACTACATCCACCATATTACCAAAAAAAAAATCCAAGAACTAATTAGAGTATATTTCATCCAAACTTCATTTTTTTTCAGCATCATTGTACCACCAAACTCACGTTTTTCCTTCAACAGGGATAGAATTACAAACTTAGCTCTTGGAGACATCCACCCCCACCTTGCTGAAATTTAAAAAAAATGACGAAATTGTAAATAATATTGAAAATGAGTATAAATCAAACAAATAATACTGAAATTAAAACTAACCTTCCAAGCTTTGCAACCGTAGAACCTTCAACCCGGATTGTCTTCGGTCCAAGTTGTTCGTATACGAGCATTTACTCCACATGAACACAGCTTATAGTTGTTGAATCCAGTAGTGGAAAACGAAGACGAAGATGACATTTCTTTAGATGGTGAAAAAGAAGGCACGAAAAATTAATTATGGTGAAGAAGACACAAGGGAGCGATTTTTCTAGATGGTGAAAATGAAAAATTAGGGCAGAAGATGGGAAGAAGACAAGGGTGCGATTTTTCTAGATAGTGAGTGAGAATGAAAAAATTAGGGCACAAGACCTGCCATTTTTAGGTTTGGGAAGAAGAAGACCTGCATTTTTTTTTTTGTTTGGGAAGTTGAAGAATGAGCACCAATTCTTTTTTGGGTTGAAGAAGAAGAATGGAAGGCCAGTTATTTTAT
Organism: Galeopsis tetrahit; assembly: GCA_963675135.1. Taxonomy (NCBI): domain Eukaryota; kingdom Viridiplantae; phylum Streptophyta; class Magnoliopsida; order Lamiales; family Lamiaceae; genus Galeopsis; species Galeopsis tetrahit. Next base: position 61,321,691 of record OY776122.1, on the reverse strand, counting down.
TTTAATGAAGGAGTAATTACCCAACCCGTTTTAGAAAAACCCGCCCCACTCATTTTGTTTTAAAATTTGAATTTTGAAAAAAATAAATAAAAAATAATTACACGTGCATAAAAAAATAAAGAGAAAAACGAAAAAAAAAAAACCACGTGGACATGACCAGTTGATGTACAGGAATAGCTTGTAACTTGACTAAATTCAAAATAATATAAAACTTACTGGACCAAATTCAAAAAGTGGTAACTAAGTGGACTAAAATCAAAATCTTGACAACTTAATGGACAAAAAATAATATAATCCCAAAGGAATTTGCTGGTTCTCCTTGTTCCACCCCTGTTTTCACAATATTGATGCAATCATCATTCTCACACCAAATCTTCTCGAAATGAAAGATCTTTCGATTATGGGAACCTCTCCTGCTCTGGTTCGAATGGGCTACTAGCACTTCCACAAAAATGGGAGCATGGTCAGAGCAGAAACGGGTTAGGTTGGTGACCCGAGAGGTGGGAAAGAACTGACGCCACTCTGAGTTTGCCAAGGCGCAATCGAGCCAGACCTGAATGTTGTTTTTCCCCGTCTGTCCATTGGTCCAAGTGAAACGGTGGCCCGAATAACCCAGGTCTTGGAGGTTGAGGGTTTCCACTGTGTCACGGAAGCTCTCCATCTGAGCAATATGCCTAAAATTGCCTCCTTGTTGTTCCCAACTCTAGAGAACCTCATTGAAGTCGCCAACGCATAACCACGGGCTTCCCGTAGTGGCTGCAATTCGTTTGATTAGTTGGAAGGTTTGTGCATGTTGTTCCCTCTGAGGCCACCCGCAGACCCCACTAAAATTCCAGGATGGGCCATCCTCGCCTGTCTCAATTCTCATTGCGATGTGATTTCTTGAAAAGGAGATGAGGGAGAGAATTTGGTGGTCTCTCCAAAGTAAACAAAGACCTCTTCTTTGCTCATATTCCGAGCTCGAGCAGTCAACAAGAAAGCAACCTTGGCCTCAAAATGTAGGACAATGATGTTTATTCTTATCATTTGGGCACAATTGAGCCGAGTTTCCATGAGAAAGACTATGCCCGAATCTTTCTCTTGTAGGACCTTTCGAAGTTCTCGAACTGTCGCCCGGTTCCCAAGCCCGCGACAGTTCTAGCTGAGGGTATTCATTGCGATCGGCGGGGCTGCGCTGCAGCCTCCACCGTTGGGTTTTTTGCCTGAGATTGAGTGGTCTCAGTTTCCATCCTTATCCTCTTATCTAGGCGTGACTCAGTGGTGATACTGTGGTTTTTCCTCTTTTTTTCCAGTTCCAACTTTGGGCTTTTTGTGGTATGGGGTTGGTAAGGACGAGGTTTTTTGTGGTATTTTAGGTTTGGATTGGGGTTGATTAGGTGGGTCGTTTGTTTAGGTGTAGTTTTCGTGACAGGGTGACAAAGTTTAATCAGGTCAGCTGTTGGAATTAATGGATTGGTTGTTGTTGTAGGGGTGGGTAGGTTCTTCTCGGGAATGGGGGTGCAGGGTTCATGAGAGTGTGGGGTAGGTTGTAGCTTGGGGGGTATGGTGGTTTTGGATTTTGGTGGTGGGACAACATGGTTTCTATAGAATTGTGTGGGGTACAGCTCACATGTGGGTTTAGTGGGGTATTTAGAGTGGGAGAGTGATTTGGTGGTTTGATGGTGACATTGATGAGTGTGTTGAAAGCGTAATTATTGTGGTTGGTGGTGGGGTCTATAAGTAAGTGTAAGGTGAGGGAGGATTGTGTGTTTATGGGAGGTTTTGTGGGGTGGATCAGGGCCTGTGGAGGGGAGAGTTCTTCAGTATGTGTCTTCCCCTTATGGACAAAAATTTTCTCCAGCTCCTTTCTAGCTTCCTCTGTTTCTAGGTGGTCGTCCAAGTTCATGTGTTCTTCCTCACTCGTATTGCATTTTTCATCCTTACTTTCATTCGCTAGGCTTCGTCGAAAGTTTTCTAAGAGCTGTCTCCTGAGAGTGGTGGGCTCCGTTGATTTTTATTGTTTCTCGATGGACACCGAGGCTTTATTTGCCGGAGATGCTCGTAGCCCCTCCCCGTAAGGCAGTTTGTTGTCCGGGATTGCCATCACTTCCTTAGATGTCTCAGCTAGGTCACACTCTTTTCTCATATGGCCCAAAACACCACACAAATAACAAAAGGATGGGAGTCTCTCATACTTGAAAGAAATTAAAATTGCTCTGCGTGCTTGTATCTCCAGATTTATTCCCTTTGAGAGGTTTTTGAAGGTCCACACCAATTTTTACGCGAACACTCCGGGCTACTCCATCTAGAGAGCTTTTGTCTATTTCCAACAGTTTTCCACACTTATTAGCGATCGAGCTCACCCATTTCAGTGTTATGGCCATCATTGGCAGCTCATACATCTGGATCCAAAAGGGAACCGTTGAGAAGGTCACCGCCGAGGGTTGTTCTCCCGTCCTTAACTCTTTCAAGGCGAGCACATTTTTCTCAAATAACCATGGTTCTCTAGAGAGGACCTCATCCATGTCAGATTTGGTCCGAAATTGAAAAGAGAAGAGGTTTTTGTCAATTTCATTTGCCGTGAAGCCATGGGCTGGGTTCATCGCCTTTTTCATGGCCTCCAAAAAGCTGTAAGCATTGAATGGTTTGCTTGTAATGACACGTCCAACAAGGCAGAGTGTTGAACCCCCGACCACTGACTCATCCCCCACCAAGCTAAGCGTCTCCTCATCTTCCAGATCTGGCCTATTTTCGAGTACCCCAGTTGACATTTCACAGAGGCCGCAGCGAGGACCTGCAAAAAAAGCACATAAAGAAACAAACAAAAAAAGAGGGCAAGCAGGACACAAAAAGACTCAACCAAAATAGCACAAACACCCGCTGAAGCTCGGGGGAGCTCAAAACCAAAGTCACCGGCAAAAGGCAGAGGCGAACCTCCGGTACGCCGGCGAAAGGAGGTGAAAGGATGGATAAAAGAGGGATTTTAGAGGGAGAGTGCGGCGTTGAGGTTTGGATTTTTGGGTGGGTGTGGGGTCGTGAAGAAGGTAAGCGCCGGGGCGTAGTTTTCCAGGTCCTACAAAAGTAGGTGAATTATCCAAGATTCCGATTCTCACAACCGGGACCCAGATTGAAAGGATTCAGTCAAAGAATCGCCGTTAACTCAACAAAACAGAGACACATAACCCTAAGCTAGGAGGGACCTTTTTAGAGAGAGAATTTTTGTTTTTTTTCACATATGAGTGTATAGATAAGATTAATATATATTAATTAAGCTTGAATGAAATGTCATTTAATTCACCTTGTTCCATATCATTTTTTAAGTTTATACAATCATATGTTAAGCGTGTACTACGTACAATTAATATTTCAGTTCGGATCATCATTTTTAAATCTGTATAATTGTTTTTTTAAACTTTATTAAGGATATAATGATCGAGAAAATATTCTCAAATAAAATTTTGTGGAAGAATGGTGAGAAAGGAGAACTAGAGAGAAATTAAAAAAGTGTGAACAAGTTTAGGAGTTATGAGAAGTGGTTTTCTCTTTCGCATGACCATGGATAGATGTTCCAAACATGTACGCGTTCCTTCCACTGACAAAATGAAATGAAAGATTAATATTTTTTTTTTGAAAGGTGAAAGATTAATATTTAGCTTCATCTAACATTCGTGTACTTTTTTTTTTTTAACAGTAAAAAGTATCCTTTATCATTATAAGAGTACAAGGGGTACTCAACCCGAGTGATTTACAATGTGAATCATCATACTCTCACTATGGATTCACACCCAAAACTATCAAGACACGCCTAATAAAGACATAAGTACGGATCACAACACCAAGCTGATATAGATGCATTTGGGATTATAAGATTTCTCCCACCTATACAAGACCACAAATTAATTTTAATTGTCTCCATTGATTTATTCTTATCAAATACCCCTCCCTCAAACATCATCTTATTTCTTATATTCCATATTTCCCACACAACTCCAATCCATAAGCTAGCTGCTGTTCTTCTTCTCACTTTATCATTGCCCAGAAGCTCACCAAATTGTAATAGGTTAGGAATGAGCAAATTATGCGTGGTTGTATATACCTGGAACCAATTGAAGCATCCCACCCACAATTGTTCGGTCACCTTGCATTCCAGCATAATGTGCTGGCTGGTCTCCTCAACCTCTCCGCAGAATCTACACCTAGCAGCTTCCCCATCTACCTGCACGCCCCTCTTCCTCAGGTTCTCCGTTGTGGCCAATCGTCCGTGTAATGCCTTCCACACAATGGTCTGAATTCTTCTTGGGGCATATGACTTCCATAACAATCGAAAGGCCTCCTTTGTAGCTGGATCGGTGTTCGTCTCCCTCTCTGATGGACACATCAGCTTTCTGTACGCCTTACTCGTGGAATACAGGCCCCTTGGTGCACAGTCCCAGCTCCACGCGTCCGTGCTTCCTTGCCTGAACTTGTGCCTGTTAAGACAGAGAGTTAGCTCTTCTAGCAAATTACACTCTCTTGTGTTTAAATCTCTTCTCCACTCCCAAACCCATTCCCATCCACCATTAACCCACCTCCCCATTTCACTGATCATAGCATTCTTTTTATTGCTCAAATTAAATAATCTAGTAAATTTGTCTTTAATATACACCTCTCTATCCACCCAAATGTCACTTCAAAATCTAGTATTCTCCCCATTCCCTACTAACTTAATTATGTCTCTCTTCACTCCCCCTTCTCCGTCCCTCCCCTCGTAAATCTCCACCACGTCCCTCCACCATTTCGACCCCGATCTACTCCTATCCCCCCTCCTGTTTCTGTGACCTCCACCTTCCAGTCCCCCATATTTCGAAACTAGCACTTTTACCCACAATCTATCCCCCTCACTCAAGATCCTCCAAACCCATTTCCCCAACAAGGCTAAATTAAAAATATTAAGATCACGGATGCCAAGGCCTCCGTTGGATTTGTCAGTGCATATGTCGGACCATCCCACCCATGGGATTTTCCTCATGTTCGGCTCACCCCCCCACCCCATAAGAACTCTCGCTGAATTTTGGTGATCTCACTCAACACTTTTTTTGGGATTCTGTAGAAGGACAAATAGTAGATTGGCACTGCGGATAGAACAAATTGAACAAGCGTAGCTCTGCCCCCCATCGAGATCTGACGATTCTTCCATATATCCAGCTTATTTCGAACTTTTTGTATTAACCCCTCCCAATGTGCCGCCTTTTGTTGGTTGAGACCAATATTAAGTCCCAGAAATGACAGTGGCAGCTTGCCCACTTTGCATCCCAAATAATCAGCCATTTCATCCACCACTTCCTCTCTAATGTGGACTCCGGTCAAACTACATTTATCAAAATTTACACTCAGCCCTGACACCAGTTGGAAGAGACGCAGTATGTATTTAATATTTCGAATATCCTCCCATCTTCCATTGCAAAGGAAGAGCGTGCCGTCTGCGTATTGCAAGATTGACACATTGATTCTTAGGGTTCCTATACTTGCAGGTTCAATGGCCCCCATCTTAACAGCTTCCTCTGCTAGAATGTTGAGGCCCTCCGCAATAATGAGAAACAGAAACGGGGAAAGAGGGTCCCCCTGTCGTAAGCCTTTCTCCAATTTGAACACTCCAGTTGAGCTGCCGTTTACAAGGATAGACGCACTTGCAGACCTTACACATTCCATCATCCACCTTCTCCACTTAGGTGAGAAGTTCATCGATTCCATCATCTCATCCAAGAAATTCCATTCGACTGAGTCGTATGCCTTTGCAAAGTCCACTTTGAAAAAAATTCTCGATTTCTTTTTTCTCTTTGCTTCCTCAATGGCCTCATGTGCCACCAAGATACCGTCCATTATTTGCCTACCACCAATAAACGTTGTTTGACTATCAGATATCACCTTCTCTATTACCTTCGATAATCTGCCAGCCAATATCTTGGATATGATTTTATATAGGCTGCCGATCAGTGAAATTGGACGGAATTCCTCAAGTTTCTGCGCTGTCTCTTTTTTGGGGATAAGAACGATGAACAAAGGGTTTATTCTGTTCACCAATCTGCCATTTCTATAAAACTCATCAACCATCTTAATGATATCCGCCTTCACCGCCTCCCAATTATCCTTGTAGAATCCCATTGTGAAGCCATCCGGTGCCGGACTCTTGTCGCCATCGCATTCCCATACCACTTTCTTGATTTCTTCCTCCGAGAAGCTGGCCGTGAGAAACTCATTGTCGCACATATCCAATTTATTGTGCACTAGTGAGGCCGGTATGCTCGGTCGAACTATATTTTCTGACCTGAAGTGATTATGAAAATATTGGAATATGCCATTTTTTACATCCTGTACCTCTTCACACCACACATCATTTATGAATATTCCTTTTATTTCATTCCTGTTGCGTCTGCCATTCACCACACGATGGAATAATCTCGAATTTATGTCCCCCTCTTTTAGCCAATTTAGCTTTGCCCTTTGAGCCACTTGACTTTCTTTCCACTGGATGTCCCTCAGAAGGGTTGCAACACACTCACGTCTTTTCTCGGCTTCCTCTTCCTCAAGCCCAAATATGTCATCTAAAATATCCCATCTCTCAATGTTTGTTCTGCCGTTTTCAATTCTCTGATCCAAGTTACCAAATACTCTCGTGTTCCATTCTCTAATGTCAGCCTTCAATAATTTCAGTTTCTCCTTCATTACATATCCATTCCATCCCCTAATATCGTATGAACTCCATTTCTCCGCTAAGAATTCCTTAAAATTTGGATATTTGCTCCAACAATTAAAGAATCTAAACGGCTTCGGGCCCCAATCTTTGACTTGTGAGACGATATAAATGGGGCAGTGATCTGAGACCGACCTTCTTATACCTTTTAAGGATTGATCTCTCCATTTCTCGGACCAGGCTTCATTTACCAAGATTCTGTCGAGTCTGCTTTTACACGAGCCGTTAGGGTGATACCACGTGAACTTTCTACCCATTAGCGGTAAGTCGAGCAAATCACTGCGGTGAATGAATTCCTCGAATCTTCCTCTGTCCCGACTATCATCCCAGCTACCTCTCCCTACTCTTTCCTCCGCCGTTCTTACTGTATTGAAATCGTCCGCGATACAAATGCATACCTCTGTGTTTTGCTGCACCACTATTTCCAGGTTTTCCCATAATTCTTTTTTTTTCCCTCTCATTGCACGGGGCATATATATTGATAATACAACAGCTCGTGCCCTCACTCTTCCAATAACCATTTACCATTAGAAATCCTCTCGAATGCCATTCACTGCTTTTGACAAACACATTAGCATCCCACGTTGTGAGTATTCCACCTGATCTACCCTCCGCCCCCTTGCTGGCCCAATCGAAGGTTTTTTCCCCCCAAATGGATTTACACAGGAACTTATTCATTACTTCCACCTTTGTTTCCTGAATGCACACAATCTCTATTTTATTTTTTTGTCACCATCTCCCTAACTTCCTTCCGTTTTTCTCTCCCCCATCCGTCGGGTACTATCAGTCTATGCATAATATAAAGAAAGATTGAAATGTGAAAATAAAAGATAATCATGATAAACATCATATCACATCATTAGTCAGTTTTTTATTATAGAGTCGAGTGTCAGATTTCATTTAATAGATATGAAGAAATTTCCACTTCTCATTATTTAAATTAAACACAACAAGTTAATTAAATAATTGATTCTGAATGTCATTCTCGTCAAAGCAGCATTGACCATTAAGGCATTTTTACAATTAAATTAAATTAAATATCTTCCCAATAATTATTTTAATTTCATCAAATTAACGCCCACTTTTAAATCTGCCTACACAGATCCAACGAAAAAGACATTCATATACACACCCATCAGATAATACAGAAGACGGCCAATTATTATATTGTTTGTGCCATTTGGATATATATATATATATAACTTGAGGTAACATCAAAATGACATTGTAATACACCGTGGCTACAACGTTATTTTGAAAAGACGTTAGTTAAAATTTTGTAACCTCAATTATTTTGGGACATTTTTTTAAAAGTTGAAAAATTATAGGGCATATAAATTATATTATCTCAATTAATTCTTATACTAAATGTAGTCGATCTCATACTTTTTATGAAAACTATCCACCTTCAACCATCACTTAATTACTCAAATTGACATCAACTTTATTCACAAACAATCACTTTATTTACCATGGACCCACAATACCTTACAATCCTCTAACTTTATCTATTTTATCTACATTTTTCTTAAAACATGTGTGTTTCACTCTAATGTGACTACATTTCATGGACGGAATGAGTATTAAACTTATTAAGAAATTTTGTTATTACAAAATATAATGATTTGGTTCCAACTCTTACTACTCCCTTATCCCAACCAAAACTTCTCATCTTTCATTTTTTATCCGTTTAAATAAAAAAAAATAGTAAATTACATACTATATTTCACATTTTATTATATTTTTTTTATTCTCAAACGTATTTATTTATTCTATCATATATACTTCTTAATTTTCGGCACAAAAGTCACGAAAAACTTCTTCAATAACAAGGGAGTAGTGAGTACTATATATAATATATATGTATGTATGTAGGGATTACCATTTGATCTCTCAAAAACGAAAACAGGTTCAAAGATTATCATTATTTCTCCCAAAACCAAAATGGAGATTGACATTGAAATAATCTCTAGAGAAACAATCAAGCCATATTCTCCAACCCCAATCTCACTACAAAAATACCAACTTTCATTTCTTGATCAAGTAGCACCCCCAATTTTCATGCCTCTAATTTACTTCTACCAACATGATCCCAAACTTTCAAACACCCAAAAATCAAACCACCTCAAGAAGTCTCTCTCCCAAGTCCTTCCAACATTCCACCCCCTCGCCGGCCGCCTCGTCCACGACCTCCACGTCGATTGCAACGACGAAGGCGCCCCGTTCTTCGAGGCCAAAGCTAATTGCAACCTTTCACAAGCTATTACCAATCCAATCATAACAAATATGAACAAATTCCTTCCCTACAAATTAGATGACATCCAAAATCTTTGCATGGCGGCGCAGCTCACCCACTTCCGATGCGGCGGCCTCGCCCTCGGCCTCCTCGTTTCACACAAAATCGCCGACGCATTGTCCTTCTTTCTCTTCGCCAACACATGGGCCGCCGTATCTCGTAACGAGTCCCCCGCCGGCCACCCTAACTTCACCGGCGCCGCCATTTTCCCGCCGCGGGACGTTTCCGGTGTGAAAACAAGTGCATGGGCAGTAAAACAAGACGAACTCTCCGCTAAAATCTTCCATTTCCCGGCTTCGAAAATAGCCGCCCTTCGTGAGAAATACTCCGGCGAATCGCCGCCGTGTCGTCCAACTCGGGTGGAGGCGTTATCCGCTTTTATATGGACCCGGTTCATGTCCGTTACGGAACCCGACCCGAATAAGGTTTACAGCGTGATCCATGCAGTGAACCTTCGGGCACGGATGGATCCGCCGTTGTCGGAATACGAGTTCGGAAACTTCAGCCGGTTCGCGTTGACGATGCCGGCGGTGGAAGGCGGGCGCGTGATGGACGGTGAGGATGAGCTTGTGCGAAAGTTTCGGGAAGCAATCAGGGGCGTTGATAAAGAGCACGTGACTGGGCTGAAGGAAGGAGAGAAGCACGTGGATTTGATGAAAGAGAGAACGGCTTTAACCGTTAAAGGTGAGTTGGTTTCATTTAGCTTTACGAGCCTGTGTAGGTTTCCTTTCTACGAAGCGGATTTCGGGTGGGGCAAGCCTGTTTGGGTCGGGTCGGCCATGATGACGTACAAGAATCTGGTTACTTTCATGGATCCGTTAAGTGGGGATGGAATTGAGGCTTGGATTGCTATGAAGAAACAAGACATGAAGAAATTTGAAGCTGATTTGGAGTTGCAAAAAATCTTTCTCTAGGAATAATGAATATTAGTATCTTTTTATTTTATTTTTGCTTGATTTCTATGTTATTTAAGTTACTTTAAAGTAATGACATAGCTTCTGCACCAAACATGGATTATCACCATTTTCTCTGGTAAAAAAATGAATAACATTTGGTCCAAATCAACTAAAAAACATCAGAAAACATATATTAAACTATTTAATAAGAAATAACTACATTTTTCAATAACAAAATTAATACTTTTCAATAAAATGTATTGCCACTTTTCAATAAGAAAAACTACACTTTTCAATAATAAAATCTATATAATGTTCCACATCATTCAACAAATAATCCCTGCACACTTTCGAAACCAAATCAAAGTGCCATTATGATTAGTTTTCACATAGTTGTGCACCCACAAGCATGAACAAGAACACCAACTTCAATAGATTCAATTGGATACTGATCTCCAATCAACCACAGAGCAAAACTGACTTGGTTCCCATTTAAGCGATTGACCATAATCACTAGAAATCGCTTTTTCAACTTGTTCTGAAAAAATAGAGTAGTTATAAAGGGGAAGGAAATTAAAATAGTAGGAAACTGATAAATGAAATGGGATTAAAGTATGCAACAACAACAAGTTTAAAAATGGTACTTTCTTATGTCCCGCCTCCAAAGGCAGTATAAAAAAATGAATAACATTTTGTCCAAATCAACTAAAAAACATCAGAAAATTTAATACTACATGTCCAAACATTCTGAAAAATTCACCAAAAAATAAAGTCTCCAGAATATTTTTGAACATGTAGTAATACATTTTTGACCTTGTAATGATAAAATTTTGGTCTTGTAGTAACATTGTTTTAGTGATGTAGTAGTCGAATAAGCCAAAATTATTTTAGTAATTTTGCCCCCAAAAAATAAGTGTCCATAATATTTTTGAACTTCCAGTAATACACTTTTGACCTTGTAGTGACAAAATTTAGTTCTTGTAGTAACATAGTTTTGGTCATGTAGTACAATAATAGTATATTAGAGTGAAAATAAATATAATTAAGGTTGACCCGCTTTGACCCATGTTGACCCACAAATTTTGACCTAATTTACCTTATTTAGTCATATTCCATGAATGTAATATTTCATATAAGTTTTTGCGTTTAATCATACGTAATTAAGGAAAATTGTTTAATTTGAATTCCTAGAGAAAAAGGATACTCCATTTGTGATAGAAAGGCCGAGCAAATATTTATTTCCTATAGATGCTATATTAATTTGGGCCTTATCTAATAAAGCCCAATGTTTTAAAAGAAAAGGACACAGATTTTTATTTTTGTCGTGCTTGAATTTTTTTTATTGCTTAATTATTCTTACTAGTTCTTAAAAATCGATTGAAAAGATGAGATGTCAAAAAATCTCACTTGGAAGAAAGATCATGTTATTAATCTCAGTTTTCTCTTCACATTTTATATATTATCAGTTCTACTCATGTGTTTGCAAACAATAGTGATTGATTCAAAGTGATTAAAATTGATTTTTGAAATAAATTTGAAAGTGAATAGTGTTTTAAAATTAAGTATTTTTAATCAATTTTGTATATATTGTGATGTTTGCAAAACAAATAGCTTCTTTATAATTTTACAAAAATACTCTTATTACATTTGGATAAGTAATGGGTAAACATAAAATATTATTTAAATTGTGAGGGTAAAAATGTAAAATTGGTTACTACAATGATGAGAAGCACATAGAAGTTATTAAAAGTAGGTGGAGAGGTGCTTCACCAAAATCAATTTTAACAACTTAATTTAGGGTGTGTTTGCAAACTCTATAAACAGCTTAAAAGCACTTCTCAAAAGTAAAAGTCGTGAGAAGGCAGCTTTAAAAAAAGTGATTCTGGAAGCAGTTTGTAGAGGAGTTTGAAAACACACCCTTAATCACTTAGTTGTGTTGTCAAACAATCCAAAAATGATTATATTTTAAAAACATAAGTGCTTTTAAGTACGTACTAATATATTGCAAGTGAAATTGTTCATCTACAATGTATTTTTTAGGGGGGGGGGGGGGGGGCGGGAAGCACATTAGGAAGGTAGCTTGGGTGGATTAGAAAGGAGTGTGCAATTAAAAAAAATCAAGGGGTTTGTGAGTAAATATGGAGAAACTACCATTAGTCCCCGATAGCCTGCTTGCTAGAGGGTTTATTTAGATTTGAAGAATACTTATAGTTGATTTGTGAGCTTTGTAGAGGGAGTTGAATTGATTAATAAAATATGAGAGTTTATCTCAATATCTCTTTTACGGTATTTTTCGTGAATCAACGTATTTAAATTTGATCAATTTTCCAGGTATTCGTAGAATCAACGGATAATGTGTGTTCTTTATATTTATCTTCATATTTTGTACACTCCCGTTGCTGCATCAGTTGGTAATCAGAGACTAAGTACGATTCTCGATAATGGTTCCGAGATTTCAATCGATTTATGATACTATTCGTGATGAGCAATCAACATATGATGATGATAATATGAAGTCCTATCAACCGATCAATGCAATGGTACGTAGTCCTATATTCCATGGTGAATATGATGAACCCCCCATTTTCGATGAATATTTTGTTGAAAATTGTGGTTATGATGGACCACCAATTTTCAATTAGTTTATTGATATTTTGGTTGATGATAGTGGCCCCCATTTTTTTATGAGGAAAGGGAGAAGGAAAATATTTTTTAGTTAGAGTATTCATTCCAATATCCATGAATTAAAGATGGAGGTTGAGAATAATTATTTTGTGTTTTTTACCAATGATGAAGGAGCTTACACCGCTTTGGCGACATAATGTCACGTTGTTATCGTTTTTTAGTCAAAAGAATACAAAAATGTTACCGTTTGTTTTCGTACCTTTAAGATGAGAACCAACACGATTCGAGGGCGAATCGTCTTTAGGAAGGGAAGAATGATGGAGATATTGATAAAAATCAATATCAAGATTTGATTAGATATTTATGTTTAATTCTGGTAATAATTGTCATGCAATTTCAATCCTTTTATTTTGTGTATTAGTCCACGATAGTGTTGGGGCTGCTTGATAGGGTTTTTGAGATTTGAAAAATACTTATAGTTGATTTGTGAGCTTTGTAGAGGGAGTTGAATTGATTAATAAAATATGAAGTTTATCTCAGTATCTCCGGATATTCGTAGAATCAACGTATAATGTTTGTTCTTTATATTTATCTTCATATTTTGTACACTCTCTTGCTGCATCAGGTGGTTTAATGAAAATGTGGAGAAAGTGATCGTGGATGTGCTAAGACTTTTTTCAAGAAAGAAAATTTGGCTGGGGAGAGTGCTCTCAAAGATGTGTTCCCTAAATTGTACATTCTCAGTTTAGATAAAGAAGAAAAATCGATACAATGGAGTTTCGGGTGGGGGCTAGTTGGTGTTGGACGGAGATGGAGGAGGACATTGCTCGATCTTGAAATTAATTAATTTAATACTCTAATTACTTTGATTGACAAATTTCCAACCAATAACGTTATGGAAGATGCTTAAAAGTGGGGGCTTTCTTCATGTGGGGAATACTCCGCAAAAGAGACGTACAACTTTCTTCTCAAATAAAGGTAACTGCTCAAATAGATCTGGATAAAGTAAAAGGCTTCAAACTCATTTTGAACAAATACGCCCTCAAAAGGTAATGACGCGTGTTTGGAGACTTTTGTGTAATCAACTACCTACCAAATCTTACTTGTGTAAAAAAATGTATCCGTCAACCTAACGATGACCTTAGACACAATTTTTGTGACGAATTAAGATATTTTTTCATTGAATGAAACACTTCACGTAATCTTTGGATGAAATACTTTAAATGATTCGATACTTCTGTAGTATTGCACTGGAACTCTTTCATGAATCTCAGTGTTGTCAAGTGTGTTTTAAAAGTTAAGAGAGGCAAAATAGTTGTTTTATTGCAAGGGAATTTGCCTATTTTGTTAGTATTTTATTTATTCCGCCTTTGACCGGTGATTTTCCACCTCTCAAATTAGTCAATAGCGAAAAAACGACCCTGTTGACTGCTGATTTATCATTTCGGAAAATACCGGGAAAATATTTTTCCCTCCTCCACACGTGTCAAACACCCCACCCTGCCCTAATTTCAACGCCCCCTGCTCCAATTTTTCATCTCCCACTTTTACCCCTCTCCCACATAAATTTCTTCTCTCTGCGTATTTTTTCCCCTTCCATCTGAAACTTCGATTTCGATCTGCAGATTTCCCTTTTTCCATTGTTGTTCTACTTTTCTTATCGAATTGGCGATCGGGTGGTCTCAATATCTTTATCTCAATAGTTTGCGGCGGAACATTAGGGTTTCAGTTCTCAAGAAAGGGATCAGGTTTTCTTTATTTCTACATCCGATTTTGATTAGGTTTTTTTATTGCGTATGTAGACCTCTGTGTTTTATTTTGTGTGGTTAATTGACTAAGTAGGATATTTAGGACTCTCTTAGAATTGTGAATTGCGTGTCGCGTGCGTTCCTCTCTTTGAATTCCTTGATTCTTTCATTCTTTCTTGTATATAAGATTAGGAACTAGGTTGATCTGATAGTTTCAAAAGACTAAATTTTTGGGGATCTTTCAAAGAAATGCTCTGTGAAATTTTTGGTGCTCCATTTTAGTTTGCCATTGAAAATTGAGGGGTTTCTTGAATTGAATCTTTTTTAGATCTTTATTATAACACCAAAAAAATTGAAAAAAAGTGAGAAAAAGGGAAAAAAATTACTCCATATTTGTAAAGGAAGAAGTCAGTTTGTTATGATTGGGTTGTAGTGTATCCAATCCCCCCTTTCTTTAGAAAAGAAAAGGTACAAAAAAAAGTCAGAGAAAAGTCTTGTGTTTTGAGTGAGAGATATTGAGATGACCTTGAACTACGCGCATAAGCCCGTGTTCCCAGCTCTTAATTCTGAAAACAATTTGTGCTCCCCAATGAGGACTATGAATGGTCTTGCTGGGAGTGTTTCAGAGAAGTATGGGGACGTCTATCCGCGGCCATGCCATGCGAACCAAGGAGAGATGGAGGATTGGAGTTTCAGTTGCTGGAGTGATGATCGTTGTTATTCAACGGAGTCGAATTCCAAAGACATTGTTGATCTTTTGCCCTCTGATCCATTTGAGATGGATATAGTCACTGGGTTGGTTTGGAGCAATGGTGGGAGCACCAGTCAAGGGTACTATGATTTATTTGCTAGTCAAGAGTATTATGATTTATTTGCACGATGGAATCAGATATGGAGCAATGCTTTTTCTAGCATTTCTCAGGGTTATGAGAAAATTGATGGGAGTTTACCTTCTGTTCCACGTACTGTCCAGTTTGATCAGAAATTGAATGACATCAGTAAGGTGATTGAATGTGTGGAGGAGAGAGAAGTGGAAGTTTCATTGGCCCCATTCGAATATCAATCAGCCTCCATTGATGGTGTTATGAGCTTAAGCAATGAGAGCACTATTTGCAGTCAAGAGGTGCTGTTTGAAGAGAAAGTGAAGGCCTCTGCCCAGTTTGGAGAGAAAGTGGAGGGTGCTGCCCAATCTGAAGAAGCACCCCATGAAGCTTTTAAATTTTGTTTGTACCATCTGGAGTTGAAAGATCTTTTGTCAATGGAAGCAGTCTGTACTTCCTTACGTTCTGAGGTTCGAGGTGACTCCCTGTTGTGGAAGAACATCCGCATCGATAAACCTCTGAATGAAAAGATCACGGAGGATGTTCTTTTGAAATTGGTTTGCAGGGCTGATGGTAACCTGCGATCTCTCAGCTTGATGGAGTGCACCAAAATCACGGATGATTGTATTAAACATATACTTGACATCAATCCACGATTAATGAAGGTCAGTGATACAATTTTACTTATATAATTTTCAATTGTTTTCTGTGGTACATTCTTTATTTAGAGAGGGCGTTCTTAGATATTTGAAAAGGTTGGACACATGTGAACATCTCAATGTTTTAGGTTTTCTTCTTATATTTTTACGGCACTTATATTTAACTGGGTTATGATGTAGATTTTTCGATACCGTGTTGATTGTGACTAGGCTTCATATGTATAAGGAGATTTTTTGATACCGTGTTGATTGTGACTAGGCAGTCATATATGTTAGGAATATGTTGCCTCTTTGTTGGAAGTTTGGACAGTCACATGTTGAAACTTGGTCTTCTTGATCCCTCACATATAATAATTATTGTTATTTGTGTATTGTTTGCCCTTTGATGTCATCACATGCTAAATTTTGTTGTTATTACAATGCAGTTGTTTGTTCCTGGCTGCACAAAGCTCACTATTGAAGGGATATTAAATAACATCAGGATTCATAACTCTAAGAAAGATGTTCCAGGTATAAAATACCTAAGAATTGGTAAGCTTTATGGCGTGACGCATGAACAGTTCACAGAATTGAAGTTTTTATTGGGTACTGATGACCTTGGAGGTAATCAAATGGCACCTTTCTATCATCGAGGAAACTTTTACCTCCCGTACGATGATGATCGAGCAATAGATATTGAAAGGTGCCCAAAATGTGGGGAATTCAGGTTGGTCTATGATTGTCCAGCAGAGGCCTGCCAGGTCAAAGATAAATCGTCCCAAGCCTGCAGAGCGTGTAGATTTTGTATACCAAGATGTACACATTGTGGCAGGTGTATTGATGACAATGAATATGAGGAGGATTTCTGCATGGAATTGCTATGTTCAGATTGTTATCAACCACCAAAACAGGTTTATGGAGCTCAACATAAGCCAAGTGGTCATGATCATGCATAAGGGATGGTATTTATTTACTAACTGCACCTTTGATATGTGTTCAAGATGATTTTGGACTGCATTTGAGCTTCCACCCTTCATCACATTCTGATAAAGTTGTTGGAAAAAAAAAGGCAATAGCCCCTCAAAAAAATGGAAAAGGAAAAAAGAGAAAAAAAAAAATTGGAAAAAATCATAAAAATCTTATTCTTGTGGAGTATCTTGATGCTTTGAATCTCCTAGTGGAGAATTGATGGGAAGATTAAGTCTGCCGGACTACTTCTGATGCTACTGTTGTCTGTTGTCGTGATGCTACCGGTGATGCTCTACTGGTTTGTTTCGTTGGTGTCCTCGTCAGCCCAGCTTGTTTTTCTAGTTAATAAATTTGGGTGTTAAAACTTTTGTTATTCGTTTCTAGCTATTTCTATTTGGCATTATGGATGCTCTATTACTTTGGTAAATTGTATAAATAAATTGCCATCATGGATGCTCTATTACCTCGTTGTATTAATAAAGTATGCCACGGTTTCTGGCATTGTTATTTATGTAATGATATTGCTTCTGGGATATGTTTTTAGTTTGTTGAAATGATGCTAGGTGAACTCTGCCTTTCTATGAATAATAATCAAATCATGGTAGTTATAATACCAACTTTAATCATGTTGAGGATATGCTTGTTTGGAGTTATGTCATCCAGATTTTTGGGTTTTAAAATATTAATTCAGTTTATTTGGAGATTTCAGGATCTCATTTTATTTTATTCATTCACACGAATTAATTTTTCTTATTAGTATATTCTTATTTAATATGCATACTTTCTATAAATGGATGTCTGATTTGATGTCTCATACTAATTTTGCACACTCCATAAAAAAAATAAAAAATTCATGGGCCAAACTGGCCGACCCCATAGACCCATGAATTGGGCTAAAGGCGTGGGTTATATACCCTTCCACCGTTGTTAAATACACTCCCCTATACACGCATTACCTTAACTTAAATTAAAAGTAGCTTTCGTTAGATATTCTTCTCCAAATTATCCAAAATACCCTAATTTTTTTCTTCTTCTTTTTCATTTTCCAAAAAACCTTAAAAAACTAAAACTCTTCCTCTCCATCAAACCGTCACCCCGCCCAAAGGTGGCGGTGACCGTGATTAGAGGTGACGGTTGTAAAAAATTAGAGTTAGGTTTTTAATTTTAGAAGGGGGAGTGTACTCAAATTAAGGACTTATGTGTGTTATTTATGGTGGAAATCAAATTAAATAGTAATAAATTAATTATTAAAAGTAAAATAAAACGTGCAGTTATTTTTCGTACATTATAGGAAAGAAAAAAAAAAAGAAAATAGATAATGAATGTTGTCTAAAAAAAATACTCCAATAATTAATGGAATAAAATGGATCTTAGATTTTGATTTTTTTTTTATATAAATATGTTAATTATACGAATATAACGCTTTTCTCTCACAATTTAGGAGACCGCACCGTAGCTCACCGCACCGAAAACCCCAGGCCTCAAGAAACGTCAAATCTTCTCCCCAGTGAGAGAGAGAGAGAGAGAGAGAGAGAGTGAGATGTACATGTCCGATAAACCCCCACAACAGCAAGATTCTCCCGTTGATTTCTACAAGAACGGCAAATCAGAATCCCCCCTTCAAAACCCCAACATGATTATCCAACTCTCGGCGCCGCCCCACCACCACCTCTCCGACGGCGGAGCTGACGACCCCACCCCCATTCATAATTCAGTTCACCCATCATCTTCTTCTGCTCCAAAGAAACGGGCGGAGACATGGGCTCAAGAGGAAACCAGGGCTCTCATCGCTTTCCGCAAAGAGATAGATATGCTGTTCAACACTTCCAAGTCTAATAAACATTTGTGGGATAACATATCCTTGAAAATGAGGGAGAAGGGGTTTGATAGATCCCCAACTATGTGCACTGATAAGTGGAGGAATTTGTTGAAGGAGTTCAAGAAGGTTAAACAGAATAATCAAGATGGGAATGGGAATGCGAACGGGAATGGCTCTGCTAAGATGAATTACTACAAGGAGATTGAAGAGATTTTGAGGGAGAGGAATAAAAATGGCCCTAATTGGAAAAATTCTGAACCTTCAAATAACGGTGATGCTGCTGGGGGTTCTAAAGTTGATTCATTTATGCAGTTTTCTGATAAAGGTTTGATTCCTTAGTTAAGTATACCTTTTCTCTTTACTGCCCTTTTTTTTAAAAAAATCGACTGTGATCGCTTGAACTCTTTTGAATGTCAATTGTTTAGTGCAATTTTCTTGGTAGATGTAGGGTTTATCATTCTGTTTTGGATGTTGGTCTTTTGTGATGGGTTTTGGTGAATAAATGAGGAACTGAAGTAGCATGAAAGGGGCCATTGTGTTAATTGTTGGTTTATGTGATTCGGCTAGCTTCCAGGGTTTATTTTCTTTATGAAGTTTCCTCATGAAAGAATGCAGCAGAGTATGCCCCAATTCTTATCAGTTTCCCACTTTAATTATCGATGAGGGCATGTGGAAAGAACTTATTATTTGGATTGCTGATTGTATCATGGGTGCTATTTCGGGTTATAGGTTCTGTATGTTCAACTTGGATGGATAGATGTTTAGGCTGATTAGTATTGGAACTACTATTGAACAATTTAATATTTGTATATGCGCTTTTGGTCCGTTTTGTTGGTGAGAGATCAGGGAAATGTTTAGCTGTGGCAGCAGGACTGAGTTGAAGTTGTGTGTCTCATATATCATCTTCTTTCATAAGCGGAAGGCACACCAATTTCTTTCAAATAACTTAATGTTTAAATTGCTGATTTCATTATGGGTGCTGATTGTCCATTAGTTCCTCATTTTCAACATGTATTATTAATGAATATGCTCATTGTAGTTTGTTCTGCATCTTTTTTCAATAATTAGCATGCAGTCGTGGCAGCCGGACTGAGTAGTCTGTCACACTTGCACACGTCACGGTCTTTTATAAACTGCACCATTTGTAAAAATAACGTCACTTGGATGTGAGATGAGGTTTGGGTTGTCTTTTATAGGTCTTAGTGCAGTGGCTGTTTCCCACGTGGAGATGAAGTGTTAATAATTGTGTACTCGTTGTACATGTACAGTATACTGGTTCTCATTTCCAAATTTCATCTACATCCATTACATGCTTTTGGTTCCACGTAATCCGTGTTTTCACCCTTTAAAATTATGTGCTGATGTTTTGAAGTAAATAATTTTGGTGTAATTAATTTCTGAACATTATTTGGCCCGTGCAGGTATTGATGACACCAGTCTTACTTTTGGACCAGTGGAAGGTACGCTATTGGTCAAATGGTTTTCACATAATTTTAGCTTTAATGACTTTCTCCAATGAAGTTCTCTCATTTTCCTAAACATATTTGATTTTGTAATAAGTATTGATTTTCAGCTTTTATAGTCACAACTATAAAATGATATGCATACTATAAGTACGGTTGGATTTTTTTCTTTGCTCCTTTCCTATATGTGCACATGTCATTAATGCCATTTGATGAATTAACTCCCGCCTTTCCTCGGTAAGTTTTCTAAAGTTTAGATTACACTAATTACTGAGTCCCTCATTTCACCCTCTGACAAGTTGAACCTACCTTCTGAAACACCGAAAGCCAATACTCTAGGAGCCTGTTTGGTAAGGGGTTTGGATAAATGGGCTAGCCCACTTAACCCCATGTTTGGTTAAATACATTCACAAACCCAATAACCCACCTTAAAACTAATGACCCAGGAAAAAAATTGATATGGGCAGATGGACTTAGGAATCCAAATTTAATAGGCATAAACATCTGACCTTCCCCCGGGTCCAGAAATCCAATTTGTAATCCTATCAAGCCAAAATAAAAAATCTCAGTCTTCACAGTCAGAAATCTCCAGTCTCCACCGCTGCTCTTTGCCTCTGTCCTCTCTCCTGCTGCTCTTTGTCGCTGACCCAGAAGGTCGAAAATCTCCACTGCAGAAGTTTGTCCTCTCTCCCGCTTCTCTTCATCACCGATCTGCAGAGGAAGGAATGGACAGTATGGTGTTATGGGTTGAGGTTGAATTTTTGGGTAATGAATCTTCTGTTTGATTTTAAGGAAATTTTATCATTTCAATTTGATTTTCTGGGGGTTATGGGTTGTCGGCTTCTTTAGAAATTAATTCCTGGCTGTGTGGTGTTATGGGTTTAGATTGAATTGGTTTATGGGTTGTCGACTTCTTCAGAAAATAATTCGTGGTTGAAGAAATCCTTAGGTGATATTTGTTTTGGGTTTTAAGTGACCTTTAAAAATTGGTTTTTGAAATCCCCATAAATAGTAAGGTGTGTGTTTGTTTTGGGTTTTTGAGTAGGGTGTGATTTAAATTTATGTCAAATCAATGTGCAAGAGTGAATGAAGTTGTATTATTATATTATTGTTGAGTGATTGAAATGATTGAATGATGTGAATTATGATTTAAGAGGGACTTGAATTATAGGTGTTGCAGTTTTTTAAAACTGATTTTCAAAATCCGGAACTAGAACCAGTTTTATAACTCAAAACCCAAAACCTGGTTTGAAAAACCCAAAACAAACATCACATTAGTTAATTTGTGGGGTTTTGTGACTCATTTTTACCGTTCCGATGTTCAGGTCCCATGAGAAGTTCACAAAAGTAACAAATTACTGCCACTGATGGAAAATAATATTTGAAGGAATACTTTGGATTTTGTGTTTATCTAATCATTTTACCCACTGCAGCAAACATAGGATTGTTTAGTAGACCAATTGTGAATTCGGCAAGCAAACATAGGGGTACATACATACACTAAGGTTTACAGAAATAGTCTAAACAATCCTGCTATAGCTCAACCTATCTGGCAAACATGCTCTAGCTGTCCAGGTGAGTAAACACAAAGAAACGGAAAATGCTCCGCCAGATGTCTGACCTCCACAGTCATATTTCAGCGGAATCACATGATACTTTTAGTGTACCTACTCCAGTTAAATGGTTTAGGTCTTGAATATTAAATATAATCTTATGATGCATTTTCTTGATCAAGTATATACCCAGTGTAGTAATAGTTACCTTTTCACACCAGGACTTTAGCTCCAAAGATCCTAAAGAGTCTTCTTATTTCATTCTCCCAATGAATGGTTCCCCACATAGCTTAAGCTTTAGCTGATACATGCTCAACGCATCATTGACTCTCTATTCTGTTTTACTATATACATGCTCCTATTTGATGTTTAGTTTTTCCATCTTGTGATGTGAGTGTACGTTAGTGGTGATGTTGGTCCTACATTTTAATGTCTGAATAATAGTGTTACTTATTGCTTTACTGAGAACTTGAACCCTGGTTGTTATCATTAATTATGTCAATGTCGTATTTATAGTATCTTGGCACACAGCTAATGGCAGGTCAACTCTCAATTTAGAAAGACGTTTGGATCATGATGGGCATCCTCCTCTTGCCATCACTGCTGCTGATGTTGTTGGAGCAAGTGGAGCATCTCCATGGAATTGGAGAGACACCCCAGGGAGTGGTTAGTCCATCTTGTTTTGAACTTGATTTTGAAATTTGGAAATTAAAGTCGAATAATTGTGAAATTTCACAAGAAGAAGAAATTGAATAGAGAATTACATCAAATTGAATCCATAAAATGGTTTTCATCCCTCATCTATATAAGAAGAGGTTTACAATAGAGGTTACAACTACTAAAATAGAAGTTATAACTAAAACAACCACCCTAACTAATACTATCATTTGTTGTTATTCTTCACAATAATTGTATCACATTTTGATTTTGAGTTCTTACTTCCCAATGTCTTCCATTTTGGCAGGTGAGCAAACACATACATATGATGGAAGGGTGATAACGGTTAAGTTCGGAGATTATACTAAGAGAATAGGGATCGATGGCAGTGCAGATGCAATCAAGGAAGCTATCAAAGCTGCTTTCAGGTTAAGGACAAAACGTGCATTCTGGTTGGAAGATGAAGATAATGTAGTTCGTGCACTTGATCGGGACATGCCTCTTGGAAACTACATTCTCCATGTTGATGAAGGTACAGTTAATTTTAAACCTCTAATTTATTGCATAATGATGATGACAACAACAATGGCTATCTGAAGTTCTCTTATGGGGTCATCTAAATGAAACTAAGACTACTGGTAGTCTGGTGTTCGTTGCTAAGTCACCACTATAATAATTTCGGTTTTCTTGTAAAAAATACTACAAGTTTCCAATGCCATATATATTTTTCCTTAAATTAGGGGTGTAAATGGGTCGAGATGGCTCGCAAGCTACTCAGATCAACTCGAGTAGCTCTTGAGCTCGACTCACGAGCCTAAGGTATTTTTCTAGTTTATCCTTAATGTATTTAGTTATTATATACAAATATAAGTAGAGATTAAGCTAGATTAAGTTTTGTAGTGAAAATCAGTCCTGGCTTAATATATTTAGGGATGAATTTGTGTTTGGCGTAATTTACCAATGCTAGAATTGCCATTAACTCGGAAATGATATTGCTGGTTGCAGGATTGACCGTAAAAGTTTGTTTTTACGAGGAGTCGGATCCAATTCCGGTGCACACAGAGGACAAAACATTTTATACGGAAGATGATTTCCGTGAGTTCCTGTCACGTCGCGGTTGGACTTGTTTGAGAGAGTACAATGGATACCGGAATGTTGATAATCTGGACGAGCTCTGTCCCGATGTTATATATCGCGGTGTCAACTGAAGGCCATCTTTGTCTTTGGTAGTTGGGTGCTTTGTAACATATGTACAGACTAGATGCATTTTCAGACGTGCTTTGTAAAAACGTATGTACAAATTAGATGCATTTTCAGACGTGCTTTGTAAGAACGAACATACTGTATGTACTAACTAGATGCATTTTCAGACTCCTCTTATCATACAACCACGTGTTTGTAGTTATTTATGTTGACTTATTACTAAGAGAAATGCAAATCAGAACTTCAAAATATTTTGGGGAAATCTATATTTGGTTGGATCCCCATTGCTTTTCTTGAACTTGGTTCACTTCAAGAGTATTAATAATTGCCAAAAATTTATATGTGACTTAATCTCATTTTAAAGGTGTACTATACTAAATTGAATATTTGTCGCACATATGAAATCTTCTCATATAAGAGCAAAGTATAAGAATTGATTGTATTGAAAAATGTAGTGTGGTTGTATAGTAGTGGCGATTTTTTTAAATCAGATTTCAAAATATCGACTACAATCAGATTTAGGTTTGCAAATTTTATAACCAATTTTTAGTTCTCAACAAACATGAGCTAGGTTTTTTGAATGCGAACAGAAGTATAAAAACTCAATTATGACAAATTTAATTCAAACAATAATGCAATATTCGAATTTCTTGCACTTGCCAAAGTTGGGAAGAACATACAAAATTAAGAACAACACAATGTGAATTTTTGCATTCACTAATCTCATTGTGACCTATGGATTTATGGGGCTTCATTCCAATCACATTTTAAAGGTAATTATACAAGACTACTCTTGTTATATTGTTGATGTTCGCATATATAAAATCGTTTTATACAAGACTACCCTTATTATATTGTTGTTAAATGTGATCATAATAATTGAATTATACTGAGTAGTTATAATTTAAATATATTAAAGCAAAGTATTGAAAAGCACATATAAAATCATTTTATACGAGACTACTCTTATTATATTGTTGTTGAATGTGATTATTATAATTGAATGATACAAGTTATAATTTAAATATATTAAAGCAAAGTATAATAAGAATTGATTGTATTGTAAAGTGTAGTACAACGGTGGTGTTGGTGTGGGTGTATTACCTTTATTTCCATCAAGGTTTTGCCTTTTTTTTTTTTGTGTGTGTGTGTGTGTGTGTTTAGAATGTGAACAAAAGTATAAAACTCAATTATGACAAAAATCTAATTCAAACAAGAATGCAATAATATTCAATTAAAGGGAGAAAATCGAATTTCTTTCACTTGACAAAGTTGGGAAGAACAACACAATGTGAATCAAGATTCACACACTATTCAGATCTCAACACACACAGACACTAGAGTTACACACCCCCACCCACCTATTGCAAATCAATCGATTCGATTACACTAGTGAAGAAAAACAAAATGTCCTGAAGCGATGCAAACTCATGTCCCATCCCATCTGCTGTTACCTTGACGCAACGCAAACTCATTCCTCGTCCCATTCGTCGTTTTTGTACGACACTAAAGTGTCAACCTTGTGAATCTGCACATAAACATCAAATTTTACAAAAACAACTCTACAAAAAAGGTTAACATCTATAGATTCACTTCCAACTAGGACTTAAAAAACTACAGACTTTTTTACCTTGGTATCAAATGAGTGCAATTTCACCATTTGTGGATTAGCAATCAACTTAGGATCACTCTCGACCCATGTAAACGGGACGGTACAATCTGTATCCGTGTACGCTAAAACATCGAATATACAGGGCTCATCAAGACAAGGCAAGTATGTAATGCTGGAAGCTATCTGCCTCATGATTGCCTGAATTTCCCTCATAATTTCCTTGTCACTCTTTTCCCTTGAAACTCTATTCATTAAAAATAAATAAAAATCAATTTCAACAAGCATGTTAACAATAAAAAGTTTGATCATATAAAGAATTAGGTTGTAAAATGCTTCATATGGAGATCAAAATTACCCCGTCTCGACGACTTCTTTATCCGTTTCAATACTGAAATTCCACCTCTCTAAAACTTCTCCACTGGACTTGCTCATAATAACCAGAACTATCCTCTGCAGCTTCCCATCTTCTAGCCATTCTTTAAAATAAAATAAGAAAAAACATCAATTCAAAATATACATACACATACACATCCAATTCAAAATACTACAAATGAGGAAAAATGAAAATTACCAGAAAGCTGAGAAGTTAAGTTTGAAATGAAGGATTTGACACCCTCATCTTGAGAAAGCAACATAGGAAGCCCATATTTTTTCATCCTTGCAAAACTTTCTTCTGGATAAACACCACGGTTATACAGAATACTGCAAATTCACACAATCAAAATCCCATTAATCACAACAAAAATCAAAAGCAAATAAAAATAATACTCTTGTATGGAAGATAATATTTAATAATAAATTTCAGATTCTTACCTATTTGCAGCATAGCCTGGAATGGGTTCCCCAAACAACACACAAATATGTCAATATTCTTCATAGAGAGAAAGGGGAAAACAAAATACGCCAAATAATCGAGAATGAAAGGAATAATTACCGAAGAATTCACTGACAATGGCGGCTGATCCTTTAAGAGTGATGATATCTTTTGTTGTGGTTCTTGAAGCCATTTGGAACCCTAACTCTGAATCTTGAATTCTTTTCGTGAAATTCAAACAAAAGAAAACTAGGGTTTTCTAAGGGAAGATTGAAGGCGATCGGATTTCAATTGATTCAACAATACAAACTACCAATGAAAATGGGTTCTTGAATTATCAATTTTTTGAAGGAAGAAAGGGGGTTTGAAATATGTGAAAAGGCAACGGCTAGTTCTTTCGATTGGGCTTAGTGGGGGGGCAGGGTAACGGTCGGATTTTGTAAATTTTGTTTTAAATAAATAACTATTATTGGCTAAGTATTGGTTATGCCGTTGTGGAAAAAGATGTAATTTAAGGGAATTAATAAATTCTTCTCTTTTTTTACAAACCACATTAAGAAAAGATTTGTGCACGAACTTGATCAATATATTGTGAACATTTAATTTGAATTCAATTACATCAAGCTTTTTTTAGTAAGCGATTCAATTACATTTAAACACCCCATAATGACACAATTTTAGTATAACTTAATCAATATGTTAAACTCAGACAACTATTTACATACTCAATTGTAAGACCTAATAGACTTATGGATAATCAACTAATTAGATGAGGAGACCTCAAATTCAAGTGAAAAATAGTCCATAGTCAACATAAGTCCATTCATTCGTAAGAAGAGTTCATCATTGTCTCGTCATAGAGAGTCAACCAATCAGGTGACTAACCTCAATCGACTACCTGACGATTAGATTGGTTACCAAGAACAAGATAGATGAACAAAATAAATATTTATATGAAGATATTCACAAAGCACTGTTCGCCAAGCAAAGATGGTGGGAAGTCATGCTCGTCTCGCCATCACTATTAGTATAATCAAGAACGAAGAGTCAAGTCAAGATAAGGATCTGAATGTGTTACGATGCACATAGTGTCTGGATTGGACAGAGAAGCAGACTCATATGACATGTGTCAGTCATTTAAAGTCAAATTAATGTAATCTTGACAACAATTAATACACGTAATAGAAATAGTCATTTTTTAGTCTATTCATGGTCAAAATAATACATTGTGAATTTATTTTACAATAAAATCACTCTCTCTCCAATCTCATTATCTCTCCCATTCTCTATCTTCTCCTTCCTCTTCAAGTTGATATACTAAAGCTTCAATCTCTTATATTATATGTTTAATAGTAGATCAATCTTGTAATGTATACTCCAACCACAAAGCTGCTATCAACACTGGTAACATTATGAAATATTAAAATTGCCATTATATACATTTAATATTAGTAAGTATAGGAATGAAGATAAGAGGTCACTAATAATATAATCCCATATGCATTTATTTGTCTTGGGCGTATATCACATGAAACAACTTGTAAATATTTCAATTACTCCATCTCAAAGTTTTGTAGATTGAAAATACTTTGCAACGCGGGAGGCCCTGTCTAATTCTTTTTATTTACATTTTTTTCATTTTATAATATTTTTCTCACTCCTTTCTCTATGATAATTTTTTCTTTTCTCTCCTTAGTCTACCAGTCTTTACAAATTATTTTTTCTCCTTTTTTTCCATCCATTATAAAATTGTAAATTTAACATATGTATACATTTAAAAGTATATATGAACATTAAATTGAATTATAATAAGTTAAGGTTGTTAAATATACTTTAAAATACTAATATAAAAAAAAATTATCTTCAATCTTTTGCACTAATAGAAATATAAATATTACATCAGATTTAATTTTTAACTGTGATTAGTAAAACTAATTAGAAATATTTGGCAGCAAATGGTGTCGTGGTGTAGTTGGTTATCACGTCAGTCTAACACACTGAAGGTCTCCGGTTCGAGTCCGGGCGACGCCATTTTCTCGAGTTTTTTTCTTTTACTCTTGTGGGCCGATTTCGGACCCCAAATATCGGCTCAAGAAAACCAATAAAATAATAAGGATAATAAAGAAATCTCTTTTATTTAGAGTGTGATTTACAACGTAAATAGTGATGTCAAATGTCATGCTGTAACATCCCACTATTGTCATTGCAGAACAACAATAAAGTAATATTAATAATTTCGTTTTATATAATATTTTCTTTATTAATGTTTTTTTTAAATTAGTGCCTGCGAATCTTCGTTATTAAATATTTAGTTAGGGTCATTTACTTATAAATTATTTGCTGACTACGAATATACTGTGGAAACGAATATTAAAAGCATAACTGTCCAGATACTATGCTCTCTCAAAATTAGTAAACTTCACTAATTTAAGATTTTGAGGATGAGTGGATTTAAATGGGTTATGATTTAATTAGTAAACTTCACTAATTTAAGATTTTGAGGATGAGTGGATTTAAATGGGTTATGGTTTAATTTTTAGGCATTTGTTGGGTTACTTTTGTAGAATTAATTTATATTTATTTATAGAGGTGGAATTTTAAATTTTGAATTTTAAAATTTTAAATGTCAGGAGGACATGAGATACTAATAAATTTGTAATCCCTAACTCAAGCTAGCAAGAAACGATTTTACAAAATAAATTATACTTCCTCCGTTCAATTTCATTATTCTCACTTTCCTTTTTTAGTTGTCCAATTTTATTATGCACATTCCCTTTTTGGAAACAATACTATTATGCACATTCCCTTTTTGGAAATAATACTATTCACACTACTTTATCTCCACCTCCAACCATCACTTATTTACTCAAATTGCCACTAACTTTATTCATAAACAATCACTTTACCTATAAATGGACCCGCAACATCCCATCATACCCCCAACTTATCTACTTTATACATAAACTAATCAATATTCATTAAAATCCGTGCCCGGAGAAGTGGGCATAATAAAATTGGACGGAGGGAGTAATATTTTCTTCTTTTTTTTTTACACGGTAGTTTTCACCAAAAATATATAGAGAATCAGAGATTTAATTCATCCCAAAGTATGCAAATATCCTAACAAACTAACCAATAATATCTAATGCATATATCCGGCTCTTGATGGTACCTAATTTTGAGCATTCTCATCTCCTTCACGAACATCCTTGTCCTCAAGGATGAATTCAGAGGAATTATCGGAGTCCGATCCACCGGCGTTCATCAAGAAAACATGTTTCGTCTTATCCGATTCAATCGAAACTTTTCTGCAATATTCTTTGACAAATTTGAAGTCTTTAATCTGAACCTTCTTCCCTTGAGATCTTGCGAACTTGGTTCTTTTTTCAGAAAGTGTTATTTCTTCTACTTGTTCAATCTCTTCCACTATCCTTCCAGATTGCCTATTGGAGTCAATTTCATCTCCATCATCAACCAAAATATCAACAAACTCATCGAAAATTGGTGTTACATCATAACCACAATTTTCATCAAAACATTCATCGAAAATTGGTGGTCCATTATAACCACAATCTGTTCTAATTTTTCTTCTCCCGTCCTCCCTGGGCGTCGGGTTCACCCCTTCATCAGAGCTTGTACCGAAGGTGCGGTGTTCTTCAGATGACGAACTTGACTTGATTCTTGATCGGTTCTTGATGATTTATTGTGTAACAATTTCGACATCATTCGTTTCATCTTGACATCGATACTTTTGAATCTTGTTTCAATTTGATGAAATCTTGTCTCTAGTAACTCAATACGTTCTTGATGAGTTCCTACCATGACGATCGTGATTCTCGAATACTCTCAATGAAAAACACCAATTTGATGAGAACCACGATACTAAATACGAGTAATAAATCTGTAATCTTAGATCAGGCTAGGAAGAAATGG
The DNA here is from genome assembly GCA_963675135.1 of Galeopsis tetrahit. Taxonomy (NCBI): domain Eukaryota; kingdom Viridiplantae; phylum Streptophyta; class Magnoliopsida; order Lamiales; family Lamiaceae; genus Galeopsis; species Galeopsis tetrahit. The sequence continues at coordinate 61,291,935 of OY776122.1, read as the reverse complement.
GGCCGTAGACTATTTTGCAAAATAAATTCTATTATTTTCATCTTCTTTTCTTTACATGGTAGTTTTCACCACAAATATATAGAGAATTAATTCTTCCCCAAATAATATCCTAATAAACTAACCAATAATATCTTATGCATATTTTATATTTATATTCCTAAAAAATAAGGCCTACTAATCATTGGCGCCTTTCAACCGGCTCTCGATGATACGTAATATTGAGCCTACGAACCTTATTCTTTATCACATACAAAACATCATTCTCATCACAGACAAAACACACTCTAATCATTTAAATAAAACGGGCAGTTACATGGTATGAAATCTCTAACGTGCTTGAATTTTATGTAAAAGGGTAAAATAGATCAAGCGAGCCTTATATGCAGTGACGGACCCAAAAATTTTTGGTAGGGGGGTCCGATTAACATTATTATAAAGATAAAATAATACGTACTCATTATTTACATTAAAATTTCATACGATAAAATTGTCAATACATCTTATTTATTAAATTAAATTGATCGAACAAGTTGATTTTTACTATGTTTTCATAGAAGTTAATACTCCCTCCGTCACGTGATAACTTGCACATTTTGACCGATTCACTTTAAAAAAAAAGTGAATTTAGTGGTGTGGAGTCAAATAAAAAAGTGTGTTTTGAGTGATTTCATAAGGTGCAAGGAGGATTTAGTAGGATGTAAAATAGATTTAGTAACGATTTTGAAAATAAAATGATTTAGTAGGGTAAAATATAGATCCAAAATCAGTGATGCTTTTGAAAATAAAATAATGTTCGAATACTATATATTAATTTTGTGGATTATTTTTATATCAAGAGTGTGCAAATAATAATGAAACAAAGTATGAATTTTAATAGATGTAAAATTATCAAAATACCCCTAATAAATTTATAAAATTAGTGGGGGCCATTGCCCCCTCTGGGCACTGTGTAGGTCCGTCGCTGCTTATATGCTTATAACAATTGAATTAAATTTATTTGATTTTTCAATAACTTGTGCAACAGCCAGCCAGACAGAGCAGTTCAGATCTAAAAGAAATTCTACTCTATGTTTGAATTTTTTATACGCTGAACAATTAAACATTTTCATCCGTTTTATAATAAATAATATTTTAACATTTTATTTTTTTACAATCAAATTACATTTTAGCATTTTGTGTACTCTTTTTTATAATTTTACCATCTTTTTAATTTTAAAAAATACTAATTTCTAATTTATCTATATAATAGGCTAAAATATTAATTAACATTAAGGACAAACTTATCCATAATTATCATGAGTTTTAATGTATAAATTATTTATTAGTATTATACAGTAAATAATAAATATCACAAGTTTTAATGAATGAATTATTTATTAGTACTAAAAACTTTTCAACTTTAAAAGTAATAATTACGAATAATTAAAATATTTTTTTAACTATATTTTAAAGTATGAATAATTAAGTTCTTTGAAATTTAAAAAATAAAATAAATCATTAGCAAAATAGAGATTTAATTATATGTAAGAAGTTTGTAGAAGGTTCATAAAAAAAGCACGGCCACATGAAATCAAGTTTGTAAGAATACCCGTCATAAAATGCGATGCCTCATGCCGTGTCAAATTTCACTTTTTATTTTCTAATTTACTTTTTTTCTCTTTTCTGAATTTTCTTTCCCATGATACGACTTACGAGACGGTGACGGATTGACCAAGGTTGGGGTGGGTGTTTGCAAGTTCTATGAATCAATCTAGAAGAACAATATTCTAGTGTATTTCATTTTGTAGATTTTTGCAAATATCATGTTGATTCATTAATAAAATTTAGTACTCCCTCCATTCAATTTTATTATTCTCACTTTCCTTTTTTGATTGTCCAATTTTATTATATCCATACCCTTTTTGAAAATAATACTATTCATACTACTTTATCTCCACCCTTCTACCATCACTTATTTACCCACTTTGGCACTTACTTTATTCATAAACAATCATTTTATCTATAAATGGACCCCACAACATCAAATCATACCCTCAACTTATCTATTTTATACATAAATTAATCAATATTCATTAAAATCCGTGCCCGAAGAAGTGGGCATAATAAAATTGGACGGAGGGAGTAATATTTTTTAAGCTTATATGACTTATTATTTTTTGAAACCATAAATTAAACAAAATAAAAAGGGTAAAGCAATTAAATTTAAACGTTAACTAAATTAAACGAAAGAAAAGGAGTCAAAGTAATTAAATTTAAATGTGCAAATTTAGATTCAGAATTTTAAATTCAAAGAAGTCAAAAGTTGAGTTGGTCTTATTAACTCTTATCATTTTCATATGAATTTATGAAACTTTAATCTATTTGATACTTTTTTTGGGTATTAAATTAATAAAAAAATATATATCTTTCATTACTATGAGAGAAAGAGAAAAAAATAAATGAAAATAAAAGGAAATGAGAAAGTGTCTCAATTAGTATTAATTTATTATGAAAGAATGTATATAAAAAAAGAGAAATTTTAGATATGCAATAATTACATACGAGAAAAAAATGGAATAAGATTTCCTTGTCATAATTTGAGTTTCTTATTTCCCAAGAAAGGAAAAACCGCCCACCGTTTTTGGGGTAAACCGGGTTCGAGCACCTTTAAATAAGCTTCCCAATCAACGCTTCTCTGCATAAAGTCTCCTGATTCTCTCCTCTTTCTCATCTCGTAAACTCAGTTTTCATTTCCTCTTCTTTTACCAATGGCAAAGATCAAGATTGGAATCAACGGTATGTTACTCTCTGAATCTCCATTGTTTTTCATGGATATTAGTTTTGATTTATCGTTTCTGGATGTGTTGTTAACTTGTTTTTTTATTCAATTTACTGATGAATAGAGTTTATGTTCCTATGCAATGACATTTGATGATTTACTATCAGGATTTGGAAGGATCGGTCGTTTGGTTGCAAGAGTTGCTCTGCAGAGGGACGATGTAGAGCTTGTTGCTATTAATGATCCCTTCATCAGCACCGATTACATGGTAGTCTTCAATAGATTTAATTTCTCGGTTTTATGATCTGCAAATGTGTGTGATTAATCACTAATGGTGGAAAAAAATGCAGACATACATGTTTAAGTACGACAGTGTGCATGGTCACTGGAAGCATCATGAAGTTAAGGTGCATGATGAAAAGACTCTTCTCTTTGGTGATAAAGCTGTGAAGATTTTTGGATCTAGGTACTACTCTTTTCCTTCTTTTTAAAATTTCTAATTATCATGTGTTTGTAGTTTATTTCAGTGAGACTGTGGGAGAGTGCAGTGTTTATATAGTTTTGGTGGTGGTTAATTGGTAGGAATCCTGAGGAGATTCCATGGGCTGAAGCTGGTGCTGATTTTGTTGTGGAGTCTACTGGAGTCTTCACAGATAAGGATAAGGCTGCTGCTCACTTGAAGGTTCTGATTTAGTATTTTGGGTCATAAATTTTGAAATTTCAGTATCATTTTTATTATGTTCCATTAAGTCTTTCAATTGTTTTGATCGAAAATATTGTTTGTGTGGATTGATTCAAGTTATCTCAATTCATTATAATCATCTGATTTCAAGTTAGGTGCTTTGTAATTAAACATTTTGACTGTTTTTTCCCTGTGAGAGGGGTGGGATCTATGTTTAATCTTGTATTATGTTTGTGTGATACACAAACTCACCTTGACACATTTATTTTTATCACATCATGACTGATCCTTAGCTAGAGTACCAAACAAAGCCTTAATGTTCGATTTTCGTTCTGTACTATTCAGGGTGGTGCTAAGAAGGTTGTGATCTCTGCTCCAAGCAAAGATGCTCCCATGTTTGTTGTTGGAGTCAATGAGAACGAATACACGTCTGACTTGGACATCGTCTCTAATGCTAGTTGTACCACCAACTGCCTTGCCCCATTGGCCAAGGTTATTAATGATAGGTTTGGCATTGTGGAGGGCCTCATGACCACTGTCCACTCTATCACTGGTGAGAAATTATTGCACATATTCTGCATTGTGAATCTGAATTTTGTAATTTATTGATTCAATCTTTCGTATTATGTAGCCACTCAAAAGACGGTCGATGGTCCATCAAGCAAGGATTGGAGAGGTGGAAGAGCTGCCTCTTTCAATATCATTCCCAGCAGCACTGGAGCTGCCAAGGTACAATGTTGTTATAACTCTGTGTTTTGTGTGTTGTACCTTAACATCATGTATAACTTATTAATGTCTTCTGTTTTATATGATGTGTGCAGGCTGTTGGTAAGGTGCTTCCTGCGCTAAATGGGAAGCTAACCGGGATGTCGTTCCGTGTTCCCACCGTGGATGTTTCAGTAGTAGACCTCACCGTGAGGCTCGAAAAGGAGGCAACCTATGACGAGATCAAAGCTGCCATCAAGTGAGTTGTTGTTTCCTATCGTTTTGAACTAAACAATGTCGTACAAGGTAACTTAACACTTTGGGGTTTCGTTTTTTCAGGGAAGAGTCAGAGAACAAGCTTAAGGGCATCTTGGGGTACACTGAAGACGACGTGGTCTCTACGGACTTCATAGGCGACAGCAGGTAAACAAACGATCATAAGGACAGTTTGGTTATCCTTTAGAATTACTGGTGTGGAATCCATAATCGATTTTACTTGTTGCAGATCGAGCATCTTTGATGCCAAGGCTGGAATCGCGTTGAACAAGAATTTCGTGAAACTTGTTTCGTGGTACGACAACGAATGGGGTTACAGTTCTCGAGTGGTCGATTTGATTGTTCACATGGCTTCTGTTGCTTGATGGGTTAACACAGCTGCAGCTGCATTTCTCTACTGACGAGCTTTCGATCTCTATGATCTTGAATAATTTTATGTTTCTGCACCTTGTTTGCAGTTTTGAAGCATGCATTTTATATCAATTGTCGCTGTTTCGGAATTTTCCTTTTATGATAATTTCAATGAACTTCTTTTTGCATTTGATCTCTGCCTTGCGTTAATTATTTGTGTTATGTAATCGACCACGGTCCCTCTTTTGCTCTGTTCACAATCAATCGTAATTTAAACATTTCAGATCTGCAACAGAGTTGCCTCCGAATTACCAATGAGTCCATATTTCAAAAAATATATCTGCACAATTAGTAAATTTTCGAAAATAATTTTTAAAAATTTAGCAAATTCTCAAAAATAATTTCGAAAATGTCATAATTTTTTGGAAATAATTTATAGAAAAAGACAAGGAAAAAAATCAATAAATAAATGAAGGAATTCAAAAGGGAAACACCATAAATTTTAATTGGTATCATTTAACAACTAAACTATAAAAAAAGACATACAAAATCATAGATTTAAATAAAAAAAAAACTTAGCGAGGGGGGTTGCTGCTGCTGCAACGTGTAAAAAATGAGTAAGGTTAGAATTCATGAAGAAGAGTAGTGCTAGAAAATTGGAGGTGAACTCAGCCTTGGTGGGTGAAATCATCCGGGGGTGATATCAATAAAAACGAGACATTTAACCGTGTCCTATGTAATCCAACTTGGGCATCGTTAAGGCCCAGCTGTGACTTTGGACATTTAGACCCAAATGTTGAAGGGTTTGACTATGGGCGCGGCTAAAGGCACCCGGCTTTCCTATGAGTACACCCACGCGATGAGGACACCCACCTGGAAAACTCAAAAATACCCTTGTTCCATTAAAACCCTAATTCACAACTTATTTGGTACACCCACCCTATTTCGCCTAGTTCCTTGCCTCTTCCACGGCGACAAAAACCTCCAAAAATTGTTGCCAGCACGCTCTTGTCGCCGGCAGCAGCGCAACCCTCCCTCTCCACGTCTCCTCTCGGCGCCGTCCCCTCTTCGCCAGCACCGTCCCCGTTTCCCCGAGCGCCGCCGTCACTCCCCACCCAACTCGCGCGACCATCCCCTCTTCTCCCCCTCGTCCGCCGCGGCCGCTGTCGCCCTCCTCCCAGAGACGCGGCCGCTCGCACCCCTCCTCCCTCCGCCACCACTGCCCGTTCCAGGTAGGATTTTTGAAATTTTTAGGAAATTTAGGGTTTTTAGAAGTTCGTGATTTATTTTCGAACATATTGAGTTTGTATTGTAAATTTTTTCGAACAATCTGGGTTTGTTTTGGGAAATATTTCGAACATTTTGTTTGATCTTTTTTTTTCGGACAAATTTCAGTTGTTTTGGAATTTTTTTCGAACAATATATGTTTGTTTTGGAAAAAATTTCAAACATTTTGTTCGATTTTTTTTCGGACAAATTTAAGTTGTTTTGGAATTTTTTTCGAACATATTGAGTTTGTTTGTGTAAAATTTTCGAACATGCTAAGATTTTATTTTTGTTGTTGAAATTTTGGATTTTTAGAATATTTTTTGTTGTAAAATTTTGAATCGTCTTAGAATGAATTGGGTGAAATGATGAATCATGTGTGAAATGAAATGGGTGTACTCATCCGTCCTTTTTTTAAAAATGTGCAGGAGGGGTACAAAAGACATTTCGCATACTCCAGTGATAAAAAAAAGTTTATGTGGGTGTACTCATAGGAAAGCCGGGTGCCTTTAGCCGCGCCCTTTGACTATTTACAACTCCATTTCCGATGGATGCATACCCCGATTGATGCACCCCCTACCCCTCCAACTTTGTTAAATCTACTCCCCCGGTAGTCATGTACCCCCTAAAATTAACATAAGATAAATGTAAAAAAGATTGTTACTTAAGATAAGAGGGGTACCTTTTCCCTTGATCCGAGTTGGTTTTCTCGAATAAGGTTTTAACGATTCCTCCTGATTCGACTCGACCTCTGATTCGGCATGTGAACTTATGACTTTACCTCTATTATACCATTTTTTTCACTAAAATTTAAACCCTAATTTCTCTTTCAACCTCCACTCCACCCCACCCCCACTGCCGCCAGCCCGTTGCCCCACCCCCTCTAGGTCGCCGCTCCTTCCCTTACTCCTCCATTTTTCTAATTCTTCTTTCTTTTCTTTTTACTTGCTATGCCCAGGCCAGCTGCCCCACCCCACTAGCGCTCCCGGCGCCCTCCTCCTCGGTGATTTCTCTTATTTTCCTCTTTTTTCTACATTTTTTCCTGTGTTTTTTTTTCGACTATATTGTATACTTTTGATCATTAGTTGTCGAAAATTTTGATTTTTTTATAAATATTTTTCGTCGACAAATCATTGTTAAAAATATTGTTATTTTCGACACTAGTTTTTCGAAAAAAATGTAGTACTATTTTTTTTTTACATTTATTTTACTGAAATGACAAATTTAATATTTTACATAAATATTAAATTAATAAATGAAGAGAGTGAGTATATTTAACAAATTTGGAGGTATATAACGCACGCCATTCCCATTCCCATTCCCAACAATGTCATGAAACACCCTTGCCCAAAATTCACAGAATGGCCAGGGAATTAAAAATCCTAGTAAAGACTCACAATTACCCCATTACGCAATCAAGCATTCTCAATCGTTACTGTTTCTCAATCAATTATTTTCTTTTATTTCTAAATCAATAAATATTTTTTTCATTCACAATTGTTCTTGAATTAAAAGCAAAATGCTAATAATATAATCATCATTATCTACTTTAATTCACTTACTATTCAATTATTTTCAATTTCATTTTTATCGAAGATTTTAAACCACATTGTTCTAAATTTCAAATTGAGGAAAATCCCCACAAAAATCAAGGAATTAAATATAAATCCTTTTACTTTTATTTGTTTAATTTAGAGAAGAAAAAAAAAGTAAGTGTTTATTTCACATATATATATATATATATATGGCAAAAACTTGTGTGAGACCGTCTCACGGACCTTTTTTTGTGAGACAAATCCTTTTAACCCATATTTCAAAATTTTGGGTAGAATAACCCATATTTTTTTCCAGATTTTAGTTTGTAAAAAAAGTGATAATGTTTAAGTAAAAAGTGATAATATTTTTAACAAAAGTGACTATCACTTTTTTCTTAAACACTGTCACTTTTTGCTCAAACATTATCACTTTTTATATATAAAAGCCGTCTCACAGATCTCATTCTGTGAGACGGTCTCACCCAAGACTAGCTCTATATATATATATATATATATATATATATATAGAGAGAGAGAGAGGGGGTTAATTCCAAATAAATACACCATCTCGTATCAATTTAATCACGGTCTTTATGATTATTGTAAAAAATCTCAACCTTTCATCGTGTTGTAATTAGATACACTTTTATTTTCTCCGGTCAACAATTGTTGATGTGGCTTGTCAGAGTTTGCCACATCACACATGTTTTTTTTTTTCACGTCAGATTACAATTTATATAAAGAAAAATAAAACTCTCGCTACTTTGGCGTCTTCTCCTTCTCAAATTCAATAGAGTTGTTCTTCTTCTCAAACTCAATCAAATTCATCTTCTTCTCAAACTCAACTTAATCAAGTTCTTCTTCGCTTTTCAAACTCAATAGAGTTCTTCTGCGTTTTTCTCACTTCTCAAACCCAATCAAATTCTTTAGTTATGAGAAACTTACCCTCATATAAATAGTGTCTGAGGCTTCGCAAATCAATAAACCCATGTCTTGGATGACATTTTTTTGGGAAGAAATAACATGACATTTTAAATCACTATGTGTGCCAAATGACCATAAACACAATCTTACATGCAATTTCTATGGTCTTTTGAAATTTGTGTTCTTTGCACGGGACAACTTTTTTGGTATAAATGGCCGTAAACACAATCTTACTGAAAGAATTATGTCTCATCTAAAAGTCCGAACTTATAGTGAGGTTGAGAATTAATTCTTGTATATTAATTCCTAACACTCCCCCTCACTCGTGGGCCGGATTAACACCTCTTACCCTTTTTGGGGAGGAGGCCCATCGAGTGGACAATTTAAATGGGTGGAGTGCTTTCAACAGGAATCGAACCCAGGTCGTTTGTCCGGTTTGCTCTGATACCATGAAACAATGAGATATGATCACCGTTGAATTGGTGAGTGGAGAATGACTTGTATTTATAGGAGTAATTACATTGTAACTAATTACATAAATTTAGGAAGAGATAAATACAAAAGGTAAATACAACAATATATGTCCTATATACAAGCCTAATTCTCTCCCTCTCTCTTTCTGCCTGCTGCCGCCGCCGCCTTACTTTTTCGAGCTTGTCCCCCTCGACTACCTCTCTTCAATGGCAGAATCATCAATTCCAATGAATGTTCTCATTCATATGGTCACGGTAAAACTCTCTTCTTCCAACTACCTCCTATGGAAGAAGCAGGTTGTTCCGATGCTTACTTGTGCCGATCTTCTTGATTTTGTGGATGGCTCGTCCGCCCCCCTGCCACTACTCACACTACCTTTGCTGCCTAGAAATCGAAGGATCAGAAGGTCATTGCTCTTCTTCTCTCCTCCCTCACTGAAGAAACTCTGGCCGAGGTCGTTCAATGTGACACGGCCCGCGATACTTGGCTTGCCCTGGAGGATGCCTTCAGCCACTCCTCCCAGTCACGCATCACTCAGCTTCGAGAGGAGCTCCTTCTCCTCAAGCGTGATTCCCTTCCTGTTGCCGATTATGGTCGGCGTTTTAAAGCGTTATGCAACCAACTGGCCGCTATTGGTAAGCCAGTCGACAAATCTGACATGTCGCACTGGTTTCTACGGGGCCTTGGCCCCAAATTCAGCGGATTTGCCGACACCAGAATGGCCCTCTCACCTGTCCCAACTTTCCGTGACTTAATGCATCAAGCTATTGCCTTTGAGATCATGAATAAGCCTGATCCAGTTGAGCCTGCTCCAGCCGCGTTCTTTGCTCGCCCGAATCCATGCGATCATACTGGTGGTCGCCCTTCTGGGCCTCTTCGTGGTGGTCGCCCCGACTTTTCTGGTGGTCGCGGAGGGCGTAAAGCCTTCGTTCCCCGCTGTCAAATCTGCCGCGGCGAGCACTATGCCAACAAATGACCTCAACGTTTTATTCGCGACCCAGCTCCTCGCCCAACTGCCCATCTGTCCGAGGACTCATCCGCCAACCTTGCTCAGACTTTTCACTCGGCCTGCTCCGTCTCCTCGCCAACCTCCTCGGATTGGTATGTTGATTCAGGAGCCTCGGCTCACATGACTCCCAGTACCTCGCACCTGGACTCCTCGGCCCCTTATTCTGGTAATGGTGAGGTTATTGTTGGTAATGGCAATTCCTTACATATTTCTCATGTTGGTTTGCACTCACTTTCTAAGGATATTGGCCTTCTAGATGTTCTCGTTGTAACTCACATCACCAAAAACCTTTTATCCATTAGCAAGCTCACGTTTGACTTTCCGGTTGATGTTTGCTTCTCTGACAAAACATTTGTTGTTCAGAATCGGGTTACCAAGGAGGTGGTGGCTCAGGGTCGATGTGAGCAGGGGTTGTACATATTGGAACGGGCGCTCCCAGCTTTGGTCGCTGCTTTGAAAAAGCTTGGTGTCGTTTGTGCTTCTTTTGATTTATGGCATTCCCGTTTGGGTCATGTACCTTTTGACATTATTAAAGATTTAAATAGATTAGGGCATCTATCTGTTAGTTCAATTTTACCAAATCCGAAAACTTGCACCCCTTGCCAATTGGCCAAGAGTAAACGATTATCATTTACTATAAATGAAAAACGTGCATCTGCAGTTCTTGATTTAGTACATTGCGACCTTTGGGGTCCTGCTCCTACTACTGCTACTTCTGGTTTTCGTTATTATGTTGTGTTCGTGGATGATTTTTCTCGTTTTTCTTAGTTATATCCTCTCCGAGCAAAATCAGATTTCTTCGCAACCTTGGCCGCCTTTCACAAGTATGTGTGCAATCAGTTCTCCTCGACCATCAAAGTTTTTCAGAGTGATGGTGGTACAGAGTTTGTCAACAAAGCTGTTCGCAGCTTTATGGTCGAGCACGGCATAGAGCATCGTATGTCATGCCCCTACACCCCTCAGCAGAATGGTCGCGCTGAGCGAAAACATCGACACATCACTGAAACTGGGCTCTCTATGTTGTTTCATGCTCGAGCCCCGTCAGAATTTTGATTTGATGCTTTTGCCACTGCTGTTCATCTCATCAATCGACTTCCGTCGTCAGTTTTGGGCGGCCTATCACCATTTCAGGTCTTATTCGGCACTGTGCCCATTTATGGAAATCTTAAGACATTTGGTTGCCCAGTATTCCCTTATCTTCGAGACTATGCCTCGAACAAACTTTCTCCTCGCAGTCGACCATGTATCTTCTTGGGATACAATAGCCAACATAAGGGTTTTCGGTGCCTTGATCCTGGTTCTTCAAAAACTTTTATTACTCGCCATGCCATATTTGATGAAGAGTGCTCCCCTTTTTCAGGAACTGCTCGGCCCATGCCGACCAGTGAGGTGGTCTCATCCTTTCTGGATGCGGAGTGTGACTCCTCACCCGATCCCTCGCCAGGGCCTGTTCCTCCCTCTGCGACCATCCCTTGCTCGGCATGCTCTTCTGACTCTGGCGAGGAACCCCATCCTTTGCCAGCCCCTGTTGCGGGGCCACCTGCTTCCCCTGAACCGGCCGAGCAGCCGCAACCGACCATTGACCCCCAGCACGGCAACCACGATCCACGCACCAAATGATCACGCGAGAAAAATCTGGGATTTTTAAACCTAAGTATCCTCTGAACTTGGCCTCCACTGCCTTGATTAGTGCACTCACTGCCTCCTCAGAACCCCGTGGTTTCAAATCGGTCGCCAAGTCTCCTGAATGGTTGGCTGCCATGCAGGAGGAAATCGATGCTCTGCGAGTTAACAAAATTTGGGATCTTGTTCCTCGCCCCCGGAATACGAACATTGTTGGTTCAAAATGGGTTTTTCGAACCAAGTACAAGTCTGATGGTTCAATTGAGCGGCACAAAGCCAGACTGGTCGCTCAAGGCTTTACCCAAATCTCTGGCACATATTTTTCTCACACATTCAGTCCCGTGGTTAAGGCGACCACTTTTCGGGTTATCTTGGCTCTCTCTGTTCGCTTCAACTGGTCCCTTCATCAGCTCGATGTCAAGAATGTCTTTCTCAATGGCTATCTCCAGAAACCAGTTTTTATGGCTCAACCCCCTGGTTTTGTCGATCCTCGGCTCCCTGATCATGTCTGCAAATTGAAAAAGGCATTATATGGTCTCCGCCAAGCTCCCTTAGCTTGGTTCCAGCGGTTCAGCTCTTTCTTGCTCGGCATAGGCTTCAAGGAGTGCAAATCTGACTCCTCGCTGTTCTACCTATTTCAAGGCTCCTCGGTTGTCTACCTCCTCTTGTACATCGATGATATTATTGTCACTGGCAACGACTCGTCTACACTAGCTCGTTTCATTGCTCGGGCGAACAAGGAGTTCACCCTCAAGGACCTTGGTCGCCTCAACTATTTTCTGGGTTTGGAAATCTCTTACACCTCTTCTGGGCTGTTCGTCGGGCAATCCAAATATGCTCGCGAAATTCTTGAGCGAGAAGATCTTCAAGATTCCAAGCCCATTGCCACCCCTTTGGCCGCGGGTGAGACCCTGTCAGCACTGGTGAACCATTCTCGGATCCGACCCTTTATCGCTCTTTGGTAAGCGCCCTCCAGTATCTCACCATCACTCGACATGATCTATCCTTCTCGGTAAATCATGTCAGTCAGTTTCTCCAGGCGCCGACTAGCGACCACTTCTCGGTCGTGAAGAGGATTCTTCGCTATGTCAAACACACTATCAATTATGGCCTCTCTTTCACTCGTCGCCCAGACTCTTCCGTGGTCGCCTACTCAGATGACGACTGGGCTCGATGCGTGGAAACTCGTCGTTCTACCTATGGTTATTCAGTCTTCCTAGGTGGGAATCTGATCTCTTGGAGTGCAAAGAAACAGCCCACAGTAGCTCGCTCCAGTTGTGAATCGGAGTATCGTGCCTTAGCCAACGCAGCTGCCGAGGTCGTTTGGCTCACTTCATTGCTCCGCGAGCTCCGTGTTCCTCTGTCTGCTCGCCCTATTCTCCTCTCCGACAACAATAATGCCCTCTTTCTGAGCCAGAATCCAGTGGCTCACAAGCGGGCCAAGCACATTGACATCAACTGTCACTTTGTTCGCGAGCTCGTCACCTCCGGAAAGCTGGCCACGCAGTTTGTCCCCACGCATCTCCAGCTTGCCGACATCTTCACAAAAAGCCTTCCTCACCCGACGTTTGAGTTCCTTCGTTCCAAGCTCTGCGTTTTCCCTCATCCCACGCATTGCTTGACGGGGGATATTAAGGAATAGTCAAACATTCCTTGTATATAGGACATATATTGTTGTATTTAACTTTTGTATTTATCTCTTCCTAAATTTATGTAATTAGTTACAATGTAATTACTCCTATAAATACAAGTCATTCCCCACTCCCGGTGATCATATCTCATTGTTCACACTTACATGCAATTTCTCTAGTCTTTTGAAGTTTGGGTCCTTTGCACGAGAACAACCTTGTAGTACCTAGAAATTTTTTTAGGATTCTTGACATTTTTTTTTTTTTTTTGCGATTTTTAGTGTTAGGGTTCTATAATTTTGATTTTTAGAGTTAAAAGAGAAGAACTTAATTAAATTTGAAAAGTGAGAAAGACGTAGAAGAAGAATTTGAATTTGAGAAGCTGAAAAGAAGCAAAGGAGCGGAAGTTTTATTTTTACTTTTATAAAATTTTATTTTTATTTCTATAGAGTGTAATCTGATGTGAAAAATAAAAAAAATAAAAAAGAATAGGTGTGATGTGTGGCAAACTCCGGCAAGCCACATCAACAATTGTTGACCGGAGAAAAAAAATGTGTACCTAATTGCAACACGATGAAATGTTGGAGTTTTTTACAATAATCGTAAAGATGGTGATTAAATTGAAACTGAGACTAAAAGTGGTGTATTTATTTAAAATGGTAAAGTCTAGTATGCACTCGAGTGCATGTTGTGCACCCTAGTCAATCACTACAAAAAAGAGCTGTTTTACCGACGGAAATAGAGACGGAAATTCGGTCGGTAACCGTGTTTTCTGACGGAAATACCGACGGAAAAATTCCGTCGGTGCCAACCTCGTCGGTAAGTGTTACCGAAGGAATTTTTTTTTTTTAATTTTTTTTTTTTAATTACCGACGGAATATTCCATCGGTAAATCAAAATTAAAAAAAAAATATTTCGCCTGGGCCTGGGCCCAGGCCAACGGGCTGGCCAGCCCGGCCCAGACCCAGCAAGGCCCGCGAGAGCCCGAACTAAATCTCAGAATTTAAGCGGCATACATGGGACTCGAACCCGGGTGTGTGGGCGCCTAGTGAGGAGCGCCCACCACTCGGACAAGTCTGTTTTTCGTTAATAATTGTAATATTAATTGTATATGTACTCATTTTCGACCCAATTTTTTTTAAACAATTCACAAAATTAATTTCTTTCTATATTACTATAACTAAATTTGTGATTTATAACTAATTTAATTTTTTTAATTTATATATAATAAATCTAATTTGTTTATTTTTTGTGTTTCGATTAAAATTCTAAATAGTTCATATTATTATACATGTTTTACTCTTTTTTTAAACAAATTCATTTAATAATTGAACATTATTTTACTTATATTAATCACTATATTTGTAACTTATAACTATGGTATATGTGTGAATCTTATTTTCAAATAGTATATTAATAATTTAATGTATATATATATCATATTTTTATTCAAAACAAGTTAAACAACAAATTCATTTAATAATTAACATTCTTTCACTTATATTAATCACTAAATTTGTGACTTATAATTATTGTAATATTAACTTTTTAATTTATAAATTGTAAATGTAATTTTTTGGTTTTAATTAAAATTCTAAAATTCACATGTATAATTTTTTTTTTTTTTTGATTAAATATGATTCCATTTATATTAATTACTAAATTTTTGGCTTGTAATTATTGTAATTTTTTTTTAAATTTATAAATTGTAAATGTAGTTTTATTTTTAATTTTTTATAATTATTTTTATTTATTAATTCACACTTAATTATCATATAAACTAAATGGATATAAACACTAAAGAAATTATGTCCAAACAATATAACATAAAAATTTCTAATTTAATCAATAATTTTTTAATTTAATATAAAATTTTCTAATTTGATCAATAATTTTCTAATTTAATATAAAATTTTCTAATTTAATCAAGAATTTCCTAATTTAATATAAAATTTTATAATTTAATCAATAATTTCCTAATTAACATAATCAACAATTTTATAATTTAATCGACATGTTTCAAATTTAATCAACAAATTTTATATTTTAATCAATCATAAATTTCTAACTAAAAATTTTTCCTCTTTAATTAATAATTTAATTTTCGCACAAATTTTTAATTTTGTGATTAGCGACGAAAATTTCCGTCGGTAATCACAATTTTTTAAATATTTTTAATATATTTTTTTTAATTTTGTGGTTAGAGACAGAAATTTCCGTCGGTAATCACAATTTTTTTAATTTTTTTTTAATTTTTTAAATATTTTTAATATTTTTTTAAATTTTGTGGTTAGAGACGGAAATTTCCGTCGGTAATTCCGTCGGTAATCTTTTTTTTTTTTTTTTGTGATTGCCGACGGAATATCCGTCGGTAATTACCGACGGAAATTAAATTCCGTCGGTAAATCGGTTGACTTTGATAATCCGTCGGTAAAATTCAGTCGGTATTTCGCAGTTTTTTTGTAGTGAATGTGCACTTTTCAGTTTTACTGACTTACACTTTACTGACTTATATTTTTTGGTAAATGGTGTTGCACTTTTCAATTATTACTAAAAATATTATTATACAGTTTAATAATTAAAAAGTACAACGTGCACTCGAGTCCATAGCAGACCAACCCATTTAAAATTAACCCATATATATATATATATATATATATGTATTTTATATATAGACATTTGATATAGGTTTGTGGAAATCGCTTCTCAAAATGTTGAAGAATGATTTTATGTTTTTAATTCTATTGTTTTTAGATATATATTCAAAGAATAATTCTCACTCCAACTAAATATTCTATTTTTCATTCTATGCTCGTTTCTTATTTTTAAACCTCCCCTCCAAAGTCCAAATGACAAAAGAATCGATTGTAATGATAGGGACAATCAAATAAACCAAATGAAAACTTATAAATATAATTTCGAGTAGGGAGAACCAGCCATGTGCATTCTCAAGTTGATGTCTACTCAATGGTTTATCATTGTGCTACAACAATATTTTATTCTCATGTCGACTTTCATACTCATTTAGATGAGTGTTAAACTTTAATGTGGTTTTTTTATGTCTAGTCATGAAACTTCAAGTTGAGATTTCTTGATAATAGGATCATAATGCTTTCTTTTTGGTTAGACAAGTGTCATACATACTCAATTGTTAAATTTATTTTTAGTATAGTTTTTTGGATTAACTTAAAAAAAAAAAAAAAAACTATTTGGTGTGCAATTGCATCCCTAAAAAAAGACATGCATTTCTTCATATAAAAACTCCTGTAAAATTCATATACAATAAGTGTTTTTAGAACCAAAATCGAACCAGCCGATGTAACCGAAAATGTATACTGATCAGATTCAATTACTTCTAATTCAATAACATTCTTTTAGGTTTGATCGAAAAAAATTGACCAGAACCAGAAGAAGCAACCAAAATTAGTTGAACCATATATGTTTTAAAATTTGTTAAGTCATTTATGATTTAAGTTTAATTTTAATTTACGTTTTTCTTTATCATTTTTACGTTCAAAAGTTTTTAACTTTTTTTTTTTACCATTTTACCTTAATATTTTAATTTGATAATTTATTATGAACTATAGGGTATGATTGTAGTTTGACTCAAGCTTGCCTATAACTTTGCTATGCTTATTATAAGTGTATATTTATTTTTTAATGTTATATACTCCTATGAGATATTGAAATTTGAAATATTAATAAAAAATTGCCTGACATTACTTTAATCTTCACTCAAAGGTATTTTTTTGAAAAGAAAAGTTGTATTACTTGCATGGAAGATAATACGTGACGAGATCATCTACAAAGTTTGAAGACTCGACTCAATAATGACTCTCATATCATCGAGAGATCCTTGCAAAAGAATGGACCAAAACATTGACATTTCGATAAATAAACTTGATTCCATAGTCTGGTATACAAGAAAGTAAGCTTCTCCCCATATTGATCAAATTAACTTGTGTTGCATATATACTGTGTAAAACGATAAATGGATTAGTCAGTCACAATTGTTTGGGTTTTGCATCCAAATAATTATCTTCCAAAATTAAAAAAGTTAATTCAACATTTTCTTATTATCATTATTCACTTGTTTTATTTAATAAAAAAAATTCCACTACCATGATTGGATTACTACTAATTGTCTACAATTTGTTTCTGTTGAAAAATAAGTATTAATTATAAAATGTTTTTTTTTCCTTATGTTTGTCCGTTTCGTTTCGTGTCGGTCGTCCAAAGTATAGATTCATTGACTGTGTATGTTAATTGCCATATTTCCAAGTTGACTTTTATTATAGATAAAAAATATGAAAATCCAGTAGATAACAATGATTGACATTATATAATTATTTTTTAAATTAATTTATATATCTGCAACCTAAATCCAAAATGTAGATCAACGCTGCCGGTGAATTTTGTGCTATAAAATATACTAATCTTATCTAGGTGTTACACTTCTTTCTCTCACATCATAATATTTTCAATTTGAAGTTTTTATTGCACCCATATTGGTGTTATATCAATTTTATGTGGTGCTATTTCAATTTTGACCAACCTATATATCATGCACTCAATTAATTGACGCATTACATATATCAACAAAATAAAATTAGAATACTATTTGCTACATCAACATCAAGTATACTTATTTTCTTCTACATATGCTTAAAACAATAAATAAAAGAAATGATTAAGTAAGTATGGTTAAATATATTTAAGAAAAAAACAAATATACTTTATGTCTAACAGTAAAAAAAAAAAAAAAAAAAATCGACATCCCATTTTCTATACTTTCAACCCTTCTTCCTCATCACCAACTCAACAACACTATTCCCCATCTACATAAATTTTGTTACATAGGGTGTGTCTTTTTTATTTTGAAAAATATACTTTATCTCAACTTTATTTTATTTTATATTATTTCTTAAAATCTGTGTAAAATAAAACAAGCACATTATTAGGATGGACAAAAAAAAATCGAATCGAGCTGACGATTTTCGATTTATTCGGTTGTTCAATTCAGTTGAAATATTTTTTAAATTTTTGATTTTCGATTCGGTTTATATTTTAAAAAATCGAATAAATCGAACCGTATTTCTTTATATAAATTAAAAAAATACTTATTTAATTAATAAATTATATATGAAACAATATGTTAGCAAAAAGAAACTATATTTGAAGTATGCTACTTTATTAATTTACAATCTTAAATTTTCAATTCAACATTTGTCGTCTCCTGACTCTTCTTTTAAACTTTGAGAAACTTGTTAATTTGGATTGTGAACTCTTGAACTTATAATTTGAATTTGATTTTTAGTGTAAAAAATCCTTAAATAATGTTTAATTGTTGAAAAATAATATTTTATACAAGAATTTCGGTTTAAATCGAACCAAGCCAACCAAAATTTAATTTGGTTCGATTTAATTTGATTCTAACAAAATTTGCTTCTGTTTCGATTCCATTTTTTAAAATTTTGATTATTTCGATTCGATTGAAAAAAACTCAAAACCGAACCAATCGAATGTCCATCCCAACCCATCAAAAAAATAAAAATACATTGACATTGATGGAGAGACCACTATAAAATATATATATATATATATATTTTAGGTACATAATAAATTAATACTCTGACAAATTGAGTAATTAAGTGAGGGTTGAAGGGTGATTGTTTCAAAAAAAAAATATAAGACTATATTTTGTGGACAAAGAATATAAGGCAAATGACACTATTTTTCGTGTACGGAGGGAGGGAAGTACTAACAAATTGCATAAAATAAGAGGAGTACGTGTTGCAAAACTACTCTTCCTACTTCCAAGAAAGAACCGACTATGTCTTATATCACTCGATTCACTCTCATGCCACACACGAAAAAAAAAAAAAAACTTTCACCAGTTCCATTTTGGCATGCGTGATTTTTATATATATATTTATATTTATAGCTGAAGTGGTCTAATTCTTGCAAAAAAAATACTGTAATAAATGCCTTCACGAAAGTTGCACTCTTTGCCTCCCTCTCCCGGGAAGCAAGGTAGGGGCCAGTCTTGAAAATCCGAGGGAATTTTGTGATAATCAAATTAGCTGTCTTTTTTTTTCCCCTCTATCTGCTGATACATAACTACCATTTCGATCTTGATGCGTTTGTCTCTTTTTTTCTGGAGTTTACAATCTTAAAAAACGTTTCTTGAGAGAGGGGGGGGCCCTTTTCAAATCTCGATTGATCCCACAACTCCTAACGTTTCTGTGCAATTATTGCTCATTTATGTTTCCCCTACAAACAAAGCTAGCTCATTTCAGTCTCCCAATTTTGCAGAATTTTGTAATGTCTGATAAGTTTTTTCCTCTGAGATGGGAGAGCACTGGAGATCAATGGTGGTTTGCTTCTCCCATAGATTTTGCATCTGCAAATGGGCTCTATGATCTTGTCAAACACCTTCTTCAAATCGATTCAAATCTTTTGATAAAACTGACGTCTCTCCCACGAATCCGCCGCCTCGAAACGGTGTGGGACGATTGTGATGAAAGGTTCAACGATGTGGCGAAATGCAGGGCCCAAATTGCGAGAAAGCTTCTTGTGGAATGTGAGACAACAAAAGGGTACAACTCTCTGATCAGAGCCGGCTACGGCGGCTGGCTCTTGTACACGGCGGCGTCTGCCGGAGATGTTGTTTTTGTGAAGGAGTTGCTGGATAGGGACCCTCTTTTGGTGTTTGGAGAAGGGGAGTATGGTGTCACTGATATGTTGTACGCCGCCTGCCGGAGCAAGAGCGGGGAGGTTTTCAAGGTGGTGTTTGATTACTGTGTGGGGAAGAGGGGGCCGGAGAAGGAGGTTTTCCGGTGGGAAATGATGAATAGGGCGGTTCATGCGGCGGCGAGAGGCGGCTCTGTGGTGGTGTTGAGAGAGCTTTTGGGAGATGGCTCTCATGTTTTGGGGTTTAGAGATTCTCAGGGCTCCACCGTTCTGCATACCGCCGCCGGCCGGGGCCAAGTTCCGGTGAGTTTCTTGTCTTACTAGTTGCTATTAGTATCATTTATTAAACAAATTTACTGCTTGATCCTGTTGCCACTTTATATATTGTACTCTGATTATAGTGGTTTGGTGAGGGGTAAAGTACTAAAGTGGATATGAGTAGGTGTAAAAAGTAAAATGATTGTGTAAAAAGATGGTGACAATTTTGAAAATAAAATGACAATGGAAGAGTATTACTTTTATGGAGTATTTTCATATTAAGAGTATGTAAGTAATTCTGGACGTCAAGTAAGGAAAGTGTGCAAGTAATCTGGGACCATATGGAGTACTAGAAATGAGAAACAAGATTTAAGCTTTTGCTATTTTTGCCACAAATCATGTCTAAATTGATCATTTTAAAAGAATTAGCCAAAATACAAAATCTTGCAGTAAAATTGTGTTCAAATGGTCAAGAATCATCCTTCTTGATCTGCATTTGTTTAGTTTCCGGTGAATCTAGGAAGAATCTTTGGTGTTTCATAACGTTCACTAAAATGCAGGTGGTTGAGGACTTACTATCGTCTTACAACAACATCGTCGACTCTGTGGATGATCGAGGCAACACGGCCTTAAATGTAGCAGCGTACCGGGGCCACCTACCTGTTTTTAAGGTTCTTATATCAGCATCTCCTTCATTGGCCTCATTAACCAACAATTATGGAGATACCTTTCTTCACATGGCCATTGCGGGCTTTCGCACCCCAAGTTTCAGACGATTGGACCGACAATTACAGCTCGTGCAAGAATTAGTTGGCGGGGCAGTTATAAATATTGAACACATCATCAATGTCCAGAACAATGATGGAAGAACAGCTCTTCACACAGCTGTGATAGAGAACATCCAATCTGATGTCGTCGAGCTGTTACTTTCTGTTCGTTGTATAGATTTGAACGTCGTTGATTGTGAAGGGAATACTCCTCTGGATCTCCTGTACCAAGTACCACGATCACCTTGTTCGGAGATTTTGATCAAGAGGGTCATTTCGGCTGGAGGAGTTTCTAGTTTTAAAGATCAAACTACTAGAAATTCGCTCGTGAGAACACATGGGATTGGAGGTAGCCCCGGGACTTCTTTCAGAATCCCGGATGCAGAGATTGTTTTACACGCTGGAATTGAAGAAATTTGTCGTTCGAGCTGTGAGTTTACTTGCTCGGAGCATGGCTACTCAGGTGAAATCAATTCCACGTTTACGACACCTGAACCTAGCTCGTCTAGACACAGGAAGTCGAGTTCTATGAGTAGTGCCACTAGTCGTCTAAAGACTCTTCTCCGTTTGGGAAGTAAGAGGAAGGAAAATCCTGATTTGGGAGATAATTATTCCGTAGATTCATGTAGGCGGTGTTCAAGCACGAAAAACAGCCCGATTCCACTTAGAGAGCAGTTTTCGTTTCATCCATGCAACAAAAGAATACTCTCGTTACAGGGGAATCTTCCTAGTCCATCATGTAATAAGAAAGTTTCATCAGGCTTAACACATGTGCTACCAAAGTCGAACCTTGGGTCGCCTATGAGCGCCTTTTCTGAGTCGTCTACCTGGTCGTCTCCGGTGGACGTTAAGAATTGTGAGAGTGGTAGCGCGGGGCCCTCCAGCTCGAGCCAATCTCCGTACATTGAGAAGATGATGATGAAGCGTAAACACGGTTCGTTCAATTTGAGGTTGATGAACAACTACTTGTGTTTTGGTGGTGGAGGGATAGCAGCTGAGAATGCTATTCATTTGCAGGGACAACGTGAGAATCGACAAGGTTTAGTCGATGTTGTGTGAATGAACCTTGGACTTGTATGATTGTGAGTCTGTGACACCTTTGTAGAGATACAGCTTTAGTATTGTAATTGAGGTCAAAATAATTTTTCTTGTAATTCTATGGTTATTTAAGTCTGATGGAATGTATATTTCTTTGCATGTACCTAGTGCCTAGTGGGTTTTGAAAAGAACTGTTATTTGAAATGAGCCTAGGATTTAAAGTTCAAGCTCTTGTCGAGTTGAGTTCGGCTCGATTACATTGACTATCGAAAAAACGAGCTCAACTCGACTCGTAGACGAGTTCAACGAGCCTATTGAGTTGACTCGTAAACATTGTTGTCTCAATTTTTTACAACTTTTCTTTTTTAAAGTGTCAGGCAAATCAGGGTCTAAATCAATTTTGGATTTTCATCAAATTAATCGAAAAATCCACTAATTTTTCAACAGATTAGGAAATAGGAAATCTGCTTAATTTTTCAATGGCTGAACATTAACAAAGACATTCAACTCTCTCTTTTTTTTTTTTTTAAACAAAGACATTCAACTCTGATTAATCGAATACTAAAAATTTGAGAAACAAAGGTGTTAGGATGAGCTTTTGCAATAATAGGTGCCACAATTTTCAGTTTTTGGTTTAATTTGTTTGATTAAGATGTAAATATAAAATTATATATCTAATTATGAACAAATATTTAATAAACTATAAATCAAAAAAGATAAATATGGATCATTCTCCTACTATTTACTCTAGCAAATTAGTGCAAGACCTATATATTTTTGTTCATATTTTTAATGTTCAAATATTTTTTAAGTTCAATATATAAATGAAAAGAAATTTCTTATCCATGATTATATTTAAATTGAAATTGTAAGTTAGAGAAAGAGTAATCTAAATGTGAAAAACATTATTCGATTCACATTTAAAAAAAAAAAAATAACGAAAAGAGGGAAAAAAAATGTATAATTTAAAAAAAAAATTGAAACGAAAGAGATACTCATATTAACACTATTTAATTTAAATTAATATTTTTTTGGAAAGAAAAATCAATGTTAGTATTACTTATTGGGTTTGACTATATGCACCTCCATTTCGGAGAGATGCACTCCCCCTATTTATACACTCCACCTAAAATCAGCCACACCCCCTTCAAATTGTCTTAAATGCCCTTCTCTTCAAAAATTCTTATTACTAATCACACACCCCCTCAAAACCTACTTTTCCACACAAAACCCTAATTTTCCCTTCCATCTCATTTCATTTCCCAATCAAAATCGCCGTCGCCGTACCCCGCCATCACCGCCGCCGCAACTGCCGTCCCTAGCCGCCACCGCCGCAGCTGCCGTCCCCAGTCGCTACCGCCGCAGCTGCCTGAAACGATTGGAGCAATCGATTAGGAAAAACACGCGAGAATCGTAGAATTGGGGAAGGAATTAGATAGAATTGAGGGAGAAGAAAACCGTTATTTCATTGAAACATTTCTGAAAATACATGATTGGGCGGTTCATGGGTGAATCACGGGTTTATATACCCGACCCATGCCTGAAAGTAAAGTCGCGAATGCGACTTTGGATTACAAAACGCGAGTTACAATCTCAAATGCAATTACAACTTGAATTACAATTCAAAGGGGATGAATACACCCCGAACCCTAATCTATTACAATCCCTATTATTCTTCAAAACGGCGTCGCTTATCTCATCTTCTCCAACTCTCCTCTACCTCGTAACATTACTCCCTCCCTAACCAGTTGCTTGTCCTCAAGCAAAATTCAAGCAAACAGCTGCGGGTAAAGGCTTGAGAATGTAGTGTAGTCTTCCCAAGTGGCTTCCGAATCCGGGAGATGAGCCCAACGAACCAACACCTCCGAAGCCGGAGAGTTGCCCCTCCTCACTAGGCGGCGAGCAAGCACCTTCAGAGGCAAGAGTAGCACTTTTCCCTCATCATCAAATTCAGGTAAGTCCTGCGAAACCAAGTCTCCATTTCCCACTTTCTTTTTAAGCATTGAGACATGGAATGTAGGGTGTATTTTAGCTGTTGTTGGCAGTGCCAACGTATAGGCAACCAACCCCACCCTCTGCACGACCCTAAAAGGGCCTGCAAACTTGGGGCTCAACTTCCATATGTGGCTCTTCCGCAATGTGAGCTGCCTGTAGGGCTTGAGCTTCAAATAAACCCAATCTCCCACCTGAAACACCCTTTCTGACCTGTTGTGATTAGCATAGAAACGCATGCGATCTTGGGCTTGGTATAGTACCTGTTTTAATTGCTGTAATATGTGCTGATTAGAAAACATAAGGTCATCTACTCCCTGAACCGAACTTTGAATCAGCGGGCCAAATGTTAAGAACTTAGGACAATAGCCATATAGTGCCTCGAAAGGAGATCTTTTGATGGCTGAGTGGTAACTGGTGTTGTACCAGAACTCAGCCAGGGGTAACCATCGAGCCCAATGCTTAGGATCTCTTCCACACATGCATCTCAAATAGGATTCTAGGCATTGGTTCACCCTCTCTGTCTGTCCATCAGTCTGAGGGTGATAAGCTGTGCTCAACAGCTGCTGAATGTCTAGGAGCTTCATCAGTTGTTGCCAAAACTGACTGGTGAATACCTTATCCCTATCAGACACAATGGATGCTGGTAATCCATGCAATCTGTAGATCTCAGATATGAAGATTTGAGCCAAGTCTGAAGCTGTAAAGGGATGTGAGAGAGCTATGAAATGGCTATATTTAGTTAATCTATCCACAATCACCCATATTGTATCTCTGTGATTAGATTTAGGGAGCTTTTCTATGAAATCCATAGAAATATCAGTCCATGCCTGATCAGGAATAGGCAGAGGTTGAATGAATCCTGGTGTTTTGAGTAGCTCATGTTTGCAAAGTTGGCAAATTGAGCATTCTGAAATCACTCTATGTATGGTTTCCATCATCTTTGGCCACCAAAAAATCCCTCTCATTCTCTGAAAAGTAACAGCCTCTCCAGAATGTCCCCCTTGAGTTGAAGTGTGCACATGTACAACTAACTTCACCCTTAGTTCTGTAGCAGTGCCCACATAAACTCTTCCTTTATATCTTACAATACCTCCACTGTAAGAATAGAGTGATAAGTTGTATGGAGTAGTAAGGCTATCCGTCATTACTTCAGAAACCAAACTATCCCCATCATAGCTCTCTTGTATCTCCTCCACCCAGTGAGGTTTCACCAAAGATAGGGCAGTGCAAACCCCATCAGCCTGATTTCTCCTTGAAAGGGCATCAGCCACTATGTTCTCATGCCCAGCCTTATACTCAATCTTGTAATCAAACCCCAATAGCTTAGTAAGGTATTTGTGCTGCAGGGGAGTGGAAATTTTCTGCTCAATCAGATACTTGAGGCTCTGGTGGTCCGTTCTTATGATGAATGGGGCATGGATCAAATAGCATCTCCATTTATCAACAGCCATTAGTATTGCCAGAAACTCTTTCTCATAGATAAATAATCCCAGGTTTTTAATACCCAAAACCTTACTTAGGAAAGCAATAGGCATCTTTCCTTGCAACAGAACAGCACCTATCCCTCCATAGCATGCATCTGTCTCAATAATGAACTCTCTCTTAAAATCTGGCAACTGTAAGATAGGAGCTGAGACCATAGCAGCTTTAAGTTGTTGAAAAGCTGTCTCTGCCTCCTCATTCCAAATAAATTGACCCTTCTTGGTTAAGAAAGTTAAGGGTTTAGCAATAATGCCAAAGTGCCTTACAAACTTTCTATAATAACCTGTCAATCCTAGGAATCCTCTCAGCTCTTTCAAAGATCTTGGTGCTGGCCAATCCTTCATCACTTTGAGTTTACTTGGATCAGCTTTCACACCCTCATTAGTAATAATATGCCCCAGATATTCTACTTGATTTGTCCCAAATACACACTTAGAAGCCTTGGCTTTTAAGGTGTTCTCCCTTAGAATTTGTAGCACCTTTGTC
Source organism: Galeopsis tetrahit (assembly GCA_963675135.1). NCBI lineage: Eukaryota > Viridiplantae > Streptophyta > Magnoliopsida > Lamiales > Lamiaceae > Galeopsis > Galeopsis tetrahit. The sequence continues at coordinate 61,265,985 of OY776122.1, read as the reverse complement.
AAATGAGAAATGTGTTCTTGCATATCCCTTCTATAGATAAGAATGTCATCAAAGAACACTAGGACAAAATCCCTCAGATAAGGTGCAAAGAGCTTGTTCATAATGGCCTGGAAAGTGGCAGGTGCATTGGTCAAACCAAAAGGCATGACAACAAACTCATATAAGCCAGAAACAGTGACAAAAGCTGTTTTTTGGATATCAGGGGGGTGAACCCTGATCTGATGATACCCTGCTCTAAGGTCAATCTTTGAAAATACCTTAGCTTGCCCCAACTCATCCAATAAATCCTCAATCAGAGGTATTGGATAGCTATCTTTGACTGTTATAGAGTTCAATTTTAAGGTGTTCTCCCTTAGAATTTGTAGCACCTTTGTCAAATGAGAAATGTGTTCTTGCATATCCCTGCTATAGATAAGAATGTCATCAAAGAACACTAGGACAAAATCCCTCAGATAAGGTGCAAAGAGCTTGTTCATAATGGCCTGGAAAGTGGCAGGTGCATTGGTCAAACCAAAAGGCATGACAACAAACTCATATAAGCCAGAAACAGTGACAAAAGCTGTTTTTTGGATATCAGGGGGGTGAACCCTGATCTGATGATACCCTGCTCTAAGGTCAATCTTTGAAAATACCTTAGCTTGCCCCAACTCATCCAATAAATCCTCAATCAGAGGTATTGGATAGCTATCTTTGACTGTTATAGAGTTCAATTTTCTGTAGTCAATACAAAACCTCCATGAACCATCTTTCTTCTTCACCAATAACACTGGGGAGGAGTAGGGAGAGTTGCTAGGTTGAATGACCCCACTCTCTAGCATTTCAGAGACTAGCTTCTCAATTTCCTGTCTCTGTAGATAAGGATACCTATAAGGGTGCTGCTTTATAGGTTTCTCTCCTTCTTTTATGGCAATTTTCTGGTCTAATTGCCTCTTGGGAGGAAGTTCAGTTGGGGGTGCAAATACCACCTGAAACTCTTCAATAATAGTTTCTAGTTCAGGTGCTACTGAGCATTTTTCAAACTCAGGATTCCCTTTCAAATAACACAGATACCCCATGCCATCACACTGTTTCCTCTTCACCATTTTCTTTAATTGCTTACCTGAGATCATGGTTATCTTGATCTCTTCATCTCCTGTCCCTTGCAAGGTGATGGTTTTCCCATTTTTCTGAAATTGCACTGTGTGCAATTTGAAATCAAATGTAACAGGTCCCAACTGACTTAGCAAGTCCACTCCAATGACCATGTCACACCCTCCCAATCTTAAGATCCTAACTGGTGCAGTAAACTTGCAGCTTTCCATTGTCCATTCAAAGCCAGAACATTTTGAATTACATTCAATTCTGCTACCATCAGCTATAGTCACCATCAATGAGTGTGTATACTCCACCACACACCCCAACCTCTTTGCAGTGTTAGGATCTAAGAAACTATGTGTGCTTCCAGAATCCAAGAGAACTGTGATCTCTTGATTTCCCACTTTACCTACCACCTTGATAGTATCTAGATGTTGATGTCCAGCCAAGGCATGTAGAGAAACCAAAGGTTCTACACCCATTTTTACTTCATCCTCCTCAAATTCCAGCTCATCAGGTTCCTCAAGTTCTTCCTCCTCTTTTGCCATTATCACAAAAACTTTCTTGCATTTATGCCCAATATGGAATGTCTCATCACAATTGAAACATAAATTTTGTTTCCTCCTAACATCCATCTCAGCTTGTGTCAACCTCTTTGCAAAAGCTGGTTTGCTCTTCTCATTCTCCTGTGGTTTTTGTGAATTATTCCAAGATGGTTTAAAACCTGGTTTAAACACTTTCTCCCTGCTACTGACAACCTGTTCTTGCCTTATAGCCATCTGAACAGCTTGATTAAAATGAGTAGGTTGAAAAGCTTGAACTGCATGACTTATCTCCTCTTTCAACCCACCAATGAAGCTCTTAACAAAATACCCTTCAGTTAAGAAAGGATGTTCAGCACTCACATATGACTTGATCTCCCCAAACTCTTTGATATATTTCCTCACAGTTGAAGTTTGCACAAGTCTATGAAACTTCCCCACCACATTCTCATCCTCTGGATTAGTGAACCTCTGTATCACTAACATCTCAAATTCACCCCAAGTCAAATCATCCTTCCCATCCACATAGTCCATAAACCAGTTGTCAGCTTCATCTTCCATGTTTAGTGCAGCCAACAAGATCTTCTCCTGATCTGAGAGAGGATTAAACAGGAAGTATTTGTGGCATTTTCTGATCCATGCCCTAGGCTTATCACCTTTAAACTTAGGGAAATCAACCCTAGGTTTTCTAGCAGTGCTATGACTATCTTGAGGTTTAGTAGCCGTAGTAATAATATGAGGATATTGATGATTGTTCATCTCATTTTCTTCATCAAAATGATGCATCTTAGGGAAATTAGTGTCATACCTTCCCCCATGCCTTGCTGCCATGTTTGGTATAGCCTTAACTCTGGATCTGCTATTTGAATGAACATCCAAGCCTTTTGAAGCACCAAACTCACCATGCTCTGGAATTCTAGTATGAATAGGTGGTGTTGGTAATATTCCATCTGCTTTTCGAGGCCGAATATCATCATCACCATTCAACACCGTCTTAGAACACTCCTCTCCTTCACTCACCACCTGAGCTTTCTCCTTACTCGAGCTCAACTGCTTAAGCAATTCCATGAGCTGAATTTTAAGCAGCTCTGACTCCTTTGCTTGTTGATCAAACCGCTTGAGCAACTCATTTCTACCTTCAGTCTGTTCACTCCGCAGCTCCGTGAACTGATCGCTAAGTGAATTCACTTGAGTTTCAACCGTGCCGACTTGATTTTCCAACGAACTAATCCGATCCGTGTTGTTCACCATTCTTATAACAGTTGCGCAGACTACGAGCGAGATCAAGCTAGCTCTGAGGCCACTGAAACGATTGGAGCAATCGATTAGGAAAAACACGCGAGAATCGTAGAATTGGGGAAGGAATTAGATAGAATTGAGGGAGAAGAAAACCGTTATTTCATTGAAACATTTCTGAAAATACATGATTGGGCGGTTCATGGGTGAATCACGGGTTTATATACCCGACCCATGCCTGAAAGTAAAGTCGCGAATGCGACTTTGGATTACAAAACGCGAGTTACAATCTCAAATGCAATTACAACTTGAATTACAATTCAAAGGGGATGAATACACCCCGAACCCTAATCTATTACAATCCCTATTATTCTTCAAAACGGCGTCGCTTATCTCATCTTCTCCAACTCTCCTCTACCTCGTAACACTGCCGTCCCCGGCCTACGCCGCTGCCTCCCTCTCCACCACCCCCATCATTTAATTTTTCTGCAAGTTTTTTCCCCATCCCCTCCCCCGTCCGACTTCTCGCCTCCCCCGTCCGGCTACACCCCTCCCCCGTCCGGCCGCCCCCTTTGCACACTATGCCGCGGACGCCCGTTGCGGCCCCATTTTCCCCCTTTTTTTCGTCCCGACCGCCCCCCTCCCCCACCACCCCCATCCACGAACCCACCGCCGCTGCCCCAGCACCCGCCTCCGCGGCCTCCGCCCACGCACGGGTAAGTTTTTTCTCTTTTTTTCTTAATTTTCTTCTGCAAGTTTTTTTTTTTTTTTTTAAATTCGACCCTGTGTTGTCAACGTGTTGGTTGTCGACTGTATACACTTCCGTCGACAAGATATGGTCGATATTACAGTGTCGATCGATCAACATTTGGTCGACCATATATCCTCCCGTCGACGGAAGGATATATGTTCGGCCCTGGTTTGACGAAATTAAAAAAAATTGTTAGTTTTTCTAAGGTTTGATAACGGTGTTTGTTAATGAGTTTGATAATGGTGTTTTATGGATGAATATGGTTGATTTGTTGAAATTTTTTAATTTTTTTGATTTCTTGCTATGAAAAAATAGTGGCCGGAGGTTTGGTTTAGGAATTAGTTGAAATCTATATATATAAAAGGAGGAAGGGTCTCTCCTGCTTTCGACATGTGTCATTTTATATATGCTAAAGTTTCGCCATGTGTCATTCCATGTGTCATTCCATGTGTCATCACACTTCCACGTTTTGCCATGTGCCGTTACACATGTCACGAGTTATTGTTGTAATTAAGCCAACTCATATTTACTCTAGAAAATAGTTAATAGAAATGAAAAGTCACTTTTTAAAAAAAAAAAAAAAGAAAGAAAACAAAATGAAAGGTCACTTTGTGAGAGGGTTGTTAATTTCATTTCTATTAACGTTACTGAAACTTAAAAATAAACGTAACATAAACTTATTAGCTAATTAATCCACCGTTAACCTGGATCTGATATGATTGCTTGAAATATTATAAATATGATTAGAAGATGATGACAAATTAAGGAGGACATGTGAAATGTTTGTTAATATGTTATATATCCTTTTTACTTGCGAGTTCTATGCAACATTATCATTTGGGAATGGTGACAACTCGACAAGGTTGAAGGACAGGAAACAAGTTCAGTTCGATTCTGAAGATCGCTAGGCTTTACAGCTAAAAAAAAAAAAGAAAAGAGAGTTGACGAGGATAGCAAATCTACTTAATTATACGTACTCATCTCTTGATGACTGGGATATTGTTTCTTCTGGTTTTTTATTTTATATTGTAAACTATTAATTGTGGTGTTGTCAAGGTTAAATAGACTGTGAACATACATATGTGGTTTTATATATGCTATTTGTGTTTGTGATTTAGTTGTTAAATAAGCTCTATATTTTAGATCACCTATCTATCTTTGATGTACTTTTTTGTTTATCCTTGATCATATAGCTTGATAATGACAAAAGAAAGATATTATTGCTTACTTAATGTCATGATATTTGACTGTGTAGATAGTTTTGCAAATTGAAATAAGACTTTGTTGGAAAGTCCTCGACTGAAAAATAGGTGTTGCCTTTTATTACTAAGAAATCACAAAAATAACAATTTATACAACTAATGTCAAGAGTACTCTAATAGTTTTAAAGTAGATGTGATTTGAAAGGAAGGTAGCATCAGGCATGGATGAAAACGAAAGTGGTGGGCGGCTCAACAATGATAAGGAGTCGAGGGGGTGCAACTGCCCTTTCAATCTTGATTCTTGAAAGGGTTATAAGTTGCATATATTTTTTATATTTTGTGTATACATAAGAGTTTACACTTTTTATTTTGATGTGAAGTGTAATGGGCTTTCTGAAGAATGACGGAGGGTGCGCGGTGTCGTTGTTTGCTTCTAAAAGAGGGTTCATAATTTCCGTAAAACCTTCTATTGGTTTTATATATTGTTTACTTGATGAGGTTTGAGTTGTGGGTATTGACATACCAAAAGATATGTAATTTACATATTGAAATTCTTTAGAAATATTATATGGATTTCAAAATACAAAAGATATACCATAAACATGCCAAATGAGAAAAATGAAAAAAAAAAAACTACATAAATTTCATTGAAAAATTGAGAGGATTCACGAAATAAAAATGTTAGAGATCTAGATTCTAATAACTTTATTTTACATATACATTAGTAGAAATAGATAAGTAAACTTACTCCATGCATTTTGATGAGCTACAAAAAAAAGTCTTTAATGGTGAAATATGTTTTTTTTTGTCAATAAAATAGAAATCTTATTCCATTTTTTGGGTATGAGAAATTCCCAAAATAAGTCTTACAAAGAAAGTTGCAGAAATATAGATCATGAATGTAATTGTGGATCAATGTTTGTTGCATTAAACTTTTTTTTTTTTCAACTGAACATTCAACCCTTACATGCAAATACTGTATCTATAATCCACCAACTCAAATGTCTTCAAACGTATTTTACCAAATATCTGTACAAGAATTGTATTATTGTGATTAAAAAAAAGGAAAAAAAAATGTGAAGACTATCAATGAGAATCAATATCAATATTTGATTAGATATTTATAATATTTAGTATTTATATGTTTCTTATTCCTCAAATATATTTCATATTATAAATATATATTTCAATTTTATATTGTTATTAGAGAGTTGAATTGATTAATAAAAAAATGAGAGTTTATTAATACTTCATCTCTTTCACTATTCGTGAATCAACGTATTTGAGTTCTTGTCACTTTTTCGGGTATTGGTAGAATCAGTGGAAATATTCCTTGAGTGTTCTTTGTACTGTATTTAGTTTTTACCTACATGCATCACTATCTCATTATAAATTGGCATTATTATAATCTAAAATATTAAAAAGAAAGTCATACACCCCAGTCTTGAAACAATTATATATGTCTATTAATATATTGTTATTTTACTTAAAAGAGAATTATTAAGGTGGTGTTTGGTTAGAGATTGTAGTATATTTGATTGGGGTTGAAATTGAAAAAAGTGTATTGAGGTCATATCAATAGTGATTATGTTTAAATTGTGTTTAGATAAAAATTGAGAAGTAGAGGTGGATGTATCTTTATGTCAAATTAAATTAAAAGGCGATGTTGTAATATTTTATTAGTGGGTAGAAAAATAATAGAAAAAAGAATGAGTGTGTAAAAAAAAGGGGGGTATTTCACGTCCTTTCACATAGAGTTTTTTTAAAAAAGAACAAAGTTCAAATTAATTTTAAAGTAAGGTCAAAATACAATTTAAATATACCATCTTACCCTTAATATTTAAAATTGTGTTTTAATATAATATTAAGTCAACTAATTTTAAATTTTGAATTCAAATCTCTCACCACATTGAAAAGCAGCTAAGCCTTCCCAAAATTAATTAAAATCGTTGATTACTTACATTTCAAATTTAAAAACTTTTCTCAAAGCTCTGAAATTCAAACTTAGAGGGTGTATTCAATTGAGATTTTGTTGGATTTTTTTGGACTTTAAAAATTCAGTGGATTTAGAAAATCCATAGCCTCCATGGAGAGTTTGATTGACTTTTTTTATTGATTTATATGAATTTTTATAGATTTGACAGTATTGTGAAATGTATTTTTTTATTGATTTACATAGATTTTCATAAACTCCGGCACTGAAATTATTGATGCAAATGTATATCAAACACACTTGTATATTAAAAAAAATTATCTAAATTATTTAAAAAAATATATCAAAAATATATTAATTCAAAAAAATATATATATATATATTATTCATCATTATTATTCTCATCTTCATTTTCTATCATTGAGTCATTTCGTTCTTTGTTGTAGTTGGCTTTGAGAAAGCAATTCCAAATTTTCCTCTTCCATGTCGAGATGTGGTGAATCTTGATCTTCTTCACATCCGACAGAAAATTCATAATATATTATAAAGATATATACAAATCTTGTTAATATTATATTCCAAATAATCTTTATACAATAATTAATACTATAAATTAGGTGGAGATCGAGAATATATAAATTAGTATATCAAATGGGCTGATACTATAAATTTTTAACGTGAGAACATAATTTTGAAATAATGGTGGACTGGTGGTGAAGCTCTCACTCTCCGCAATTTCTCCAATGATGAAAAATGCGGTAGGTTAGTAGTAGAACTTTTTTTAGAAGAAAGGTTTTTTTTTTCGTCTTTTTAAAGTTTTCTTAGAGAATTCGTTGAAATCTCTGCTTATTAGAAGAGATTTTGGAGAGTGAAATTTATTTATATTTTTTTAGGAGAATCCATGAAAATTCATAGAGTATTGAAATCCACAAACTATTGAATACCTAAAGATATTTTTAAGACTTTTTAAAATCCGTATTGAATACCTCAAGATTTTGAAAGACTTTTAAAAATCCGGATTGAATACCCCAAATTTTAAAAATCCAACAAAATCTCAATTGAATACACTCCCTTCATTATCTGCATACCCATTGTCACTTGTATTCATTAATAATGAATAACATTTTTCTCTCTTGACCATTGTTGGAAAATTAAAAATATGATGCAATACATGCAGAACAATGCAATCTAAAACTGCATAATAAAATGAATAGTGTAGAAAAAAAAGGTACATAGAATGTTGTTATGCAAAAATACATATACATATGCAAAATAAGATCTGCATTATCCCTTAACCATAACTTCTCTGATGAAATCTGAAAAAACTCAATTAATCAAACTAAATCAGAATCTGATGCTAAACAACAATTACTTATGCATCAATTAATCAAACTAAATCAGAATTTGATGCTAAACAACAATTACTTATGCATCCAACTGAATAAGACATTGATAAACAGGGAAAACCTTTAATTTGCCCATCAAAACAAATACATATATTATATTCAAAATCTAACTTATCTGATGATAATATAGACAAACGTTGACTAACTTATTTGATGAAATCTGGTAAAACTCAATTAATCTACCCAAATTCGAATCTAACGCTAAACAACAATTAGTTATGCATCCAATTGAGTACGACATTGATAAATTATGGCAAGACAGTATGGGCCACATACCACTGATTACATACCACTGATTTTATTTGCGACGTCTATAAATTGAGAATCTTGATTCCCACCTGCATATTCTGAGAATTATCTGGAAATTGAAATGAGCAAAAGGATAAAATTAAGAAATAATTAAAAATCAATTTGCATCTGTGTGTATCACCAACATGGAATTATACGAAATTGTTGTGGTAAACCGCGTGATGAATAAACAGTGCTGATAGATCGATATTCAATGTCAATCGATTTTGCAGTAAATAATTTGTTATAGAAAGAATTTATTAGGAATTAAAAACAACCTCATAATATTCAATTGAATCTTGAATAAGAAAGTCAGAAAAAAATGAATAATTGAAACGATTTTGATGATTGATTTGAAAATGGAAATGTTTTTTAGAATCATATGCATATTGTAAATGAAAGGGCGAGAAATAAAGTAGGATATGAATTTTAAATTAAATATTTAAATATTAAATTAATCTTGATATTTAAAGATAAGGGCGAGAATCTGCTACTTATAGAGCTGTTAAAATGGGTCGGCGGGACGGGGCGGGCCAAAATCGCAAAAGCCCACCATTTGGCGGTGCAGGGGCGGGCCGACCCATTTGCTAGGCGGTCTGTCAAAACCTCAACCCAACCCACAAAGGGGCGGGCCGCGGGTTTCGGCGGGCCAACACGAACACGAGTTTTTTTAAAAAAATGAAATTATTTATTATCTTCATTTTCAAAATTTAAAGTCTCTTAATATTTATCTCTTACTGCACGCTCATTATTAAATCTATTATTATAATCTAAAATTTAACAATGAAACTATAATTAGAAGGTCGACATTTGACGTTGTAACTAAAACAAGCGGCGCGAGCAACGCAAATTCGTAATGCAAAGCAGAGACTTGTTGTGTTTGACTATTTTTTTGCTTCTAAATTTTGGTTGTTAATTGCTTTGAGTTGTTGAATAAGTCTCAAAGACGTGACAAACTTTTGTTATTTTTCTATAATATTAAACTAATTATAACAATAGAATAATAATAATATTACTAATTTTTAATTTAAAATAAAAAAGGCGGGTTGACGGGCTGGACCGCCCCCAACCCGCTCAAACCTCGCGGTCCAAACGGGGCTGTCTCTGTTGGCCCGCTTCCTAACGGGCTGAGAAAAGGTGAGCCCAACACGTATTTTTTTATGGCGGAGCGGACTGGCCCAACGGACTCAGCCCATTTTGACAGCTCTAGCTACTTATCATAAAATATGAAAATAAAATCAAACTAACTTGCACAAACGATTAAAAATCAATCTGCATCCGTGAATTAACAATACAATTGAATCAGCACAATCCATTAACTATACTAAATTAGCTATACACAATGACAATCGATTTTGTAGTAGGATTTTATTATAGAAAGTAAGAATCAATAATTAAAGATTACTCTATAATACTGAATATGGATCACGAATAGGGAAAGTCAGAAAATTTATTTTAAACGCATCTTGATTAGTAAATTAAAACGGAAAAAATGTTGATTGGGAGGATTGTTGTTGAAGACGGGGCGAAAAAAAAAATAAGGAATGTGAAGAATTCATTAATTAAATTTGAAAATTTTAAATTAGCCCTCTAAATTTAAATTTAAAGTTGAAAAATTTAAATTAGCCCTCTAAATTTAAAGTTAAGGGCATAATGGGTTATTTACATTCAATTTTGACCTTAAATGATTAGAATTTTGATTCTTAATTGGATAAGTGTCTATATGAATGAACCTTTTTGTAAAAAATCTAAAAATAAATAGGAGAGAAAATGAAATTAAAAAAATTTGTGATGTGATTTTATAAAAGTAAGTGTGTAGATATATTATTGATTGATTAATATTTGAATTGAGAAAAATTGAATTGAGAAAAACTCATCCAAAACCGAATTGATCAATCTCAGATAAAACCATGTCTAAAACTAACCACAACAATAAAAGAGAGCCACTAAAACTAATCACAATAATTGTACAATTTGTGGCGCGTTTTTGGTTATTTTATTTTTATTTAAATATGTTTTTTTTAACCAAACTAATTTGGAACAAACCTTGTATTCATGAAAAACACATTTTACAATATTTTTTAAAAACTACAAAAAAAAAAAAATTATAACAGACCCGTGCATCGCACGGGCAAATAACTAGTAAATGATAATAGGGGTTCGTTTAGTAGGGAGAGTTCATCTAGTATGCTATATTTCAATGAAGGGTATTTTTGGTTTTTTACTCTATTATTTTATTAATAAATTGAAATGGGGAGTACATCTCTCCGAAATGGAGGTGCATATAGTCAAACCCTTACTTATTAGCGCTACCCAGTAATCAGTACCGAAGCCACTGGTCACCCCTTCCGGTAGTCAGAGAATAGAGAAAGAGAGATTTCCGTTTCGCCGCCGCTCACGCCTTGCGGTCTGCCCTTCACGCAGTGCGCCGCGTCTCCGCCTCACGCAGCTGACAGGTCGACGGCCTTTACTCCTCCGGTACCGGCTGTTCCTCCCAAGGTCATTCTGATAAAGCATTTCTATAATTTGTTGTGTCTGTCTTCATTTTATTGAAATGCATTTATTTACCTTTTTATTGTTAATTTTATTTACCTTACTTGCTACTGATGCTGCTGCTTGTAAAGCCTACATATCTCTGTTGTGTCTATCTTTCTGATTCCAGTGGAGATTATAGAATTTTAGGAGGATAATTAATATTCTGGCTATGATTTCTTAGCAATTAATATATGAGAACCTGTAACTGTAGTCGTTGCAGTTTGAGTTATTTAATTGTTAATATGTTTATGAAGTAAGATTTATAGTATTTGAATTTTTTTAACTTTGGAAGGATTTTCGATTGCTTGAGTACTTCTCCATGGCACATTTTAAGTATATCATAATTAGTAGATTATTGTCTTTGAAAGATGACTTAAAGAAGATGTATGTTTATGGTTTAATTAGATTGTTGGTAAGACTTGACCTACTTGATGCATTTCTTTACCAAATTGTTGGTTGGATGTTGGTTTTATGAACTATTATGTGAGTTGTGTATATGTTTAAAAATGCTATTGTGACTTGTGATGATGATATTTGTATTATAGGCTATCATAAACTTAAAAATGGGATGTAATAGTATCATTCAAGGTGGTATACAAGATTTAAAAAACTGGAAAATTTGAAAGGTGTGGATCAGGGCATGGGGCAGGTCCAGTTAATCAACTACCTGACCTGGCCATTGCCATCCCTAATTGAGGGCACATTTCTCTTAATAAGAACTACAAAATCAAAGAAAGATTTGAAATTTATCTGTACATTTTTTAAATATTACTCCCTCTGTCCACAAATTCTATTCCCATAGACTTGAGCACAAGTTTTAAGAAAAAAGTAGATAAAGTAAAGGTATTGTAGGGTATTGTGGGGTCCATTGTGAATAAAGTGATTGATTGTGAGTAAAGTTGAATAACAATTTGAGTAATTAAGTGATGGTTGGTGGGTGAAGGTAAAGTGATGATTTCCATAAAAGGTATAGGAATAGATTTGGTGGACGGACTAATAAGGCAACTAGGAAATAGATTTGGTGGACTGAGGGAGTACGTTATAAGCATAAGTGCTAATAAAAGTGGGGGGGGGGGGGGGTTTCTATGCATAAAATGCGGTTTCAAATGGCATTTTGTGAGCAAAAAAGCGTCAGGTTTAATGCAAAGCTGAAAAGCATCCAAAGATTTAATGTGGATTTATTGTGAAGGGTGAAGTGCTCCCCATGTCCAATATAGAAGTAGTGTAGTGTAGTGCTCCTTAATCTCTAGCAGGCTCACACTTATTCAATTGGTTCTCAATGCTTCCTACTTACTATATGTCTCTCTTTAGGATTCCTACGGGTATTGCAAAAAAAATTGAGAAGAAGATGAGGAAATGGTAGTGGCTCATCCTAAAGAAAGGGAGGGGGGAGATTGGTGGGCTTATATAGTTATATTGAGGAATAGAGATTTGTTGGGAAAATGGTGGTGGCGCTTCTTTAATGAGAGAGATTCCTAGTGGTCTAAGGTGATAAGTAGCAAGTACAGCCTTCATGAAAATTGACGGGATGCAGGTTTAGCTGTTCGGATGTTTCTGAGCCCTTGGAAGTTCATCTCCCGAGTCTTTCCAGATTTTACACGGTCGGTGGAGCTTGAGGTGAGGAGGGGAAACAGTGTCCGGTTTTGGGAAGACAAATAGGATGGTATCTCTCCCCCTCCCCTCCCCTTCCATTTTTATAGAACTCTGAGGAACGGGGAGGGAGATTCTGGAGGTTGGTTGGCATCTATAATGTCTTAATTCGGTAAATTTTATGGCCTTTGATAACGATCATAGGGTATGGTCTGCTGATCCTTTGGGATTTTTTTCTGTTAAATCATTTTTTATGAATTTGTGTTTTGATTCCAACCTTGTTCATGTTCCGTGGTTTAAATCTGTTTGGAAGGTTCCAGTTCCAAAGAAAATTCAGGTTTTCCTTTGGTTGATTGTTTTGGGAAAGTCAGCTACCTGTGATGTTATGCAAAAACGTTGCCCTAACTGGTCTCTTTCTCCAAGTTGGTGTGTTTGTGCAGGGGTTCCTCGGAGGATTCTTGCATGGTCCTTTCTCTAAGGAGTTGTGGTATAGAGTGTTTGCCTGATTGGGGAGATGGGAGTTTATTGGGTTTTTCCAGGTTTTGTTTTGGATTTACTTCATGCAAATTTGTCCTATTAACAAGCGAAGGAAAATGTTATGGAGGATTGCTGTGCCTGTTGTTACTTGGCCTCTATGGTTAGAGAGGAATAAAATATTTTTTTATGATAGTTGTGAAACCATAGATGATGTTTGGGATAGGATTAAGTACGAAATTGCTTTGTGGTCATTGAGTCGGGGTATTTTTAAGGGTTTTTCTCTATCGGATGTAGCTAGGAGCTGGTGTTCTGCTTTTTAGTCAGTACCTGTATCTTGTATTTTCGAAGGGATTCCTCATCCCTTTTCTTGCAATAAAAAAAGTAGTGTAGTGCTCCTTTCGTTCTCTTTCAACTTTGTGTAATCAGTTGAATAATTCACATATTGCTTTCAACTTTTGCCTTGGAGCTTCAAATTCTTTCTCCAGTGTGACCCTCTATTTCTGTAATTTCAAGAAGCTGGTTTCGAGCCACCATATTCAAGAGAAGCTTGTTTGTCTCAATAAGCTCAGATCTTTACTATGTACCATTTGTTTGTTTTGTTTTTCGTCGTCTTAGTGAACTCAAACGAAAAAAATTCGTGTAATTATGTCATGCTCACAATGTGGTGGGACTTTCACGTGTTCTTGAAAATGCCTCTAAGAATGTAAAGCTTTCAACTTTTTCCTGTTTTTATGTGTCTTTTGTCATTCTTCTCCCCCATTTTAACTGTATTTATACAGATGGGTTCTTCCGCTGAGGAGACTATGCTGGAAGAAGAATGCATTGCGTTTATGAAGCTTGCTCTTGAACAGGTTGGATTACCCACTCTCATTTTAGTTTAGTGTTTGGTTTTTATGGATTCCAATGTGAGTCTTCCATTTTTTAGTTGATAGACATGCACAACTGCATTAAAGATCCAACTATCTTTAATGTTCTAATTGATCGACTATGAAAATAAATTGAAGATATTGAGATAGATATTAAATGATACTGCTCTCTAACAACTTAAGATTTTAGATGGTGCAGTCATTTGACATGGTATCTGAGCCAATTCATAGTAAAGGACATCAATCTCACTATCGCCCCTATATAAAAGTTAACATGCAAGACTTTTATGTGAAAGGCCTTCTTGAAGACATTGAATTAAATGTTAAAATGATACTCCCCATCTTTTATCATAAATCAAACTCCGTCACTGAAATTGTGGTTAGTAAACTTTCTTATCACTAACGGGGTGAGGGATAACTATTGTTAAATGGTAACTGACTGGGCCCTAGGTTCTCACAGTATGTCATAGCTATTCAATTTATATTTATGATTGTACACTTATTCTGTAAGTAAAGCACTTGTGATATATTAATATTTTGTCTTCTCTCTTCCAGGGGAAGCTTGCTTTGGACAGCCTTGAAGTACCAGTGGGGTAATCTTTCTTCAATCTTTTTCAATATATGTTTGATTTGGAAAGAAAATAGGAGAAGCATGTATTCCAATTTGCTGAGTTCATGAACCAAACAAAGGTTGATATAAAAAACTGCTAAATCTAATTCTTCGAAGTGCATGCAGCTCAAGTTTTAATCCTAATATTATGCACCTGGCCGGCATGCATGGAAATCGATTGTTGAGAATAGCAGTATAAATCTGAACATTTTTATGGAAGTCATTTGTTTATGTTGGTCTCCTCAACTTTTATTTTTATGTTTGGCAGCTGTGTAATTGTCAAGGATCAGAAGGTCATTTCCACGGGGAGAAATCGAACAACAGAGACTAGAAATGTCTGCTACTTTGTCTACTTGTCCCTCATTCTTCAATTGTTCACATGCTGCTTTTCTATTACTACCATAAATGAAAGAAGAGTCTTGGTTAAGAGAATGTTAATTTGTGTACTTTTTAACAACTTAGACCTGTAACATCTGTTATTTACTTTCCATTCATTAGAAATGCTAATTAAGCTAGTATTTTTCAGGATTCCAATATTCTCAATAAGTGAACCCATTTCAGATAAAGCTTAGCTGGTATCCCTTTTGGTTTCTGGAATACATAGCTACTTTTGGATGCAAATTCTGATGGAATTACGTGTATGAGCTTTAACAAATTGTTTCTTTTTTTGGTTAATAATTTAAACTACCTTTTTGTTTATTAACTGAAAATATTACAGAGAATCTATGTGATCCAGAACCTTCTACTTATTCATTAATCATTAGGAGACATTGGGACCTTTTGACAAACATCTAGTGCTTGTTTGCTATATGGGCTTAGAGGTGGGTTTGGTATATAAACCCACTAAAACTCATGTTTGCTACAATTTTTTCATAACCCTTCTACCCGGGTTTAAAATAGGATCCAGGTTTTGTAAACCTCATTTTGTGGGTTAAGAGAACCCACCTCCCCCATGAGTTGTGTAAACCTACCTCCCAACCCTCTAAGCAAACAGACACCTAATGTGTTGCAAGTCGCTTTTTCTGTACCACTTGTTTGAAGGACTATTACTGATTTCAGAGGTTCATAATTTGGGGTCTGAAATTAGCAATTGTTTGTTATGCATGCTTGTGGTTTACCCATTTCAGTTCTATTTTGAGAATCTACTAGAAGCACATTTCCAATATCCCGTTTTAGTGTCACATTTTATTTTCAGTTTCTTATTCTTTCCATCATTCACTCCTCTATTATCTAAAATTGGTTTCTTGTCTGTAGGCTACTCGTCATGCTGAGATGGAAGCGATTGACGTGCTGCTTGAGCAGTGGCAGAAAATGGGGCTTTCAAGGGAAAAAACCGCATTAAAATTTTCAGAGTGCATACTTTATGTTACATGTGAGCCTTGCATCATGTGTGCAGCAGCCTTATCAATTATTGGTATTGTTATTCTGTCTAATTTGTCCAATGTTTTCATGTTTTAATCGATATGTGAACTTTAAGTTACTATTTCCTGGTTCTGTATCAGGAATAAAAGAAGTGTATTATGGCTGTGCAAATGATAAGTTCGGAGGTTGTGGATCAATATTATCCTTGCATAAAAATAGCTCTGGCAAGCTTCTGAGGTTTTATTATGAGCTAATACAACCTTTTTTATATTTCTTGAAAACTTATGATACGATAAAAGGTACTCGACACTTTTCCTTTCTTATGTTGCTTTTATGTATTTCTTACAGCGGTGGAATTTCACAAAAGAATGAATTCAAGTGCACTGGAGGATTGATGGCGACAGAAGCCATCAATCTTCTGAGAAGCTTCTATGAGCAAGGGAATCCAAATGGTAAACTGTAGCTTGTGATTACAAATTAATATTTGTTGCAGTTGTCGACAAATCTTTAAATGGGAGACATTGCAATGTGGAAATTGGAATCAACAATTCAATATGCATGTCAAGGCCAATTTAATGCTCCATCCTAAACCATTTCAGGGGCATGTGGTTCTAAAGAAACTAAACCTGTGTTAGGACTAAAAATGTGTAGAACTTTACTTTTTGACTATTGGAAGAATTAATTTTGAGAATTTTAGTAAGTATTTTTTAAGGATCTGAACATTTGTTGTGGAATGTAGAATGAAGTTTTATTATTGTGGATTCCTAAGTCTAAAGATTTAAAGATTTTTTGTGTGGGTGATATTGCTAGAGGTTGGAACTTGTTCCTTTAGGACATCTTGTCCCCTTTTTATATCAAAAGAACTTTCAGTTTCTTATCAAAAAAATAATTCTCTGTCTTCTTCAATATAATATATTCTTTCAGTCTTTTTGATTAGATATCGCCTTTTATTTTATTCAGCACCAAAGCCTCACAGACCCCTGATGCAACTGGTGTAAAGGCATTTCCTTGTGATGTTTGTTATACTGCCATGTGAAAAGGTACAGTTTGGTGAAATCTTCTCATTATATGCATCAATCTGTAATCTATTTGTTTGTCCTTATAACCATATTAGTTTTTCAGGAAAAAGACCATTTCATATTATTTTAGCTGCATGCTGGGGGATTTTCAACTTATCATGTCTATCTCAATATGAATATGGTTCTTGATATTTGTATGTATATGAAGGAAATAACAATATCTATCTCAAGAAATTGACAAGTTCTCACTTTCAGTCCTTTTATTTTGATTGTGAATCTTACATAGTAAACTACAATAACTTGGTTTCCAAATCCGATTTTTTTTATTGAGTAGCTTTTACACCTTTGATTGGTGTATCTGTGTGCTGATGTTGTTCAGTTTGCATTCTCTGCACACAAGTCTGAATTTTGGTGTCTTCTTATGTTTAAATGGTTCGTTGTTCAGGTTCTGTGATGGACAACGTTTGGTTCAACCCTGAGGATCGAACTCGAAGCACGGTCATGCCCTTATCCTGGCCTGCCAATTTAGCATTGAAAACATGAAGAATTTAGTTTAGGAGTGAATTCCAACACTGAATTGCTCATGAGAGGCCTTGTTTGATATTTTGTGTTTGTAGATCAAATTTTCACTGTCGCTATGATTCAGATTTTGTTACATGTGAGACAATGCAGCATAAGTGAGATCCATGTAAACCAAGCATATTATTATTGTGCAAGGCCCAGTCTCTTGAATGAGTTGATGATTATGTGATTGTAAATTCCATTGTCAAAAAGATATAAATCTTTATGAAATGACAAATTAAATTTTAACTTTTAATCCGAATGACGATATATATTCTCATTTTATGTACTGGGTAACAAATTACACAAACGTTATACGTACCATAGCATAACTCAGATATGATGATATGTATAGATTCACAGGCTAAAGATGATGGATTGTTGCAATAAATTTAACTGCCTATTTTAAAGAACTTGCATCAATTTATGTATTATTATTATTTAAAAAGAAATCTGCAGACACAATTAGATATATATTTATGAAATAAATATTGTCCTCGACCAATAGCTCAGGACATATTAAAAGCTCTATAAATATCATACACATCTCCTAGCTTTTTATTTTGTTGAATTTGGAATAAAAGAAATCACAAAATTTGTTTTCCACCAGAGCATATATACACGTTCAAAATCTTTGTTTCTGTTTAACGAAGCATAAATATATTGCATAGTTTATAACTATCCAACTCTCCCCTCTCTCTCTCTTCCCCCTCTCTCTTACGCAGAAACCCCAAAGGCCTGCGAAAAGCTTTATTGATACAACTGTTGGCTGTTGCACTGGCAAACTATAGGTATAAAGGAATTCAATTCTTGTGTTTGTTTCCTGAATTTGTCGTTCTTTTCTTGAGATTCTGATGAAAATATTTTTGAATTATTTTTTACTTTTACTCCAGTTTGTTCAATAGTTTATAATGGCTTAAAATACATAGTGGAGAACATGCCTGTACATTTATGTATACCCGGGTAAATGTTTATCTGTTTAGTTGATTTAATGGTGCAAAATTGAAATTCGTTTGGAACATAGCAATGCTGTATATGAAACCGTGGAATGATGAAAAAGAAAGTGCCTGAAATAGAGAAAAATGATTATTTATGGGTTTTCACTTTGATAAAGGGAGTGGTAAAAACATAATACTTTGGTGAGAGATTCTTGAGATCTGATGGAGACAGAAAACCCTTGAATGAAGAAAAAGAAGGTGCCTGGGATAGAAAAAGACTTGTTATCAATGGGTTATCAATTTGATAAAGAAAGTGGTAAAAACATTAATTAATGGGCAGAGATTATTGAAAATCAGATGGGTAATATAGTATGCGTAGATAGAGTTGGAGAACATTTATATTTGAGATTTAAAGGGAAAATCTGGAGAAAAAAGGGTTAGAACATGATTATATTGGGAGAGATGTCGAAACCAAAAACCATAACGAAAAAATCTGACATAGGCAAGGAGTTTTGTCCATCTATAAAGATGGACTTGTGATGGGTTTTACATAAAATATTGAAGCTTATATATTGAGGACCATTATACACCAATACTTGTATAATGGTATGAGAAATTTAACCCCAGGGGTTGGTCTGGTGGTGTAGGCTTAGAACTTAGGGATATGTTCCTCTCTAGGTCTCAGGTTCGAAACCTCCAAGGTGCAAACAATTCCTGATGGACCAGTTCATACAGAGCTTTGCTCTGGCTTCAATTGGGGCCCTCATTAGTGGACGGTGGGATTGGTCCTCCGGATTAGCCAGTCTTGGGCCGGATACCAAGACTTTGAAAAAAATGGTATGAGGACGTTGTCTTTTGGCAGCCATACCTTACCTAGATTGTATTTGGAAACGTGATTGAGAAAGAAGATTTTCTCTTTGTATGGCATTGTTGATTCGTCAATTGCAATTCTTGCTAAATTTCGATCCAGATCGAACAAATATATGTCAGGCAGAATTTTCTAGTTTTTAGTTTTAAACCTGTCTGGTATCTCTGCCACCTGCTTGTTGAAATGTAACAGTAAACTAGTAAAGCCAAATAAAGTAATAACGGTAGATCACTTGGAATCGGATCTATGAGAACGGCAGCATAGTTGGCCCTATATGACAATCATTGAAAAGTGTGTTTTCAGGTGTTTTAAATTCTTTACTTGAATCAGACATTCAGATAGGAGTAGGAACAGGTAATTTCAAATTTCTAACTCTTTACCTATATTTTCCTACAGTGATTTTATATGCTTACTTTTAAATGGTTCTAAGAATTGATTCTAGTATAAATTGAGATGTTGGATAAATTTCCCGCATATATACACTGATATATACACTGTAACTGTTGGGGCTCATGTGAATGAAGACTTGTTAATGTCCTCTTCTTTTTCGACGTAATGCCAGGTACCAAAATTTGGACTAGATATTCAATTTGTCTTGAACACCATTTGGATGGCAGTGGTGAAACCTAGAGGTCATGAAAATTGATGATGATCTGTGCTTTGTAAACTATAAAGGAAAATATTCTCAGCTATCAATTTCCAGTACAATGTCTCAGAACTCCACACCCACTTTTGTATACCGACGTGGGAAACAACGTAAAAACTTTTTTGATGCTTGGACACTGCAGCTGTGTGGTGATATTAAAAACAGCAATGCTTGCCCCTCTCCCATTTGTTCTGAAATCCCTCAGCAAGAGCACGTGATTTCTGTTTCTGATTGTGCAACAGAAGAAGTAAGATCTCCTATTATGCATCCAGAACGCAATGAAGTGGCTATAGCATCTTTTAATCAAGGGACAGTTGATGTGAACCGAACTTTGAATGCTTGCAATGCTAGTGATGGTTGTTCATCTTCAAAGTCGAATCTGGAACTTCGTACAGCTGCCTTGGAAAATGATGCAAACAATGCCGATGAGTGCTCCTCTTCTGGTGCATTGGTTTCTGAGAAGGCGCCACAAGGAATTTCACAGGGAGACATAGCCATTTCAATTCTCAGAAGTCAAGGACAGTTTGACGAAGTTGTTACCAGACTGGATGGAGCTTCTGCAGAAAGAAATGGTGTTATTAGGGACACCTACTGCTTAACACCATGCAAAGTCTGTGAGGATATGGAGAGTACATTGAATATGCTAATATGTGATAATTGTGAAGATGCCTTTCACATCTCTTGCTACAACCCTCGTATAACAAAATTACCGGTTAATGAGTGGCTTTGTAGTTCTTGCTCGAAAAAGAAACAAAAAATATTGAAGGATAAATCTAGCAGCAATGTGGTAAGCATCCGTACTGAAACCGGCAGAAACCGATATTCAGCGTCAGAAATGGATTTAGGGTCCTTGGAGTTCATGTTCAGAAACACTGAGCCATATATGTCCGATGTGAAAATAGGCAATGAATTTCAAGCTGATATTCCTGATTGCTGTGGCCCAGTTGACGAGTACGTTGCCTCGTTTTCTTGTACTTTTTCTCCCTTATTTGTTTTTTCTCTTTTGTTTTTTGCTTCGATTGAACTGTATAAGGACTTCTAAATCACTTCGCTTCTTATTGAAGTGGAAGTATGGGATGGTTAATTAAGTTAGTCATGCTTAATATTAGAATAACTCTATGAACTTGTACATATATCGTTATACTTGTAAGCAAATTTTAGTGTCATTCAACTATTGTGTTGCACCATTTAATACATGTTCTTATTATACGGTTCCAGATAATGTTTAGTTTTTTGTATGAAAGGTTGATAGGCATTTCTTATCCAAAGCCTACTACCATGCTTTCAAACTTCTCTTGTCTCCAATGTTACCTTTTAGTTAAAGGACTCCGCATATATATATATGCATCATATATGTTGATCACGGAATGCGTTTTTCATTTGAAGTTGAACAACCTCTGACCAACATTGTTGTCCAGTCATGCATGTCACATAACATATTGGTACTGGAGTTATTTTTTTACCCTTTTGTGCAATTGGTTCCATGA
The DNA here is from genome assembly GCA_963675135.1 of Galeopsis tetrahit. NCBI lineage: Eukaryota > Viridiplantae > Streptophyta > Magnoliopsida > Lamiales > Lamiaceae > Galeopsis > Galeopsis tetrahit. The sequence continues at coordinate 61,244,594 of OY776122.1, read as the reverse complement.
GTTGTAATTTGATCTTAATCTTTTTTTGTAAATTATGTCTGCCTAAATAACCATTGATGTGCTCACAATTGCTACAGGGAATGCGATCTTAGCGGTGACACAATTCCTTCTGATAACAATAACATGCAGGTAAAACTTTTGATGATTTAGTTGTTCATGTATAAGTTAACATTACGTTTATTAGCATACCAAAAGGAAGTGTCTTATGATTCGTCCAGGATCTGGATTCTATCAAACCTTTTAAGCACAGTTCTATTGGCAACTGGCTTCAATGCCAAGAGGTCATTGATGGTGGTGGAGAAGGTGTTGATGAAACTATATGTGGAAAATGGCGCAGGTAAATTTTCATTTTTATATTGAGCATAAAGTTTGGAATTTGGGCGTTGACATGATATTGATTATTACATTAGGATTTTATTTAATGAGGAAGCTTTAATGAGAAAGTGAAAACACAATGTTGTACTGCTAAAGTATTCCTGTAGCCATTTAAAATCAAACAATTGTTGCATATGTGTCAAAAATTATTGCTCTGCCTCAGATTACCGTAGAGTAGTCAAGACATTTCCCAGGTTTATGAGAGCTAAGGAAGTATGTGATATCATAACATCCTCTCATATTTCATTCATGAGAGTGCAAGAAGGGAACCTGCTCTGGTTTTAAGCCAATTATACTATAGAATTATACAGCTCCAATGTTGCACTATTTTACAACCTTCTTACGTTTCTTGTATATTCAATTAAAATAACACTTTGCTTTTCTTATGTTTTTCCTTACTGTCCTTAGAGTTTTGAAATGACATGGCAACTTAATGCACTGAAGTGGAAAATATGTGTATGTTATAACTATAAAATCGAGTGTAATCCAGTCAAAGTTGGAATTGATTGCTTTTCTTCTGTGTTCGTAGGTGACTAGGTGTATTATAAATTATTTTATAAGAGGACAAAATTGACAATTAAAACAACTTATATAAATCTTATGTAAGGCAGGAGAAAGGATGGAATTCTAGTGAAGTAGGTTTATCTGTTGCTTCTTGTATTGAAGTAAAAAGTTACAAACACTTATATATCAAAACTCCAATCTCTTACTACTTACTAGATCCAACACATGAAGACCCATGAAATTCCGATGACCCGACACCCAAAGTGCCCCTCTGAATTTAATCCTTCCCCAAACATCCCCTTAGGACTCGAGTGAATTCTCAAATCTTTTTATTCCTTTCTAGCCAAATAGACAATAAATCAGCTGGGACAATAATTTTCCACAATATGTGGCCTCACTTATTAATGAGGCTGCTTGAATTGTGCTGTACTAAATCTGAAGCAGAGTTTTTAGATTATATCTTGCTGTTCAAAGGATGTAAATCTGAGTAGAGTGTGCAACAAGTCTCTTTCTGAAGGATTCTGAACCTCTGTGTTTATGATAAGGAAGGCATATCACATGTTTATGATAAGAAATAGCATGTGTTTATGTGCTCTATATAAATAGACTTCTATAGGATGGGACGACAGAAAGGAATTAATCTAGATCTTAATTCTTGGGACAGGTTTATATATCCTGTTGACGAAGAAGCTTTATTCAATAAAAATCTACTTCATGTTTCTTTTCTCTAACAGTTTACTTAGACTACAAAATAGCACCCTTTTTTTTATGTGATAACTGGATAACAGTGCAGACCATAAGGACTATTTGAAATTCCTGTTCTTTCAGTAGGCTCAAAGTCTACTCTTCGTTATCCTCATACATCAATTCTAGGTTGAAAATCATTGTAAGGAGTCTGTTGTAGTTGTGGAAAGTCGCTAAATACAGCTGTTTATTATTTTCTATTCATATTGAATTCTGAACTTAAGATTTCGCAGGGCCCCCCTTTTTGAAGTTCAAACTGATAACTGGGAATGCTTCCGTTGTGTCCTTTGGGATCCACTTCATGCTGATTGTGCTGTACCCCAGGTATTCAACTAATCTTGGTTATTTGATTCTATAATTCAAATTTTGGTTTTGTCTATAGTGTGTGTGAAGTTAATCTCCAAAAGAGTAAGGAAGTGTTGGCAACAGATTGATAAAGCGATTTTCATCTTGTAGCTTTAAAAAGTTGTCTGGGATCCCCCTCCCCCCCACCATTGAAAAAGAAAACCTCATTTCGTATTTTCACTTTGAGTTGAATTCTCCCAAAGACACGAGTTGAGAAATTTTCTGGTCAAAGCATTTTCCTTCTCACCTTCCCCATTTCAATCTTGTCAAAGCATCCGATGTACCATTGAAGTTGCAAAAGTGATGATGTTCAATTCAAACATATTTGCTTACATTTGGGTTCACAAGTGTGAATTCTTTATTCTTATACGCACCCATTGCTTGATAGATCTATGTTATGTGATTCAATTTACTTTTCTTTTAGAAGTCATTATACAAGATGGTTGCGTATAGTTAAATGTAATCACCTCTTGCTGATTCAGGAGCTAGACACAAAAGAAGTCATGAAGCAATTAAAGTACATAGAGATGGTACGTTTTCTTATTTATGGTTTTGCTTGATATTGCTATTATTTATAAGTCCATTACCTTTCCTCATTTTGCTGACCTTAATAATGCTATATAGTTTTTTGGATCATAATTTAGACCTTCTGATACAGTAAAACTATTCTCCCAATTACTACCACTTCTGATGTGGGTGCCACTGCTATATTTTGCACCTTATCCCGTGGAGTCAAGATTCCAGCTGCTACTGATATACTCTTCACTTTTCTTTTATATATAATTTTAATAAATCTGAAACTCATAGTTAACACTATTTCGATATGTCATAGGATGATTGTTTTGTGTAATCCAGGGTAGAAGTGAGTATAGTTGATTAATATCTCTTTGGTATTTGTGATTTCCTTCTCTAAATCATCCATTTTTTGATAGACATCTTTCCAAACTCTCCTGTGACGGCAATTGAATAATTAAAAGATCTATATCCATAATTTTTTGTGGTGGATTCCCTTCTCCTCATTTCGGTGTGTTGCTCATATGTGTTTCTCACCCCCCCCCCCCCTCTCTCTCTCTACATATATATATTGATATAATGATTGTTTCGTGCAGTTGAGACCCCGGCTTGCTGCAAGAAAGCGGAAATTGGATAGTGCAAAGAGTAATGGTTCACAAGACATGTCGGGGAAAGACAAGCATGGAGATACAACGAAGAAAAGCGCCAAACTTGTAAGATCTTCACTTGCATAAGCTGATAGTTGTAGTTTTCAGAAACATATACTGAAATGCAAAATTATGCATCAAAAGGTTTGAGCTGCTAGATTGTGAAGAAGCTATCATAGCATTTTTTTCTTTTTATAGGTCTATCATAGCGTCTCTTATTGTACGTTCTGTTTGCTTATTCCTAGCAAGGTCTTTCTTGTCAAATTGTTGACAGTTTTGAGTTGTGAATATAAAAGGCCGTTTGAGAATTTAGAATGGAGTATTCAATGAATTTCATTTCTTTTTTCTTTTCCTTCTTGGGGTGGGGAATTTTGGTTTGGCAAAAGTGCAAGATATTAAGAAATCATGGCTTTCATAGGAAACTATGGAGCTGGCTTTTAATAGAAAATAGGCATTGAACTAATGGTGAAATATATGATAGGGATATTTTGATTCAAATATGATTATCGGGAATGAATATATTGCGTTTAGGTTCAAAACTATTTACTTTCATTTTGAGAATTCCGTTGAAAAATAAAGCATAAAGGTTCAATAAAAAAGATGGTACAACTCTTATGTACATCGTAATTCTCATACATTAAAGCAAATAAGATTATAAGAAACAAGATTCTACGTATTGTATGGGAGAAATTTTTCCAGGGGACCTGGTCTTGTAACCATGATAATATCTTTAATCTACACTCTGGCAAATGGTGGAGTTGCGTGAAATGGTTCCTGTGAGGAGATTTGATAGGTACCATGAACTTTGGCCAACACTCGTTTTGTGGTTTACATTGAACGTACCTCAAGTGGTCTTCGAAGTTTGCACATGCATTATTTACATTGTCACAGGAGGCAAATCTTTGAACAAGTTCCACCAAACTGTGTCTGTCCTAATTGCAATACTAGCTTGGTGTAGAAGATCCAAAAATGTGGTTTTTAATAGAGCTGGCAGATCGTGCAGCCTGACCCGGCCCAAGAGTATAATAGGGCCGGGAAAGGTAGAATTTCCATTGGGGGGCAGAGTTTTGGTGGTTCTTCCCAGCCCCATGTGTTTTAGTAATCACCATCTGGCCTGCTGGAAAATCAGGTAAATGGGCTCGATATTTTATGGGCTATGCTCAATTTGCCACCAGCTCTAGTTTTTTACTTTGGGAACTTTTCTTGCAGGTATTATATTATTGCTTGGACAGCTTTAGTTGCAGATATGGAATTCCACATGGAAATAAGGGGAGGCACAGCATTCGTCTTTGCTGGTCACATCGTCGTGTTGGAAATTCAAGCAACAGATGTTACTTTTCCTGTTAAAATTACTTCTCATGATCTAAAGTTTGATCATTCTTGTGTGTAGTAGATATGTGCTATCCTTGTGTTTGATATGAAGTAGGGAATTACACTTGGTCAGTCATGTGATGTACTTGGAATTCTTCACTTTACCATCTCTACTAGTTGTTTCCTATAAAATCTTATTATTCCTTTCTAACCAAATAGACCATAAAATTGTTGCCCAGATTATGTTGTAATATGTCACAGGTAGGAGATGGTTAAGGTCTTCTTGCACAGAATACATCACTTTATACACAAAATAATATTTGATGATGTCTGTAGTATGTTTCAGCTTCTTGCATCACCAGATCCTATGGTTTTTGTTATTCAAATTTTATTATTTTCATTCTCTTTTATAAAATAATATTATTTTATCTTCACACTCTAATTTTTACTTATTTACTTAAATTGTCATTTATTGTAGTCATAAATAATCACTTTATTTATACATAAATTAATTAATATTTATTAAAACTTGTGTTAGGAGAAATGAGTATATTAAATTTAGGAGGGTGTATTCAATTGAGATTCTATTGGATTTTTTGTACTTTAAATTTTTTTTAAATTAATATTATATATATTATATAAAATATTTTACCAATAAATATATATATATATATAATTTATTTTACCAATAATATATATATAAAAAGTATTTTACCAATAAAAATATATATATATATAAAGTTTATATATTAATTAGAGACGGGGCGGATACCGCGGGTCGGGCATAAGACCCAAACCCAACTCATACTCAATACAGAGCGAATCTGACTTGACCCAAAGCTCGCGGGTGGGGTGGGTACCCACATGTCGGGTCAATATAGTCATTCCTACTTCTTCCGTTGAAATCTCTTGTTTTAGAAGAGATTTTGGATAGTGCAATTTAATCCACAAACTGTTGAATACCTAAAGATTATTAAAGACTTTTTAAAATCCGTATTGAATAACTCAAAATTTTTAAAGACTTCTTAAAATCCGAATTGAACACACCCAAACTTTTAAAGTCCAAAAAAATCCTACATAATCCACAACCAATACACCCCCTATGAAATAACTTGTAAAGTGACGATGTCATACTACAGTGATAATTTCAGCTTCCTGTATCGTGAAGCTTGTTTGAAGAAATCAAAATTGCTTGGCATCTCCTGGTGGGTCTATTTACATACACTTGCAAAGTGATGATCCAAAATATTGTTCCCAGTGATCGAAAAAATTCAAAAGAATCCCAATCCAGTATATAAATATCGAAAATTTGCCCCATATGATCTTCCTCACTTAAATCGAACAGCTCTGTTCGTTTTCTTACCAATTACTGTAATTACCTATGATCTTAGAAAACGTTGACTAGAGTAACACACAGTAGAACTATCAGCTGTTGATGAACTTTAAATTTGGTACATTATATGAAACTACTTGACTATATTAGTTCAAAAAATAAAATCCTTGATGCACCAGGATAGCTTAAGAGACACGTTTTATATGAAAAGACCTCCATCAATAGTTACATGAAAAGACCTCCATCAATAGTTAATACCTGTAAGATCAACATAAGTTCAAGAGAGTTAAAGTCAAGAATTATACTCCCTCTATCTATGAAAAGTGTGCTCACGTTTTTTGGGCACATGTTTTAAGAAAAAATAGATAAAGTAAGGGTGTTGTGGGGTTGTTGTGAGGTAAAGATAAAGTAATTGTTTTCATAAAAAGAAATGGACACACTTTTGGTGGACAGACAAGTAAGAAAAGTGAGCACACTTATTGTAGACGGAGGGAGTACTATATAACATATCACATATGTATGTATAGCTTCGTGTAAATAAGCATAGGCTTGGTGAAACTAATGCAATATCTAAGATTAAATTTGTTGTAAACCTGCCCAGTGATGTAACCCGCAGCAGGGTTAAGGGCCAAAAATTCCACCAGACCCGCGACTTCTTCTGGTTGACCATACCGCCCTGAATTCAATACAGCAATGCCATTTACAATAAGATATTTCGCAACACCTAAATGCTTAAACTTGCATTTGAATTGAAGTACTTGGAGGATGAAGTTGAATCCATAATTAAAAAAATAAAAAAAATCAAGGTGATCATGTAGAACTTATTTTATAGTGATTTTGGGAGGATTTGATATTAGCTCTAATTTTGATGAATTTACCTAAATGCAACAAAATGTTATTATGAGCTAAGAGAATCTGGATACCAGATTTTAAAAAATGGAAATAGTTGAGAACACCAAGGTTCAGAGAACCCGATGAGCCTTCTCTTTAGTTGCAAAAGATAGAAGCTGAGACATGGACAAAATTGATGGTCAAACAAGAAATAGCTTACCCAATGGGATAGCCTCCTTTAACTTTTTTTCAAACTCTTCGGCCATTTGTTTAGTCATATCAGATGCAATAAATCCAGGAGCGACAGCATTTACCTGCCAATGGAAACATTCAGTAAATTTAAATTCCAGGAGCTAGTTCAAGCTGAATTTTACATTATATGTACCAACTAATAGTATAGCCAATTCCTGCAAACTCACTGTGATATTTCTGCCAGCATACTCCTTGGCAACGGCCTTCGTGAATCCAATTACACCTGCTTTTGCAGCACTATAATTGGCTTGCCCGACATTGCCAACAAGACCAACAACAGACGAGATATTAATTATCCTTCCCTGCAAAGTGAAAAGCCAATTTTGTATTTAGTCTGACGACAAAAACAATGAAATTTGTTGACTTTAAAAAACGATTGCCAGAATCAATTTTTAGATTACACTGTCCAACTTCCTAACTTCTAATTAGTAAAATTTAATGCAAAAGATTAAAAAAACAAATCAATGTTTTTGCAGGTGTACAAATTTCTTGCAGTCCAGACAAGGAAGGGGAAAAGGGAAGAAAGGAAACGTCACACATAAAATACGTGTGTAGATGAAACATTAAGAATAAAGTTACTAAAGGCAAGTTCTTGATCCATGGCCAAGATGGCAAACTAAGTGAAGCATAATTAAGGACATAAGAAGTATAGATACCTTTCTCTTCTTCATCATTATTTTGGTAGCTGCCTGCAGAAAGTAGAGTTAATTTAGAGGATTCAGGTATCCAATATCTGCGTATGGGAGATTTAATAAACAGACCTGAGTACATAAGAAAACTCCGGTAAGGTTTAGATCAATGACCTCCTGCCACTGAGATTTTTTCATTCTCATCAATAAAGTATCCCTCGTTATACCTGGAACCATAGCAAATGCTTTTAAGAGAAAATCAAATAAAACACAGATTTGGAAGAAAACAAATTCAACTTTTAGACCACCTGCATTATTGATCAAAACATCTACTGTTCCCCATGCATCCATTGCCTGAAGATTTGTCAATAACACATAACTGAGACAATGCTCTCTACTGCATCAAATAAGAACAACAGAACTAGGAAATTCTCTCACAGTTTTAATCATTGACGCCACATCTTCTTCTTTTGAAACATCTCCACCAAAAGTAAGAGCTTGGCCACCAGATGCCTCTATCTGGAAAAAATAACAACCACAATAACTTCCAATTCTACATTACACCAAGAAAAATGAGTTCACTAAATCTAGTAAAGGTTAATCTTACTGTCATCTAATAAAAGCTCCATTTTCTATTGATTAACCAGAACAAGTAAGGAATATGAACTATCAAGCATTTGTTGGACCAATCAAAACTTGAACTGTGAATACAATCTATAAGCGGGTGAATGGCCACAGCTAAATATATAATACACAGATATCAGCCACATAAATATCTATATATCACAATCTCTAAAAGTTCAAATGCAGATTCTGATTTATAAATGCCTCAATTATTGCAGGAAAATATACTGATAGATAAAAGGCATTATTCACCTCTTTGCAAACTTCTTCTGCCTCCTTCGATGACCTCGCATAATTAACCAGAACCTGCAGAAGTTAACTTATAATCAATTTACACGATGTCACAAGTAAAGTGAAGCCTCGACATACAACTGTCATCCTTCCAAATACTTAGAATTAGAAAAGTATTCCATGTCAACTGGCCCAAATCTACTTGAGATCAACAAATCCTCAATTATATTTCATCTCTATTCACTCATTAGTCATTACAGAGTACCACGAAAGCTAAAAACTATTCCAACAACCACTTGCTGGACAAGTGAATTCAGAAAGAAATGTTATGTTGTGTAATAAAATCCGAAATCCACTACATCCATGATCATCATCGCTGAGATTAATCTATTGTAAAAAATTGATCAACATATGCTGAAAATTAATTGTCTGTCGGGTAAAGAAAGCAACCTTGCAACCAGACTTCCCCAGAGCCAGAGCAATTGCCTTGCCAATGCCTCTGGATGCTCCAGTAATAACTACAACAGGAGCTTCCACTTTCTGCGCTGTTTCTTTTTCAACTTGTTCAATGCTTGCAACCTGAGCTCTTATGCCTATACATAAACTCCAATTCAAAAAAAAAAAAAAAAACAGTAGAATGCAATATCACTTTAATCTCACTGTCTTCAAGTAAATTACATCAGTTTCAGCTCCTACAACAGAAATTGACCCCAAATATAGCGCAAACTTTCACATACCTGAGGACGAGAAGGATCTGGTGGAACGGCATTGCAAATTGAGCTCCGGAAGCTTCACCGGCGACAACATTGAGACGTTCCGAAAATTGGCGATTTTGTTGTGAGAAACACCGGCGGACTTGAAGGCGAGAGCCGGCGATCCAGGGCCAAAGGTAGCAGCCATGTTGAGAGAGATTGGAGAAAATCGGAAGAGGGGAAGAAGACGAGTGAATCTGATAGTCGCCACTGAAGGAAATAAATGTTGAGCAGTGATAAGGCGAAGCAGAAAAGAGAGCTTAAATTTTCTACAGTTGAGTTTAGGCGGATTTTCATAAATGGTAAATTTTCTACAGTTGAGTTTAGGCGGATTTTCATAAATGGAGTAATACATCTTCTTTTAGAGCATAGGGTAGGTAAGGATTTTTTAGTTTTAATTTTATACCGTATCAGTAGGTAAGGATTTTTTAGTTTTAATTTTATACCGTATCAGTTGAAAGGGTTGGTCTCTGGTGCATAGTGTGCACATGCACACTATGAGTCAACAAGTATAATATACATAGGCGAATTTTTATAAACAAAGTAACTGTTAGTCTGGCGGTTACGATCTTTGGAAAGGGGTATAAGGTTTTGGGTTCAAACCCAAATATCTACCCACTTTTCAGTAAAAAATATCTACCACTTTTCAATACTTTTCAATAATAAAAATTACACTTTTCAGTTAAAATATCTACCACTTTTCAATAATAAAAATTACACTTTTCAGTTAAAATATCTACCACTTTTCAATACTTTTCAATAATAAAAATTACACTTTTCAGTTAAAATATCTACCCACTTTTCAATAATAAAAATTACACTTTTCAGTTAAAATATCTACCCACTTTTCAATAATAAAAATTACACTTTTCAGTTAAAATATCTACCCACTTTTCAATAATAAAAATTACACTTTTCAGTTAAAATATCTACCCACTTTTCAATAATAAAAATTACACTTTTCAGTTAAAATATCTACCCACTTTTCAATAATAAAAATTACACTTTTCAGTTAAAATATCTACCACTTTTCAATAATAAAAATTACACTTTTCAGTTAAAATATCTACCCACTTTTCAATAATAAAAATTACACTTTTCAGTTAAAATATCTACCCACTTTTCAATAATAAAAATTACACTTTTCAGTTAAAATATCTACCACTTTTCAATAACAAATATCTACCACTTTTCAATAATAAAAATTACACTTTTCAAATAGAGTAGAGAGAGAGAGAGAGTCGTCATAAAAATTACACTTTTCAGTAACAAATATCTACCACTTTTTAATAATAAAAATTACACTTTTCAGTAACAAATATCTACCACTTTTCAATAATAAAAATTACACTTTTCAGTTAAAATATCTACCACTTTTCAGTAACAAATATCTACCACTTTTCAATAATAAAAATTACACTTTTCATTTAAAATATCTACCACTTTTCAATAATAAAAATTACACTTTTCAGTTAAAATATCTACCACTTTTCAATAATAAAAATTACACTTTTCAGTTAAAATATCTACCACTTTTCAATAATAAAAATTACACTTTTCAGTTAAAATATCTACCACTTTTCAATAATAAAAATTACACTTTTCAGTTAAAATATCTACCACTTTTCAATAATAAAAATTACACTTTTCAAATAGAGTAGAGAGAGAAAAAAAATTAGAGAGAGAGAGAGAGAGTCGTCTTCATCGGCAAAGTAAGCTCCACAAAAAAACAACGACGACGTGAAGATGATGCAGAACAATGGTTCAAATTACTCCCAATTGATATAAATCTTTTTTTCCTATTGATTTCTCAAAGTCGTAGACGGATCAGGGTTTTTTTTTTTTTTTTTTTTAATTTGATTCTCATCGTGACATGAATGGGAAATTGTACCCTGCATATATAAATTGGAGAGAAGAAGCAATTATACCAGAATTTAATTGATGAATTTCTGCTTATTTCTGTTTGTTGGGTTAATTGCAAGGTGAATCAAATACCCAGATACCCTCCAATAAGCGTTATTAGGTTTCAGCAACCGCCCACGAGTGAAAATTGAAATTTCACTGCGGCGGCCAGTAGCCGCAGGGTCGCGGCGGCGGCGGCATTTTGAAGAATTTAGGAGAAAATATGCTGCGAAATGATGTAGAGAAGAAGTTGAACATAGAAGAGGAGGAGGAAGATGATGATGGGGATGGGAGGGGCCGTGAAGAATATAATAAAAAGTAAATGGGCCGGATCGAGTCATATGGGGGGTATGGGTAAAAACCGTGTGCACAAAAATTGGATCTGTGCACACTGTGCATTTGAGATTTTCGCCAGTTGAAAAGTTTCTTACTTCTCCATAAAAAAAATTATACCTTTTAAATGCATTCTTAAAAAAAAAAAAAAAAAAATAGAATGCAAATAAAAAGGAGTTTGGAATTGGGATCACGTTAAAGTTAAAGCTTTTTTGCAGATGAGTTACATTCTTCAAATTGTTCTTCTTTTTATTTTTTCATGTCTGGTTCACTCTCCCTCTATTCCTCCTCTCTCCTACACATTATCTTCCTCCAACCTGTTTACTTTTAATTTGGAATAGAGGTAGGAAACCACGTGGGACTTCTACCTCATTGTGGACACTCTTACAACATAAAAACTGGAGTAAGACTTTTGTGATTACAAAATCATAAAAATTAAGATGAATTTTTAATTATAGTGATATAAATAGAAGTAAAGTGTAATAATATAAATTTAGATCGTAAAATGGGACGGGCGGTGAAGACTCGAAAAGAATAATAATGTACTATATTGAGATGTGCCTTTAAAATTTATTAAGTTATTACTCTCTCGATCCCGTCATAAGCTTCACACTTATCATTTTGGAGGTTAAGTTTCTCAATTTTTTAAATGACAAAATGTGTATATTTTCAGTTTTTCTACCTTTTCTTCTAATCTTCCTAACTCTCTATATATCTCAAACACATGAAAAAATAAAGAATGAAGCATGTAAAGTAGGTTGTTTATTATTCCCGTGAAGATTTATTATTCCACCACGTGTATACGGTATAATCTAGATTTTTATGTGAAACGCTTAAATTGCCTCCATTAATTACTTGTTGAAATCAAGCAAATTTGTTTTTCCTTCAAGAATGCATGCTAATTTACTTACAGATAGATTGTTATTCATATTTTGTGGTATGATCACGCACAAAGTTTTTGACTATTATAAATGACAACTTATTTTAAAATTTAAACAATGAAAACGGTCTTCATGAACGAGGGTTTAGGCCAATAATTAAGACATTTTAGGAAAACTGGACCTCCCATTGAAATTTTCCTCTTTATTATTATTATTTTTTTTTTAGATTTTTAAAATTTATTCACTTATACGTTTTGTTTGAGTGTGTGCGATTTTCTCTTCTCTTTTCGTTTGTTCAGATATCATCTATCAAGTATTTTCCCTCATGTAGATCTGCAAAATAAATCAGAAGGCTGGTAGATCTTGTTAGATCCTTCCGCTGCTTTGTCGGTACCGCCTACCTCCGTCGTCTTATCGGATCTACTTTGTTCTATCCGTCACCGCTGCTCCGATCATTTCAGTTTTTCCCTTCTTTTATGTAGTTGTTATTTGTTTCTCGGTAGGGATCAACGTAGAAATTATCTCTAATGGAGCTACGGTGGTATTTCTTCGTTGATCTTATTTACTGTTTTCTAGGTAGTATTTGTGCTTATCTAGTTTCGTTTTTAGTTGCGATTTGTTATGTCCAGTTACGTCTTGTGTGTCTTTTTCCCTGTTATGGGGCTCTGTTGTGGTTGTGGGTCTCCTTTTTTGTGGTTGGGCTCCTTAAGATAGACATGAAACACCTTAGTGTGGGGTCACTACTAGAAAATTGGCATTTCTTGACATTTAAAATTGTATTTATAAATCACTTTTCAATACACTTTATTTATCATGACATTTCTTTAAAGTGTCATCTAAGTTAATGTAATAATAGATATCAATGTATTAATACATTCTTAAATGTCATGATTATGTAGTTTAGCCTACACTTAATTAATCATATAAATTGTTAATATTAATTATTAGTGCAATATTAAATGTCAGGACAAGTTATTATTAAAATTATTTTTAATTATCATTAATTTTCTATTTTAATTAATACTACATTATTAAATGTCAAGATACATTCATTTTAAAACCCACTTATTAATCCAAGAAAAAAAAACTAATTTATTATTATTTTGTAATATTAATTAATAATACGCAATTTGGTGTTATGATAGTTTCATTTATATATATTAATTGCAATTAGATTAATAACAATAATAAGAATTTATAATAATATTAAAACAATAAATAGTAAATTAAAAAATATTCTTCCGCATGAAATAATATTGAAAATCACAAATAAATTAATTACACATTTTACTAGACACGAATACTTGATAATATTTCGTGAAATTACATCAAATAAATTCTACAAAATTGTCAATATAATCTTTGCATAAGTCATTTTTAGAAGAAAAAAAAAACTAAATTCTAAATTGAGGCTCTTTAATCCTCAAATAGGTATAACTAATCAATCGATCTCCATCCTTGAAAAAATCCAGATATTCTCCCCTTACCTACAAAAACACAAAAATTTTCATAAGTTCAAGATATTGTAAAAACATGATGTAAGGACATAAAATTAATTGTAAATTGGAACAAAGAGATTTTAGAATACTAATTACCTTTACAACCTCTAACATAACATTTTTTTCTTTCCTTGTCATTGCACATTGCACGCCAATCTTTCACATCTCGCCATCTATTGGCTGACCAAATTCATTAAATCCAACTTCAACTTCACTGTCCCCAAATACTTTGATTGGCTGACCAAATTCATTAAATCCAACTTCACTGTCCCCAAATACTTTGATATAAGTGGGATGTCGTTGAACTTTTTTTTCATAAATTTAACAGCAATTCCATTACCTATTTAAAAAAAATATATATATTATTTTAAATAAATAAAGTCTTATACTATATAATAGGTTTACAATGTTACCTTGCTCGTGTTCATAGCTTTCATTCATTTGCTCGTGTTCGTAGCTTTCATTCATGATCTCGAATCTTGATTCCTCCCTAAGGACTTGTTTACCTGTACATTCATTATAAATTCTTTTATGAGTTTGACCCTTATACTCTTGAGTTCCCGATGTCTGCAAATTACAGAATATTAACAAACAAAAATTAATGTGACACAATTCCAAGGAAAAATGTTTTCTTACTAATGATATTATATTTAAGAAAGAAATATAGATAATCAATTCATATTTGTATCCCAATAATTTAACATGTGAAACTGAGCATGAGGATGAACTCTTGTTCATGTTGCAAAATTGGCTCATCTGGAAGACTAAAAATATTTCTGTTGTACTTTTTTTCCTAGCCCTGTAAAACAGATTATTATCTTCTGTACAAACAAAACAAACATTATCCATACACTCTAAACCATACAGACATTTTTTAAGCGGTGGTGTTTAATAGCTATCATCCATTCAAGTATTTAACTATAAAAAGGAGAAAGAAAATCAACGGTCAGCCTTAGCAATAAATTGAGATTGATATGAAAACACTGTTATTGAGTGTCAAATCTTAAAAATTTGAAATACTCACTCAATCATTTTCTAGTTCAATAAATATCTTCTTATCTAATTAAAAAAAATATATCTATAGACACGAGGAGTACTTATGCATCACAGTATATAAAACCAAGTGAGGAAACAAAAATAAAAAATATCAAATATGAGTTCTATATATCCAGTAGAAAAATTAACATTAATATGTAATTTTCGAACTACAAATACAAATTGTTTAATAAAATAAACACTCAAAAGGAGATAAATCAAGTCAAGAACTCCAACCTTGGAGTATTCAAATAACAAAAAAATGTGAAATACGTACCTCATCAGCTATTTGTGATTCTACAATGAGTAAATCCAAATCTTGCTCCTAAAATAAAAAAAATAAATAATCAATTAACTCAAAGACATCAATTAGGCCTAGAATTCATTTTGAAGACTCAAGCACGAGCAAAATTACCTTCAACTGGTAAAAAATAGGTTTTGATAGACAGTTTAAAAAAAGAGGTTTTGATTTGTTCATTACCTTGTAAACGGCGATTGTTCGTGGAAGAAGGTCTAGACCACGATCCAATTTTCTTTTTCATCGTTGGCGGGTTATCTCCCGCAATTTTTTCTTCGAAATAATATCTATTAAATAATTTAATAAATAATTAAGCCTTTAAAAATAGATAATTAATAATTAAGGATAACCGAGATAATATTAAAGGAGATAGGCTTTTTAAATTTTTTTATTATATTAGATATTAACTAAATTAATAATCAATTAAGCTTTTGAAATAGATAAAACTTTTAAAATTTTATCCTAATGAGTAATGAATTATATATATTAACAAAGATAATAATATTTAAGAAATGATAAATTAGGAATATTATATAAAATAGTCTTTTTCCGTCCCAAAATGAAATTCTTGTATTCATTTTTTTTGTTTGTCCAATAATATAATTTCATTTTACGATTGAATCGCCTAAAATCGAACAAAACAGATTAAACTAGTGAAAACCGACTATAACGATTAGACCGCCAGTCCAACCGATTCAATCGATTACACCGTGAGCAAGTGTTATGAACCGGTTCAAAATCGGATCGGGGCCTAAATCTACACAGATGTAGGGGTGAAAACGAGCCGAGTCGAGTAGTGCTGAGCTCGAAACTCGACTCGATTGTTATACTCGAAGCTTGAAACTCGACTCGACACGGTCGATCCTAAAATTTTGAAGATCGAGCTCGATTCGATAAGAAACTCGATAAACTCGAGCTCGGCTCGACTCGATTACCTATATAATTTTTAAAATTAATTTTACAACATATTTTTTTCTAAAATAAACTCGATCTCAGCTCGATTACTCGTATATAAATATAAATTATATATTAATGTCAAAATAGTAAATATTTTTCAAGCTTGATTAGGCTCGCGAGCCTTTCGAGCCGAGTATTTATGAGCTCGAACTCGGTAGCTACTCGAGTAGCTTGAAACTCGACTCGAGTCGACTTCGATCTTTTTTCGAGTCGAGCACGAGTATCTCGCGAGTAGGCTCGACTCACTTACACCCCTACCCAGATGGGTGGACCGGAGACCGAACCGGTTAATTTTGGTCCAGTTCGGGTTTGGACCGTTTCAGATTGGATTTTTTTCTTCCTTTTGGGTATTACTTAGTATATTACTCTATTTGTAGGTAGAGATGACTATCGGGTTGGCCCTAACCCGATAGGGCCAACCCTGCAGGGCTACGGGCTTGGTCATTAACCGGTTCATACTTAACAGTTCTACAATTGTTTGGGACCTAACCCTAACCCTAGGCCTGGTCACTAACGGGCTATAATAATTTTTTTATTTTAAAATTAAAGGTCTCAATTGACACGTCCAACAAGCAAATAAAATAGAAAAATATATAATTAGTTAGTAATCGGTAAATGAAAAAACAAAAGTATGATTTAAACACAATTCTAGAACTCATTGGTCTTTAATATGACCAAATAAATATCATAATCTAATAAAAAAATAGTAATAATCACGTAATGAGCTACTTAATGTTTATAGTTATGGTTACGGGTCAAATGACCCAAAATTTGTTAGTCACATTTTTGTAGAACATCTAGATATTTCTTCATATTTACTTTTAGAATAAATTCTTTTTCAATGTTCTAAAGAAATAGGTAGTTGATCACAATTGTGCAAGAATATATATATATTAGCCATAGTTACTTGAAATCTTAATTTATTCCATAGGAATTAATACAAGTCCAAATGAAAATGTTGTACACTGAAATAATTGGAGATAAATAAAAAAGTACCTAAGAAAATAAGAAATTTCAATGAAATAAAAATGCCATTAAAAGAAAATAAAATTCAATGAAAATTTAGTCAGATTCATCCAAATTAAATTAAACAATCTTTTAGAATTAAGGATAGTTTTATATATTTTATAGGAGTTTGTCTCAATGTTTATAAGTCTTGAACAAATTTGTAATGACATATAAAAAAATCAATTAGTTTAAATGATCAATATTTTATTAAAAACACAATTAAACTCCTTGCTAACTACCAGATTTGATACCACAAATCCATTTTGAAATTAGCAGAGTGTCAAAAACAACCCTATATCAATTAAACTTTAAAAATAGTCCAATAATTCGAAGAGATCTAGCCCAATACAACATTTCTTGCCGAAGAACTATATAATAAGACCAAGAGAAATAGTCAAGTTCATCTAAAATGACTTGAGTATAACTAATTTCACGATTTCTTAAAATTTGAATACACTCTGAAGTCTGAAGCAAATACAAAAATCTACTATTCAATTATAAAATTTGAATACACTCTTGAAATTATCCATCAAAAGAAATTAACTATAAATTATCCACTGAAAGAAACAAGTATAAAATATAAAATTTCCTTGACAAACAGAACAAGAAAAGAAACAGATATATATGAACAGAGTAAGAAAAGAAACATATATAAATATATATGATTGAATCCTGATTGAGTTTTTTATCCCAATTTGCCCTCTTTAATGCTTTTAAAACAATTGATTCAATTTATGGCACCTTCATAGATTTTAGATGAATTTGGATAGATTTAAGAAGAATTAAAAAAAAAAAAACAGACGACGTGTTATTTTTTTTTGCAGAGAACATAGTATTTAAACCGTATATAATTAAAAAGATTCTTATTAAATAGTATTATTAAATTATTATTTTAATATTATTAATTTTATGTTTGACAGATCATTTTTTCCTTTTTCTTTTATATATTAAATTTGTTTAAATCTTATTTTTGTTTAAAATTTAATTATAATAAATAATATGACACGATTCACAATGTCATAATTATGTTTTATAGATATTTAGTTAATATTGTATTATTAGGGTGTATTATATTATGACAATTTGTTATAAGTGTATTAATAGGGTATAAAGTTATGTAGTTTTAGATTATAGAAAGTTAGTGTACTAATAAATTAAGTTTCACTACATTTTTTTATTAGTGTACTAAAATTAATGTACTAATAAGCCATTTTTCTAGTAGTGGGTTGTCTCGTTTAAAGATTGAAAGACCTGAACATCTTTTAAGTCAAAGGGAAACTCATCTTTCCTCTTCTATTTTATGAGTGGACAACGATACTTTGGTGATCTGCATTGATTTGAAAATCAAGATCTTAAGTTCGTGAATTATAATTCTATTTTATGATCTTGTAAACCCTGCATTAAAAAAAAAAAAAAATCTTTAGTTGATCCATTCTGCTTCCTGGGACTAAATTGTTATAAAAAGAAAAATGGAAGAGATCGATTTCCACCATCTTACCATCTTATTTGACGAAAATTAACGTCAACGTTGATGAATATATAGGGTTTGATAAATATTTATATACATGCACCAAAAAAAAGTTTGACGATTAACCGGTTTTGATTAAAAAAATCGAACCAAATTTTCATGTAGACGGTTGGTTTCGATTCCAAAGTTAGTCATTGACATTTGACTTGCTCCACTTTCCTCATAGCTATTCACAGTAGCATCATAGACAAGGTAGTTAAAAGTGAAAAACGCACTCAAAGTGAAAAGATTCTTTAACGATATAAGCGCAAACACAAAATAAAAACGTGCTTCACCGAAGTGATGCACACCATTTCATAAATATTTTATACATATTAAACATTGTAAAACACATACTCCCTCCGTCCCGGAGGAACTTGCACCCTTTGATCGGCACACATTTTAAGAAATGTGTAAGAAAATGTGTAATGATTGATGTTTTAAGGGTAGTTTTGTAAACTTTTATGAATAAAGTAAAGTAAAAAGTAGATTGAGTGTGGAAAAGTAATGGCATATGGGTAAATATGAGTATATTTCAAGGGTGAGGGTTATGAAGATATTTCATTTTATGGAGTGTGCAAATTGGTATGGGACATCCATATATAGGGGTGTGCACCGGTCCAAAACCGGACCGGACCGGGACCGGAATCTATCCGGTCCGGGTTTGGACCGGAATTATTATTTTTTTTTAAATTTTTTTTTTTAAAATTTATGGAAGCAAGAACAAGATTGATGAATTTGTGTATGAAAATTAAAGTGTTTGCTCTTCATTACGTCAATGTCAATTTTATTTACATTGTTATTAATGATCTTTTGACCCTAAAAATAAATTAAATATGTTTGTTAAATTATATATTTGTAAAAAATGTAATAAGATCTCAACACATTTTCACATTTTCACCAATTACTTGGTTTTGAAAAATAATTGAGAGTGCATTAGTAAAAAAATATAAAAAAATTAAAAAAAAAAATCTGGTCCAAACCGGACCGGAAGACCGGAATCCAAAATTCCCGGACCGGAATCTAACCGGTCGGTCCGGTTCCGGTCTTTTTTCCGGTCCGGTTTATTTTTGAACACTCCTATCCATATATGGAAAGTGTGCAAATTCCTGTGGGACGGAGGGAGTAGGACAAAGTGATAAACATGAAAGTTTGTCATTGGATATTTCATAATTCAAAAAAGCCAACACAATATTACGTTCCTAATTCCAACAAAAAGATGAATTAGTGAACACCACCCACCCAACTAAAGTTCCTGAATCATGCAAAAAAGTGAATTAGTGAACCCCCACATATTTAAGTTCCTAATATAAACAAAAAGGTGATTTAAGAACCACCATTTTCAATTTCCTACTTCCTAATTACAAAGGTCATCTTCCCCTTCCAAATCGGCATCAATCGAATCATTATCACTAAAGATATCATCGGGTTGTTCATTATATTCATCTGACTTATATACTTCAATATCTTCATCAACTTCAACCTCATCATTCAATGTTAAGTTGAGACCTTTTGAACTACCAACACTAGGTGATGCGGTTAAAAATATCCGTTCACGAGACTTCATCTTCTCCAAGTGCTCTCATTCAAACTCGATCAGATGGACCTGCAAAAACCACACCGGAGAGGACCCCGGTGCGGGGACTCCGACGCTCAAGTTAGTTTTGAGCAGTTTTTATATAATACGTGGAGTAAAAAATGGATAACTTAATATTAATATATATGAAAAAACTGTCATTGACCTAGAGAGTTATGCATTTATAAACTTCCATACCTGGGGTATTTTGGTAATTTTGGGTGCTTAGGGCACCTTTGAGATAATTGGGCCTTTCATGGGATTAAGTCCCCAATGACTCATTTGTTTGGGCTATACGACTTATAATAATACATTCGATTTGGGCTCAGGACCAAACTTTAGGAGATGACGAATTATTCATTATCAACTACTCCCCCCTACTCCGAGTGATTTGTTAATTATTCGGAGTAGTTTCATGTGATATATTTTTTATTCAAGGATGAGTGTCTATTTGTTCTGGGCTGGGCTCAGTTCATTCTAGATTCCATAAACTTTGTGTTTCTTATCAAAGTTTCGTTCACACTGAAACTCGTAAGCTTTGATTTCTATGGGCGTAAACATCTTTCTTACTTTAATGTTTGTTTATTTATTTCAGGCACATGCTATACTGAAGCCTATTATAATTTGTGCTCAGTTTATACTGAGACTTGTTTTATTTGATCATTCAATTAGGGTTCAGATCTAATTGATACCCATAAATTCTCTTTTTGATCCAAATTTAATTTGTATTAAAATCTGATGATTTGATTTTGATATGAGAGGACATCATTTCTCGGGCTATTGGATTAGCTTTGTATTCAGGGCTTAGTTCACGAAGCCAATGAATTTTATTCTCAATATAAGCCCCGGATTACACCGACACTTCGACGACCGGGAAAGATGTGGCCTAGAGGCGAGTCAGATCTCAATACCTCATTGTTAACAAAGAGAGATGTGGTCTAGAGGCGAGCCAGAACTTGATACCTCATCGTTGGTAAAGAGAAATGTGGTCTAGAGGCGAGTCAGAACTTGATACCTCATCGTTGGTAAAGAGAAATGTGGTCTAGAGGCGAGTCATAACTCATTACCTCATTGTTGGTTAAGAGAAACGTGGCCTAGAGGTGAGTCAGAACTCATTACCTCATTGTTGGTTAAGAGAAACGTGGCCTAGAGGTGAGTTAGAACTCGACACCTCATTGTGGGCCTAGAAGCAAGTAAAAAATTCAATACATTATCGTTAGCAAAAAGAAACATGGCCTAGAGGCGAGTCTGAACTCGATACCTCATCGTAAGCGAAGGTGGACATGGCCTATAGGCGAGTCAGAACTCGACATCTCATCGTAAGAGACGGTGGATATGGATTAGAGGCGAGTCAGAACTCGACATCTCATCGTAAGCGAAGGTGGATATGGCCTAGAGGCGAGTCAGAACTCGACATCTCATCGTAAGCAAAGATGGACATGGCCTAGAGGCGAGTCAGAACTCGACATCTCATCGTTGGCCAAGGCTTTTTTTTTTTTGTGCCTAATATATGCCGAGATTTTTTCCATGCCTGCATTAAGATTAGCTCTAGCAAAACACAATATACATTCAAATCCAACATGCACAAAGACCCGGGGAGTGTGCTGGTGTACATTTGATAATTATGTTGATCCCCAGAAGATTCAGGTTTATTCTACCATGTTCATTCATTCCTGATCTATCCCAGATGGACTCTTCTTTACATTCACATTTATCATTAATCATCATGCCTGGCCAAATATTTAATGGCAATTTTCAATTTCACGATGATGTTAACTAATTATTAACAAAGTGATTACATGCTAGTTCGCATTACACATTTTCACAAAATGGCTAAGAGATGAACTCTGATGTAAATGTTAGCACATATTCAATTTGTAGCATGATATATCAATTAGAAAGATGATATTTCATATCAAACTTAACATATGCTCTCATGCTAGATTTATATTTCTTATACAAATTGATTTCTCACACGTAATTATGACTAGCTCAACAATAGCATTTCTTTTTTAGCAATAATTCAATTCTGATTTACATAAAAGGGTAGAGATACCTTCCTCGAGTTGTCAAGCATGCATCGACTGAGACCATTTATTTGCAGTCTCTATTCCCCTGCCATTTTTGTAAAGCGAAATTCACCCCTTTTTTTTTTTTGCATTTCTCCCAAACATCGTTATTTCTTCGGACGCATGAAGCATTTTCCCTCGGACAAAACAAATAAATCAGTAGGTGTCAAGTTGCTTCCATTTGACTTTGATAATCAACGCATTAAACACATTAAGAATTCCACAATCATATTGTGGTTTTGAGCATAAATGGCGAATTAAATATCCCAATGACTGGACTAAGCATTTTAGCAAACAAAATGTAATATACATAACTTGTATCTTTCTTATCACGCACCTCTACTCAAGTTTAATTCGCAAGCAAAATTATCAATTGACTTGCATCACCAACATAAGCATTTTCACAAAATATTGACAATCAACCTTGGGCAAGGATTCAACGACAATTCTTCATAATTGCAGCCAAGTAAATAGGAGCAACAAGCAAATTGCAGCCAGATTCCAGGGAACCCCCCTCTTTCTCCTTGCCAATCTCAAAAATCATATAATGTTCTCTTTTAATTTTCAATTCCAAAAATGAACATATAGACACTGAATTCAGAAACTTTGACACACTGATAGTGCGATTATACCAACCAGAATTGAATACCAATGCATCTAAGTCATAAGATCGACTTGCATTGTTATTATTTTGTATCCTGTAAGGAACAATTAAAGCCACCATACCCTCAAACAAAAAACAATATTTCAGATGTCTCGACAGTCTCGTAAGTATTTGCATTAGACTATTAATTATATTTCTCAATAAAGCTCAATTTATACTCTTCTCTTTCATTCTGGTATTACATTTTCAGAAAACAATCAGGCTCTAATACCCCAAAAATTCGACTTATTAGCTCTCAACATAAAACCAAATAATCGAGAGATTTTACACAACTACACAATTCAAGGTTTACACCCAAACGAGGTTTGGATCCTCCAGGTATAATGTGAGTATGGAGTTTCTCAGAAAAGAAACAATAAATCTTTAGCCATAATATCCATAATTTCTCAACACGCGCATTCTAGTCTAGGGAGTGAGAGATTTTTCAGGGAAAAGTGAAGCCAAGAATTCACAATTCTCTCGAGCGTTTCATCGAGCAGATGGTGCGCGCGACACCATACACCAAGCAGGTAGGGGTATGAATATTCATAAATGAAGTCCAATATTCAAATTCAATCATCACCGTAAATTCATATTTCAGATTATTAAATAGCATATATAAATTCATAAATTTATTAAAAAAAACTTTAGTCATAGCGGCAAACAATTTTTTTTTTTTTTTTTTTTTGAAATATAGAATAGTATCTGCTGATTCCAGCAGCTTCTAATCCATGCTCCCAGAGTCCATATTAAATTTGATTAGAAAATAAAATAAACAAACCTCAATTTCACTTTCCAGTAATCATCCATAATTGCAACCAAGTAAACAGGAGAAACAAACAAGTTCCACGCTAATTTTCGACTGCAAAACAAGCTAGACCGTTCGTACCGGGAACAAGCAATTGGGCTATTTCAGCAAATTGGTAACAAATCTCTCAGGCATAACCTCAAACACCTTGAGTGCACACTTGCTCAGCCCTTAAGCACTAATCAACAATTGGATTATTTTAAAATGACAAAATGTAAGAAATCTGAAGTTATAACTTCAGCAATTTATTCTCATAAGCAAATCAAGGGCAGGATTTGAGATTAAATTTAACAACATATATTTGCAAATAACCATGTACTGAATAACTCCCTACCTCCTGTTGTTCATGGCAAGAATGATGCAAATGAAACCAAGAAGCTATATCACACTTATGCAATTCATTCAGCACATTATAATACCAAGAGAGGCATGAGTATTTATAAATTAAATCAAATATTTAGATCAATCATCACAGGAAATTCAGAATTTACCCGGTTCGCAATTTAATGCCGCACACGATACCTTATGACTATTCATTGTTGGATCGTGACAAATCCAGCCAAGTGCTTGAGCACCGAAGCCAAACTGAAGCGCTATAAGGCAACAATCAATTGGAAAATCATTGGCAAACAGAGAGGAGAAATCCCTTTCTCTTTGTCCTTTTCTTTTTTCTTGTTTGATAAGTGATAACTCCTACGAATTATCCATCTCTCTCTCCATCGACCTCAGCAACACAAAACATGTTCGATTAATTAGCAGATAGAGATAAAACTGAAAACTTACAAAAATAGAGTTCAGAGACATGAACAATTATAAAAATTGAAGAAATGTAGGGTGTGCGTGTGTTGCTGCTTTGTTTTCAGTGAATTTGTGCACAACTCGAGTTAACTCAGTGAGTTAATTGGGCGAGTGGACCGTGTGAGAGAAAGTTGTTGCAAAACTCATCCTCGAGTTGAGCATCTGAGGCACGACTTGACGACGCGCGTATTAGGGCTTTATGGAGGCGAGAAACGACAACATAAGCGCGCTGTAGTGGAAGGGCGTTTAGTATGGCGCAGCGACGCAGATCTGGGCAGCAACTGCTCTTGCGCGAGGCCTTGACGCAACGATCGGCGGCGGAAATAACACCGTACGACGCTACAGGGGCTTCTTCTTCGAATATTAAGGGCAATGGAAAAGGTAATCGAAATCAAAAGTCGTTGTTATGGCTTTGAATTTGCAGCAGCGGAAAATGGCATCTAACACTACGGTTGATGCTCCACCCTAGTTCTCAAATCTGGGATTTGGGGCATTTTAATCATCTATGCATATAGTGCATTTATTTCTTCAATTACTCAAGATTTTTGGGATCCTCACATCTTAGCTTGAATTTCCCACAGACGGCGCCAGTTGATGCGGTTAAAAATATCCGTTCACGAGACTTCATCTTCTCCAAGTGCTCTCATTCAAACTCGATCAGATGGACCTGCAAAAACCACACCGGAGAGGACCCCGGTGCGGGGACTCGGAAGTATGTATTCATTTGCATTATTATGTCATTTAATTATCCTAAAATTTTAAGTTTTGCATCCAAGAGCTGAAAATAAGATAGAATATTATAATGAGAATATCTTGCAAAAAGAACTACGGAGTATTAAAGTTGGAATAGGAGAGAACTGTTATACTTCTTACAAAATGAGGTTACAATTGATTGGATAAATAATAAGGACATTTTAAGAGGTGTCTTCATCATGGATGCCTTTTGGAGCTTGTGCATTTGTTTCGGAGAGGAGATCAGTAGTAGATACTGGATTCTGATCATTGGAGAGAATGGTGTCTTCTTCTGTATTGATATCATACCAGATTTCTTCAGCAGGCGAAAGCTCGGGATCTTCAAATTCCCTTGAGGAGATATGGAGAGCAGCTCTATGCATCACTGGAAGCCACCAAGGATGTTCTGCATCTTGTATTTCATCACCCTTGAAGGCCGGAGAGGCTTTCAGATCTTTGACAGCTAATTGAGGGGAGAACTCGCCTGCAAAGCCTTTCTCTTGTGTCTGCTTCATAGCAATTGTGAAGCCATGGCCTACAAAGTGACTGATGTGTGGAACCATGTTTTTTAAGTAAAGGCTACTGGAGTGATAGGCTTCAATCAAGCCTTCTTGTAGCTCTCTTAAGAAAAGCTGTCCGGATACTGTTCTTAGTAGACGTTGATGACATAACTTAATCCCTTCAACAAGACCTTCATCGAAGATAGTTTTGTTTTTGATTTCCAACTCCTTTAGGCGAGATTCTTGAGCAAGCCTCTGTTGTTCAGAGCTCTTAAGAATGTGGAGAGATGTAAACTGTGCATCAACTCTTTATTACATGATATATTTATCGGATGCATTGGTATTCAATTCTGGTTGGTATAATCGCACTATCAGTGTGTCAAAGTTTCTGAATTCAGTGTCTATATGTTCATTTTTGGAATTGAAAATTAAAAGAGAACATTATATGATTTTTGAGATTGGCAAGGAGAAAGAGGGGGGTTCCCTGGAATCTGGCTGCAATTTGCTTGTTGCTCCTATTTACTTGGCTGCAATTATGAAGAATTGTCGTTGAATCCTTGCCCAAGGTTGATTGTCAATATTTTGTGAAAATGCTTATGTTGGTGATGCAAGTCAATTGATAATTTTGCTTGCGAATTAAACTTGAGTAGAGGTGCGTGATAAGAAAGATACAAGTTATGTATATTACATTTTGTTTGCTAAAATGCTTAGTCCAGTCATTGGGATATTTAATTCGCCATTTATGCTCAAAACCACAATATGATTGTGGAATTCTTAATGTGTTTAATGCGTTGATTATCAAAGTCAAATGGAAGCAACTTGACACCTACTGATTTATTTGTTTTGTCCGAGGGAAAATGCTTCATGCGTCCGAAGAAATAACGATGTTTGGGAGAAATGCAAAAAAAAAAAAGGGGTGAATTTCGCTTTACAAAAATGGCAGGGGAATAGAGACTGCAAATAAATGGTCTCAGTCGATGCATGCTTGACAACTCGAGGAAGGTATCTCTACCCTTTTATGTAAATTAGAATTGAATTATTGCTAAAAAAGAAATGTTATTGTTGAGCTAGTCATAATTACGTGTGAGAAATCAATTTGTATAAGAAATATAAATCTAGCATGAGAGCATATGTTAAGTTTGATATGAAATATCATCTTTCTAATTGATATATCATGCTACAAATTGAATATGTGCTAACATTTACATCAGAGTTCATCTCTTAGCCATTTTGTGAAAATGTGTAATGCGAACTAGCATGTAATCACTTTGTTAATAATTAGTTAACATCATCGTGAAATTGAAAATTGCCATTAAATATTTGGCCTGGCATGATGATTAATGATAAATGTGAATGTAAAGAAGAGTCCATCTGGGATAGATCAGGAATGAATGAACATGGTAGAATAAACCTGAATCTTCTGGGGATCAACATAATTATCAAATGTACACCAGCACACTCCCCGGGTCTTTGTGCATGTTGGATTTGAATGTATATTCTCCGGTGTGGTTTTTGCAGGTCCATCTGATCGAGTTTGAATGAGAGCACTTAGAGAAGATGAAGTCTCGTGAACGGATATTTTTAACCGCATCACTAGGACTAGGATTTTTACGAGTTGATTTGGTTTGAGTCCTTGTTAATCTACTTGGTTCCCCAGCCCCCGCTGCCCTATTCACATCACCCCATGTCAAGCCACATACACCTTCATCATCATTAAACACTAAGTCATTCGCTGCATTTTCTTCTTCCCTTGTAGAACCATATTCTCCAATCAACCACTCATTACAACCATCAATTTCCTTCAAAACAATGGGATCCATGGCAATCTTACTATCATAGCGTTCTTTAATTACTCGATTATACTTCACAAAAACTAAATTATTTAGTTTTTACATGCTAAACTTATTTCTTCTTTTTTTGTGAATCTAAAACCATAAAAAAAATGTGAAAGTTAGAAAAAAAGAACTTATAAGTAATTTAAGTTCTATAAATGCTTTAGATAAGAAAATAAAATTTGAAATTTACCTGTTCAAAGACACTCCAATTGCGTCCACATCCTGATGCACTACACGAGAGGCTAAGAATCCTTATTGCAACTTTTTACAAATTAGGAGATGAATTACCATACAAACTCCACCATTCAGCTGGTGCCTTAGTCTTTCTTGTTTTGATTGTCAAACTATAACAAAAAAGACCTTCAACCTCTGTATATTTTGCCAGTTCATCCATGATCTTAAGATGCGAATCCGGACTTGGAGTCAATTTTGATATACATTCATAAAACTCTTTTGTAATTTCCTCATTGAACTCTATCGATGCATCGTTATAAAAGAACTCTGAATTGAGATAGTGACCAGCTGCATGCAATGGATGATGGAGTTGATCTTCCCATCTCTCATCGATAATTTTGAACGCCTCTTTATATTTCACCTCCCTTCCATTAAACCCATTGCGTATAACTTCTTTTGCTCTATCATTGGCTTCATAAATGTAGCCTATAACTGGGATTTTTTTTTTTCATTATCGACCATCTGAAGGACGTTTACAAGAGGCCCCATCGATCAACTTAAGAATATACAAATCATTGTTCCAGAAAAAAAAACCATGAAAATAGTTTCAACAGCACGTTCCCCTATCACTTCCTTTGCTCATTTTCTAGAAGACCAATCCTCTGAGATGAACATGGTTCGTAAGGCATTCTTGTGTTGGTGGATACTCTTTAGATTTAGGTAGCATGTGCAAAATCTTGTTTTTCCAACTCTAACAAAATTTGCTTGATTAATGAAAGTCCTCATCATGTGCAACACATCGGTAGAGTTATAAATATAACTCGTTACAATAATAGCCCTTTCCAATGTCTTTTTAATTAAAGACATTTTCCTATATCTTCTAGCATGAGATCAACACAATGGGTTGCACAAGGTGTCCAATATAGGTTACGTCGCTTAATCTCCAACAATTTACCACCTAGCTTGAAATTAGAACCATTATCGATAACCACTTGCACAACATTTGATTCCCCAACATATTCAATGAATTCTGTAATACCCAAGAAATTTATCGATAAACTAATTAAAATATTATTTACACTATTCGTGTCTAAACTTTTTCATTTA
Source organism: Galeopsis tetrahit (assembly GCA_963675135.1). NCBI lineage: Eukaryota > Viridiplantae > Streptophyta > Magnoliopsida > Lamiales > Lamiaceae > Galeopsis > Galeopsis tetrahit. The sequence continues at coordinate 61,215,841 of OY776122.1, read as the reverse complement.
TTCCTAAGTCTTGGCCCTCAATCTTCTGTGACCGTTATATTTTTGAATTAAAGGTGAAGAATATAAATTCTTGTAACCAACCCGCATTAATCTACATTTAGACACTCTTAAGTGTGGGAGAGTGAATCATCGGTTTTCAATTCTCAAATAAAAGATTGTTCTTTTTTTCATATTCTTCTTCACATAGAAATCAGTCTCTCTTTTAGCAGATATAAATTTCAGTTTTCCTCTCTTGTCTCCTTCACAGTTTTCCTTCTGATTGTGGCAGTTTAATTCCCTTATCTTCACACACATGTATTTTAATCGATTTGATTTGTTATTATTTTCGTTTATCTTTTAATCGCAGTCAAATTCATGTTTCTCTCTTACTATTAATATATGTGGAGCACCTGTATGTATGTTTATATATATGTTTATATATTTTTGACATGATCTCTCTTATTCAATTTTTCCATCCATTTCTTTAATCAAATTCCAACCTCACTAAACATTTTTGTAACAGCTTAAACCCATTCTCTTTTATATATAAACATATATATACCCAGATCATATATATATATATGTATGTATCGCATATATATACCCAGATCATCTCACGTCCTTGCCATTTTAATCATTTTAAATATCCTATCAAGTGTTTCTTGGAATGGAGAATACCAACAACTTTGAACTATTTGTATACGACTTCCATTAGTGTGTAGTTCAAGATTATTCTTTTGGGTTTAGGTGCACGTTTTAATTAATTCCTATCATTCTACTATTATTATTATCTATTCTATTAAATCAGATTGTTTGATTTGGGGATTTAGGGTTTCTGATTTACGGTTTTAATTATCTCAATCGACTTATCACTATTTTATATTTAGTCTTTTATTATTATTTTAACCCTTGCCACTTCGTCCCTAAATTTATAATTCATCGTCACGCAAGTGTTTCAATTGGTTATTTTTCGAATATTATACTAATTAGTCGTACACGATAATTAATGCAAGGCGACGACAATTACGAAGACTAGTTCGTGCGAGACTTTTACGTATCGTTTCCACATTCATCTATCGAGGTGGGTTTTTAATTGCTTTATTCTCTACGTTGGTTTGTAGAGCTCTATTGCATTTGTTATTCATTATTTAATGTTTTAGATAAATGGTTTGAGTTAATTGTTTACTATATGAATCCATTTCTATTGTTATTTGATTGGCAAGGTATATTATATATTGGCAAAGTTTGTGGCAAAGTATATATATTGGCAAAGTTTGTTATCTTTTGACTGGGTTAAATGACAAAGTTGACAAAGTATCAATGTGAATGCTATTTACTAAGTTGCAATTACTTGATTATTTATTTCTAGCATTAACTATTGAATGACTTAATTCCACTGAGTGTGCTTGCATGCTCATCCCCAATAATTTACAATTTCAGGTTGAAGAGTTGGATGACGAGGAGTGGTGATGGGAGACGATCGATATTATTTATTTAAGAACAGAAGATATTTGCACTCATGTTAATTAAATTGAATTGTGGTTATTCTTATGGGTATTTTCTTCATGAGTTATTTATGAATTTCTTAATTTTATTTTAACTGTTTCCGCTGCAATACTTAACGTGACTTTAAATATAATAGTCGTTGTGTCCTTTATCTTAACATTATAAATTTAAGACTCAATTTTTTGCGCGTTTAAAATTAGTTATTTTAATTACTTTTTGAAAGGTCATTATTTTTCAGATTTGGGGCGTGACAAATTCATCAAGTAGTTTAGGAACTCTTTCACCGGTTTTTGAATACGATGATACATCAACATATTTAATGAACACACATACATCTAGAGAGCTAACCATGAAATTAACAATGCTCTTACCGGTCGTGCTTGCCCACCCACCAGCCATCAATGAACACTCATATTTCACCCACGTAGCTCTATGTTGGTTTATTTTCTCGTTCATGGTAGCTACTTCCTTCTTCAAACACGTTACCCTAATTTCGTGGTAACTATGAGGCTTCATACCCGCACCATATTGTCCAATTGCTTCTATTGCACATTGAAAAAATGGAATTATAGCAACATTGAATGCAATACCACTCTCGTAGAAGAGTTTATCAATGTATTGTATAACAATGTCCCTTTTTTTCTTGTCCAACTTCTCATCAATCTTTATTTGCTTCAACCTTCCTTGCTTTCGAAGCTCAACAACAGTTTTAGGTTTCCTGAAGATGAAAAAGTCCATTGGACCTTTTCCTTTGGCTTTCTTTGAATGTGACAGAGGCTGAGCTTGTTGGACCAACTAATTTTCCAAGTGCATATACTTCTAGCTCTTCGTCTATAGCGTAGTCCAAGTCCTCAAAGTTAGGCACCTTGTCGTAGTTTTTTTTTTTTTTTTTGAATTACATTAAATACCCATCCCTTTTCCCCTCCCCATGACTCGAACCCAGGATCTAAAGCCTAGGTAGTGGTGCTCTAACCACTTGAGCTATCCAACTTCGTCTGTCGTAGTTTATTTGGTCTTCAATTTTCTTGTCCATAAAATCTTTGAGTTCTTTCCTAACATCATCGAGACAATTAAGGCACTCCCTTGCATTCCGATTGTTACCAATTGGATGTTGTTTTGCACTGTAAATGCCCCATTTTGTAACTTTTCCAAAAAATATGTATGTTGCAGAGGAACTATCTTCTGGATCTTGCAACATGTTATACTTCAGAGCAGGATCTGTTTTGTTTGAACTAACAGGTTGTGTTGGACTTGCACTATCCATCTTACTGCATTATTAAGGGAAACGAAACATAAATGACATTTTGTTACCAATTTTACATTCTCACAGATTATTACAGAATCTGGTTCCATTTGGGAACTATTACTTTTATGTTTTAAATTCATACCACATATTATTACATAATCTGATTTCATTTGGGAATCATGTTTTAAATTTAGTCACTGAAACAAGAAAAAACAACAACAAAAAAACAGAGAATAAACTTAGTTCTAACTTTTCTACGAGGGTGGTATATTGTTGTTGTTGTTTTAAATTTCAGTCACTGAACATACATATGTTTTAAATTCTTGTTTCCCTTTTTAAACAAGAGAAAAAAAAAAGGAACAAGAAAAAATAAGGGAAACAAGAATTTCAGTCACTGAACATACATATATTTTACTTTTTTGTTTTAAATTTATTATATATTCAGTCTTTATTTGAGGGAAGAGGGAATAAAAAGAAGTATGAAGGTTGTGTTGTTGAAGAGAAGAAAAAAACCACTTTCAATTTTTTCTTAGAATTTTTGAGTTTATGAAAGTAAAGACTTACTTGGGAAATTTGAACCTTGATGTCTGATCGTGATTCTTGCGTATTCAATCTGAGTGTGAGGACTGATTGTGTGTTTCAACTTGGGCCCAATTGCGCACCATTCTTCTGAGAAAAGAAACTATTGGCGCTAATATAATCTGATATAGGGCTTTAGGGGGTGTTTGCAAACTCTATAAACAACTTAAAAGCACTTCTCAAAAGTAAAAGCTGTGAGAGGACAACTTTAAAAAAAGTGATTCTGAAAGCAGTTTGTAGAGTTTGGAAACACCCCCTTAGGAACATATGGGCTTTAGTAAGGAATGACATTTTCTTAATTATTTTAATGGGCTAATTACTTAACATTAGATTTTAATAGAAAAAAATCCCAGCCCAACCCTAATTTCAGTCAAGCGTAAATAATAACCGCTTTCTTCCCCAGAGAACAGCGCAAAAAGCGGCTCAAAGAGAGCCTTGATTGAAATTGCCTCGCTTGAAAGGTAAAGAAGCGATACCCTCTTTGCACACCTTGCTTTGAGCACTTAAGCGACAAAGCGAGCGCTTTTAACTACCTTGATCATAGGTTGAAGGAATCTTGTCTTTACTTTTTCCTTGATGAAGAACAAGAGAGAGTACGAAGATTTGAGGGAGAGTGTAATTTGTTATGCTGAAAGTGAGATTGTGTCATTTGTATTGCTCTAATGGGCTTTATATGGTGCATGTCATTAATTGCTGGCAGCACCACATTAATACATGGATTAATCATTTCACCTGTCATTTTCTTTCTTATGATGTTGCATTTAATGCACATTAAGGTGCAAACAATTTCTATGGGGCCATGTCCATACAGAGCGCAAAGTTCTGGCTTTAAACGGGACCCCCGCAAGTGGGCGGTGGGATTGGACCCCCGGGATTAGTCGGCCTTTGGACCGGATACCCGAGACTTCAAAAAAAAAAAGTGCATCGTTTACTACCTAGAGTCTTATTAATAGGGAATAATATCTTTTTTATTTTGACCATATCTTTGTATATATCTCTTTGATATGGTTGTTATATTTACCATGTTTATCTCCTTGTAAATACTTATAAATAGTGATTAATTCTTATCACCTCATTAACGGTGATCACATACCTATTCTCACATGGTACCAGTCTGACTCATCGAAACCCTAATTTTCTCTTTAAAGCCTCACGCTAAAATTCTTCCCTTCCCTCCTCATGGCGGCGGCGGCTCTCACTCCCCCCACCATCGCTCTCAATGTTTTGGTTCATCTCTTGACAATCAAGTTGTCATCCTCCAACTACCTGCTCTGGCAAAATCAGGTAGTCCCGGTTCTGTCAAGCCATGATCTCATCTCTCACGTTCATGGCACGACACCCGCTCCGGCGAAGTCGATCACCACATCTGGTGTATCGGCTCCAAACCCAGCCTACACCGCTTGGTTTGAGAAGGATCAAAAGATCCTCAGTCTTCTTCTTTTCTCCCTATCTGAAGAAGCCATGGCTGAGGTCATCGGCTGTGACACCTCGCGCTCTATCTGGGTCGCACTCGAGGCAGCCTATAGTCACACCTCGGTCTCCCGCATCACTCAACTGCGGAATCAGCTCCTCTCCCTTCGTCGTGGATCCACCTCCGTCGACGACTTCAGCAAAAAGTTTCGTGCTCTCTGCGATCAACTCTCCTCCATCGGTAAGCCTGTTGATGATGACGACAAGTGTTATTGGTTTCTTACCGGTCTCGGCCCCCAGTTCGTTGGTTTCTCCGACACTCGCATGGCTATGACGCCCATGCCTGCCTTTCGGGATCTGATCCATCAAGCCTTAAACTATGAGCAGTTTACTCGCTCGATGGACTCCTCGTCCTCGCCCGTTTCAACTTTCTCTGCCTCTGCTCGCTCGGGTAAGCCTGTTCGCCCTGGCACCAAATCCCGTAACTTCTCTCCTCGGAATTCTGGTCGTCAGGTGACCACTGGATCCTCGGCTAGTGGCTCGGCCCCTGCTCGCCGCCCTCCCACTTGCCAGATTTGTCGCCAACAGGGTCATTATGCAAATCGATGTCCGGACCGTTATGCTTGCCTTGCCCCTTCTGCGGCCAATCTTGCTCATGCCCTTGATTCTCAGTGTCATGTCTCGCATCCTCCTACTTCGGATTGGTTCCTCGATAGTGGTGCCTCCACTCACATAACTCCTCGCTCAACTGACCTGGAAAATCCTCACCCGTATTCTGGTAACGACAATGTTATTGTTGCTAATGGCTTTATTATTCCGATCACTCATGTTGGGTCGTGTTCGGTTAATAAGGATGTTCGTTTGTTAGATGTGCTCGTCGTACCACATCTCACTAAGAAATTGTTATCCATTAGTAAGCTTACTTCGAACTTTCCGATTGATGTTTTGTTTACTAATGACTCATTTGTCATCCAGAATCGGGCGACCAAGCAACCCTTGGCGAGGGGTCGGCATAGTCGAGGACTCTATGCCCTGGAGCACGGCACTCCAGCCTTGGTCGCTGCTTTACGGAGCTCGTCGCTGAAGGCTTCTTTTGAGTGTTGGCATCGTAGATTAGGCCATGTTCCTATTTCTATAATAATTTGTTGAATAAATTGGGCTTTTTGTCCCTTACTTCTGTTTTGCCCAAACCGGGCTTATGTACTTCGTGTCAATTGGCTAAGAGTAAAAATTTATCTTTTACATTAAATGAGAAGCGAGCATCTCGTGTTTTGGATTTAGTTCATTGTGGTCTTTGGGGACCTGCCCCTGTTGCTTCTAATGATGGTTTTTGGTACTATGTCATTTTTGTGGATGATTTCTCCAGATTCACCTGGCTCTACCCGTTACATGTCAAGTCTGACTTCTTTGATGTGTTCGTACGGTTTCACACCTTTGTTTGCAATCAGTTTTCTACCAATATTAAGGTCGATCTTCCAGAGTGATGGTGGTACAAAATTTGTTAATGGTCGCGTTCGTAGTTTCCTCGTCGATCATGTCATTCATCATCGAATCTCTTGTCCTTACACTCCTTAACAAAATGGTCGGGCTGAGCGCAAGCATCGTCATGTCACTGAAACTGGGCTCTAGTTGTTATTTCAGGCGAGCATGTCTGCTAACTTCTGGGTTGATGCTTTCTCCACTGCTGTCTACATTATTAACTGTTTGCCCACCCCTGTTCTTAGGGATAGGTCGCCCTTTCAACTTCTGTTCGGCACTGCTCCAAACTTTGTAAACTTCAGAACATTTGGTTGTCGCGTATTTCCATATCTTCGGGATTATGCTCTCCACAAGTTTGCTCCTCGCAGTGCTCCGTGTGTTTTTATGGGGTTATAGTTCCTCCCACAAAGGGTTTCGGTGTAACGATCCGATTGCTTCCCGCTTCTACACTACTCGCCATGCTCAGTTTGATGAGTCTGTGTTCCCGTTCTCGGCCAAGCCTGCTCCTTCCTCGCCTGTTGATTCCCTTGAGATCAGCTCTTTTTTGGAACCATCGGTTGCTGCTCCCAAGCTTCCTTGTGTTCTTTGTCCGGATCCTCCAGAACCGGTCTTGCCTCCTGCTCGGCCAGTTCAAGTGCCAACTGCTCGTCTAACTGATCAGCCCCCACCTACGCGCCCTGCTACCCAACCACTTGTTACTCGCCCAGTTGCCCAACCACCTGCTGCTCGCCCTACACTTGCCTCGACTCACCCGATGATCACTCGGGCCAAGTCTGGGATTTTCAAGACTCAGCACATTGCCGACATTGCGACCACCGGACTCCTGTCCGCCCTCTCCACCTTTGTCGAGCCTAAGGGTTTCAAATCTGCCCTTAAGCATCCACACTGGTTGGCTTCCATGCAATCTGAGCTTGATGCTCTGCATGCTAACCAAACTTGGGAATTGGTTCCTCGCCCACCTTCTACAAATATTGTTGGTTCGAAATGGGTTTTTCGCACCAAATATCTTGCGGACGGTACTATTTATCGCTACAAAGCTCATCTGGTCGCCCAGGGCTTCTCTCAGGTACCTGGCCTTGACTTCTCACATACATTCAGTCCGGTTGTCAAGGCTGCAACTGTTCGCATCATCCTATGTCTGGCTGTTCGGAATCAGTGGCACATGCATCAACTTGATGTGAATAATGCATTTCTTCATGGGAAGTTGACAAACACCGTTTACATGGCTCAGCCCCCTGGCTTTGTTGATCCTCGCTTCCCAGACTATGTTTTTCGCCTCAAGAAAGCTCTGTATGGTCTTTGACAAGCTCCACTCGTCTGGTTTGTTCGCTTCAGTAGCTTCTTTAAGACCTTGGGTTTTCTTTGTAGTCGAGCAGATCCTTCTCTCTTCTACTTCCGGCGTGGTACAATTACTTTGTACCTCTTACTTTATGTCGATGATATTATTGTGACAGGGAGTGACCATAATGTCATTCGACGTTTCATTCGTCGCGTCGACAAAGAATTTGCGATCAAGGATCTTGGTCGCCTAAGCTACTTCCTCGGCCTTGAGGTCTCGCACACTCCTGGTGGACTTTTTCTCAGTCAGGCAAACTACGTTCATGACATCCTCGTCCGTGCCGAGCTGCTTGACTCCAAGCCTGTTTCCACTCCCCTTGCCGCGGGGGAATCTCTTGTTCGCTCTGGGACACCCTTCGCCGACCACACTCTTCATCGTTCGCTTGTTAGTGCCCTTCAGTATCTGACTATCACTCGCCCGAATCTGTCTTATGCTGTCAATCATGTTAGTCAGTTCCTTCAATCGTCTACTGATGATCACTTCCTCACCGTAAACTGGATTTTACGGTATGTTAAAGGCACGATTAACTTTGGCCTTACTTTTGGTCGGCATAGTGACTACTCGTTGGTCGCCTACTCTGATGCAGACTGGGCTCGGTGCACCGACACTCGACGTTCAACGTATGGTTATTCCATCTTTCTCGGCGGCAACCTGGTTTCTTGGAGTGCAAATAAATAACCCACTATTGCTCGCTCGAGCTGTGAGTCCGAGTATCTTGCGCTTGCTAACACTGCTTAGGAGGTCGTTTGAGTCAACAACCTTCTTCGGGAGCTTGGCTAACTCCCCGTGTCCGCCCCAACTCTCCTATGCGACAAAAAAAGTGCCTTATTTTGGAGTCAAAATCCGGTCGTCCATAAGCGAGCAAAGCACATCAACACTGACTGCCATTTTATTCGTGAGTTGGTCTCCTCTGGTCGCCTCCTCACCCAGTTCGTCCCGTCCAACCTTCAGCTCGCCGATGTCTTTACTAAGAGTCTTCCTCGACCGAACTTCGAATTTTTACGATCCAAGCTCTGCGTTCGTCCTCATCCTCAGCATCGCTTGACGGGGGGTAATAGGGAATAATGTAAATATAGGAATAATATCTTTTTTATTTTGACCATATCTTTGTATATATCTCTTTGATATGGTTTGTTATATTCACCATGTTTATCTCCTTATAAATACTTATAAATAGTGATTCATTCCTATCACCTCATTAACGATGATCACATACCTATTCTCACACTTATCTTAAAAGGTTGTTCGTCTTCGTCATACCAAGGCGAGCATGACCTAATAGTTATACCTTCAATCTTCTTCATATTCTTCAAGGGAAGATGGTCTCCCTTTTTATTTTTGTGGCCTTGGTCGTTGATTGCTCTTTTATATTGGGCGAGCAACCTATCTTGTGTCTTCTCTTAAATCCTTCCTTCAACTTCTCGTCTCGTCTTCTCTTTGGTCGCCGATATATTGACCATCTTTTCTCGCGGATAGGTGAAAATATATTGACTTGTTGACTGGTCGTTTTTTTACTAGCCTTCTGCTCGCCTATTGGTTGATCATTCAAAGGACGATGATGAAGATGATAACTTTGACTTTTCAAATGGTTAAATCTTTGACCAAGTATAACACATAGCCTTGGATTCTCACCATTAAACCTAGAAAAATCAATCTTTATGTTGAGTATGAAATTTATGGATTTTAGTAGGAGATAATACCTCGTGTGTGTATAGAACTAGTGGTCGGTAGTTAATTCTAACTCTTACTCGACCAAATGAGTGAACAATTGTATCTCTAGGAACAATTTAACCACTATGGATAGAATGAGAACTGTAGTGTTATGTTGGTATAACTTCGGCTCTGTATCTCCAAATGAATATACATTCGAGTCTAAGTGAGTAGCACTTCCACAATGTGTGTGGGTAAACTCATACTTGAATGTGATGTAGGTAGAATTTTAGTGTCGGCTTTGCTAAATGAATGAACAATTGTACCTTTTGGAACATATTCACCGCCACCATCGATTGTGGATTTATCAAATTCATGTTCGCCATCACCGTGGTTCACACTTAATTGTTTAAACATGTCGAGTATTTATTGTTTAAATGTCTCGTCCTCTCTAGATTGCTAGTCAAAAGTATTAGGCAATTCTTCATTGCGCACATTTTATTCTTTCCTAATTTCGTTGATTTGAACTTCAATTGGTGTGATTTGATTCTATGTTATAGTAATGTGTTCAATATTAGTAACCATCATTACAATCCGTTGTTGCATAGGTGATTAAGCGTGTCTGGCTATGAGGCCACTATAATGGATAAGCAATTGTTGAGTTTGTTCGCAAAAAAACGAATCGAAGAAGGAGAGAATTGAGAACAGAAAAACAATTGTTTTTTTAAACTTATGAAACTTGTGTATTACAAGACTTTGTTTGATTTCTCTATTTCACTTTTCATGTTCCACCCTGCTAGATCTTTAACACACGTCGTCCTCAATATTATAGGATGTTGATTATTTTTTATAATGACCCGTGTCAATCATCCATATAATGAAATATATAAGATGTAGCACTGTTTTCAGATTCGGACCGGACCGGCCGGTTCAACCGGTCCAACCATGAACCGGTCACGGAACCGGTCCGAAAAAGGTCTAAAAATCGTTTTGGTGGTTGGACCGGTCAAGAACCGGTTGAAAAACCGTTTTGGTGGTTGGACCGGTCAAAAACCGGTTGAATCGGGTAAACCGGTCAGACCGGTTCACAACCTTTTTTTTTTTTTTATAATTTTTTTTATGAAATTTGGTGGACATCCGTGCTTTTATAATGTTTTTATCTCATGTTTCTTTTATTCTTATTCAATGTGGGATATAAATTTTTATTATTATAACACTACTACTTTTATAATATATTTTTTTTCTCATACTTCCTCCATTTTTTCAATGTGGGACATAATAAAATTTATATTCAATGTGGGACATTATAAAATTCATAAGTTTGTTTGTTATTAACACTATTGTTTTTATAATTTTTTTTCTCATACTTCTTCTACTTTTTCGATGTGGAACATAATAAAATTCATATGTTTGTTTGTTACTAACACTATTGCTTTTATAATGATTTTCTCTCATATTTCGATGTTGGATGAAAGTTTCATATGTTTATTTATTTTCTCTTATATTATTTCTTTACTTTTTATTCGATGTAAAAAATAAATCTAATATATTTGTTTTCTTACTAACATTGACATTGTTTCTTTTAATTGTTCACTCCTATGTTTTCTTACTAATATTTTAATTTAATATTCTTTATTTTAATATAATTTTTATAAATGCATTTTTTAAAGTAATAAAGAATAATTATATATATATATATATATATATATATATATATATATTATATAATTATTTTACCGGTTGAACCGCCGATCCAACCGGTCCAACCGGTTGGACCGTGAACCGGTGCCTTATCCGGTTTGGTCTCCGGTCCGGTTATGAAAACACTGAGATGTAGAACACAAAAATTGAAACAAGTGATTTCATTTCTACAAAACGGGTTCGAACCCAACACTTACAAAACAGTCCAACTATAGTTGGCTGAGCCCAACACACAAAATAAAGCCCGTTAAAGAAAATTACATTTTATTGACCAACTAATACGATCAATTGGAATATCTGAATCTTCCTCTGTCGTGCCGTTGTGACCCGCTAAATCTATGTGCTCGATCTCTTCCAGATCCACGCCGATGATGTTGCCCATCATCCACTACTACAACTTTAGGTAACCATCAAATTAATTTTATATACAATTTTTTACTTCGTTTCACGAATTAATTTATATTTTTTCTGATTTTTTTTCTTATTGTGGGTTTCTCTATTTTTTTAATTGGTTTTTTAAAAGAAATTGATCGATAAAGACGCAAACTCAATTTGTAATAACTTGACTAGTTCATAGAAGAAAATTGTCAAATCTGGACTCTGTTTGACTCATCAATCAAGAATCAGAAACTTGATTAAATATATTAAGTTTTATTGCATTATAAATTGAACATTTTTCTTTTATCACATTTTTTTTTTTAAATCGATTTCGAGGTCCTAACAACTTTCACGTCACATTAAATACATATTATGTCTCAAATAAAATGAGATCGAGTTAGAATCACAAATCTTGAACTTATATGTTGAAAATTTCAAACTTCATTAAAATACTTCTAGCTACATCTAATAATGGTTGATTACAGCCTTTTTGATCGCAAAACTTTACCACAAAGCAATGATTAAAAAAAATAATTATTTCGCATGTATGAAGGAGAAAGGCTAACTACTAGTTTATCTATGATTATTCCCCACCTACCAATTAAAATGACATGATTAATATATTTAAACTATTTATTTATAGACCAACCAATGACAATGTCATAATTTCTTAATTAATTTCTTCAATGTCGGCTAGTGGATGAGTTACATAACAATCCACTTTCAAACATATATATTCTCGTCAACCCATTTTTTTAATTTAGTTAAAATATATAATCTCATATTATATTATTGAAAATGCATACATAGTACTTGAAAATGAATTGAATATTTTTGAATAATCAAAAGATTCCACCATAATTATTTTCGTTCAAGTTTGGTCATTAGAGTTATAAATAAATCAACATTGGTAAATTATACTTATACTCAGTTATTTTTATTTTTTCGAACATTGAAATATATATAAGCTCAAATTTGAATGAACTTTTAATATACAGTATTATTTTATTTTATCATCACAGTGCTTTTATTAACTTAGGAAAATACTAAAATATTATTTTATTAAAATCATCATAACGTTTTTTTTATTATTAAATTATGAAAATCACATATTTGGTCATAGACCTTCATTATTTTTTACTTAATGTATTTTATTTTATAGTTTATTTAGCCATTGTATTTTCACTTTTTCTTAAATTCTTTCCCTACATACTTCCGTTTAAAAACATGGTGTCCCTGTACTTTTATTTGCACAATTTTGCCCTCGTGATTTTTGTTTATAAGTTAGGAGTACAGAATACTAATCCTCCCTCCTCCTTCCATTAAATTTGTGTCGTGTTCATTTATTTTATTTGTTTGTCCATCAAATTTATTCTCATATTTTAAAAAAATTATTCTCATTTTATCTTTATTTTTCAACCACCACTTAATTTATACTATTACTTTATTCATAAACAGTACACCCATAATACTTTTACTTTATCTAATTTTTTTTTTAATTTGTACTCATTTTCATGAGAAGAATAAAATAATGAAGCATTTGGAACATGTAACTTAGTGTCCGTAAACTTCAATCAAACATTGTACTCGCTTACTGTTTTCTACATTTACACTGACAAAGATGGTACCAGATTTTGACATTTATTTTGTCCATATTATAAAAAAATTACAAATATAAATTTTGAGCTTTCTCAGTAACAATTAATCTAGAACAAATTCGTTTTTAATTATAAATAAGTTTCGTGTAATATGAAAACAAAATTTAACAAGAGAACCCTATATTAGATTCATAATCATCAATGTAAAATTTATAAATAATTACAATTTTGTTTTATTTTATACGGTAAAGATACGTTAATTTTGAGTTGGTCTCTTGTATAACATGCACACTAATGCACATGTCAATCCATATATATATATATATATATTAATAAAACGAAAGTTTATTAAAAAGTAACCACTGTTTAAATGGTTAAAATAGCATAACATGCATCTGAGGTTCGTAACATGCACCTGAGGTCACAGTTTTGAGTTTGAAACAGTGACCGCATTTTTCAGTAATAAAATTAAGTACAACTTTTCAATACTCCATAATAGTTTTTTTTAAAATAACTTTTCAATGTTTTTTTAATACCACTTCTCAGTAGCAAAACTATCATTTTTAATACAACTTTTCAATAAGTAAGAACTATACTTTTCATTAACATAATTACCACTTTTAAATAATAATAGTTACCATTTTTCAATAACAAAAATTAACATTTTTCAATAATAATAGTTTTTTTTTTAAATACAACTTTTCAATGTTTTTTTATATACAACTTTTTAATACTACTTTTCAATAATAATAATTACCATTTTTCAGTAATAAAATTGTCATTTTACCATAAAAAAGAATTAGATTTTCCAGTACATTTTTTAATTAAAAAATTACCACTTTTAATAATAAAATGATCACTGTTCAATTAAAAACAATTTTTTTACAATAAAAAAAATCAGAAAAAACTTTATTGATTAAAAAAGTAAAGAATTGAATCAATCAATGTAGAATTAATCAAAATTCAATTTTCCTATTAATAGAAACTAACAGATAATCACTGCAAGAAAACTGATTTTTAGTAACAAAATTCTCACCCTATTGGTTCTCTAGCTAAAAGTATAGTGACAAGAAATTGAGAATTAATGATAGGACCTCTCACTAAAAGTCAATTCCTGTCATTAAAGGTTTTTAGTTAGAGAGGCTATAATGACCGGATTTCTGTCACTAAAAGTCAATTTTCTTGTAGTGAATTTAGAAGAAATTGAAGTGAGAGAGCACAGCCGTCTTACTCTTGGGTACGACGGTGCCTTTCTCTCTCCAATTCATGAAATTTGTAATACTCTGTTGGTCAAATCGATGAAGAGGTTGAGGTCGAGATTGAAGGTCCGGTTGGACAAAGCGTTTCGAGAACAAAGAAGAAAGAGAAAAAAAATGGAGAAGAAGAAATCTGTAAAAAAAAAAAAAAAAAAAGTTAAAAGAATAGAGTGCACCAAATTAATTTAGTATGTACCGTGTATTTAAGGCTTTTTCGTTAATTTTTATCGCAGGATTACTATTTTAAAACTTGCCGGTGAAATAAAAAAAAATGTGAATAATGAAAAAATTACAAGAGTTGATTAATTAATAAAAGCACGCTCTTAATTGTGAAAAAAAATTGGGAATAAGAAAAAAAAAAGTAAAAAATGTTTTTTTTTTTAAAAATAAAATAAAAGAATTCTACGTGAAACACCAAATAATAAAAATCGAAAGGAGTGCATGATCTGTTGACTAAAATGACAAAATCTTTATAAAACGGTTTCAAATATGAGATGAGTTCTCATCATATGTATATTAAATTATTCATAAAATTTATAATCCTGAATCATGTTTACAGCAAAATTTAGTGTAAATCTTAAAGTGAATCTTCAGCGAATGCATGCAATTGTGTTACATAATACTTCATTGACCAAAAAGTGCTCTAATGATTTTTATTTTTTTTAAATGAAATTTAATAAATTTTTACATTAAGACGAGTATTTCTGAGAAAATACAAAATGTAAAAAAAAAAAAAAAAAAAACACTATTCCGAAAGAAACAAAGAAAATAAAAGAAGGTTGCAGAGTAGAGTAGTATAAAAAGCAAACAACAAACAACTTCGTCAGTGTTTCATAAATTTCTGGCATTATTTTCTTTTACTGTAATTTTCTCATATATTTTATAGAGAATTTCCTTTTTCCTTTTCACTTAGCTGCTGCTGTTGCCAGAGGCGGCGGCGTTCGTGGCGGCGGCGGTGCTGCCTGTTGCACATTTCGCTTTATCTGTTCACAATCCACCTGTCACGTGAACATTAATCGCACCTTCTCCTTTATTCTCTTCAGCTTTTGGTTCCAGGGTTCTCCTTTTCTTTTGCACTTTCTCACCTGATTCTGGAGCCTTCGTGATCCAACAACCGCACTGAGATCCGCTCAACTACCATCCGCGTAATTTTAGAAAGTCTGAGGGTTTTGTGGTATACAACGGGGGTTTGAAGTAGGTAACGGAGAAATGACGATTATGTACGTACAATTGAGCTTGGTTTACAGCTTCTTGTTGCTTAATTATGTGTAGAAAATTAAGTATTGGATTTGTTTTTGCTTATTGTGTGTAAATTGTTGCTACTTTGGCCTTGGCATTGAAGTGGGGTTTGAATTGAGGTTAGGATTTGGGTGAATTTTGCCCGTTGAGGTGTGTTTTGGGAGTTACGTTGTGGTTTAGTGCTAGTATGAGTATAATTGTTTATGTTTTTCGTTGGCTTTAAAGGAAACGTGAAGTAGGTTTTGACTTGATCGTTGTGGTAGAGGAAGAGAGAGTAATAATATTCATAAGATATCAGCGGGATCATCTAGTGTGATTTTTGCATGATGTTCAGCTTGAAATTTGAAATTTGGATGGGACTTGATTGAGAACATATTGATTGAGATCCATTGGGAAATTCCCGAAATGCCTCCATCGCCTGTGATGAGAGTTTCACCTGGGAGGGAGCTGAAGGCAGAGAATCACAAAAGAGGGCGTAGTCTTGAGAGTGGGGCTCTCTATCGAGAGAAGGAAGGTGATCTTGACCTGGCCCTGTTCAATGAGGTGCAGAAAAAAGAAAGAGAAAGTTTCTTGCTTCAGTCAAACGACAACTTCGACGATATCTTCTGTAAATTCTTGCACCCACATGATACATTTTTTGCATCTTGTAATTTAGTTATGCTGTGTTACTAACAATTTGCTTTTACCATTAATGGCATTGGCAGCTTCAAAATTAAGACCCTCATCAGATTATACACTTGCAATCTCAATTCCTGCCCGAGGAGAGAGCAGCGACCTGCTCAATGCAGAGGGAGATAAAAATGACTATGACTGGTTGGTTTTTCACTCTTCTTACAAATGAGTCCTTTATATCCTTTATTCATTCATTTTTATGTGCGTCGTAGTTATTTTTTTCGCAAGTCTCAGGAACGACATTTTCACATAAATTCATCACCTGCAACTTAATTATGGCTGGTTAGTTAGATGTGCTGCCCTACTGAATCAATGAACTAAACTAGTAAAATATAAAAGGTTGCTCTTATGTGGGTTTATACATTTAGCTGTTGCTTGCGATACATGTGGCTTTATTATTGTCCAATAACGTGCATGAGTTTATGCATTGGATTTAGCTGTTGGTAATACGTTGCAAATGATTATAGGTTGATAACTCCCCCAGAAACTCCTCTTTTTTCTTGTCTGGATGATGAGGAGCCACCACTTAATCATGCACCCAGGGGCAGGCCCAGGAGTCAACCCGTTTCAATCTCACGATCACCAACGGTAATCTTGGAAATACAAACAGCTTAATTAATGCATACAGTATATTTATCAACATCTGAAATTGTATTTGAATATGTATTGAATCTTTAGATGGAGAATGCTTATGGAAGTAGTAGAGGTAGTGCAAGTCCTCAACGCCTCAGCCCATCTCATAGGCCTGGAAATAGTAATTTGCAATCCAGAAGTAGGCCATCTTCTGCAACTCATTCTCCATCAAGGACATTGTCTCCTTCACCAAGCAAACCAACAAGATCTAGCACTCCGACGCCTAGGAGAGTTAGCACTGGCTCTCCTGCCTCATCAAGGGTGAGAGGTACTTCCCCCATTAAGACAAGTCGAGGAAACTCTGCTTCACCAAAAATAAGAGCATGGCAATCTAGCATTCCTGGCTTTTCGTCAGAGGTACCTCCTAATCTGCGTACATCACTGGCAGATAGACCAGCATCTTATGTAAGAGGGTCCTCCCCGGCATCCAGTAATGGCTCCAGATATGGCAGAAAATCAATGTCTCCACACAGTCATGATCGGGATCCATTTAATTCCTACAGCAGAGGTTCAGTTGCATCATCTGGTGATGATGATTTAGACTCACTACAATCCGTGGCTGTCAGCAGCTCAGACCGATCATCTCCAAGACACGTAGGTGGTTACCCTAACAACAGTCCCATCAAGAAACCAACAAAAGTTTTGTCAAGTTCTCCTAAAAGATCCTTTGATTTGGTTCGACAAATGGTAGGTAACTCTGTCTTTTTAGTTCTACATGCAGTTTCTTTGTGTGTAGTAACATTTGGCCTTTTGTCATTATTATTTATATTTATTACCTTCTGCTTTCAGTATGTTGTTTTACTATTGCTGATGGTCTGGTGAATGAGTCAAATATATCTACTAGACTTTTTTTCCCCCTCTGAATTTATCGTTGTATTTTATTTTCCAAGTCTGCACAAGTGTTCTATCATTTATTCATGCACCACGTGCATGCTTTCTGTTTACTTAAAAAACGAAGCGTGCTGGATACTTCTTTATTTATATTTTTTCAACAAGTTGGTGAAGAGGATCTGCCTAACTTTTTGGGCAATGCTGTTCATTTTTCTATTTGTAATTTATATTACCTCGTTTTCTCCGGATTATCGAATCAATCACATTGTTGTCCCACAGTATTAAATTTCCCGGTGGACACATTGATTATAGTTTACAATGAGTCAAGATTTGCTCTGCACGATCTACTTTTTACTTTTCAGGGTTCGGTTACCCCATATGCACTTATACGATGTACACGTGTCTTGATCCATTTACTTAAGATAATTACTGCACTTTGCAACCTGGATTCCAAAAGGACTAAACAGTCCTGTAATTGTGTATATATAGAAACCTCGTCAATTTGGAGAATTAACATGCAGAGCTCCTATTTAAACTTCAACTACTTGTTATTGGAAATAAAATTTCACTTCTACAAAACATATGCACTAGATTGTGGCTGTATTTATCTGAAACCCAATTTAAGCTTTTGAGTGAAAACATATAAATTGCTGAATGAAGGCAGAGTCTTATATGGTATGCGCATCCCTAAATTGTGAAATGTGATATTATCTCTGCTTTCACCCGAAGCATGGCTTACTGCAGCACCTCACTTTTTTTTAAAACTAACACACGAGTGTTCTTTTACCAGAATATCAATATTGACGTTTCTCTTTTCTCCAATTTCTATGTGCAGGATCGCAAGGTCCCTCATAACATGTTTAGGCCATTGTTGTCTGGTGTCCCCAGTTCTACATTCCATGCTGGAAAAGCAAACACACATAATCGTTCTCTGACATCCAGAAATTCTTCAATTACAACGAACAGTAATGCTGGTTTTGATCAAGCTGAAAGTGGAGTCCACGACACTGAAGGAAGTGAGCAAAACCAGGAGGGTGTGACCAGCAACCATGCGAAGGGACATTATCCAGACATGGATGATGAAGTATTTATCATGGATCCAGCTGATTGTTTAAAAGAAGTTACTGAGAATAAAATCTTGGAGGACAGAAACCAACCTGATGCTACCACAGCTTTGGAGACAGCTGTTATTGCATTATATACGAGTCATGACACCCCAGATATGGCAATATGCTCTAAATGTGGTCGGACGTTTCATTCAGCTGAAGTAGTAACAGAAGGAGATCTACACCTCTGTGTGGAGTGCAAAAGTTTGGAAGTAAATTCAACTATAGCAAATCCATTGAATAAGGTAATGGTTGGTGAGACCAATACACACGACTTTATTCAGATTGAAGAACACGAATCGTTAGAGGTTTTGGACCAATCTGCATCAATTCCAGAACCTTTACGAGCTGCGTGTACTGGTCAAACAGAGTTGATTCATCTTGACAAAATTGGTAACGAGACTCAAAATTCATATAGCGACTCAAGCCAGAATTATTCTATAGATGTCTTTGAGGAGGGGGAGCTTCCTTTAGCTGTTCAGAAAGTAATTAAGCAACCTTTGGATGGTGAGATGGGTTATCAGCAGTTGCAGCATGATACAGTCAATTCAAAGTCAAGGCTTGATGTTTCAGAAGGTGCAGGCATATCTTTGCTGTTGAAGAGGTCAAGCAGCATGAAAGGACATATTGTCCAAAGCAGGAGTTTTACAGCGAGTAACACCAGTTATGACGATTTCTCTTATGCGAGGGACAGTTTAAATAGCATGAGAAGCTCCATTCAGCACACCAGTGCATCTGCGTCATCTTCTATTGATCTAGGTTCCTCTAGGCTAACAGAAATGCGGGTTCATCGGCAATTGAGTGGTCATAAATCAGATAGTGAAAATTATAGATATGAAGTGCCTGTGAAGCACAAACGCTCTAACTCGTCCATGTCAGGGGCTTCAGGCCAGGTCCCGAGTATCGCACCAAGTTGTCATGAAGATAATTTTGAGTTAGTTGGGGGCCACACAAACAAGGAACTTGAATATGAAACATGTGTAGGTCCTCATGAACAGTCATTGTCTTCTGAATGTGCAGAAGCAGAAAATGCTTGCACTGATTTTGAAAGCAATGTTATCTTCAAAACCAACTCAGAAATATCAGGCCATCTGATGAATGACCACTCAGGAGAGACTTCAGTGCTTTCAGTATTAGCCTCTCAAGAGCCAACCTCACATGAGAATTGGGATTATTTGATTAATAATTCTCATAATCTAATAAATCCAGAAACCTTTAATCAAGAGGATGATGTTCTATCAAGTTCTCATGCTGACAGGGTGGATACTGCAGAAGTTCCTCATCCAAGTCCTTTGGATGCAATATCAGAAATTGAAATAGAGAATGATGTTGTATTTTCTGATTCACATTCTGATGTTGATTCCACAAATTCAAAGAGCTGCGCCAATGAATTGCAGCACTATGATGCTATAACAGCAACCGTTGAAGAATTTGACACATCACATGTCGTCCTAGGTATGAACATCAAATTCTGAATGTTGTTACGTTATTTCACGTTTCGTGCCCATTTATTTATCATTGGATTTCTTATTCTTTAAGTCATACTGTTGAAGATTTGCTTCTTTTAAGCTCAAGTTTTCAGAATTAGATGTACATGCCTTATATTTTGAACAGAAAAAGTTGTCTTTTCCCTCTTCTGCAATTGCTCCCTCATTTTCTGTGGGATTTGATGAAGTACAAATCCTGTGGAGATTGAAACAGAAACCGTAATTAAAGCCAGCCAAGAGATGCTCCTTTAAATTAAGTTGTCATACATGACCATCTATTCTCAGCCAATAACTAGAAAGTATTAATTGTGAGAATTTATTGATTTTGAGCTTCTTTCCTATTGATGTCACGAAAAAACTAAATTTTTTATGTGCACCGTGTCTGCATGCTCACATGTTGTGTATGCATGTCGATCCATGATAGGAAAACTTGTTATCTTCCAGCTTCAAAACCAATGTATGGGGCTGATGTCTTGTTAAAGCTCAATACTTTCCCCATCCATGAAAATTTAATGTTGTAATGTTGTTTGCTTGACCTCCAAATAACTTATATAACAAAAACAAATCAAAATTTACACAAACTTCATGTTATGTTCGTATTTTAAATGGTATGAATGGGTTCGACTTCTTTATGTGTAAAAAATCTGTTTAAATCGCAGCAGAATCAACAAGTCTCTCGGATGACATTGGCCAAACAAAGACGAAAAGCCTGACCCTAGAAGAAGCGACCGATGCAATCCTTTTCTGCAGCTCCATAGTCCACAACATAGCATATGAAGCTGCAAATATTGCAATAGATAACGAAACCTCACCAGAATCTTTGCAACCAGCAGTAACATTTGTGGGAAAGTCCATTGAAAGAAGAGATAAACGTTTGAGAAAACGTAGTTCCAAATCTCTGAAAACTCGACCCAAGATGCTGGAAACAGAAGCAAAGCCTCCTCCTGAAATGGAGAAGTTTAGTCCTCGTATTACTGGAACTCCGGATAAAGGTGACAGCATGAAGCCTCCGAAGCCGCCAGAGTCCAAGTGTAATTGCATAATCATGTAAAGCGATGTGATGCTTAACTATAGAGGTTTGAATTATTTGCAGGAAGACATGATGTGTGTTTGTGTTTTTCATTTGGTGGCAATTGCTTTTGGTTGGTTCTAATCGTTTTGTAGAAATAAATCCTTGTAAAGTTCTAATTCTTATTAGGCTGATAATAGTGTGAGTAGTGGGAGGTTATTTGATGTTCTTGATTACTTTAATTGCCATATTTTTGCTAGGTTTTTTTTACTTCATTTGATGAAAAATCCAGTAATAAATTGTGCTATTTGAAAGTGGGTAGACTATGAAATGTTCCTGAACATTGCAATTGTGGCAGATATGTGATGTTTCAGTTTAGAATTACATGTGCATTTGTTGTTTTGGAATTGATTAGCATATTTATTTTTTTGGCAAAGTATTGAATGAATGAGTTTCACGCAATTAATACCTTTCAATATTTTAATTTTTAAGTGATACTTTTTAATGCCTTTTTAATAATTTAAGTGATACTATACTTTTTAGTATTATACTTAATATGATTAATTTCTTTTAATAATTTAAGTGAATATTGTTGAATAATTTAAGTGATATTCTTTAGTATTATGACTAGGGACGCACTTATGTGCAATATTTCACGTGAAATATTAGTATATTAAAGAAATTGTCAAAAAATTGTAGTGAGTTTGATTGGTCAAACGGATATTTTTTTAAAAATTGCGCAAAAGTCACGCGCAGGAGAATAACAGGTTTCAGGTCTGTATTACTGCAAGTCAAATATGTGTTATTACTGTAAATTGATTTTTTTACAGGAAATGAAGGATAAAATAGAAAAAAATGTTCTTAATCCGTATTACTATAAATACAATTATATGTTACTACGGGTAAAATATTTGTTACTGTAAGGACAAGTAACACATATTTGACCTTAAAGTAACATAGAAAAATGTGTTACTATATAAACACAAGTGTATTACTTTATTGAGAAAAATGTATTACTGTATAAATAAAAGTCATTATTGAGAGTGAATGAGATACCCACATTAAAAAAGACGAAGAACAATAATTAAAAACACAACCATGCTAAATAGGTTATCGATCTTTACAATTACAAAGACATAACTATCAACAATGGATTGGAATAAATCAATGTGTAGTATTATTGTTGATTTTTTCTCATTTAGGAATTTATTCAAAAAATAAATAATAATTTCTCGCATTATTTCGTGATTAGCAGATCAGAAATCTGAAACATAACATATTTTCTGATTTTTTTTTTTTTATTAATGGAAGCAGCGCATCACAATGAGAAATCTGAATAGAACAAAATTTTTGAAGTTTTTTTAGAAGAAAGCTGGCTATAGGGATAAAAAAATTGGTCAAATTACACTATTAGGGTTTAATGTAAACTAGGTGATAACAAACTTTATAAATTTTAAAGCATAATCTACTCTTAATCTAAATTATCAAACAATCAATAAAATATATAGTTAATGTAGGTTTAATGTAAACTATCAAACATGGCCTAAGACTATTGTAAAATATTGTATATAAATTTTTAACTTACGGCTAATATGATGTAAAATTAAAAAAATCAATCTCTATATTAGTTTTGTATAAAGTGTTGTGCAAGAACGTTATTCCATATGCTATTATTTTTTTTCTTCATAAATACACAAAAGTCAACTCATTTATTTACTTTATATATAAAGTTTTATAAAATTACTTTTCAAAATTTCATTAATTGTAACACTTTTTTAATATGCGTGTACATCTACGTACGAAAATATTTATGGAACGAAGGGGGTACATGTTAATGATTTGAGTTAACCGAATGCGATATAATTTAAACTTAATTGATATTATCAAGCTTTGAAATCCTTGTTTAAGATTCTTTGATAAATGAACGAGTGGAACTTGAACGAATTTTAATTTAATCGAATACAAATCAAGTTTAAGTAATTTTACTTTTTTTTTTTTTTAATGACAATCAAGTCGAGTTTTAAGACTGTATCAAACATTTATGTTCAGGTTTATTCAACATTTATATATAACCGAGATTAAATGAACTTTTACTAAATAATCTTGAATCCATAAACGAATAGTTTTGTTTGAGTTTGACCCTAATAATAGCATTTCTTGAACCATAATCACATTATATTTTTAAAGATTTTAATTTGAGAGGATATGAATTATCATCAACTACAATAAACGTTTATTTTTTGTTGTGTGATATGCTTCTTCCCTCTTCAACGAGCCTCAACAGGCATGTACTCGCGGTTCTGGACAAATGCAATTGCCTCAATCACCTCAAACAACTTCAATCCCATCTTATTACACTCGGACATGGCAAAACTCATTTCTACACATTCAAGCTCATCCGCTTCTGCACCACTCGCCTCTGCAATCTCGGCTATGCCCGTTACCTGTTCGACAAATTCTACTCCCCCAACATTTATCTATACACGGCAATCATCGCCGCATATACTGCAGTCCCCGATCACGAATCAGCTGTGCTTCTTTACCGTGATATGATTCGTGAAAATCGGTCGAAGCCGAACCATTTTATGTTTTCTATTATTTTGAAGTCATGGCCTGAAGTTATGAGGAGTTATGGTGTGGAATTAGTGCAAGCACAGATAGCGAAATTCGGTTTTGGTGGATACCCAGTTGTGCAAACGGCAATTTTGGATGCGTACTCGAGGTATGGAGATGATGTTCTCTTTGCAAGGAAGGTGTTCGATGAAATGTCTGAGAGAAATGTGGTGTCTTGGACTGCTATGATTTCTGGGTACACAAGAGCTGGGAAGGTGGGGAATGCAATTTTGCTCTTCGAAGAGATGCCAGAGGAGATTAGGGACACGCCATTTTGGAATTGTATTATTGCAGGGTGTGTGCAGAATGGATTGTTCTCAGAGGCTCTCGAGTTTTTTCGGAGGATGATCGTTGAGGAGGGGAATAGGCCTAACCAGGGTACTATAGTGTGTACTCTTTCAGCCTTAGGACATAGTGGAATGTTGCAGATTGGCAAGTGCATTCATGGGTACATATATAGGAATGGTCTAAGTTCGTGTTTGTTTGTTGTGAATGGTTTGATTGATATGTATGGTAAATGTGGGAGTCTCGAGAAATCAAGAATTGTTTTCGACAAGTCCCCTGAGATAAATCTGGCATCCTGGAACTCTTTGATAAACTGTTACGCATTACATGGTCGAAGCCATGAAGCCATTAGTTTCTTTGAAGATATGCTGCAACATCTAAAGCCTGATGCAGTGACTTTTGTGGGCTTGTTGAATGCTTGTACTCATGGAGGGTTGGTTTCAGAGGGGCGTCACTATTATGAAATGATGATTAAGGATTATGGAATCGAGCCTCGGATTGAGCATTACGGATGTTTGATCGATCTACTTGGGCGATCAGGACGATTTGAAGAGGCCATGGAAGTGGTGCAGGGGATGAGAATTCCACCGGATGAGGTTGTGTGGGGTGCGTTGCTTAATGGATGTAAGATTCATAGACGTACAGACTTGGCTGAATTTGCAGTAAAGCAGTTGATTGAGATCAATCCCAACAATGGTGGTTACAGTGCAATGCTAGCTAATTTATATGGGGAATTGGGTAAGTGGGACGAGGCGCACAAGGTAAGAAAGACCTTGTCTGAAGGGAATATTTATAAAGCAGCTGGTTGCAGTTGGATACAAGTAGATAACCAGATTCATAATTTTCATTCTGTTGATAAATCACATGTTAGAAAAGAAGAAATGTATGCAGTTTTGAAAGGTCTTGCTGATATGGAGACAGTTCCAAACCGGGAAGAATGAAATAGTCGAGCAAAGTTTGTCGATGAGCTGAACTCAGCGATTCAAGCCGGGTTCGATTCATCTGTTCCAATTTTTGTTGTTAAGATATGTTGGTGTGGTGTTTACTTTAATTTTTTTCACCCTCCACATGTCATTTAATCTATACTTTTATGTTTTTATCTATCAAAACTTTTATGTTTTTAAACCATATTAATGTATTTATCATGAGAAACTCACGCAAACAAAAATAGAAATAGAAAACCAAAAAGTTTTTTATTGACCGTTTCTTTAGTTGGTAGTGGACGCTTCACAATCCTTTCTCTCTTTCCATATTGATTTCAATTTTCATTCTCCGATCTTCAAATAATTCATCGAAACCAGGAATTTTCAATTGACGTTTGACAAGTGAATCAACAAATCTGCTGAGTTGAAGATCGAAACAAGGAAAACTGAAACTGGTCATGAATAAAACAGGTGGATCAACAGATTCATTCCAAAATTCAACTGCTGTAGCGACAGGAGCAACGACGTTATATACTTCCTCGTCTATGTTTTCGAATTATCCATTGATTTCTGCTCTCATCGCCTTCGCTATTGCCCAGTCATCGAAATTATTCGCCTCATGGTATACTTCTCATTCATCTATTTTTTGTGTGATTTTGTTTTGATTGAATGGCTATTATCATTGATTCTTGTGATGTTTGACTGCGAGAATCTAGGAATGTTATGATCGATAACTGCAATGATCTTTTTTGTCCCCAGCTGGTTGCTACACATTCATTGTTCGAGTGTGCGCGATGTGGCTTTTCATTCAACAAGTCCTTTAATGATTTAGGATGATCATTATTTTTTTTTCTAATTTGGAAATCTGAGATTTTCTTGTTGTATGTGTGCAATTTCTGAGACTGTCGTGTTATTTACCAGTTTATGAAAACAGTTAACAAAATTCTGATGGTCAGGATTAGGACTTTGAATGATCTCCACAGCTATGAGAAGGGTGACTAGCATCATACGGTTTCCAAGTTTCTGGAATTACTTTCTAGTATTTGTCACATATTGTACATTTTGTGAGAAAGGTTATAACTATCCTGCATCCATTAAAGTTCCTGTTGCTACCTTGAAATTTAGTGATTTACCATTGGAAGATAGCACTCTTAGGAAATGAATCAAACACAAGAGCTTGAATTAGGAGCTTGCATTGAAGTCTCGAAGATTGACCAAGTGATTTAATTAAAATGCATTTAATTCTCTCAATGATTTGGAGCAATGTTTGTTAATGTCCTTTACTTGTCTGTAGTGCCTCACATCCCCAGCTTCTCTGTAAAAGCAAAATTCAATGCTTTAAAAAAGGAATGCTGTACATAGATTTCCTATATTTCTGAAAGTCTAAAGGCCATAATAGTCCTGCAGGTATAAGGAAGAACGTTGGGATCTCAAGCAACTTATTGCCTCCGGGGGTATGCCATCGTCCCATTCAGCAACGGTGACTGCTCTTGCAGTGGCTATCGGTCTGCAAGATGGTTTCGGAGGATCACCTTTTGCAGTTGCATTAGTCTTGGCCTTCGTGGTATGTTCAATCCTCAAAGTTTTCTTACAACATTGCCCTTTGTAATCACATAAGAAACCATTTATGTACTTACAACTTGAATGCTTTGTTTAGGGTGTATTATTTTGTTTCTGTCACTTTGTTGGAACTATTACTAAACATGAGTTCAGGTTACAACTTTAGCAAGTGATTCTAGCACGGCGTCGACCTTTGTTTTCCTTTTGTATTTATTAAATCTTAACTTCTCTTCAATTATCAAAACCATAACTATACGGTATTTGTGTCTGGTCCTTGAATTCTTAATATACTTTAAAAAATATAAAGGGAAATGTGAAGGCTTTACCAATCTCAGTGGAAAAGATGACTGGTTAAATGTGACTGAATTGTAAATTGTCAGAAGAAAAAGATAACGTGATGCATGGTTCTGAAATAAAGTCATTGTCCCTATAATCCCTGCAGATCATACAATGTTATTTACTTCAAATGCCTTTCAAAAGTATTTCTTACATGGTGAACCTGTGCAGGTGATGTATGATGCCACAGGAATAAGATTGCACGCTGGGCGTCAAGCAGAGGTTTGTAGCTTTTGCATTGTCTTTTGGGATACAAGAATCATAATGACTATATGATCTTCAAACATATGCTAAGTAGATGCAGATTTATACAGTTCACGTCAGTATATTTTGGGAACATCTAACGAAGTAAAAAATTCAGGTTCTTAATCAAATTGTATGCGAGCTTCCATCTGAACATCCTCTTGCTGAGAGAAGACCCTTACGTGAACTTCTTGGCCACACTCCTCCTCAGGTTCGATTCTATGCATTCTTTTGACATGTGATCTGTTGTGTTTTAGGAAGAAATTCTTTTGTCCCTCTTCATTATAATGATTTCAGTATTCCTTTGCTGGAAAGAGTAGGGTGCATTGTAAAAACACATTGCTAGTCTTCAATTTTGAGAATTCCTCTAATTATTTGTGTGTTTGATTTCATTTCAGGTTGTTGCTGGTGCGACATTGGGATTTGTTACAGCAACAATTTCACATTTCATATGTGGCTCTAGAACCACCATTCCTTCTTGATGATTCAACTGCTACATAGCAATATTCAATAACCACATACTCCACACCTCTTCACCATTGTACGGACTAACTCTATTTCTCACACTCATCTTCAATCTGTACAAACCAAACGATTATAGGTCAGTCAGTCTAAAACTGCATATTTTTTTTTTTTTCCAGTCTCAGAAATGTAGACACCAGATCTAATTGTAGTGGGAAACCCATTGTTGTTACACTTCTGCCACATCATACATCAGTTCTTGAAGATATATAAACTAGATACATTCTTCTTTCACTAGAGTTACTTTGATGCCATCACTATTATTTCTTGCAACAATTACAGCCTTGATATGCAAAGAATAAGCTATTTTTGCTTTTATTCTTTTCTTCCAAACAAAATAAATCCAAATATAGCTTCATATGAGTATTTTAAAACATCAGGATCAATGAATTCAAAATTGTAACCCTATAGGCTTGGACTTAAGAGTATGTTTCTCTGTAAGTCTCGTGTTTTAAAAACTATTGCTTCAATTGGGGCCTGAATTTGGTCTCCCGAAATAATCGATCGTATATCGAGACTTGAAAAATGAGTTGAATTCGAAATGAACTTTGAATAATATCTTCATCATATTTTGCTCCACTCTTCATCATTATGTTTCCCTCCAAATACGAATGACTCGATTGCCAAAGGACCTCGAATAAGTATCAATATTTTTTTTCTAAATAAAAATCAGATTCTCCACCTTTTTGAGTTTTGGAATGCAAACTGCAAAGGGCCATTGTAAAACCCCACGATTTTTAATATGCCATGAGTCAGTCAGGAGGAGCTATCATTTTCAAAAGCACGACTTTTGGTTCTCGATTTGATAGTTACATAACATGCAGTTTTCGCACTTCGAGGAACCACGACTTTAACTTTTCATATTATGCAACACATTCTCCTCAATTAAAGAAAATTAAATAATAATTAATGAATGCTCTCACATGAAACCAACACAAAATTAATGCAGGAATTTGGATGTATGCACATAAATTGCACATGGACCCCCAATAAACTATACTCCATGACAATATCAAAAAGGAAATATCTACCAGTTTAGCACATGATTTTCTAATAAACTAATCAATTTAATTGGAGTATTATTCTACCTCCAATGGATATACATTTAAGTTTACGACAAAATACTTATTTTGATTACGTGTTCGATGGGCAGGTTAACTTCTAGTGTGTATCAATTGTAGCTTAGACCGATCCATAATTTTGAAAGAAAAGGGATTTTACCATTCTATTAAAGACATTTACAAATTAATTGAAAAAACGAGATTAAAAAAAAAGAATTATATGAGATGATCTGGAGGGGTACACAATGTCATACATAAAAGCATCTTACACAAAACTGCGAGTACGTAAATAATAATTTAGTAGCTCGTTGGAGAAAGGTTGGGGCCCATTGTTGAAATGAGGTACAAATATGGCCAAGAAATAAGTCATCCATCATTTATTAAATGTTAAATATTTACCAAATTGTACCTCATATTGCTGCACAATAGACACCACATTTGTTGCCCATCATGGCCATGTGAAATTCTTCAGAAAAATAACATCACTCTCAACCTAAATGGCCCCAACACTGACATTTTTTTATCCATATTCTGAAATCTTCTCACATGTCTCTCCATTGGATGCCTTTTTAATTGTTAATATTGTGTAATATTCAGTACAATAATCTCTTCCTTTCAACAGATTGATTGTAAGAAAAGATTCATCCAAGTACAAAATATCATCTTAATAATAATATACACATACAAGATGAAACATGTATTTACTTTGGAATTTAAAACTCCCAAGTTTTTATTTTTTAAGATTCTACCTCAATTTAAATTTGGATTTATAATCTACATTGGAAAATTTGTAGTATAAAGTTTTGATGATTAAATCAAAATACATTGTAATAAGAATTAAACCGAAGTTGTATAATCCGTTACACGTTCAATATGCCTATTGGCAAAGTGAATATCGATTCAATGAACATAAGAAAATCAGAAGACGTTTAAGACAGAAATCTGAAAAATAGAGAAGAAGACCATCAGGTATCAGGCAACTTAATATCTAACCTCAGTCTGAGTGATACTAATTTGATTAGTCAAGTGTCTTTTCGGTTGATTTGATAATAATAGTTGAGTATAAATGGTCTATGATGATTAAGCTTTTAATGGAAAAGACTATCGCTCGTCCAAGACAATTAGATATTCAATTCATATGTCAAGTATTATTGTAAAAAAAAATTCATATGTCAAGTCATATACGGAAGAAATCAAAGAATCGGTGTTATGACAAAAGAAACTCATAACAAAATAATGATAGAAACAATAATGAATTATAGTCACCTATAAATTTATTGGACCGCTCTACCTAAACAGCCAGCTAATATAGATCAATGAAAAGATGACAACTAACATCTTATGTGACATAAAACTGGATTGATCGACACAACGATGCAAAAGTACATTGGACTGACCAAAGCTTACCCAAATTGGTATAATCAAATTCAAAATACAACTCCAAATGATAATTTTGATATAATATATGGTTCAACCATATGAGTAACGTTACACAATACGAAAATACTAGTTAATAACCAAGTTCACACCTACTCGAGCAAATTTTTTGTCTAAATATTTATAAGAACATTAGCAAGTCATAGGGATGGCAATGGACTAGTCCAAACTCGAGCCCGCATTGAAACCATTCCATATGGATCGGGTTTGAACTCGGTTAAGCGAGTATGAGAGAAATTGTAATTTTTGTCGAACTCGTCCCGCCAACCCGTCTTTGAACCCGATATATATAAATATAGTAATGTTTAATATATATTTATATAAATTTATATGCATATTATGGATATATATTTATGTAAAAATATTCCATATGTAGTCTTTTAGTATAAGATGAACATAAAATGTTATTTTAAATAATTATATATTTTAATTTAATTATTTAATGTCAAAATAAAGATATTGTGTATTTTAAAATTAATTAAATAATTGTTAGGGACGGGGTGAGTAGAACCCAACGGGTCCTCATGTGGGACAAGACGGGTCTCGGGTTCGGATTTTTTTTGGCGGGGCTAGTCCTGAGACAGGGCAAACTCGTTTCAGACCCGCCCCGTTGCCATCCCTAAGCAAGTTAAATTCTATACATTCACTCTTACGCATTGGTTTAACAAGTTAAAATTTTCCTATTAAAAAAAAATAGTCTCTCCGTCCTACAATAATTTTCACATCTTTGAAATAGAAAAACCATTTATAAACTCCACATTCACAATATTCTCAATTTTACACAAAATGATATTACTTTTGACTTGCACATACACAAAAGTTAACTACTTTATTTACTTTATACAAAAATGTTTATAGAATTCTACTTATTATTACTTTTTTTTTACTATGTGTAGAGCTGTCAGAACGGGCTAACGGGGCGGTGCGGTCCATAACCCACCTCAACCCATCATTTTGCGGGTTTTGGCGGGCCGGTCCACGGCGGGGACGGGTTGAAAAATACTCAACCCAACCCAACCCATGACGGGTTGCGGGTTAGTCCACGGGCTTTTTTATAATATATTTATTTTTTACTTTTTCACATTTATTCTCATAATAAATTTTAAACAATACATTAATAATTACTAAAAATAAAAAAAATAAAGTATGAATAAATTTGAATAATCTTTAATTAAATTCACCACGTGAATAATTTTAATCTCTTATAATTAAAAAGTAAACCTTAAAAAAGATTTTTTGTTTAACTGACAAATCAATCGAACTAAAATTTAAACAAAGTTTAATGGGCAAATCAACTCAACTATAAGTAACAAAAATATAGAATATTCAACGAAAGTTTAATGGACAAATCAGCTCAACTATCAGTAACAAATGTCAATTTGTGAATACACATATAACATTATCACCACATAACAGTGGTTTATTCTCATTCTCAAATCTCAATTTTGTTTAGAATGATATTTTATAATTTTGTATATTAATTTAAAGTTGAATTGAATCAATAAATTTCTAATATCACATTTTTACTTACAATCATAGTTCAACTTAATAAAAACGCGTTACTGTTTCATTAAACCTTAAAAAATAAAAATAAAAATTTTAAAAATAAAAAGCCCGCGGGCCAACCCGCCCCGTCCGTGGTCCAACCCGCCAAAACCCGCAATCCATACGGTTTAGCCCAAACGGGCCTGCGTTTTAAACGGGCTTGTATTATTCAACCCAACCCACCTTTTTAATAGGCGGAGGCGGGCCGACCCAACGGGCCTAGCCCATTTTGACAGCTCTAACTATGTGTGATCACGTACATACCTATGGAACTTCAGTATATATATTTTTTAGCAAACTAATTATCAATATTGAGTTACTTTGTCTGTTTCACAATTGCATGCACATTTTAAAAAAGATTTTTTTTGATAAACTTTATCTTCACAATATTCACATATTTACACAAAATGTCAATACTTTTTATTAGGAATATTAATATATAAGAATTAATTTTCTACCTCTTTACAAGTTCGAACGAACTTTTAGATGAAACAAAATTATTTCATGGTATCATAACCTCCAGGAAAACGACCTGAGTTCGATTCGTGCTGGAAGCAACTCCACCCATTAAAATTGTTAATTCGATGATTCCCCATATCTCTATAAGTTCGACAGTACTTTACTTTATTAAAAAAGAATACAAAATTATTTTTTAACACTTAACTCATTACACTTTTTTCTTAGTTCGAGTGTCCATAGAGTGGTGTAAACATTTTTTTTGGGTGGTACTAATAACACCCCAAAACACTCTATACACACCCCATAATTTTAAATACAGAAATAAATAAATATGAAATGACTAAGTAATCCTTATATAGATAAGGAGTAAAATAATTAAAAAAATAATTTGAAAATAAATGTAATTAAAATTTAAAAGTATTTTTAAAAAATCAACTAAATCTTAAAAAAAACTAATTTACGTAAATCAGTTAATTTTTTTGAAAAAATTCTGAGAAAATAAAACAGATAATTAAAAAAAATAAAAAAATCATCAAAAAATAATTAAATAAAATTATTTAATAAATTGTTAAAAATAATTAAATTAAAAAAATCAATAAAAAATTATTTTTATTTAATTTTTTAATTGGATATTTATTTATGATCAAGTTAATTTTTCTTTCACTTTTTATTTTATTTATTTTTTAAAAAAATTGAAACGTTAATTAATATTTTAAATTTGTTTATTTTATAAATTTTATTTGATTTGTTTAATATTTTTTAGATTTTATTTAGTTTTAATTAATTTTTCCATTCAAATATTTTTTAATATTTAGTTCAATTAGTTGATTTTTTAAAATATTTTCAAGTTTTTTTTTTTCGTATTATAGAAAAAAAAATTAATTTTTTAAATTTATATATACTTTTGAAGATTTATTTGAATTTTATAATATTTTTAAATTTTGTATTCAATTTGTATTTGTTTTGAAGAATGAAGGGTAAATATGCTTTTTTTTTTTTTTTTAATAGGGAGGGTAGAAGAGAGTGGGATTCCTTTTCTGTTTAAGGAGAGAGAATGAAACAGTATTTTATTGGCTCTACTCTACTCTACTCTACTCTACTCTACTATACTATACCTATTTTTATTTTACCTGCAGCATGTAAGCTGCCCATATGCTGTTGCTGCTCCTGCCTCTGCCTCTTTTACCATGCATCTATGTTAAATACTTCTTCTTTCCACCACTCGCTGGATCTCAACTTCATATACTGCCATTTTCATTGTTTCAAGGCTTGATTATTCTCTGCACTCTTTCCGTTGCTCCTCAGAATATCCAATGGCATAAAATGTACACATCTCTCTCTCTCTCTCTTTCGTTTCTGTTTTTGGTATTTTGTTTGATTTCATTTTCAGCTGCTTGAATTTTCTAATTACTTGCTAGATTTGTTGATTTCTTGTTTATTGTGTGAATTAATGTTGCATCATAGATAAAAGGAGATAGATATTGCTGGTAATTGCGAAAACTGAAAATGAGATCCGTAGAGGACAAAGGGTGTTTGAATAATTGCCCCACTGAAGAAAGTATGAATTTCGAGTTCCAAAACCAAAAGATGAATCGCCCCTCTCATCACCATCGAACGCCTCTAGGAAAACCAACCCCATCCAAATGGGACGATGCTCAAAAATGGCTAGTCAATCTCTCCAGAGGAGAAAAGAGTGACTCTAAGGCCTCGCCGCGTAATTCAAACGCCGATGACCGGAGACTCATTGCTCCGGTGCCAAAGAAGTACGGAGATGAAGGAGAAGAAGAAGACGGAGCTAATAATCAGGCTGTCGAAACTAAAAACGTAGACTGTGATGATTCAGTATGGAGAAGCCACAACAAGGCTGTAATAACTAGTTCTAAATCAGCTGTGAGATCAATTTGTTTGAGGGATATGGGCACAGAAATGACACCAATTGCCAGCAAAGAACCGTCTAGAGCAGCTACTCCTATAAAGGCTACTAGTCCAGTGTCATCTGGATCATCTACTCCGGTCATTGTTAGGCCTAATCGAAGCCCGAGTGAGAACAGAGACGATGGAGGCAGGGGCGGTTGTTCGTCAAGAGATTTTAAACAAGATGGAGAAGAAACGGATGGCGTAAATGTGACTCAAAGTAAGGGTGATGATCAGTCTAGGAAGCTGAATCCTTTGGAAACAAGAGCTGCTGCTTGGGAGGAAGCCGAGCGTGCTAAATACATGGCGAGGTGACCTCCTTCACTTTACCTATTCGTTATGTGTGTTTGCAAACTCTACAAATAGCTTTCAGATTTTGTTTTTTTACAAAATGTGTGAGGAGTAGCTTTTGGAAAAAGGTGATTCTGCCACCCCTTTATATAGTTTGCAAACACCCTCCGCTGTCTTTTTCTTTTGTTTCGTGTTTGTAATTTTTGATGTTGATTGAGCATTAGGTATAAGCGCGAAGAGGTGAAGATTCAAGCTTGGCAGAATCATGAGATGAAGAAAGTTGAAATGGAGAATCGAAAAGTAGAGGTGGGACTATTGCCTTTGTTTTTTGTAGCATTAATGCTAATTTTCTTGATCTGATCTTTGTGTATCTTGTGCAGATGAAGGCGGAGCGAATGAAATCCCGAGCAAAAGAGACGTACAATAGCAAAACAGCAGCAACACGGAGGATAGCAGAGGAAAAACGAGCAAATGCAGAGGCAAAATTGAACGAGAAAGCGATGCAAACTTGTGAAAGAGCCGATTATATAAGAAGAACTGGCCATCTTCCTTCTTCTTTCTCCTTCAAGATGCCTTCCTGCTGCAATCTTTTTTAACTTGTGGTTTAAAATCCAGTTCTGTAATAGCCATGGAACGATTTGGTTTAAGTACAGTTGGTTGATATAGTTGTTGTGCAATCAAAATATGCCTTCAATTCTATGTATAAATTGACTTTCACCATCTTCATGATTTTGCCCACTTTATATTCCTTATACTTTTGGGCCACATTTTGTGTTACCAAATCACTTTAATCATGTATTTATGGATGACATGACAAGATGCGGCTTCTTTTTTTTTTTTTTGATTATTATAAAAAAAAATTATGAAATAATTATTTTAACACTTTATCGAACCTCTACAATATTATCTTTTGGTTTGGACGTGTGAGAATATGAAATATCTCTTACCATATATGTATGATGACAGACAATATATACATAAACTCAATTTGTATATACCTTATATGTGTTAGAGCTATGTCGAACTCTTTTCGTCCCTTCGATAGTTACTTATTTTACCATTTTGATGTTCCATTAAAAGTTAAGCATTTAAAAAAAAAAATTTCCACCACAACTAACAATTATCTTTACACTTTTTTTTTTTTTTTACATTTACCCTTTTTCATCACATTTCACTACCCACCCAAACCATCTAGCGATTCTATTTGTGTCAGCAGAGAGGATAGATGACCATTGGATAGAGCTATTATTCGAGCCGAGTATTTGAGGTTCGAGCTCGACTCGATAACATTGTCGAGTTAAAAATTGAGTTCGACTCGACTCATTAACGAGCCTATCGAGTCGAGCCGAGCCTAATGGAATTTTTTTACAAAAAATTAGTTATCGAGCCTAATAAGTCGAGCTCGAGCCGACTCGTTAGTAAATCGAGTATCTAACGAGCTCGAGCTCGACTCATTAAGTTAAACGAGTCGAGCCTTATCGAGTCTTAACGAGTCGAGCCGAGCCAAGTCTCGTTAAGGCTCGATTCGAATAACAACACTACCGTTGCATTATTCCACAATTTACATTAGTTTGATCAACTGTTATGAAATTGAAGACACCATATTTGTAAAAAAAAAAAAAAAAAGTTTTATAATAGTTAAAAAAAAAGGGACAAGATACACCAATTAATTCAAGTTTTACCCGACAATTTACATTAATTATAGGTGGTTTTTAAAAGCTTTAATAAAATAAGATGGGACATCGCTCTCCCAACGTCCCATGTTTCAAATAGTGGAGACGCTATCCACAATGGCGGACTATTGTTTATTCGTCCCATCATCGGTGCCTACGTCCATTTGAAGGGCAATTTGGGTCAAGCTCCCCACTGCAGATTGGTTGCTGCGTTATGGCGTCTCAAGTTCTTCTATATGCCTCCTTTGTAGAATTGCGGAGGAGACCACTTTTCACCTCCTTTGTGATTGGAGCTTCGTAAGCTAGGTTTTCTCTATTATTTGATAGTTACTTATTTTATCATTTTAATATTTTATAGAAAGTTAAGCATTTAAAAATAAATAAATAAACTAATCCACCACAATTAACCATTATCTCTGCAATTTCTTCTCTCTATATTTTTTCTTTTTCATCAAATTTCACTACCCACTCAAACAATCTAACGATTCTATTTGTGTCAGTGGGGAGGATAGATGACCGTTAAGTTATCCAACAATTTACATTAGTTTGATCAACTATTATAAAATTGAAAGACACCATATTTTGTAAAACAAATGTTTTATAATAGTTTTTTTTTTTTTTGGGGGAGGGGGTGGGGGAGAGAAGCCATTTAATTCAAGTTTTATTTTATGCAACAATTTACATCCCCTTATATACTAATAGGGAGTTTACATTAATTATATAAGGTGGTTTTCAAAAGTTTTAATAAAATAAGGTGGAACATCGATTTTCATAGCGTCCTATGTTTCAAATAGTGTGAACGTTATCCGTAATGGCAGCCTAAATTGTTTGTACGTCGACGTCTACATCAATATTGTCCGAGAATCAAGTTGGGATGTCATCCGTATGTAAGCCAAGCTTTATTAGAAATGAAGTTAGATGGATCATGCTCAAAATTATTAGGACTTTAAATCTCATGGAGTATCATTTTTCATGTATATAAATAATTAAATATAGTTTACACAAGGATTAGATATGACCAAGTATTAATTAATTTCAATATAAATGCTAGCTATAGCTAACAAGGACAGAATTAATGCACCTCCATCCAATTTCTGCATCTAACTAACTAACAAAGAACTATTGTGAAGGTGTTCGTTCACTCCAAATATCTCTGTAAATTTGTTGTTGCCCGTTCACAACAATGACGTTCCAACTTAACTCTCGAACAATATTTATGACCAGTTTAGGCCGCTATTGTGAATATGTTTCCATACTACTGCTACATTCAATTACTTACTTTTATCTTATAACATCTCAATTAGATTAGCTAGATATCTACAGTATATATTCACTGAATGCAGCAGCTATTTCAATTATTGAATTTTGGTATACATTCTCTGAATGATAGCCATGTGGATGAATGTGAATAATAATATAAATATTGCACACGTATTCTTTAAAAGGTAACCTGTAAATACACAATTAACCAATTATATGAAAAATAATACACAAGTAAATTATTTCCGAATTTACCTAAATAATATTCAAGTCAATTAGATCAAATTTAAATTGAATTAAGCTTGAGTTTGTTTGTAGGCAAGAACAAAAATCAAGCAAAATCTAATTAAAATCCATTATCTATAACCTGATACTTAAATTTCATATACATTTTTTATTAAACAAATTAATTGATAGGGAGTGGAGTATTATTATTTATAAAGACCCCTGAATCTAAATATAAAATCAAGTTTTAATACCTTATTTACTCTGTTTTCAAAAAAAACAAAAAAATACCTTATTTACTCTATTATTAATTTGGTAAAAAATATTTATACTTGACCCGGTGGGCGGGTCTTTTTCTTTATATGGTATGGATTTGAACCAAAAAAAGGCCCAATTCAAATCAAAGTAAAATTTAAAAGCAAAAACGAAAACGAAAAAGGAAACCAATAATTAGACTCTCGTTCAACGCGGAAGCGACTCGTCTCTTTCGATATTTAATTCGCGAGGCCGCCATAGTTATCTGCAGAGAAGCAACCGAGCGCCGCCTCTTGCTTCGCTTTGCCTCTCTACTCTTCCCCCGATTAATTGATCGGTAAGCTTTTTGTTTTGGACTTCTTCACGGAGAGTGGAGGGAGTAAAGGAGATTTCGTATTTTTTATTTTCTAGGGTTTTCTGTTTCGTTGGGCAATTTGTTAGATTTCTGAGATTTTGTATTTGTACCTGTTCCTTTCGTGCAGTTTCGGATCTGTTATATTTTTGTAATTTCCATTACCAAAAAAATCAAGAAAAAGAAAATTATTGTCGTTGCTTTTGTGCTTTTGATGTGCTAAATCGTACGAGGGATTGATTGATTGATTCCCTGAACGTATTGATTGATTGATTCCGGGTAGTTAGTTTTGAGTAGTTATCTTTTCTTTATAAATATAAGCCAAAAAAAATAAAATCCAGAGTTAGCCATAGGGTTTTTTGCTTAGTGCATCCGAACCTAGGGGAGTTCATTGAGTAGCTAGGGTTCGGTTTACGCTATCTGTTGACAAATTTGAACATTATACTTTTATGGCTGCTGGAAAACGTGGGGGTTTCAGAGACAATGAATATAGGGATCGTGAGACTGATTTTGAGGTGACGAAGAAGGAGAATGGGTATAGAAGGGGGGATCATGAACGGCTTAGGAATGGGGTTCAGGACTATGAGAGGGGTCAGGTTTGGGCTCGAGGTCAAGATAGTTTGGAGCGTAGGAGCAAGGTCAGAGATAAGGATGTAAATGAGAGAGATGTGCTGAATGGTGGATATCGTTCCACTTCCAGTCGAAGTGATTCTGGAAGTAGTGGTGGTGGTGGGCCCAGGAGATGTGAGTTTGCTGCAGGTGGCATGGATCGAGAGCCTGGGGAGCTATCTAGTGATGGGTCTGATGAGGCTATTGATTCAGAAACTCAAGTTAATGTATTAACTGCTGATGGAAAAAATAAGGAAAATGCTAATCAGTTATCTCCTGTGCAGACTAAGAAGCGGAAATATTCGCCAATTGTTTGGGATAGAGATGATAGAGAGGTAAGTAGATCAAATAAAAATGGAATTACTGCGGATGCTAACACTTCCAGGTCATCACCCCAATTGGTCAAGTTGAATCACCAATCACCTAATACTAAATGTAGCTCAGATGAAAATGTTGTGAAGATTTCATCCCCGGATGGCGGTAAGATTAATTTAGAACCATCACCTTCTAATGCTGACTTAGGATTTGAGGTCTCTGATGCCCCTGCTGAAACATCTTCTCTACAACTTCAAGAAGATCAATGGGTCAATAACAGGGGAACGGGAGGAGTAGATGAAGATGATTTTGTGCCCACGCGTACGATAATATCCTCTAGATGGGCTGATGATGCTGAGTCTCCAACTGATGAAGGTGAGATTTCTGATTATGAAAATATGCCTAAATTGAGGAGGAAATCCAGTTCAGAATTTGGTGAATTGAGGGAGACTAGTAAATCAATAAGTCCAGAAGTTGGGGAGGTCAAAGAAGAAAGTTCTGAAGGCACTAGAGAGAGGTCCTTGGGGTCAGATGAACGTGTTAGATCTTCCAGTAGAGATAGTGATCATGAAAATGAGGACAATGACTACATGGAGATTGATGATGGTCAGAAGCATGTTGGCACCAGCGTCAGCCATTCTGAAACAGAATCTGAGGATGATCCTAGATCTCCTATTACACCTGAGCCTGATCATCCCCCACAAAGGAGTGTCAATATGCTTCAGGGTTGTAGAAGTGTTGACGAGTTTGAGAGACTCAACAAGATAGACGAAGGCACTTACGGGGTCGTTTATAGAGCCAGGGATAAGAAGACTGGAGAAATTGTTGCTTTAAAGAAGGTCAAGATGGAGAAAGAGAGAGAAGGGTTTCCTTTGACTTCACTCCGTGAAATTAACATTCTTTTATCATTTGATCATCCC
Organism: Galeopsis tetrahit; assembly: GCA_963675135.1. Classification (NCBI taxonomy): domain Eukaryota; kingdom Viridiplantae; phylum Streptophyta; class Magnoliopsida; order Lamiales; family Lamiaceae; genus Galeopsis; species Galeopsis tetrahit. The sequence goes on along the minus strand of OY776122.1, from coordinate 61,175,945 downwards.
TCAATTGTGGATGTCAAAGAAGTGGTTGTAGGGAGCAATCTTGACAGCATTTTTATGGTCATGGAGTACATGGAACATGATCTTAAGGCATTAATGGAGACTATGAAACAGCCTTTTAGCCAAAGCGAGGTCAAATGTCTCATGCTCCAACTTCTAGAAGGTGTCAAGTACCTCCACGACAACTGGGTGCTTCATCGAGATTTGAAAACCTCAAATTTGCTTTTAAATAATCGTGGTGAGTTGAAAATATGCGACTTCGGTTTAGCTCGTCAATATGGGAGCCCGTTGAAACCTTATACTCATTTGGTGGTTACTCTTTGGTACAGGTAAGCATTACTTCTTGCACCAAAATTTTTGTTTATATTATCCTTAAAGATTTTCTGAACATATGCATGCACTGTGCTTATAACATTAATGATTAAGGTGCAATATTTTTCATTTATTTTCATTTGTTTGTGCTTTGTAAAGTAAAAAAAAAAAAAAGTAGCTGCAAGAAATTTACCCTCCTTTTGTTTGATTAAGCTGCATTTGGTTCATTTCATGTTGCAATATTTCCTATATTGTTTGGATTGATTTGGAAAACTGATTGTATGTTCACTTTCAGGGCACCGGAACTTCTTTTGGGAGCCAAACTATATTCTACAGCAATTGATATGTGGTCGCTGGGATGCATTATGGCTGAGTTCCTATCAAAAGAACCGTTGTTCAATGGAAAGACGGAGTTTGAGCAATTGGACAAAGTAAATATATGCTGACGCTTAATCAATGTGTTTCTTTAGTTGGTTTGGTTATATAGTATGGCTAATTACTTGTGGTAATGCAGATATTCAGGATCATGGGAACTCCAAACGAGACAATTTGGCCTGGGTTCTCTCAGCTCCCTGGAGTCAAGGTGAACTTCGTCAAGCATCAGTGAGTATCCACATCTGTATACATAATCCTTACACATGTTGATCTCAAAATTTATGTTCTTTCCCTTTGCCACTGTTTCCCAGGCTTCCAGCTTTGGGTGATCTGGTGTGGCTTTCAGGCCTCCGTTGGTAACATTAGCAGTACTCGAGTAAAATATCCGTTGCTTCTAACAACTTACATTTATTTCAGGTACAATATGTTGCGTAGGAAGTTTCCAGCAACTTCTTTTACTGGTTCACCTGTACTCTCCGATGCTGGATTTGACCTCTTGAACAAACTTCTGACATATGACCCTGAGAAGGTATTCTTGTAGTTTGTTACATAAGTTACCCCCCCCCCCCCCACACACACACAAACGAACAAACAAAAAAAGATTTCCTAGATTTGATTGTCTAAGCTTGAATTTAAAAACTGTGCAGCGTATAACTTGTGAAGAAGCTCTCAACCATGAATGGTTCCGTGAAGTTCCGCTTCCGAAATCTAAGGAGTTTATGCCTACATTTCCTGCACACCATGCGCAAGATAGGTAATTTGCCTCCATGTGCAAATTTTATATTCTTAAGCTTCATGGCATTAAATCTTTCCGTCTTTGATGTGAATTCAGACGAACCCGTAGAGTAATGAGGAGTCCCGACCCATTGGAAGAGCAGCGAAGGAAGGAGTTACAACAAGGAGAATTGGGCACCGGTGGTCTTTTTTGCCAGTAGGATAAAAAAAATCCACATGTTTGAATTTTATAAGGTTTGAGACTGGTGCTGAGATATGGCTTAACAGAGTTGCATTGGTGAATTAGGAGGACAAATCCTCGTAATTCTCGGGCTCTGCTGACAAATAGGAACTACTATTGTTACTTTTCCTGAAAGGTGTAATCGATTGATATTTTGTGTATGTACTATAATTTTAATCACATTTATTTCTGAAATTGATGAATGCAATAGTAAACCTTTGTTTTTGTCTTCTTCACTTGAGCTATATGTTGGTTTGGTATAGATTTTGTTTGCCGTTAAAAAATGATAATATTTGTAACAAAATTGATTGTTAGTACTTTTTATTTAGCTCTTTTTTTTACCCAAAGCAACACTTAGGTACTAATAAATTTAGAATCACTTTTTTTAAAGCTGTTCTCTCTCACAACTTTTACTTTTGAGAAATTTAGAATCACTTTTTTTAAAGCTGTCATCTCTCACAACTTTTACTTTTGAGAAGTGCTTTTAAACAGTTTATAGAGTTTGAAAACAACCCCTAACTATAATAACTTCCATTTCACCTGACAAAGCAAGTGCTGACACCAACCAAATCTCAACACTTTTAGCATCCACAAGCGTACTTAATTTTATCAAGGAATTTGGATTGAACTTTCAGCATTTTGTTTTTTTTAGAATCAAAGCAAAAGAGTTGAGATGAATTCTGTGCAAGAAGTTGTACCATTAGTTAATAATTCATACATTTTCATCTGGGATGGGAACACCCTCTTACCGTACAGCCTCTGATAATTCGACTCTCTTCTGGGAGAAAGGAAAAGGCTCACCACGGTTGTAAATAACAACATCAGTCTTAAACACTTGTGTATTGTAACAAGTTTGTATTGTTGCCTCAGCTCTGATGGTTTCTTAATTTCATTTTCACGGGTCTTGCTGCAATAAGAAGCAAAACAAATGGAGGGGGCCCGATGTTTGATGCCAGTTGAGCAAAAAAAAAAGGAAGATTGTACGCTACTCTGATGTGTCAACTATGGTCTTCCCCAATACGAATGTAACCAGTGATAGTTCGACAAAGAATATCGTGTTGAGAAGACCTCGATCCACTGTCCATCCGAATATTGTGATCCCCCCTGGATTTGACTGCAAGTACATCACTGCATAAAAACAGATCAAATCCTCAATTTTGTACATATGCCCAAAACAATTAGCAAATGGAAACAGGAAACAACAGATCGACAGAAAGAAAGGGATTTTTTATCTTCACTCATGAAATTAATACCTATGAAGGCAGAAAGCCAAAAAGATAACCACATTGAAGTTTGAACAATGAAAGCCATGGTGGATAGCATTAAAACTAAACAGAAAAATCACGATTCATATGTTTCATATATCAGAAAAATCGAGGAAAACGGCAGAAATTTGTCTTCACACATGCACCACTCTCCTTTTTTTCACCCAGTTTATTTGAAGCACACATCGGCATTCAAGGTCAGACAAGTTCCAAAAAAAATTGAAATAATGCAAGCTTGAGGTTAGCAGGTCATCATGATACAGCATTTGGCCAGAAATATATCTATGAAAATTATAACAAGCTTTAGAAGAGAGTAATGGTACCTAGAGCCAGTCTCTTATGGTAAGAAGACATATACGTTGCCAGCTGTACATTCGATGGTGATGAAACAAAATCCAGCGACTCCAAATCACTTTCTGAGTAGTCTACATGGAACATGCCCAACTTATTAGCGGCCTCCAAGTTTCCAATGCTGTTTGAAGTTCGTAACTGATATACATCAGAAGCACTGCAAGTTATTAAAGCATGCCATCTATTTGCTATGGCTCCAATGCCTTGGGCTCTGTGGGATATTTTTGAAGCACCGTTTAAGCAAAGGATTATAACCGCCACTTGTACGATTGTAGACAACTAGAGAATTCAACAAATGAGATATATAATTTGTTAAATATATTGGTAATAGTTCAAATGCTCATAAAGTAATTCAAATAAAACAAAATTTAGGAACTTACTGCAAAATCGCCCCCGTTGATTAAAGTAATCATTCCATTGTATCCAGTGACTTGGAATAGAAACAAAAACTGACTGACAGTGACTATCACAAACTGGAGGAGAAGATATATTCTAAATCTGTGGCTTATTTTGGATAGATAAAAGCGTAGACGGGCATGCTCTTGTAGTAGTAATACAACATCAGGTTCTCTTTCCAAAAGCTTTCCATAATCATCAAAATGTATAATTTGCAAGTTGCACACCAAGTGGAACAAGACACAGGCTGACAGAATAATGGTGATCATATATGTCCATGATAACACGAAAGCTAATAAAATTGCAGCAGACTGCCACCACGACTCATGATGAACATACATCATTCGGATGACCTCTCGTATGGTTTTCAAAAGGCAACAAGGCAACACCCATAATATTAGTAACCGTGCAGAGTCCTGCAGAGTGAGAACATCTTTCAGGCTTCCTCAAGGAAAATAAAAACATTTAAAAAATAAAAATAAAAACAGCAATGTTACACTTGTGTCCTGTTGACCCACACACACAGAATAACTAATTTTTATTCATTTCCCCCTAGATTTACCTTAATCCAAGATAAGAAAAACTAAACATACAAAGGCTAAGAAAATTTACAACAAATCCCAATCATTCAAGGTGCAGATAAACCAAAGGTGCTTCAGACATAAAAATAAACTGACAACATCTGCTACAATCCTGAGATGTTAAACAAAAAATCCACCTGTTCTTCAAATTATAAACACTAAAAACTAGTTATAACTCACCTTACATTTCCAATCCTCCACAAAGACATGAAACCTCAGATAAAAAAACATCACACTAGTTATAAACAAACCTCAGATAAATAAATGAGATAAGATGAAGTATTACTCACTGAAATCTTCTTTACATACTGGCCACTGAACCTTTCCACATGCCCACTGTATCGATCAACAAACAGGAATTTTCTAACACCATATTTCCTCAAATTATGCGAAAGGCATATCAAAGCTGAAGTAGCCAAAGACGCCTGTGAAACCACTATGCCGATCTCGAAACTCTTGATCTGACCCTTTTCACACCCGGGACAATTCGAGAGCTGAAGCATCACCACTGGAAGCAAAACCCCAATAACCAAAAATACCCCCCAAGATAATAGAAAATTCCCGATTGAGGACTGATTAAATCCCAACAAAGAGAGAAAAAACTCCAATCTTTGAAGGGTTTTATCCAAAAGAGTCTCTTTGTCATTTTCTCGAACATCTGGGGGGTTTGATTGCAAGGTTCCATCAAGAATTTTAAGTAGAGGGGTAATTTCATGTGGGTTTCTAGATTCTTCCACTTCTATTTGTATATGACCTTCAGCCATGAGGGGAATCAGAAAGAGAAGAGGATTTCACCTTTGACGAAGTAGAGAGATAAAGATACAACAAAAGCTACACAACACCATAGGCATAACTTCTTCTTAAAACACACGATTCACAATAATAATAAATTGCATGTGCGCGCTGTAGACAAAAATTAGATTCTCGAGAATCGCAACTAATAGCCCTACCCACCGCAGAAATTTGAACTGGAGACTAGTTTCAATGCTTTTTCTGGATTTAACTTGAGAGATTATTATATTAGTATAGTGCAAGCAAATTGAGCAAAATTTATAGTAGTATTATATTTTTCCTCTGTGATCCTCCTCACAAGATTGCTATGTTGCATACATCATCCGACCATTGATGAAAAGGAGTGGAAAAGAAAGTTAGCAACTGTGAATCCACCTGTATATTTCATTCAGCAGAGGCCAAGTGTCGCATATAATACAAGAAAGTTGTTAGGAGTTTTATTACATGTGAGGAGTTGATTTGAGATGGAAATGTGGACAAGAAGTTGAATCCGTGAGCAGAAGAAGAAGAAAGGGGTGGTTGGATCAATGTAGGTGGTGTGGGGAAACGAGAAAAATGATTATTGCACTTCACTTGCACACACCTCATATCATAATTCTATTCTTAAATTTTAAGACTAAAAATAAAAAAATAATGACAAATATATCATTTAAATTTTAAAAAAAAAATAATTATAAAATGATATATATATATATATATAGAGTAGTGATATAGAACCAACCCTCGATTTTTTATGTAACCAGTAATTACTGAGGTGTCACTCCGCCTCATTATCCACGTATTTCTTATTAATATATTTTAAAAGATAATTTAAATCAAATCTTATCCATTAAATATATTTTAATTTTCTAATATATAATATCCCACTTAACGTTAGTAAAAACAGAAAACATCTCTCAATCAAATTAAATCTTCCATCTGTCCACCAACAATTTATTTTTCCTGAAAAAGCTGAAAACTTTCTCCCACTTAACAAATCAAGTTTTCTGCAATTATTACTTATTTTTTCAACAAAAAATAAATTAATTTCATACCTTATGCTCGAATTTGAATTCCACCCCCATATAACTCTAATCTTGTATTTCAATGGTATATAATTAATGGACAAGTTCTTATCCATGGTTTTTCTTTTACAAACTAATAGGGGATGACATAATTTATAATTTAGCAATAAAATAATTTAAAAAAATGATAATATTAAATCAAAATTGATCTGCACATGCAAACCATAAAAACATTCGGTCAAAAAATTGAATCAAAATTGATCTACATCAAGCAAACCATAAAAATATTCAGTCAAAAAATTATTCATACTGAAAAAAATAAAAAATGAGACCATCTATAGAACCAAGAACCATGCATTAAGCTAGCAACAAACCTGTAAAATATGATTCATTTGCTTGTTGTATAAAAGAATTCGACTCAAGATTAATATAATATGCATTACTCTCATCAACTTGTTTCTGGAAGCACAAAAAATTTCTTTTTTGTGTACAAATTAGCCCTTTGCCTTTCTATTGGCCACAATGACTTACATTTTGGTCGCTCATTTATGTCAACATGATCAACTGCTAACTCATTATGCCGTTGATTTCTAAGAGCACTATTAAATCGAGTAACAAAATCCATTAACGAGTTTTGACTTGAGACGTACCTTTTGAAAAAAGCATGAGCACTTTCTGCTCGTTGACTGCTTGATATTCCTGCACTAAAAATGGGTTTCATATATGTATCATATACGTTTTGCAACCACTCATTATCTTCTAAATTTGTAGCTTTCACCACCTCACTCCATTTTTGTTCAAATTCACGAGGTGTCTCCGAAAATAATATTACATTTTTCATATTATAATATTCATCCCGATAAGCCACTGCATTAATCTTCTCAGAGAACTTGTTCAAGATGTGCCATATGCAATATCGATGAAATGTATGTGGAAATGCTTGACCGAAAATAATATTACATTTTTCATATTATAATATTCATCCCATTTTTCATATTATAATATTCATTCCGGTAAGCCACTGGATTAATCTTCTCTAAGAACTTGTTCAAGATGTGCATATGCAATATCGATGAAATGTATGTGGAAATGCTTGAGTGATAGCTTTCGACATTGCAGGATCCTGATTAGTGATGATCATACCTGGGGTCCTTTTGGCATTGCTTCCATTATGAAGGATTATGTTTTTTCATCACTCAAAAAAATTATAGTATCTCCGTGACACGGCATCAGACCAAAAACACCTAAAAAACTTTTTGCTCGAATCAACTTCATAGACAAAGAAGAAAGCTGGATTTTTCTTTTTCTCAGACTCAAAGAAGAGAATTAGTGTTTCCTTCTTCTCAGACTCAAAGAAGAGAATTAGTGTTTCCGCATCATGTCCTTTGTGTAATTCTTTTAAAGACTGCTCATAGTTTCTGATATCGTGCATCCCACTTTTTCTGGACCTCCATAATCAATTTCCATCAACCGCATCTTTTGACAAGTTGAAATATTAGCTTGTGCAAATTGTTGAGCTAATACTTTTTTAGTAGTAGACACCTCCCGATGTGATCGTAGTAAATGAACTTTGCTCGGAGTTGTAAGACTATGATTGTGGCCCTCTACAAATGTTTTAACAGTCTAATTCGGCCCTGTTTGTCTCTTGACAACTGTCATCCTTGCTTTGTAACCAACTCTAATCTCACCTCGATTTCTTTCCCCAGTACGCGGCTTACTATCTTTCAACATCTTTTGATATGCAACATTAGTTTGACCTTCCTTGTTACATGAGAAGTCTTTCCATATCACTTCATTTGTTTCTTTATTTTTTTTAGAATTCTTAATCTTAGCACTAAATCCACCTTCACGTGCATATTGAGCGCATATTGATTGTAGAATGTAAATGCATTCTCATGATTACTAAACTCCTGTTGAACGTAAGGTTTACGATTATCTGAAACTTGGGGAATGTAGATTTCCTCCTCGTTTTCTTCATTCATCATTTGAAACTAAAAAACAAAAAAATAAATGGTTATAAAAAAATTCATAACCATATGTCTTCATCATTTGTAATATATTGCTAACCACAAATATAAAATATATATAAAGGAAGATTCAAGCAACATAAAGAATAAAATGAGAAAAAAAAGGTGGGGCAAGTTACCTCAAAGAAGTTGTTCCGCTGCTTTTCCTGATTTTTCCAGGAAAAATAAATTGTGGGTGGACAGATGGGAAGATTTAATTTGATTGGGAGATGTTTTCTGTTTTTACTAACGGTTAAGTGGGAGATTATATATTAGAAAATATATTTTAATGAATAAGATTTGTTTTAAATTATCTTTTAAAATATATTAATAAGAAATACGTGGATGATGACGCGGAGTGACACCTTAGTAATCTGGTTCCATAAAAAATCCGAAGCTCAGTAATCTGGTTCCATAAACCATAAAAAAGCAGAAGGTTGGTTCTATATCACTACTCTACTTATTAAAATAGGTCTAACTGTTTCTATTAAAATAATGATATAAATATTATAAGGAAATTTTTAGTAATTTATAATTTTTTTACAAAAATTAATTATTCTATTTAATGACGAATCATCATAACAAGGTTAGATATGGCGTGTCATTTTTTATTAAACGATTATTGCAAGACTGGGTGAATCATTTGTGTCAGGATAGAAAAACTTATGAAAGTGACTATAATTATGATAAATAAATAAATGAATAAAAAATCTTGACTATTTTTTATAGAATGGTGGGACTCGTGGGTGTATAACTACATATTAGAGTGTCTTAAACAGAATTGAAAAATCCAAATGTCAATTGCCAGATTTATTGACTAATTTGAAGAATTAATCTCACTGTCCAAGTTTTGCACTTTGCATGAACTGGCCTCTTAAAAATTGTTCACACATTAGAGATTTCCTCTTAAAAATTGTTCACACATTAGAGATTTCGAACTTGAAACCTAAAGAACAACACAATCCTAAAATATCTTAGCAATTTTTTTTAAATTAAAAATAATAGTGTAATTAGTACTCTTTCTATTTTGTTTATTTCAGGAAGGAGTAGGACTCCACATGGGATTCCTTCCCCCCATTGTGGATGCCCTAACAAATTAGGAGGGAGGGAGTACTTTTAAAGCTTGTTATTGGTCATTCGGCACAAAGTTTAGACGTTAGCATTAGAATCTGGTCCAGTCACATGTAACAAAACCTACATCGCCATTGCTAATATTTGTCCTCTTATATATGACTACTGTGTTTACATAAATAAACGTGTTTATATCTTCAAACATTAAAATGATGTTCACTAGAATTGTAAAATTAAATAAATACTTGTCCTGTAGTTTGTAATTTCTCATGGAAATGAGGCAAGAGGTAAAATGCTAAAAAACCAGACCTTGATACGTTGTGTTATTTCTTGGTTTTATTTTGACCACAACGAGCAAGGAAACGTTGACGAGCAGCAAGAATTTTAGTGTCTTTGTCTTCAAGAGGTTGAGAAGTTTGAAGAACAGCAGCATCATCCTTCTTCAATTCCGAGTTTTCAGTTTCATCTTTTTCGCCAGACTGATCGCCTCCACCACTGCTTCACAAGATGATATCACATTAAATAACAAACATAAGCTCCAAAAGTTTGTTTGTCTTGGAAGTGAAAGGGCCATTGGCTGGCTCACCTGAGTTTGGCAACATTTATTTTCTCGAGTTTGGCTAAGATGGGCCTCACCCAATGCATCTCAACTGCACATACATTTCGCATGTATGGCCGTGAAGTAGCAATCAGTTCGTGGTAAACGACATAATTTGGGAGCATTCCATCTTCATCTGGTTTCAGCACTGATGATGGATGTACCTACAACGGTAAAGAAGAAATCTTTATTTGCTTTTTTTTTTTCAAAACTAAAAACATTTTATACAATATATGGTTCCCATCAAATCATATATACATACCTGTACCAATTGTGATTTGAAACCAAGGGTGCGATAGCCATTATGACGAATCATTCGCTCCCCGAGTTGATTTGCAAACCCTGAACAAAGAGCTTTTCTCAAAACTCTGTAATCTTGCTCTTCTTTCCGTTTTTTACTAGGTTTCACATCCATGTTTCCTGTTTAATTATAGATAAGAAAGTACACGCAATTCAATGAAAAATCCAATTTAGTAGCACATGCATGACACAACAATTTGAAGAAGAGAACAACGTGTATCCAAATACTAACCTTTAGCTATCTTCTGCATTATTTGGGATAACTGTTTTCTCACATCCTTGACAAACATCATTCCTCTTACCTAAGACACCAAGTTCAAATGCAATAACAAATCAATCTTTCAACATAATTCCAGTGTGAATTTTTCAGAGTAAGCTATTCCACCATAATCATGTTATCTCTTCTAATTTTATAAGTACCGATCTCAACGAATTAAATTTATTCGATTAATTCTGTACACTATAAAAAAGACTACCTGCAAGCTGTTCTCTTTACACCAGTCTATGCTGTAGTCAGTTTGATGCCAAAGCTCATAAATCTGTAGCAACTGGATGTGGTCACCCCACCCAGAACCCTGAGGAAGATTTGAAGGAGTGTGCTTCCGCTTCTTCTCAAAGCTCTTACTGCAACAAAGATAGAATTGGGAAATCATCTATATGAAGAAGTTCTCCACTTAAACAACAGAAAATTTGACTAATGGATTTGGAATGACTTTGTATTTAGTGGTCTTCATGACTTCATCTACATCACTCAAGTTATAGACTGAAGGAATACTTGATTCAACAAAAGATTTGAGGGGAACATTTCAATGGCTCATTATTAACCAAGTTTTAAAATTATCAAAATCACTCGGAAAGAGATTCCATATGAGTATTATTGGTTATAAAATGAATTCACTAAAAAAATCTCAGTGAATTTGTTATTATGAATTTCAAATCCATTCTCCCAAACCCTCAGTGGATTCAACACAAATTGGTCTCGAACGATTAAAAAATCATCATACGTGAGAAGTTATCAAAGCAGATCAAAACCCAATGCTTTGAATCCGTCAATTAAAATAGACATATAAGAATCAAATGTACCTCAATGGAAACTCAAGTTTTCTAAATCATTGTGATATAATATAATTTATCCAAACAAGTTCAATTGAGTTATTTCTATTGACTTGAAATCTTTAGAGAGAAGATATGGATGCACAATGTTGCCGGCACCACATATATGTAGAGTCTAATGCTCTGCCAAAGTACAGCCACATTAGAAAGCTTAATAATTCTAATTTATGTAAGAAACAAATAAACATTTGTAGAATCACAGGTTCAATCTATGTTAACAACTTAACATTGAAAAATCACAGATAGGTTTTTCAGTTAAACAAGAGAATTACTACAAACACTTCAGTTTTAACGCGTGAATAATCCGTCATCACGTACAAACTTTATTTGACACCATCACACCGTACTCTTTTCTGCCGTAACAAGACTATATATTTCTCATGGGAAAACCTAGGTTACTTGTAACCAGTATCATAACACATGTTGCAGGAGAAAAAGTTACAACACCCATAATTACCCACATATAAGTGCATGCCTTATAGAAACACACACAGGAAAGACAAGTTAAAGAGCTACCTTTGCCCTAAAAGCAATGTAGTTTCTGCAGATAACATTGCAGCAACTGTCAAAGCTTGAGATAAACAGCCACACTCGTTTGCCTCTAACAAGGTCCTTGATAGTGAAGGTTCCAATGGAAGTTCTGCATAAGATAGAGGATATCGACTCTTAATCAAACCCAAGAGTAATGTTCCCCAACATCCACTGATAAATGAGATAGATCATGATGCATTTGACAGAAAATAACTGAATCTTGGATAGTAATATGACACATTCTCAAGCACTTTTTTTATATATATAACTATAGACTTTTCCAATAATTAGAGCAGAAATAGGATAATACTGAAGAAAGGAGAAAGTGAACTAATATAGTCCTGCCAGAGACATCAACTCTACCAAGTAAGAAGGAGTATTACACATGCATTGCGCCATAAAGTTTATTCATGAAGCAAAGTACAGCATGCCAGCAATTTGACAAAGGAACTTTAACACAAATGTGGAACTACAGCATGCATTGCTCACAGGCAACTAAGATAAAAACAAGCTAGGGTATATGATAGATTAAATAGTTTGAGACTGAATTGTAAGCCCCTTAATAATAGTATAAGCAAACTTTGCACCCACTTTACATAGTTGTAATATCCTGATTTGAGCCAAATAACCATCAATGGACAAAACAAAGGAATAGGAAGAAATTTAATCTTTGACTAGCATCAGACTTGAGCAATAAAATTTTCTAATATGAATATTAAAAGCCAATGTGAGTAAGTTGCACTGGAACAAGATTTCTATTTCACAATTCATACCAGACATGGTTTTTCCAAGACTTGTTATTAAACCATCTTCATCTATGGCATCAATGAGATATAGCTGCTTTAAGGCATCTTCCAAGGCCTCAGCTGCAGTGAAGGCAATTTAAGGGTTCAACATTTCAGAAGCTTACAGATAATAAATCTGACAAGTTGACTAAGAGACAGGTAAAGCAAATGATTTCTTACAGGAAGGTGGGTCAAGGAAGTCAAATTTGAGAATATCAATGTCTGGTAAGTCTAACGATTTTAAATAAAGGACACTTCCAGCAAGGGAAGATCTCTGTATTTCAGGTACTGTAGCATCCAAAAAATCATCCTTGTAAGCCACAGAAGGGTACAGACGATAGCACTTTCCAGGACGTGTTCTTCCAGCTCTTCCTGCTCGCTGATTAGCCTGCACTCTGAAATCAGTTTGTTGGTTGAGATAGGCACAAATTAGAATGCAACACAATTGGCATAAAATCGTACTGGAGTTGAAGATTCAAAATTGACTACGTGAATGGGAAGCAAATTGATCAGATCATAAACATGGAATAGCCAGTTATGCCAGAGAAACCGATATTTTCTGCCAGGCATTATTTACTAAGGCAGAAAAATAAGTGAGGGGAAGCAGAAAAATGAATATTATTGTATAGACCACCATCTTAAGTTTGCGTGAGTGTTGGATAGGTGGGTAAGTGAGGTGCAATCAGGTGGTTAGGTAAGTTCTCGATACCTCTTTAGGCTTCTTCAAAAGTATAGGTAGCCTAACTCACCTTCCCCTACCCTATTTTTCCAAACCAGGAATAAATAAGAAGTCTTTTCACTCCCGTCAAAAAAAAAAAAAAAAAAGTCTTTTCACCAATCAGACATCCACTTATATGTGCCATTACATGACCGTAAGCTGGAGAAGCTGTCATCATGCTTTGTCCAACTTCACCACCCATAAGACTAAGTTATCAGAAAACTAACTAGGGCAAATGTTGTGGAGAAGTGAGTGTTTAAAGCCCCTATCTAGGTCATCAAGAGGGTAGTTTGAGGTGAGTAATATTTTCTTGATGGTGTGAAACAGATGCAGAAAAAACAATCAAATAGATTTCACACCCAAAGAAATGGAGATAGGCACACAGCTACAAATTGGGAATATGAACCATGTGCACGTATAATAAGCACTTCAACAAATTCTGTTTCACACAGAAGAAAAATCTCTTACTTGCTAATTTGGACAACATCAAGAGAATACATGCCAGTTGATGGGTTGTACTGTCGCTGCTTCACAAAACCAGAATCAATTACATACCTGCAGTTCAAATCACAGTGTCTCAAAATTTATACCTAAATACTCTTAGTAAGAAATCAACAGGATAGAGCCTCAAAAAGTAACTTACACCACACCATCAACAGTCAAAGATGTCTCAGCTATGTTTGTAGAAACAATAAATCGACGACAATTGGGAGGTGGAGGACTGAATACACGGACCTGCAGAGCTAATGCAATAGTAAAAGGATAATAATGACAGTAAAAGCAGCTGCATTTGCCTAAGAGGCTACTTCATATCAGAGAAAACCAAAATAGAATCGCATGTTCACAACAAAGAGAAAAAACTATTAGAGGATACTTCCGAGCAGGCGAGCAGAAATTTAGGTTGTTGTTATACAACATAAGTACCTCAAAGCTATAAAAAAAAATATGATATCCAAAATCTATTTTAAATGCCCCAGATCCAGGGGTGGAGCTAGACATATTTGTTTGTGGTGGCTTTAAACAAAAATTAAACACATTGATTATACATAATTCATACCAAATATTTAGTAATGCAAATATGAATTGTACTCCCTCCGTCCCACAATAACTTTCATACTTTCCTTTTCGGGACGTCCCACAATAACTTTCACACCCTTAAAATGGAAAACCTTTTATAAACTCCACCCTCACAATATCCTCAATTTTACACAAATGCCATTACTTTTTCTCCACACATACACAAAAGTCAACTCATTTCTTTACTTTATACATAAAATTTTACAAAATTACCCCTCAAAACTCCACTCATTATTACACTTTCTTAATCTACGTGTTCACCTACCTATGAAAGTTAATCCGGGACGGAGGGAGTATTGTAATGCATAATTTATGAAAATTTATTACCAAGACCTTGATACAATTTAAATGAAGTAGAAATTACGTGCGTACAACACGGAGCCGAAGATCCAAAATAAAAAATAATTTATTTTTTTAGTTGTATAATTACTACTGTCCAAATTACAAGACTAGCTATGGGTTCCATTAATTGACAAAAAATAAAATTATACTTACAAATCTATTTTACAATCAATTTTTTGTGCAAAAATAGAAAATACTACTGATGGACTATCAAATTAAAATCAGACAATTAATCTAGAAATAAGGAAAAAAAATGTTAAATAGGGAAAAATCATAAATACCTCACCGGAAAAACACTAGAATTTTATCATAAATTTTTACAAAGGAATATGGGAGACTGATATTAAAGAAATAAATTAGAATTTTTTTAAGATACATTTTGTTAAATAATTTGATATCCTTAAATCTGTGGAGACATCAGGAGAAGATTTTAGGTATTGCTATTAATAACATAATTAATAATATGACAATTTGTGAATTTTTTGTTAAATTAGTAAATTAATTACAAAGACAAATAATAATAAATCATAATTTAATTAATTAGTATTAGGACCACAAAGCCTAAGGATGCTACGCCCCTGATCAGATCAGATCCTGAATAGGAAGCAATATCAGAACATATTGGAATTACAGTAAGTTAAACTTGGGTAAAAAGAACAAAAAAGTTTTAGTGAATTTTTCTTCTTAATGGTATATAAGCAATGGTGTGAAAAAGACAGCTGAACCTTTTTTTTTTTTTTTTTGCAAAATAGAAACAATTGCAAATGATTAAGATATATAAACAAACCTGCAATTCAGGAGGCAAAGATCCATGAAGAGGAAGAATAACAGCATCCATACAAGACCCTTCATCCAGGTTTTGAATTCTCTCTTCCAATTTTGATACCAACTTCTCTATATCATCCTACAATGAAATTTCACCAAATATATGTATCACTATAAACATACATAACAACAGTACAGTTGCATGCATGGATGAAACACAATAACATGGTAGAAGACAAGAAAAGATGCCAACCTGTCCTGTCATGAAAATTAGGACATCTCCTTCGGGTTCCCGAACGTGTATATCTACAAAACAAACATGAACCATCTAAATGGAGAATCCAGACAAGAATAAAATCTAGCCAGCAATGATGGGGTGCCATATTGACCCCACTTCTTGATATATGTAAGAAAGTAACATGAGCAAAAAACATTGCTATACTAATTCATATGTCGTAAAATCAAAGCTACATCATACCTAGAGCTGATTTTAAAGAAGCTTCAATATAACTTTTAGGCTGTTCCGAGATATGCTGTATCTCAACAGGGAACAACTTTCCTGGAACATTGAGGATAGGGCAATTACAGAAGAATCTGGATACTTTCTCACCATCAAGGGTAGCTGATGTGATCAAAACCTTTAAATTGGATGCCCGTAACTTAATCAATCTTCTCATCAATCCCAGCAATATGTCCCTGAACAATAATAAGAAACATTTATAATAATAAAGTCTGAAAGGAGCATACAGAAAAAGATTTAAAACAGTGGGGCACATGGGAAAAAAAGGAAGAAGGTTAATGTGAAAGGGTTAAATTTCCTCTGACATCTGCATAGCGTAGGCCAGATTTAGACACTGCTTATCAATCGATTTGTAAGACATGACTAAAGTATTACATCAATCACAGGAAGAAGCAACAAAGTAATGAGATTTACGTATTCAAGCTCCTCTCATGAGCTTCATCTAAAATAATGACAGAATATTGACTCAGGTCCGGATTGGAAAGACTTTCACGAAGGAGAACTCCATCAGTAAGGTACCTACACATCCAAATAGCACCAGTTAATACATATAACAAGATTAAATATGATTTGTCACTTTTATAAAATTAATTTTCAATACTTCTGATGAAGTCACATTACTTAATGTGTGTCCTCTCTGATGTTCTATCTTCAAAGCGTATGGCATAACCAACTTCCTCCCCAAGCTTAACATCAAGTTCTTGTGCAACACGCCTGTTCATCACAACAAGATGAAAAAAGTTGGATACATGAACAAACCCACACTTAACACACAAACATGTGAACTTCATATGTAACAGAAGAATCAGAATTGAAGTAATGAAAATCAACAAAAATTATATCTGTATGCATAAAGTGATATCATCTTTACCAAGAAAGGTACCTAGCGGAACTTCGGAAACTTATTCATGATTTCAGACGGCGAAATTTCCTTATGTTTCCAGTTAAGTTTCAACAAGAATTAGTAGAAATTTCCATGCCAATGATGTCTTTGATGCCTTTCTTCTAAGCTATTCTGTGAGAAATGACAATAATTACTACATAGAGTATAATTTCTCATTCCTTGAGAACTGCTTCAGGTTTTTTTAACTTGTTTCCACTTAAAACTCAGAATGACTAAAGTCGTAAGCTTAATTATTTGGCCAAGCCACTCCCTGATAACATTCGAGTGCCAACTGCCAAGTCCACAAAATTGTCATTGACAAAAGTACTGCCCACAGCAGTGAGAAGGATTTTAGTTAAGTTTGACTAGAAATTTGTCAGAAGATACAACCACTGATAGCTTCTTAATCTAGAAAGGACACTTAACAAAGGCGGGATCAGATATAGAAGGCAGAATGCAGATGATCATGTGCCTCCAGACAATCACATGTAGAAACAGAAGAAAATATCCATCATATTCATTTACAGCTTAAATGAGCAAGCG
Organism: Galeopsis tetrahit; assembly: GCA_963675135.1. NCBI lineage: Eukaryota > Viridiplantae > Streptophyta > Magnoliopsida > Lamiales > Lamiaceae > Galeopsis > Galeopsis tetrahit. The sequence goes on along the minus strand of OY776122.1, from coordinate 61,158,665 downwards.
CGAAAGTTACCTAGCTACTGAAACGGCAGCAACTCGACGCGGCTGAGTTACAGCAATGCACCCATCTTTCGTGTAACCTCTTCTGTGAAGAATTTGAGAGAGTTGTGTACTTTTTCCAGAACCCGTTTCTCCAATTACAACCACGACTGGATTTTTCTCCACTGTGTCGGCAATTTTGTCTTCGTATTGGAGTATAGGTAGTATTGCCATTTGATCGACAATTTTTTAATGATTGACAAAGAAAGGAAGCCAAGAACAAGGCTACGAAAGAAGAAGCGATTAGTAGGGAGTAAGTTGAAGGTGTTTTCCGAATCAAAATTCAAAGAAGTTGATTATTACAGTTCTATTTTTCTTGTATTCTTCTCAATCTCTCCTTTGAATTTCTCTCAACGAATCCCTGATATGAACTACGGCTATTATGATTTGAACTTACATACAACACAAAGAAAGAGATCACCGAATTGGAGAGAGACTTGCAAGGGTTTTGGGGGACTCGCGGGAAAAATTGAATCCGGTTTATACCAATAAGGCAACTTATTGCTAGGGTTTGGGAAACTTGGGGGAGATTTGAAATCCGTTTTCACCAATTTTATTTATTGGGTCCCAACTCCCAAGTTGTGTGTTTATACAGACCCAAGCCGCCCACCGAAACTCTAGAATTGTTTTTTTTTTTTTTTTTAATTAAAACTCTAGAATTGTTAAGATTACAATCTTGCAGTTACCTCATAATTAAAAATTAAAAATTAAAAATACAAATAAATAGAGAAATTTGCGTATTAGACTTGATTCTATATCCATGTTTTTATTTTTTAATTTATGTTTTAGAGTGTCTAATTAGTCAATTACATTTTTTTTTACTGAAATGAGAGATGTATGTGTGTAATAAATTGAGATTCATATCAAATAGTTAAAATTACGTTATTTAAATTTAAATTTTAATAATTAATGAATTTTAAAAATTCCATTAAAAGTTTGAAATCACATTACAATTAAAAATTATGAAATAATAAATTATATTGTACTGTATAAAATAAAAATTATAAATTACCATAAAATTATAAATTATTAAAAAAAACTACGTATTTACGGATTTTTAATGAGATTTTTCAGAATTTTTAATGAGATTTTTAGATTCATTTTTAGTTTACAAATTTTAGAATTGTTGAGTTTTAATTTTATGGAGTAATTTTTTAAGGATTTTCAAAATTTTAGAATTTTAAATTTTATTTTTCCCATTTTAGAATTGTTAATGAGATTTTCAAAATTTTAGATTTTCTTTTTTAATTTACATATTTTCAGATTTTTTTATTTGTATAATTTTTTTTTTAATTTTAGAAATTTTAAAAAGAAAATTAATTATTAGTGATTTTTAATTCTCAAATGCAAATTGAAGAATTTGGTCGGAATCTCAATCCATTCCAAATATGAGAGCTACACTGCACACTCACATTTTTGGTGAGTGAAGATTTTCTGCAAAAATAACGTAAATGGAATTTTCTCAAAAAAAACTCCCTTATTTTTTATTTTATTTTGTGTCAATTGACAAAAGATAAAATAATTTAATTATATTTTACAGAAACATTAATCTTTTAAGATAAATTAATTAAAAAATATTATGTATGGTTTTTACACAGTAATTCTAATAATAATGAAATAAAAACATTTAAGTAATAAATAAATAAATAGATTAACCATTAATAACGATTAACAAACCAATAAAAAGAAAAGAAAAAAACATTTATGTAATGTAAAATGAGTGAAGTCACACCTACTGTAGCACAATATACATATGTGTGTATTAAGTATTAACATGTCATGCAAATATTACACCTAAAATACAATCACATAATTGGAATACTGATTATAGTGCTCATGCATCATCCTTGGAAAATACAGAACATAGCAGCATCCCTCGGACAGTTTTGGTATTTCACTCAACGTTACACCACAAGTGTAATATTAAAATATAATCAACTCTCGGTAATTATCACAGCTACACGTGTTAAAGATTCAAAGAATGAAACACACGTATAAAATGGCTCAGATGAATCAAACATCATCTGTCTGTTCTCCTAAGAAAAATCTATTGTACATTCCTCCCGATAATAGCCTCCCTAGTTAACAGCCGTATTCCTCTTACCCACAACTTAGCATTTTCAATTCCACCAGAGCAAGAAAAATGAATCTCTTTGTTCTTTGTAGTTACCACCCTAAACACACCTACATCATCGGCATCACTCTTTCGTCTACGATTCCATCTGAACACACAACTTGGCCCCACCTCAGCCCCTCGACAGATCACGTTTCTCTTGCTCGACTTTCCCCAATGCAACATGCCTTCAGCCTCCACCATCTTCAACATCTTCATATGGGGCGCCCCTCTGCCTCCCTTTGTGTGCTTCTTCACATAACCCCCACTTAGCACAAGTCTTCGTGCAAGCTCGTCTAGTATTACACATTCTGCACCCTTTCCTTTCCTCGCCAATGAAAGTGCTGTTTCATGCCTTGCATTCTTGATATCACAATCTGCCCCATAAGAAATTAGAAGCTCACACATGTCACCATCACCTGACTTTGCTGCTAACATGAGTGGAGTGTAACCTTCAGAATCAAGAATGTTGACATCATGACCGTTGCTTCCCAGCTCTTGCACTAAATCTATATTGTTGAGACGTACGGCGTGATGTAGAGGATACGATCCAATGGTAATGCTGGTGTTCTTTTTATAAGCATGTGCAGATAGTATCTTTGCAAATGCATCACTGTTTTGGTTTGCTTCTGCTATACTTATGGCAGTTTCACCGTACTTATTCTGTGCTGTCACGTCAGCTCCGGCATTTACAAGCTGCCTAAAAGCCTCAACATGACCAGCAGCAGCAGCAACCATAACAGCAGAGAATCCATTCTCATCTTTCTCATCAAGATTCAAATCTGGCTGTTTGATGAGCTTAGTTAGGGCCTCAACATCATTTGCTCGAGTTACAAACAGCACAGAAGAAAATATCGCAGAATTGCTAGATTTAGCTACTTTTCCAGCTTGAATCACGTCTAGAACTGCTCGTTGGAAGCCATGTGTCCACTGTACTGATGCAGCAATCGGCGCTGCAGATTGACCAGATGTATTATTACATAAACCAAAATCAGCCCCTGATGAAGCTAGAAGTTTAAGGCACTCCTCCTGCTTATATCTTGCACAAATCATTATTGCAGTGTCCCCAGATCCTGTTCTGGAGTTCAGATTACAGCCAGCACCGATCAAGAGGCTAAGAATTGTGGCCAACCCGAGACGAGAAGCCAAGTGTATAGGTCGTACGTCTGTGTGTTGAGATGTTAGGATAGGGAATTCTATATCAGCCCCACAACTGAGAAGCACCTCCAAAGCTCTGGGATTGCCACATAGGATCGCATGGTGGATGATCGTCCTTCCAAGATGGGGTACATTAGGAGAGAGATAGTGAAGGAGCATTCGCAAGATTGAACCGCTGGCTTCAAAATATTCTACAGCACACCAAGTGATGTGAAATGGTTCGGCCAAGCTAGCACCTACTCGGAACTCTTCTCCTGTAGTTGTATCCCATGACCAAGCACCAAGCCTAACCTTGGTGTCTCTTCTGCATCCAACCTTTTTCGCAAATATAAGATAGAATGAAACAGACTTAGATAACCAATGCCATAGTAAGAGCCGCTATAAATTATAACATACTAATAATTAATTCTTACCTTTAAGAGCAGCTGAACAACAGAGACTTGCCTATTAACAATAGCTGCAACTAGTGCGTTGCAGTCAACATTGGCATAGAGAGATGGTTTGGACGATTGCAGCAGTATCCTCGTATTTGCATTGAAATCAACTCCATTCTGTATCAATTGTACAATTTTTTGCTTACATTCTTGACTTAATTATTTTCACTTCCAATGACTGTTTAAAACTTATCAAACACGAAGTACCTTAATGAGTGTTTCAACAAAATCAACGAAGCCTCTGGTAGATGCAACGACGAGAGCATGAACTGCAACGTGAGGGCGGATCATATCGGATGCCATGAGCAGGTCAGCAGCTCTGGCCCGCCCCAAGTAGCATGCCTCCAACAAAGCTTCTTCGCATGCCACTTGAACTGCCCCACCATTCAACAGTATCTCCAACACCTCAATGTGGCCCTCCCTTACAGCTGCAGTGGTTGCATAGCCCCGGAACAATTTCTGGTTAGCATTAGCTCCAAGATTCTGGCACACAAAGAAACAACCAGATTATGATTGTTTATTGTTAATTCCAATCTTAGGCCAAGAAACTCAATTGAGTCAAATGGATTGTCTAATATGAGATTTCACTGTGATCTCATCTACCTGTTTAGTTTAAACAATTCTAACACTATTAAATACGTGAATATGTTCAAAAATATCATGGCCGTGGCCCGTGGGGACATAGTAGCCCCGATGATTGATTTTTCTTCCTTTTTTCCTGCTTAGTAAATAAGTATATATATTGCTTTCGAACAAATAGTGCCTGATAATTTTTTTTGCATAAAATAATCACAAGCTCTTTACCACGCTCCAAAGCAACACCTTAACTTTGACACTTTAGGGCTAAAGAAAGACAAACAAGAAATGATTATTATTTAATTCTCTCACTAATAATTGCTTTGCAATTTGGCAGCTCAGAGAAATAGACAGCTTTCGAGAATTCGAATTCAACAAAAATCTAAACAAACTACAGACGCAGTACATTTAGTTTCTATTATTTGCGTGCAACCAAATATCATACCTGCCGATTCTGCAATAATGGTATATGTTAATTAAAATTAAACAAAAATAATAATATGAACTCATAATCCAAGGGACATTTCTACTTTTGATGCGTTCATCAGCAATTCCAAACTGATCGCCTTGCCACTTCATGGCAGAAATTTCACTTGGTATAGAGCAGATGGGAGCTGTAACAACTCATAATCATCTCAAAGCGGCGCACAATTTAAATAGGAGCAAGAGCATCTAGACACGAATACGACCTTAATCTTATAATGAAAGGATTAAACGTACCCCAAACACAGGCGCGGAAAATGAATTTCGTATTGCAAAAATCGAAAGCTGCTCAAATTTTGCTTGATAGCTCATGAAACAGGCATATATGAAGCAGATACACGTTATGATCAAATAGTGAAATAGGCTAAAAATTATTTGTCTCCTTTATTAGTGATTGAGATGAAGTTCACGGGTATGATGTAAACGAGATCGCCGGAACTATGCTTTAAATTAGCATAAAAATCAGAGACTGTATTTGTTACCAAAAAACGGAAAATGTTAAAATCCAATATTATTAATATTTGAAAAAGACTACTCACCAGCAATTCTCTGACTAGCGAAATGTTTCCGTTATGAGAAGCGAGGAATAGAGCGGTGACGTCAGTCCTGAACTCTTCGAACTCCACGCGGACGTTACTCGCCGATTCTCCGTTCAACACGAGCTCTGTTTTTCTGGATTTTAAGCAAACTGTCTCGATGAAATTAACGTCAATCGAAGGATGATAAACAAGTTCCAAAGCTCGCCGGAGATCGTTGACGTGCGCCGCGCCGACGAGCTCTGGAGAAGCAGGTTCGTCTTCGTACTCGGTGCTGAGTCTCACCGGGAAAAACTGCTGTCTCCTTCCGGTCACGTACTGGCCTCCACCGCCGGAGGTGGTGATTACTGCCGTCATTTGTAACTGCTAGCTCAATTTTACGTTCACGCTTCAACCGTGATGTTTTTGCTCTGTGTGTGTGGGAAGGGGAGCTTAAAACTTGGGAACAACAGAGAGAGAGAGAGAGAGAGAAGTGTGAAATAAAACTTGACTCATTAACCAATTTTTCAAAATTTTAATTTATTTGGTTTGTTGATTGTGATTTAATTTTAATTATGACATTAACGTATTAGATTTGAGGATGATTTAGTGATAATGACACTGGGTACTGCCTGCTTACAGGTTCTCTTTGTTTAAAAGGTTCAATTGAAAAAAAAAAAAATAAGGACTTTTATGTTATGTTATTTATTCTGTAAAATATTTTAATATGCAAGTAAATTTTAATAATTTTATTTATATTTCATCATTTCGATGTACGTAGTTTTATACTAACATGTACATTCTATAAAAAGATAAATATGTAATTAATAATCTACGTGCTATATTTGCATGCTGGATGTACTAATATAATCTAACTAGTGTAAGACCCGCGTATTATGCGGGTTGAATAATGATGCAGATAAATATGTCGCTCTTTGAGAAGTGACACGTGGAAACGGGATAAATTATGATAGTTGTGATTAGGTCAATACACCGAAGAAACAGGATTAATATACCTCTGGGCTTAAGCAGGGAAATTAGAGAAATCAGGGTGATTGGGCCTTTAGCCCATATTTGGAGAGATTAATAGCCCTTGGGCCTGGAAGGATTCGGCCCAAATAAAGGACGAGTAGTTAATCCTTTCTAAGCCAAGTCAAATGAGTGGGTCAACCCACGAAGATAGGGGGCGGATATGCTGAAGAACCAAGTCTCCAGGTAAAGTGAGACCGATTCTTTAGGGAATGGGCCAAAGATATAGGAAGAACGAGTCTTTCCCCCTCCGGAAAGGGGGGCCAGGTATAAAAACAGGTTATTTCCATATTCTTACTTACGTTTTTTACATAATACATACATTTTTTATGAAATACACACTGAATTGAGAGAAACAGAAATATATTCGCCGGAATTTCCCTAGAGATACAGGGGAATTCCTCTTCGATTTCGCCTACAACCGATTCTGACTTGAGCGTCGGAGCTTCTACGCCGGAGCCCCCCTCCGGCGTACTTTTGCAGGTTATTTTCGGATTCTCAAGGAGATTTGCTTGAAGACTGCCGAGGATAAAACGAGCGATTTGATTCGTGATTAGCAGTGCTCGTAGAGGAACGGCTGATATCTCAAGGCGTTCTTTTTCGACGCATCAAATAAATTTATATGATATATTTAATTTATTAATCAAAAAAATCTTTTAAATTTTTTATAAATTTATTATTCTATTAAAAAATAAAAAAAGAAATGTTGTATATAATATATATATATATATATATATATAGTCACTCATTTTATTATCCTTTTTATATATGTAAATCATAATTCATCTCATTCAATTTTTACAATTATACTTAACAACAATATAAAAGTATAACTTCATTTGTCTTTTACATATTAATTTAACATAAAATTAAATCTCAATATATTTTTAACTAAGAGTTTCAAAATTCTCTAATTTTAAAAAATCAATATAAACCGTATTTAGCCTTTTCTTCAAGAGAGAAAAAAACATACTGAAATGTAAGTTTTCTTTAGCTATTAAAAGAATTAAAATATTCTAAAATAATTTTAGAAAATTTATAATATGGTCAAGTCTAGTATGCACTCGAGTGCATGTTGAGTCCATATGCACTTTTCAATTTACTGACTTACATTTTTTGGTAATGGTGTTGCACTTTTCAATTATTACTAAAAATATTATTATACAGTTTAATAATTTAAAAGTGTAACACCATTTACCAAAAAGTGTAAGTCAGTAAACTGAAAAGTGCAACATGGACTAGGGTGCACAACATGCACTCGAGTCCATAGCAGACCAACCCTTTATAATATTAAGAGAATTGTTGAAAATTTTAAAAAATTTCACAATGGATTAAACAAAAACTTTGTTGATAATATAGAGAATTGTTGAAAATTTTAAAGATTTCACTATTGATTAAACAAAATCTAAATCATGGGTGGGTGAGTTGGTATAAGGGTTGGTCTGCTATAGACTCGAGTGCATGTTGTGCCCTAGTCCATGTTACACTTTTCAGTTTACTGACTTACACTTTTTGGTAAATGGTGTTACACTTTTCAATTATTACTAAAAATATTATTATACAGTTTAATAATTGAAAAATGCAACACTATTTACCAAAAAGTGTAAGTCAGTAAACTGAAAAGTGCACATGGACTAGGGTGCACAACATGCACTCGAGTGCATACTAGACTTCACCTTGATATAATTGTATAAATAAGAGAAGTGATAAATGACATATGTCAGAAAAATTTCAAGAAAAATTTCACCTGGATTATTATAAAAAAAAAACGTATGAATAATAAATAAAATGTAATTAAAATTTTTATATTAAAAAGATGAGGAACATACATAAAATAAAACTAAAAAAAATCAAATTTAAATAACATGTAATTAAAAAATAGAAGGAAAAATTTTAGAAACAATATGTATGAATTCTTGTGTTTTTTTACGAAGCAATTTTCAAATTGAGAACATCGTTCCAAATTAATTTTGTGTTCAGGTATATTGTACAGTAATTAAATGAATTCTTATATTGTACAATAATAAAATAATTAAAACAAATGTGGAATTCTTATAAAATGATCAAATGTAAATAAAATATTTTTAAAGCACACTTAGAGATAGAAGGATTTAAAATTAAAATTAGATGAAATACAGAAAGGAGAATTAAATGAAAGGAAAATCACCATATTATACGACATATATGAGATAAAATAATTTAAAATTGGGTGAAGGAAAGAAAGGGAATTAAATGAAAGGGAAAACACAGAATTCTTAAAAAAAAAAAAAAAAGGGTTAATTGCAAATTAAATCACCACCTTTCTTTGAATTGCAATTTAATCTAAACCTTTGAATAATTGCAAATAAAATCATCATCTTTCAATATTGTTGCAATTTAAACTTTTAGACAATACCATTTGTGTCCGAATTTAACGTTTCGAGATTAGATCGAAATAAAAAAACAACGTTGTATCATTAAAAAGATGTCACATAACCTAGATACATTAGATTAGGGCACAAATGAAACTATCAAGAAGTTTAAATTGCAACAATATTGAAAGGTGGTGATTTTATTTGCAATTATTCAAAAGTTTAGATTAAATTGCAATTCAGAGAAAGGTGGTGATTTAATTTGCCATTAACCCAAAAAAAAATGAAAAAATGTTTTTAAAAAAAAATGAAAAAATAATAATATAAATAGAAGAATTTTAGGCATCACCCAGAAGAAAGAAGGTTTCAGAATTAAATGAATGAAGATATTTCAATGGCACGCCTAAATAAATCCTCATTTTTAACGTTCACACACTTAATTACTATACACCCCATATAAAATGCTCCATAATTTATTCTAAAATTTTACCTATATTTTAATTTTAAACAATTATACTAAAATTTAAAAAAAATCACAAAAAATCCTTCTCATCTAGTGTGGAATGGAAGATCACAATGAAAAAGAAAGAAGAAAAAATTTAATTCAAGATACTTCAAAAATTCACAAAAAAATTAAAATTCTAAATTTTGATAAAAACTTACGAAACTGCAAAACTCTAAATATTAAATATGTATGGTTGGAACTCCTCCTTTTTTAAACTTGAACTCATTTCTTTCTTTGCGTTTCTTTTGTTCTACCAGTGGAGAATGTTTTTTTCTTTTTTTGTAATTTTTTTTTTTTTTTTAGAATTGAGTTATAATTGACTAAAATTAAAGTATGAGTATTATTTTTTTTTTACGTGGAATGTGTAGTAATTGAAGTTACGGAGTGTATATAGTAAAATCGAAAATTTATTTAAGCCTGGCCTGTTTCACTTTCGAATCCCATAGTCTAAACCACCGATAACTGAAATATTTTATTTTACTTTTTTGAAATTACATGCTTTCTTTGAATAGTGATAACTTGTTAATAAAAATATAATAGCATGAATCGGATTCTTGTGAACCAGGTTTAAGTTTAAAAAAAAATTAAAAAAAGAAAGAGTATATAAAAAAAAATATATAAATTGATTCTCGAAAGGGACCATAGGGACCATAAAATTTCACATATACATATACACATACACTTGTTCAGACGTATGTCTGAATGAGATTCAATGGTTCTCGTCTTACACATAACTTTCAGGAGGGATTCAAATCCAAAAACCAACAGTATATGGTAGGTTTGTTTAATAGGTAGAGGCATAAAAATCATCCACTCAATTAGTGAATTAAAAACGATTAACCGGCTAAGCAAAGATACGATGATGAAAGGGTTCATCATTACCGACCAACAACAGTCAACAATGCAACTAATATCTTTTAATTTATTTTGAGAATAAATAAATAATATTTTCATAATTACCGGATTTCGCCTGCAAGCAAAACAAAGATTCAGATAATGAAAGGCTATAAATTATAATTTCCAAATAGTTTACAATTCTTGGACTTATTGCCTATGCAACAATTCAGACTCACTGTCCTAAATCCAATTGTACTATTTATGTAACATAAAATAAACAATTTGGATTAAATTATAGAGATATTAGCAGCCATTAATGACTACATGTGTAACCTGTACGCTAAATCGATATGGTGTCTTATACTTTACCACTACTTGTGTGTCTAATACGGGTTTTACATTATATTACTCCCTCGTCTCAGTGAAAGTGAGAGATAAACGAATATAATGAATGTGAACGAGGTTGAGGGTTATTTCCTAAAAAATGAATGAATAACTTTTATTGGAATCGGACAAAAATATTTAATTACATGTCTACTAGTTTATAAATTAAGAATTAAGTCCTTTCAAACAAAAATTAAGAATTGAGTATTCCATAGATGAGTTTTTTTTTTTTTCCAAAAATTGTGAATTTATAGATTTAAGAAAGAAAAAAAAATGATGTTCCTTAGATAAGCTTTTTTTCATTTAAAGTTATTAAAGTAATGATAGTAAATTACATGATGACATTTAGATATATATTTTATAAAATATAAAAATATACTAAAAAAACACTATATTAGTATATTGTGGAATTTATTTATACTAGCAAAATTACACTTCTATAAGCTAAAGAATACTACTGAGATAAACAATTGTTTTAGTTATTTGAGATTTTTTTTCTGAGAGAATTGGATTTTTTTTTTACGGGTGAAAAATGATAGGTGTTGGTTCTCAAAGAAAAAAAGATGTCTGTTACTAGTATTTGATTTTGATTTTTTATTATTATTAATTTATTACTCATAATATCGACATGCAAGAAAATGCAGAAACTTTGATAAATAAAATATGAAATGAAATACAATACAATTTATATTATATCATCCAAATTGATTGCCAGAATTTTAGAAAAGCACATGTGAAATATCCATGACTTCTATTTTCTTTTAAGGGGCCAGACTTCTATTTTTTTAGGAAAATAACATTTTTTTTTTTCGTGTGTGTGTAATAGCTGTATAAAAATCTATAAATTTTAAAATATATATTATCCTTCTCAGAATCCAGCACAGTGTTGCTTTACTTACACGGCCATTAATAATTTATATCCCATCATGATTCATCATAAATGAGAATAATGTGAATTAGGGTCACATAAATGATAAATCACTTCGAAAATGAAGAGTTAGCCATTTGCCAAAATTTATTTTTTGAATGTCCATATCTTATATGATAATTCTATAATCTTTCAATTTTTATCCAAGCTTGCATCACATTATTCGAGGTTTCTATTTAATTTTTTCGTTAATCTCCATTTTAATATAAAATTCAAATTGCATCTTCAATTAAGAGAAACATCAATTAAAACCAATCAATCAATTTTTTTAATGTAATCTATATTTCTCAATTAGGCCCGCGAACATAAATTAAAGTCACGATAACTAAAGGTAAAACTGTCTTTCTTCAAATATAAATAAATAATAATATGGAATAAAATGTTTGAATTTATTGCAAAGTTAATACTTCAATATAATTTTTTTAACCCGCATAATATGTGATGTTCAATAACTAGTGAAACAATATGCTTCACCCATTCCTCATATATCTGTACCCAACGAATGATACACACAAAAAAAAAAAGAGAAATATGAACAAAGTTTGATGGATAATTTAGTATATTAATATAAAATAAAAAAATATTAAATGTGTTTAGGCTAAAAATTGGAGTAATATTTTTATGTAAATATAGTTTATAAAAAAAATGTTTAATGCCTTCATATAATTATAAAATGTCCCAATCGAATAGTATAGATATAGTGTGCAAATAATAATATGGCCGGGACCATGGAATGTATTTATTATCTTTGAATCACAAATAGGGGCGAAAATAGGATGGCCACCCACAGGGGCTTACAATCGGACTCTTAGGGTATGTTTGTTTTAGGACTCATACATCCAGACGTGGGACGTAACGTCTTCCGTCTTGTTCTAGTTTGGGATTTTACATTCGGAATTCAATATTCAACTTTAAAAATACCTATATATTTTACTATTATAATAATATAACATCAATCACTTTTATTAATTGATTTGACATAAAGTTACATCCTATAATATAACATCACACGCTCTTACACAATTAATTTGACATAAAGTTGCATCTTATCCTACTTAACATCTCAAAACAAACGTACACAATCACTATTCATCAAGGTTTTTCCATCCAAGATTTCTCCACCCGAATTTTCCTCATCCTACATAATCCCAAAACAAACACCCCCTTAAGAGTTTGGCTGAACTATTTTTAACACGAGTTGAAGTTATTTACTAAAGTAAATTGAGTTTAAGGTTGGTATAAAGTCTTATAAACCTAATAAATCAACTTGTTTAAATTATGTATATATAATTATAGATAAATATTTATATATATTTTTTATGTAACGATTTTGATATGGAATTGGAAAGTGGGTTTCTTATAAAATCCGATCCACTGCAAGCATGAAATTGTTGGGATATTCTATATCCTTATGTTTTGTATTGATAAATCAAATATACTTGTAATAGGATAAGTTGTATTGTATAGAAAACTTCATCATTTATCTTGTAATTGATTACGATCTGAGCAGTGTTAGAAGCTAGCTAATATAGTGGAGAAACACACACAAGCTCAAGATGAGAAGAGAAGATCAGAAGACCAAAAGAGAGAATCAGATGAGTCAAACTCACCTGATGATCAGAAGAGTAAATCAGATTAGTGTAACTCACCTGATGTTCAGCTATGATCAGCTGAGTCAACAAGATCAGCTGAGTAAAGCCAAACACAGCTGAGACAAAATATGCTTGACTAACCAGACAAGTCTACACAGCTGAGAAAACAATCCTAATTGTCAAGATCAGAAGAAAAGACACAAGATCAGATGAGTAAATCAGCTGAGACGAAGTCTTCTGTTCAACGAATTGAGAAGTCACATCAGAGCTGATGTGTACCTATGACAAGACGACATCAGACATCTAAATCCTGACAAAGCACAGTCCACAGTACTCAAAGGACTGGGAAGTCAATGGAGAATTAATTATTACTAGGCAACGGTAATAATTAATAGACTCTGTCTAAAGATCATTGCTTTCCTGAAACAGAGGGATTTGAAGATATCATGCAACGATAATATCTCAGAATCTCATCTATAAATATGAGTTCAAATCATAACTCATGGGTGGGCAAGAGTATGTGTGAGAAATGATGCAAAGGCAGAACAAATATTATAAGTCTAGAAAATCAGAAGAGCTCAAGAACACCTTCATATAAGATATTCAGTAGAGTATCCTTACACTCTTAATCTCCCAGTGAGTGAGCTCAGCTAGGCCAACAGTGTATCATATATATCTTAAGCCTAGAAGAGAAATTTTCAGTCCTAACTTTAGGCTAACTCAGATTGTAAGAGAATTTATCATACTTAGTCTTTCTCGAGTCCTCACCTCTATACTCTCATTTAGATGATAGGCGAGTTATACACACTAAGAATCCATCTCAAGCACGGTAAAAGGTTACTTGTTACCTAACCAAGTAGATCCTTAGCCTAAAAAGTAGTTGAGGTTCTTGATCACAAGTTTTCTGTTGGGACTATAAAGTAGCAAGACGTCCTCCTCTTGGGACGTTAAAATGTTCAAGGAGGCTAATATCATGATTGAGATCGTGAGAGTGGAAGTAGGATATTGAGATCCGAACTACTATAAATTTATGTGTTATTTACAACTTTAACATGCATATTTACATTAGCATAAGTGTTTTAAAAGTAAACTGTCTTATATCAGCAGACTCCAAGTCTGCTGATATACTCATCTGTTTGTTATTCGAAAGTTCATAATCAGAAGACACCAAATCTTCTGATATCATGAAATAGAAGTTTTTTAATTTCCATGAGTATATAGGCGTGTATAATCTTTCTAAACTGGGCACACTACAAATTCCGCAAACGCTTCTCTATCAGCTGATGTAATCAGCATGCATTCTAGTTCTAGACTCCTAGATTAGTTAGCCGACCAAGTCATCTGTATAGAGTGCTAATTTTGTTTTATACACCAGAACTTATATATCAGATGTCAACAAGTCATCTGATTTTCAAAAATTCGTCTAATGCATACCCCATATTAAGGGACCAACATAAATACTTGTACATGTTAAAGCGTAAAGTATAATACTAATATTAATAATCAATTAAAGCAGATTAAATTTGTTTTAGTACTTGAGAACTCATTAATATATTTTTATTTGAATTTATCGTTGTAATGAACTTAATTTGTTTGCAATTTTAAATATTGAATTGCGTTTTCGTATTTAACAGGTTTTGCTAGGCTTCTAAAAGATTTGTACATGACCTATTTACTTAAAAGGTTGGGGTAGCTTATAAAAAAGTTTATCATAACTAATATGTCAGGTTTAGGCTAAGTTTTTGTAAATCAAATTCAGACTTTTCCATGTAAATTCTGGTATAAGCTTATTCTCGTCCCTAATTTTATATTCCATTTATTTACATATAGTGTACTTATTTTTTTGCTCATGTTTTGAAAGGTAAAAATATTATTTATGTATGTATAAAGTAGATAAAATAAGTATAGTGAGCCTATTTTTTTTTTTTTTAAATGAATCTTACACACTTATGTTCGAAAAGTTTGCAACTAAGAAAGGGATGTGCTTTTTTTTCCTTACAAAACAGAATATTTTTTTCCCCAAAATTCTAATGTATGCTTTTTTTTTTTAGGGGTAATTTTATAGGGGTTAGATTTTAAAATTGATCAAAATTGTAACCTATAATAATACCCACAGTCTCTTATATTTACTCTCATACTTCTTTTTCCAATGTCATTGTCATGCACATTTAATTTTTACAATATTACAATCTCAATATCACTCATTCCCTCCACTTATTTTTTAATTTTAAAGCATGAATTTAAAGAAAATTTATTATTTATGTAAAAAATGAAAGTTTAAGTTTGAAAGTAAAGTTTAAGTTTGGAGGTAAATTACTGTGTGAGTAATATTTTATTTTAAAAAATGTGAATTATAAAATTGGATTTACAAAAAATGAATTACAAAAATGTTACTCTTTTTTTTTTCTCAACAATGGCCTACTAGTAAAATTTAGAGATAATTTACTATTAGGCACGAGGTTTTACAAACTATAGCAACTACTCACATTACCTTTTTAGAATTGCAGCCCCACACAAAATCTCAAGCGAAATGTCCATTCTGCCCTCAAATGCAAAAGGAAAGTCCATTAAGTGTTTTGAGAATGCAAAAGGAACTAAAAGAGTAGTTTTGAGCCCCAGACGTCGTACGCTTGTCAGCCCTCATCCTACCCAGCTACCAAAATGTCCCATCTACACAATTGGGAGAGAGAAATGGCTGGCTTCTATCAAAACTTGTCTCAGGAATTCAAAATTCAAATTTTGAGTATACAGCTGCCACACCAAATATTTGAGGCAGCTTCGATTTCAGGCAAAGTGGAATTGGCAATTGTTTTCGAAATTAAGGTTCGTGAGTTGAAGAATTGGCGATTCCTGGCGAAATTAGGGTTCGTGAGTTGAAGGTTTGGCGATTCATTGCGAAATTAGGGTTCGTGAGTTGAAGGCTTGACAATTCCTTGCGAAATTAAGGTACGCGAGTTGAAGGCTTGGCGATTCCTTGCGAAATTAGGGTTTAGCGAGTTTAATTGATTTTATTCCTGGTACAGATAATCTGAAATTGAGTCTGAATTTTTGTAATGGATCATGAAGTATTTCTCAATGTATCCCATAATTCTACATCCAAGATTGTTTCCGTTGATAGTCATTCCTCATACATCGATTTCTTGTCGCATGTTCTTGATTCGTGGCCTGAATTGAAAAATAATGTTGAAAATATTTCATTTTCTTGGTTTGTGGGTAGCATCTCCAATTGTAAGTTGTTGGGTAATGATGATTTGAAAAACTTGATTTCAGTGTGCCAAATTACATCTCAAAAACTCGTTTATGTTTCTCTGTCCCAACCCTCCCAGAATCATCATTTATGTCATTCAAGAGATAGAACTTCAGGTGCATTTACTCTTCATCAGCCTTTAATGCCTTCTTCTAATTTGGCACACAATAGTCCTCCGAAGTCATTTACTGCTCAACAGCCAAATAGGATTCCATTTAAGAGTGTTAAGAAAAGGAGACCTATGTCCCAACCATATGATTTCCAAAATATTCCCCAACCAAATGTGTCTGAATATATTTCCAGTCCATGTGATTTTGATTCACCACCATGTCAGGCTATTTCTATTTTCAGTCCATGTGATTTTCAGCTTATTTCCCAACCTCTCGAGTTTGAGGGAAAATCTAATATCCCATCGAATGACTTGTGTCCTACTATTCCAACAAAACCACTGCTTTCAGATGCTTGGTCACATATAATGAATGGTGGTATAGGGCAGGGATTTAGGGGTGGAGGTGTTGAATTTAAACGCGAACTAATAAAGTATTCTACTCAAATGGAGTTTAAGTTTACATACTTGAGAAATGATCGATATTACATCCATGCTGTCTGAAAAGAGTTGAACAATTCAAACTGTGATTGGTTTATCAAAGTCAAGTATCAGCCTGTCACTGAATATTTTATAGTCTACAAAGCTAACTTCATTCATAAATGCGTTGGAAAGCTGGTAAATGGTGATACTAGTAGAATGAGTCCCAAGATTATGTTTGGATTTGTGATTCAAACCATTAGGACAAAACCAACTTCAGGGGGGGAAAGAGATCACTGATTTGTTGAATGTTCACTATGGGTTGACAATACCCTATTGGAAAGCATGGCGAACAGTCGAGGCAGCGAGGGATCACATCTTTGGTACTTACGAGGATTCCTACGATCAATTACGTTGGTATTGCTCTGCAATCAAACGTACAAATCCAGGAAGTGCCATTCTTCTTGAGCCTAATCCTAAAACAAAACGCTTTGAGCGTGTGTTCATTGCTTTCAAGTAGAGTTGTTATTCGAACCGAGCCTTAACGAGACTCGGCTCGACTCGACTCGTTAAGGCTCGACTCGAAAAGGTTAATGAGCCGAGCTCGAGTAGCATTAAAGCTCGAATGCTTAACGAGCCGTGCTCGGCTCGACCCGCGAGTACTCGATAAAGCTCGAAGCTCGAATAGAGGATATGGGTATATTTGTAAATTACATAAATTAGGTTAAGGGGCTTAGGGGTTAAGGCCCAAAATTAAAAAACTTCCAATCTGCCTTTTCTCAATTCTCCTTCCTTCACGCAACAGCAGCCGTAGAAAATTGAAATTGCTCGCCGAAACTGCACCGCCGTCCGCCGTAACCTCAACTCCGACCGTCGCGCCGTAACCTCAACTCCAACCGCCGCGCCGCTGGACTGCAACAGTCGCGCCGCTGGACTGCAACAGTCGCGCCGCTGGACTGCAACCGCCGCGCCGTTGGACAGCAACCGCTGGACTGCAACCGTCGCGCCGCAGGACTGCAACCGCCGCTGGACTGGTATATAAACCATTTTTTTTTAATTCTGCACTCCAGATTTGAATTCCTTTAATTCTAGTCAAGTATGTAAATTGTATTGCACTTTCTTGAATCCGTCTCACAAAGGAAGGCTCCAGATTTCTATGTTATATTGTTAATTTGTTATGTAAATTAATAGCAGTCGACAGTAGTTTTCTATGTTATCATTTTTTAATTAGCAGTAGACAGTAGTTCCTTTAATTCTAGTCAGGTATGTAAATTGTATTGCACTTTCTTGAATCCGTCTCACAAAGGAAGGCTCCAGATTTCTATGTTATATTGTTAATTTGTTATGTAAATTAATAGCAGTAGACAATAGTTCCTTTATGATGGAATTGGTATATAATTGGTATGTAAATTAATAGCAGGAGGTTTCATTCATTATTATACATTGCATTATAACTCTTTTTTTTTTTTAATTCACAGATCTTCCAATTTCCAATCTCTACTTCAATTACTTGAAGTTTAGGGATACACCATCTCCTTGATTTACTTTTTGGTAAGATTTTTATTCTAATAGCTACTGTAATTTGAGTATTAGATTTTGTGAGGTGTATTTGCCATTAATTTGAGTATTAATATTTGAGTTTGAATAATTAATAGTTATATAATAATTACTTTGAATAGATTAGCTGTCTAGTTATATAATAATTAATTCATTACCTAATTATTTATTTATCTTATTTATGTATATTTGCCTATTTTAAATATATTTATTGATGTAAACTTTAATTTATTGCTAAACAGAATGTATTCAACCCAAGGTTCATGCTCAGGTGTTGGTATGGACCAAATCAATGAAGATGGTGGTCAAGAGTTAGAGATTGAAGAAAGTGTGGATGTGATGAGTGAGGAAGAGCTCCAAACAACAAGTGACCAACCCGAAGAAGTAGAAGGGGAAAAAGATGGTGATAAAGGAGGACCAACAAAACCATTTGAGTCAAAGAAACGGCTAAAAAGATCAATGGTTTGGGAGAATATGAAAATTGTCAAGTTCAAGAATGGAACGGAAAAGGTGCAATGCAATCATTGCAAGGCATATTTTGCTAAGAGCGCAACTGGAGCTACATCTCAACACAAGCGTCATTTAAACGCGTGTCTACAAAAGAGACTAGGCAGTGGAGATCAATCCAAAGCGAAGCAACAAATATTGTCTTTCATAGATGGACAATCTGATGGTATCACTTCCCTTGCCGGCTATTCGTATGATCATAATAAGGTACGAGAGCTTGCTTCTCACATGGTTTTAGTGCATGAGTATCCATTTTCTATGATGGATCATGTAGTGTTTAATAAGTTCATGAAAGCTGTATCACCGTTTTACAAAAAGATTACTCGTCAACAAGTTAGAGAAGATTGTTATAATACCTATCAAGTAGAAAAGAAAAAGTTTAAATCTGTGTTGAGGGGTGCTAGTAGGGTTAGTATAACTACTGATTTGTGGAAATCTGGTCAAAAACTTCAGTATATGGTTGTGACGGGTCATTTTGTGGATGCTGATTGGGTGTTACAGAAACGTGTCTTGGACTTTTGCAATGTTCCACCTCCCCATACAGGAGTCATTATTGCTGATGCTTTAAGTAAATGCTTTAGTGATTGGGAGATTGATGATAAGATTTCTAACATAACTGTAGACAATGCTTCTTATAATGATGTTTGCATTAGAAGGCTTCAAATGGATTTTTCTCTAAGAAAGAGACTTAGTCTTGGTGGAAAGATTTTTCATGTGAGGTGTTGTGCACATATACTTAATCTTTTGGTGCAAGATGGTCTAAAAAATTTGCATGGGGTGATTGATGTTGTTAGAGATGGGGTCAAGTATTTGAATAATTCAGAATCTCGTCTCATTCAATTTGCAAAGATTGCAAAGCAGCTGCAACTACCTTCTAGAAAGTTGATTCTAGATTGTCCAACTAGGTGGAATAGCACATATCTCATGTTGGCATCAACTTTAGAATTCAAGGCTGTTTTTTCAAGATATAATGATATTGACCCTGGGTTTACTTATGTTCCAAGTGAAGAAGATTGGTTGAAAGTGGAGGAAGTTTGCAAATTCTTGGGTATTTTCCATGAAATTACTAACATGATTTCTGGATCAGATTATCCAAATTCCAACATTTTTCTTGTTGAGCTTTATAGGGTGAAAGAGCTTTTAAATGAAAAGATTGTTGACACTTCAGGTAATATCAAAGAAATGGCCATGGCAATGTCGGAAAAGTTTGATAAGTATTGGGGAGATAGTAATGTGTTGTTGACAATAGCTGCTATTCTTGATCCGAGGTATAAAATGACACTTGTTGATCATGCATTTCCGATTATTTATGGTGAGATAGAAGCATTGGATAAAATTCATGAAATGAAGACGCTTATCTATGAGCTTTACAATGAATATGTTGAAGCTTATATCTAATCTCATGCTGAAGGCCCAAAAAAACAGCAGCTACATCGACATGGTAAAGATTTGATGAGCAATAGGGCAGCTACTAAGAAACTTGGAATTAATGTTCTTACCGGTAAGGAAAAGTTTTTGATGCGTGTCAATGAAATTGACAAGACTCCACCGGAAAAAATGGATTTGGATGTGTATTTAGAAGAAAATAGGTATTGATGTGATGATGTTTCTGCAAATCTTGATGTTTTGGCTTGGTGGAAATCGAAAAGGTTGAGGTTTCCGATATTGTCAAGGATGGCAAGTGACATTCTTTCTATTCCGGTTACAACTGTAGCCTCCGAATCTACTTTTAGTGCCGGTGGTCGAATAGTTGATGATCGACGAGCTTCTATGACGGTTGAGACGGTGCAAATGCTACTTTGTGGCAATGATTGGATCCGCAATCTTTATGGTGTGAAGACTAGACCCCGTGTAAGTGAAATGAACCTTCTAATACTTTTACGTTTGGTTGATTATATTTTATATACAATGACTTTCTTATTTTTATTTTGTAGGAATCATTGGATGTTGGTGAATCATCTATATCGACCTATCAAGAAATTGAACTTCCGGATCAAAATTGAAGTAGTGGATGTTGCCCTATCAAGATTGAAGTAGTGGATGTTGCCCTATCAAAAATTGGAAGTAGTGAATCATTGGATGTAGGAATCTATTTTTATTTTCTATGATGGATGGAGTACATTTGTTAGTTGTTAACTTGTTAGTGGATGTTGCTTTCATATTCCTAGTTGTTATCGATCAAGTAGTGGATGTTGTTTTCGTATTTTAATTGTACTCGCGCATGTACTTTTGAAGTATGCATTTGCTTTTATATTTTTAGTGTTCTTTGGTTGAATATGTATTTTTTATAGGAATTTCAATATTTTAGTTAAATGTGTGTATTTACAGGATTTCGAGCTCGAGCTCGAGTTCGAGCTTTGTCGAGCTCAAATAATTTGGTTAAACGATCTCGAGCTCGAGTTCGAGATCTATCGAGCTAAAAAATATATGAGTCGATCTCGAGCCCGAGCTCTGTCGAGCTATTAAAAAAAATATACGAGTCGAGCTCGAGCTCGAGTTTAATAAAATAAAAAACGAGTCGAGCCGAGCCGAGCCATTTTTCATGCTCGATAGTGTTAACGAGCGAGCTCGAGCCTAGCTCGAAATATGTTCGAGCCGAACTCGAACCTTAGGTACTCGGGCTCGCTCGACTCGAATAACAGCACTACTTTCAAGGCATGCATTGATGGATTTCAGAGTTGCAGGCCAATGTTGTTTATCGATGGTACATTCATGAAGGGCCGTGCTAAGGGTACATTATTATCTGCGACTGCCAAAGACGGTGACAATGGTAACATAACATTCTACTTTTTATTTGTTATGTTCAGAATCTACACTATTTTTCCACATTTGATTCATGTCATAATGAATATATTTTGAAGTTGACTTTTTGTTCAACAAATATAAGTCCAAACATGTCATTGTCTTAATTGAATGCGTGTCCTTGCTATTGGGGAAGTAGCCCTTTATAAAATCTTCAAACACAGTGTATCATTTCAAGTATTAGCTTGGTTAGAAAACAATGTCCAACCATTCCATCCTCATTGAAATAACTCAAGAAATAGCATCCAGATTATCACCCCTAAATGTTATCCGTTTACAAACGGTTAACGTGTTTTGGAATGAAATGATACATTCTCCCAACTTTGTCAACTCTAAATTTGATCATATGATAAATCAAAATAGGTCGTTGTTAATACTTGACGAAGTGCTTTTATCTTCACACGTAGCGTATGAAGTAACATGTTCATCTTCCTACTCAAGGACACTACTTGAAGACGACGAGGAAACTGAGGTCGTTGCACACTGTAGGGGGCTGGTATGTTCTGCTGATCGTTTTGATAATTTCTTCATTTTCAACCCAATTACTTTCGAGCGCAGAGACATCCCGTCGATTCTCATAGAGTGGGTAGAAAAAGCCAAACTTGCAGATGTTTGCTTTAGAATGGGGTACGTTTCTTCGTCAAACTCATACATGTTGTTAAGATTGATAACGTTTCAAACCTCATACTCTAACACACAAATTGATGTATGTTCAACCAAAACAAATGAGTGGAAAAGGCTTAATCCGTTTCCATTTGGTGTTCCGTCTAGAAAGTTTAGGGTTTGGGTGAGGGGAATAATTCATTTTCATGTGTATATGTGTGGATCTCTAAGTACGGAGATTCGCACATATAACCCTGAAGACGAGTCATGGGGTCTTGTTAAACTGCCGACTTCCGTAGAAACTTCGTTAAGATCATGGAAAATATCTGAATTGGATGACGACACACTCGTATTATTTCTAGTCCATCATTCAAGAAGAATTTCATGCATATTTAAGATTTGGTTTTTTCAAGGTTATGGGTTCAATGCAAGGTGGACTAGACTCAATATTGCTTTCAACGTTCTTGATGTTCTTCCACATCCATTCATACTACAACCTTTGCTATTAATCAAGCCTGCTAACAAAAATATATTGTTTAGGAAAGACCCAATTGGTACATATGATATTGCCTTAAACATATGGGAAGATATCGATGCACAACCCGACAGCATAATTAAGGGAAATTTCAGGTTCTATAATGTGCGTGCGTGCGAGCTTAATCGTCCCATGAAGACTTCTGCTGCCTATTCAAGGTTACAAAATTTTGTATTTTGTAAAAGATGTCTAAGCCTATGTATTTTACTTTGTACTATTCCAATGAAACTTAGACATATCAAGTCTACTGCTACCTTTTTAACATATTTTTTGTAATTTTAGACACACTTTAGTGTGACAACTATGTTTAATGCCATTTCATCATTTTATCCTTCCTATTAATCGGTTATTAATTAAACAAGACATAATTTGAATTTGAACATATATCCACAACTATTGAAAAATACATTTTGAATTGTGCTAAACAGCATGTGACCAAGCTTTCCCACTAGTGCAACACCAGAAAAAGTGACTGTTGGAAATGAAATTTTTTTACAACTCTTGACCGTTAGAAAATCTCTATATATACCTTCTATCAACAACAACTCAAACACTGCTAATTAATGTCTCAAAACAGTTCTTCAAGTTCCAAAGTTCCTTATCTGAGGTACTCCACATCCTCATGCAGAAAATGTGGCTCCACAACGACTATAAGCATGACTTCAACTCCTACAAATCCTGGGGGGCTGTACCATAGGTGCGAAAAACATGTATTCTCTCCTTGGGTTGTTCCAACTAATGAAATTGAAGACCCCAGATCCTTCCTAGACCCATGGTTCAGAATGGGTTCTCAAGAGAACCTGAATTCCCCAGATAAATTCATTGCTCAACCTACCACTGAAAAAAATTTGGACAAAAAGTACTCTTAACAAACTACTTTTGGCAAATTTGTTGATGATATTCATAGTTCTCTTAGTGTCGGTTTATATTGCTTTCATATTGCATTAGGTTGGAGCGCTATTTGTAATGGTCTGAATTTAGGACAACTTTTCTTCAATTAGATGGGCCTCTTCTATTTTCAAGAAATATTTTATGAATGAATCATTGTTAATGCAAAAACCATTGTTGGATAACTATTTTCATGAAGATGCAAACATCGGAATAAGCAGAATTCTACAATTAAAAAAAAAATGTTATGTTTTTCTCAAACCTAATATTTGGGATTCTCTAACCAGTCAATTCAGATTTAAAAAAAATGTGATTTGGAATGCATCTTCATCGCAAGCATTAAATCAATTAAGATCAGATTCATAACAAAATACCTAAAAAGATCTGAGGTATCTACAATGATTAGATTCATAAAAATATTCATAACAAAATACCTAAAAAGATTCATTAAATCGCCGAACACGTAATTTCTTCGCCTTCATCAAAAACTTCAAATTTTTTAGATGCATCTTCATCGAACAGGTTGTGGAGTATATGCAATGATCTTCAAAAATTGGGTGAACGTGTTCTTCATTTTTTAACAAAAAACGCCCGTCTTCCTTCTCCAGCAACTTCTCGCCGGAACCAAAATGAATTTTCAAAAACTCACCGTCTTTGTTATTCTTCATAGCGCAGTTCTCACGCGAGTTCATCATTTGTATTCTACAGATTAAATGGGAAATTAGTAGGTGGGGATGGAAGGTGGGGGAGATAGGAAGAAGTAGTAGGTGGGAGGTGACTTCTTATATGGAGAATACAGATGCATTGGGAAACACAATAGGGCAATGATTCCCTCATTCAAGAAGAATGGTACATTTGTCATTTACCATTCCATTTTGTGTTTAGTTGCAACTGTTTATTTTCTCTATTGCTAGTTGCTATAGGAACGCCAACTCTGAGCCTTAGGGTGATCTCCCCTAAAATTTATCCATAAAATATGCACAAACGTCAATTTTAGCTTTTTACTATTTAAAATTTGATATGATTTTCTCAATCTCTCCACCCCAAAACAAACATATTAAGAACATCTCCAATGGCACTCGATAAATTTTATAAAGTTTTGCTCCCTCCAACCTACTCTATTTTGAAATAGAGTTTTGAATAGTAAACTCTATACATGAAGTTTACTATTCAAAACTCTATTTTATATCTATTATTTTATTAATATTTACAATTCTGTATTACAATTTTATATTAATAATTTGTTAAATATAATTACATTTCTATTGTTATACTAATTTATAATTTAATTTTAATTGTGTAATTAATTTTTTTTTTGTTTGTGTTATTATTACATACAATAAAATAACGTAAAATACAATAAAACATACATTATATATTAAATATGAAACACATTACATATTGAAACGGACATACATTCCACTACAAAAAAAATGGCTTTTAGTGACAACTTTTTTTGTCACTAAATCTTTGAATATTGTCACTAAAAATAGTTAGTGACAATTTTTGAGTTTGTGGCTATAAATCGTGTGGCTAAAAGATTAGTGGCGAAAATGTCTTAAACATCACTATATGTCATATTTTTAGTCGCGTACATATTTTGTCACCAAACCTTATTTTATAGTCACATATCCGTTTTGTCACTGTTACTCAATTATTTAGTTGCATTTCCTTGTTGTCACTGTAACTCAGTGTTTTAGTCACATATGTTTATTGCCACTATAACTCAGTGTTGTGTTTTAGTCACATATATTTATTGTCACTATAACTCAGTGTTTTAGTCACATATGTTCATTGTCACTATAACTCAATGTTTTTAGTCTTATATCTTTGTTGTCACTATTGCTCAATAGTTTAGTCACATTTGTTCATTGACACTAAAATAAATAGTATAGTTACAAAATTATTATGTCGTTTTTAGTCATGACTAATTATTATCACAAAATATAACGTTTATGTTACGATATAATTATCACTAAAGGCTAAAAAAATCATCACAATTTATGTTTTAATATTGATATTTTAAATAAATTCAATATAAATAATAATATTTATAATATTGTAATAAAAGTATTTTAACTATAGTCACACTATCACTAAAACTTAAAAATCTGTAAATATTATATTAATATTAATTTGATTAAAATGTATTTCTATATAGTTTTGTGAGTTAGTGACAATATTTTTTTGACAATGTTTTTATACTTATAAAATAATCTATTTATGTATTGAAAATAAAATATTACAAATTGAAAGTAAAACTTGTGATTAAACATAAACAAGGAATACAAAAGTTAAATAAATTGCATAACATAAATATTAAATAAATCATCAAGTTGATAAATTGGTACGTAGTATATCAACCTGCTCAGAAGCTGTCTTTCAAACTTGTAAAAATATAAATTTCTAAAGAGAATTTTTATTTAAAAAAAATAATATCAAATTAATGATAAATCACACCAATAATTACTTACACCAGAAGATGGAATGAGATTTATTATTACTTACACCAGAAGATGGAATGAGATTTATTTGATTTAGTGCATGATAGATTTCAGGAATTTTGGCTTTTAAGGACTCCAAACAGTAAAGTCATCTATGTGTTCTTTGTCTCAATGCTTCCATCTCTTCTTTGTCTTTGTCTTGTTCAAGCTCGTTCCTTAAATTTTCTTTTTTATTGGAAGGTGGCTTCAAGCTAGGAGGAAGGCTGGGAAATTGAATTGAATTGAAGGGGCGTGAATATTAAATTGAAACTAATAAATAAATTAAATTGTGTCAAAAATATTCTATATATCCCTTCCATTATCTTCAAACTAACGTTTTCCTAGAAATTAACAGGCATGGCCAATTTTGTAATAAAAATAATCACTTTCTAATGTTTCTAATGAGGAGATTGGTACCTTATAAGCATCACTTTCAAAATAATTGGTCAATATCCCACAATCATCATCACTTACTCCAATGGGACGCTCTTTCTTGGTAGCATCACTTTCAAAATAATTGGTCAATAGCCCCCAATCATCATCACTTACTCCAATGGGACGCTCTTTCTTGGTAAGATAATGCTTATGTAATTTCACTCGATAACTTCTATACTAACGATTCAACTGTCCATAAACTACCTTTGAGAAACGATAATCATCTTCGAGATTGAATTTTTGCTATATATTGTAAAATATAAGTCAGCACATATTACCTAATGTGAAAACCCCCCGTAGTGAAAACCCCCGTATTAAGAAATTAGTATATATACCTTTATTCCAAGCCATTGTGTATATTGAAGGGCGGGTACATGTTGCTTAAGAAGGACACAACTTCAGTTTTAAAGTATTTAGCATTTTCACCCAATTGCGATGTGGATGAATAATGACGCCTTCCAACTCCACGTCTCTTTCTTCTGAAATTCCAGTTGTCTTCCCACTTCCATTTCTTTGAGATATCCCTAAATCAAAATTGTAAATTAAAATTGTAAATATATATGTTAATTAAAGCATAGAAATGCATAAATTAAACTGCATTAAAAATACTAATTAACGCATATAATTAAAGAAAATGAAAAAGTCACTTCATCGATCCGTAAATGAACACAGTATTGTATCCCATAATAAAAAATAGTTACCTTAAATTAAATGAGAGGCTTCCTACGTTTGAAGAGATACTGAAGATACACAATTGATTCACTTTAAGAAGAAAAGGACAAAAACTGTATAATTCAATTTGTTCATATCTAAGTATTGTGGAGGAAATTTAAGAGATATTGCGTAGGGAAATGAAAATTTAATGTTTGATACAATTGGCGGGAGAATTTGAGGTCCAGTTGCAGAGATGGGGAGGGGGAGTTTGAGGTGGGACGTGTAGGACTATTGGTATGAATGGGGAGGAGTTTGAGGTGGGAGTGGGGGGATTTTTTTATTTTTTATATTTAAATAATAAAAATTTGAAAAATCCTATAAAATATTAACAAAAAATCTTAAATTTAGAATTTATTTAATATTTTAAAACTTTATTAAGGTTTAATCGAATTTATAGATTTTTATTTTTTAATTAGTTTTAAATTTTTTAAAGTTTTCGGTGATTTTATTAATAT
Source organism: Galeopsis tetrahit (assembly GCA_963675135.1). Taxonomy (NCBI): domain Eukaryota; kingdom Viridiplantae; phylum Streptophyta; class Magnoliopsida; order Lamiales; family Lamiaceae; genus Galeopsis; species Galeopsis tetrahit. The sequence continues at coordinate 61,130,972 of OY776122.1, read as the reverse complement.
TTTACCGGTTTTATTTAGGTTTCTTTAGATTTTTATTATTAATTTGATTTTTTTAACTAATTCTCCTTAAATTTATTTTATTTTTTAATATTTTATTTAGTTTTTACTTTTTTGAAGATTTTTATGTTCTTAATTAATTTTTTTATTATATATTTTTTAAAATTTGATATTTATTTTTTTAAATATTTTCAGATTTTATTCAGCAAGATTTTTTTTTGTTTTTTTTAAGTTTTTTGTTTTTTAGATTAAGTTTATTTAAATTTGTTTAGGGGTATACTTAATAAATGGTTGTGCTTATATAATTTTGAAGGTGTGAGTAGGCCGGTTGTAACTAAGTCGAGTCAACTCGCGAGCTACTCGTGCTCAATTCGGAAAAAGATCAAAATCGATTTGAAGTTAATCGAGTTGATTTGAGTTTCGAGCTACTCGAGTAGCTACCGAGTTCGAGCTCATAAATACTCGGCTTGAAAAGCTCGTGAGTCTAATCAAGTTTGGACAATATTTATTATTTTATTATTAATTTTGAAAATTATATAGGTAACCGAGTCGAGCCGAGTTCAAGTTTCTTAACGAGTCGAGCCGAGTTCAAGTTTCTTAACGAGTCGAGCTCGATCTTTAAAATATTAGGCTTGATCGAGTTGAATTTATAGCTTTGACCTTTGAGTATAACAATCGAGTCGAGTTTTGAGCTCAGCACTGCTCGACTTGACTCATTTAGGTGTGAGTAGTGGTGATCTTAAATATAATAGAAATATCATCCAAAATACTTTATTATGAATGATTAAATATTACAACAAGTGTACAAAATTATATAAAATATGTTATTAGGGTCGAAAATCAAATCAAGGTACTTGATACTCAATTCGAGATCATTCGTTAAAAGTTCGTTTCAGCTCGGTTCAACTTAGATATCAAACAAGTTTAAACGTACATTTCTGTTTGGTATAGTCTAAAACTCGAACTTGATAAGTAAGTACGTCAAACTACTCAAGCTCGATCCCGACCCTTCATTCTATACAAGCGAACAATACAATTTCAATGATTTTTTGCATTTTTTCGTTGAAATCAGTGATTCCAACAAAAATACAAAAACTTTTAAAAAAATGGGTGTTGTAATTTTATCAATAGCAAATTCCAACGCTAATTTGAACTACATTATTTAATTGAAATTTTTGTTTTCAACTAATATGTGCAATGGAATATTCAACCATGGAAATTATTGAAAATAAATTCCTGAAACATTTTTCCATCAAAAAAATTTAGAGAAAAAAGTAAAATTTCTTTGTATAGGTATATTACAAATTCCTATCAAAGTTAATTATAAAAAAAACAAAAATTTCTCTATATAGCTATATTACATTCACGAGCAAATAAAACTCGAATAGCTCGAAACTCAACTCGATTAACTTCAAATCGATTTTGATCTTTTTTTGAATTGAGCACGAGTAGCTCGCGAGTTGACTCGACTTACCTACAACCACCTACTCACACCTTCAAAATTATATAAGCACAACCATTTATTAAGTATACCCCTAAAATAATTTTTAAATTAATTTACATTAGTAGCACCCCATTTCATTTGTATATATATATATATATATATATATTATATATATATATATAATCTCACTTCCTCAAAACAAAATATAATACTTTCCCACTTTTTTCTCCTCTTATTAATTAATGTTCCTAATCTAAAAAAGAAAAATCTTAAAAAAAACAAAAAAAACTTACTGAATAAAATCTGAAAATATTTTAAAAAATAAATATCAAATCTTAAAAAATATATAATAAAAAAATTAATTTAGAACACAAAAATCTTCGAAAAAGTAAAAGCCTAAATAAAATATGAAAATATTAAAAAATAAAATAAATTTAAGGAGAATTAGTTAAAAAAATCAAATTAATAATAAAAATTAAAGAAACCTAAATAAAACCGATAAAATATTAACAAATTCACCGAAAACTTTAAAAAAATTAAAACTAATTAAAAAATAAAAACCTATAAAATCGATTAAGCCTTAATAAAGTTTTAAAATATTAAATAAATTATAAATTCAAGGTTTTTTGTTAATATTTTATAGAATTTTTCAAATTTTTATTATTTAAATTTAAAAAAAAAAATCAAGAAATCCCCTCACTCCCACCTCAAACCCCTCCCCATTCGTACCAATAGTCTTGCACGGCCCACCTCAAACTCCCCCTCTCCATCTGTGCAACTGAACCTCAAATTCTCTTGCCATCGTATCAAACACCTTAAATTTTCGTGAAATTTTCATTTCCCTCCACAATATCTCTTAAATTGCTCCACAATATTAAAATTATTTTCAATTAGAAAATTTACATTCATGTCTTTACAAGAATGTGTTAGATATGAACAAATTGAATTATACAGTTTTTGTCATTTTCTTCTTAAAGTGAATCAATTGTGTATCTTTCGTATCTCTTCAAACACAAACACAGGAAACCTCTCATTTAATTTAAGGTAACCATTTTTATTTTATTCACTAAAATAAAATGGGCACGGCTAAATATACCCCCAAATTTTCTATACATACCCCAAAAAAAGTTTAGACTAAAATATCCCTGTATTAAATAACTAAACTACCCTTATTATCATCTTCTTCCTCTCGTCTTTCTTAAAAAAATTCTGAAATATTAAGCATAACCTTTCATTTCCAACTTCTATGGAAACCTATGGTCATTTTATAAAATTAATACGCCTGTTTTTTGGATTTAATTCCAACTTTGATCAAAATTTTATGACAATTTTTTCTCAATTTTAATCATGAACAAGTGAAATAATTTCTAATTTTTTTCTCTGTGGGCGAACATAACATAAACGGTGAACAGGACGGGAGGAAAAACCAGATACCCATTTTTTCATGCTTCTATCGAAAATCACATATATTGCTTTAAAAGCAGGAAGTCCATGGCAGTTTCTTAACAAAATCCACAAAATTGAACCTGGCCTAAAAATTAAAAAACCGAATGAAATTGCAAAAATGAAGTTGAAGATTAAGAGTATTTTCATATCCACTCATTACGTAGTTGAAGATTAAGAGCATTTTCATATTCACTCATAAAATTGCAGAAATGACACCTTCATCTTTTATTTGTTTTACAGAGTAGTGCGATGGAAATGTGTGAGTTTTTTGTCCTTTTTATTTTTCAATTTTTTTTTTAATTGTAAGGTTATAATGGTATATTATTGGGGTATGTTTAGTAATTATGAAAAAAATTATATTTACAATGGGGTGTGTATAGTAGTTGGGGTGTGTATAGGAGAATCGGGGGTTTATTTAGCCGCGGCCAAATAAAATATATGGGATACAATGCTAGCTTGTGTGCTTGTGTGTTCATTTACGGATCTATGATAAAATATAAATCATTTTCTTTAATTATATGTGTTCTCATTTAATTTAAGGTAACTATTTTTATTCTATTCACTAAAATATATGGGATACAATGCTAGCTTGTGTGTTCAATTACGGATGACTTTTCCATTTTTTTTAATTAAATGTGTTAATTAGTATTTTTAATGCAGTTTAAACGTGAACAACACAAAGAAGATGATGAGTTTTTTTCTCAATATTCTCATGAGCTACAAACAAAACAGATGTCAATTTTGATTTAGGGATATTTCATAGAAATTCTCATGAGCTACAAACACAAACAAACAGATGTCAATTTTGATTTAGGGCATCGCAATCTAGTTGTTAGTGAAAATCTACCTTTAATTACTATTTCTGAATCTTCTCTTCTTTCTAGGTGGCTTATCTGCTTTTCTTTCTTTCTAACTTTCTAATTTTCTTAAAATTTACATTTATTTTCTTTTTACAGTTTTCTTCAGTTTTTTTTCTCTTCCCTTTTCTCGATCTTTTACAGTTTTCTTAATTATTTTCCTTTACCATTTCTTCAATTAATCTAATTTTTCTTATTTTCTTAAAACTTACCATTATTTTTTTTTTCAGTTTTTTTCAATTTTCTTTCTCGCTCATCTCTCCCATTCCCCTTTTTTTACATTTTTCTTTAAAAAAAAATTCGATTCTCTTCCTTTTTCTCTTATCTCAATTATTTTATTTTACAGTTTTTTTTTTACAAATTTTATTTCTTTCTCATTTTTCTCTGTCATTTTTTAATTTTAAAATACTATGAATTGAATTTTCTTTTCGTTCTCTTATCTCAATTATTTTATTTTATTTTACATATTTTTTTTTACAAATTTTATTTCTTTCTCATTTTTCTCTGTCATTTTTTAATTTTAAAATACTATGAATTGAATTGGATTAGGATTAAAAACGGTTAATCTTTTCTCTTCTCCCCCTCTCTTTCCTTTTTTTTCTTTTGGTTTTCTCAATTATTTTCTTTTACATTTTTCTTTAATTATTTTTTTCATTCTCCCTCTTTTTCTCTTATCTCAATTCTTTTATCTTACAAAAAACAGTCGATCTTTTCTCTTTCTTTTTTTCCTTACTGTTGGGCTTGGGCCCTATTGTTGTTTTGGCCCATGTGGTAAACCTTTAGGCCCACTCCATTTGTTTGCCCTAGGGCTGTTTGGCAGCCATACAAATACACTACAAGTCTCTCCTCGTTCTTTGTGACGTTAAACGATATTGAGAGAAGTGTGTGAGACTTGTGTGGGTGTTGTGCTACCCAGTCTTAGTCTTGGTTATTCCCTCTACTATCCGTATAGATCCGATACTCAGGTGACCTGAGCCCGTCCCTATCGGAATACTCACCGGAGTTGTTCAACGGAGACGACGAGGAGACCCAACAGTGGTATCAGAGCCACGGGTTGTCGTCTGCCGCCGTCCGCCGTCTTTGTGGGCGGAACCCTAGGTGCCCCTGCCGTTGCCGACTGTAGCGCCGCCGCGCCGCGTCGCCCCCACCCGCCAGTTGCAGTTGCTGCCTGCCGCTCAAACCCGCCGCCCGCTGCTGGATTGCGAAAGGTAAGTTCTGTTCTTACCCCTTGTTTCAGCCGACAGGTAAGAGGTTGCTGTTATTAGTTTTCTGCAGTAGGTAGTTTTATTTAATTAATTTGGGTTTTGTTAATTCGATAGTGCAGCGTATCAACTTAAATTAATTTGGTTAATAGGTTTTAAATATTTATATTTATTTAACCTGTGGTTTGAGAATTTGTTCCAGATTAATGTTAAATCTGCACTCGTGGTTAGTCTGTCGTTTTGAGATCCTTACCTAGGGTCTCGATCTGGTATAAAAGCTTATCTCTTCTTTTTACTGCATTTGTAGCGTAGCCCCTGGCCGGGGATTGTTTGCTTGGGATTTTGGTGCTGTAGATTTAGGTCTCTGTGTCTGATTTATAAGCTTATTATCTCTGTTTTGTGGTCTTGATTTTTGTGACCTGTGTGTGCCTGCTTCCGCTTGCCATTTGCTGTTTTTCTTTGCATATTTTTGTGATCTTTTCTTTTGGCTCAAAGCTGTGTAAACAAATGGCCAACCCTACTCCTACGTATGTGTTGGCTCCCTTTACTGGAAAAGGTGATTTCAGTATCTGGCAACAGAAAATGGAATGCATCCTAATCCAGCAGAATGTTTACGCAGCCGTTGACCATTGTTATGAGAATGATGAATCTGATAAACAGAAAAAGGTAATGAATAGATATGCTTTATCTTCAATAATCTTGCATCTGTCTGATTGTGTGTTGAGAAAGGTTGGTGTAATGAAAGATGCTAAAGAATTATGGGATAAGTTAGGAAAGTTATACACTGAAACATCCTTGCCTAGTAGAACATTTTTACTTGAAAAGTTCTTTAGTTTTAAACTTGACTTGAATAAGGATATGGATGAAAATCTTGATGTGTTTACTAAGCTTATTCAAGATATCAAACTTACTGGTGATAAGGGCATTGATGAATATACCCCTGTTGTTTTGCTAAATGCTATTCCTGATACTTATACTGATGTTAAATCTGCAATTAGGTATGGTAGGGATAATTTCACTCTTGACATTGTTGTTAATGGCCTAAAAAGTAAAGAGCATGAATTAAAACATAGTGGGGGTAGTAGTTCTTCTGGTGAGGTTATGCATGTTAGAGGGAAGGGTGGTAAGAAACCCCATGGTAAGCCCTGGATTAGAAAGTGTTATAATTGTGGTGACCCTAGTCACAAGATTAATGAGTGCACTGAACCTAGGAAGAACCAGAAGCATAATAAGAACTCTCATGCTAATCGTGCTAATATTGCCACTACTGATGACAGTGATGAACTTGGTGATGTCTATTGAGTCTTTGTGTGTTTCTTTGGTGTCTTTGTGGTTATTTTCTTTGTGGATCTTTCTTTGTGCTTATATCTTTGTGTTGCTTTGTGATTTTCTTTGTGATGCATGTGTAGATGATGGGCTAGTGGGAAGATGGGGGGAATGATTGCATGTTTATATGTATGTGTGTTATGCATGACTTCATACATTTTGGTTTCATGTTTTTCTCCCTACCCCATATACATCTAGTTGCATGTTTATTTGTTTTTCTTTGTGTTTAGAGATTATTCCTAGTAAAGTGGAGTGATTTGTCTTTGTGATTTATGTATGTTATGATATCATGTCTTTGTGTGCCTTTGTGTGAGTCTTTGTGAGTGCTTCGAGTGAGGTGGAGCTTGTCTTTGTGTGCCTTTGTGTGAGTCTTTGTGAGTGCTTCGAGTGAGGTGGAGCTTGTCTTTGTGTGCCTTTGTGTGAGTCTTTGTGAGTGCTTCGAGTGAGGTGGAGCTTGTCTTTGTGTGCCTTTGTGAGTCTTTGTGAATGTTTCCCATGATAGCTTATTTTGCATTTATTGTTATTTTATGCATGTGTTGTGTGTGCTATGTGTGTGTGGGAATGTGTGTGTAAGGCGATGATGACCACCTGCGGATTTCGGATTGTAGTTGGGGATGGCCAAAAAGGTGGAGATTGTTGGGCTTGGGCCCTATTGTTGTTTTGGCCCATGTGGTAAACCTTTAGGCCCACTCCATTTGTTTGCCCTAGGGCTGTTTGGCAGCCATACAAATACACTACAAGTCTCTCCTCATTCTTTGTGACGTTAAACGATATTGAGAGAAGTGTGTGAGACTTGTGTGGGTGTTGTGCTACCCAGTCTTAGTCTTGGTTATTCCCTCTACTATCCGTATAGATCCGATACTCAGGTGACCTGAGCCCGTCCCTATCGGAATACTCACCGGAGTTGTTCAACGGAGACGACGAGGAGACCCAACACTTACTTTTTATGTGGTTCTTTTTTCCTTACTTTTTTCATTTGCCTTCTTTCAACCGCCTGTTATTTTGCTTTAACATTTCATTTCTTCTATTGTTGTAAGTGTTTGAGAAATTATTATATGGGTTAGCATTCTCAGGTCTCCATTTATTTTGGTTCTTTATTTTCATGATTAGTTTTCTGAATTTTTTCACATATAACCGCAGAGTATAATTTTTTTTCATCAGGTAAGGGAAGATATGTGTGAAGATATATAATATATATGTGTAAGTATATACATGTATTAGTTGTTCCCTATCCCTTTGTTCTATTCTAGATTGAAACTTGAAAGAGAGTCAACTTTCAACGCATGAACTAATATATAAAAAGCAATGCAATATTTGTATTTACTAATTGAAACAAATTGCCTTTTGTTGTACGTGTGCAGAAGTTAATCAATGTGGAGAAATTAATCACGAGCGGACAATGAATGTGCAGTATTCAACCTTCACATGATTCGCTCATGGCGTATGCATTTCTCATGATTATGGTCCGTGAAAAATCTCCCTCTTTTCAATTTTTTTTATCAGTTCTATTTACATTTTTCTTTTCTCTGTTATTCTTCTCAAAACTTTGTGATTAGTTTAGTTTACGTTTTAATTGTTTTTATTTACACGTAGGATTCCTTGATTGCATCTTCTCACTTGCCAGATCAAGTTTTTTTAAAGAAAATTTTATGTTTTTGTGTTTTCTAATTTTTTTATAATTTTTTTTAGACAATGTAATTTTTCTTTTCTCAATCATTCTTCAAATTGCAAAAAGGAAGATGATGTGGAATAAGAGTTCAATGAAGATGGAATTTTTAAGTTTCTGTGTTCTCTAATTTTATTAGATAATTTAATTTTTTGGGTTCTCTAATTTTTTTAGACGGTGTAATTTTTTGTAATCTTTGAATTATGTATACTTTGTTAAAAAGAAATTTACTTCTTTCTTTCCTCCTAAAATGAAGAGTTTCAATTCCTAATTAATTCTCCAATGCATTCTTCTTTGATATTTTGAAGCTTCTATTTAATTTAGATTAAATTTTCTTTGCAAATATTCTAGATGAGATATATAAAAATTGAATGATTCTTAAATTATTATGGTTTCTTTTTCCTCTTTTTTTTTCTGGGGTTCTTTATAATTTTCTTCAATATTTTTTTATTTTACTTTTTAATTTTTTTCAAAAAATCTACCCTTAAATATTTCTCCATCTTTTCAACTTTTTTTTTTCTCGGTTTTTTTTTTTTTAACAGTTTTCTTCCTCACCCTATTCTTCTCTAAACTTTGCCATTAGTTTGTTTTTAATTGTTTTTCTTTAATGCATCTATTATTTTCCACGTTGGATTTCTTAATTACATCTTCTTACTTGCTCAAGTTTTTTTTAAAGAAAATATTAAGGTAATTTTATGTTTTTTTTCTGGGGTTCTTTATAATTTTCTTCAATTTTCTTTTATTTTATTTTTTAATTTTTTTCAAAAAATTTCCTTAAATATTTCTCCATCTTTTCAACTTTTTTTTTCTTGGTTTTTTTTGTACAGTTTTCTTCCTCTCCCTATTCTTCTCTAAACTTTGCCATTAGTTTAGTTTACTTTTTAATTGTTTTTCTTTAATGCATCTATTATTTTCCACGTTGGATTTCTTAATTACATCTTCTCACTTGCTCAAGTTTTTTTTTAAAGAAAATATTAAGGTAATTTTATGTTTTTGTGTTCTCTAATTTTCTGTAAAAAAATTTGTATTCTGTTAATTTTTTTTAGATAATGTAATTTTGTTCTCTCATCCATTCCTAATAGACATGGCGTAAAAGGAAGAGGATGTTGAATAAGAGTTCAAGGAAGATGCTAAGAAAATGAGAACTGAGTTCAAGGCATACATGTCCCTTTTTTTTAAAACGGTTGTTCTCAAATTTTATTAGATAATGTAATGTAATTTTTTTGGCTTCTATATTTTTTTTAGACGTTGTAATTTTTATATTTATTGAATTATGTATATTTTTGTGTTAAAAAAAATTTACTTCATTTGTTGAAAGAGTTCCAAAGCTCTAATTAATTTATTTTCATTTCTCATATCAATTTTATTATATCATTTTCTTTTTCATAAAACAATTTATTTCTTAAGGGTAATCTGATTTTTTACAGTTTTCTTCAATATTCTTTATAAAAAGTTAATTCTTTAAAATATTTTCAAACGCGGTAAACAGAATAATTACTTTGAGATGGCAGTAGTGATGAAAAGGTGATCATTTATACTCTAAATTTATTTTGTTTACTCTTAATTTTTCTTTCATTTTTTTATTCTCCATTTTATGTGACGTTTAGGAAGGTTAAAGGGCACTTTACCGATCCATCCAGTTTCAATATTTGGTTCATCGGAAATTTATTTTCAAATTCCACATCTCTCAACAATATTTTTAAATTACACATCTCTCAACAAAACTTGAAGAATAACTGAACTATACAGTGATGAATTTATCGGATGAAAGTGAAAGTAAATTGATAACAAACTACAGAAAATTTCATGTACTACTTGAAGATGAGGATAACACATTCATTCTAAATGTTTCGTTTGAAAATGAATTTTTAAGATTTTGAGCTATATTTTTTATATTATGGATATTTATTATATTTATGTTCCCTTGACAATGTTTTATATTTATATTGTTTTTAATGTCGATAAATTTTTGTTACGTAAATCTTAAAATATAATTTTTATTCATTTTGTTTGCATAATTTAATATTTTAAAAAATATTCTGACTATTTCATTGTATTCTACTTCCATATAGTTGACGTTTGATTACAAAAATAATTTTGTATAGTCAATAATATTTATCACTCATGTAATTCTTTTTATTTCTATTTCATTTTTTTATTCTACATTCCATGTGATGTTAATTTTGCATTTTGAAAATTAATCTTTGTCTTTATTATTCTACAAACTTCTAAAGACTACAAATTTTGATCTTCATAATTGTTCTCAATTTTGTATACTCAATAATAATTCACTACATGTAATTCTCTAAATTTCAATTTCATTGTTTTATTCTTCAATTAACATTAATTTTCTATGTCATGCTCCAAATTTCTTATATGTTTACGACAAAGTGGAATAGCTCAAGTGGTTAGAGCACCACTACCTAGGCCTTAGGTCCTGAGTTCGGATGGGTATTTAACTTTCCATCCAAATTTCTTATATGTTTACTTTTTATAATTTTATAAGCATTTTAAAATACAAACTACAAAACATTATTACTCAAGGATTCACATACAATTGATATAATTTTGGAACAAATGACAACACATTCTTTTATTCAATCTGATTATGGATATAGTTATCATCAAATATATTTTAAAATAATAAATTATAAAAAATTTATTAAATAATAATATAATTTTTTTTTCAATCCCGTGAAATTCGCGGGTCTTACACTAGTGCTAAATATTTTAAAACTGAAATTGGTGTTCCAGCAACATGTACCCTCCAATATGCATGATCTTCATAAACACTACACTTACTGGACGATTTTCTCTTATATCCAATTTTTTCATATGTCAACTCTTCAAATTAATTTGACCTAGTTATTACTTTTGATTTTATAAGTCTAGTTAGAATTGTTTTATCTTCTGTACTGTTTAAATTAAAAAAAAAATATATAAATAAAAGAAAAAAAATATAAATAAAAGAAAAAAAAGAAAACATAACTATTGGAGCACATTGAAGTCTTATTATTTCTCCCAAATCATTATTTGTTCAATATAATTTTCATTTTTTTATAATCCTCTCATATATACCGACTAAGTATTTATTAAGTGATAACAGGATACTATTTTAAAAAAAATGATTGAGAGTGGATCATATTTATGTTGTATTATAATTAATCTAGATGGTTAGAATGTTCTACATTTCTACTCATCCAACCGTACATAAGTTTGTGATATTAATAAAACTCTTTAGAAACTAATTTTATGATATTACTAGAATTCTTTAGTAACTAATTTTGTACCGCAATTCTGTGATATCAAGTATTTTCTCCTCAATTATATGCTCAAACTAATGAAATAATCTATAATCCAACAATTTAACCTATTAAAAAATTAGTCGAAACAACATAATTAACAAGATTTTAAAAAATTAGTCGAAACAACATAATTAACAAGATTTTAAGAATTAGCAGTCGCCAAACATTATTTTTCTAGAAACTTTCGAAACTTACCGTAGAAGTGGGGGCCGGAGGGTAGAGAAGGGTGGTGGCAATGGATAGATTGTGACTAGGATTTTTTTTTAGATTTAGGATTTAAAAAAATTAAAAATGAAAAAAAGTTCATGGATATTATTTATATATATTAACTTTTATATGATTTGAAAAATTCTGAAAATTTTAAGGTAATTTATTTGCATATTTTTAATTAATTATTTTATAGCTAACTAATTTTTTTTTTTAATTTTCAAAATTTTTTAAAGACATACTATATTATTTAAGAATTTAGGTAATTTACAAATCATTTTTAAAAAAAAATAACACCCAAAAATACTCTAAATATATTTTAATTTTTTTTAATGACAATAAATTATTTGTTACTATATATGTGGTTTTTGTAACAAATATTCAACAAAATATTGACAACATAAAAAGTAGTCAATGTATGTCACACCGTATGTTATTTTGTAACATAATTAATTATTTGTCGCTATACGTATATGTATAGTTTTAGTGACAATTTTTTATTTATGAAACATTGACAACATACACAGTTGTCACTAATGATCACACCTTACAGTATTTTGTAATATAATGAAAATTTTGTCACTATATTTGTGTAATTTTAGTGACAAATATTAAATGAAACATTGACAACATAAAAAGTTGTTACTGTTTATCACACCATATGTTATTTTTGTAACATAATGGATTATTTGTCACTTTATGTGTGGTTTTAGTGACGAATTTTAAATGAAACATTGACAACATATAGAGTTGTCACTAATGATCACACTTTATAGTATTTTGTAACGTAATGAACAATTTGTCACTATATATGTGTGATTTTAGTAACAAATATTAAATGAAACATTGACAACATAAAAAGTTATCACTGTTTGTCACGCCGTATGTTATTTTGTAACATAATAAATTATTTGTCGCTATATGTGTGGTTTTAGTGACAAAATATAATTGAAACACTGACAACATACATAGTTGTCACCAATGATCACACCTTACGGTATTTAGTAATATAATGAAAATTTTTGCCACTATATGTGTATAATTTTAGTGACAAATATTAAATGAAACATTGACAACATAAATAGTTGTCACTGTTTATCACACCGTATGTTATTTTGTAACGTATTGAATTATTTGTCACTATATGTGTGGTTTTAGTGACGAAATTTTAATGAAATATTGACAACATATAGAGTTGTCACTAATGATCACACCTTACGGTATTTTGTAACATAATGAACAATTTGTCACTATATGTGTGTGATTTTAGTAACAATTATTAGATGAAACATTGACAACATAAAAAGTTGTCATTGTTTATCACACCATATGTTATTTTGTAACATAATGAATTATTTGTCGCTATATGTGTGGTTTTAGTGACGAAATTTAAATGAAATATTGATAACATACATAGTTATCACTAATGATCACACCTTACGGTATTTTGTAATATGGAGTAGTCACTATATGTGTGTGATTTTAGTGACAAATATTAAATGAAACATTGACAACATAAAAAGTTGTCACTGTTTATCACATCGTATGTTATTTTGTAACGTATTGAATTATTTGTCACTATATGTGTGGTTTTAGTGACGAATTTTTAATGAAATATTGACAACATATAAAATTGTCACTAATGAGCACACCTTACGCTATTTTGTAACGGTGGAAATTTTTTGTCGCTACACATATGTTTTTAGTGACAAAAATTCAAATGTCACTAAACTTTTTGTCACTAAACATGATTTTTTTGTAGTGTTCATTACCTAGCTACATATAACACCGACATATTAAAATAAGTTAACACAAACTGAAAAGAAATACAAATACAAATAATAATAATAAAACGATACACCAGTACGTCGGAATGTTGGATCTAGATGGAGAAGTTCCACTAAAAACATTGTGTTGTAGTATTAGATTATACTCACATGTATCGTTTTACGTCATTATGTGTTTAGTAATTTTATATTTAAATAAAAGTATTATTTGAAAACTACAAGTTTATTTACCTTTTATGATTTTGATAAAATCAATAATATTTAATTTATAATTTAATTTACTAATTGAATATTTAATTGTATAAATTTATTTAAATACAAAGATAAATATATTATTTAATGATTGTAATATATTGAAAATGATTAAAATAGTAAATATAGTAAGATATGGAGTTTCATAGTTGGAGAAGGTTTTTAAAATAGAGTATAAAAAAATGTATTTTAAAGTTTAGAGATCTTCATTTGAGAGTTTGTGATTGGAGATGACCTAAATGTTTCGAAACGAGTGAGCGAGGGTAAAAAATGTATAAAAGATAGGTGAATAGATTTTTTAATAAAAATATTTTTCATGAATAGCGGAGTCGCTAACTAAATGAATTAAGTCGAGTGGCATATGATAGTTGTGTGTGTGAAGGTGTTCATCTCAGGCTGATAATTAACTTATTGACTGTCCGAGAGCTGATTAGTTGGACAACTATCAAAACAAGTAACTGTAATTGAAAAAAATGTGTAAGCCCTTGATCACTCGTCTATTTAGAAAACTCGTCTTTCAATTATAATCTTTTATTTAATTTTATGCAAGTTAAAACAAGACCAGTTAACTTTATACACAACTGAATATGAATGTGTTATGTTTTTTTAATAAATCAAATAATATGACAACAGTATATCAAAGTAGCAAATAATACAATAATTTATAGTGATTCGAAAACTTAGGTGTGGGTTAATTACTTTCAAAGAATTCTTGGTTTGAAGTGTCAAGGGACATTTTAGACGTATAACTCTCTGTGAGCTTTGCCTCTTGAAATTTACACCAGTTTAAACCCTCTTACAAAGTTGATGCTAGATAAACAAAGATGTATTTTCAATCTCTCAATGGGTAGGTCGATTTGCTGAGTAATTTTCAACTAAGTGAAATTTCTCAACAAGTTGGGCTGGAAAGATTTATTTCACGCTTAAGAATTTACATTTGAAATCCTATAATATAAGGTTAGAACACTCAGGGGATGTTTGTTTTGGGATGGGAAATCCGGATTTGGGATTTCGAAACTCTACCCGGTTACAGTTTGAGATTTTGATTCATGATTTCAAAATTCCACCCTATAACTCTATAAATACATATAATCCTATACTGTAAAGTCAAACCCTACCCTACATAAATCTCAAAACAAACACAAAACATGAAAAACATTAGAATTTTGAAATCCACTAGATTTTGAAATCCGGATTTCAAGATCCTCAAAATCCCAAAACAAACATCCCCTTAAGATATGGCTTGAGAGTGTTCTTAAAAATACTAAAATAATTTTGCTCAAATGTGTGTAAAATTTGATTTCTTGCTAAGTATATTTGTAACCTTAATCCGAAGATTTGATCTTGTATTTATAGTAGATTTTCAAAACCAATAGTTGGAGAACCAACTTGAAAACTTACTAAAAATAGTTAATATTGGGGTACCTCGGGTTCGACTATATACCAGGTTAAGTACACTTTCAATTGTCTCATATGCTTTTCCACGTTGTTTCGATTCATTCAATTTTTGTGTCAGATTGAACACTATTTGTCGTCTTCTCATTTGAACACGTCATATGATTAGGTAGTGAGTCTCAATAAATATAAAGATGAGTGGAGTTCACTCTTAACTTTATCAAATTTCAACTTTGAGCTTATTTACGTTATCCAATTAACCTTTATACTTTATTCCTTTTAAATACAATATTTTGACACTTAACACCAGAATCTCTTTTATCTTGTATGATCAACTATATTTTCTAATAAGTACTTCACCATCTTAAGTTGTCTTTCACTCATTTGTTATTATCAGAACAATTGATAAGACTTTGCTTACCAGATGAGTCTCAGTCACTTTGAGTTTAGATAGAAAAGCTGACTAATACTTGATGGTATTCTCTCTTATGATTTTCAGACATCATGTTTTGTACATCTTCCAAACTTTTAGTGATGTTCAAGTCTTCTGCCTGCTGAGCTAATCTTCTGTTTATATGTGCGTAGAGCACGTCTGATCATTTTGCTCAACTGATTTGTTGATTACCCTCATTTTTTATGTGTTCACCCCCTAGTTAAGTTTACCGTCGAGAGTTGAGTTTACCCCCTTCTTCTCTTATTCCATTTACTTACTAAAACCTTTAATTCATTTTCTCCCCTTCTCCTACATCGTCTGTTGCCGCTGCTTTGCTCCGGCCACCACGTTCCGTCTTTCCCATAAACGCCACAACCTTCTTCTCCCTTTGTAGAGCTGCTAGGTCACTTAAAAAAATTGTCGCTCAACCACACTTGCACCGCTTGTGAAATTGGCCACCACCGTTTAGGTCTCGCACCTTGCCGACACGTACATCGTTGTCACCTCCCAACCTATTGCTCGAGCCACTATGCAAATGCATCACCACCGAAGTCAGTCATTGTGACTCGTCGTCGCTGCAAACCTACCATTGCAACCATATTCGTCAAGTCACCACCGCAACTGGTTTGAATTTAGATACCGTTTTTATTTTTACACATTTTGGTGTCGTTTTTCTTTTCAATTTGAATATCAGTGATCTGGGTAGTCTGTTTTGAAAAAAAAAATAGTTATTTTTTTAATTTTTTTCCTTAGTTTTTTTCGAAAATCATGTTTTTCAAAAAAAAAATCCCAAGAATTGTGAATGACTTCGACAATTATTTTTGAAATTTGTGTTTCTAAAAATATGTGTGACTCGATGGTGACTTGATGATGACTTAATAGTAGATGTTGAATGTATAAATTAGTGTTGATTATGTTATATTTTGTGTAAATGATTAAATAGATAATATAGTCTTTCTATGTGTTTTTAAAAAATGTGGGGGTGACCCATAAAAAGATACGGTGCAAATTTGAAGCCCAAATTTAGAAACCTATGTCCAGCCCAAAATACGGCCCAGAGACATTGTGTTGTCACAGAATCTCCACGATATCTCCGCGTGTCAAATTTAATCGCGCTAATGAATCGTTGCATTTTCCACCGTTGGATTATCAAAGTAGTCAATATAGAGCAATAGGCTCGCATCTTCACCGTTAATTGTTTCCACCTCACGATAGCAACCGTAGGCTTGCCCACACCGAGGTTTGTTAAGCTCGTTTTCAGTTTTCACCTCTGTGCCTCTTCCCAATTTCTCTCCACCCCTCTCTCTGTCGCGCTCTCTCATAAGCTGCGAGGTCGGTTATCAAAACAGCTTTGCTCATACCGTTTGATGCTCTCATGGTACGCGTTCGTGCTTGAATCAAACGATAAATCGTTTGTTTTTCTTATTCTTTTTTCTGTCTATGCAAAGTTTGGATCTTGTCTATGGAGGTAGTTAAAAATGCAAGAATTAAATCACGAATTGATTTGTTTGTCTCTGGAACAGAAATTTCGAAGCCCTAACTTTTTATATTGTAAATAAATGCCGTTTAATTTTTGGCTTCTTTTCGTGTGTCTTATAGTAAATCGTGAGAAATGTTTATCCATTTGCAGCGATGGGCCGATCCTTAGTTTTCATAATTTTAAAATTTCTGCTATGGATGCGTTTCTAAGTGGGTTTTGTAAGGCGTTCTATTGCTATCATAAAGATTTTGGTAACTATTTTGAGTTTTGAGTGCACATGTGAAATATGAAGTGTTCAGTAAACTAAATGCCCGGCTTAGAAATGTTAGCTTATGAGCATTAGATTGTATCTGATGTCTTAATTTTTGTCAGGCTTTTGTAGAGTTTTTTGCGGTTGTAATCCTGAAAAACAAAAAGGTTTTACATGAGGTGATGAAGACCTTATGGGGTCTTTTCATCTTAGTAGCTCAGTTTAAGTTTCTAGATTTGTATATGACAGGTATTTTATGCAACACTATTGCATTGGGTATATTGGCCGTTGTGATAATTTATGGGTTTAATTTTATTCAAGAACACAACTTCTTATTATAAAGGATAGGAATCTGCTTTGAAGATCATCTCCCTATTCTACAACTTGCCAGCTTTGATGTTGAAAAAAATTGTTGAACACATATTCCTATGTGCAATAAAATTAAGAAGGATAACATGGCACATGGTTAATGGGTTATATTCAAGTACCTTCCCTTCCCTCACTTGTTTAGAGTTATACCTATATTTAATTCACAAGAGACTGAATTGGGTGAAAATAATAGTATTCAGCCTTGGGGCTCTCCTTTTGGGTATTTAATGACTTGTCAGCTATATAATTGGAATTTGGTATCAGTTACCTACAAAGATATTGTGCAGTTTACTCGTCTCCATGCATTTTCTTGTGTGTGTGTTTTGGGGGGTGAGGGGTTATTTATTCTTGTAGTGACATTTTGTCTGGCTTTCTGTATCTTATTCGAGGATAAATAGGAGAAATATGTATATAATGTTGCCTTGAACTAAACATTCCATTTTGTCATATTATTTTAATGTTTCAACAGGCACCTATGAAAGGCATTCTTTCTCTACGAAGGGCTGCTTTGGGTCAGCGCTCCAGTGAGAATTGGGGCATAGCACGGAAATTGTTCAGCACACAGGCTGCAACAGCTTCTCCTAACCCACAGCCCCCACCCCCTCCACCACCTCCAGAGAAGACCCACTTTGGTGGCCTTAAAGATGAGGACCGCATTTTCACTAATGTATATGGGCTGCATGATCCCTTTCTGAAAGGTGCCGTGAAACGTGGAGACTGGTACAGGACAAAAGACCTAGTTCTCAAAGGATCTGACTGGATTGTCAACGAGATGAAGAAATCGGGTCTTAGAGGGCGTGGTGGTGCTGGTTTTCCCTCTGGGCTTAAATGGTCCTTTATGCCAAAGGTTTCTGATGGCCGTCCTTCATATCTTGTTGTTAATGCTGATGAAAGTGAACCTGGAACATGTAAAGATAGAGAAATTATGCGACACGATCCTCATAAATTACTAGAAGGTTGTCTAATAGCTGGTGTTGGGATGAGGGCGAGTGCTGCATATATTTATATCCGTGGTGAGTATGTGAATGAAAGACTCAATCTTGAGAAAGCTAGGCGAGAAGCTTATGAATCTGGATTGTTGGGAAAGAATGCATGCGGATCAGGTTATGATTTTGACGTGCATATCCACTTTGGTGCTGGTGCTTATATATGCGGTGAAGAGACTGCTCTTCTAGAGAGCCTTGAGGGTAAGCAAGGAAAGCCTAGGTTGAAGCCTCCTTTTCCAGCCAATTCAGGACTATACGGTTGCCCTACAACTGTTACAAATGTTGAAACAGTGGCTGTTTCTCCCACCATTCTAAGGCGGGGCCCAGAATGGTTTGCTAGTTTCGGAAGGAAGAACAATTCAGGAACAAAACTATTCTGTATCTCAGGACATGTAAACAAACCTTGCACTGTTGAAGAGGAGATGAGTATTCCTCTAAAAGAGCTTATAGAAAGACACTGCGGTGGTGTTCGTGGTGGGTGGGACAATTTACTTGCTGTCATTCCAGGTGGTTCGTCTGTCCCATTAATTCCCAAAAGCATGTGTGAGGATGTACTGATGGACTTCGATGCCCTTAAGGCTGTCCAGTCGGGTCTGGGAACTGCTGCTGTTATTGTGATGGATAAGTCAACTGATGTTGTGGATGCTATTGCAAGGCTGTCGTACTTCTACAAGCACGAGAGTTGTGGGCAGTGTACACCTTGCAGAGAAGGTACAGGATGGCTGTGGATGATAATGGAGAGAATGAAGGTGGGAAATGCAAAGTTGGAGGAGATTGACATGCTTCAGGAAGTGACCAAGCAGATTGAAGGCCACACCATCTGCGCCTTGGGTGATGCTGCTGCTTGGCCCGTTCAGGGACTTATCAGGCACTTTAGACCTGAAATGGAGAGGAGGATCAGGGAGCGAGCAGATAGAGAGTTACAACAGGCTGCTGCTGCTTGATTTCCATAAAGGTTGGTGCTTGAACCAAACATGCATATATACTTCTCTCTATATGATTGTTGTCCCTGAATAATGCATTTCCATCCCTGATTGCACAACCTAGTTCTATGGTTAAATTTGAGGTTTCATATCCTTAATTAAATGATGAGATCATGAGAGATTTATTCTTGCTATTATAAGAGTTTATTCGTATAAATAATGGCTAGGCTAGTTTCTTATGATAATGTGGTGTTTATTTTTATGCATTAATCTGAATACATGCGCCTGCAATCTTCATGTTTCTGATGCACAGTGCTGCCATTTGAGAAGTGGCCCTTATTAGAAACTCTTCTGGATAAGGTGAATATAGGAAAAACAATCTGCCTTGTATTTTTAGATAAATTTAATTTTGCACCAGAAGATTTGTTGTCAGCATTGTATTCTAACTCGTAGAGACAATATTCTAAAAGGTTATTTTCTTCATATTTTTGTTCAGTTCTTCTAGCCTCTTCAAACGTCGTTTATTCATGACACATGGTTTTGATTCTTGTTTTTTGCAGGGAAATGCATTTCCATTAGATATCCCCCGTTTAATAAATCCGATGATGTCCAGAATTTCAGCATTCTATCTATCCTTGAAGCAGCATGGTCGACTTTGATGATTGTATCTTGAATGACTGCATTAAATTTTTTTACACATTTGATATCTTTTTGAGTCCTCAAGCCAATGTTTTTGTTAAGCGTGTAAGATGATGTTTCATCCTATGAACTTTTAAATCACTTTATCTGTCTGTCTGTAATTCTGCCAATAAGTGAAGAGACATGTTCTTCAGTTCATGTCTTGATACTCAAAAACAATTGGTTGATCAATCTCCTAAGTGACTTTTATATGATCTTCGCTGACGACCTGGTGCTGAACGGAATACTATTGAGTTTTCACCGTTTATATTTAAAGTTTGTTTGATAATTAATCGAGTTTGAATGATATATTTTATAAGATGTTGAAGTTTGAATTTTCCTGCATTCAGGTAGGATGGATCTATTTCCCTACCTTAACCGTGTTAACAGTTGACGTGATGCATTAACAAATTTGGTCTTAATTCAACTTAGCCGACATGACGTTGCAGCTATATCCACCTTATTCTTTTCTTAATTATAATTTGATTTTATTAATATGTTTATGTTTTTTTTCCGGCTGTGTTTGATTTTATTCCAATAAGATACATTTATACGAGTATATAGATAATTATATATAAATTGAATATATACATTATATTCTACCTAATTCATTAAATAAGGTATCTTCTAGAAAAGTACAATTAAGAAATACTACACATCTAAAGTCGACAAAAGATTGTCTTCTGCCTTGAATACAGAACCCCTTGTCCGCTTGTAATAATTTGATACTAGTATTATTCATTTTTTTTCAGAAAAACACTTTATTTTATTTTTAGACAAACACTAGTATATGATAAATTTAAACTCATGAATGTATCAAATGGTGGCTGTGAGAGTTTAGCCTACATTTGCGGCGTTTATTAATCTTGCACATGTATTATGTTATGTATATACATACCATATATACACAAATAGAAAAGTATTGCATTGTAAAAGTCAAGTCCCTTTTCAATAGTAATACTAGTCGACATCCATTGCTTATTTTTCGTTATTTTGTTGAGTAGGTAACTTTATACTCGTCTGTAAAAAAAGAGAGAAAATAACACTCTAGATTTGGCATTGTCAGACATCTCCATTTTCAGCAGAAAAGCTGAAACCACTATATTTCTATATAATATTGATTGGCAATCCTAGCTAATAGGAAATCGCATCTGCAGGGTAATGGAATGAAATAAAGATTGTAATCGAGTACACCAAGAAGCTGAATTCTCTTTATTTCCTCATCATTTGAATTTAGGTAAATTGTTTAATTTCTTTCGCTATTGTGTGTGTGAGAATGAGCTGATTTACTGTTGGCTTGAATCCAATCTATGTTTTATGATCATATGATTGCTAATTTTGAATCTGAAGAATAATCAATTGCTCCCCCGGTGCTCATGTAATTATGCATTACATACATATTTGCTTAATTATTATACTATGCTCATTTCTGATTACTTTAGATCACTGTGAGCCTTTGTTGTTACTCTGTGTTTGGATAATGCAGTAATGTGGTTTTCAAGATGGGGTGTGTTTCCCCTGTAGTATTAGTTCATCTGAGTTGCATTAGCCTCTAAATACTGTGTATCTCTGTTGGCAATGGTGTTCTTGTTGAAGAAATTAATCTAATTTTAGTTTTCTTGTTGGGGTTGTGCTTGATCAGAGATTACTACTTTTCTCAAGCTATGGTTCTTGGGCTTAGGTCTAAAAGCAGACGGGGGGCATCGGTTAAAGTTGATTACATCATCCATGTAGACGAGATTAGGCCTTGGCCTCCATCAGAATCTCTGAGACCTGTACAATCCATCTGCCTTCAGTGGGAAAACGGGAGCCACTCCGGGTCATTCCTTTCCACCCCTCAAGGTTCAAAACTTGTAATCAACCACTCATTCAAGCTTCCCTTGATTCTTTACCATGACAAGAAAGCCCGTGATAAATTTCAGAAGAATTGTTTGGAGTTCAGTTTGTTTGCGCCACGTAAGGATAAGGCTAAAGGGCAGCTTCTGGGAACAGCTCAACTTAACCTTGCAGATTATGGAGTACTCGAGAATATCTTAAGCGCTAATGTTCCTGTAAATTTCAAGAAGAGTTCAAACAACTTGGTACAAACGGCTCTGGTAATTAGTCTGGAGCCAGTTGACAAGGACAGCTCTAACTCATCGCCTAGATCAAAGGCAACGTCTCTGGACAATGATAATGATGACTTGGAAATTGCTTCTATTACGGATGATGATGATGATTCTCCACAGTCTTCGAGGACTGCAGGTTCGTCAACCTTTGAGGTTGGAACATCTTCACCATCTCAGAGTGACAAGGTAAGCAAGTTCATAATTCACTAATGTCAATTTTAATTCACTGTTTTTATATTTATGTTGTTTATATTGCTGCATTGAATTAATGACCAATTTAAAGAAGACAGAAATAAAGGGAAAACCTATAGATGTCACTAGAGGTCATATGCTGAGATTCCTAGCATTGAGGCATTAGCAGATTCTTCGATTGTCTGATAAACCCAGGGCACGTTTGGTTGGGAGTATGGGTAGACTAGTCTATTGAGTTATATTGATTATTTGGTATTGTTTATCCACACTTTGTTTGGTGTGTGAGAAACATTATACCAATTTGAAGTGTTCATATTATTGGTTCAAAACAGGTAAAATGGACAGTTCATAAAATAATATACATTGATTTCTGTATCAGTTAAGTGTGTCAAAGATATCATCAATACACCCCTTATAACCCAAACACACATGCTCATAGGATATTAGTCTCCTACTTTTGTGCATATACTTCTGCTTTGTAATAATTTGTAGCTATATGCAGCATGGATATGGAAATGCCGGATTTTATCCAGAGCAAAAGACGAATGGACAACCTTCATCTACTGATGCATCATCAGAAACTGTGACACATGAAAATGATAGCATTTCTTTCTCCAAGTTTTATGAGCGAAGCGCGACAGCTGTCAAGAAGAATTCTGAAACACCCCTTCTCAGATCTTCTCTCTCATCCGTCGTGCAGGGAAGTGTTTCTCCTAATTCTGATAAAGTGGTTCCTAATAGCAAACGCACGGTTATTGGAAACATACAGCAAGGCAAATCCTCTGAAGAATTTGCACCTGCAGCTATAGCTATATCAGCTAATAATTATGGAAAAGATGTTGATGAAAACTCTCTGTACTCCCATTCTGCTCGAGAAAAGGAATTGCTAGAAGAAGATGAGCAAAACAATGATGCAGAACATGCTGGCCTGATGAACGTTGAGAAGAAAATGGAACAGAAAGATATTGTATCAGATGACCGTATGGAGAAGACGAGTCATTTTCCCGAGACCAAGTTATTTGGAAATGTATCGGAAGATCCTATTGGAATGAATGCTACGGAGAAGACGAGTCATTTTCCCGAGACCAAATTATTTGGAAATGTATCGGAAGATCCTATTGGAATGAATGCTACAGAACCCATCTACAAAAGGCAAATAAGTGAGAAAGAAGCAGCTGTTCCACTAACTAGCAATACTGAAGCTCTGTTAAACCATGTGAAATCTGTTCAAAGACATGACTCGATTAAAGGAAACGAATTACCATCTGAAATTTATGCAAGGGAGGAAGAACTTCATGTGGAAACACCTGATGGCTTTCAAAAGAAAGGTGATTCAATTGGTGCAATCGAAGGAAAAGAACCTGAGGTTAAAGTCTCTGAGTCTGAAATTGAATGGAAACTGAGAGTGGAGATGCTGGAGGAAGAATTAAGGGAAGCAGCAGCTACTGAGATTGGATTATATTCTGCAGTTGCTGAACATGCAAGTTCAGCAAACAAGGTTCATACTCCAGCTCGACGACTCTCCAGATTTTATACTAATGCAAGCAAAGCAGGCTGTCAAGCTAAACGGGCAAGCGCAGCAAGAGCTGCCGTTTCAGGTTTAGTTTTGGTTTCTAAATCATGTGGACATGATGTTCCAAGGTACGTTATGGTGGTGTATCAAATATCTGAATTCGATTCTCTATTATGCAAAATATATAACCTATTAAAAATATATATTCTTTACAGGCTGACCTTCTGGTTGTCAAATGTGATAATGTTGAGGGCCATTGTTAGCCAAACTGCTGCAGAATTCCCACATTCTGATGGCAATGAATCGGATGACAGGGAGGATGTCTCGACATTTATAACTGCACTGGAGAAAGTTGAATCTTGGATCTTTTCTCGAACTGTTGAATCTTTATGGTGGCAGGTTGTTTTTCACTCTCTCTCTCTCTCTCCCTCCCTCTCTTTTCCCCATACTTGACCTTTTCTTTTTTGAAGTGCAGACTTTTACGCCACATATGCAGTCAACAGTTGCAAGAGGTAGTGATGTAACATCAGGTACAAAGAAAACATGTGGAAAAAGAAACAATTTGATCAACCATGAGCAGGGGAATTTCTCTACAGAGCTGTGGCAGAAAGCATTCAAAGATGCCCGTGAAAGGCTTTGTCCGCTACGTGCAGGAGGCCACGAGTGTGGCTGCTTGTCTGTGCTCGTTAGACTGGTATGTCCTATGTTAAACATCGTATGTTTTACTGAGCACACAAGTTTTGCATACGACACTTTTGCAACTGGTTAATACATCTAATCTTGTGATTGAATGCGTGATCCAATCTACTTGACTGGCTAAATACGCATTCTTTGAATGCTGGATTGGGTCCTTGATAGCATAATGATAGTTTCGGGTGATTTTCAGGTAATGGAGCAGTTAGTTGATAGGCTCGACGTAGCAATGTTTAATGCTATTCTCCGTGAATCTGCCGAAGAAATGCCTACTGATCCTCTCTCTGATCCAATTAGTGAGTCCAAGGTTCTTCCAATCCCAGCTGGGAAATCAAGCTTTGGTGCTGGTGCTGAATTGAAAAATTCTGTAAGTCATGACACACTATGGTTATTCTCTCGACGTTGGTGCTCGGGTTAATCATGACAGATTCTTGTGCTGGGGACGAAATGATCTAGTAATCGAGGTTCTTTATTCCTCTTAATTTGTATTGCAGATTGGGAACTGGTCCAGATGGCTTTCAGATCTCTTTGGCCTAGAAGATGACTCAACTGAGCAAAGTGAAGTGCATGGAAATGGCAAGAAATCAAAATCTTTCAAGGCTTTTCGTCTCCTCCACTCATTGAGTGACCTCATGATGCTCCCATTTGGAATGCTAGCTGATGCTTCTTCCAGGAAAGAAGTGAGCCACCATCAACTCACAATTATTTATAGTATTTTACTTATCTTCTTTCCATATTCCCGTCATCCTTTTTTACGTGTTTGAAGGTTTGCCCGATGTTTGGTCCAAGAATAATCGAAAGGGTTCTAACAAGTTTCGTTCCAGATGAATTCTGTCCGGATCCTATTCCTCGAGACATTATCGATGCCCTTGAAACTGAGGTCAGTACATCCCATGTACGGAATCAATATATTGTTAGTCTAACAGTTGTCTAATTTAGCTACTTTTTATTATTATTTAGGAGGAGGTGATTTCAGAAGCTTCAGAAGACGTAGTCACCACATTTCCCTGTACTGCAACTCCTACAAAATATACACCCCCTCCTGCAGCTTTACTAACATGTGTGGGAGAAGTTGGAAACCAAGTGCTTCAGAGCAGCAGATTGTCATCACTCAAGAAATCTTACAATAGTGATGATGAACTAGACGAGCTCGACTCTCACCTCACGTCTATCGTTCCTGATATCTTTCAGAATTCCGCTCTAGCAAAACTCGGTTTGATAGCAAAAGAAAAGGGTGGTAGAAATGTTCTCAGGTACCAGCTGCTCAGAGAGGTATGGCAAGATGATGAGTAATGTCAACTCACACATTTCTAGCATGTGTATGTAGATGTATATGTATATATATGTACATCCCAGTGTATACACCTCCATCACATGAAAGTATTTTGAGGAACATTACACTCATTACAATTTTACAATGGGCAAAGACAACGGATTATCATTTATGTAAGTTTTATTCAGATGTGCAATGGTGTTTATCTTCATTAAGAAGTGTGTTAAGGAGTGACACTTGGAATATAATTACATTGAATATGGAGTT
This sequence comes from Galeopsis tetrahit, assembly GCA_963675135.1. Classification (NCBI taxonomy): domain Eukaryota; kingdom Viridiplantae; phylum Streptophyta; class Magnoliopsida; order Lamiales; family Lamiaceae; genus Galeopsis; species Galeopsis tetrahit. The sequence goes on along the minus strand of OY776122.1, from coordinate 61,104,923 downwards.
CTTAACAATGAACCCCAGGAAATCAGAGTAATGAATGAGGGGTAATATTCTTCCCTCTACTATATAATTTTTCCCCTTCTTGCATCCTTTTGGACATCCAATTAGTTTAACTATTGTTGTTTCAGTTTCACCATCTCTTGCTCCTGCAAAGTTGAAAAGAAAAACAATTAGGATCATGGTGATACATACAGATACACATACTTTTTTATTTTTTTGGGTGAGGGGGTTGGGGGGGAGAGCAACAGACTTACAGCTTCAACTGCAGACGATCATCAGACAGGTTCTGTAAGGCGTCGTAGTGGCCATAACCATGATATAAGACGCGGATTGGGTTCTCCTTTCCGTATTCTTGACCATATTCAGCTATAACCTTGAGGTAATTCTTCTTGTTATCCCACATGTGAACAGTTATTGGAAGCCTGAAATTTGTTTTAGCTTAACATATTTCTTGAACATTCTTCATCAAGATAATGAGAAAAAAGTGTAATCTTTCTTGAGAGATATTATCCCCAATAGTAGTGTTATCCTGATTACAGCAAGGATGAATAAACTACAAAACCTACTGTAGCACGTATGATGACATTAGAAGCTCCGGTTCTCCTCCCCATACGTGGGGCTGTCGCATCTTTGCAACATAAGTATCGAAATCACCTTCAACAAACCTGAGAAAAACACAAAATTCGTGTACGAAGTTCTTAATCCAAAAATCACAGATTTCTGTACTATCCTTTACCATTCAGTATCTGATCGTCTCTTGATGAATTCATCAGCAACCTGCAAGCAACCAAGTGGTTTTCGGCTCTTTAAGCAAAATGTAAATAAGCATCTGAATTCCTTGTAATTGAAAAAACATAAGAAAGAACGGATGTTTACTGCTGCTCTAAGATCATCTGCAAGTTCCTTTTCTTGGCTCTCACTTGGAGATGGCTTTCCTGCTCTTAGACAAGCACCATGAACCACGGATCGAAACAAACACCTCCCGTCGCCTGGTATACCTGCATCAAATATGTCATTTGTGCCATCTGCTCAACTATGACTATTTCAAGAAACCCAAAAGAACCAAAGGCTGCTGTGGATGGAAATGATTCTCATAGTTAAAAAAATGGAGTAAATTCATCATCTTTGCCCAAATCAGAAGTTGTATTTTCTGTAAGTTTCATCTAGCCTCATCATAGATGTTAGCTTTAGTTAAACATATCTAATTTGAGAAAAGTGCCCAATTCTTTAGGTCATGTTTGTTTGGGATTCACCCGTTTGGATGTGAGATATACGTCTCCCGTCTTATTCTAATTCGAGATTAAAATCCGAATTTCACCGTCCAACTACATCTACCCCAAAAAAATATCTATAAATCCTACAATTACATCATCCACTTTTACACAATTTATTTGACATATATTTACATCTTATCCTACTCAATTTTCTACATCCTATATAATGTCTAGAGATGATCGATCACTAGTCACTACTAGTTGAATACATCGACAAAGAAAAAAAAGTAAGAATATCTGGATCATGAAACAATATTTTCACAAAATTATGAGGTATTATATTCACATACCTGAACCAAGTTCCATATTAACAGAGTGAATATCCCAAAAAATGGAAAAGAAAATAGTGCATGTTCTCAAAGGACAGCTCTTAATAACAAGCCAAGAAGCTTAAACAACATATTCACGCCAAAAATAGTGTAAATCTGACGAAAAGAATAAACTAAGCTACAAACAAGCAACCTAATAATGGCGTCATCAATTTATATTACTCCCAATTTAGGAAAACAATTCCCAAATTCTACGCCTAAAATAAAATCGAAAACATAAGAATAGAATAAGCCGGAGATGGTTACCGAGCGATAGGCCAGATTTAGGCATGGCCAGTGGAGATTTTAAGCAGCGAAATGGCATAATAGATAAATAAGTTGGGTATGTATTTTCCAGAATCAAAATTCTACGACTGCGACATTGTTTGATTACCTGTACATGATGATGATGATTATGTATTCAAAGGAGCGGCTATACGATTCGTCGAGTAAAGTGGAGGTTTCAATCACTACCATTGTTTTAGAGAATCGAATTCGATCCAGGCATTGGTGGAAGATGACTCGGTCGTTCCGAGTTGACCCATTGAGTTTCTGACGAGTGGAAACTGAGTTCATACTCGTATCGCCTGCCTTCATGCAAAAGAGACTTCGTTAATGCATTAGCAACCCATCTGTTAATCATTCTAACAAAAATTGAAAGAAAAATAAATTAATATCAAATCACTTGTATATTTCGATTTTTACATTCTTTCAATTTTTTTAGAACATGAACAGTAGAATTTAGTGATGGAGGGGTTTAATGCTACGACAGTAACGTGGTAATTATTTTATTTAATTTTTTACGTGAACGTAGTAAGTTTTTACTTGATTTTGACTAGCTAAGAGTGAATTTTATCTGGACCTCATTTTAGACACTTATGAGAAATAATATGTTTTTGATAGTTAAGAATTAGATTTAGATATAGATTAAAATTTAAGAAGAAGGTTAGTGCAAAAGGGCATTTTCATGTTCACAAGGAATTCTTTGCTTTTGCAGAACTATCTGCCTCTGCCAATAAATTGAACGAAAATAAATTTTCCGGACCCGGATAGAGAACTGTTGGGGTAAACTATAGACCTGCGCCCCTTTCCTTTCCCCTTGAAAGCACACTCTCATAATCAACCCTTTGGCTGACTTTTTCCCTAGTGAATAGGGGCTTTGACAAACCCGAAAACTCAATGATCTAATGACCTAAGCCAACATAACAAGTTGTGAGCCGTAAAGAAATATGAGAGGTTTTTAAAGACAGATCAGACCGATTACAGGCATTGTACTAATATAAGTATAGGACTACCAATCTACCATTGGGCCACAACCTGATTTTTATAATAACGATGTCCTTACTAATGCATAAACGGTTTGGACTCGAGTGCATAGGAGACCTACCCTTTTTAATGAGATTAAGTATTAAAAAATAATAAAAAATGTACTGAAAATGAGGCTAGAGGCCAAACTCCACTAAAAAAGTTCTTACATTAAAAAAAACTCATAAAGTCATAAGACTACACATTAGTTCAAAGACTAGAGCCCCACTAAAAACTTCGGTGGGAAGCTCGTTTAAGGACAAAACTTCTAGTCCAACCAAGAAAAAGGGAAAAATCATGTAAAATAAAAAATTTTGTATGCAAATCACGAGCAATATAACTATAAAGAGTTATCAGAGTCGAGCACTTCTTCACCTAGATCTTCAAGGCACCCGTGGATCTTTCTCTCCAACGTGTAAACCATGTAGGTAGAGTCACATCCCAACCACAAATTCCACCAACCTTGTTCATAGGCCCTCTAAACAGCATATAATGTCGTAGCCAACTTGGCTTCAAAAGTAAACCTAATTTCGTGTCGAATAAAACTCCTCCTTGAAAAGTCCCATGCTCATCACGAAAAAACGCACCATTTGAAATGACTGCAGGCGCTCCCAAACTCCACCTCAACTTGAAACATATATGTATTATGAGGTCATTGTGAGAAATAAGAAAATAATGAAATGTAAGAGAGAATAATTTATCATAATAACTGACGAAAAAAAAAGTTGAATAATTTAGAGAGTAGAGTAATATATGTATTACCTCTCTTTGTCCTTTATTGTGCTTAATTTATTATATTTATCTGAATTATAGAAGCATCAAGCATGTACAATCGCACAATTGTTATATCCACAACTATCTCCTTCACTTACCCACCTTCTCACCCACCCCATTTTTCTTCTTCAATTCAAACCTTTCCAATTTTAAACTAGTTGAACATGATCCTGTAGAAATTACATTGACAAAACTGAGTTTTTGCACGAACATAAGTGAAAATCGCGAAATTTTACAACAACGTCGAACTTGACACTAATTCGCTGAGGAAGAGAAAAAAAAAACTCGGTAATTTTTTCCGAGTTTTTGAGGAATTCTCGGCCAAAAATTATGAGTTTTTGTCAAAACAAATTTTGAATTTTTGTCAAAAATTCAGCAAACATTTTTTAGAAATTTTTGTGGAAGATTGTTTGAAAATTTTCCGAAAATTCGGAAATTTCAATCGAGAATGTGAAAATTCTCGGTGAACCTGAGCCGATATTTTTGTTTCACAATTTTTTCTTAAAAAATATAAAGAACATTTACTTTTTTTTTTGACGGAAGAACATTTACTTATGTGTACTGAAAACTCCATTTTTCAACTATTGAAGTCGAAAACGAATCCTTCTAGGCGTTTATATTCAAGTTCCTTCAAAGTTCGATTTTTTTTTCTGTTTTTAATGAAATTTTGGAAAGAAGAAGTGAATACATAAAATATTTATTTTTGAGTTTTTGGGGGTGGGGATGAAATAGTAAGGGATAGTACAATTGTTTCACTCAAAAATTTTAAAATAAATATTGGGGTGGGGTGAAGACGTAATAAAAGGTGGCATTTAACCGTGGCCTAAGCCTAAGATCAATTACGTACTCTGACTAATTAGTTGGGCTTATATTTTCTACTTTGAGCCCAATACTTTAGAACTATTGCTGCTCAAGAAAACGGTTCTTAATTCTTACACTTCTTTTTCCACTTTTTACAAAATTTCTCCGATTAATCTTCTGCATTGCGATTGTTCTTCATAAATCTGCAGAAATCAGGTAAATCATCTATCCATTGTGTTTTTTCTAATTTTTTTGAAAAAAATCTAAAGTCCTTGCCTGACCTGGCTGACCACCGGCACAAAAGCAAGCAATTATTGTTCGAAGAAACTTGGACGATTTGTTTGCTCATTGAACTGGTGTTTATCAATGATTTTTCATAAAAAAATGTCGTAGTATAGATATTTGAACTTAGAAGTGATGTTCCTTGTGTGTTATCCTTGTGTTCATGTTTTTTTTCCTTCTTAATTAAATCAACCTGCTATTTCTTCTGTGTGAGATCTGGCTTGAAGAAAAAGAAAACGCTGTACAATTTTCTGGATTAGAAACTAGGATCATGGCTAACCTATTGAAATGTTATTATCCGTTTAGTGTCCACTGTCCAGTGTAACATAAGGATATGTTTGTTCCCCTTTCAAAAATATGAGGAGCTTAATTGTTCCATTTGACATAGATAAAGTACTTTTTTGGACAAGAAACAAACATTTTATTAGGTAGTTAGTTGGGGTTAGGGCAATAATTTAGGGTATTAGATGCACATTTCCCCCTTTTTTTTTTGTATTGAAATTTATTGGTACTATGGTCTTTGGTCATTATTGGGAATTTCATTTGCAATAAAATCAGAGTTATAGTGCCTTACCTCTTTGTCGGTTGTGTAAGTTTAGTACTCTGTTGACCTTTGGAATAATTTGTTCCTGTGAAGTGCCATTTAGCTGGAGGTTTGTTGATAAGAAAATTAAGGGGTGTACACGAACTTACTCACGTGGGACTCGTAGATATTTTTCCATTCAAGTAGAAAAAGTAGTGCTGATAAATTTTTTACTGATTATAAGTTGGGTTTTTGTATATTATTTTCTCTTTTAAAGGGAACGATGATTGGGATTGATTTTAGTGGGCTTGAGCCCTCGGCGCCGGTTAAGGGAAACAGAGATGATTTAGATAATGAAATTTTGGCTGCACCATCATTTGCACTTCCTACTACCATTGATGTGAGCTTGATTTCGTTCAATTTCATTTATACCGTCTCTTTGAGCCTGAAATGAGTCAAATGACTAAGTTTCCCTTAAATACATTTTTTTTTCCTGTTTAGTTTGATGGTTTTCAGAAAGCCGCAGTACAGATGGTGAAGCCTGCAAAGGGAACTACAACTCTGGCTTTTATATTCAAAGAAGGTGTCATGGTTGCTGCTGATTCTCGTGCAAGCATGGGAGGATATATATGTGAGCCCTTGTTCATACTTTACTAAATAATGAGTTTGCCATATCTGGTGCTGATGTTACTTTTAAGGGATTTCAACCTCATAAATGATTGTTTACAGATCATCCATATTAGGGGTGTGATGTTAATTTGATCTGAATTTCTTATGAGTGAAATTTATCTTCTCTATGTATACTATTTAGTAAAAAAAATTTGAGTAAACTGTTGGAGATGGAAAAAGGTTTGATAGTTTCTCTGACTATCTTTGCTCAAGGTTATTTGGTTCCCATGTCAAACTGGCCCTAATAATCATATAAATATTGCAGCATCACAATCCGTCAAGAAAATCATAGAAATTAATCCCTATATGCTTGGTACAATGGCTGGAGGAGCTGCAGACTGCCAGTTCTGGCACAGAAATCTAGGAATCAAGGTACCTCAATTGGATTGCTGCATCTTATCTTCATCTCATGATATTTGTTAGGTGGTTCCAATTCAATCTTTCCATGAGAAGGTGGATGAGCACGAGCTATGTTGTTCAAACTGGGTGCACGTGCATTCTAGATGTCATTTGATGTACTGGGGCTTCTCCTATTATTTGGTGGAACTTCTTCTTGATTGAATCATGTGAATTGGAATATAGATTTTTGAAAGGCAGAAAATGTTCTCCCTTTCTTTTTCCCTCTATTAATGAACAAAAATAACAAAATGGAAGACATGGGTTAGAAAAAGATTTGTCATTATGGGTTTAGAAGAAGAATTTGATGTTCCTCTGTGATGCTTTGAATGACTGCTTACTGTAGTTTACATCATCCTTGCACACACGTATATTCATGTGTGTGTGTTTTTGGTTTCTTCATGGTTGCAAGACACTTGTTTGGAGATTCCATATCCTAATGAAAGATTGTGACTCAATTATTTATGTGCACATTTCAGTGTCGGTTACATGAATTGGCTAATAAGAGAAGAATTTCTGTTGCCGGGGCTTCAAAAATGCTGTCAAACATTCTGTATTCTTATCGAGGAATGGGTTTGTCTGTTGGCACTATGATTGCTGGCTGGGATGAAAAGGTGAGGGGGTGAAATTAGCATTCCGTTGTCCCTTAAAACATCTAACTCTTTTGTTGTTTGTTTGGTGCAGGGTCCAAATCTCTATTATGTGGACAGCGAAGGTGGAAGGCTTAAAGGGACTCGATTCTCAGTTGGTTCTGGTTCACCATATGCTTATGGTGTTTTGGACAACGGGTGTGTTAATATCCACACTCTCTTTTACATTGTTTATATTTATCTTCAGCACCTGCTAGAAATCACCTTGCACTTCATATTGCTACAACTAAATAAATACCATCTGCCTCGAGGCATAGAATTTCCAGATGGTTTATCCATATATCGACATAACATGCTAACTCTATGTTCTTTGTGGTTTCAGACTCTTGTGGTTCAAGTTTAGTCTATTTTTAATCATTAAAATTTAGTTAGAACTTCCTAGCTCCTGCTTTTCCATTTTTTGTTGGCCATATCTTTAGACGTTTCTTAAAGAAATCCTGATTTGATAGTCCAACTCTAATTGTGCTTCTTACCATCTGAATCTTTTCTAGATACCGTTTTGATTTATCTGTTGAGGAAGCTGCAGAACTGGCTAGACGAGCAATCTATCATGCAACATTCCGTGATGGTGCCAGTGGCGGTGTTGCCGGTGGTAATGCACTTTCTCCCTCCTTTCACTTTTGTAAGTAAATTATTATTCTCTTTCCTGTCTTGACCTCCCCCCACCCCCCACCAACCAGTATACCATGTTGGGCCAAATGGATGGAAAAAGCTATCTGGTGATGATGTTGGAGAACTCCACTATCACTACTATCCTGTTGAACCTTCAACTGTGGAACAAGAGATGACCGAGGTATCATCTATTGCATGAGCGACAAACAGAAGTTAGGGTCTTTTTCTGTCATTAGTCATTTGTTTCGGATATATTGTGACACTCTAGTCTACAACAGCTTTTCCCATAAAACTAAGTTGGTTTCTGTTTGTAACTTTTTATTTTATTTTAAATTCAACTTCACGCTATTACCATTTTCCCACACAAAACCTCTGTTTTAATCGAGTTCTTCCGTGCTGTATCGTGGCTGATCCTCTAATGATCTTGTCGTTTAATTTTCTTCCCACAAATTCTCTCGAAATTTCTGATAAATTCACACATGTTGCACCTCTGCTATGTGAGAGACAAGTATGTGTGGTGTGTCCCATGTCTTGGTGAATTTGGTGTTCATTGAGCGTACCAGGTATCAACTGTGTGAGAGAGAATGTGACAAAATATGTCTGTTGCTCATAAGCTGAAAACTTGCTAAAAGTGGAAAGTACTTCAAGTATACGTAGTTCATAGCTTTATAGTTGCAGTGTCTCTGTGTCTGTAGATATTTCTGTTTGTTATTAAATACATATTATGGAGCACATGATGAAAAGGATTGCCCTAACAATAATCACCAGTAGAATATTGTGAATGGAAACCTTTGCTTGGCAGCTAATTCTAGGTACAGTATGTCACAGCTGCATGAATCCACTATATTGGGCAATGGGACCCACCGTTGTACTCATGAATGAATATGAAGGATTAATTGAGAATTATCTTTGTTATCAAGTTTAAAGATTGTTTCTTGCTTCTACATGTTCCAATTGATTTTGTATAGGGAAATGATTATTATCAATGACATAGGAATCTAGAAGCATTATGCCTCATATATTATACATAAAGACAAATGTACAACCTTTATTACTTTGTTTTACGGTTATCACTCAACAAACTAGTTTAATAGTAGGTGCATATAGCCTGATATAGGTTTTGTATGAATTAGTTTTATCATGCATCTATTTTACCACTAATATCTTAGGGTAAAATACTTAAAACCTTGTAATGAAACAATTAATACTTCTTTCAGTCATCACTCAACAAACTAGTTTAATAGTAGGTGCATATAGCCTGATATAGGTTTTGTATGAATTAGTTTTATCATGCATCTATTTTACCACTAATATCTTAGGGTAAAATACTTAAAACCTTGTAATGAAACAATTAATACTTCTTTCAGTCACTCGTTAAATTACTCATTTTGTTATTTTTAGTATCATTTGTTAAGTTACTTATTTCTATTTTCTTCGTTATTTCTCAACCTTTTGTATTCCTCTACATTTTCTCTTCCTTATTCCATTATCTGCCTTTTTACTTTTTTTTAATCACTTTTTATCTTTTTTACTTTTTGATTTCTTTCTACATTAACATCTCACTATCCATTAAATATTATACTATTTCTTAAAACTTGTTTAAATTGTAAATGAATAAGTTAACGAAAAAAAAAAAACGAATGGAGTACTATTTAATAAAATAACTAATACTACTAAAAAGTACACGCGAAATGCAAATCAGTTTCTTCCGATAAATCTGATTTATACCTGCGAATTTAGTTTCAAGATTGAGATTTCTGGTTTTGAGATCAGTCTGTTTGGTGGTCGATTTGATTCTTTAAAATTGTAGTATCTCATTAGTATAAAAGTCAACAATGATATCCTTCCAAGTTTAACCTTAATATAAAAGCTTAAGAATAATACTAGTGAATATGAATTTGAGATCTCACAATATGAATATTGCAGTCTTTTTATGGTGGGTTTAAGAAGTAAAAAATAAAAGTTGGATAATGATCCAAGTTTTATACTAATAAAATTACATTGACCCACTTAAAGAAAATAAAAGTATATGACTCAAATATATTGAAATATTGCAATCGAACTAAATGCATGTCATCCTCACGTGCAAGCAATAGTATTTTTATTCCCAATTTCCAACCACTTTGCAGAATAATGCACAGACAATCAAACAATTACGTACTATAAAATACATTTTGGGAAAACACACTCTTAATACGTTGTTTTGTTAGCTTCTAAGCATGTTTTCATGATTAGGGTTTAATTGTAATGATCCCATCTCCACTAAAATAATTAAAGTAGATCCACTGTATTAGTAGTAATTATTTATTGAAATGGGTTAGTGAAAGTCAAACACTGACAAGGTGAAAAAAGTAACAAGCGTATAAACTAATACTACTAGTGCTTACTCTCTTTCTCCCATTATTCATTGCATACAAATTACTATTAAAATGATTGAGAATTATCACAAAAATTAGTTGATGTCTGAATACAGTGTGGGACTATTTAAATCTACAGGAATCAAGAATTCACAATTTGTTATCAATTATTTGGAAGTGACCAATCAGAGGTAGATGATGAGGAAAGATAGGGGATGAGGGTGGAAATTCATATGGAAAAATTCGGAATTTTAAAATCATGATGAACGGTGACTATGTGTATTTGTTTTAAAATTTTAAGCAAAATATGATGTGACTGGACGAAGTTGGATAGCTCAAGTGGTTAGAGCACCACTATGTAGGCTTTAGATCCTGGGTTCGAGGAAAAGGGATGGGTATTTAATATAAATTCAAAAAAAATATGATGTGACTTCATATCAAATTATTTGTGTAAGAATGAATAATAAAATTTATAAGTATTTTCATGGATAGACAATCTAGTTTTTAAATCCTGAACTAAAACAAATGAGAGACGTAAATTTTAAATCATGAACTAAAATAAACGAGAGACATAACATCTCACGGGGGTCTGGGTGACTTCCAAATCAAAACAACCTTAACTGTTTTGCCTGGTACCTTGTGAGAAAATTGCCAACCAAAGATTCTTTGAACTATTTTTCCTTAAAAAATGTCATACATAACAGGAAAATAAAGATTTTCATTTAGATGAGATCCATGTGTCTTACATAAGCTGAATAGTGATGTGACGGGATTGTAATTGTAGTGGGTGTTCTTTTATATTCATCTCGATTTGGAGCATTTTCATACATCATTAAAATATCAACACTTACAGTATTAAATTCAAGACTTTGTTTTTTTATTCTCTTTTGAAAAATCGGTAATTGAAAAACTCAAGTCCCAACCCCAGATTTTTCAGGACTATAGAATTATAGATTATACAAAAGTGATTCTCTTTTCTTAATTTTCTTTAATCTCGTATGGTATACTTATAAAAGTATAATGAAGTATGAATATGAGCAATAAATATGGGTGGCCCTTGTGAAAAGACACATTTACACATACTGTGGTTAACAACACAACAGCATATGGCCAGATTGCTGAGGTAACCCCAGAAGAAAAGACAACCCATAACCTCAGTTATTACATCCTATTTACTCTCACCCTTCTCTGGACCCCCCAAGCCATGTTGCCCAAGTTATTACATTCATCTCAATTCTAAGGAAAAAAAAAAAAAAAAGATGAATTTTCCCCTTAAAATAACTATTAATTGATTTAGAATAATTTGACAAAAGTAGTAAAGACCGGATGTGAAGTGTAGTGTTGCTGAATTTAAATGAATTATCACACAATAATGTTCGTATTAAATTTGTACAAGTTGCACCTGGAGATGGACCTAAGAATTTTTATGATTGCTACTTATATATTGTAGAAATTATAATTAGTATTGAAAGAATTACAAATGAGCCCAATTTTAATCTTATTTTTCATCTTCAAAGGCTAAGAGTGGTCCGTCGAGACAAAACTCAATGAAAACTGAAAATATATTCAATGTGCTATACTTTTTTCTTCATACTTAATAGCACCTTTTCAACCTTAACATGCACACTTTTATAAATGAAAATATTCATTGTCTCAATAAACTAACACTCTTCACTTTATACTTTACCCCCACACAAAAAAAAAAAAAAAAGCATATTAATTGTAAATGGAGGTATGATATTTTTATTTGTTTTGTGCCTTCAATAGCAAGTGTCTGGATCCATTCAACCCCAATAAGTCTAGTGGTGTAGGCTTGAGATTTAGAAGTGTAACTCTCTCTAGATTTCAGAATCAAAATCCGTAAGGTGTCAGAGTCATGTTCATACACAGTGCAAAACTTGACTTTAGACGGGATTTTCGCAAGTGAAGGGTAGGATTGTTCCCCGGATTAGTTGGTCCTTAAACCAAGTACCATGACATAAAAAACAGTGCAAACAATTCTTATAGGGCCATATCCACATAGAGCGCAAAACTCTAACTTTAACGGGGGTGCCCGTAAATGAAAAGTTGAATTGATCCTTCAAATTAGTCGATCCTTGAATTGAATACCGTGACATAAAAAAGTGTCTGGATCCATTTCGTCTGCACTAAATCTTCATCTAGGTGAGGTAATGCGTGAGTCGGTCTCACATGAGTCTTTGCCAAGAACAAATTTGGAGAATTACCCTTGTAGTTATAACTTACATATTAAAAGATACAAAAAAAAATACCTATAAAAATATAGAAAATGATTATCTTTTTATAAGAAGGTATATTGATACACCAAGATGCAAAAATGGTGGTAAATGAAGTTACGAAAACCAGAAAAGAGACAAGAACATCTCAATCATGGAAAAAGAAGAAGCATTCTAACATCATTAACATGATTGTGGACAACTTGAATGCGCCTGTGCGAACAATTAGCACTTAATAAAAAAGCCATCTTGCGTTTGTTCTACTCCTCTTAAGTCTTCTTATGTTATGTTGTTGAGAGAATAAGAGGTTAAAGAAAAGCCCTCTCTCTTTTGGCGCGGTGTGGCCCCACACCCTTCTCCTTCTCCTACTCAAGTCTCTTTCTCATAAATTCCTCAACTCCCAATCCCCATTTCGATCTCACCCTTTTTACATTTCGAAGAACCAGCTTTTGCTGCAGCTTTATTGTTTCTTCAATGTTTTATCACATTCTTCTCTTAACTTGACAGCCAAATCGAAAAGGGTTTTTGTTCTTTCTCCTCCAAAATCAAGATTCTTCAACTTCAAGCTGAATTCTTGCGTAAAAATCGTTTCTTGAATTCTCCCTCCTCTGTTTTTTTCATTTTTACTGAAAAAATTGTGTATGTCTTGTGTGTGTTAAACAATTGGTTGCACAAATGTTGTTCCACAAGCTGCATTTCTCCCTTTTCCTTTTGCTAATTTTTTACCTACACATAACCCCAGTCATTTCTTTAACTCCCGACGGCCTTTCTCTCCTCTCCTTAAAATCCGCCGTGGACGGCGCCGCCGCCTTACCCGACTGGGACGAGAACGACGCGACGCCGTGCCACTGGACCGGAATTTCATGTATGAATGTTTCCGGGTCGGACGATCCACGTGTCGTAGGTATTTCCATAGCCGGAAGGAGTCTCCGGGGCTACATCCCGTCGGAGCTCGGCGGCTTGATTTATCTCCGGCGACTAAATTTACATGGAAACAATTTTTACGGTTCAATTCCTGACCAGTTATTCAATGCTTCTTCATTGCATAGCATTTTCCTATATGGGAATAATCTCTCTGGCTCTTTACCTCCCTCTTTATGTAATCTCCCTCGCTTGCAAAATGTTGATTTTTCGAATAATTCTCTCTCAGGCCCTCTCCCAAAGTTTATCCGTAATTGCAGGGAGTTACAGAGGCTAATTCTTGCTAGAAACAAGTTTTCTGGGTCTATTTCAGATGGGATTTTCCCTGAATTAGCTAATCTAGAGCAGCTTGACTTGTCTGCTAACGAGTTCAATGGCTCGATCCCAGATGATATAGGAGAGTTGAAGTCTTTATCTGGGACTTTGAATTTGTCATTTAATCACTTTTCAGGGAGAATTCCTAAAAGTTTAGGTGATTTAGCACTTACAGTGAGTTTTGACCTTAGGAGCAATGATTTGAGTGGTGAGATTCCTCAAACGGGGTCGTTTTCGAATCAGGGACCGACTGCATTCTTGAATAATCCCAGCTTATGTGGTTTTCCATTACAAAGGTCTTGTAAGAATAATTCAGATTCTTCACCTGATATTCAGTATGGTTCTCAGGATAACAATGGGGATAGTGACCGAAAAGGGCTGAAACCGGGGTTGATTATACTGATATCTGTAGCTGATGCCATAGGAGTGGCGTTTATAGGATTAGTTATAGTTTACATCTATTGGAAGAAGAAGGATTCTCATGGATGTAGTTGTACAGGAAAAGGGAAGCTTGGAGGGAGCGAAAAGACGGGCTTGTGTGTGTTCCCTTGTATAACTGGCTTTCCTAGTAATGAGTCGGAAGGGGAGTCTGAAAAGGGGGGCGGTGGTGGTGGTGGTGGTGCTAGTGGTGGCATGAGTGGTGGAGAGGGCGATTTGGTGGCAATTGATAAGGGGTTTAATTTTGAGTTAGATGAGTTGTTGAGAGCTTCGGCTTATGTGTTGGGAAAGAGTGGTTTGGGGATAGTTTACAAGGTTGTGCTTGGAAATGGCATTCCTGTGGCGGTTAGGAGGTTAGGCGAAGGCGGGGAACAAAGGTATAAGGAGTTCGTTTCAGAAGTGCAGGCGATTGGGAGAGTAAAGCATCCGAATGTTGTGAAGTTAAGGGCATATTATTGGGCGCCGGATGAAAAGCTTCTTATAAGTGATTACATTGCTAATGGCAACTTGGCGACTGCTCTTCGCGGTAATTTTATAGTTCCTCTTAATATGTGCTTTCTAATTCTATATTTTCATACATTTTTATTGTAGATTGTGCATATTTTGAGTCATTGTGACTGGGAATTGATTGTAGAGAGTATGGATACATGTGTATGGTTTTGTTTGGTTTTGTTTTCATTCTAAGTGCAGAGTAATTGTTGTTGAATGATCATTTGGTGCACTAATCTTTCATGTTTTCATTACCAGACATTTGAATGTGCTACCATGTAATTGTAACACTATAATGATGGTGTGGTCCATGACTTTGTTTTTTTATGCCAAAACATGTTTACTTATGTATGATTTGGAAGGATAATTATGTAGTTCTGGTGGTTTGGTAGTTAAAAAGAAACAAACTTTTTAATGTTTTCAAGAGAGTACTTTCAAATGCCATCAGTAATTGGTTTTTTTCCTTTGGATTTCAATCAGAAATCAGTCTTTTGATTGTATTCAACATATGAACCTTATTGCTTATTTTAAAATGCATCAATCAAGAAAGTTGTGTTGTGTACAGGAAAGGCAGGTCAACAATCACCCTCCTTATCATGGTCAATCAGACTCAAAATCACAAAAGGAACAGCCCGAGGCTTGGCGTACCTCCACGAATGCAGTCCGAGGAAATTCGTTCACGGAGACGTAAAACCATCAAACATTCTCCTTGACAACGACTACAACCCCTTCGTTTCTGATTTTGGCCTCAACCGCCTCATCACCATCACCGGAAACAACCCTTCTTCGTCTGGAGGCTTCATTGGTGGCGCCCTTCCATACATCAAACCGTCCCAACCCGAAAAAGTAAACAATTATCGAGCCCCAGAAGCCCGAGTCCCAAGTGGCCGACCGACTCAAAAATGGGATGTCTACTCGTTTGGAGTCGTTTTGCTCGAGTTGTTAACAGGGAAGTCTCCAGAGATATCGTCTCCAACAAGCTCAACTTCTTCGGAGATTCTAGACCTCGTAGGGTGGGTGAGGAAAGGGTTCGATGAGGAGAGCCCGTTGTCCGATATGGTGGACCCCGTATTACTCCAGGAAGTACACGCGAAGAAGGAAGTACTCGCTGCGTTCCATGTAGCGCTTGCATGCACAGAGGGCGACCCTGAAGTTCGACCTAGGATGAAAACTGTGTCTGAAAATCTTGACAAGATTGGGGCATGAGAGGTTGTTTTTATGTTGGTTGGTTGGTTTATGAGGGGATCATTGGACAAAGGTTTTGAATCGTTAGTTGTGTGTCTGTTACAAGAAGAAGAAGAAGCACAACTTTCCTTTTGTTTCAACATTCTTTTTACCATAGCTACTACAGTTTCATTTGCATTGCATTTCAACTAGAATTAAGCTAGTATATGGTGTAACTTATCTTGTTTTTCATTATGCATTTTGTAATAAATTACATGCAAATTTTATAGTATTTCATTTGACTTAGTGCAATGTGATATGTCACAAATATGCAGTTTGTACTAATAAAATGAAATACGAAATAAAAATATGTTGTTTTGATATAGTAATATCGACGTAGCTCATTGGCATTCGGCAATATCTAGTTGGGTTCTATTTTTCACTCATATTAGAGGAACGTTTAAATGGAATTTCTTAGCACAAAATTGGGTAAACCTTACAAAGATCTCGTACATGAGATAGTTTCATCATTTATGATCCTATTCGAACCATGCTTTGAAATAAAGATACATATAATAAAATAAAGTCTCGTCTCATACATGAGATCGTGAGTTCGTGACTCATACTGTGCAAAAAATAAATGGACAACTTTAGAAAGTACATTTTATTAAACAACTAATAATATTTGAAAATACACATAAAATGTAAATCACGGACAAACTAGTACACATAAAATTTGAAAATGACTTAAGGTTGCGTTTGTTTGGGTGGATTTGGGCTATGGGTTAGAAATTCATAGCCCAAATCCATTCCACGTGTTTCGATTACGAGTGAATTTCAAATACTTAGATTTATGTCTATACACTTTTTAGTTAAAATTTAGAGAGATTTCAAATCCTCACCAAAATCATGTCATTTGAAATCCATTTATTTGTAAAACCTTTCATTTGAAATACCTCTTCAAATCAAATCCTTTCATCCAAACACAACCTAAAATTTAAATCTTCTCTTCACAATAAAACTGATTGCTTGTGGCCTTGTCTGGTCAGCAGCAAATCAGTTGCGAACATATATGTACTCAAATAAATATCTTCAACTAAACATATTACGGAGTAGTAAAATTTTATTTTATCGTATTCTCATTTCGTAACACACTTTTTTTATTAGAATTTAGAACATTTTAAAACTACTTACATACTCTCCATATAAAAATACTAGTGTTGGCAAATCGGGCCGCTTGGTCCATCTCAGCCCATCGGGCCAAGTGTTGTTCGTGGGCTGGGTCGGGCCGACCTATAAATTAGTCGGACCTATAAAATTCGAGCCCAACCTAGCTCGCTAGGCTAGCGGACTGGTCCAGCCCATGAAATAATTTTAAAAAAAATGTTTTTAGCAAAAATTATATATATAGGAGTATATATAAACCTTTTTATCACGTATACTTTTTATTTATACAAATAATTATAATTAAAAATATACATTACTTAATTATACATTATACTGTATAAATAATTCATAAGTTCAAATTTCAAAATTAAAATATAATAAAAAAAACACATAATTAAAATGTACTTTACTTATTTTAATTATTTATTTGTCTAAAGAAAAAAGAAAAAAATTGATCGGGCCAAACGGCCTGCCCATGGGCCGGCGGGCCAAATTCAGCCTAACCCATTTGGCCCATCGGGTCGAGCCAAATAGGCCCAGTTCTATATGAGCCTCTAATTTTAGAGTCCAGTTCATACTAAGTTTCGGGATGGTCGGGCCCAAATTGTCTACCCTAGGAAATACCCACACAAGATTAATACCCTCCCAACATCATTTTATTTTTAAATTTTTTCACTAATTTTACTTTACACCTCACTAAATTCACTTTAAATCTCACTAAATCACCTAAATAACTTCCATTTATATTAAATCATCAACTACTAAATCTCATTTTCTTAAAAAATAGTTGTTCAAATCGTGCAAGTCATCTCGAAATTAAGGGCGCGGCTAAAGGCACCCGGGTTTCCTATGAGTACACCCAGGGGATGAGGACACCCACGTGTAAAATACAAAAATACCTTCCTCCTATTAAAACCCTAAATCCTCCCCCATTCTCAAAATTTAAAAAGTACACCCACCTTACTACCATTTCCTCTGCCTCCTTCACTCTCTTGAAGACGACGGCGCCGCCCACGCCACTGCCGCCCGCGCCCACGCCACCGCTGTTGGAGAAATTGGTTAGAAATTGATTAATTTTAATTAATTAATTGATTTTAAAATGAGAGTGGAGAACACTCGTCTCTGACCAATTTATTGAGGGCTATAAATGTAATTTCAAGGAAATTAAATGGCATAAAGCCGTTCTACTCTCGGAGTAGATGTTCGTAGTGTATTTAAAATCTCAAAACCGAATTTCGGTGAGTGAGAAATTAATTCACGAAGTTGAAACGTCAAATAATACACTTTATGGGATAAAGTGTTATATCATGTTAATTGTCCCACATTGAAACTTTGAAAGTTTAATGGGGCTAATTACTCCTTATAAATAGGAGGGTGTTACAATGGTTCAAATAATAGTGACTAAGGAGCAATCCAATAGTCTATACGGATGCACGTGTGTGCTCGTCCGGTTGAGCTTGGGCCTAGTCTTGGGCTCGTGACTCATGGGTTTTAAATTTGGGATTTCAGACCCATCTATAATTTTGGAACTTGAATATTTGTGCTTGGCTCATACAAATCAAGTTTTCAGAAAGTTGAAACCCAATTTGAAATTGGTTAACCCAAATAAATTTAAAAGTTGAATTTGAACTATGACGAATTTGGACGTTGAGGATGTCTAGGTACATTGACGTTACAAATTGTGATGAACTTGGACGTTCGGATGTCCAGGTTCATAGACGTTTCAGTAATGAATTTGTAACCGCAAAGGAGTTACAAAACCATTTAAATCTTGTAACCGCAAGACGTTACAAATTACATGAATGCCGTAATGAATGTGGAGACCCCTCACATGTTGGAACATGCCTATAAATAGGGTGCATGTTTTATGTTGCAAAAACACTCTTACACACAACACTTGAGATTTTCTAGAAAAATCATAGCATTACACATTTTGCATCAAGCATATAGAGTGTAGTCCAGTTTTTGTGTCGATTCAGTTCGTTGGAACTCTATACGTTGTGGTGCTGCTCGTATAGAGGCGAAAGTCGTTTTACCTTTTAAAACGTTACGTCAAACCGTGAGCACTAGCCGGGACGTATTCGTTTTGCGGGAAAAGGGTTTCCTTGACTCGACTTTAACTTTGTTCCATTGTTCGTGAGATGAGGTCGTTGCTGCTGATTTCGAGAACCTGCCCGTTTTGGGAAGCTGCTAAAGAAGAAAAGTTGCTAAAAGAGGAAAATTGAAGACTTTGTGTAAATATTTATTTAATTGTATTTATAATTTTGTTATTTATTTCTGTCAATTTTGTAAGGCCATTGTTGGGTGCTCAAAAATTCCAACAATCGCAAAACGAATATTGTACTCGTAGCAATGGCTAACGACGGAGATAACGATAACAACGTTATATTTAGCAAAGTTCCTCTGGGAGGATCCACCAGTGGTCGATGAAAACGACACGGATAATGCTAAACATGTTGTCTACGACCAATGGGTCGTTGTGACTTTATGAGTCGTAACTACGTCCTTGGAGGACTAGTTGACGCGTTGTATAACGTGTACCAGTCGGTTCGTACTGCCAAAGAACTGTGGGAGTCTTTGGAACGAAAGTACAAAACCGAGGATACCAGAACTAAGAAGTTCGTGGTATGAGTCTCTATGACTTGTTTGTGAAACTCCGGATTGATAAATACAATCGGAGAATGGTCAAATGCTATAATAATAGCATATGAATAAAATTACATTTACGATTATTTATGTAATTAAATGTTCCTCTTTATAGCGTTTGAGATTTTTGTAAATCTAAAGCTATAAAATGATTAATAAATTATAATTTATTAATATTCCAAATATCAATAAACCGAAAGGGTTTATGATATGTGTGGAAGTTTAAAAATTGACAAAAATTGTCATTTAATTTTGAAAGGAACATTAGACCTCTACACTTAAGTCACATAGACGTATGTGATTTGAAGGTTGTGCAAATAGAGGTGGGTTTTTTAAATACCTCAAAATGTGGGGGTATTTAAAACGTTTGGTCTCAAGCAGATCTGCTACAAAAGGCTTGAAACCGAGATCAAACAAACGTGCTAGAAGGAATGAGTCCAAAAATCCACAAATAAAAACGTAAACAGTGGTAACCCAACCATGTTGACTGGAGATCTCAAGATCTTGGTTCAATGGGAAAACTAAGCTGTGAATGTTTGTTGGAAACACTTGGTATTCCCGACTATTCCTTGGAGAGCACAACACCAAGTGTCGAAACTCGTAAGATTGTGGTAAATGTTAAGTTTTTGACTTTTAATGATTCCTAATGCCTCGAGGAGGTTGAGTATGACGGGATACTCTAAAGGAGATCACCTATATAAGTGAGAAGTGAGGGCCGCTTCGACTAACACTTATTAAATTAAAGGATGTTCATGGCCAAAACGGACAAAAACGTGAAAACGAAAAGGCATTGAGGCTTTATTGTGTCTACACTGTTGTCTCGGTACACACCAAGGAGGAATAGTTCAAGGCATTGTGTCCACTAAGCCACCGGTGTACTCGATAGTGTTTGACTACGGAAGGTTCAAAGCCACAAGCTACATATCCGGATGCAATAGTGTCTCTCGAGAACTGGATTGCGAGTCTGCATAATTATAGGTGTAATTTCCACTCATGTGGGGGATTGTTGGAGAAATTGGTTAGAAATTGATTAATTTTAATTAATTAATTGATTTTAAAATGAGAGTGGAGAACACTCGTCTCTGACCAATTTATTGAGGGCTATAAATGTAATTTCAAGGAAATTAAATGGCATAAAGCCGTTATACTCTCGGAGTAGATGTTCGTAGTGTATTTAAAATCTCAAAACCGAATTTCGGTGAGTGAGAGATTAATTCACGAAGTTGAAACGTCAAATAATACACTTTATGGGATAAAGTGTTATATCATGTTAATTGTCCCACATTAAAACTTTGAAAGTTTAATGGGGCTAATTACTCCTTATAAATAGGAGGGTGTTACAATGGTTCAAATAATAGTGACTAAGGAGCAATCCAATAGTCTATACGGATGCACGTGTGTGCTCGTCCGGTTGAGCTTGGGCCTAGTCTTGGGCTCGTGACTCGTGGGTTTTAAATTTGGGATTTCAGACCCATCTATAATTTTGGAACTTGAATATTTGTGCTTGGCTCATACAAATCAAGTTTTCAGAAAGTTGAAACCCAATTTGAAATTGGGTTAACCCAAATAAATTTAAAAGTTGAATTTGAACTATGACGAATTTGGACGTTGAGGATGTCTAGGTACATTGACGTTACAAATTGTGATGAACTTGGACGTTCGGATGTCCAGGTTCATAGATGTTTCAGTAATGAATTTGTAACCGCAAAGGAGTTACAAAACCATTTAAATCTTGTAACCGCAAGACGTTACAAATTACATGAATGCCGTAATGAATGTGGAGACCCCTCACATGTTAGAACATGCCTATAAATAGGGTGCATGTTTTATGTTGCAAAAACACTCTTACACACAACACTTGAGATTTTCTAGAAAAATCATAGCATTACACATTTTGCATCAAGCATATAGAGTGTAGTCCAGTTTTCGTGTCGATTCAGTTCGTTGGAACTCTATACGTTGTGGTGCTGCTCGTATAGAGGCGAAAGTCGTTTTACCTTTTAAAACGTTACGTCAAACCGTGAGCACTATTCGGGACGTATTCCTTTTGCGGGAAAAGGGTTTCCTTGACTCGACTTTAACTTTGTTCCATTGTTCGTGAGATGGGGTCGTTGCTGCTGATTTCGAGAACCTGCCTGTTTTGGGAAGCTGCTAAAGAAGAAAAGTTGCTAAAAGAGGAAAATCGAAGACTTTGTGTAAATATTTATTTAATTGTATTTATAATTTTGTTATTTATTTCTGTCAATTTTGTAAGGCCATTGTTGGGTGCTCAAAAATTCCAACAACCGCTGCCCGCGCCCACGCCACAGCCTTTGCCTCGCTGCGCCGCGCACGCCTCCCTCTCCACTTCGCGGCCGTTCGCGGCCGCAACTCTTCTCTCTCCCCTTCGCGACCGTTCGCGGCCGCAGTCCCTTCCCCTCCCCTTCGCGGCCGCAGCCCCTTCCCCTTCCCTTCGCGGCCGCAACCCCTCCCACTCCCCTTCATCGCACCCAGCTACCCACGCCGCCGCCGTTCGAAGGTAAGTTTTTTTTTTTTTTTTACAATTTTTACAGTTTTCCCAAAAATTAGGGTTTTGAAAATTTAGGAAAATTAGGGTTTTTAGTAGTTCGAGAATTATTTTCGAACATATCGAGTTTATTTTGGAAAAAATTTCGAACATATTGCGTTTGTTTTGAATTTTTTTTCGAACAACTTGAGTTTGTTTTGGAAAAAATTTCGAACAAGATGTTGAATTTTTTTTCGAACAAATTTAAGTTGTTTTGAATTTTTTTTCGAACATATTGGGTTTGTTTTGGTAAAATTTTCGAACATCTCAACTTTGTTTTGGTAAAATTTTCGAACATGTGAAGATTTTATTTTTGTTGTTGAAATTTTGAATTTTTAGGATTTTTGATGTTTTGATGTTGATGGTGGGAATCAGAATGATTCGTATGTGAAATGATGGATCGTGTGTGAATCGGAATAGATGGGTGTACTCATCCGGATTTAAAAAAAAAAAAACTACAGGAGGGGTAAAAACGTCTTTTTGCACCACCCCTGGAATAAAAAAAATTCTCCGTGGGTGTACTCATAGGAAATCCGGGTGCCTTTAGCCGCGCCCCGAAATTAATAGACTGGCCACGGTTACCTAATCTTTACAGGTCCATTTAAATCAGGCCTTTACCCGAACCGTATTGCCCGTCGGTTTAAACGGGTCGGCATCATTCTTTCAATTTTTTTTTTTTTTTTAAATTTCAAGGTAATTAAAGTTTTAAACACAGCAGCGCTGCGCCCCGTATAATTTAACACTACAAAATTTCAATTTTTCTCCTCCATCGCTCAACGCAGAGTCGCCGCCGACGCCCCTTTCTCTGTTTCTGCACTCCTCTACGGCGAACGATTGGGAAAAAACCTCAGTCCCTCCGGTAATTTCTTAAACTGCTTCGCAATAAAAAAAATTAAATTGCATAACCAACAACAATAGATTTTCGTATTTGTTAGTTTGATAAAATTAAGCATTAGGTAAAATAATAGATTGTTAGGCCTTCGTAGACGGTTGAGTAGAGTTGAGTTCAAGAGCAGAAAGTGTAGAGGGAAATCTACCTCAACCCATTTTCTATCTGGATCAGCTTAATTTTATGTTTGCTCGCAAAGGCCTCTTTCAAACTGTCTTGATTGCTAGGTGCTATGCATTTTCTTCCTCACCTCGCATAGAGAGTAGGGAGTTTCCTTCAATCGTTTGAGTAAATTAGGTATTTATTATTTATTAAAAATTTAAAAACTTTCTTGGTGTTTAATTTGTATTATTATTAATATAAAGTGGTTATGAAATGAGGGTTTTGAATCGTACTAGAAAGCTCTCTTTGAAGAAACTATGATCATTACATTATCTTGCAATAGAGTTTTTTATATGAATGATTACTGGTGTATTGATGCTTGTGCCTTCTTTATATCGGATTGGTCTCTATGCATGATTATCCCATTTGCAATTTTTTTCTTTCTTAATGACAATCCCATTTGCAATTTTTTTCTTTCTTAATGACAATCCCATTTGCAATTTTTTTCTTTCTTAATGACAATCCCATTTGCAATCTTACTTATTGGATAGGTTGCTTCAGCAAAGACAGCAAATATCAGTAGTAGCAGACATGGATGGACCATTTGATCCAGACAAGTTAACAGATACTTTAACACCGGAGGATTCTGGCAGTGGAGGTTTGGTTGTAACTGGAAAGGATAGGGTCGTTTTCAGGCCACAGAGGAAATCGATTTTAGGTATGAGGCTCAAAGCATGGACTCTGGTTTCCTATAAATACGAGAGTTTCTTTTTGCTTTGTTTTGAGCTGCTTTAGTTTTAGTTACATACATATGTATGCTGAGTTTGACTGATACCATTGAAATTGTCAAATAGTTCTCAAATATGTTATATCTTCTCTGAAGTGGAAACTCTTATTGGGTAAATATTATCTAATCATTTAATCAATGATGCAATATCACTAACTAGCCTTAGTTCTGAAAATAAATATTCCCCAAACTCCTCACCTCCTTAATTGTCATATACTTTGCAGCTATTCTAAATGTATAATTGAATTGGGAGTAGGACTATAATAACCATAACTTGTGTTTTAATTGGTTAATGTGACAGGCCTCGACATTCTTGCTGATGCAAAACGCATGGAATCAAAGGCTGCAGGTTCATTTAAGGTTCCCAAAGATAGAGGTGCCTCTGTTATAGCATCCCTAGATGAAGATGAGGAGAAGGCTACATCTTCAGTAATTGATGAAGTGGGGAATGACACGTTTAACAGCTCACACAGTACTACTAATAGGAGATACCGTGAATCGGCTTCAAATGGGGCATCCAATTTAGGTATTTTATTGAGTTGTAGTGCTATAACTTGATAATAATTAATTAACAAAGAGCTATTTCGATGAAAATATTATAATTACTTGTGGTCTCGCTTCATAGACGAGCATATCGCTGTGTACTTGCAGTTTCAGTAACCACCTAGTACTGGATTGGTGCTACTTGTTTGTCTGTGCTCTTAGTTTATCTCCTTCTCCCTTTAGAAAATGTTATATCTCATATGCTTGCAGGAAGTGGTGTAACTGACGAAGTACAAAATAATGAAGAGCTCCGTCGGCATCGTGCAGATAAACAGATGAAGGTGCATATATATATTTGTTATGGTTCTTTTCTATACAATTCTACTGCATACACACATAGATATATTACCATCAGTTCCTGATATATATTTCCAGTAGCTTCCATGTGTCTTATGCTGTCTTCAATTGTGGACTCATACTCTCCACACATATATACACACATACATATATATGTGTGCGTGTGTATACATGCATATATATATATAAACATTTTCTCTGAGAATTTTGGGGACTTTATATAATATGCCATCTAGTAATCTAGAACAAATTGAGATTTTCCTGTATTTTTTGTGTCCTTTCCCCCATATCAGAGGGTAAAATCTGTGGTCAGGTTAATGATGAAGCTGGAATAATTAGATTGAAAATCGTGTTACTATGTTTTGGCTTTCAATCCGAAGAGTAGAAGTGCTTCCTGGTTTCTAGTAGTATGGGCACAGTGCCTGTCATCAGGAACATGCTATGATATCTTTCATTAACCCTTTGTAATTTTATTTTTTAGGGTCCGACTGCATCCACTGGAAGTCCTAGGAGTAGGACTCCTAGTTCAGACTATGCCAGCCGTGATAGAAGCCGAAGCAATCATGAGGAGTACTACAAAAGCTCCAGTAACCCATCAAAGTATAGACATAGCTCTGATAGGGAAGGGAGGACTCCTAGAGAGTCACCATATGGTCAAGAAAGAGAGTATAGTGGAGACTATGAGAGAAAGAGAAGTAGATATGATAGGCCTATGAGGTCACCTGGTACGTCGTTTTCTTGGTTTTCACTGTCTTAATTGTTTTTAAATGTTGTATCCATTGACTGAACTTTCCGATGTTGGAAAACGTATTCAAATGGAAAGCAACCACAGTTATATTAATTTGGCTAGTTATATTTTCACATTCTTGCTCAGAAAGTTATTAAAGCTCCACTCCTCCCTATTCTCTACTCTGATGCATGTCATTGCAGCCAGTTCTAACTGGGATGATGGGCGATGGGAATGGGAAGATAGTCCCCGTCGGGATGGACGCAATTCTAGCAGCAGACACCATCAACGTTTCCCGTCCCCCATGCTTGTGGGGGCCTCTCCTGATGCACGACTTGTTTCCCCATGGTTGGGAGGGCGCACCCCCAATTCTTCTGGTATTTGATGGAATATTGCTATAATTATTTTTGGCTGAATGTGCAATTATCTTGTCTGTTTTATACTTTCTTGAACAAGTGTCTACCTGTAATCTACGTGTAACTTATATAAGAAATTGAATATTCACAGCAGCATCTCCATCTCCATCTCCTTGGGATAGTGTTGCTCCTTCCCCAACTCCAATTCGAGCATCCGGGTCCTCTGTGAGGTCTGCAAGTTCCCGATATGGTGGGAAGTCTAATTACGCTAACTCCTATTCAGATAGACTGCAATCGGCTGAGGTATTTAGTCTCTCTCTCTTCTCTTATCTTATCTTGCATTTCATATTAATCTGATGATTTTTTTGACCTTTACCTTTTTATTCCTTTTTCTGGTTCTAGAATGGAGAAAATGATCCAGAATATGTGTCTGAAGATCAGAATCATGAGATAACAGAGAGCATGCGCCTAGAGATGGAATACAACAACGATCGTGCCTGGTAATTTTATCCTAATATGGCATTACATTTTAGCTTCAATCTACTGTATGGCATTTTCTTGGATGATTGCTATAGCCTATAGGTTTGTATGAATGGGATTTTTTTTAAAGGAGCTTGTTCATGTAAAGATATGGATTTTTGTTTCTTTTTCTTTGTGGAAAATGATATTAAAAAAGGAAGGTAGTGAATGCATCTTTCATTTGTTTGGTTAAGGGAAGAAGCACCTGAAAACCAATATGTGGAGAAATTTTGTGAAATTTAAAGTGCCGCTTACCATCTTCGCCTGGCTTAGTGTTAGCATATGAGTATTTTCAGGTTGCATCTTATATAATCTGAAGTGCTGTTTTTGCCCTTACAAATTGTATCTATGATGATGCAGGTATGATCGAGAAGAAGGCAGCACTATGCACGATGCAGATGGCTCCTCAGTTTTTCTTGGCGATGAGTCATCTTTTCAGAAGAAAGAAGCAGAGTTGGCTAAAAGACTGGTATCATTTTAAATGTCTTTAGCTTGATGTGGTTCCATCTTTATAATTCTTTATGTTAACATTCAAATAAGTTTCTCACAAAAAATACGTGGCTTTTTATGTGCAATATTATCTCCTCATCAATAGCAGCTGCTAAGGTGTTCATGTATATATATCACATTATATTTCACAAAATTTGCTATGCCACGAGGTTGCTTGTTGATTTCTTGCACTTATATGTTGTGTGCTTTTAGGATGTGCCAGCTTTTATGAGCCCTTGTGTACATTATTAGGAATGCCTGGTGTCAAGGAATGGATTAAACTTTCATTGTGAATGTAGGTGTTGATAGTTGTGGTTTAATTAGGAATTTTGTACCGTACCCTTCAATCCTAGAACAGGAAGGGGCTTACTTGGTATATATATATAACTTCAATCCTTCTCCCTTAAGATGCTTGCATGCAAATGAACTTGTAATCTTGTGGCTCAAACTTTGTACCTCCACTTCTATTGAATTTGTTTCAGTTAAGAAGTTGTCTAAGTTATTATTGAGTGTGTCAAAAGTTTTCATGCATATAATATTGTTCCCATGGAAATTTTTATGGCTTTAATTATTTTTATTTTAATTATAGGTCCGGAGAGATGGAAGCAAGATGACTCTTGCACAAAGCAAAAAACTATCCCAGCTAACTGCTGATAATGCTCAATGGGAGGACCGGCAACTTCTGAGATCAGGAGCTGTCAGAGGAACTGAGGTGCAGACTGAGTTTGATGACGAGGATGAACGGAAGGTTATTCTTCTTGTACATGGTATATCCCAATGCTATCCTCGAGTTATTAAATGATGTCTTGGTTAATTACTTTACAGCCAAAGTTGCTATAATTTGTTTGCCGTTTCTAACATTCTTTCGTAACAGATACGAAACCCCCTTTTCTTGACGGGAGGATTGTTTTCACAAAACAAGCGGAGCCAATTATGCCAATTAAAGACCCCACGTCTGATATGGCTATAATATCACGGAAGGGCTCTAATTTGGTTAGGGAAATCCGTGAAAAGCAGAGTTCAAGCAAGTCACGACAACGTTTCTGGGAGCTTGCAGGTTCCAACCTTGGAAATATTCTTGGTGTTGAGAAAACTGCAGA
The DNA here is from genome assembly GCA_963675135.1 of Galeopsis tetrahit. Classification (NCBI taxonomy): domain Eukaryota; kingdom Viridiplantae; phylum Streptophyta; class Magnoliopsida; order Lamiales; family Lamiaceae; genus Galeopsis; species Galeopsis tetrahit. The sequence goes on along the minus strand of OY776122.1, from coordinate 61,077,247 downwards.
ACAGGTATGCTACAATCAAAAGCTGACCAACTTATTGGCTAGATCCTGTGCCATTCTGAAACGCTTTTTTTCTGCATTGCTTGCTAGGTTGATGCAGATACTGCTGTAGTGGGCGAAGAAGGTGAAATTGATTTCAAAGAGGATGCCAAATTTGCTCAGCATTTAAAGAAGCGAGAGGGAGTGAGTGATTTCGCTAAATCAAATACATTAGCACAACAACGACAATATTTGCCCATATTTTCTGTACGAGAGGAGTTACTGCAGGTAGGAGTCGTTTGTTTGCTTTATTCTGGAAATGGCTTTCCTATAACTGGAACTTCCTCGGAACTATTTTATGATATTAGGATAGTTCTTTTTTATGCTTAATCGACAAGTACTAAAGATCAGACTGTTATTGGTATTTCATTACATGAAGGTTTTAATTGGAAAAGATTCTGAATGCATTGTGATTTCAGTTATATTTTTTTTTATTTTTACAAACAAACCATTTTCTTATTGTTGGTACATATTCATGTCATATCTTGTGCTACTATTTATTTGCGGACTACATCAATCGTTTTGTTGCATAGAGGAAGGAGAGGTTGGGGGGTGTCTTATTCAGTTCTGATTTATGTGGTCAAATTCCTCCCAACCCCCCTTCTTATAGTTGTTTCTGGCCAAATCCATAAAACTAACTAGCTTAGCGGAATGCGGATCTCTCAGATCACTTATTTAGTACCATTTCCACCACTTTCGTTATTATTAAAATAGAAAATGAAAAAAAGAAAAAAGGAAGGATTTGTAGTTAATGGTTGTTTCTCAATCTCATCCTTCACGTATGCAGGTAATCCGTGAGAATCAGGTGGTGATAGTGGTCGGTGAAACTGGTTCTGGAAAGACAACACAACTAACCCAGGTTTTTCTGACATTGTAATCTATGTTACTTGTTTGTATTAGTAAGCTATTTTTTGGTTCAGTAGTGACTGAATACTTGCCTGATGTGTGATTGTTCACAGTATCTTCATGAAGATGGGTACACAATCAGTGGTGTAGTTGGATGCACTCAACCAAGACGTGTTGCTGCCATGAGTGTTGCCAAAAGAGTCAGCGAAGAGATGGAAACTGAACTTGGTGATAAAGTTGGATATGCAATACGTTTCGAGGATGTGACTGGGCCCAAAACTGTTATTAAGGTGATTTTTTTCTTTTCTCATGCTCAATTGATTTTCTTTTTGTTGTTTAGCTTAATGTTTGCTTGATGGCCATTTCCATATAGTACCCATTATTTAAAAACAAAAAGCATATATGTTCATCTATGTTCTTCAAGTGCTTGTGTTTTTCCTCCAAGCACTCTATATTTTAATCTGAGTGTTATGAGGGTGAGCTGCACAGCCTGCAGCAACTGTGGCATCTGGTTCGTCCACATATCTACTTGATTTGCAAGTACAATTGTTTAGGAACAAGAGTACTCACACTTATTGGTCATAGTAGCTTGCAAGCGTCTAATTTTCAATTGCCAGTTATCAGTTCATTAGTTGACAAGTCATATTGTCAATTTTGTTTTGCAGTACATGACTGATGGTGTGTTGCTGAGGGAGACCCTAAAAGATTCCGATTTGGATAAGTACCGGTACACATTCAAATGGCCCAGATAACGCTACTTTTTATGTCTAGGTGTTTTGAGTAGTGTTTGTATTATGTGCAGCTTTTTTAATTTTAATTCATCTAATCTCCATCGTGTAGTGTCATTGTCATGGATGAAGCACATGAACGGTCTCTAAGCACAGACGTGCTGTTTGGTATCCTCAAGAAAGTTGTAGCCAGACGTCGTGATTTCAAGCTCATCGTGACATCTGCCACTCTTAATGCTCAGAAATTCTCCGATTTTTTCGGGAGGTAAAGTCATTTCCACTTTGAATTAGTCCACGAAATTCAGTCTACTTTTGTCTTTCTATTTTTGTATCTTATGATTGTCACCATTTCCGTGCAGTGTACCTATATTTCACATTCCTGGGAGAACTTTTCCAGTTCAGATACTGTACAGTAAAACTCCTTGTGAAGATTACGTTGAAGCTGCTGTGAAGCAGGTGATGACGATTCACGTGACCAGTGCTCCTGGTGATATACTAATCTTCATGACTGGTCAAGACGAGATTGAGGCAACCTGTTTTGCTCTCCAAGAACGCATGGAGCAACTTTCAACCAAAAAGGAAGCTCCAAAGCTGTTGATCCTTCCCATATACTCTCAGCTACCTGCTGACTTGCAAGCAAAGATCTTCGAAAATGCTGAAGATGGTGCTCGTAAGTGTATTGTTGCTACAAATATTGCAGAGACGTCGTTGACTGTAGATGGAATCTTCTACGTCATTGACACAGGGTATGGTAAAATTAAGGTATATAACCCCCGTATGGGTATGGATGCTCTCCAAGTGTTTCCTGTTAGTCGGGCTGCTGCTGACCAGCGGGCTGGACGTGCTGGAAGAACTGGGCCTGGGACTTGCTATCGCCTTTATACTGAAACTGCATATCTAAATGAAATGCTTCTTAGTCCTGTGCCCGAAATCCAACGGACCAACCTTGGGAATGTCGTTTTGCTACTCAAGTCTCTGAAAATCGACAACTTGTTGGATTTTGATTTCATGGACCCCCCTCCTCAAGAAAACATCCTAAACTCCATGTACCAGTTGTGGGTATTAGGTGCTTTGAATAATGTCGGTGATTTGACAGCTCTGGGTTGGAAAATGGTAGAGTTTCCCCTTGATCCACCCCTTGCTAAAATGCTTTTGATGGGTGAAGAGCTAGGTTGCCTTAATGAGGTTTTGACAATTGTATCGATGCTTTCAGTACCATCTGTATTCTTTAGACCCAAGGATCGGGCAGAGGAGAGTGATGCTGCTCGGGAAAAATTCTTCGTGCCAGAATCTGACCACCTTACCCTTCTAAATGTATACCAGCAATGGAAATCCAATCAATATCGTGGTGATTGGTGCAACGACCATTTTCTACACGTCAAAGGTTTACGTAAGGCTAGAGAAGTGAGATCCCAGCTGCTGGATATTCTCAAGACGCTCAAAATCCCACTAACATCGTGTGGACCTGATTGGGATGTTGTGAGACAAGCCATATGTTCAGCATATTTCCATAACTCTGCTCGTCTGAAGGGGGTTGGCGAATACGTCAACTGCAGGAACGGGATGCCATGTCACTTGCATCCGAGCAGTGCTTTATACGGGTTGGGGTATACTCCAGATTACGTGGTGTACCACGAATTGATCTTGACCTCAAAAGAGTACATGCAGTGTGCTACATCAGTTGAACCCCAGTGGTTGGCTGAACTGGGGCCCATGTTTTTCTCGGTGAAAGATTCGGATACATCGATGATAGAGCATAAGAAAAAACAGAAACAGGAGAAAACTGCAATGGAGGAAGAGATGGAGAATTTAAGGAAGGTGCAAGAGGAGATGGAGATTAGGAACAAGGAGAAGGAGAAGATTAAGAGGGCTAAGGACCAGCAACAAGTTTCCATGCCCGGGATGAAGCACAAGGGGCCTTCCACTTATCTCAGGCCTAAAAAGTTTGGCTTGTGATCTGATCTGATCTTTCATGTAATATCATCATGTTGTAGAGTTGCAAAAATATCATATCTTCGGATTTTGTAAATGTGTATGTATTCTTACCAGCACGTCCTGCAAAAATGTTTCCACACTCACTCACATGGGTGTAAATGTGTAATGGGTATTTTTTGGATCAATTAATTGCAAACATTCGGTGCACATGTGGCTCAAATTATTTTAGCACCTGAATTGACCCTAGAAAAATAATTCTACCTAGGTTTTGAAATTCATGGATCCTTCATACAAGTTTTTGTCTTTAAGAAATTTCACCCCAACTAAATATGAGGTAAGAAAGTACTCTTTTTTTCCTATTGAGAAACTTGTTTTTTCACCTAAATATAGGAGTCGGAGACTGATTGCAGCGTACAGAATCTAACACATCCATTTTGAATTAAATATTTTTGAGAATTAATCATGGTGAATCCAAAATCTGTAGACTTGCATCAATTACAAAATCCAAGAACAAATCAGAATCTCCATTTATAATGGTGGTTTAAGTTCTGTTCGGATTGATATTATGTGCAACGAACATATATAATCAACTAAAACATAGCCTTTACCTAACACCAACTCTGTATTGTTGTTTTTATTTAAAAAGAAAAATAAAACCCTCTATTATGCCTTAATTGTAACAGTGCAAAGACACAAACCCAGAGGCTTAATCTCAGAAGTTTTCCATTCACAGCCTGGGGCAGCATTTGGATCATACAACAGTGTTTGGTAACCAGGATCCTCGTGTAATGAAAACAGCAGCAGCTTCTCATCCAGTATCCCGAACCGAAACCCGATGCTCGAGCTTCCCGCCAATGGAACCGGAACCATTTTCCAAGAATTCTCCGCCGGGTCAAATATTGCTAACTTGCGCTCGTTCTTCCACTCCATGCAACACACCTTCTCTCCAACAACAGCATGAGCAGTAACCATAACACACCCATTTTTCATCTGCCGCCATCTCTGCTCTTCTGGGTCGTATACGTCGATCACCCTCGAGTTTCCAATTGTGAAACTCGACCTCCCGCCCATAACATACAGCTTTCCCTCGACCCCACATGCAAAACACCCCCACCGTGGACGCCTCAGGCTCTCAATCACCGTCCACTTGTCGACATCGGGATCATACACCTCGACACACGAGAGAGATTCTCCGTACACCCCACATCCTCCTATTGCGTAAATCAGGCCATTCACCTCAGCGCAAGCAAAGTCGTAGCGAGCAACGTTCATGCTAGCCAATTTGCTCCAGCTGGAATAAGTATGTTTGTCAATCGACATAAATTACTACAAATGGTCGAAAAGAAGATTTTTTTTGTTCGATAATTTATATAATTACGAACCTGTCGAGGCAAGATTCATATTGGTAAAGATCCGATGAGACAGATCCAATTCCATCGGGGAGGGGGTACCCAGCAATAACCATAAGCTTTCCGTTGAGAACAACGACACCAAAGCCTGCTTTAGCGGGGCCAGGCATAGGCGGGAGTTGATGGTGCTTATGTCCTAAGCAATCTAAAACCTCCCAGTGGCTCTCTTTTCCATCGGCATTGGCAGTAAGGACGTAAAGCCATTCCTCGAGCACCCCAGCTAATTTTCTAACAGCAATGAATTCTTTGCTTTTGACAACTGACCTCCATCGCTTGCACACAGCACCTAAGATGGGGAATTGGGATCGAGGAACGAGAGCAAGGCAGTGTTCGGAGACATCATCAGGCAATCCAGGCAAGATAGGATTATTACAATCATCACCAACTTTAGAAACTACACTTTTGGAAGAGAAACACATTTCTGATTCTTTAACTTGCCTCTTCTTCTTCAAAGAACAACAAACCTAACTAGAGAAATTCGCGGAAACCTTCGTTGATGGATATTCTAGTACACCAAGGCATGAAAGATGTTGTGGAGCAGATTGGTTGAGCTGTAAAAACGGATAAATGTTTGATACAATCAGATTCAAATTCCATAACACTTCCAGAGGTCGGCTTCCTTAAACCAGCTAAATCGAGTCCGAATTCAAGTTTTCCAAACACTTCCCCAGTACCTACAAGTTTAAGAAACTTGATTTAAACAACATATGCACAAAGACTATCAATCACCAAATACACAAACAAACGTGACAAAAACAAATATCTACCAAACAAGGCCATAACCAACTTTTAACCTCCAGTTATTTCCATTTCTTACTGTTGGAAAACACCTGCAGTAAAGAGCAATAAACTTGTAAGTCACTCACACTATAGTATTAGTATCAACAAAACCCATAATAAAGTTTAGAAGTAAATTGCATTTCTTAATGATTCAGCACCTACTGCAGAATTTGAATTCTTGAACTGATTGATGATGATGCCTCTGATTTATTAGCAAGGGAACGTGTGAATATAATATGATTTGTAAGATTCTAAGCAAATCAAACCATTTCAAGAATCAAAATATTAGTAGGTATTAATAATAATTTTAAGACAAGCTGTAACCAACTTCAGTTTTCAGACAAGTAAATAATTCCAAATTAAACTGTATATGCATAAATTAACTACACTTTTAAAGACGGGCCACCAACCACACCTACCCACTAACAACGGATTGTATGCTTCACACACTGCATACAAATCTTGCACCAAACCAATCATACTCTCCCTCCACGATAACTTTCACACTTTCTTTTTCGAAACGTCTTACAATGACTTTCACTCTTAAAATGAAAAAACTCTCTATAACTTGACCGTTACAATATCCTCCATTTACACAAAATTACATTACTTTTGACACATACACACAAGTCCACTCATTCTTTGACCAGCGATAACTAAGCAGTTGGGGCTGACGCGACATTTTTTTAATATTTGTTTAAAGCGGGTTACTAATGAAATTGGATTTTAAAAGTTAACAAAACTAAATTAAATTGGGTAAAAATGGAGTGTCTAAAAGCAAACTCACATGGCTAAAAACAGCTATTCCTATAATTTAACACTCCACTCAATCATATAGTGGCAAACAAATAAAATTATCAGCAAAGAAACCAAAAAAAAGAAAGAGATTTGGCATAGAAGATAGTAATAAGAACACTATAAACATAAAATCCCAAAAGAGTGAAAGATTCAAACACGATCAATTTCTAGCTAGACAGAAGTTGGCATTGCAACTAGAAAACAAACTTAATTTTGTATAAATTGAGAAATTATGAGAAGCTTAACTCACCAACATAACATAAAATCAGACCCCAAGAAATAAATACAAGATATAAGTGAAGTAGAGGGGAAATCAATCAAAGGGGTTAAGCTAAAAATAAAAAAATATGCAGTACCTGTAGATTGGATGTGGATGAACAAGTGATGAGGCACCGTTCAAGAGAGGAATCAATATAAATAGAGAAGGCGGATATGGATAAGGATTGGCAAAAGTTCCAATTCCCAAGAGAGAGATATATATAGGAATGGGTCGTAAAAATTTGGAAAAAACATTCAATTGCAATCTCTACTAACAGAAATACTGTATTAGTATTATACTCAAATTAGAAACAAATGGGATAGAACTGACAGAGCTTCACCACGTCGGATCATTACATTTCATCTCGTAATAATTACGTGGAATTCAGCCTCATTTCCAATGTCAGATTTTTTAAACTTTATATATTTTATATCTTACTTTTTCTTATTATCTTATTTTCCCTCTCAATCACATTGTACTATATATATTTATAATTTAATTTATACGTTCATAATTTATAGAAAATTTATAGACAGATGGAGAAGTATTTCATGTGGGTGAAAAAGTTTAAAATAAAAGAAAAAAGAAAAAACTAGTGACAATGATTTAATCTCATGTAAAAATATGAATAATTGTTAATATACTGTATTTCATTCATTCCTTGTGGAGTTGTTTTTTTTTGCATGGAGAGAGATAAAAAAAATGTAGAGGTAGAGGTACAAATAAAAATAGAAAATGGAAAATAGAAAAAGTTAAGAAATACGGAGTATAAAATTTGATAATTAAAAAAAAAGTAATTTTGTTAGAATATTTAAAATGATAAAATGAGTAACTATATAAAAAAAAAAAAAGATGAAGAAAGTATAAAACTTTAAAGAAATACCTAAAATGATAAAATATACTTAAAAATGAAAAGGAGGAATAAATAGTGAATTGACTAAGGTTTGTTGGTATTAACCATGTGTAGCTAAGCTGTAACCACGTTGGATCCTCACATTTGAATTGACTTGACTTTAACACAGACACGCACTTTCTGTGGTTCATATTGCTCGAAACTATACTTACTTTAAGGTACCATTTGATAGGGCAAATAAAATGATTTTTATACCTGTATAACAACATCTGTGCTGTTTAATAGTCTAAATAGGCTTATATCTCAGCTCTGAATAGACCCAAAACCACTATATTAAAAAGTGGTGATTTTGCTCTTATATAGGCCTTATATGCCCAAATCACTGTTCCACCTTCAAAAAATTATTTAACCCCCCCTAGTATTAGCTATATGGCCTTTTCCCCGTATAAGCACGATTACTATATTGCCCCTCGATTTTTCATTTTTCCTACATCTTTGCCCTAATCGCCTATTTTCAAAGAATTTCAAAATCATTTTCTTCGACTTTTCTTTGGCGATTATCCATCGGCGATCCTCTCTGCCGGCCATCACTGTCGTTCTCCACGGGCGTTTTATATCGTCATCGTCCGTTTATCTGACTGCCTTGCTTCCGCGTTCAAGCTTTTGCTTCATCGCTGGTGAAACTCGCAACATCGAAGAATAATTTTTTTAATTATTTTAGGATTAGGGCTCGTTGTCGATGAATACTCTTTTTTTTTTTTTTTTTTCGTATTCACCATTCTCTTGTGTTTTTTAGGTGTGTGTTCGCCGCTCGCTGGGTTCCTTGACGTAAAGCTTGAAGGTTTGATTTGCTTCTTCACTTGAATGTTCGATCTACTTTAGTTATTGTAGATTAGTAATTTTTTGTTGGAGATTTTTAATAACCCAGATCGGTTGCGTGCAGGTTATCTTTGTGGGCTTAGGGTTCCGTCGCATTTTTTTCATTATAAACAGGTTAGCGTGAATTTTTTATTTTGGGTTTATGGATTTTGGAATCTTTAAATATGTGTTTTGATTTCGTTTGTATTGCTTGTGTACTCTGGGAACATTGTTGTGTGATCCGTTTGAGTATCTAATTATTCGTTGTTCGTATAGGTAATTTCTATCTATACAATGCTGACCCCTTCGATGAAAAAAAAACTTATGATGTTCTTATTAGTTGAAGAGATCTTGCACCAACAGTTCATTCTTAAATGTATACTCATAATTCTAATAACTAGACGAAACAGAAATGTCAGAAGGCGCACCATTAATTGGGGTATGATTTCTAGAATTCCTTGGCAAGTTTTACACTTGAATAGATTGGTCCATACTCGCGATTCTGATTGTGTTGCGAATCTAAAGATGGATCGAAATGCGTTTGCACATTTATGTTATTTACTGAACGAATTAGGGGGCTTAAAAAGACGAAAGTATGTTGGTGTTGAAGAGCAAGTTTCAGTGTTCTTATCTGTTCTTGCTCACCATAAAAATAATAGGGTTGTGGCATTTGATTTTGAAAGGTCTGGTCAAACAATATCCACCATTGTCCGCCTAGTATTGAAAGCTGTCTTGAAATTGCATCATCTGTTCTTAGTTAAGCCTGTACCTGTATCTGATGACTCCACCGACTCAAGATGGAAATGGTTCAAGGTAATTTTTGGTATACATTTCCTCCCTCTTGAATTGCATTATATGTTGCTTATGTTATATTTGTCGTTTTAACTGTATCCTCAACTTCTTTTGATAGGGTTGTCTCGGTGCCCTTGATGGAACATTTATTGATCTTCATGTACCTTGCGAAGATAGAGCACGTTATAGAACACAGAAGGGCCGTATTTCTACCAATGTGCTCGGAGTATGCGACACACAAATGCGATTCATTTACGTTCTTTTGGGGTGGGAAGGGTCTGCTGCCGATTGTAGAATACTTCGCGACGCTATATCCAGGCCTCATGGTCTCAAAGTTCCTAAAGGTAAGTATGTGTACGTCTAACATGTTACTTACTTGAATTTCACATGCATCTCACCTAAAATGTCTTTTGTAGGGAAGTACTATTTGTGTGACAACGGTTATCCCAACAACCAAGGCTTTCTTGTTCCTTACCGTAATTGTCGGTATCATCTAAGTGAGTGGGGTCCCAATACTGGCAGGCCAACTAATCCACATGAACATTACAACATAAGACACACTAGGGCGCGTAATATCATAGAACGAGCTTTTGGTGTATTGAAAAAGCATTTTGGGATACTTAGAAGTACATCGTTCTATCCTATGAAGGTTCAAGTTAGACTTATCATGGCTTGTTTCCTCCTCCATAATTATTGCCGCTCTCAAATGCCTGTTGACCCAATCGTGGAAATGTTTGATTTACATGATGATGTCCCTGCCGACGATGAAATGAATGACGACGTTGTGGACACCGTTGAGTCATCGACCCAATTTAACGAATGGCGAGAGGCTTTGGCTCAGGAAATGTAGGATCATTGGAGATCCGGAGAAGACATCTGAGTTTGTGTGATTTGCATGTTTGGACATTCGAAACTGTGTCATTGCTATTATTGGGGATCATAATTTGTGTCTGTTTGGATTGGCTTTGTAATTGTTGACTGCTTGAGTTTTTAATTGTTGTTACATGCATCATTTTTAATCCCGTCTGTTATATATGTTGTACTTGTGTTTCGCCAAGCTTTCAGGAAATGGACCCTCCAATGTGTTCTTATGGAAATGGACCTATGATCACAAAGTGCGCAGGTGAAAGTTCAAAGCATCCGGGTAGATACTACTTCAAGTGCCCGAGATACCTTCAGCATAGTAAGCACTTTTATTGGTGTGATGAATATCATCGGAATGATAAATCCGGTAATGTTCCGACATTCCTTACTACTCAAACTTATAATTCAAGTAAGATGTGTTCAAGTTCGTGTACAGATCCTTTGGTCCAAGATTCAGGCTTTCAACTGCATCGCCGGTCCAATGCAGATGAAACTGATAGCATATCGACAAGTGGCAACGAACCACTAAATTCATCTTCTATTGTTGTTAACCTAAATGGAGTCCCAAGTCATCTAATCATCTGTTTGTTGGTTGTGATCGTACTTATGTTTGTCACTATCATTGTCTTATTGGGTTTCCTAATTGCTCATTGAACTTTTGAGATGTGTCATGTGTGTATAATTTATTTTTCAGTGTTTAATGGATCGATCTTGAAGCGTGTGGTTTTTTACTATCCAACTTGTGAATGCCATATATTTAAGATTCTAATCAAATGGATGATGGACTTGTCAAATGTTATTTTCCATACAATGGAATATATTCTCTGACTTAAATCTTCATGAAAAGACCATTCACAACTTTCTAATCTTTTAGAACAAAGCAATAACCAATCTTTTTCTAATTTTCATGAAAAGACAATTCACAACTTTCTAATCTACTACTTTGATTCACGTGTTATGCAACACTAGAATATACGACCGCAAGTATATGACGTCTATCGTAGCGTGATAAGCACGAGGTCGATCCCACGAGGAGGTATAGCATAAAAATGTAGTTTGTTAACGGAGTTCTAAATAGACGCGATCGATAAAGTGAATGGTAAATTACCCCTAAAAGTGCCTACCAATTTGTCACTAATAAACAACTAAAAGAGTAATATAAAAATCGATCAACTAGCATGCAAATAAAGAAACGAAAGTAAAACGAATGAAAACTCAATTAAGAGAAGGTGGGTTCCAAGGCAATTGTAACACTTAGATATTCGTTTATGAGTTGTACCTCGTTCAAATGGCTATTAAGGTTGTCTTCATATAGGGTGATCACAAAAGAAGAATTAATTGATCTCTCGATACAACTAATCCAAAGGAGCATGCAATATAAGTTCATATTTCTACATTACAAACATCACACCACCTAAAATAGCCCCAAAGATCATTCGATTCCCTCTCCGATAACTAATCCTCTCTCGAGATCATAATAATATCGGGTTGCATGCTTGCATACGATTAATGGAATAAATCTTTCAATATTATCCCAATTAACAATGAATTAAGCAAATCATCATGGCCAATAACAACATGCTTCCAAAGAATAATCAAGCACACAAATAAGAGACAAACACCAATTAAAGCAAGAAATTAGTTCATAAACTTCAATCCAAATATTTACAATGCCTTAGAACCACAAATGTTCTAGCCAATCAACCACATGATCCAATTACAAGGAAAACTAAGATCAAAGCAATAAAAAGTGAAAGGAAAAGAAAGCTTAGACTATTGTATGGTGAGAAATCAAATTCCCAAGCTAATGGTGGCCTCCTTGCATGAATTGATGGAGAATTGAAGAAGTAGATGATGAAAACCTCCAAGTGTGTGTGATTGTGTGTGAGAATGCTTGAAGGAGAGGTAAGATGGTTTTGAATTTAAGAAGTGAGGTATTTATAGCGTTGGGGTGTAAGAATTGCAAGTTGGTCCCTTGAAAATGGATAAAATAAAAGTTTGGCACCGAAAATGGGTTGGCCCGGCCGGGTGGGAAAGTGGCCCGACCGGGAGTGTTGGCCGAGAGTTCTTGAAATAGGGGGTAGGTCGCCCGGCTGGGCCAAAGTTTCGTAAATGGAGGTGTAATTTGGGGTATTCGGCCGCCCGGCCGGGCCAATACTTCGAAAATGAGTGAAAATTCTGGATTTGGCCGCCCGGCCGGGCCAAACTTTCGTATTGGCTCCTTCGCTCGTTTTCGTCCTCAAACTTCGTCCCTCCGTATCTTGAGCTTCCGACCTCCGATCGACTCGATTCTTTTTGCTATTCCACTCCATTTTTCGAGCCGGATCCAATGGTGCACTCCTATTTCTGATCCAATCACTCGTGGTATGTGTTTTGCTCCAAATTTCATCGTATTTCCTACAAAATTGACAAAACACAACCTTTCTCTCATTTCGGCTTAAACAATCATATTCAATGCATAAATCAATGAAATACACCTCAAAATACACTTCTCATGTGCCTCTAAAGCGTGTAAATTCCACCCGAATCAAACCCCCCCAAACTTAAAATGTTGTTTGTCCTCAAACAACTAAGCACTTAAAGCAATGAGGGTGGAATGATCACAATGGAATATTCAATGAAAATCACACATGCAAAGTAAGATGTAGTGATGTCTCTTTCTCAAAGTGCATTTCTCAATGAAGATCATAGCATCATTATTGCAATTCACACTCATGAATCAAAGAATGCACAAACACACAACACATTGTGAATGGGAAACATAATCCAAATGCTCAAGTCCTCTACTCACATGATGGAGTGTTTCTCTCAAACACACAAACAAATTAAGGATATTAATGCACTCATCAACCAAGTTATGCTATGCAATCACCATATGCTTGCCCAACTTCTACTTTCTACAACACTCAAATGCTCAACAATGTGATCAATAGGACTTAATCAAGGATGTAACATTGACTCTTTGGACAAGGTGGGATGAATTTAGAAATTTGTGACTCTTCTAGTGGAGGACAAAGCTTGTTGTTTTACAATGTGTGCTTTCACTTTTCAAAGCTTACAAACTCCTTCCTCACTTTTCATTTTCCTTTCTTTTTCAAGCATTCATCACCTCATCTTTTGAACCATTTTCTTTTCAAGCTTTTGGGGCTCTTTGTCCCTCTTTTCTTTTCCATTGATTTTCTTTTCATCTTTTTCAACTTTTTCTTTCAACTTTTCCAATTTCTCCTTTCACCAAAGACATTCAAGCACATGTTTCTCCACTTTGTCTTTTATCCCCCACTAGATATATGTATCAAAGGTTCAAAAAGGCTAAGTGGTTAACATTGTAGTTTGCCAAGAAAATGAGGAAATAAGCTCAAGGGGCTAACTACGGAAGATTACTTCAGTTTTGGGAAATTTTGGCTAAGTGACTCTTTTAGAACAAGATGGCCTATATCATATCACATCATCTCACACAATCATGCTTTCAAACAAGAACTTAGGCAAGTTCTAGGATCACTAACAATAACCTAGTCCACTCTCAAATGAACTAAACCGGATTATATGCTCGATTTAAGGCTCAATCCTAACCGGTTTATTCAATAGAACTCTCACATTCATCAAATGTTCCCAAACAACAACACATCATGCATCCATGCTATCAAAGATCACAAATATGAACACAACATGATACTATACTCCAACACCAATCATGCATACATTCAAAGCAAATAGACATCACCACAACTACTCAACCATGGATTCCAATGATTATTCATGCTCACATTTCACCAAGGATCCACTACCCAACATATGATCAAAACTAACTTAACAACAATAAGCATATGAAAGCAAAGTGTGCGCCGGTGCAAAATGTAACACAAGTAAAATGATGAAACGGTGCAAGGGTAACAACTAGTAGACAAATAAAAGAAAAATAACTCCCCAAACTTAGAATTTTACTATGTAAAAATTCTAAGTTTGGGGCTACAAGTTGTTACCTCCCTCCTTGCACATCCAATGCTCTTCAAAGATCACCATTGCACCACTTGCTCTTTCTTTCCAAAGTTGGCTTTGCTTCTTCTTCATTCTCCAAGATATGGTGTCCACAATGCTCCTCACCCATACCTACAAAGAAACTAACCTATAAACACTACCAAAGCAATAAAAATATGAAAGCAATAAAACCTTGGGTTGCCTCCCAAGAAGCGCTATTTTTAACGTCTTATGCCGGACGGTTTCTTTCTACTATCAAGCCTCAATCAAATGGAGTGTTTCCACCCTTCGAAATTGCTCATTTCCAAAGTAGTGCTTCACTCTTTGACCATTCACCACAAAGGTTTCTCCATCTTTATCAACAAGCTCCACATTTCCCATGGGCGTCACATTCTTAATTACAAAGGGCCCCGACCACTTTGACTTCAACTTGCCCGGAAATAGCCTCAACCTTGAGTTGAACAATAGAACTTGTTCTCCCACTTGGAACTCCCTATTTTCAATCATCTTGTCATGAAACTTCTTGGCTCTTTCTTTGAGAATCTTGAAGTTCTCAAAAGCTACATTCCTAAACTCATCAAGCTCATTTAGCATCATCTTTCTTCTTTCTCCGGATGCCTTAAGATCAAGATTTAGCTCCTTAATAGCCCAACGAGCTCTCAATTCCACTTCCACGGGTAGATGACAAGACTTGCCATACACAAGTTGGTAAGGAGATGTACCCAAGGGTGTCTTGTAGGCGGTTCGATATGCCCAAAGAGCATCATCCAACTTAATGGCCCAATCCTTTCTCTTCAACCCAACGGTCTTCTCCAAAATTTGTTTCACTTCTCGATTAGCAAGCTTCGTTTGTCCATTAGCTTGAGGGTGATAGGGTGTTGTCACTCTATGCTTCACTCCATACTTTGCCAAAAGTTGATCTAGCCATCGGTTGCAAAAGTGTGAACCACCATCACTCACTAATGCTCTTGGAGTGCCAAAACGAGTGAAAATGTTCTTTCTCAAGAAGTTGAGGACTACCTTAGCATCTTTTGTAGTGGTTGGAATGGCCTCAATCCATCTTTTTTTTTTTGACGGGGCCTCAATCCATCTAGAAACATAGTCAATGGCCAAAAGAATGTAAGAAAATCCATGAGAAGTTGGAAATGGGCCCATAAAATCTATTCCCCACACATCAAAGATCTCCACTTCAATCACATTCTTCATAGGCATCTCATGCCTTTTTGAGATATTTCCCATCCTTTGACACTTGTCACACTTCTTCACAAACACTTCACAATCTCTAAAGATGGATGGCCAATAAAAATCACTTTGAAGAACTTTGTGGGCCGTCCGATTTGCTCCAAAGTGCCCTCCATAAGGGGATGAATGGCACTCTTCAATCACTTTTTCCCACTCATCTTCCACTAAGCACCTCCTCATAATCATATCCGAACACCATCTATAGAGGAATGGGTCCTCCCAAACATAGAACTTGACATCATGGTAAAACTTCTTCTTTTGATGGAAGGAGAGACTTGGTGGATGTGTTCCGGTGGCTATGTAATTCACAAAGTCGGCAAACCATGGACATGCTTCTTTGATGGCAAGAATTTGCTCATCGGGGAACCACTCCTTGATCGGGACTTGGACATCTTTTTCCTCTACATTCTCAAGTCTTGAGAGATGATCCACCACCACATTTTCACACCCTTTTCTATCTCTAATCTCCACATCAAATTCTTGCAAAAGGAGCACCCATCGTATCAACCTCGGTTTGGCCTCTTTCTTCTCAATCAAGTACTCGAGAGCCGTGTGATCCGTGTACACTATGGTCTTAGCTCCCACCAAATATGCTCTAAACTTGTCAAAGCTATAGATCACGGCTAGCATCTCTTTCTCCGTTGTGGTGTAATTCCTTTAAGCCGGATTCAAGGTCTTGCTTGCATAGTAAATTACACGAAAGAGCTTGTCTCTCTTTTGACCCAAAGCTACTCCAACGGCATAATCACTTGCATCACACATGACCTCAAACGGTTGACTCCAATCGGGTGTCACCAACACGGGAGCTTTGATCAAGGTCTCCTTCAATATCTCAAATGACTTCACACACTCCTCACTAAAGATTAAAGTGGCCCCTTTCTCCAATAATGAACACGTGGGCTTGGCTATCTTGGAAAAATCTTTGATGAATCTTCTATAAAATTCAGCATGCCCAAGAAAACTTCTCACCGCCTTTTCATTGGTTGGTGGAGGTAACTTCTCAATTGCCACAATCTTTGCTCTATCCACCTCAAGCCCTTTAGCCGAAACTTTGTGCCCAAGCACAATTCCTTCCTTCACCATGAAGTGGCATTTCTCCCAATTGAGCACCAAGTTAGTATCTATGCATCTTTGCAAAACACAAGAGAGGTTACGTAGACATGTATCAAAACAATAACCAAATACGGAAAAATCATCCATAAACACCTCCATTATGTTTTCAATCATGCCATGAAATATAGCCATCATACATCTTTGAAAGGTGGCGGGAGCATTGCACAATCCAAATGGCATTCTCCTAAAAGCAAAAGTACCATAAGGGCAAGTAAAAGTTGATTTCTCTTGGTCCTTGGGATCAATTAAAATTTGATTATATCCCGAGTAACCATCAAGAAAGCAATAATACTCGTATCCCGCCATCCTATCCAACATTTGATCAATAAAGGGCAAAGGAAAATGATATTTCCTAGTGGCATTATTCAACACACGATAATCAATGCATACTCTCCACCCCACAATGGTCCTAGTGGCAATTGCCTCTAAAACATCGGTTGTAACAATAGTCATGCCCCCCTTCTTAGGTACCACTTGTGTTGGACTCACCCACTCACTATCACTTATGGGAAAAATTATATCATTATCTAACCACTTCAACACCTCTTTTCTCACTACCTCTTGCATTATGGGATTCAATCTTCTTTGACCTTGGGCTTTAGGCTTAATAGACTCATCTAGTCTAATCTTATGCATGCAAATATGAGCCGGTATACCCTTCAAATCCGAAATATCCCAACCAATAGCCGATTTATAAGTTCTAAGCACCCTAAGCAATTTTTCTAATTCAAGCTCATGCAAGTGTGAAGAAACAATAACCGGAAAGAGGTCACCTTGTTCAAGATAAGCATATCTAAAGTGATCCGGAAGTGGTTTCAAGTCGAGCTTCCTCCCTTTCTCTTGAGCTTTTGGTTCCTCTTTAGCTCCATCCTTTGGTGCTTCCAATGAGTAACATGAGGACCAAGTGTCAAGATTTTTATTAGGAAATCTTTGACACTCTTCAAGTAAAACCCCCCCAAACTTGGCTTCTTATCGTATCTCCATGAATTTCTCCTCCTTCTTGATTGGAAGCTCCTTCAAAACATCAAGAGAAGATATATATTCAAACAATTCCATATCATCAAGTTCATCATAATTAAAATCAAAAGGGATAAGAGAAGGAGAAGTAAGAGAGTTTCTTATGCAAAAGTCAAGTGGATCCTTTGAGTTGCTTTTCTCCATGTGCATATCCACACAAGCTTGCACACTATTGATCATGTTACACTCAAAAACCTCATCCTCATCATCTCTAAACTTGATGGCCTTGTAGATGTTGAACAAAATTTTTTCATTGTTCACTTGAAGCTCTAACTCCCCTTTCCTCACATTTATGATAGCTCCACCGGTTGCCAAGAATGGCCTTCCTAAGATTAGTGGAATGTACTTGTCTTCTTCCATATCCAACACCACAAAGTCTACCGGGAAAATGAATTTGTCCACCTTAACCAACACGTCCTCTACTATACCCAAAGGGTACATCATGGATCTATCCGCCAATATGAGACTCATTGTGGTTGGTGTAAGCTTTCCCAAACCAAGAGTTTTAAATATGGATAATGGCATAAGATTGATACTAGCTCCCAAATCACACAAGGCTCGAAATGTACCTCCATCCCCGATGACACATGGCAAGGTGAAAGATCCGGGGTCTCTAAGTTTTTGAGGCAACTTAGCTTGAATAATCGAGCTACACTCCTCGGTCAAATGCACCGTTTCGTACTCCACCATCTTCCTCTTGTTTGACATGATCTCCTTTAGGAATTTGGATTAGTGGGGGCATTTGCTCAAGTGCTTCGGCAAATGGAATGTTAATATGAATCTTCTTGAACATTTCCACGAACTTGGCAAATTTGTTGTCCAACCCTTTCTTCTTCAATCTTTGAGGGTATGGAAGAGGTACCTCCTTTTTGCCTTTGTCTTGAGGAGGGATTGCCTCCTCACTCTTCTTCTCCCCTTCTTTGTCCTCTCCTCTCACTATTTCATTTTACTTTTCTTCCTCATGCCTCTCTTCTTTATCAACATCTTTGGGTGCATTCACTACTTCCTCCTCTTGTGGCATACTTGTCCCCTCATAGCTTGTCCCACTCCTTAGTTTGATGGCCTTACAATGCTCCTTGGGATTAAGCTCCGTGTTTGAAGGGAATTGCCCCGGTGTATGTTGACTCCCAATGACATTAGAGAGTTGGCTCATTTGTTTCTCCATAGCTTTCATGTGAGTGGTCACATCTTTGATCATTTCTCCTTGTTCATCAAGCCTTTGCCAAGTCTTGGCCGCATTATCCCTCGTCTCTCTCATAAAATTCTTGGTTTCCAACATAAATACGCCAAACATGTCTTCCAAAGACGGTTTTGATGAAGACTCCACAATTGCTCCATCTCTCACATTGAAATTTGGAGGTGGTATGCTGGCATTCCTTGTGTTAGCATAGGAGAAATTCTCATGTTGCCTCAACCCGGGGTGATATTGATTCGGATTAGGAGGGTTTTGCCTCTCATTCCAACCTCTTTCTCGAAAATGTCGGTCCCTTTGATTGTTCATGTAGTGAGCCTCTTCATATTGATCTTCACTCGGTCCCACTAATGACTTGGCCGCCATCAACGAAGTCAATTTATCCACTTTGTTGGATAGAGTAGCAAAATCCTCCGACTCTCTAGCAAAAGCAACTTTTCGGGCTTGCCTTCTCTCGGATGGCCATTGGTTCCCGTTCTTTGCCATCTCCTCCAAGAGCACATAACCCTCATCCGTCGTCTTTCCCAACAAAGACCCTCCACCGGCCGAGGCATCTACCATCCCTCTTGTACGGTGATCCACCCCGTTGTAGAAATAACATATCAATTGATCTCTTGAGAACCCGTGTTGAGGACAACTTCTTATAAGATCTTTGAAGCGCTCCCATGCCTCGGCTAATGATTCATCCTCATCTTGTCGGAATGAAGATATTTCCCCCCGTATTTGAATGGTTTTGCTTGGGGGAAAATACTTCATTAGGAAAGCATCCACCAAATCATTCCAATTCTCTATCGTTCTTAGATCAAGAGACATGTACCATTGTTTTACACGATCACAGAGTGAGAAAGGGAACAATTGAAGATGAATGTAGTCTTGAGGGACTCGGTTTATCTTCACTGTTCCACTTATCTCTAAGAATTGAGATAAATGGAGGTTGGGATCCTCCTTCGACAACCCTCCGAATTGGTTGTTTTGGACCATCATGATCAACGCCAGTTTGAGCTCAAAGTTATGAGCGTCAACGGGTTCCCTACCCGCTCCTCCGTAAGGTCTTGGTATGGGGCGGAAGTGATCTCTCAAGACCCTTTGCTCCCTATCTCCTTCCATGTGGACATTCTCATCAACCCTCCGGTTGAGGTTATCTCTCACAACACCTTGTGGTCGGTTACCACCATTTCCATTTGGCTCTACTACGCCTCCAACATCCTCTTGGTTACTTTCTTCTTCCACAATCGGATTATCCCTTCGATTCATCTCTTCCAATTCAATCCTTCTTCTTTCGGCGTTCCTTCTTCAACAATTGGCTTCGATCTCCGGATCTAAGGGCGCTACTTCTTGATGATTCCTCCTAGATCGTGTGATCATAAACCATGTCTATCAAAGGATCAAACGAAAGTTAGAATCGCAAGTAAGCTCAATAATAGCAAACACAAATATTTTTGGATTTTTGAGAATAAGGAAAACAAGTAAAATGTCTAAACTAAAACTCTATTAACCTACACTCTAGAGCTATAAAAACCTCCCCGGCAACGGCGCCATAAACTTGATTCACGTGTTATGCAACACTAGAATATACGACCGCAAGTATACGACGTCTATCGTAGCGTGATAAGCACGAGGTCGATCCCACGAGGAGGTATAACATAAAAATGTAGTTTGTTAACGGAGTTCTAAATAGACGCGATCGATAAAGTGAATGGTAAATTACCCCTAAAAGTGCCTACCAATTTGTCACTAATAAACAACTAAAAGAGTAATATAAAAATCGATCAACTAGCATGCAAATCAAGAAACGAAAGTAAAACGAATGAAAACTCAATTAAGAGAAGGTGGGTTCCAAGGCAATTGTAACACTTAGATACCCGTTTATGAGTTGTACCTCGTTCAAATGGCTATTAAGGTTGTCTTCATATAGGGTGATCACAAAAGAAGAATTAATTGATCTCTCGATACAACTAATCCACAGGAGCATGCAATATAAGTTCGTATTTCTACATTACAAACATCACACCACCTAAAATAGCCCCAAATATCATTCGATTCCCTCTCCGATAACTAATCCTCTCTCGAGATCATAATAATATCGGGTTGCATGCTTGCATACGATTAATGGAATAAATCTTTCAATATTATCCCAATTAACAATGAATTAAGCAAATCATCATGGCCAATAACAACATGCTTCCAAAGAATAATCAAGCACACAAATAAGAGACAAACACCAATTAAAGCAAGAAATTAGTTCATAAACTTCAATCCAAATATTTACAATGCCTTAGAACCACAAATGTTCTAGCCAATCAACCACATGATCCAATTACAAGGAAAACTAAGATCAAAGCAATAAAAAGTGAAAGGAAAAGAAAGCTTAGACTATTGTATGGTGAGGAATCAAATTCCCAAGCTAATGGTGGCCTCCTTGCATGAATTGATGGAGAATTGAAGAAGTAGATGATGAAAATCTCCAAGTGTGTGTGATTGTGTGTGAGAATGCTTGAAGGAGAGGTAAGATGGTTTTGAATTTAAGAAGTGAGGTATTTATAGTGTTGGGGTAGGATTTGGGTGTAAGAATTGCAAGTTGGTCCCTTGAAAATGGAGAAAATACAAGTTTGGCACCGAAAATGGGTTGGCCCGGCCGGGTGGGAAAGTGGCCCGGCTGGGCGGGAGTGTTGGCTGAGAGTTCTTGAAACAGGGGGTAGGTCGCCCGGCCGGGCCAAAGTTTCGTAAATGGAGGTGTAATTTGGGGTATTCGGCCGTCCGGCCGGGCCAATACTTCGAAAATGAGTGAAAATTCCGGATTTGGCCGCCCGGCCGGGCGGGAAATGTGGCCCGGCCGGGCCAAACTTTCGTATTGGCTCCTTCGCTCGTTTTCGTCCTCAAACTTCGTCCCTCCGTATCTTGAGCTTCCGACCTCCGATCGACTCGATTCGTTTTGCTATTCCACTCCATTTTTCGAGCCGGATCCAATGGTGCACTCCTCTTTCTGATCCAATCACTTGTGGTATGTGTTTTGCTCCAAATTTCATCGTATTTCCTACAAAATCGACAAAACACAACCTTTCTCTCATTTCGGCTTAAACAATCATATTCAATGCATAAATCAATGAAGTCCACCTCAAAATACACTTCTCATGTGCCTATAAAAAGTGTAAATTCCACCCGAATCATACTCAACTACATTAGCTACATTCCCATAACACTCCACCTATGCTCATCTTCACATACTCAAAAAATGTCAAACTCTAATCTCCCAAGCATCCCTCTGCAAGAAACCTTGTTGTACTCGGGAATTTGGGACTTTGAATGTGATGATGTGTTCATTGATAGCCTACTTATCCAGAAGAGTCTTGGACGGTGGCATCCGAACGAGGTAATAAATTTTGGTGCAATATGCACTAGCATTCAAGCCGTGAATGAGAGGTACAACCATGCGTTGACATGGATCGATGGTATCGAACGTCATTCAGATCTTGAACGTCGGTACCACACTTTCAAGAAGCTTAAAGAACACCCGAAAGTTTGGTGGGATCCGGAATGGAACGTCGTTCATACTTCGAAACAGAATTGGATTCGCTTGATTCAGGTTTCATTGAATTCTCGTCCTTTTTTTATAGTATTTGACTAATTACATTAACATTTACATATTGTCACAGTTGGATGAGACCGTCAAAGCCTTCTTCCATCATGTAGATCCACACCATGAGAAGCTTCACCAGTTATTTGGAATTTCCGATGCTCTCATCGAGCCTCCAGCGAATGTTGAAATTATTCAAGTAAGTGACGATAGCAACTCTGAACCAATCATGGTGTCCGACGTAGGGGTGTAAGTGAGTCGAGCCTACTCGCGAGCTACTCGTGCTCAACTAAAAAAAAAAGATCGAAATCGACTCGAAGTTAATCGAGTCGAGTCGAGTTTCGAGTTACTCGAGTACCTACCGAGTTCGAGTTCGAGCTCATAAATACTCGGCTCGAAAGCCTCGCGAGCCTAATCGAGCTTGAACAATATTTACTGTTTTGCCATCAATATATAATTTATATTTATATACGAGTAATTGAGTTGAGTCGAGCCGAGTCGAGCTCGAGTTTATTTTAGAAAAAAAATATATTTTAAAATTAATTAAAAATAATATATAGGTAATCGAGTTGAGCCGAGCTCGAGTTTATCGAGTTTCTTATCGAGTCGAGCTCGATCTTCAAAATTTTAGGCTCGTTCGAGTTTCGAGCTTCGAGTATAACAATCGAGTCGAGTTTCGAGCTTAGCACTACTCGACTCGACTTGGCTCGTTTACACCCCTAGTCCGACGATGAGGGTCAACATGGCCATCCTCCGATAATAGACCCCACATTTAACTATTTCCCATGGGCGCCGACAAGATCAACTGAATATGTGGACGTTGAACCGCTTCAAGAGTCGACCCCGTCATGGTCTCCTCCTTGTCCGCAATTAATCCAGCCTTCAGCCCTTCCGGACACTCCAACCACTTTGTGGAGTACAAACAATAGGGGGGCTTGTTCTTCGTCTTGTGCTTCTTCAAGGTCTCCGAAGAAGGGGAAAAAGAAGATGACTTAACATGATCAAGTTGGTACGTTAGTCCCATCATGCTTCCGTTCAAGTCTGATTGAGTCAGCCATGTGATTCTGATGCTATCTAATGTATTTTAGTTTCTGTTATGTTTCATTTTAGTTTGTTTTCGTACTTGTTGTGTCTTTGAACACTTGCGTTTGTCGTGTTGTTGTCTACGTTTTAATGTATTTTCAAAATTGACAACCCTTATCGTATTTCGATTTCATTGTGTGCTTTGTGTGTATAGTTTATTGATAATGGGCCTTTTTGTGGGCTATTTGTTTGGTCCATACGGAAAATTCATTAGTTGCAATTAATATAGCCTTGGATGACATAGGCTTACATCGATATTTCATAAATAAGCGTAAATCTAAAGTGGAATACTACATAATTTGGTACCACACTTTCAACCTAGGTATTTGAACATAATAGGTAGGAGACAGAATATGAGTGCAATGACAAGAAGATTTTGAAGTTTCGTCAACTCTTCAATCCGTCCAGTTTTGTAGTCATTATCTGACTCTAGGTGGGTACATGAGTCCTTCCAAATTTCAACATAATATTTTGCTCGACTCAACCTGTTCATGAGCTCTTGGTTTTCAACCAACAGTGCGTCGAACTTCGTCACTATGCCCGGTAGCATTCCGTCTGGCGCAGTGGCTTGCACGTTCCTTGAGTGTTCGTCTGCCCAAAGGAAATAGTCACATCCAGCATCATCGTTCGGATAATAGCACGAGTAAAAGAGTCTTCCTCTGCTTTGTTCGTTACTTGAAATGCATATACGGGCCTCTTTACCACAATCACATGTCACATACGTCCCGTGGTTTTGTGGAGAAGAAGCATACATGATTTTGTGTGCTTGTGTGGTTATGGTTGGATCATATTGTGTATATATATAGGTGCAAAATATTTTCCCCCCAAAAGATGAAGAATGTTCCCTCCAAAAATGGTAACAATGTTCCCTCCAAATGGACTAGGGTTTTGTTTTGGTTTTGGTTTTGGCGCCAAACTTTCCCTCCCACTAGGTTATGTATGACAAAATATGTTGAAGCCCAAAAAAACTATTATACTCAGTCCAAACCAATGACTAAGATGTGATAATGAATATGCAATACATAATAACATGACGTAGCAGCATTCCCATACATAATCACAACAAACTTCAGCATAATTAACCTAAATCAGAGTTCATATGGAATTCAACATAACATAACATGCGTGGGTTTAGGAGTTGGCATTGTAGTCGGCATAACATAACTATTTAATATTGTCTTCGTTGAGTAGCTCAACGCAATAGGACTTTCGATAAGATTCACACATTTGTGGAACGATGTCTTGCACATCTTGTCCCGTAGCAAGGCATTCCAACATCTTCATGCACAAAATTCCACAATCACTACCGTTCGTTTGTTGTGGAGGACACGGATAAATACAAACATCCCACACCGACTTTGAAGACTGTAATTCCCGTTGGCCCTTCCATACATCTCCTTCTACACATAAGCTAGGCAAGAGTTGGACCATCTTTTTAAATAATTGCATCAGTTGTGGCTTCGGACGACGCCCCATTAGGGAATCATATATCTTTATTGTCTCGTCCTGAATAATAATCTGATACAACACATAATGGTTATTCGCGATATTTGCAACACCAAACACATACTCAACATCTGACCATGGGCGACAATAGACATTTTTTTATCGTCGGCCGGTCACATACTCAAGTATACGCCCTTCCTTCTCAGACCAAGTCCATTCGCCATCGCGTGCCCGTTTCCAGGAGTTGTAACATCTCGACGTGAGTAATGTCTGCATGAATTAATTCCAATATTAAACCCTAAACACACACTAATACGCCAAAAGTAAACAAAAAATGGCACTTACAGCCATGCTAACATCAACAACTGTCCAATTGCGCAAGAAACACGTTGGCCACATCTCTACTTTGCGTAGAAGGAGGTACATGAGCGCATCCATGTGCTAAAAAATAAATAGCAACCACGTATAACGATACCCATAAAAAACATGCTTTTCACATTAAAATTGAAAAAATATATCTGACCTCATCTGAAAGCAACCCTGTATCGGTCCATATATAATTGAACCAACTTGGCTCCACATATGGGACACACTTCACAGATAATTTCACCTTAGTATGTAGAGTTTGATTAGCGGCCCACCAATCCGAGAACTGGCATACCAATTGGGGTGGTACTTGGCTAATGAGTGGAGTGAAAATAATTCTATGTGCATCGCTTTCCACATAAGGGACTATTTGAAGCATCTACATAAAAATAAATAAAACAGAATGTCATTTACATCGATCAATGTGCAACTAACCCGAGTAACATTTGTAATCGGTTAGTACGTTACATTTTCCCGTACGGTTGTTTCATCGTCATCCTTTAAGCATTCATGGTCCTCATCTTTAACACAGTCACTCTCAGCATCCTTCGCACAATTTTCATCACCCTCCTTCATTTGCTCATTATCCGACTCCTTGACGCACTCGCCCTCAGCCTTCTTCATTGTATCATTATCCAACTCCTTCACACACTCGCCCTCAGCCTCCTTCAAACACTCATTGTCAGACTCATTCACACAATCGTGTTCCTACAATTAAACATAATACTGTTTAGTAAATAACAATTCGTAATTGGTAGATTCATTTCTTACTGAATTGAACTTCATGTCTTCACGAACGTGATCGTCGCCACCGTTCACTTTCCTAGCCTATTCTCCATCAGGTTCCACTACATTCTCATCTTTGGGCTTTTGATCGGTCTCCACTGACTTGGCGCTAATACCAAGCTTCAGGCAAATAGCATTCATCAACATCTCTAGTCTTGCCTGACTTTTGTCTATAGTATCTAGCCGTCCAATGACCGTTTCACGAAAGCCCCTCTTCTGGTCGCATTTTTATCGCAATCAGTAACATTAATGATTGGAGGAGTCTTTCGTTTACGAGATACTCGGGATGGATCGTCATGAGTGCGGTCTTGATCGAGTTCCTCTTCCCATAGGACGGCACTACGATAAGACGGTGAATTTTCCTCGGCCTTTGAGGGCACTAGATTACCCACCACACGCATCTGCATAAAGGGGGTGAATATTATAAAATTGACAACGTAATCAGCCAAATTGGGAACATTTTACACTTACATTATCTGCAGAGCGATCTCGTCCCTTCAACCTTGGGAAACATTTCTTACTTAGTTGTTGATAACGTATAACCCCGTCTACACAACTCCATCTAATCATACGTGGGATGGATGTCTGACGGCGGGCTATAGGCACAACACAAGTAGATGCAACACGGTTCATTGCCTCATATGCCCAGATTTGAAGGGCATAAATGAAACCATAAACATCAATGTACATTCTTGATTTTCGTTTAGACCGTTGTTTGGGCTTCTCACTCTCTTGAAGTTTAAGGGCATTAAGTTTCTTCCTAACATCATCAACAAGGAACTCGAAAGCAACACGACCCCATGGATAACCATTAAATTCAACCAAGTCATCAATGAGGAACATATATTCAAGATCAACAAACTTCGAACTTTTATGTTTAATGAGCAGAACACCATAGAGCAATAGCAATAACGATAATTTCAAGGACAAATCAGATTCAGGATCTTATCCACATTTGTATAAAAAGGCCTCCTCAATTTTGGATACGGTTACCTCTGTTGCAGACTTAAAGACCTTCTTGTGCACCAACGAGTTGGTGGGTATTGGAGACTTCGAACCAAATTGCAATCCGGTGACTAATGCAAATTCCCTAGGCCCGAATTCAGCTTTTGTGTTGTTGATATTGAAAATTAACTTGTTTCCTACATTTGTCAGGTCTTGCTTATACAACAGATGAAGGTAGAGTTGTCCTTGAAATGCGAGATCTTCAATATCTAAGAACTGCCCAAAGCATGTCTCACGAAATTTAACTATGTTTCTTGCACCTAGACTGTTGCTAATAGTATCTATGATGCGTAATTCCGACCTATTACTAAGACCCACTACAAACCCAGGTTCAATACTCTTCGTTGCCATTGAAGCCTGTTATAAATCAGATACAAGACTCACCAGTCACCAACAAACACATATGTATGACATAATAATGCAAACAAAATACATCAAATTAACACTATCACCCTAAATCCGACCATAGAGTTTTGAATACCAACATGCAAACAAGATATAAGCTCAATTTGATATAGAACAGTATACGAACCTTTTTCGATTGATTAATGATAATTTCAAGGTGGAGAGTGAATCGAAGAACGCGAGTTGTTTCCAGTACGAAGATACGAGTCCTCTAAAAAATAAAAACACTCCACCTAAGAATGTATTAAAATTTTCACAATAGTATTTTATTACTGAAATTTTTTGGCGCGCACCGACCTTGGGATTAGGGTTTTATGGTTTAGGATAGTGGGCCTCCTATCCGGGTTTTAAATGGGTTGTGTGTGTTGTTGTGGTGAAATTGGGGAATTGTTCATTAAAAAATAAATCAACATTTGAAGATATGTTAAACAATGAGTTTCACTCGATAAAGTGAATGGAATAGGCTCGTTTCGACTCGATTACCTATTACTCTCTCCGTCCCACAAAGATAGCTACATTTGACTTTACACACAAATTAAGAAAAATCATTAAATGTAGTCAAATTTAACTCGATAAAATGAATGGAATAAACTCGTTTGCCTATTTAATTTTTTGAATTAAACTTGAGTTTACGTTTACGAACTCGAACTCCACTACTTATTTTTTAAAATGAGTCTCATAGTTGTATTTTAAAATTTGTCTGAATTAGTGGGCTTCGTATCCGTATTTTAAATGGGCTGTATTACGTATTTAAAAATGGGCAATTGTGAATTTTATAACTAATCAACATTTAAATATGTATTAAATAGAGGGTTCGTCTCGACTCGATTGCCTATTGAGTTTTTTAATTAAAATTGTAAAACATATTTTTTACGAAATAATAAACTCGTACTCGACTCGATTACTTATTTTAAAAAATGGGCGCCATAGTTGTATTTAAAATGGGCGGACATGTGAATTAAACTGAAATATCCAATACGAAGATACATTTTTTAATTTCAAAAAATTAAACAAGATAATCTCAACTTTTAATTAAGCCGTGCATAAGTTGAAAAATTTAAATCCAACAGGAAAACCAAACGACGCTTCACTCCGGGAATCGCACCTGTCCTTGTTTGTAAAAAGGGTTTTGATCTTCGTTTCAATCCACATCACAATCATATTCGCACACCATTTTCTTTCTAACTAAAACAAGAATTTTACAAAATCATCCACAATATGAGTCGTAGAAATTTATCTATGCCCACAACGCTGCCGTTCGAGTTGATTTGGGAGACAGTAACCCTTCTACTAGCCTTGTGTGTTCTTGGATGCAAGAGTGTGTGTCGGGCCTGGAAAACAATGATTGAAAGTCCCGCCTTTGTGAAGCAACACTTGCGTGAAATGATCAAGCAGAACAAAGGTGGGTACATGCTGGACCATGAAAGTAGGCGCCAGAGTATAGTGGTCCATCGGAGTGAGCCAACGGGATGGGGAGACTTGGAAAGGCCGTTCGAAGTCGTTGGGAGTTGTAACGACATACTTTGTGCCATCGGCGTCGAAGACAACATTTTCTTGTGGAATCCAACTACAAATCGTTATCGGGTACTTCCTCCGCATAACATTCTGTTTCATTTAAATGAGTGCAATAGGACGGTGTTGTCCTTCGGGGTGGGGTACGATGAAGGGACGGATGATACTAAAGTGAGTCATCTTGTACGGTTCACGGGTTCGAATTTGGGTCCATATTTGTCGATATATTCTTCAAGACAAAACATTTGGAGAGATTTGGGGCATTGTCAGGATATGGATTGTGCGCCGGATCCAGGTGTGTATGTGAAGGGTGCCCTTCATTGGATTATTTCTTTTGGTCCACATAGTCGTCAAGTGGCTGCATTGGATATGGGGTCAGAGGAGTTTAGAATAATACGAACCCCCGTTGAAGCGTTAGATCCGGGGTTCCCTCATAATATTGGTGCGCTGGACAGTGATACTCTCATTTATTACTCCAACTTCTATTTCTTTGAGAACCGTATAAGTTTTTGGATTCATAAGGAATATGGAGACGACAATTCGTGGACAAAGATAACGATGGATGGTCCAATACTGAGGAACGCCATAGGACTAGTGAGTATCCAGCCGATGAGATTCAAGAAGCCGGATAATTCGAAGATCCTTATGAGAGTTGATCCAATTGGAACATTTGTGTATTGGGACATGGTCGAAAACAGGTTTTACGAAACTGATTATGATGTAGTTGTTCGTGGACATTGCACAATGAACACATACATTGAGTCAGTTGAGGTTCCATGATCTCGCACAATGAACTCCTTATTGTGTTTTGTGTTTATGCTTATTTTGGCTAGTACAAAGATTATTTTGTTGTATAGTTTATTATATGAACCAATGGGGTATCCATTTTGGTGTTTTGAAATCAGTATAACATATCATTTTTGTGCATATTGCTTTGTTGGTTTACTTTAGCATCATTTTATTTCATACACAATGAATGATGTGGGCTTGGCTACTCAATAAACAATGGATTCAAGATCACAAAATTGTAAACAATACTTCCTAAGGAAACGCCAAACAAATAGCCCACAATTGTAATATGACACAATAGAAACATGTTGTAGATGTTGTTAATTCTTAAATGCCTTAACATTATCAACAACATCTTAATTTGACCTTCCGAGATTTTTTCTAAGTCTTTTCTGAAATGCTACATTAAATGTTGACCTAAATGTTGTCGCATTTCTGGCAGGATCTAGAAGCTTCTACAAGGATCTGAAACCTGGAAGATTCCAGAACATTGGAGAACATGCTAGAACAGCCTAGATGCATTTGGAACGACCTGGAGCAGGCTAGAAGGATCTAGAAAGATCATGGAAGTTGTGAAAGTTGAGTTCCTAAAAAATAGGACCTTAATGTGGAAGCCTCTAGAATTCGCACCTCACATCTATAAATACCGATTGAAGGCTTCATAATTTTGTGTGCTCTATTCGATCAATATCCTAGACCGAGCGTTCATCCCTGTTAGGAAATTGTGGCCAATAGTTCTACATTTTAGATCATACGCCGTATACCACCCGTATGACTGTGTGTCTTCTTATCTATTGAGAGTGTAATCATTAGATAAACTAGGCATTTCGACAGTGTATAATTTATACACTTAGTTCGTTTTCTAGACTTGGCACCTGCCTCGTTTATAGTTTCGTTGTGAAAGTTATTGTTGTAACATTTCACACAACATTTGTACTTGAAGATAAGTATTGATTTTACGCCATAAGGCAGACATAGATTTTTATTTATAAAATCTATGTTAAAAGTATTTCCATTGTGTCTCATTTGTTTTTAGTGTTTCAAGTCTTCCGCTGTGTATCTTAATTTCTGATATTCTGTTAGAGTCAGTGTTGCACTATTTGTCTCAACATTCTGTGCAACATTTATCTACTTATACTTAAACACTTTTATACACCACCCCGTACCACACACTTTCAGTTGGTATCAGAGCCGATACCTGACGACACTAGGTTAGATCTTTGGTCAAGTGTTTTTTTAGTTTAGTTTAGCAATGGAAACACATCACATATCCACTGCACTTAGGCACCCGAACATATTATCCATATTTTAAAGCCTAAGTTGTGCAAGTAGATAGATGAACGTACGTGTTTGGAGGACTGTACTTACAGGTTATGATGTACCATAAATCAAAACCAACACATCAACACCCCACCAGAAAGAAGGAAAAGTCAAATTTCAACCGAGGTTATCAAAAAGTGAAGGTAAGCCAAGGTATGCTCTTTAATATATAAAATCAGTTCAATGCATGTTCTGAATATGGTCTTTATGAAAATTAATGTGCCAATATTAGACTTAAGCAAAAAACTGAATTTTAGTGCTACCTTAAATGATGAATCAGATGATGAATTTGATGAATCAAAAGATATTTAATTCGCTTTTTAATACCAAGATTGATTATGATGATTCTTTAGATGATAATCTGGATGATACAGATTCTGATGTTGCACCTGATGTCATAACATTTATGGTAACATCAAAACAGAGTCACCCAAATTTGAACTATTTTAATGGGTTTGTTGATGATGCAGGTATAAGGATTGATGATTCTAAATACCAAAAGTTGTTAGATGATTGTAACTCTCAGAAACTCACTTTTAATTCTTTGAACAAAGAGAATGAGAATCTGAAAGGAACAATTACCAAGCTAGAAGTCATACATTTCAGAAGAGATTTTTTAAGTTGGTAAACTAAAGGAGAAATTTATCACCTCTACTTTAAGTTTCATAAAATTTTCTATGATTGCTTCTGATATATATGTTATAGCTATTTGGTAAATCTGATAATTGTGGTATATGTTATGATGGTGAAACAACTTCTATTTCTAAGAATTTTGAAATTACTGTGAAATTTGTGAAGGCAAATGTTAAAACATTTGTTGTAACATCTGCACAAACAGATTCTCATAAAGTCAAAAATATTGAAAAGAAGTTTGTCTGTCATTATTGTTCGATAATTAATCATATTTTTCCTTACTGCATGAAAATCTGATGTTACTTGTAATGTTGTTCACACTTCCTTGAAAGCATGTTTACTTGGTCAACGATGCTTTGATAGTGGTTGTTCTAGACATATGACAGGTCGTATTGATTTCTTATCTGATTATGTGACCTTGAATAGTGGTATTGTTACATATGGTGGAGGTTCTAAAGGAAAGATTGTTGGTAAAGGAACTTTGAATGTTGAAGGTTTTCCTAAGCTTAAAAATTTATTACATGTTGATGGCTTACTTGCAAATCTGATTAGCATTAGTCAACTTTGTGATGATAATTTGCATGTGAAATTTGATAAAGATTCATGTTATGTTCTTAATAAAGATGAAGTTTGTGTCATGACTGGTACTAGGTCAGCTGATAATTGCTATCTTATTGGAACAAATATGTGTAACTTGTCAAAACATGATGAAAATGTTCTATGGCATCAAAGATTGGGTCATGCAAATTACAGAGCAATGAAAAAGCTAATCAAAGCAGATGTAGTAAAAGGAATTCCAGAACTTAGGTTTCACAACACCACTGTATGTGGACCATGCCAAAAAGGTAAGCAGGTAAGAATGTCACACAAAATGCTGTCACATTGTACTACACATCGATGCTTTGAATTACTGCACATGGATTTGATGGGTCCTATGGAAACTGAAAGCATTGGAGGAAAGAGGTATTCCTTAGTTGTGGTAGATGATTTTTCTAGATATACCTGGGTAGAGTCTTTGAGAGACAAATCTGAAGCATTTGCTGCATTTAAAATTCTTTATAAGAGGTTCAAAAATGTGTTTAACTTGAAAGTTGGCCGTATTAGAACTGATCATGGTAGGGAATTTGAAAACAGCATGTTTAATGATTTTTGTGATAAAAAGGGTATCTTGCAAGAATATTCATCTCCTAAAACTCCACAACAAAATGGAATTGTTGAAAGAAAGAATAGAACTTTACAAGAAATGGCTAGAGTTATGCTTACATCCAAATGTCTTGCTAAGAAATTTTGGGGAGAAGCATTGAATACTGCATGCCATATTATTAATAGGGTTTTTATTCGTTCTGGTACTAATCAAACACCTTATGAGATTTTGAACAACAGAAAACCTAATGTGAAATATTTTCATGTATTTGGTTGTGTGTGTTATATTTTAAATGATAGGGATCAACTTCATAAGTTTGATTCTAAAAGTGATAAAGGTTTCTTTTTAGGCTATTCTAGAAATAGTAAAACTTATAGAGTTTATAACCTTAGAACTAACACTGTTCAAGAATCTGTTAACGTTGTGTTTGATGATGATAAAGGTCTTACAGATGACAAAGATGAAGAAGATGTATCACAGGTTATTGACACTTCTGAGAATACACTGAAGTCTGAAAATGTTGCACCAAATGTTAACACATCTGGGTCAACATCTACAGAACAGTCAGCTGTAAATTCACAAAATGATCAGTATATTCCCAAAACGAATCCTTCTTCAAGAATAGGCAAAAGTCATCCTTCTGACCAGATCATAGGCGATGCTACAGTTGGAGTGCAAACAAGAGGAAGAGTAAGATCAAACAAGGTAGATGTGGTAAGAACAATATGCATGTCTTCTATGTGTAATGTTGTAAATGCTGAATGCTATTTATCTGAAATTGAACCTAAGAGTGCTAAAGAAGCCTTAACTGATGAAAACGGGATTAATGCTATGCATGAAGAACTTGGTCAGTTTGAAAGAAATGAAGTGTGGACACTTGTTCCTAGACCTAGTCATACTAATGTCATTGGAACAAAGTGGATATTCAAGAATAAAACTGATGAATCTGGTAATATTGTTAGGAACAAGACTAGGTTAGTAGCACAAGGTTACACCCAAGTTGAATGAGTTGATTTTGATGAAACTTTTGCACCTGTTGCTAGGATAGAATCTATTATATTACTGCTAGCTATTGCATGTTTTATTGATATTAAACTTCATCAAATGGATGTAAAGGCTGCATTTCTAAATGGCATATTAAATGAAGAAGCATATGTTGAACAACCTATAGGATTTGAAGATCCACAGTATCCTGATCATGTATGTAAACTTAAGAAAGCATTATATGGCCTTAAACAAGCTCCTAGAGCATGGTATGGTAGGCTTACTGACTTTCTTTTGGAATATGGATTTATTAGAGGAGAGGCAGATAGAACTTTGTTCATTAAGCACACTGAAAATGATATACTAATTGCTCAAATATATGTTGATGACATTGTGTTTGGTTCTACTTGTGATAAAATGTTGAGCAAATTTGTTGAGGCAATGACTGCAACATTTGAAATGAGTATGGTTGGAGACTTGAATAATTTTCTAGGTCTTCAAATCAAACAATGCAGTGATGGTATTTTCTTCTCCCAGAGTAAGTATGCTAAGAACTTGGTTAAAAGATTTGGTCTTGAGAATTCAAAACCAATGAAAACTCCTATGGGATCTTCTTTGAAACTTTGCAAAGACAATGCTGGAACAGATGTTGATCCAACACTTTACAGATCCATGATAGGTAGTTTACTGTATTTAACCTCTAGTAGACCAGATATTATGTACAGTGTGTGTGTTTGTGCTAGGTACCAAGCTAATCCAAAGGAATCGCACCTGAATGCTGTGAAGAGGATTATCAAGTATGTTTCAGGTACAAGTGACCTTGGAATCTGGTATACTAAGGACACCAACAACATTCTGATAGGTTACAGTGATGCTGATTGGGCTGGAGATATAGATGATAGAAAGAGTACGAGTGGAGGATGTTTCTACATGGGAAACAATCTTGTTTCATGGCACAGCAAGAAGCAGAATTGTGTTTCACAATCTACTGCAGAATCTGAGTATATAGCTGCTGGAAGCTGCTGTACACAACTCTTGTGGCTGAGCAAGATGTTCCATGACTATGGTATTGAGAATGGTATACTTACAATTTTTTGTGATAATACTAGTGCTATTAACATTTCTAAGAATCCTGTACAACACTCACTCACAAAGCACATTAGCATAAGACATCACTTTATGAGAGATTTAGTAGAGAAGAATATTGTGAAGTTGGAGTATATACCTACTGAAAAACAAAATGCTGACATTTTTACTAAAGCATTAGACCATGAGAGATTCTCTATCTTTAGGAAATCTCTTGGGATGAGCACTATCTGAAAAATTCGGATGGATGTTGCCACAAATGCGTCAGCATTTGGGACAACATCATGGGTTGTAAAATTTTTATAAGTTGAATTTATTTCTTACTTAGTTAAATAATTCCTTTGTAAAATATCTACGAATCTAAGAACCTTGGAGTGCAAAAATAAACATGTCTTACACCTCTCAAATGCATAAAAAATGAGAATGTTATTAGCATACTAAAAGATGTACCAAATCACTGAGTAACTATGGAGCACGGAGTTCACTACTACGATGCCTTCTTTTCAAAAGGTGAATCTTTGGTAAAAACATCAATATATTTGTAATCCATTAAGTAAGTATGGGGCACGGAGTTCGCTACTACGATGTACTCTACAGGAACAATGGATCAATACAAATTAGATGCTATAACACAAAAAGAAAAAAATTATGGTGCAACACAAATGAAGCAAATTCATGTAAAAACCGTGTTGAGGTGTTTGTAACAGCTTTGAGCACATCATTGCCTGATTCAAATTTATTTTTATAAGTAGTAATTATTTAATTATTTATTGAGATTTATTTTATTTATTCAATTATATAACTAACCCACGTTTTTTATTTTTCAGATTATGCTTGGACTTAGTCTTTATTCTAGAAATTTCTTAATTATTTAATTAATTAATAAAATGGATTTTTTCCACTAATTAAACCATGATCAAGGTTGTGGCTAAAAATGTGGAGCACTATCACATTATTTATGGAATTAATCGTGTTAACCTCCAACTACACACACATTCTCTCCATAAAACTCAATTAATTGTGATTTATGTTGCTAATTTGCTGATTGTCGAGCTTTGTTAAGTACACTTCTTGCAGAAATTGTGTTTGGCCGTGTATTTCCCAAAATTGTTGTATACACTCTCCCACCTCGTACCTCGAAATTCAAACCGTCCCTTTAATGGCTGGAAACCAACCTCAACCTCAATCTCACTCTCACTCACACTCTGTTTCTGAAACTTCCAAACAAACTGCCCAAAACTCTCTTGAAATTCTTGCTTCAATGGCTTCGCAACAATCCAACTCCTCAAATGCCGACTCCAATGTCTCTGCAACCCCATCAACAACCGCTCCTGTTCCAACAACTACCCAAATCCCACAAGATTCGACCGTTGAACAGTTTACGAAAGCTGTCGAAGAAGTGTCTGCAACTCTTCGAACTACCGGACATCTACCCGTAATGCAATTCGGAGATATCACTGTGGATATCTCAAGTTATTTGGCCGATCAAACTGCTCAAATGACTGCTGCAACAAAAAGCCCTAATCCTACTGTTCCAGTTTCAACGGAGGAACATGTTGAAACCGTTGTTGAAGGAGAAGCTACTACTTCATCCGATTCTGAGGATGAAGAAATGGAGGACGCCCAAGCTTCTGACAGTGGTACAAACTCATCTCTCTCACTTTCTGAAGAGTCTGCTCCTATTCCTTTCAAGAAAAATGCACAGAAAGGGAAAAGACAGAGAAGCCCTGTACAAAGAAGGAGATCGTACCGTGTATTCACTCGTGTGGATTACTCTGAATCCATGAGGAAGAAGAAGAAAGCTGGAGCTGATGTTGGTGAACCCATTCAAGTGTTCACTGATTCTGATGAAGAAACTGAAGTTACCACTGTTGCTGCAAAGAAGCCAAAGACAAAGAAAGTTGCTGAGAAACCAATTGAGAAGAAAGCTGCTACTGATCCTAAAGGAAAAGGGAAGGCCAAGATGATCCCTGAAGAAGAACTTGCTGAATCAGACTCTGATTCTGATTTTAATGTTTGCCTAAGAGACATGCAAGAATCTCTTAAGAAGAATGCTGAGTCATTTGCTGCTGCAAAAGAGTCCACACCAGAACCTGATGATGGTGGAAATGGGGACAGCTCATCTTCTGAGGCAAAGAGCTCATCTGCTGAAGCAAAGAGCTCATCCAAAAGCTCCTCTGCACATGATGGAGACACTGATCCTGATGAGGAACTACCTTCTGAGGAAGAAAGTGAAGGTATCTCTGATCACTCTAATTATGTTGAGAAAAGATTAGAAATTTACTCTAAGAGGAAGCTGTTGATTGAGAAAAGAATTAATGTGCCTGATTTTGATAGTAAGGGGATGATTAAGTTTTTAGAGGATAGAAATCTGTTGAATGCTGTTACATTTGGTGAAGCTTTTCTTACAAACTGGTCTTATGAATTCTATGCATGTATGAAGAAAAGTTATGGAAAAAGAAGTTCTAGGTCTTATGGTACTGTTAATTTTAGGGGGAGGGATGTGCCATTCACTCCAGAACTTATTAATGAGTTCTTGCACACTCCTAATGTTGATGAGGATGATGATCCGGATATGGATGTTGTGATTACTGCAATCACAGGGGGTAGAAAGATTAAGTGGACTAGGAAGATGCTAGCTAGACACTTAACCTCCTTACATTCTGTTTTGTATAAGCTGATCATATACAATTGGATTCCCACTACCAACACCACTAAGATTACAAGAGACCAAGCCATTCTTATGTATAGGATTTCTATACTTAAGAAGTTCAATCTGGGACATACTATCTTTCACCATATGAGGAAATTTACTGGGAAAACTACTGGGAAAGGAAATCTGCCCTATCCAGTCTTGATTTCAAACTATCTGAAGCACCATGGCTTCACTGCTAAGAAGACTGATGTTTTGAGGGGGAGAGTGCCACTACTTGCTATTGCTCCTGCCTTATTGATTGGGGACAGAATCATTGATCTGCCCATAGTTTCTCCTGGTACTGATAGTCCACAGAGATCTTCCAGACCCTCTACTTCTGCTTAACCAGGCCCTTCCAGAACACATCAGAGAAATGCACCCCCAAATGTTGAGAACATTCGTGTCAACATTTCTGGTAATGTGTATCTTTCACAGGAATTCATCAAACTACAGCTCAAGCACTTGCAGGAAACTATTGATGAGCTCCAGTTCCTGAAGGATAGGTGGACCAGTATGCTTTCACCTACAACAGGGGGAGTACCACCACCATCAAACTCAAATGTAGTGATTGAAGAGTTGAATGATGATGGAGTTCCTGCTGCTGCTGCTGGTGGTGAACCTGATGCTGCTGATGCTGGAGTAACTGATGTAGTTGCACATCTTGCATCTACTTACTTTGTGGATGAAGCTGATGATGATACTGCTGAGGTGGACACCATTGATGAACAGGAACACTGATGAACAGGAACAAGCTAGACAGGGGGAGATCTGAATATATCATAATGGCTACTGTGCAGGAAGTTGATGCTGCAGCTGTTACCACAGCAATATATGCCATTTATTCAGTTCAATCTCTGTAATTAATGTTTAAGTATTCTGAAATTATGATACACTTGTTATTTATTTTCTTAGATGTTAGTTTGTTTATTTGTTGCAACCTGCTTAAATTATGGTTACATTTGATGATATTTGTTTACTGCCTTTGCTTAATATGTTTACAGATTATCATGTGCTTACTGCAGGTTGCTGAGTATTTGCTTTGTTTTGTTTATTCTTTTTGTTCTGATTTTTTGTATTTTGTTTTTGTTAGTGTCTTACTTAGATCTTAAGTTAATTCTTCCAGTTCAACTTATGATCTTAGTACAGTTACTTATGTTGTGAATAAGTGTACTGTTTATGCTTATTCTATTTTGGATAAAATAGTTTTGATCCTTTGGCACAGATCATTATGAAATTATCCTTGATCTTCATTTGATTTGATCCAACGATTACAACAGGTATTGACTTGACTAGTACTTAGCAATGATGTCAACCTCAACTAAGTACATAAAACTGAGTATGTATAAAAATATATGTACATCAGGTGTGTTGTAGTCGAAAGGTCAAATTGGGGGAGATTGTAGATGTTGTTAATTCTTAAATGCCTTAACATTATCAACAACATCTTAATTTGACCTTCCGAGATTTTTTCTAAGTCTTTTCTGAAATGCTACATTAAATGTTGACCTAAATGTTGTCGCATTTCTGGCAGGATCTAGAAGCTTCTACAAGGATCTGAAACCTGGAAGATTCCAGAACATTGGAGAACATGCTAGAACAGCCTAGATGCATTTGGAACGACCTGGAGCAGGCTAGAAGGATCTAGAAAGATCATGGAAGTTGTGGAAGTTGAGTTCCTAAAAAATAGGACCTCAATGTGGAAGCCTCTAGAATTCGCACCTCACATCTATAAATACCGATTGAAGGCTTCATAATTCTGTGTGCTCTATTCGGTCAATATCCTAGACCGAGCGTTTATCCCTGTTAGGAAATTGTGGCCAATAGTTCTACATTTTAGATCATACGCCGTATACCACCCGTATGACTGTGTGTCTTCCTATCTATTGAGAGTGTAATCATTAGATAGACTAGGCATTTCGACAGTGTATAATTTATACACTTAGTTCGTTTTCTAGACTTAGCACCTGCCTCGTTTATAGTTTCGTTGTGAAAGTTATTGTTGTAACATTTCACACAACATTTGTACTTGAAGATAAGTATTGATTTTACGCCATAAGGCAGACATAGATTTTTATTTATAAAATCTATGTTAAAAGTATTTCCATTGTGTCTCGTTTGTTTTTATTGTTTCAAGTCTTCCGCTATGTATCTTAATTTCTGATATTCTGTTAGAGTCAGTGTTGCACTATTTGTCTCAACATTCTGTGCAACATTTATCTACTTATACTTAAACACTTTTATACACCACCCCGTACCACACACTTTCACATGTTTTGTACAACTGATTATGATGTAGACGTTGCACAATGAACACATATATTTCGTTAGTAGAAGTTCTTATCTGTTCGTGCACAATGAACACACATTGGGGTACCTATCTTGTTGTCATGAAAAATAGTGTTTATATTCGTTGTTTTTTGTTTGCATATTCATTGTTTTGGTTGTCTTTAAAGTCACTTTCTTCCCCACACATATGGGCTTGAGTGCCTGACTACCAACCCCACAACTGATTCAAAATCACACAATAAACACTACTTCATAAACAAACACCCAAATCAGGCCAACAAATTCCAACAACAATGCGATCATTCAAATATACAAAATGTACCAAGACAGGAAGCATGAGCATGTTATAAAATTAGCATAACAACATTCAACCAAAATACTTAAACATCCATAAACTACGCAAATGTATCAGAAGATTGTACAAAAAGTTGACAAAATATAGAGTATCCATCAGCCTAAAATATAGACAACAAAGTATTTAAGATGCCAAAAATGGAGAGAATTTAAGTTTCAATCAACAACACCAGGCCCATCCAAAAAAACAACCAAACATCCTTCATAAACGAACATCACAGGATATGATCCGGTGCACAAACCGAGCACGCGCTTCAGGCGGAAAACCCAAGAACATCTCCATGACGGCAGTGTTCTGTACGAGCACGTTCGATGTGTCAATCCTCTGATCAAGAGTCAACCCTGGAATGTCGCCAAAAAGGTTATAGATGTCGTGCCTCTTAAGACCTAATTTTGACTCATTTTATAACGCATCACAAATCACGCCTAAGCGATTGTCGGAGGATGTGGCCATCTGACCCAGCACGTTCATCAGTGGATCTTCAGAATTCACAGTTGCTGCCGAAGTGCTTCGCTTACGAGAAACATTGGGACGACGACCATTCATGGGTGTGGGTGCCTGAGTTTCTGAATCCTTGTCCATTGAACAATTAACATTAGCATCAACATCAGGTTGGTCAGTGTCTGCGTTCGCCCCACGAACATGAGTCCCAGCTTACGGTTGCTCTGATTCCATGTTCACATACTCAACATTATCCACAGGCGGCAAATCATCATCAACAAGGGAATTGAAAGCTTCGTACACATCCTCAGCGCCAGATCCGGTTGCTCGATCATTACCGAACACCTCAAGCCAATCACCGTACATTGGCCAGGGCTTGAAGCGCATGGTTGAGGCATATGGATCTTTCTGAAAACATAAACAATCTACAACTTAAATACAAATACATAATATAATCAACCACATCTATTGAACAAACTTTATGTAAATACCTTAAATATTGCACAACTGAAAACATAAACAATCTAAACCACACACATATATTGAACAAACTTTATGTAAATACCTTAACAATCTTTTCCCACATCTCATTGTCACAGTCAATGAGGTGTGTTGTGCTGTTGAATCCGATTCCGGAGTTATCTTTCAGCATGGTGCTGAGGGAGCCATATAGCCTCTTCCAAACAATAATCTTTGAATTAATGTGTGGATTTGCTCGAATGTCAGTGTCGAGCAGCTCAACCAACATCATCTCCTCCAATTTGTTCTGATAACCTTGCCGGAAGCCATTTTCGGTCTTCCAGCCATCAAGCACAATCTCCTTAAGCTTACTCAGCAGAACTGACTCCTCTACGTCAGTCCAGTTTCGCCTCTTTCGCTTGTTATTTTCAGTTGTCAATCTGTTCGATCGGGCCTTGTACCTCTTATTCCCCGTTGGTGGGGTAGTATCGAAACTTGAGCCTCCACCTTCCATCTACGATCGATTCAAAGCAATAATGATAAAACAAACTCAACAAGCCCTAATTTTTTTCAGACTAAAACATATTTAGACAAAATGGAAGGGGAAAACGGTAAATCCACTAGAAACCCTCGTAAACAGTGAAGAAAATGTCATATTGAACAAGAAGACGAAATTTTCATCGACTAAAACACCAACCCAACATAATCGTTTAATAGCTAAGAAATGTACATCATACGACAACGAGTTCTGAAATGGAAAAAAAACAAAGATAAAAATACTTGAGACATTGTCGGCTTCAACAATGGAGAGCGCACCTGCAACGGGGAGAAGAAAAACAGATGGTTAGCGGTGACAAAGAAACTCAGATGACAGGGGAATGGAGTATGATGAAGAGAACCTTGCATGTAGTCGGGAGCTTTGGAAGTCGAAAAAAAGGAGAACTCAGGAAATGTGAGCGTGAAGTCGAAGAGTGGCAAATGACAAATGTATAAAGAGAATGTTCGATTTTGATGTATCAGAAGTAATATGGTGCATCAAACAATGAATTAGTGAGGGTAAAAATGTCTTTTCATCATTTTGATCTATTTTTTATGGTGAATTGAATATTCTATCAAACAAAAAAGAACTTTATATGAAGCTTTATAAAGTTTAATACATGCTATCACACGAGAATTAAGTGTTTTTAGCACACTTTTTTGTACTTTCTATCACACAAGATTTTATCTTTATACACCTTTATATGTCACTTTTTGCATTAATTTAGTAAGCGGGCCTCTTATATGTCACTTTTCGCACTAAATTTGTATCTTGTATCAAACGGATCCTAAATACATATAATTAATACTCTCCCCGTCCAATTTTATTATAGCCACTTCTTCGAACACGAATTTTAATGAATATTGATTAGTTTATTTATAAACTAGATATATTGAGTGTATGATAGAGTATTGTGGAGTTCATTTATAAATAAATGATTGTTTATAAATAAAATGAATGATAAAGTGGGTAAATAAGTGATGATAACAGGGTGGAGATAAAATAGTATGAATAATATTATTTAAAAAAAAGTATAAACATAATAAAATTGAACAATTGAAAAAAAAAAAAGAATAATAAAATTAGACATAAGGGTAATATTTTAGCTTTGCGTAAACACCTAAAAGTAATATTTTATTATTTATAGATGAAAAAATCTTGTTAATTTGAGACAATGAAAATAATAACATTCAGACGAAATCCCAAACACAAGTACTACCC
Organism: Galeopsis tetrahit; assembly: GCA_963675135.1. NCBI lineage: Eukaryota > Viridiplantae > Streptophyta > Magnoliopsida > Lamiales > Lamiaceae > Galeopsis > Galeopsis tetrahit. Next base: position 61,034,422 of record OY776122.1, on the reverse strand, counting down.
AACTGAAAACATTCACAAATTGAAATTTAGTCAGCATCTCACGCTTTTAACACAGTATTTTCATATATTATTTGACTGCTCCCTCCAATCCCTAAAATTTTTCATACTTTCCTTTTTAATTTATTTCTAAAAGTTTGCATACTCTTGATTTGAACGAATTTTAGGCAATAAGTTTTGACTAACTACTTCCCCTCAAGCATAAGGGATTGTAGTAGTATGCACGTAAGTATTTCGATCAAGTAGTATCGAACCACGGGAGGTGGGCTAGTGCAATGGATCCCTAGAGTTGTATGTCGTCATAACTATTGTAGCTACGATTTCGGGAGCTGGATGCAAAACTAAATCTAAATAATAATCTAAAGACGATAAATTTAACTAAACACAATCCTAATAAGTAAATGAACTACTAATCAATAAAACAAGGAAATGAAAATTAAAGCAAAGAACAACTACGAATCTAAATTCGAAGAAGTTCAAGTGTTGGGAATGCTTCGGGTGTTCTCTACCTAGTGAAATCGAGTGAGATTGTTTATACCGTTTTTATACTTCAATTTGAACTTGCTAAGAGCATCAAGATGTTAGGATGAAAATCATTTCCCTTCGGGTACTATAGCCTTACGTCTAAGGTGTTCCCAAACCCGGTAATAAGACCTCTTCCTAATCCTCACCAACTACCCAAATAACCATTCAAGTAATTAACGTCTCTTAATGGGGGTTCTAATACGATTAACTCTCTCTCGACGAATTAAAAGTATAATAAACGCATTTGTATACCAACAACTCACACCATAAATTTACACATGTTCATGTAACTCTCGTCTACGCTAAACATGCCTCAAAATATGGATTAATAGAAGTTAATACACAAAGCACCAATAAAACCCAATAAGAGAAGCAACAATCCAAATATCAACAATAATCAAAGTATAAACAATTTTAACACTAAATATTCACATGGTTTCAAACACCCAAAGCATAAAAAGCTTAGCCCATGGTGTTTGATGAAACACACATGGCTAAAACAACAAGAGAACTAGAAAGAGACATAAAAATATCAATAATATAACAAAATAGAGTTTGGATGAAAGTCGCCTTGATGATTCTTCAACAATCTTGAATATTACAAGTGAATGTAGCCAAAATCTTCAAGAACCCAATCTAAATACTAAATTTGAAACTAATCTATGGAATGAAACTTGCAAAATATGTAAAAATCTACCTAAGAGAGTAATCTAGGGTTTGAGTGTGTGAAAGTGAGGCCAAAACCCCTCCACAATCTGATTTGGGGAGCTATTTATAGCCTGAAAGAATGTTTGAGACGAAATTTACACTTAAGCCCTTGAAATCCTTTAAAATTCTCGAATTTTCGCGCATCATCAAGTTGACTCGGTCAACCGAGTGGGTTGGAAGTCCAGAAACTGACCTGGAAGCACATTTGACTCGGTCAACTGAGTGGGTTGACTCGGCTGCCCGAGTGGAATTTGTTACAGTTTCAGACTTTCTTGTTTCGATCATATCTTGAGCTCCCGACCTCCGATTGACTTGATTCCTTTTTTCATTCCACTCATTTTTTCGAGACGCATCCAATGGTGCAGTTATCGTCTTGAATTCATGAATTCTCAGACACATATTTTGCTTCCAAATAAGTTCAATTTACCTAAAAAAAAATAGCAAAACACATATCTTTCTCATTTCAAGTGCAATTAATCAATTTAGTATGAATAATGCAACAAAATCCTCAAAATTATGCAAAATAAACACTTGAATTTCAAGAAATTTTCACACTAATCAACCCCCCAAACTTAAAGTGTTGCTCGTCCCCGAGCAACGAAAGAAATATAGAACAAGTGGGAGGATTGCGAAGAAATTCAATCAAAATGGAATGAGTGATTGTCAACTTTCCTCAATCTAGTCAAGCCAAGAGGTACAAAAATCCGCAAACAAGTTCACAAGTTATGCTCAAATCAATGCAAGATTAAGTGCTCAATTCACAATTTCCTCACAAGTAAGTGTATCTCTCATCATTCAAAGTGTATATCAAGGAAATGTATGCTCTCAACATCTAATCACACAAGTGCACCACCATATGCTTGTCAAATGTCTAAATTCTCCACCACATGAAAGTGTTCAATCAATGAATCAATAAGGACTTCACATTTGGTTGTAATTTAGGCTTTTTGGTTAAGGTGAGGAAAGTTTGGATAAAGTGACTCGTAAACTAGTGGAGCGAGGAGTAAAGACGCCTAGGAACGTCTCTAAATCTCAAGATGAAAATTGCAATTGGCTGATTGCAACTAAATTCCAAACTCCCATAATTCATTTGCTCACTCCTTTAATTCTTCATCACCAAAACTTTTTTAGCACTTTTGATCTTCAAGCTCTACCAAATGTTTGTACACAAGAGTGTTTCTTTTTCAATGTTTTTCATTTTTCATCAACTCAATCTTATTCATGTACGACTCACAATTCATTTTTTTTTTTTTTCAATCTTTTCACTTTTCAACCAAACAAATCCACCAAATTCACATTTCACCTCAATTCAACCACATTTGTCAACTTTCAAGCTTCACTAGTTCACAGGGGAAATTTAGGCTCACAAAAGATAGACAAATAGGCTAAATTTGTAGGTTGCTAGAGAAAATAGGTCAATAGGCTCAAAGTGGCTAACTACGGAAATATTTCATTTGGTATGGAAATTTGGACAAGTGACTATTCAAAACAAAGATGGTCTTATATCACTTCCAAAGATTTCACACAAGAAATAGTCTCAAACAAGACAATTGGCAAGTTCTAGAGCACACAAGCATGAATGATACTCACAAGAAGGAAATTAGACCAAAATATATGAATGTCCAAAGGCTCTAAAGCTCACAAACTTGTCTAATCATGAATTAAGAGCACCAAACCAAGCACAAAACTTCACATAAGAAAATGAACAAGTAAGCATCAATTAATACCAACTAGCTCAACCAAACTTAAAAAATCAACAATCACCATCAATTAAGCCTCAAACACCAACATTCCACAAGATATTTCATCCTCCAAAGCTCAAAACATTAGGACATACGGTGCAATAAAAATGAAGGTAAACACACGAAATCAACCCCCCCAAACTTAAATGAAACTATCGAGTTGAATGCAAAGTTTGGGGTAAAGTGTGTTACCTAGAAAAATATCCACCAAGCTCACCAAGAATGCAAGCCATCACAACCGTTTGTCTCTTGAACTTTTTTGCACCAAAGCACTCCAACTTTTACCCTTGAATTTTCCATGAACATCTCTCATCCTTCAACACCAACACAACACTCAATCTACAAAGAAAAAACTAAACAAAAAGAAATCAAAAGACACAAAAACTAAAACAAGATTAAAGAAAGCAATAAAAGAATGAGTTGTCTCCCATTTAGCGCTAGGTTTAACGTCCTATGCCGGACATAACTCTTTCGAGTTCAAACCTCTCATCGAAATGGCCATGGATATTGGTCCTCCTTGCCATTGTATTTCAATCTTTTAGCCTCAAAATCAAGGAGGCTTTCATGGATAGTTTGCCCACCACTTATCTCTTTCTTGCACATTTTTCTCAATGGATGATCCTCTTGCTCTTTCACCATCATTATTGTCCATTCATTTCCTCTTTGCTTATGGATGCTCAAGATTTTTTCAACTTCTTTTCTTGGGTCAAAGCGATTAAGAGGCAAAATAAAATCAATAGAAACATCATTATCATGTAAAGTGTAAGTTGAAGAGTTTAAAAGTTTAGAAATGCTCATTTTGCTCTTCACTTCATCTTTTGATGCCTTTTGATTTTCTTGTTCCTTGTTGCTCATGTCCATCAAAGGACATTCCTCTTCATCTCTTATGTCAATAAGCTTGATATTTTCACTCTCCTCACTTGGGTCCTCCACTTCTTGTAGTTCTTTAATGACGATGGTCAACTCCCCAACGACCGTGGCAAGTTGCCCAATTACAAACTCAAGTGATTTGAGTCCCCTTGCATGTTGCTCATTTGTTTTAGATTAATTGTTCTTCTATCGTCCTTTTTAACATATCTTCCATCCTTGCCATGGTATCTTCTATTTTGTGCTTCTCTTCATAATTTGGTGGTCAATATTCATTGCTTCCACACTCTTGATAATGAGAGGAAGCATGTTGCATTTGGTAATCGTACTCAAAGCTTCTCTCATTATCGTAACAATTTACTTCCGGATCTCCATGAAATTCAAATCCATCTCGTGAATTAATTTCTTGATTATAATTCACATCCATGTAGACCAGGGCCATCTCTTGAAAAGTGGGTGCATTATTGTTACTCCAATCTTGATAATATGAGGGAACTTGTTGCATTTGATAGTTATAATCAAAGTTCTTCCAATTATCGTAGGCTATATCTCCATGTTGTGGAGGATAAATCATACCATGTTGATCATAGCATTGATTCCACGGATATTTTTTATATCTCTCCATCTAGTCAATGTAGTGCACACCTACAAAATACCCAAGTATCAAATTTCTCAAAATAAAAAGAAAATAAAATAAAGCAAGTAATGTAGCTAGCACTAGTACTCAACTAACTCTAAGTCCCACATATAGCACTACGTCACCTCCTCGACAGCGACGCCATTGACTTGAACGAACTTTAGGCAATAAGTTTTGACTAACTACTTCCCCTCAAGCATAAGGGATTGTAGTAGTATGCACGTAAGTATTTCGATCAAGTAGTATCGAACCACGGGAGGTGGGCTAGTGCAATGGATCCCTAGAGTTGTATGTCGTCATAACTATTGTAGCTACGATTTCGGGAGCTGGATGCAAAACTAAAGCTAAATAATAATCTACAGACGATAAATTTAACTAAACACAATCCTAATAAGTAAATGAACTACTAATCAATAAAACAAGGAAATGAAAATTAAAGCAAAGAACAACTACGAATCTAAATTCGAAGAAGTTCAAGTGTTGGGAATGCTTCAGGTGTTCTCTACCTAGTGAAATCGAGTGGGATTGTTTATACCGTTTTTATACTTCAATTTGAACTTGCTAAGAGCATCAAGATGCTAGGATGAAAATCGTTTCCCTTAGGGTACTATAGCCTTACGTCTAAGGTGTTCCCAAACCCGGTAATAAGACCTCTTCCTAATCCTCACCAACTACCCAAATAACCATTCAAGTAATTAACGTCTCTTAATGGGGGTTCTAATACGATTAACTCTCTCTCGACGAATTAAAAGTATAATAAACGCATTTGTATACCAACAACTCACACCATAAATTTACACATGTTCATGTAACTCTCGTCTACGCTAAACATGCCTCAAAATATGGATTAATAGAAGTTAATACACAAAGCACCAATAAAACCGAATAAGAGAAGCAACAATCCAAATATCAACAATAATCAAAGTATAAACAATTTTAACACTAAATATTCACATGGTTTCAAACACCCAAAGCATAAAATGCTTAGCCCATGGTGTTTGATGAAACACACATGGCTAAATCAACAAGAGAACTAGAAAGAGACATAAAAATATCAATAATACAACAAAATAGAGTTTGGGTGGAAGTCACCTTGATGATTCTTCAACAATCTAGAATATTACAAGTGAATGTAGCCAAAATCTTCAAGAACCCAACCTAAATACTAAATTTGAAACTAATCTATGGAATGAAACTTGCAAAATATGTAAAAATCTACCTAAGATAGTAATCTAGGGTTTGAGTGTGTGAAAGTGAGGCCAAAACTCCTCCACAGTCTGATTTGGGGAGCTATTTATAGCTTGGAAGAATGTTTGAGACGAAATTTGCACTTAAGCCCTTGAAATCCTTTAAAATTCTCGAATTTTCGCGCATCATCAAGTTGACTCGATCAACCGAGTGGTTTGACTCGGCCAACCGAGTGGGTTGGAAGTCCAGAAACTGACCTGGAAGCAGATTTGACTCGGTCAACCGAGTGGGTTAACTCGACTGCCCGAGTGGAATTGAGTTCCCGACCTCCGATTGACTTGATTCTCTTTTTTATTCCACTCATTTTTTCGAGACGCATCCAATGGTGCAATTATCGTCTTGACTTCATGAATTCTAAGACACGTATTTTGCTTCCAAATAAGTTCAATTTACCTAAAAAAAAATAGCAAAACACATACCTTTCTCATTTCAAGTGCAATTAATCAATTTAGTGTGAATAATGTAACAAAATCCTCAAAATTATGCAAAATAAACACATGAATTTCAAGCAATTTTCACACTAATCAACTCTAAAATAAAAATAATTATTACAATTCTCACCCTCATAATATACACATATTTACCCTTTATGTCAATATTTTTGGAGTCTACAATACACTCAATGCACCTACTTTATTACTTTATATATAAAATTACCTCTCCACACTCTTATCATACTCTCATTATTACACTTTTTTCTTAAACTATATGTCCAAGATTTTCCACAAACTTTTCGGGGACGGAGAGAGTATTATTTTATCCTGAATTTTCATCAAGTGTTCCATCTTTGCCAAGTTCTTGTATGGAATTGAGTCTGTTGGGATATGAATCCTAGAACAAGTCCTAATTGATGATAAAAGATAATGATGAAGTTTTGATAAGCCAGAAGTAGTTTGAATATTTTTCTAAGTATTGACTGATCTAGTCTAGTTAAGAGAAGTCATCTTGTACAGGCCAGTAGAGTTCACAAGAATTGTCAAGTATTAACAAAAGACAAGTACTTATACTTCGTTGATACTTTATATTAAGTATTTAGGTTGTTATTGAGCTATATTAATCATTGTATAGAAGCTCATTATTTTCGTATGTAATCATATATTGATGTATAGATTCTAAGTTGACTAAGCTGTGTTATAAAGCTTAAAGTAATGTAATAGTCTTGTTAGGATTAGATTAGTTGTTGCTAAGTCTACTATTGAAGAAGGACGCACAAGAAGAAGAAGGATGAAGTCTACACAAGACATGTGCACGAAGACAAGACTCAACAAGACAAGTCAACATGAAGTTAGTTATTCAAAGCGCGTATGAAGATAAGGATTGAAGAGTTAGTTAGAAATAACTAATTAACAATAAACGCGTGGATGGATAAGCTGAAGAAGTTAGAAGTTAGTTTTCAAGAAAAAGTTGGTTACAACTGACAAGTTCTTGAATTCAGAAGTCTATAAATACCACAAGGTATTGATCGATTGAAGACTACTGGTACTACTGCATACTGAAGCATTATTGAAGATTCAAAGAAGGAATCACTCACAGAGTTTTGAAGTTCAGAAAGCAAGTCTGCAAGACAAGTGAAGATCAAAGAAGACTGCTACTGAATAGAGAAGTTTTATTTTATTGTTTCAAGTTGCTAGATACTTGTAAATCTCTAGTCAGATCGAAGATATATCTGGTGATATAGTCGAGAAGATCTAAGTCTTATTTCTTGGGACTTAAAGCTACAAGAACACATTACTCCATTGGACGAGTTAATAAGAACATCACAACTGGGTTTGTGAGAGTGGATGTAGACAAGTTGTCGAACCACTATAAATATCGTGTTTGATTTACTTTACTGTTTGTTTGTTGTTTAATTGATTAACTGTTTGATTAATTGAATTACATATCTGAACAAGACTAGTTGAGTATACATAGAACAGAGTTCTCTAAATAAGTTGAGTATAAACTAGAATTGGGCTCATTGTTATATTCTGATTTCCGCATTGTACTTTGATATATCGAAATATTTTTGAAAAGTCTATTCACCCCCCTCTAGACATTTTCACTAGCTTACTCGTTATTAAACTCAACTTGGGGACCTACAAGTGGTATCAGAGCAGTAGTTTACGAACTGCTGTTTCTTGATAACCGACTTAAGACTTGAGTGAAGTCTTGGTCCGTGACTGTACGTGCTCTTACGTGTTCTATATCGTTGTTCTTGAAAATATATGTCTCTTAATACTATACTGTGTTATACGTATCTTCTTGAATCATGTCGCTCGAAATTAGTGCTAACAAGTTACCTAAGTTCCAGGTTCAGAACTATGACTATTGGAAGCTGAGGATGGAAGCCATCTTCAGTTCCACTCACGCCTTAATGATCTCTGTCGTCACTGAAGGTCCAATCGTGACCATGATCCCCAATACTGCTGCCCTCGACAAGGACAAACCCGTGGGTACTCTCGTCAAGAAACCCAAGTCAGAGCTAACCTCAGAAGAAATGAAGCAAAATAATTTGGATAGCTTGGCCAAGAATTACATCTTACACACTCTTCCTAACGAGTATCTAGGAAAAGTGTTAAAATGTAAAACTGCCAAAGAAATGTGGGATCGCTTAGCTATCATTTGTGAAGGGACATCCTTAATCAAAGAAAGCAAGCTTTCCACAGCGGTCCAAAGATTTGAATCATTTCGAATGAAAGCTGGTGAAACTATCGACCAGTTGGATACTCGTTTTACCAAAATTATGAATGATTTGGAGGTCCTTGGAAAATCTTATACTGCTCGTGAAATCAATCTTAGAATTCTTAAGAGTCTTGATGCCAGGTGGAAAATGGTAAAAATGCTTGTTAAGAATACTCGAGACATAGACGAATGGACAGCAGAAACCATGTTTCACACTCTGAAAGCTCATGAGTTTGATTTAGACGAAGAAGATCCAATTGCAGTGAGTGATAGAGACAATTCCGTATCTAAGAACGTTGCCTTTAAGTCTAGTTCGTCTAAGTGCTCTAAGATAGGCAAGACAAAGCCCAAAACTAAGACTGCATCTGTGAAAGACGAGTTAGACAATGATCTTAGTCTGAAGGATCAAGTGAACCTCATGGTTAGGAAATTTGACAGGCTGAATAAACATTTCGGTAGATTCAAGAAGTTCTATAGAGATCATAGAGGGTCTGCTTCTAAGAACTCGTCTAAGACCAGACGAGACCGAAACTCGTCCGAAAGGAGAGACGAAGTCTCGAAAGGTAATAGGCGAGATAGAGAGTCTGATGATAGGAAGATTACGCGTTCTGATAGACGTGATAAACGAAGGAACAATTCTCCTATTAAAAAGGCTACTAATGATCTCTTGTGCTATAACTGTGAGAAACCAGGTCACTACATATATGAATGTCCAAACCTGAGCACTGATGATCGAGAAAAACGCAAAGCACGAAGGGAAAGAAGATACAACCGAGGCAAGAAGGCAAGACGAGTTGCCATCGTCCTCATCTAGCTACCCGTCTGATCCAGATCACGATGAAGCTTTCATAGTAGATGATGGTCTATGCTGCATGGCTAAAATCAACCAAGAGGTATCATCTGCTACTTCTTTTCAATCGTGTGATGAATCGGGTTCTGATGAACGTGATACTGCCAGTAGCAAAGTAGGGAGTAGCCTTCAGCACTCTACTAGTGCAGCTGAAGACGACCTCCTACTTGCTAACCAGGCATTCATTGAAGTCAGCGACGAGAACATTGCATTAAAACAGGAAATCATTGATCTTAAGGAAGCTCAGTCTAAAGTAGATCCTAATGTAACAGTCCTAAATGAACGCTTGACTGAAGAGTTAAGACAACTCAAAGAAAAGTGTGCATTGACAGACAGGTTATATCAAGACCTACTTAAGACACATGCAACTGAGAAAAATGAATTCAATGTTTTAAAAAGTAAGTGCAAAAAGCTTGAAGAACGTAATAAGTTCTTAGAAACCGAGGTTGTCACTCTAGACCTTAAACTTACTGACCTGGTTAACTCCTCTAAGGCTAACCTTGAGTTGTCAGATAGGTATAGGGCTCCTGCTGACAAGACAGGTATAGGTGCTGAATCACCTAGCTCGTCTACTCGAGTCCTTAAGAACCCTACTATTTTCATCTCAAGCTCTTTGACTAATGATAAAGTAAAAGGACCAATTATATACGATATTGGAACTCCATCTGAAGGCACTGTACCCAAACAGACTCAAGTTAACATTCCAATTACCAAGGGAGATAAAAAGAATGTTAACAACAAGGTTGTTCCGTTTAAGACGAGTCAACAAAGGACTAAAATTCGTGGACGACCTAATCAGGTCAGATACGAGGATTGGTATCCTGAGGAGACAAGTACTAGACAAGTACAAACTAGATGGAAAAAGCCTAGACCTCCTTTCATAAGGCAGTCTCAGCTCTATTCGTCTAGGCCTAGGAATGTGGCTCCAAAATATCGTATTCAACCCGTCTTATATCCTCCGCCTGAATCGTATGATATCGAAGGAGAAGAAAGACCTAAACATGTCTATAAACCGTATGGCCCCAATCATACAAGCCCTACTCTGACTATCACAGGCCTGTGCCTACTCAAGTAGAGGTTAAATCAAAAGGCTACCTCAAACGAGTAGACCCAAGGACTGATGATAGGCCAGACAAGGACAACAGGGTCTTATTTTGCAACAAATATGGTCGCAAACTCAGAAGATCAAACCTGTTCAGGACTCCAATGTATATTTGGATTCCATTGAACTCGACTAACCCCCCAAGACCCCAATAGACAAGGAGGGTACCTAAATTATGGAATATCATCTAATGCAGGGTCGACTCGATCTATACAAGAAGGGTGTCTCAGTAGGAGAAACTTGGTACATAGACAGTGGTTGTTCGCACCACATGACTGGTACCAAGGCACTTCTGTCAAGCTACCATGAGCAAGAAGGACCAAAGGTTATATTCGGTGACAGCTCTACAGCCATCACAAAAGGCTTTGGTTATATCTGAAATGGTGACGTAGAGATACAAGACGTATCTTACGTAGAAGGTTTGAAATATAATCTACTATCTGTTTCACAGTTTTGTGATCGAGGTTACAAAGTGCAGTTCAAAAGTCAAAAGTGCGAAATCATAGACAAGAGGACTCATACCGTACTACTTGTCGGCATAAGACAAGGCAGTGTATATATCGTGAATTGGAATAGTTGTCCGCGGGACACTTCTCTTCTTACTAAGACACCTAAAGAGATCATTTGGCTTTGGCATAGACGCATTTGCCACATGAACTTTAAGGTGATTAATAAGATTGCAAGAGATTACCTTGTTGAAGGTATACCCAACGAAATCTATTTCAAATCACATGTATGCGATGCCTGTTAGAAAGGTAAACAGGTAAAGGGTTCCTTTAAATCTATTCCAACCCTCTCAACAAGTAGAGTTCTTGAACTTCTACATATGGACTTACATGGCCCAATTACTCCTCCAACATTGAACGGTAGAAGGTACACACTTGTTGTGGTAGATGACTATTCTAAGTTCACTTGGGTAGTCTTCTTACACAAAAAGAGTGATACACAAACACTCCTGCCTGATCTGTTGAAGAAGATTCAAGTTGAGAAGAATCAGTCAATTGTCAAGATCCGTAGTGACAAGGGTACTGAATTCATTAACTGCTATATTAAAGAATTTTGTTCTAAGCGTGGCATCCAGCACCTTACTAGTGCAGCTAGGACACCGCAACAAAATGGAGTAGCAGAACGTAGGAACAAAACCCTTAAGGAGGCCTGTAGAACTATGCTGACAGAGTACAACAGTCCTCAGAAGTTTTGGGCAGAAGCGATCAATACTGCATGCCATTCCCAAAACAGAAGTGCTATCAATAAAGCACTAGGTAAGACGCCATATGAGGTATGGAAAGGTCGAAAACCCAGAGTTTCATATTTCCATATATTTGGCTGTAAGTGTTTTATCCATAACAATGGGAAAAGCAAGTTGAATGCATTCGATGCTAAAGCAGACGAGGGGATATTCTTAGGATACTCCTCGACTAGCAAAGCATTCAGAGTGTTCAACTACTCTACCCTATGTGTGGAAGAAACGCCACATGTAGTTTTCGATGAATCCCTACAGGACTTGTCTGCCGACCAGATCAGTAAGAAGGTAACTGATCTATCGATCCAAACTAATCAAGAATCAGAAGTTTATGAATCAGTTCCAGCCTACAATCCATTTCTGAAAGCTCTCGAGTCTGATGACAAAGGGAAGGTAAGTGCTCAAGGTAAGTCTTATAGACCAGTTGATATGCCTGCTCTAGTTGACTCATCTACTCCTGGTAAAACTGTTGATGATACAAATGATGTTGATATGCATAATGTTGTACATGATGTAGATGATGATAGTGCTACTGTTAAGAATAGAAAAACATGGAAATTTGCGCATGATACTGAAAATATCATTGGTGACTCTACTGTTGGTGTGAAGACTAGACGACAACTCTTTGAGTCACAAGAACAACCTAGTCCATCTTTGTTTTGCTGGTGTTGTTTCCTCTCATCTATCGAGCCTAAAACCATCAAAGAGGCATTGGCTGATAGTAATTGGATCATCGCTATGCAAGACGAGTTGAACCAGTTTGTTTGAAATGACGTCTGGGAACTTGTCGATAGGCCTAAACATCATAATGTAGTTGGCACTCGATGGATTTTCAAAAACAAGAAGGATGAGAATGATGTAGTCGTTAGGAATAAGGCTAGACTAGTAGCCCAAGGTTATTCACAAGCTGAAGGCATAGACTATGATGAAACATATGCTCATGTTGCTAGACTAGAAGCCATTCGATTGTTCCTTGCATATGCTGCTTATATGAAATTTATCGTATATCAAATGGATGTTAAAAGTGCATTTTTTAACAGTATTCTTGCGGAAGAAGTGTATGTTGAACAACCCCCAGGTTTTGAAGTCAAAGGTGACCAGGTGTACAGATTAAAGAAAGCCTTATACGGACTAAAGCAAGCTCCAAGAGCATGGTATGATACTCTCTCTCTCTCTTTCTATTAGAAAATGGTTTTACTAAGGGCAAGGTCGATAGAACCTTGTTCAGAAGAAAAGAAGGGAAAGACATTTTACTCATCCAAATTTACGTAGATGACATCATCTTTGGTTCACCTAACAAAAAGCTGAGTGAAAGTTTCTCAACACTCATGCAAAGTAAATTTGAGATGTCTATGATGGGTGAAATGAATTACTTTCTTGGTCTTCAAGTAAAACAAACCCCAGAAGGGATTTTCATAAATCAAGCAAAATATACGAGAAATCTATTAGATAAGTATGGTATTAAGACATGCAAGTCTACTGGCGTACCTATGCTACCTACATACAGGATGGATCCAGACGAACAAGGTAAATGTGCTGATCAAACATATTATCGTGGTCTTATTGGTTCATTACTGTACTTGACTGCTAGTAGACCTGACATTGCATTCTCTGTTGGCGTATGTGCTCGTTTTCAAGCTAATCCAAAAGAGAGTCATATGGAAACCACTAAAAGGATATTGAAATATTTGAAAGGAACCATCAATCGTGGTATATGGTATCCTTCAAATGATGATTTATCTCTAAGTGGCTACTCAGATTCTGATTTTGGTGGCTGTAGAATAGATAGGAAATCTACATCTGGTTCTTGTCAATTCTTAGGCACAAAACTCATTTCATGGTTTTCGAAAAAGCAAACTAGTGTGGCTACCTCTACTACCGAAGCCGAGTACATGGCTGCTGGTAGCTGTTGTAGTCAACTACTTTGGCTCATGCAACAGCTTAGAGATTACAACATATATGAATCGAAGGTTCCTATTTTCTGTGATAGTAATAGTGCAATTGCCATTACACAAAATCCTGTTTTGCACACACGTTGTAAGCATGTTGATGTGAAGCATCATTTCATACGTGATCATGTAGAAAAGAAGGATATTCGCATGGAAAATATTCATACTGATTTTCAAAGAGCTGATATTTTCACAAAACCATTAGCTGAGGCTCGTTTTCGTGAGTTATGCATTAGTCTAGGACTAATTGATCTAGACCCTACTTGCCTATAGCTATGTACTGACCAGACAGGTAAGTCAAAGAAATAAGAAGACAAGATCACTGGAACAGAGCACTCGTCTACTCGCCCAATAGACAGGTATACAAGGCTAGACAAGATGACCAAACAACCCGATGAGGAAGCTGGTAAGCTGAGGGTAATACTAAGGGAATAAACATTTAAGGGGGAATCTTTGATTTCTTAAATATCCTTATGTTGACTCTTATGTTTGTCAACAGTCATCTTGCTCGAACCTTGACTATCGCTTTAGAATGATATTCATTTTAATTATTCTACTCTACTTGTACCTACAATCATACGTTGCATAAGACAAGATAGGTACATGAAGGCGTTTGACATTCAGAATAGACAAGCACAGTCGAAGGGGGAACTCGTCTTGTGCACTTGAGCCAACTCGTCTTGTGTGCTTAAGTCTACTCGTCTGTTCTGGATAGACTCGAACAGACAAGATAAGTGTTCTTATGATTCAAAGTGTTTAATCAATTCGAATTAAGGGTATTATAGTAATTCGATAATTTTAAAATTGGAAAACCCTAGAATTGGATTTATACACTCCCATTTTAATGAGGTGTATACACCCAGTTCGCACCCTACTCTACTACACTAGGTCAGATGAGTACACTCCCCTGTCCTAACTAATAGAAGTGGCGGATTCCAAATTTTACAATATCAAAACACATAATATTCTCGATTCCGTAACCGAATACCAAAAGTCCCAACCGTTGGATCATTTGCTTCAATCTTGGCCATCGATTCGAAAATTCTGTGTTAACAAAACCCAACACTTACACACTACTCGCCCCATGTTTCTCTTAACTCCCCTACTCTAGCTTTCAATTTCTTGTGAATCTCACTCCTTTATTCTTACTCAAACTATCACTATGACGATCATTTCACTCTTTGATGTAAGGACTAACATGCAGGCCAAGTTTGACCTTGGCAAGTTCATATCTGAAAACAAGGTGCATGTGGAACCATCTGTGTATTTCAAGGGAAAACACACTGAAGGTAATCAAGAAATTTTAACAAAATGCTGGAGATGTGGTTTAAAACCATATTTGGAGGTTTTTCCTCAAGTCGTCTTGGAGGAGGAGGTGTTAGAGTTCTTTGCCAACGCCACCAGAATAGGCGACTCCATAAGATCTTTTGTTGGAGGCAGTTTAGTGGAAATCACTCGTGAGGCTGTGTTCGAGAATTTGAAGCTGCCCATCGGATCGATTGATGTGGAAAATTATGCCCTTGGTCATGAAGCCAGATATCTAAGTATCTTCTGTGGCAAGAAGATAGGTTGAATCTGGATGGAAAACTCCCAGCTGTGAAGAAGAAGGAACTTCTTGAGAAGTACAGAACACTCCTTGACATAGCTAGCAAAATGTTACTATGTGTCACTGGTTCCTTTGACTCAGTCACCTTGTAGAAGGCAAGAGTGATGGCTGCAATATATGATGGAATCACGGAAGGTAATTGGTTCAAGTTGTTCGCGGATCGTTTAATGTACTTTGAGAGAAGTGTTCGTGTTGACACCGACACAGCTAATTGGGTGGTGTCAAACGTGGTTGGCTTTGGAAATAAACTGTCTATTCTCCTACCTATTTTGATGCCAATAAAGACGGAATGGAGTAAAGGGAAGTCATTCCATCCATTGAAATTTTATTTGAAAAAGGAGGTTTTGAAGAAGCAAGTAGCTGCTAGACCAGCTGCACCCAGGCAAGTTCAGATTAATCCTATGGATGCGATGCCATATGCTGCCTCATCTAGTTCTTTAGAAGATGAGTCGGATGATGAAGAATCCGAAGAGGTTGCACAAAGTGGATCTAGTGGAGGTGACTCGGAGGAGACTCAGTCCGATGAAGAGTCTGAGAAAGTTGAGGAGATAGGCCCTAATGTTCCTCAAGTCTATCGTCTTGTAAGAGTGTCTAGTCCTACACAAGACGAGTCGACTCCTCAGGTTGGTATCTCTTCTCAATCTATTTCTATTCCTCTCTCTCTCCCTCCAGTTCGAACCAAGGCAAGATCATATCGATCTCGTGCCAAACCTACACCCTCATCCTCACAAGTAGACATGCCCAACCGCTAGAAACCGCCGGTTACGGTTAAAAACCGGCGGTTTTGGTTTTACGTTTTTCCCAACCGGCAAACCGCCTGTTACGGTTACGGTTTGTAACCGCCGGTTCGGTTACAAAACCGCCAGTTCGGCGGTTATTTTTCTTTTTTTTTTTTTTTTTTTTTGTTTTTTGGCTCGTTTTTTGGATTTTTTGCGCGTTTTCGACTCTTATTTTTTGTTCGTTTTAACTTATAGTACTTTATATTTTATACTTTATAGTTTATTAGTTTATATAACTTATTAATTATTATTGATGAAATTAATATTATAAAAATTTGAAAGAATAAATAAATTACTTTTAAGTTTTAAGTTACAAATTACAAAAGTATAAATTACAACTTACAAATTACAACTTACGAATTACAACTTAAAATTACAACTTACAAATTACAACTTACAAATTACAACTTAAAATTACAACTTAAAATTACAACTTACAAATTACAACTTACAACTTAAAATTACAACTTACAAATTTAAAAACTTAGTAACTTACAAAATAAATTTATTACAACAAATTGGGAGGGGGGGGGGGAAATTGGACTTGAGCTTAATTTTAAGAATTAAACTTAGAAATTCTAAGTTCAAAATTTTAAAACTAAGTTGCCTACGTATCCAACATGTTGGAATCAAAGTCCACGTAGTTCTCTTACCTCAACTTACCCGTTTACGTTGTTGTTGAATGATCATGGCTCGATTCTTCATTCTTCACTTCCGCCCGTAGAGGTCCATTCCTCGTCTTCTTCATTATCCTCTTCTAACGATTGGGCTCTTTTTTCGGCTCTTACCCAATCATCAAGCAAGCATTGGTTCTCTACGTTTTCAACGGTCATATTTGATCTCGTTGCATCCAAGGTATAACCTCCTACACTAAAAGCTTGCTCAACGGCAACGGTTGAGGCGGGAGCCGATAAAATTTCTCTTGCGAGCATTGACATTGTCGGAAATACAAGTTTCACCGTCGACCAACACTTTAGTATGTCAAAATCTCCTTCCATATTTTCCATTGTCGAATTCATGATATAATTTTCATATTCTTGAGTATATGGAAGAAGAAGAAGAAGAAGAAGAAGAAGAAGAAGAAGAAGAAGAAGAAGAAGAAGAAGAAGAAGAAGAACCATTTGCATCCATATGCTCCCTAATTAATGCTAATATAAGTTGTTTAACACTACTTACGATTTCTTCGGTATCCGGTCGATCAGAAGAACTAATTTCGTCACTAGGATATAAATTTTCATAATACAACTCTAACATGTCATATACACCATCTAACTTATATCTAGGATCAAACACTTTAGCAACTAAAAATATAGGAGGAATTTGATTAAAATATTTCTTCCATTTTTGCAACATAGGTTCAATAGCATCATGTAATAATGGATCATATTTATAACGTGTTAATACTCCAACAATTTTAAGACAATGTTCTATTGCCAAATGAGAAGTGGGTTCGTAAACTTTAGACATAGCAAAAGTAGCATCATTAAAAGTTTCCAAAATCTCAATAATTTTTATGCAATGATCCCAATTTTGAGGATGTAAACGAAAACCACAATTTTCTTTTGTGAAAAAACCACATAAAGTTTCTTTATACTCAACCGACTCTCTTAACAATTTATAAGTAGAATTCCACCGTGTTGACACATCAAGAGAAAAAAATTTTGGATGCACATTCTTAGTTCTACAAAAAAATTTCCATTTTTTCATCAAACTACTACGCCTCGTCAAGTAAGTAATAGCATCTTTAATAGGAGCGACATATACTTTCAAAGCATTTAAACCATCTTGAACACATAAATTTAAAATATGACACATGCATCTAATATGAAAAAATTTTCCACCAACATACGGTTGACACTCAATTTGAAGTTCTTCGATACTAGCGTTATTAGCACTAGCATTATCAAAACCAATAGAAAAAATTTTATAATTCAAACCGTAATCATTTAAAATATCAACAATTTTTGTTTTAATATTAGCGGCATTATGAATATCATCAAAATCTTTATAAGCAATTAATCTTTTGTTTAAAGTCCAAGAATCATCAATCCAATGACAAGTAATTCCTATATAAGAATGTTTTTGAAAATTATCACTCCAAATATCGGCGCAAATAGAAACTTTACTTGTTAGTGATCTAAATGTGTTGATCAAAGCATATTTATATTCACCAACAACATTAGCAATATCACGAGTAATCGTAGAACGAGAAACTTTTTTCATGCATGGTTGTAGGGAAAGTTGAACCAAATCATTGAAAGCAAAATTTTCCACAAAACTATAAGGAAGATGTTGAACACTTATCATTTTAGCTAACATTTTTCTAGAATATGCTTGATCATATTTAAAAATAGAAGTCGAATTACTTACCTCACCTTGAACTCCACCTCCGGAGGACCCGGTAAATCCTCGTAGTTGTGTTTGACTCGTTTCAATTCCCACTCTATCCGGATGTGTGGAACTCAAATGGAGTCTAAATGTTCCATATCCTCCTCCCTTTTTAAACTTATATTGCTTTGTACAATAATTACAAAAAACAATAAACTTATCTGTTTCGGCGGTTGGCACTTTTCGAAAGTGACGTGCAAAAATTTCGGACCTCAAAATGGGGTTTTGTTGTGAAGGAACTCCAACTCCTTCCTCCATTGGATTTGGATTTTCGGTTGCACTTTCTTGAGTTGGGCGGCCACCTTCTTCTTCATCGACATCATCATCCGAGCCAAGTACCTCATCAACGATGTTGTCACCAAGAATTCTACGCATATTTTGATCATCCTCTTCGTTGAATAATGGAATGCGTCTTCGAGAAGATGAAGAAGTTCCAATAGCCTTTCCTCTTGAAGAAGACATATTAGTATAATTACTTAATTAGTAAGAAATTAAGAATTAAGA
Organism: Galeopsis tetrahit; assembly: GCA_963675135.1. NCBI lineage: Eukaryota > Viridiplantae > Streptophyta > Magnoliopsida > Lamiales > Lamiaceae > Galeopsis > Galeopsis tetrahit. The sequence continues at coordinate 61,015,616 of OY776122.1, read as the reverse complement.
AAGTAAGAAGAAGTGAAATAGAATTTAGTAAAGTAATTAAGTAAATAAAATTATAATTTTTAAGAGATTGAAATTTTTAGTATAGTAAGAAAGTAATTTGAGAATTTAGTAAAGTAAAGTAAGTAAAACTAGAAGTAATTTGAGAATTTAGTAAAGTAAAGTAAGTAAAAGTTAAAACTAGAAATAATTTGAGAATGAATGTTGAGAAATTTGAGAATGAGAGAGAATAGATTTAGTTTGGTGTGAAAAATGGGTTGGAAAAGGGGGTATTTATAGAGCAAAATTCGAAAATTAATTAAAAAAAAAATATATTCCGGCAAACCGGCGGTTTAACCGGACCGCCGGCGGTTAACCGCCACGTGTTTCAATCTGGGCCGTCGAAATCCAACGGTCAACAGATCTGGACCGTTGGATTTCTAACGGTCAGAATTTGAATTAAAGTAAACCGGTTCAAACCGACAGTTAACCGGACCGGCGGTTAAACCGCCGGTTTTGACCGTTGAATTTTTTTTTATTCCGCATTAATCTCGGCCGTTGGATTTCAAACGGTCAACAGATCTGGACCGTTGAATTACCAACGGTCAGAAAATTTGAAATTGCAACCGCCGGTTGCCGGAAATTAATTTTTTTATTTTTTTTTCGAATTTTGTCAATTTGTCCTATAAATACCCCCTTTTCCAACTCATTTTTCACACCAAACTCAATCTCTTATTCTCTTATAGTCTTATTTTCATTTTCTCATTTCCCCAACTTCAAATTTCAATTCAAATGGCAAATGAAGGATCATCAAATCATTCAATTGTAACAAATTTGAATGTCAATCCTACAAACGAAGAGGAAGTCGATCAACCCATTCAACCGCCTCATTTCCCCCCCAATTTTCGTTTTCGAAGATCCCTTCAAAATCACTTTCGTGTACTCAGTCAAAATCCAATTGATGGATCATATCAACTTTGTTGCAACTATTGTGGTACGCAATATAAATATAAGCGCGGGGGAGGATGCGGAACATACGTGAATCACATGCAAACTAAGCATCCGGACAAAATATAATGCCTACATTGAACTATTGAAGATTTGAAGTCAAATGTTTAGTAATTTTATTTTTTAGTTTATGTGTTTTTATTGTTTAGTAATTTTAATTTTTAGTTTATGTGTTTATGTTTTTATTAAAATGTTTAGTAATTTTAGTTTATTTAAATGCTTATGTTTACTTCTATTTCTAAATTCTAAATTTCTAATGCTTATGTTTAGTAATTTTTATTCAAATGTTTAAGTTAAATGCTTATATAATTACAAGTTACAACTTACAACAATTTAAGTGAGTAAGTGGTTACAATTTAAGTGAGTAAGTGGTTAGTGACTTAGTATAGTTCATATATAATTACAACTTACAACAATTTAAAACGAAAAATGATGAGTAAAAAGACAAAATAATCTAACTATAAATTAAAATTACAAAAAATAAAAAAATAAAAAACCGAAAACCGGCGGTTTGTACGGTTAACCGGAAAACCGCCGGTTTAACCGAAACCGCCGGTTTTCAATATCGACAACCGAAACCGAACCGTGAAAACACGGTTGCGGTTCGGTTTTATAACCGAAACCGCCGGTTCGGAAAACCGCCGGTTTTCACGGTTCGGCGGTTTTCCGGTTATAAACCGCCCGTGTCTACTCACAAGTATTGGCAGTACATCCACTGAGAGCCAATATAACTCAAGACACTACTATAATCGATACAACTGATACTCCTACAGTTGTCAAACCAAACCAAGCCTCATTACAGCCCCCAGAAACCATAGACCAAAATCTCTCCTTACCCTCAACAGAAAATGTTGAACCCATCAACCCATCTATTTCAGACAAGACCCCAGTTTCCACTGCAACAACTGAGACAGGGACCCCACTTGCTCAGACCCTGTCTGAACATAGATTCGAATCCTTGGTGTATTATCCGAAGAGTTTAAGGGAGAAGAGGATTCGTTCGAAGATGATTAATAATTTGAAGAAAAAGTTCTCATCTATTGAAGTAGACTACTCGTCAGAGCAGTTTGAGAAGCTTCTTAGGATATGCACATGGGTTGCATTGAAGAAGTCCCCAACAGACGATCTTTTCGAAGTCATCTTAGGCATGGGAGGGATCTCCAATTTCATGGATTGGGAGATGGAGCAGAAAGAAAACAGTGGTGTTCAAGATCACTCTGAGCTATTCCCTCGTCGAGCCTTAACTGATCTCGTGAAAAGAATGTTAAGCATTCCAGATGGTGTTTTGTGCGAAGAGTTCTCGATTGATGTTGGAACTCAAACTGATCTACTGGAAGAAGAGTCGAAAGCAGAACTTGTTGATGCTGCTATACAGACGTCAGAACCTCTATTGGACCTTGAAGAAGAGGCTGAAAGTGCTGAAGAAGAAATCGATTTTATCGAACTCGGTGAAGAAGATGATGAGTTTGTTGAAGCCATCATGTTTGATGAAGATGAGTTGATTGAGAAAGTTCAAAAAGATGTTGTTGCTGAAGCTCAGTCGTCTACTCAAGCATTTCCTGAAGGCTATCTAGAAGAGCTGAAGATGGACTTGAAGGATGTTGTCAAGTCTGATGTTCAATTCAACTAATTTATTTATTTTATTCACAAAAATTTAGAAAATTACATTTTTTCTTAATTTGTGTATCTATTTTGATGTGCAAACATTTATGTGTCCATGGAAACATTTTTATAACAAATGAAGTATATAATTATAAAAACAATTATTTCAATTAATAATATATAAAAATATTTGTAATAAGTATCACACATCATTATATTTATAATCAATTAATCTCAAAATGCCTCACCTTCATGTCCACAAACATATACACATTCTTTTAGTATATGCTGGCAAATATTGAATAAAAGATAACATAAAAAAAATCTATATTGAAAACAAAACAATAAGTATAACATAAAAAAATCATACACCCTCCGTTCAAGAAATTTAGTTTCATTTGTCTTATATTTTTTGTCCACCAAATGTAGTCTCATACACTCTATGCAAAGTATATGTTGGTCCTGAAAGGAGTATATAACAAGTGTATGGGGGGTGGGAATACACTTGTATGCAAATCTTTTGAAACTTTACCAAAACAGACTTCAGCAAGGTTGTTCTGGACAACTCTACTGATATGATCAACTCTTAAAAGATAATCAAACTACTAAGTACTATTGAGTACTTAGTTGAATAACTATCTAATTGAGTTATATGTGCGGAATTAGTGGTTGACCCTTTAGTTTAAACTCCTTTTAAGTTCTGAAATCCTTTTAACAATTTTACAATCTATTAGGGAACTTGTCCAAATCTTGTTTTGCACAGTCTTAAGTATGTATCTTTCAAAGGTCAGTTTGTGTGTTGTGTTGTATGAATGTAAGTACTTGAAAGTAAATCAACACAAGAGTTTATAGTGGTTCAGAGACTCAAGCTCCTACATCCACTTTCCCTGATTTAACAGGATAATTCCTTATCTCTTGGAATTACTTGTTTTATAGTGCCAAGGTGCACTTGATCAACCACACCACTCCTTGGTGCCTTGATCCCTAGGATATCAGAGTCCTAGTACCCTCTTCTCAACTCAGAATTGAACTGTTCTTCTCTCAACAGTCAATTCATACCACTTCTACTACAACAACCTTCCATCTCTCTTTTGGAAAGGTATAAGGGTTGATGTTGGTTCCAACTAGTTTGAGATATCCTTTACAATGAGATCAGTGTATAAGGATAGGATGTCTTTCTAAGCTTTGTATAGATATACAATGAGGTTCAGCTTAGAAGAAGTGTTTCTGGAAACTTGAGGGTTTTATGAAATCTTGAAAGCTCTGAGATTGTGGTTTCCTATAGATTGCAGGATAGTTGGATGCTTTCAAATGGTCTCCACACTTCTGTATTTATAGACAAAATTGAGGATTTGCCCGTTGGAAAGACATCCTCAATTGTCTATAAATGTCTTCCTTGAACTCTGCAACTCGAAGACAGTTTCTTGAAAGTGACATGTCCTTAATTTGGGAAATAAACGGTTGTGAGCTCTTTGTCTTGACTTTGAAGCTCTCTTCCCAATGTCTGACTTCAAGATTCACTTGATCAAACATGGACATCACTTCTGATGGTTGGTCCTATGATAAGGACTACATTTCTTATCACTTGGACAATTCTGCTTATCAAGATCAGCAGTGTTTGCTTATCAGTAATGTTGGCTTGCTCTTCAGATGACTTGGATCTTTCCCTTTTTCCATGTATATCTCTTTGTTTGTCTTTGAGCATTCATTGATTTGGATCAGTAGTCTTGACCTTATCAGCACAGTTGGGCTAGATCTTCAAACTATTCTGGTATAATGTTGTTGAGACAAACTTGCTGGACAAACCTTCTGATCTTGGATGTATGCTTCAGTAGACTAGGTCTTGATGATGCATTCAACTCAATTGAACTTCAGATAGGTTTTTCTATAACTTAACTTACTTTGATCAGCACAGTTGCCCATCAGCAGACTTAAGGTCAATTTGATTCTGAGCCTTGAGGGGACTTGATCTTTGTAGACTTCTAAGCATGTGTTCCCCCTCAACTTGTGCATCTATCATTCTAAGAGTTGTCTAACATACCAGCTTCTCAACTAGCCTTAAGCTACATGTTCTAACATTCCTAGAACATGTTCATTCAAATCTGACTTATTTGTTTGGCATGTCTTAAGGGGGTTTTGGTATCTTAATCAAAACTTCTCATTTTATTCCCAACAGTATCACCCTTCAACCATCAATTAATTACTCAATTTGACATCAACTTTATTCACAAACAAGTACTTTATTTACAATGGACCCCACAATACTCTATAATACCCTTACTTTATCTACTTTTTTCTTAAAACTTGTGTCCCACCCCAATGAAACTACATTTGATGGATGGAGGAAGTATTATTTATATTGAAAAACAAAACAATATTGAAAGACTTGAGAAAGAGAATGAACGCATATATATCTCCGGATAAGTTTAAAAACTAATTAGCGTTAAGGAATGACCAAGAAATAAAATTATTAGGAATTAATATATAAGAATTAATTTATCACCTCTCTATAAGTTCGAATTTTTAGAAAAGACTGAATTCTTTTATGGAATTAGAGCTATAAAGCTCATGCCCAACACGTCCTGGATTCGATTTCGGCTAAAAGCAACTCCACCCATTTAAATTGTTCACTCGATAGGTCTCCTCCCCAAAGCGTAAGAGGTGATAATTCGGCCCACGAGTGACGGGGAGTATTAGGAATTAATATACAAGAATTAATTATCCACCTCTCTACAAGTTCAGACTTTTAGATGAGACGAAATTCTTTCAAAAATTCTCATATCTCACCTATCTCTAAAAAAACAACACAACCCACCGTTTAAAAAAAAAAAAAACTGCTCCTCCCCACCGTCCCCTCCCTTTTTCTGATTATCCCCATCAAGTGCATCCGTTCTCTTTCTCTCTCGTAGTATTGTAGATTGGTGGTTGTTCGTTACCACCCGCATCGTCGCACATCTCCGCCTACACCGCCATTTGTCAGATTCGCCGACACTATTTTTTCTCAGATCTATCTATGGGTTAGCAAGTATTTTTAGTGCGTGGTTGGGATCAATGGGTAGATATCAACGACGGAGCCACGGTGACCGATCGGAGAGTTACCCGGTAATCCCAATTTTTTATTTCCTTTTTTTTGTACTGTTTTTCTAGTTTGTAGCTTACTAGTTAGCTTGTTCTTTTTCTGCTTGGTTTGTTTTTTTTTCTTCAGTTTGTATCTTCCTTTACATCGTGCGATCCTCCCCTGTTTTGGTTTTTTTTCCCTCGTGTTGGACTCTTTTTCCCTATGTGGAACTTTCTCTTCCTTGTGGGACTTTTTTTTGAGTGGTTTGATGGTTCGGTAGGATCCTAGTATTTGGTGGAGCTTTGTTCCTTTTTTTGTTTCCTACTTTTTGATACAAGTATACCTTAGTGTGGGGTTGTCTCGTATTGAGAATGGAGACCTGAACTTTCATATGGAGCGAAGGGTATACTCATTTTTCTTTCTCTCGATTGGAGGAGGCAACGACCATGAAGATCCGTCTTGAATTGAAGATTATTAGTTTTGAGCTTAATATTGTATTGACATTTAACTTTGATTTTGTAAAACCTCTCCAAAAAAAAACTCTTGTCCATTCTAATGCTCTCCCCACCTTCACTGTTTAACAAAATAAAGTTAGTCTCTTGCCACAAAAATGGTTTTATCGAATGTAATGTTTCATATATGATTATCTCTTATATATTATATTTATTGATTAAAATTAATTAATTTTACTATTGTACCTACTGAAGATTTATTGTGAATTAATTCTCATTGATAGTCAATGTTGCAAAGTCAAGGAACATTAACTCGGGAGTTTTCTTTTTCCATTTAAATATTACCATAAATTTTATATTAATAATTTTTTTAAAAACATATTAATGTTTTTTTTCAATTTCAGATTATTATAAATTTTAGAAAAATTTGAAATTTTTAATTTTTTTTTTATTTAACTTGTGAATTAGTAATGTTATAATATTAAATTGTGTATTATATTTTTTTTAATGAATAAAACGAAAACAATTGATTCATTTTTTAAAAAAAATAATGTCAAAGGCTCAACATCTGAATCAAATTTGTTAGTTGAAAACGACTCTTCAAATTCTGAAATTCGACCTACAAAAATACCCAGAGTCGAAATTAGTGAAAATTTTGATATTCAATCACTAGTACATAATTCAGGACTACGACCACCAATATAGGAGTATCCTATTGAATAAAGGGATGAAGTGAGGAAAGCTTATATTAAATCTGGACAATTTCAATGTGTTCTTGTCAACTACCCAAAATTTGGAGAAAAACGTTCTCGTAGTTTACATACATCATGGTGTAAGTTATTTCCTTCATGGTTGGAATATTCTCCTCATGTAGATATTGCTTCATTTTGTCTGTCATGCTATTATTTCACAATAAAGATGGACCTTCTGGATTAGATGCATTTACGATTAATGAATTTCGAACATGAAAGAAGGTACGAGATGGAAAAAATTGTTCGTTTCTAGCACATATTGGAAAAGATCTTACTTCACCTCATCAAAACGCTGAGAAAGCATGTGAAGATCTCATTAACCAGCAATCACAGATTATACACAGTTTTGAAAAGTTCATATCTCAAGAAGTTGCAAAAAATAGACTTCATTTGAAAGCTTCAATCGAATTGGTTAAATAACTTGCATTTCAAGGATGTTCTTTTAGAGGTCGTGATGAGTCCACTACCTCAACTAATCGTGGAAATATTTTAGAGTTGTTGATTTTGGTGGGCTCTTTTAATGAAAAAGTAGCAGAAGTTTTGGATAAAGCTCCACGAAATGCTTCGTACACATCGCCAAAAGCGTAGAAATAAATTTTGCATGTTTTGGCAACTAAAGTCAAGAATGTCATTCGAGAAAATTTATGATGCAAAATTTTGTATCATAGTTTACGAAGTACAAGATGAATCTAAAAAGGAGAAAATGTCAATTGTCCTTAGATTTCTTGATAAAAGTGGTTATGTGCAAGAGCGTTTCTTTGTACTTGTCTATGTTAAAGACACTACTACATCAACATTGAAAGACGGTATTATTTATGTCCTATCTCATCATTGTTTGGATGTTCAAAATATTCGAGGACATGGTTATGATGGTGCAAGTAACATGTGTGGCGAGTGGAATGGATTGCAAGCTTTAATTATGGGTGAATGTTGTTATGCTTATTATGTTAATTGTTATGCTTTCTCTGCTAAGTCTCTCCTTCAAAATTTAAGAGATGATGGATGGGATGAGTTAGTTGTAGAGATGAAATCGTTTTGTAAAATGGTGAATCTTCTTGTACTTGATTTTAATGCTCAGTATGTTGCAAGAAGGGGAATAGCTCAACAACGAGGTGGAATTATACCATTGGGCATCATTATAAAATTGATATTTTTTTGTGTGGTAATATATTCTCAATTGCAATAGTTGAACAATAAATTTAATGACAACAAGGTGGCTTTAGATTCAAGAGAGATGGTTTATCATTCAAAATTGATAACATTTTGAAGTTGGTAGAAAAAATTTATCAAGAAGATTTTGATCAAACTACATTTGAAACAGGAATTTAAGCATTTTGATCATGTGCAACAATTTCCTAATTTTGAAAAATTGACAACTATTTCTGATTTATGTCAATGGCTTGTCTAGGAAATCAGACATCTACTTGATGTTGATTTTGAAAAATTGATGTCGATAGCTTGTCTAGGAAATCAGACATCTACTTGATGTTGTTTAGAGTTGTCACTTTTGTCTTCACACTTTCTTGGTTAAAAACTACACTTCGAAATAAGATGGATGATGAATTTCTTTCAAATTACATGTTATTGTATATTGAGAGGAAAATTGCAAAAAATATTATTATAGAATCAATTCTAGCTGATTTTCGTGATATGTCCGTTCAATGTTTTAGTATTAAGGATATATTTATATATTTCAAGACATTTAACGATAAATATTGATATATTTGGTACAAATATAAAAAATCTAAATTTTCATAACGAACATACGCTAGTGCTACATTTTATATGTTGCCAAAAATCTTGGTTTCGTCCATGCCGGTACAATATATGGAGTATATAAATGTATTTTCTAAACTATAGAGAAATTATTTTTTTAGAATATTCTAAAAGATAATAAAAAAATATAATATATTATGTACCATAAATAATCAAGATATAATTTAACGTATTTGTAGTTATCTTTTAGAATATTTTTAAAAATATATATATAGATTATAAAATACACTTTTTTTTTTATATATATATATAGAGGGTAACTATCAATCATATCAAAATTGTTTAGATAGATTAAAGTTTCAATGGCCGAAAAAAAAGCTTTAATTTGAGGATTATTTTTCTTTAATTATTTGCATTTTTTATTTTTATAAAGCAATATTATTAAAAAAAAAAAAAGTTTATTACATTTCTTTTTTTTTTTTTTTTTTTATTATAGAATTACACATTTTACCCTACATTAATTTTTCTATATTGTACTCACTTAGTCTTCCATTGATTTAATGAATGGGCTCTTCATTATTCACCATAATTAATTAAATGGATCATCAATTAAATTAATTAAATTATTAGTTCAAATAATTTCCACCATTGTTTCAACACTTTCTCAATTTATTCGAAAATTAAAATTAAGTGCAAGAGAAATTCAAAGAATGGGTGTGTGGAAAATATATGAAATGGTTTCTGAGGTTGATGTAGGAATTCGATGACCGGGACTTATGCATTACATTGGTTGTAATTTTGATAAGTGTAGATCTTTTCTATTGAAAAGTGAAAATGGTTGTTAATGAAAATTGTTAAACGGATCTTTTCTGTGGGATGAATTCTTTTAAATTTTAACCCATATTTTAAAATTTAATTTTGGATAGGATAATTTTTTTTTTTTTTTTCAGATTTTAGTTTGTAAAAAAAAATCTGAAAAAAAAAAATGTTTAAGTAAAAAGTGATAATATTTTTAACTCAAACATTATCATTTTTTTTTATTGTGAGAATTAAGGGAGACCCGTCTCACACGTCTCACAGATCTCATTTTATGAGACAGTCTCGTGGTGATGATGGTGATGACGGTTTCTATATAAAGTATATAAGATAAATGGATATATATGCATATAAATATTCTAATATGATCAAATTGAACATAAATAGATTAATCTGTCCTTTTAATTTAATTTTTTTCGAATTAATTAATATTAGTCAAACATTTAAAATTTCAAATCCTTCCTAAAAAGAAGGTATTCACATTTAATTGGATTCCAAATTTCACATCATTCCTAAAAAGAAGGTCTTCACATTTAATTGAGAGATTTCACCTTCCAAACTTAATCTGCACAAAAAGTATACAGTTATACAACAATAAGTGAATATGATAATGCGTATTAAAGTGCATATAGATAATTTTGCATAAAAGCATGCAAACTAAAGTGCATTTTAAACATATGTATATTGAAGTTCATGTGAATTACGTCCAGTATTATGCAAACTAAAGTGCATTTCGACAATTTTGCATAAAAACATGTAAACTAAAGTGCATTCTAAACATATGTATATTGAAGTTCATGTGAATTACGTCCAGTATTATGCAAGCTAAAGTGCATTTTGACAATTTTGCATAAAAACATGCAAACTAAAGTGCATTTTGACAATTTTGCATAAAAACATGCAAACTAAAGTGCAGTCTAAACATATGTATATTGAAATATAAAATCAAGAAAATCATAAATTAACTAGCTTCACTTCTATGGGGGAATAACCAATTATATTTTCAAAAGTAAAAAATCTATGAAACAAGTAATATTTGGACTATCTGATTCATTCTTTCATTCTCAAAATCGTCATCACCGGTCCCAAGCTTTCCATTTGGTGATAATTGAACTCCAATTCTACCATACCATCTCCATTCTTATCACGGGTAACATTGATTTCGACGTTCTCTTTTCCCCTCCCAATCCTAAGGACTACTTTACGACTGAGATTATTCCTAATAACATCAACAACTTCAGAAACTAAACTTGGACTAGCTTTCGAAAGCTCAATATCATTAACACCTAAAATAACATCACCCGGCAATAAGCCGTCCCGTGAGGCTGCCCAAAACGACCTAACTTCAGACACAAGAACCCTGGGGAAGGATTCTTGAACAGACAATCCAACAAACACCACTTGTGCAAAAACTATAGCATAAGCGAAAACAATATATACCACTATCTGGATCATTATCAGGAAATCCCACAAACCCACCAAGAGGAAAAACTCTAATTGAATACTCAACATTATTCGAATTGAATTTAGCCAAAATCGGACCAAATCCAACGGCGAATTTACTCACGTGAATGCCTTGAAGATAAGCTGCGAAGAAATGACCACTTTCATATTTTCTCAACCCCAGATTTTGCATCACGAGCAACATTTTCTACCAAATCTACAGCCTCCCCCTTATTTTTCAACCCACCCTTAATTTTGCTCCTCCCCAAAGCCCTAACCGAATTTTTAAGCTTCTAAATCTGCCCCAACAAAACTGCGGACGGCAGCGGATCCTTTGTCTTCGCGGCGGATCTACACCATCCCCGATCTGTACGAAATACGGTGGCGTGGCTCGTCGGCGATGGCCCCTGCAAGCTCTTCCACGGCGGCGGGAACATGGAAGATTTGCAAACGGCGGTGCAGATCTACAATATCAACGATCTGTACAATGGTCGGCGAAGGTTTGCAAACGGCGGCTAAGCTTTGGGGCACGATGGGCGGCCGTCTTCGCCGGAGATATGGTGGCGGCAGCCATAGGGGCGGCGGAGGCCGCGTTTCACGTCAGCAATGACGGTTTGAAGCGCGAAAATAGGTTTGGAAGGCGATTGAACAAAGATTGAGAAACTAAAAATGGTAGATAATTACCGATTTTGATTTAATGACATATGAACTCAACAAAAATGGTAGAAATTTCCTATTTTTCTTTCTGCATTTAACACAATTTTCTGAAATGAATTTTAAGATTTTGAAATTGGGAAAGTCAGAATTTACTATAATATGCCCTATAATTGTTACCAATTCAGGAATTTAAAATTTGAATTAAATGTTTAATTCTTGAAATTAAGGTGCTATATGAATATTAAGGGTATTTTAGGCTTTTTAACTATAATTTGATCCTATTAGAAAAGGTTTGAAATTGGTAGTTTCTACTTGCTTAATGTTCTATAGGAATGACTTTATTAGGAAATAATCTCTTAAAAAAAAGTTTGTGTTATGTGAAATATTTCATACATGCATTTCAGTCCATTTAGGAGGTGTTTGCAAATTGTATAAACAGTTTAAAAGCACTTCTCAAAAGTAAAAGCTGTGAGAGGGCACCTTTCAAAAAAATGATTTTGGAAGCAGTTTGAAAAGTTTAAAAACACCCATTTAGACCAAGTTAAAATCCTAAACCCATTTAGCCAAAAAGTTAAATTAAGATAATTTTTTAAAAATTTGCGGGTCATAAACCCGGATTCGGGTTGCCCAGAAAATTCGCGGGCCGCAAATAATTGGTTTACTACATAACCAAAATACTGTTACTATAAGGTCAAAAAATTACCACTACAAGGCCAAAATTTTAATACTACATATCAAAACATTCTGATAAATTCACCCAAAAATTAAGTGTCCAGAATATTTTTGGACATGTAGTAATACACTTTTGACCTTGTAGTGATAAAATTTTGGTCTTGTAGTAACATTGTTTTAGTCATGTAGTAGTCGAATAGGTCAGAATTATTTTAGTAATTTTGTTCAAAAAAAAATAAGTGTCCAGAATATTTTTGGACTTGCAGCAATACATTTTTGGTCTTGTAGTGACAAAATTTAGGTCTTTTAGTAATATAGTTTTGGTCATGTAGTAAAAAAAATATTTGAGAGCGGAAATAAACATTCTAATTAAAGTTGACCCGCGTTTGACCCACGAATTTTAACTTAATTTACCTTAATTAGTGAATATTACATGTATTCAATATTGTCTATAAGTTTTTACAAAAAAAAATATTAAAAAAAATATGAAATCAATTCATTTATATTATATTTATTATTTTAAAACTATTCCACTCAATGGTTTGAATTCTCACTACTCGAGTAATTTAATTCACTTAAGAACATATCAAGTGAATATGCGATTGTTTTTAACGAAGTTTAAACACACATGACGTACTTACTTAAGGACACATCTAAGATTTATTTATTCATATTATATTAATTGTCCTAATAGGCACAACCACCAAATATTGGAAATTCAAAAAGGCCATAAGAATTAAAACACAGCAATTGAAACTCTCCTACCACAGTCACCTATGTGTCATCAACTCCACTCAAATAGTGTAAAAAAAAAATTAAAAATCTTTAAAAAAATATGGAGGGGCAGTGGGGTAGATAACACAGCGGAGAAAGGCGGCCAACGGTTCAGATTCTGGCGGACTGAGGAAGCCGCGCACAAAGAGGCTACGAGAACAATTCCGGCGAGAGATACGGTGGCAAGGCGGCCGACGGCGAAACCAGGCTCTGATACCACTGTTGGGTTTCGGTGCCGCCGGCCGCCACAACGTACTCGCGGGTTATACGAACGGGCTCAGACACGTGTCGGATTGTATCGGGACTGTAGTGGAGATAACCTAACACTAAGATGGGTAGCACTTCACCCTTGTTCTCCACTCTCCAATCTCACGTCTACATTACGCGTATCGTCTCGTTAATGGAGAGGGTGACCCAATATATAGGAAGGTTGCCAAGAACTAGGGCACCAATAAGTTGGGCCCTTGTGTGTAGGCCCAATGGCCAAAATTTGTTACTCCGTATTTATTAGATCTAAGATGTTTAATTGATTTGAAATTAAAAAGTAATTACAATTTAATAGGTATAATATTATGTGACAAATATACACTCTTCGGGTGAGCAGAATTATCACTTGTTTGTTCGAGAAAAAAAGCGTGTATACAATTGAAACAACATTAAATATTGAGATTTTGTATTATAATCTTGAAGGTCGTGATTAAATTGAAATTGATCTTAAAAGTTGTGTATTTATATGAAATTAACCCATGAATATACATATCAAACACCGTGCTCTATATATGCAATTTTTGGTTGAGGGTGTAAACAAAGCGAAGCAAATAGTGCAGTATTCGAATATTCGTTTATTTTTTTAATAATACACTTAATTTAATATTCGATACGATTTTTTGAAACATGTTCTAAACAATATTTTTCGAGTATTCGATTCGGAATTGATTCGCATTCGATACCATTCGATTTAAAACTATTTAATTCAAAATTTTGTGGAAAAAATCAATGAAATAATATTTTAAATAAGAGTTGGTCTACTATGGACTCGAGTGCATTTATGCACCCTAGTCCATGTTGCACTTTTCAGTTTACTAACTTACATTTTTTTGTAAATGGTGTTACACTTTTTAATTATTAAACTGTATAATAATAATTTTAGTAATAATTGAAAAGTGCAACACCATTAATAATTGAAAAGTGCAACACCATTTACCAAAAAGTGTAAGTCAGTAAAACTGAAATATGCACATGGACTAGAGTGCACAGCATGCACTCGAGTGCATACTAGACTTTACCTTTATATAATATAGGACATGAGAAAAAATGAACTTCATTAAGAAAGGAAATATGGGGTGTAGTATTTTTAGATATATATATATATATATATATAATCGAATACTTATGAATATCTTATCGAATATTATAATTTTTTTGTTTACTAATCGAATCAAAAAGAAGTTTGTATACAAATTCAAATGATAAAATTGTGAATACGAATATGGAATCGACCAAAATTATTTGATTCGTTTACTATCATAAACAAGAGTAGACATCGCAACGTTTGAATCTCATAGAGTGAATCCATCCTTAGAAATGAGTTGGATAGATGTGACATGATTCCTTACACTGCCGTGCATCTTGTATAGATGTGTAGATTTGTGTATCCATCCTTAGAAATGAGTTTGTATAAACACACAAAAATGTGCTATAGAAAACTGGGTCCGATAGTTTACAGGACCAAGAAGTTAGTACTCCGTACCACATTCAAGACAAGCATAGGATTAGATGGGTTAGTACCTCTATCCTTACTCTATCATGCGTAGCAAATAATGCCCTCACAATATTTATTTACAAAATGTACTAATTGTGCCTAAGATCAAATGTGTATTAGTTTTATGAATACTACACAGCACAAGAGATTCATAAGCTAAAAGAAACCATTCGGATCACACACGCTTACCTTACCTTTCGGTGTGGTACACCTATCTTAGTTGTCTCACTCAATGGAGAGAGAAATGTCTTAAAACGAATCACCCTACAGATGACAGTCGCCCAACATACAGAATTGAGGAGGTATATAGTTAGAAACAGGTAGGGCTTATCTCAGGAAAAATGTGTCCAGACGGAGAAAATAAGAGAAGACACAACTTTTGTGTTCTAAGAAGTTGTGAAAGAGATAGCAAATCCCTACTCCCTTTTCAGATGACAAAAAATGGCCAATGACACAGGTACTGTTTATTCAAGTAGATGTTTGTATGTATATTATTGTACTTCCATTAAAGAGGAATGGGATGTAGGTGATAGTCTTATAACTCATCCATAAGATTGAAACCTGTCCTTGGCATATTATACGAGCTGTGATCATACGATGACATGGCAATAAAATTCATTTGACCAAAAGCACTACACATAGAATTTAGTATCCTTCAACAATGAAAGTATAAGACAAACTGAAACACCAGTTCAGATACCTATTTCTTAGATGTCTTCTTCTTCGGGATGGAATTAGTAGGCTGTGGCTTGGGGTGCTTTTCGACCTCACTTGGATCCAACCAATTGAGAGGGTGGCGATTGAAAAACGGCCAATTGGGAACTGTAACCAGAGAAGTTACCACAACACCAGCAGCGTAAATCAGCATCATTTTTTGAAATGACCCCAACACATAGCCAGTCAAGAATGCCACCACTGCAAAGGATACCAAAAGCAGCTGCATCAGCTGCTCTGCTAGCTTCTGACCTTGCCAATCCATCTGTCAAATAGTTATTAAGAAATGAGTTGCATACTAACACTTTAACACGAGAATTCCTTTATACCCTATGGGAACCCAGAGCATTTTCCGTGCAAAAAGCAGCTAGGGGCTTAGGTGGTAGTGCAAAAGTGCACAATTCGTTATGTATATAAGCACTAGCAGTTGCCCATACTGATGACTAAATTCATCTATTTAACAGGTGCACTTTCAAGACAAGAAAAAAAATTCAACAAACAAGGGACATATAAAAGAAGGCTTAATTGCACATAAAATTACAATATTTTCACAAATTGCAATCTAATCTAAACTTTGAATTTTGGTAAACAAAACCTCAATTTAATTTTATTTATTTTTTTTTGGTAATTCAAACCAACGGGCAGATTTGCTCCTGCCCCAAAATACGATTAATTATTTGTTGACATCTGAACCAAACTACACATGTTTACGCGATTTATCAAGATTCAAAAGTTTAGATTAGATTGCAATTTGCGAACAGCTTATGATTTTATCAGCAATTAATTCATAAAAGAATTCCATTACTTCAGCATTAACAAATTTCCAGGAAATTCTAACTAATTTCACCAATTGATTACAGAATAAGAAATTTCTTTGTTACTGAAATTTTTAAGTATCATTCATATTTTTTTACCAGAATTTATAAAAAAACGCCTTAAATTAACAATGTCGTTTCATTTAAATCCTCGAGACAGTTGAAGAGCATCAGATGTGGTAATGCTTCCATTTTTCACCGATGCATTTGATACCCAAATTGAGGCTTTAGGGTTCCAAATCCTTATCATACCAGTTACCGCAATCAACTCAAAAATCCAAATCCAAACATTCCAGGATCCAGATGATCAGATAACTGAAATTCGTGAATCGAATATTAAAAGTTTCAGAATACAATTATAGAACTCATACGATTCATAGAAACAACTTCAGCGTAGTAAGGGATCATAGATCTACAGCACTTCAAAAGAAAACCACAACATGCCATATTCAAAAACGTTAAAATAGCGACATACAGTCAAATTAGAAAGTGTACTGACCGAGGAAGATGACTATGGAGTGAACTTTGCACGGAGAATAACGTTTTCAGAATTGCAGCAATAACGTTAACAGGTAAAAGGGAACCAGCTGCTGTATGGGAGTGGAAAGTGTTTCTGACCGTTGGATTGGTCAAAAGAATTTCATGATCAGGGAAATGGGTGTATTAGCCGTTCGATCATATTGAAAGCAAATAAGTAATCAAAGTTATGCGTTGGGCCTCGGCCTGTTAAAGAAATGGGCCTCTTTAATCGCATATCCTATTAAACGTAAGGCCTAAACGTAAAGGGCGCGGCTAAGGGCACCCGGATTTCCTATGAGTACACCCAGGGGATGAGAACACACACAAAGCAGATGAGGACACCCACCTAAAAAACCCAAAAATGCCCTTAACATTTCTCAAGCTCTCCCACTCCCTTCTCTCTATTTGGTACACCCACCCCTCCATCTTCCCCAAACCTCTCCCCCACTCCATCAACGTTTTTTCGCACCACTCCCACTCCATTTTCGCACCACTCCCACTCCCACTCCTACTACCTGCGACGTCGAAGAAGAGAAAGAGAGAGCACCGTTCTCCCCCACTCCATCGTTTTTTCGAAGAGCACCGTTTTTTTTTTTTTTTTCATTTTACAAAAATGGTTAAAGGTTAATTTTTCTTGCTTATATTTGAGAAGAAGAATAGGACGCATGTTTAATTTCGGTTTTTGTTAGTTGAAACATTGATTTTATTGTTGTAGGGTTTAGGTTTTATTTTTTGAATTTGGGGTTAATTCATGCATGTGTTGATTAAGGTTGGTTTTTTGTGTTATAATCACGTTTATGTGTAGAATGTATAAATTTTTGATGTGTTAGGATGAAAATAAATAAATGGGCATCTAATTAGCATGGTTTAGCACGAATCAACTGTTGTTGACTGGTTTTTCGAACATGAGATGGTTGTGCAGAACTAATTTTCAGACATGGGTGGTTTGTTTTGGTTTAGGTTTCGGACATTAGTTATTTGTTTTGGTATAATTTTCGAACATTGCTTGTTTGTTTGGGTTTTAGTTTCGAACATGGATTGTTTGTTTTGGTTTTAATTTCGAACATGGCTTGTTTGTTGTGGTTTAGGTTTCGAATATGGCTTGTTGGTTTTGGTTTAATTTTCGAACATTGCTTGTTTGTTTTGGTTTTAGTTTCGAACATGTACTAATTTTCGAACATGGGTTGTTTGTTTTGGTTTAGGTTTCGAACATGGCTTGTTTGTTTTGGTATTCATTTCGAACATGGCTTGTTTGTTTTGGTTTTAGTTTCGAACATGGCTTGTTTGTTTTGGTTTAGGTTTCGAACATGACTTGTTTGTTTTGGTTTTAATTTCAAACATGGCTTGTTTGTGTTGGTTTTTGTAGAGGGTGTTAGTAGGGCTCGACCGACTGCTTCCAACAGGAAAAAAAAGCAACATATTAGCGATGAGGCCGCTCCTCAAGAGCCCAATCCACAAGAGGCCATTCCACAAGATGCCAACCCTCAAGAGCCCACTCCACAAGAGACCAACCCTCAAGAGCCCACTCCACAAGAACCGGTGCCCACTCTACAAGAACCGGAAGTAGATGAGGGAAACAATGACGGAGATGGAAAGGACGAGGAAGAGGAAGAGGCGGAGGGAGATGATGAGGGAGAGAAAGAAAGAAGAGTTGTGAATGTTGATCGGCCATTGGTAACCGCACCTCCCCTTCTCAAAAGCTTCCAAGACCATGTAGCCAAATACATATGGTTGGGTGAGGAGCGAGATGTGTTGAAGTGTCACTATCATGTGACCAAACTATTGCATTGGGAGTTCGATGATGAACATAATTGGCGTAATTGGCGGAGGTTTTTGAGAGGATCTAGATTGATTCATGTTAGACGTGCAACTTACATGTATTCAAACAAGAACCTTATCACAGCCTTTGTTGAGAGATGGCACGAAGAGAACAACTCATTCCACTTGCCCTTCGGGGAAATGACAATCACCCTCGATGATGTCCGCTGTATCACGAGTCTGAAAGTTAATGGTCTCCCGGTGCAGTCTACTTCCGAAGAACATATTTTGACTTCAGATTATTTGATGAAATATTTGGGTTTATCATTAGTAGAAGCCAAGGAAGCATTAAGTGGGCAACGAGGGGGTTCCGTGAAGCTAGCGTGGCTAAGGGAGACTTTTATGCCTATGATGTCCTCGGACAACGAGGACGGGGTGTTGTATTCAGCATGAGCATTTGTGTTGTACATGTTTGGGACCACCTTGTTTCCGGACAAAAGTGGTACTCGTGTTCACGTACAGTGGTTGCAGTATATGGACGACATGGCACAATTTTCTCACTATGTTTGGGGTACCGCAGCATTGCCTATTTGTATAGACAATTAGGGATGGCGTCAAAGTTCAAGTGTAGGCAGATTGGTGGTTACCTTACGTTATTGGAGGTATTAAGTATTTTAAATAAGTTTGTTAATATTTCATGTTTTTCATTTGATATTGACCTAATAATATTGTACTTGTAGGCTTGGATTTATGAGCACTTCCCTACTTTGTTATTGTCGCCTCATAATTCAGACTTTGCCCTTACGGATCCACTGTCGATGCGTTATGCACCCGAAGCTCATACAGGCCCCTGTGTCGACCGAGTAAGAGGCTTTAGAGAGCGATTATATACCCTCCTAGCAAGTAAGGTACGTTACTAACCAAATTAATTTGGTGTTGTTTATTTATTTTTAAGATAAATACGCATTTTTTTTATTTAATTTGGTGTTGTAGGTTAACTGGAATTCATATCGCCTCGTACGAGAAAACCATCCATTGGATGAGGTGTCTTACTTTCATGGGTGCATTGTGTGCGGAGATATTGTTGAGCCGTACATGCCGGATAGAGTGCTCAGACAGTTCGGGTACGTGCAAACCGTTCCTGAGAAGCCGCTTGCTGCCCGTGTTAAGAGGACCGGTTCCACATCCAAGAAAACTAAGCTAGTGTGGGGTGCTATGGCGGAGTACTTTTCTACGTGGGACGCACACATGCTTACGGAGGATAGACTTGGTGAGCGTTGTATCCAAGATTCGGATTGCAGTGATGGTTATATTGATTGGTACCTTGCCAACGGTCGTCCTTTCGTTTCAAATCCTTCTAATAGGAGACTTCCTCCTCGTGAGCCTCCACGTAGGGCCGAGTCATGGCACTTAGTAGATTTTGCAAAGGTTGAGTTGAACTTGTTGTTGCACAAGTGGAGGAACAACGAGCCATTAACAATGGATGGGGTAATGCAAAAGATTGAGGAAGTTGTAAGGCAGCTTGGTGGACAAACTTCGGATGACGTAGGAGAAGAGGCACCGTCATCATCAAGTGCACGTCGTGGACGTGGAAGAGGTCGGGGCAGGGCTAAGCGTTCTTGATGCGTTCTTTATATCATTTTGAACAATGTTGTTTTTTATTAATCGTAGTTTGGTCGATTAGAATGATACTTTATTGTTTTAACATGTATTTTAACATGTATGATACCGTTATGTAATGTTTATTGTATGGTTTTATATGGTGTTTATAATGTTATAGTTTGTTTTACTAATTATCGGATGAGAACACCCACATTTTTAATGTTGTTAAGATGAGGACACCCACTATGTTCGGGACAATTTTTCGCACAAATGATATATGTCCGATATTTCTTGCCGAACATTAATAATTTTTCGAACAATTGTAGTATGCGCGGAAGTAATTTTCGAACATGGACCCCATGTTGGGAACTTTTTTTCGAACATGGGCCTAATGTTCGAAAATTTGTTCGTTACAGAGACTTTGGGGTTAAAAATTCGACCAAGTAAAACTCGCGGAAGTAATTTTCGAACATGGACCCCATGTTGGGAACTTTTTTTCGAACATGGGCCCAATGTTCGAAAATTTGTTCGTTACAGAGACTTTGGGGTTAAAAATTCGACCAAGTAAAACTCGCGGAAGTAATTTTCGAACATGGACCCCATGTTGGGAACTTTTTTTCGAACATGGGCCCAATGTTCGAAAATTTGTTCGTTACAAAGACTTTGGGGTTAAAAATTCGACCAAGTAAAACTCGCGAAAGTAATTTTCGAACATGGACCCCATGTTGGAAACTTTTTTTCGAACATGGGTCCAATGTTCGAAAATTTGTTCGTTACAGAGACTTTATTGTTAAAAATTCGACACAGTAAAACTCGCGGAAATAATTTTCGAACATGGACCCCATGTTGGGAACTCTTTTTCGAACATGGGCCCAATGTTGGGAAACATGATTCGAACATAAGTTCAATGTTCGAAAATATTTACCGAACATTACATAGTTTTTGAACATTGGCCCAATGTTGGGAACTTATGTTCGAACAAAAGTCAAATTTTCGGAAAAAATGATCCTAACTATAGGTTTTATACATCATCCAAATACTTTTAAGATCATTGTAATGCCTCATTCAAGCACGATAAACCATTCAAAAAATAGAGCAATTAAATTACACAGTCATCCATTGTAACGTTGCTTAAAATACATGTTCTAAACATACGTACATACGTCAACAATTTGTACACAAATTATCTATAAATGTTGTTTCTTGATAATGTGTATACAAATTACATCAAAAGACAAAAGTATTCCAAAGTTTTTAACCACAAAACCTAAAAAAAGTAACAAAAGATGGTAACTACATCCATACACTATCATCTAATTAATTCCTCCGGACGCATATGCATTTTTCCATCCGTCCGAATTGTGTTGACCCTCATGCTTCCACGAAGTAATGACCGGGGGCAAAGTGCGCCCAGCACCCATCGTAACCTACACGCATTCGAGATTTATGTGTTATATATACGTAATGCAACATATACGTCTAAATAAATTCATTAAATCAATGCAATCAAATACCTGGACGAAATGGTTCTCATTAATTAATCCCAACCAAATACTCCTCGGTTCTTGAGGAGGTTCTTTGTGGAACGGCAGATACATAAGGGATAGACGGTTATCAAGAACTACCACCGCCACATTATAGTGTGACGCCACTAGATATCCCATGTACGACAACAGGAACCAATGTTTTTTATGTGCAAACTCCGTAAAGCAATTCAATTTTTGAAGCACAACATTGACGTAATCATTCAACAAGAACACGTTGTTGTACAACATTAGATTGAGGGACAGTTCGCTCATCAAGTCCATTCGAACCCTCGCCCACTCATCCTCACCCCATCCCATAAGCCCAGCCACTGCTCGGAAACCGCAGTGTCTATCACCCTTTACATTCTTGATATCGATAATGTAGGGTTGATGGTCGATCGGTAAATTTCCGATGAAGTCCATTCCTTGGGATTGTCGGGTACGCCGACGGGATACCTACGCACATTACAACCAAAACACCAAAATATTACCCATCTACAACCAAAACAACAAAATATTACACATCTACAACCAAATCACCAAAATACAACCATCTACAACCAAATCACCAAAATATTACACATCTACAAGAATACCAAAAAAATAAACACATCTACAAAACACCAAAATAAACATGCAAGGGCTGAGAATTACCGGTTATTTTTGTGGAATCCCTTTCTTTTGGAAGGACGGGGATGAGAGCGAGTTATCTACAGTGATGACCGTCTGCTCCTTTTGTACCGAGCAACTTGCAACTTGACTCTCTACAAGCTCAAATAGGCTCGGCTCACGCTTGGTGGACGCATCGGACTTCTTCTTCTTCTTTTCTTTTTTGGGTCGACCACGAGTGTCTTCCTTAGGAGGTAGCTCAATAAGAGTCGTAGTCTCGGGGTTTGCAAGCTCCCTCAAACGCTTCAAGAAGATGAGTTACTCCTCCAGAGAGAAGCTCTTATAAACCTTAGCTATATCGTCTACGGCATCTTCAAACCGATTTTTGTTGTGGGTGGGAACGGGGTCAACCGGTGTGGTGGTTAGGGTAGGCTCCATATCCAACTTCCTCCAAAAGGGATCAATGGCATTCACGGGTATCGGTTTGTCATAGTAAACATACTCCTCGATCTCATGACCATAGGGCAAACCATAAACCTTCCTCAAGATATGTTGGCACTCTTTAGGATCGAATTCGGGTCGTTTGATCACCTTGATTTCATCAAAGATCTTTTCTAGAGCCACAAACGACACCACCACTCGTAAATAATTGAAAACGTTTGACGAGAACCTATGTTGGGCAACATTCAAACTCTTTTCGAAGGAGGCTTAAATTGAAACATGGCATACCTCGAATAGAGTGTGACATTTCTCCCAACATGTCTCAAAATTTCCTAAGGAATTGCCGAGCATTCTTTTCAAGGCGGCATGATGGCTTTCGACCCTGATCAGAGAAAATTTAAAACGTTAGGCAACTTACAAATTAAAGTAATAATTTAAATAAAGACAAAAGTATAAACATACCTATTGGTTGTGGTGTTGCCAAAGTGCATAAATTCATTTGTACAAGGCCTTACGAACCTCTCTTTTGTAAGTGGTAATCCAACTCTTCAACACGTAATTCACTGGCTTCTTCGAAAATTTGGACTTGAACTTAGCAAGACCTTCTTCAAAGTCGGACTGGGTATCGGACCTCCACAAATAGTTGAAATGAGAGTTGAATACCTCCCTTTTTTGACATCTTTAAATGCACTCTTATAGTTGGCTAATACATTCCGGTCAATGTGGAATGTATAAAGAAAATGACGGGCTTCAGGAAATTTCTTGGCCACAACATTCATCAATGCAAGCTCACGGTTCGTGATAATAACATCGGGAAGAGAAGATGAGCCCAACACGTCTCGAAGCACCTCCAATGCCCATAGATAATTTTCTTCTTTCTCATCCATTAGGTACACCGACGCAACACAAAATGTGATCCCAGTCGATGTAACCCCCACAATCTCCAAATAAGGTAGCTGGTACCTATTCGTCTTGTATGTGCAATCTATCATGAGTACCTTCGGAAAAGCACGCACCAGTTGGAGTGAAACGGGATGTGCAAAAAACAACTTGTTAAGAGTGTTTGTCTTCTCACATCTTCGTGTGGCATGAAAGTAGTTTTGCTCGACAAGTTGACTCATCAAATATTGCAACTGACTACGTCCACAATATTGATGGATTTTATGCTTCAACCTTACATTGTAGATCGTTCGAAGAGTCGAGTGATTGTTCTCATTCTTCTTCTTCAACTTCATCAATACAGATTTAGGAGGAGCATGTAATTTGGACATTTCGACAACGAAATCCTCTTCCTCGGTAGTTAGGCGGTCGGCATAAGAATAACCCTCAAGGTAACGGGATGTTGGATGGTTATGTGTACCGCATTTCACCTCCAATCTCCACTGCATTTCACCTTCTTCTGTACCCTTCAACATAAACGGACACCCACACTTCTTGGTGCCCGTAACCTTTCCACTCTTTTCTTCTACCACCTCGTTCTTCTTAGCCTTCTTCTTCATAGGAGTTGTAAGCTTCTTCTTTTCACGGTACACACCGCCACGCTCACACGTCAAGAATATACGACCTTTTTTAGTACCTTGGCCGTTATCCGACCGCTTCACAACAATAATTATGTTGTGTTGTTTCCCCGTACTACGCACCCAAGACAAGAGTGTGTCACGAGACTCGAACAAAGCCATATTCGTGAAGACGTCTGTGTAGTCCATAACAATTTCACGACCCCGGACATCATCATTCTCCATTTCAACAACAGAGTCATTCACCCACTCATCATCATCATTGTACTCTTCGTACTCCTCTTCGAGACAATATTCGTCCACCCAAACATCGTCCTTCTCATCACCCAAATTCTGAAATTCAAAAAAACAAAAATTAAGTAATGTTCGAAAATTTGTTCAAAACAAAACATATATATTCGAAAAATAGTTCAAAACAAAAGCTTCATGTTCGAAAAAAAGTTCAAGACAACAGCTTCATGTTCGAAAAATTATTCAAAACAAAAGACCTATGTTCGAAAAAAAGTTCAAAATAAATCTCTTTTGTTTTGAACTTTTTTTCGGACAACATGACCATGTCTGAAAAAAAAAACACGAACATGGTCGTCTTCTTCGCAGAACCAGACGCGAAAAGGGGCTTTTTTTTAAAAACGACCAAATGCAATACATAATGTCAAAATGTATGTCCTAAATGCATATTATTTCAACTACATACCACTATAGAGTCATAAGATGCAAAAAACAACAAGCATAAACACCAACACAAACAACAAAAAACCCTAAACATAAAAACTCTTTCACTTTCAAAAAAAAACTTTCAAAACATGATAAATAACTTACAAATGAGTCTTTGGCACCACCACAAGTAGTTATTACATCATAATCGACCATTTTCGACTCCATCTTCGCTCTAAAAATCGAACTTGCAGAAAATGAAATTTTGGAATTGAGAGAAAGTGATGACTCTCTGCATTCCCGCGTTTAGACAAAGTGGGATAGCTCAAGTGGTTAGAGCACCACTACCTAGGCCTTAGGTCCTGGGTTCGAGTCATGGGGAGGGAAAAAAAAAAGGGATGGGTATTTAACTTTCCATCTGCATTCCCGCGTTTAGATAGGAGGTGGGTGTACTCATCCGGTGATTTTTTTAAAAATGTATAGGAGGGGTAAATACGTCATTTCGCAACACCCTTTTGACAAAAAAAAAATTCACCTGGGTATACTCATAGGAAATCCGGATGCCTTTAGCCGCGCCCAAACGTAAATCCTAAATACAGGGGTGTGAATTGGGATACTACTCCAATAAATATGAAGAGTGATCCCGGAATGAGATTAGAGGTGTAGGTTGACTTAGTTGAGAAATTGAGAAACAATTATGTAATTATTTGTTATAATATAATTGTTTTTAATAATTTATTTATCTTTTATAAATTTGTTTATATTTTATTATTATTTATATAATATTAATTTATTATATTTAAAGATATCATTGTATTTGTTGTTCGTATATACAATGTTAAAATTGAAAGGAAAAAAACTTGACGTGAAAATAGAAAAAAGTAATACACATTTTAATTATGTGAATACTAGATATATTTTGACTGTTTATTCAATTGAGAGTTTATTATTGATCTAAAGTCTGATTTGTAGATTTAGAATTTTAAAATCTTACCCTACAAATACCTATAAACTCTACAAAAGTCAACTCTATAAATATCTACAAACTTTATATAGATACTTATAAAAATCTATAATTATATACATACTATAAAGTCAAATCATATCTTACTTAAAATCCAAAACAAACACAAAACATATCAATCATTAAAATTCCAAATTTCAAAATTCTCAAAATCCCAAAACAAATTAGTATACTACAAACGTTGTTAAGTTTTTAGATATTTATAATTATATATATTTTTTATTAATAAAATTATTTTATAATATCCTTACTTATTAAAAGTATTTTCTTAATTTTATAATTATAATTATAATTTCATTAATGCATGTTATTAATATATTAAAAAATACTATAATATATAAAAATATAAATACAATAATATAGATTCAAATTTATAGAAATGTATATGTTGTAATAAATACAATCTCCCTTTCCAGTTATCTCTACCAATATGCCTGCATTCCATGATCCTTTCTTGTTGAACCAAAGACTTAATATCCATGATTGTGTCTGATGCACCAATCTGCAATCTTCCATTAATAGCTTTAATGGCATCAAGAGAATCAGAACACAATCTTCCATTTAACCAACTCATTTTGTAACTTCACACTTGATAATATTTATTTTAAATATATAAATGTATGTCTGATCGATGAATACATCTAGTCAAAATGAGTATAGTACTCCCTCCGTCTCATACTTAAAGACCCAAATCAATTGGTCACGGATTTTAATGAATGGATTGTTTATTAGTGTTGTGTAAGATAAAGTGGGGTAGTAAAAAATTTTCATCTTTATAAATAGTACTCTAATAAAGTTATTTTTAGTGTACTAAAATAGTGGCATTTGTTGTAATATTGTGATGTTTTGAGGAGATTGTATAAAAGTGTTTTTACTACTTTAGGTAAGTATTTTCAAGTATAAAATATTCAAAATGGTAAAATGGATCTTCAAAATAGCTAGGGAAAAAAATCACACAAATAACAAGTGAACCAAAGAATACTCTAAACACCTCAAAATTATCAATTTTATATTAAAATTTTAATTGGAAAATTGGCACAACAAATTTAAATAAAGTACAGAGCAGCCGTGTTACAAAAACCATTACAAATTAAAATTAGCTTTTAACTTACGAAACAAGACATTTTTAAAAAAAGATAAATAAGAAACATAACCCGATTTTAATTAAAGGAAGCTGATAAGGAGTAATTATACTTGCGCATACTTATTTCAATTAACGAGACAGAATTTTTGGTTTCAAAATGCAGTATATTCCTCAGTTTTGTTGCACGTTGTGCAATAGTTCAAATTCAAACTTCTTAAAAAAACAAGATTAAATGCTAGAGAAATTAATTCAAGAAGCATTCCACTATGTGGACAAGAAATAGGTAACCAAACACAATAATATAAATCCTGATGATCTTGTAAAGTCGGAAACATTACGCAAATAACAGAAGTCGAATTCCAATCAAAAGTAGAACAAAATACAATTTCAAAACTTGTTCGACAATCATAAACCTAGTGTGAGCTCAAGCCTTCCTAGGTTTGCCTGTTGCCGCCAACTGTGATTCAGGCTGAAAAAAAACATGAAAGAAAATACTCAATACGTAGTTTTGGTTTAATATATCATAAAGTAATTCATAAACAGTACTATAAATTTAATTGATTGTTACCTCCTTCTTGACAGGCTCTTCCTTTTCAGATAGAATCAACTCAATATGGCATGGGGAAGACATGTAGGCTGAAATGTAAATCTTCCATGTTAGTTTAAGAAAATCTTCATAATAAGGCGAATACTTTATTTAAGGAACAAGCTACTTACGGTTAATTCTCCCATGGGCACGGTATGTACGGCGCCTTTGCTTCTGGGCCTGGTTAACCTGAATGTGAGAAATGAAGAGAGCATCCACATCCAAACCTTTAACCTGCATAAAAGCCAATAATTAAACCTACAGTGAATTAACAGAACATTAATGGCATTATACAGAGAAGCAGGACAGTAGGTACTCACCTCAGCATTGCTCTCAGCATTCTTGAGTAAATCCAAGATGAACTTGGCAGACTTCACAGGCCATCGCCCCTGACCATTAGAGTGTCTGTTTTTGGCCTGAGCTGTACGCCCAACACCACCACAGAAACGAGTGAAAGGAATGGCCTGTTTGTGGGCAAGTACGTCTTCCAAGTATCTCTTGGCCTTGACTAGAGGAAGCTTCCTGATGGCGTGCGCTGTCTCCCTAGTGTTCTGCAAAACGTAAAAATGAAATATGATATATTAGAATTATAATTTTATACTCCATATTATGTAACAAGAGTACAGCAAGAAACAGTTAGAAAAGTAGTTCCGATTTAAAAATACAGGCAATACATATGCAAAACAAGTATATATAACATAAAATACATCACACTTATACAGGACACTGCACATAGGAATCTTTTGGCAGGTATCCAAAGACAAGCAAATTATTTGCAAGAACGTAACTCAAATAGCAAGTTCTTCAAAAAACTCTAATCTGCTAAGTTTGGGATTTAAATTTCTAACATATAGATTGTTAGGACAAACAAAATGAATACAGCATATAGCATTGTTTACTGAACCATCAATCATCAAAATTCAATAGGTTCACCCAATAACATTGCACGATTGTTATCCCTGAGGTTTACGGGAGACATATTCACAAATGGGAACAAGTCCCTGCTTTTTTTCTTCAGGTTAAACTCAAATCATATCATAAATCTATTGCAGAAAAAGACAACAGGCCAGGACATGGGAAGCATATCTTATTAAATGATAACTAGCAGACAATATAGCTAAGTTCACATAAACAACAAATTATAAAAAACAAAATGCGGGAATATAGCATTGTTTACTGAACCATCAATCATCAAAATTCAATAGGTTCACCCAATAACATTGCACAATTGTTATCCCTGAGGTTTACGGGAGACATATTCACAAATGGGAACAAGTCCCTGCTTTTTTTCTTCAGGTTAAACTCAAATCATATCATAAATCTATTCCAGAAAAAGACAACAGGCCAGGACATGGGAAGCATATCTTATTAAATGATAACTAGCAGACAATATAGCTAAGTTCACATAAACAACAAATTATAAAAAACAAAATGCAGGAATATAGCATTGTTTACTGAACCATCAATCATCAAAATTCAATAGGTTCACCCAATAACATTGCACGATTGTTATCCCTGAGGTTTACGGGGGAACTGTTCACAAATAGCAACGGATCCCTGCTTTTTTTCTTCAGGTTGAACTCATATCATATCATAACTCTATAGCACAAAAATCAAAATGAGGCTAGGGAATAGGAAGCATATTTTACTAAATGATAACTAGCATACACACTAGCTTTGTTCACGTTAACAACAAATTATAAAAAAACAAAAGGCAGGCATATAGCATTGTTTACTGAACCATCAATCATCAGAATTCAATAGGTTCACCCAATAACATTGCACGATTGTTATCCCTGAGATTTACGGGGGACCTATTCACAAATGGTAACTGGTCCCTGCTTTTTTTCTTCAGGTTAAACTCAAATCATATTGCAACACTAATGCACAAAAAAGTAAAAATCAGGCTAGAACGTATGAAGCATACATCATTAGATGATAACTATCAGAGACTATAGCTTAGTTACAACAAATTAAATAACAAAAAATATAGCATTGTTTACTGAACCATCAATCATCAAAATTCAATAGGTTCACCCAATAACATTGCACAATTGTTATCCCTGAGGTTTACGGGAGACCTATTTACAAATGGCAACAGGTCACTGCTTTTTTTCTTCAGGTTAAATGCAAATCATATCACAACTCCACTGCACAAAAATAAAAATCAGGCTAGGACATGGGAAGCATATTTTACTAAATGATAACTAGCACACACTCTAGCTTAATTCACGTTAAAAACAAATTGTAAAATAACAAAAGGCAGGTATATAGCATTGTTTACTGAACCATCAATCATCAAAATTCAATAGGCTCACCCAATAACATTGCACGATTGTTATCCCTGAGGTTTACGGGAGACCTATTCACAAATGGCAACAGGTCCCAGCTTTTTTTCTCTTCAGGTTAAACATGGCATTAGAAAAGATGTAACTAACAAGTACATCTGTTCAAAAACATATAAACACACAGGAAACATACAAAGAATAACCAAAACTGAAATCATTGTTAAAGTAGCAGTGTTTCCCCAAGAACATTTCACATAAGGCATCCCTGAAGTTTACTAGAGGCCAATTCACAAATGATAAGAGACACTCCATTTTTTAATCACGCTAAAATGTAAGACCATCAAAAACTATACAAATTTAACACAAAAGCAATTGGTGTGTAAGCATGCTTATCAAATACCTTGAAATGCACTCTGAGGTCCGATCCCCTGGCCTTGCAAGATTTAGTTTGGTTATCGGGCTCCCTCGAGTACTTCACCTGCATAATTTTAACCGAAAATAAAGATTTTAAAATTATTTAAAACACAAATGTATACTAGTTATTCGATGGTACAGAGTTTTAAGAGAAAAACAAACCATTGTAGATGGTAGCTGATCCGCGGCGGCGCTGAAGGATAACTGCGGGGATTCCGTTTTGTGCAGAAGAGCTATTATACTGATGGATGCTCTAGGTTTTATATAAAAACCCTAATATGACATTTTTAATGGGCCGGCCCAACACAAGGGGCAAGGGCTATAATTTGAATTTCATCTCTTTCTGATTAAATTTAGTTTAAGCACGAAATTAAAATAATAAAAAAAATAATGGAAAAATTATCATTCTTTATTTTTCACGAATTATGTTTTTGTTCAACGAGTGTGACACACGTTATACCTATAGAGATGTTTACGCTAACCGGGCTGGCCCGTTTAAACCTGAAAAATACAGGGTTATGGTTCATGAATTATAGGCCCGTTTAAAATCGGACTTTTTTGACCCGGACCGATTAGCCCGTGGACTAAACCGGGTCAGCCCGTTAGTCTTAATTGTTACTTTTTTTTTCTTTTTTTTAAATAAATAACCTAAGAACAAATTTTGGGTCATTTGACCAATAACCATAAATATAAGTATATATTTTTTCTTGCTTAGAGTAACCCACGAACTATTCCTTAGCTACCAACCTAGCTTTGAGACGATCATAAGGGAAAGATGGTAGATCCCGAAACATACTATGATTAAAAAAATCTAAAATTTGTACATTTTGAATTTTTAAGTACTAAAAACATTATATTTAAATATTAGCAAAATTTTAATCCGTACATCGCACGGGTGAAACACTAGTAAGCATTAAGAAACTCATTAACATTCATTAGTCATTATTACTATTTTTTACTTCTTAGATTATGATATTTGTTTAGCTTTACCATAACTATAAGCATTAAGAAGCTCATTACCATTCATTAGTCATTATTACTATTTTTTACTTCTTAGATTATGATATTTGTTTAGCTTTACCATAACTATAAGCATTAAGAAGCTCATTATCATTCATTAGTCATTATTACTATTTTTTACTTCTTAGATTATGATATTTGTTTAGCTTTATTTGGTCATATTAAGAATCAATGAGTTCTAAAATTGTGTTTAAATTATACTTTTTTTTTTTCATTTATTGATTATTAACTAATTATATATTTTTTTATTTTATTTGTTTGTTGGACGTGCCAATTGAGACCTTTAATTTTAAAAGAAAAAAAATTATTGTAGCCCGTTAGTGGCCCGTTTAGCCCGTGGCCCGCTAGGATTAGGGTTAGGTCCCAACAATTGTAGGCCCGTTAAATATGAACCGATTAAAACCCTAACCCGTTTAGCCCGTAACTCTGTAGGACTGGCCCTATAGAACTAGGGCCAACCCGATAGACATCTCTATATACCTATACAAAAATGAGGAGAAATGTTATTTATTTTGAATTTCTTAGAAACACAAATTAAAAATTATCCAGCATACCCTTGTTATTCTAGAATATAGCAATCTATTCTAAAATTTCAAAAATTATTCTAAAAATATTATACATTTATTATTATTGATATTTAGGAAAAATAAGAAATCATATGTTTAAATATATTATGGGAGACAAATAAAATTAGGGCTAGTCTTGTATGAAATATTGCATATATGCATTTCAGTCATTCACACACATGTTCTTTATAAATACACCCACAAGCTTAATTCACACACACATTTTTTATAAATACACCAACAAACTTAATTCACACACACATTTTTTATAAATACACCCACTGATAGCTTAATTCGAAATTTTTAATCCGTTTATTTTACTCGTTTCTGTGATTTTTTTATCTTTTATTTTATTGTCGAACGCGGGATATTAAATGTAGTAATTCAAATTGTAATATGTAGTAATACACATTATTTTATGTAGTAATAACACAAACTATTTATATAATAATACAAATTCTTTTATTTAGTAACACGTTTTTCTAGTGTTTTTATTGATGTAGTAACTCACATTATAATATGTAGTAACATATATTATCGAATGTAGTAAACACAATAATCATGTTGTAATAAAAAATGTTTTATTGTAGGATGATGCGAAAAATATTAGATCATTTGATAAAGTTACATATAGTAACAAACGTCTATTCAATGTAGTAATTCAAAATGTAGTATGTAGTAACATATAATTTTTTTATGTAGTAAAATAAATTATTACATGTAGTAATAACACAATTTTATATAGTAACATTGATTCTTTTATATTTTTATATTTTTTTTATTGATTAAGTAACCCACATTATAATATATAGTAACATATATTATTGCATGTAGTAAGATATATTATTTCACGTAATACAAAATAACATTGACCCATAATGATTAGTATTAAAGAATATTTAAAGAAATATAAAATATTTAAGGATTAAGGTCATCGTAAATTGCAGCGTCCGACCGCGGCCTGAGGTGATCGAGAACTGGTCGGAGAAGACGACCATGTTCAATTTCTGTCAGTGGGTGCATTTATAAAAAATGTGGATGTGAATTGAGTTGTCAATGGGTGTATTTATAAAAAATGTGTGTGTGAATTAAGCTTGTGGGTGTATTTATAAAAAATGTGTGTGAATTAAGTTTGTGGGTGTATTTATAAAGAATATGTGTGTGAATGATTGAAATGCATGTATATTGCATATAAGTTTATGTGATAAAATTATTAAATTCAATCATGCTCATGGTTTATTGAATTATTAAATTGATTGTGTCCAGAGGATGAAGCTTCATTGAACTTTAGCAATTACTACCATTGTTTAAAGTATGTGGCATTTCTTATCTTATATAAAATTATGGAACATATTTTTTGACACATTTATATTCCATCAATTTTACTTTTTTTTTTCTTATTTTTTTTTTCTTTTCTCACCTTCCTTTTCCATTCTTTTGTTGACCTTTTCAAAAATAAATAATTATTGTAGATATTAATAAAGACATTTTAGGAAGGTCGTTGGTAAAAATAGAAAAAACGACAAACTTTTTGAAACAAAATTTAAGATCAAATGCGACAAAATTTATGAAACGGATTTAGTACTAGTAAGGAACTTAGGGCATGTTTGTTTTGGGACTCACACGTTCGGACGTGGAACATTACGTCCCCCGTCTTGTTCTAATTCGGAATTTCACATCCGAATTTCACTATCCAATTCCTAAAAATACTTATATTTTTACACAATTGATTTGACAGAACCCTACTCAAATCTCAAAATAAACATATACGATCACTATTCATTAAAATTTCTACATTCAAAAAAATTTCATCCTACAAAATCTCAAAACAGACATGACCTTACTTTACTTAAGGACTCCTAGAAAATTCCGCCTATCATTTTAATTTCATTCAATGACACAGTTTCAACAACACAGAATAATTTAAAATGTACCACCTTCTTATGCTTCCTGAGATACTTATCCCAATTATAAACAACAATGTGCATCAAAGCTTGATGAGTTTCGTTTAATATTTTAGTTCAACATTTCAGTTTCACTAATATTTGCTCATCAAATCTAGGGATGGCAACAGAACGGGTATGGTCTGTTCTAGGATCCACCCCGCAAATTTTTTTTGTACCTGGAACTCGCCCCACCTCAAAACCCGTCTCGTTTCACCCACGAACCCGACGGGTAAAACACTTCCCGCCCCGCCACTTTTTTTTTTTAACCATATTATTAAAAATATTTAATTTGTATTCTGTTTTCTTCAACACTTCAACAATATGATTTTAAAATCTTTAACAAAGAATTAAAAATGTTTAATTTATATACAGGAAAAGAAATTGTATGCATCAAACAAGGAAAAAATATGTATTTAACCAAAGTATTAAAAAAATCCTACTACTATCCTCAAAAAAAAATAAAAAATCCTACTGTTTAATTTGTTATTTTATTTTTCTCAAAAAGAGAAAAAGCTTGAATCCAATATTGTGTAAAATCGGAGAAGAGGGTTGTAACACTAACTTTTAACTAAGTGAGAGAGAAGAAAGAGCCAGAGCGGCGGCGTGCTGGGGCCGTATGTAAGAAGAGGAAGAGAAGGCAACAGTCTTAAAAGAGGAAGATGAGGCATACTGTTGCGTAACTTCAAATTGATTTCTAAATTTTAACTTATTAATTCCAATAAGGAGAAACAATAAATAAAGTTATATATATATATATATATATATATATATATATATATATATATATATATATATATATATATGGGGGTCTGGTATATACAAAACCATTATCCGTCTCATACTCGACGGGTATTGGTTGACCGGGTATTTGTCCGACCCGGGATCCGTTTGACCGGGTATTTACCCGCCCCGTGCGGACCGGTTCCATGCGAGTTTGGATTTTTGCCTGTCCCATTGTCATTCCTAATCAAATCCCAATTCATGATATTTGTTGCTATCATATTCCTAGTAAAAAAAAAATCCTACTGTTTAACTAAGTGAGAGAGAAGAAAGAGCCAGAGTGGCGGCGTGCTGGGGCCGTATGTAAGAAGAGGAAGAGAAGGCAACAGTCTTAAAAGAGGAAGATGAGGCATACTGTTGCGTAACTTCAAATTGATTTCTAAATTTTAACTTATTAATTTCAATAAGGAGAAAGAATAAATAAAGTTTATATATATACGGGTCGAGTCGGGTATATACAAAACCATTATCCGTCTCATACTCGACGGGTATTGGTTGACCGGGTATTTATCCGACCCGGGACCCGTTTGACATGGTATTTACCCGTCCCGTGCGGACCGGTTCCATGCGAGTTTGGATTTTTACCTGTCCCATTGCCATTCCTAATCAAATCCCAATTCATGATATTTGTTGCTATCATATTTTCTTGTGTAATTTTTATTTGTTCCATTTTTTTATTCTTTCCTTCGCACAATTAGACAATGTTGTAGAAGTCGGAAATTGGTAGTTGGACGGATTTGCATCGCCTAGTGCCTGAGCCGCCTAGATTTTAAAAGAGAATGTTTTTTATATAAACATTATTTTCACCCATTAATCGATATAATTTGGCAAAAAAAAAATTGTACATCATGACAAAATTATAAGTATTACTTAGATCTTTTTTTTTTCTCTTAAAAAAGTGTGTACAATTGTTCAAATCGGACTTATAAACCAAAAGAAAATTTTTAAATATTGGCTCTTAGGCGGCCGCCTAGACCGATTCTTTTACTAAAAGCGCTTAGAGAGACAAAATCGAGCGGGCAAGGGATAAGCCGATTTTTGCAACAGAGCAATTAGATCAACATATTGTCATTAGTATTTATTAGTAATTCTCCCGTGCGTTGCACGACGGATTGATTATTAATAAATTTTAATTAATTATTTATAAAATACATTCGTGCGATTTAAAATTTTCAATGGTTAGATTTTAAAAAATTTAAAGAACAATAATATTATGTGAAATCATATCATTGATTTCATCTTGTGAATGAAACTTCAATTACATTTTTTAAAATCTATTTTCACTTATAATTATTGATGGAATATTACTCCATCGTCTAATTATCAGAATTTGAAAAAATTAATATAAAATGAGGTGTAGTAAAATTGATATGATTGAAGAGAGAGAATAAAATGGAGTGCAGAATAATTCAATAATAAAAGAGGTGGAGTCACAATGTATACATAAATAAAATGAGAATTTTTTTGAGACATTTAAATGAAAAGATGGAAGCTTCTGACGAAATAAAGTAATTAATTAAAATTCAATTTTACGAAATAGATTCATGAAACTATCTCATACAAATTTTAACTTATAATTAAAATCTATATATAATCCTGAGAAACAAAAGTATATGTACTAATACACACAAATTAATTACAAATGTTTTTTAATAATTAAAATTTATAGGAGTATATACTTAATTACAAATGTTTTTTAATAATTAATTTGTAACTGGGTTGCTAATAGAATAAAAAAAGATTTAAGGAATGATATAACCCAAAACAAAAATAGCTGGTCTTTGCTTAAAAAAAAAAAAAAAGTTGAGCCCACATCAATTTGGGTAAATTGAGCAGCAGTCAAACTTTGTTGTTTATATATATATAGATATAGATTTATCAACACTCGATTGTTATGGAGCATTGAGCAAGGATTGTTGAGAAGAAAGAATTAGTTTGAAGAGAATAGCAAGGGCTATTGTGAAGAAATAATTATTTTGGAGAGAAGGTCGGAAAGGTTGTGGTTGACATGCTCGTTTTTTAATCGGTAAATCGTCGAATCGGCAAAATCGCTGTTTTTTAACCGTTGATTATGGTTCAAAAATCGAACCGTAACCGAACCACCATTGGCCGATTAATCGCTGATTTGGTGGTTAACCGGCGGTGTGACTATTTTTTTTATTTTATCTTTTTAATACACAATTTTTCTATTTTCTATGTATAAATTTAAGTTATATAATTTTTATTAAATTTTAGTAATATATTTTCTAAAAAAAGAGTTAAAACGAGCGAAAACAGAGAAACAAAAAAAAGTTGAATCGGCGATTTGCCGGTTCGGTTTCGATTCCAATTTTCGACGGTTGTGTATGTCTAATCTCTAGTTTTGAGGTGATGGAATTTGGTTAGGAAAACAAAGGTTTCAACATCGTTCAAGGGTATGTCGAGTTTCACTGAATTCAATCTTCTAAAATGAAAGCAAAAGATTTTCACGAGTAAATCAATTTTTTCACCAATATTCAATTCAAATTTATGCAAATTAATATGACCATCCTAAATAAAATTGTGAACATGTTAAGTTATGAAACTAAAGATTAATATCAAGTAGAATGATTTTTGTTGTTTTTCTTTTCGTTTAACCAAATAAATTTAAAATTAGTATTCAACCTTTATAAAAATAAATTTGACAGCAATTTTATAGACTATAAAGAAAATTCACTACAAGAAAATAATTAATTGGCTAGAGAATATTTTGTAGGCAATAATTCCAATTTTGTAGGCATTTATATTTACCTACGGAATACCAACGAAAACCATTCGTATGGAATTCGCTCGTAGGTAATTCGATTGCCCACGAAAATTTAATCCGTAGGCAAAACCTACCACATTTTCGTAGCAAATCCATAATATTTCGGTAGGTAATATGATTACCATAATAAATGAAATTCCGTAGGTAAATATCAACTACGAAACATTTTGTTGGTAATTCCGTAGGCAAATTTGACAACAAACATTTCAGTGGGAAATTTTTTAATATATATATTTTAAATTTTTTATTAATAAATTATATTTTTAGCCTTAGCCTACAAAATTAATTCATTCAAAATTGGACCAGCCGGTTCAACCGGTCCAACCATGAATCGATCATAAAATCGATTCAAAAAGTGTTAAAATATATAAACATGATTTTTAAAATACAAACTTAGGTGCACATTAGGCCCCCTTTATAATGTTTTTCTCTCATGTTTCTAGTAGTCCTTATTCGATGTGGGACAAAAAATTTATGTTTGTTGGTTACTAACTTATTAATACTATTATTTTTATATTGTTTTTTCTCTTATATTTTTTCTACTCTTTCGATGTGGGACATACTAAAGTTCATGTGTTTATTTGTTATAACATTATTGTTTTTCTAACTCCCTAGCTAATTTTGTAGGTAATACAATTAGATAATTTATACACATAAATAGCTAGAAAAATTTTCGTAGATAAATAAATAAACAAATCACCTACAATCATTTTGGTAGGGAAATGCTATTTTGCCTACGGATTATTTTGTAGGTAAATCAATATTTTCTAAGTTCCTAGCTAATTTTGTAGGTAATACAATTAGATAATTTATACATATAAATAGCTAGGAAAATTTTCGTAGGTAAATAAATAAACAAATCACTTACAATCATTTTGGTAGGGAAATTTTATTTTGCCTACGAATGATTTTGTAGGTAAATCAATATTTTCTAAGTTCCTAGCTAATTTTGTAGGTAATACAATTAGATCATTTAGGGGCTGTTTGGTTAGGAATTGTGGTGGATGGGATGGGGATGGGGATTTGAAAAATGTGGATGGGGGTAATCCATGAATAGTAATTGAATAAAAATTGTGTTTGGATAGAGATTGAAAAATAGGTGTGGATGAAGAGCTTTATGTCAAATCAATAGTGATGTTGTATTATTTTATTATTGTTAGTTAGTAGAGTAATTAGTGTAAGGAAGAAAAGTAGGAGAGAGAATAAATGTGTGGAAGAAAAGTAGGAAAGAG
This sequence comes from Galeopsis tetrahit, assembly GCA_963675135.1. NCBI lineage: Eukaryota > Viridiplantae > Streptophyta > Magnoliopsida > Lamiales > Lamiaceae > Galeopsis > Galeopsis tetrahit. The sequence goes on along the minus strand of OY776122.1, from coordinate 60,977,048 downwards.
AATAAATGTATGGAAGAAAAAGTAGGAGAGAGAATGAGTAATTAATATAAAAATATGATGATGTAATGATATTAAAATAGGTATATAGGTGTATTATAGGGGTGGATGGGTATTTGAATGAGTATTTGGATGGAGAGGGATGGGATGGGGGATGGCCCATCCAAATCCGGATGGGCCAATCCCTAAACAAACACACCCTTATACATATAAATAGCTAGAAAAATTTCCGTAGGTAAATAAATAAACAAATCACCTACAATCATTTTGGTAGGGAAATGCTATTTTGCCTACGGATTATTTTGTAGGTAAATCAATATTTTCTAAGTTTCTAATTAGATAATTTATACATATAAATATCTAGGAAAATTTTCGTTGGTAAATAAAAAAATATCACCTACAACCATTTCGGTAGGGAAATGCGATTTTACCTACGGATTATTTTGTTGGTAAATCACCATCAGATTTTTTCTTGGTAATTTCGTGGGTGAAAATGTGTAAAATAATTTATAAAGATCCGTAGGTAATCTGTAGGCAATCTTAATACTCTATATTTGTGAGAATATAATGGGACACGTGTCACAATATTATCACTCTACACAATCTCTCTCTTCACCAAAATCGTCTATTTCAAAATCTCTGCATTCTCAGCCTGATTAAAAAAATCAATTTTTCCTATTTTAATCTCAAAATAATAATTTACATATTATCTATTATCTACTCATAATTATTATTTTTAAATTTGAAATCATAATTATTATTTTTTATTTTATTTTTTTAAACTTTAATCGCAACATTATTTATTTTTTAAAATTTAATCACAATTCAAATCAATAAATCTTTATTCTCTTTCTTTGACTGAGCGATTTTTTTTTTTTAATCACATTATATATATTTTTTTAATCACGATATTTTTTTAATCAAATCTTAATTTTAATTTTATCTTAATTTTAATATATGATTGATATATTTCAATCTCTATTTTCTCAAATTCATTCTATTTCAAAATTGATTTTTTTTATTAATATAACAATTATTAATATTTTATTAATCTTAATTATTAATTTTAACCCAACGTAAGATTTTTTTAAAATCATTTTAATTTTATCTTCTAAATGCCCACTTTTAAATATTAATTTTTAATATTAAAATTTAAATATACTTCATGAAACAGAATTTCAACGTAAAAATATGTTATTAACAAATCCAATTTTGAATATTCAAATTTAAGATTATCATTCATTTTCGCCCACCTTCTACCTTAATTATCGTACATTCAAATCATAATTCCAACTATATAAAGCATATGCATAAATCATTTGTTAATCATAATTTCATCACTCATTTCTCTCGAGTTTACGGGTATGACGATGTTTTTATAGAAATTTTTATTTTCTCTAATCTCTAATGTGTACTCATGTTTTGCAGATGATTTTCATCTTCGTTTTTCCATTTGAAACATCTTATGCAAGTTCAAGATCTACAATGATGTAAATTTTAAAAGTCATGTGTAATTAATGCACAAGAAATCCATTTAGAGATGTACTTTATTGAATTTTTTTATTTTTTTTTTCGAAAATTCTTAGTGATGTACTTTATATTCCAAGATCATGTAATTAATTTTTAGAGATGTAGGAGTACATTTTATTCCAAGATCATGTTATTTCTTTTTCTATACTATAGAATTTATCAATTTGTATATTACTTTTTTTTTTAATATTTTATTTTATATTTATTTCTTTGAGAAAATTATATCTAAAAATCTGAGTTTATAATTTCGAATGTTTCATTTTATCGTATTATGTGATGAAAATAATGTTTCATTTTATAAGTTAAAAAAAATACAATTTTTATATAATAAATTTTGAATTTTATGTTAACTTAAATGTAATTTATATATTTTATGCAAATATTTTTTTATAATATACATAATATACATGGAAGTGCATATATTTATTTTGTTAAAGTTTTTTTAATTGCACCAATCATCAAGAATGAAGTGCAAATAAATTATATATATTTGACTTTATAAAAGATGAATTATTGCCGTAAATTTATAAGTTAAAAAAAATACAATTTAATAGGTTTGTATACTTATTTTAAATAAATATTTTATTGCAAATTATTAACTACAATATCCTAAAATCAAATTAAGATCAATATTATTGTTAGGTTCCCAATATTCTTAGGTTCCTACCGACTTAAAAAAAAAAAAAAGGTTCCTATTTGTCTGACTTAAAAAAAAAGGTTCCTATTTATCGGAATTCAAAAAAAGAAAGGTTCGATTTTTATATAATAAATTTTGAATTTTATATTAACAAATGTAATTTATATATTTTATGTAAATATTTTTTTATAATATACATTGGAAGTGCATATATTTATTTTGTTAAAGTTTTTTTAACTGCACCAATCATGAAGAATGAAGTGCAAAAAAAATTATATATATTTATATTTGACTTTATAATATATTTATTTTGTTAAAGTTTTTTTAACTGCACCAATCATCAAGAATGAAGTGCAAAAAAAATTATATATATTTATATTTGACTTTATAAAAGATGAATTATTGCCATAAATTATATATATTTGACTTTTAAGATGAATTATTGTCGGGATGAATGTATATATAATTTTCTTGAGATATAGAATGTGAATGTATTCTAAAATAATTTTAAAAACTTTCAAAGATATAGAGAACTAGCTCTATACCCGCGTTTTACGCGGGGTCGATTTATTAAAATAATAACATTAATTATTATATTACAGTTCATTTATTAAAATAATAATTTTAAATATTATATTAATTTTATATCTTTTTCATTATTAAAATTGTGAGATTAAACTTTTTTTTATTTCAATATATTTATAACATATATATTTCTACAAATTTAAATTTATATTATTGTATTTATATTTTTATATATTATAATATTTTTTACTATATTAATAATGCATTAACAAAATTATGATTTTAATGGTAAAATTAAGAAAATATTTTTAATAGGTAAAAGTATTATAAAATAATTTTATTAATAAAAAGTATATAAAATTGACAAAATACAATAAAATAGGAAACCGTCTTCTACAAAACTAAGGGATGTTTGTTTTGGAATTTTGACGATTTTGTATGATTTAACTTTTTATTTGTAGGGTAAGATTTTAAAATTATATATCTAAATTTTAAAGTAGAACATGGACGAAAATTTTCATTCCAAAACAAACATCCCCTTAAAAAATTGTGACATCTTTCTAATAACCTATTTTCATGGCACAATATAGTCTTTAAATTTTTCGTCAAATTTTTTTCCCATGATACGCTTCAATTAACTAATCATAATCAAACTTTGAAGATTTTAGATTTTTTTTATTAACAATTACTAAAACTTTTTTTCTAAGTAAAGTTTCTTAAATTATTCTAGAATACATTTATTGACAATTATATATAAGTTTAATTATTTTAGAATATATTCACACTCTATATATAAGAAAACTATACATACATAGAATATATTCAAATTTGAAGAGATAAAAAATTATAATTAAATTTATTATGAAATAATATAAAATAATTCATACATAATTTAAATTATTTATCTCTAAAAAAAAGTCAATGATAAGTCAACTGAGAAATGAGATCTTCTAATGTCATATAGACCTATTTTAAATTTTTAGTCGAATCGAAGAACTCGAATTAGTTTGAGTCGGTACTTTTTTTAAAATCACATTTCGAAAAGATAGCAGATAAGTCGACCTATTTTTAATTTTTTTTAAAATCATTGTAAGATCGTCGACCTATTTTTAATTTTTTTTAAAATCATTCTAAGATCGTCAATAAATTGCGTCAATAAGTCGATTGAGAATACAGTATCTTGAATAAAATAAAATAAAATAAACCATAATTCATAATTCCACATTGTGAAATAAAATAAACCATAATTCATAATTCCACATTGTGAATTTTACTATGGGATAAAATTGAAAAAAATGAAGAAAAAATTACAGCAAAAAATTATTAAATAGGAAAAGAATGAGAAAAAAATTACATGAAAAAAAAATGAAAGTTAAACAAAAAAACATAATAAGGAGATAGAGAATGAGAAAATTGAATAAATTGTCCATCCTCATTCTACTTTCTCTGAGATAAAATTGAAAAAAAAAAAAAAGCAATAAATTATTAAATAGAAAAAGAATGAGAAAAAATTACTAAAAAAATGGAAGTAAAACAAAAAACATAATAATAAGGAGATAGAGAATGAGAACCTCTTTTTCTCTATGAAATGAAATTGCAGGAATACACATAAGAACTAAGATAAAATTGAAAAAAAAAAATCGCAATCAGAAACCTTCTCAATTGAAATTGAGACTCAAATGAATTCAGATAGAGAAAAAGTAAAAATCATTAACCTCCAAAAAAAAATTACAGAAAATTTAAATTAAATGAAAGAGGAAAAAAAATTATTTTTTTATGCACCGACGAGATGTTATTTTTCTATACCTGGGTGATCCAGATAAGATAATGAGTAGCTTATAAAAAGATTAGATTTTTAACTTAGTTGAGAAAATCATGTGATTATTTAAATTTAAAATTTAAAATAATTAAAAGAGATAAAATTGTTATTGAAAAATTTATAAATGTTATAAATTATAAAAATTAATATTTAAAATTATTATAATTTTTGTTCTTAATTTTCACACTCTATATATAAGAAAACTATACATACATAATAGATTCAAATTTGAAGGGATAAAAAATTATAATTAAATTCATTATGAAATAATATAAAATAAAATAATTCATACATAATTTAAATTACTTATCTCTAAAAAAAAAAAAAAAAATAGTCAATATGATAAGTCAACTCAGAAATGAGATCTTCTAATGTCATATATCTTAAAAAGGACCTATTATATTATCGTGGAGTAGGTACCTTTTTTTTAAAATCACACTTCGAAAAGATTGCAAATCATTCTAAGATCGTCAATAAATTGCGTCAATAAGTCGATTGAGAATACGGTATCTTGAATAAAATAAAATAAACCATAATTCATAATTCCACAATGTGAAATTGAAAAAAATGAAGGAAAAATTACAGTAAAAAATTGTATGTAAGATGTAGATCGTCAATAACTCGATCGGTATCTTGAATAAAATAAAATAAATTATGAATTGAAAAAAAAAATGGAAGCAAAAAAAAGCAAAAAATTAAGAAAAAAAAAATGAAAGTAAAACAAAAAAAACATAATAAAATTGAAAGAAAAAATGAAATCAAAAAATTATTAAATAGGAAAAGAATGAGAAAAAACTATATGAAAAAAAATGAAAGTAAACAAAAAAACATAATAAGGAGATAGAGAATGAGAAAATTGAATAAATTGCCAATTCTCATTCTACTTTCTCTGAGATAAAATTGAAAAAAACAAAAATGAAAGAAAAAATTATTAAATAGAAAAAGAATAAGAAAAAATTACGAAAAAAATGGAAGTAAAACCAAAAACATAATAATAAGGAGATAGAGAATGAAAACCTCTTTTTCTCTATGAAATGAAATTGCAGGGAGACACATAAGAACTAAGATAAAATTGAAAAAAAAATCGCAATCAGAAACCTCTTCAATTGAAATTGAGACTCAAATGAATTCAGATAAAGAAAAAGTAAAAATCATTAACCTCCAAAAATAATTACAGAAAATTTAAATTAAATGAAGGAGGAAAAAAAAAGTTACTTTTATGCGCCAAGAGTGATCGAGATGTTGTTTTTCTATACCTGGTGATCCAAAATGAGTAGCTTATAAAAAGATTAGATTTTTAACTTAGTTGAGATAATCATGTGATTATTTAAATTTAAAATTTAAAATAATTAAAAGAGATAAAATTGTTATTGAAAAATTTATAAATGTTATAAATTATAAAAATTAATATTGTAAATAAATATTTAAGATTATTATAATTTTTGTTCTTAATTAAAAAAGTGTCTCGCAATGATCCTTTTTTTATAAAAATTCTCAATAATCTAATACAATGATCCTTTTTATAAAAATTCTCAATAACCTAATACAAAAATCCAGAAAATTTAAATTAAATGAAGGAGGAAAAAAAAAGTTACTTTTATGCGCCAAGAGTGATCGAGATGTTGTTTTTCTATACCTGGTTATCCAAAATGAGTAGCGTATAAAAAGATTAGATTTTTAACTTAGTTGAGAAAATCATGTGATTATTTAAATTTAAAATTTAAAATAATTAAAAGAGATAAAATTGTTATTGAAAAATTTATAAATGTTATAAATTATAAAAATTAATATTGTAAATAAATATTTAAGATTATTATAATTTTTGTTCTTAATTAAAAAAGTGTCTCGCTATGATCTTTTTTTTATAAAAAATCTCAATAATCTAATACAATGATCATTTTTATAAAAATTCTCAATAATCTAATACAAAAATCTATTCAATTTGTATATCGATAATCTAATACAAAAACCTTCAAGATTATGTACATTTAAAATCTTCAAAATTCTTTGTTAAACTTTGTGATTAAAGTTTAAAAAATAAATTAAAAATAATAATTAAAATTTAAAATTTAAAATTTAAAAATAATTATGAGAAGATAATATTTGAATTATTATTTTGATATTAAAATAGAAAAAATTGATTTTTTTAATCAGAATGACTGAGAATGCAGGGATTTTGAAATAGACGATTTTGGTGAAGAGAGAGATTGTGTAGAAGGATAGAATTGTGACACGTGTCCCATTATATTCTCACAAATATAGAGTATTAAGATATTGTGGAGGATTTTATAGAATTTTTAGTAATTGTCTAGAATAATTTAAGAAATTCCAACAAAGTTTGATTAGTTAATTGAAATGTCGAATAAATATGCCCTGTTATAATTATACAATTATTTGTTATAATATAATCGTTTTTAATAATTTATTTATTTTTTATAAATTTATTTATATTTTGTTATTGTTTATATAATAATTTATTATATTTAAAGATATCATTGTATTTGTCTTTAAGTGGATATTTATTTTGGAATGGAAAATTTCAACCATGTTCTACTTTAGAATTTAGATTTATAATTTTAAAAACTTACCCTACAAATATCTATAAATCCTACAAAAATCAACTCTATAAATATCTACAAACTCTATATAAATACCTATAATAACATATATAAACACATATAATTCTATACAAGTTAAATTATATCCTACTTAAATTCCAAAATAAACACAAAATATATACTCCTAAGTCATTAAAAATTCAAAATCTACTAGATTTTGAAATCCAAATTTCAAAATTCTTAAAATTCCAAAACAAACATCCACTTAGGGGGGTGTATTGGTTGTGGATTTTGTAGGATTTTTTTGGACTTTCAAAGTCTTATTCAATTTGGATTTTAAAAAGTCTTTAAAAATTCTAAGGTATTCAACCGTCTATGAATTTTATTACTTTATGGATTTTGTTGAATTCTCCTCCAAAAATATAAATAAATTGTACTATCCAAAATCTCTTCTAAAAACAAGAGATTTCAACGGATTCTCTCATAGAACTCTCAAGACTAAAAATTAGGAATGACAATATTGATCCGACCCGTGGGTACCCACCCCACCCGCGAGCTTTGGGTCAGGCCAGATTCACTCCGTATTGAGTATGAGTTGGGTTTGGGTCTTATGCCCGACCCACGGGTATCTGCCCCGCCCCGAATTAATATATAAACTTTATATATATTATTGGTAAAATATTTTATATAATATATATAATATTAATTAAAAAAAATATTAAAAATAACTCTTTAACTCTTTGCATTAATATCGGAGTTTATGAAAATATATGTAAATTAATAAAAAAATATATTCCACAATCCTGTCAAGTTTATGAATTTTATAAATCCACGTAATTTTTAAAATCCAAAAAAATTCAATAGAATCTCAATTGAATACACCCTCCTTATTTTTGTAGTTTTGTAGAATTGTCAAGCTTTTAGAAATTTGTAATTTTATATATATTTTTATTAATAAAATTATTTATAATGCCCTTATTTATTAATGCATATGTTATTAATATATTAAAAAATATTACTCTATAATATATAAAAATATAAATATAATAATATAGATTCAAATTTGTAGAAATGTATATGTTATAAATATATTAGAATAAAAAAAAGTTTAACTCTCACATACTTTGACATGAAAAGAAAAAGATATAAAAATTAATATAGTATTTAAAGTTATTATTTTAATAAATCGACTCTAATATAATATTATTATTTTAATAAATTGACCCCGCGTAAAACGCGGGTATAGGACTAGTTCTCAATATTTAAAGACAAATTTATTTTCGTTGGAAAATTCTGTAGGCAATTCAACAGTTTCTTGTAGTGATTACAACAGACGCACCAAAAAAAAAACTAGTAAATCTCCAATATACTAGTAGGGAGTTTAAATTGATGATGTGTTATTTTGTGATTAATTTGACTTATGTGTCATTTTGTGGTTGATTTGACTTATGTGTTATAATTTATTGAAATTGTTAATTTTAAAAAGTATGATGTATAATTAAGTTATTGGTTGAGTAAGATATGATTCATAAACTATTTCAAAATATTATATTTTTGTTAACTATTGAATTTTTTTTCCTAATTAATTATTTATTTTATTTAAGGTGTTGTGGTTGATTTGAAATGTTGAAATTCTTATTATATTAATATTGATTAATTAAATTAATCTTTATTTAATTTACTTAAACTTTATTGTAGTATTCATCTTATTTTTTAATTTGATTTATTTCTAAACGATTTAATGTGTGTTTTTTTTTTAGTAAAATACAATCTAAAATGAATTTTTATTGGTGTGTGCAATTCTTTATTTAATTAGTTATTAAATTTTATTTTGTAATTACTTCTATCTTATACCTCAACTAATTTTTTTCTGCAATTATTTTAAATTTTTAAGTTTAATGTATTTAAAAAATAGAGCTAGAAAATATATATCTAAAACTTATTATATAATTTTATTCATATGTATTATTTAAATATATTTATTATATAAATAATTATATTATTTTACAAAATTAACAAATTTGTTATATACACTATTTCTATAATATAGCTTATGTGTCATAATTTAATGAAGTTGTTAATTTTAAAAAGTATGATGTGTAATTAAGTTATTGGTTGAGCGAATATGATTCATAAACTATTTTTAAAATATTATATTCTTATTAACTATTAAATTTTCTTCCTATTTATTTATTAATTTATTTGTGGTTGATATGAAATGTTGAAATTCCTATTATATTAATATTGACTAATTAAATTAATTTTTATTTAATTTACTTAACTTTTTATTGTAGTATTCATTTTATTCTTTAATTTGATTTATTTTTAAACGATTTAATGTGTTTTTGATTAAAATACAATCTAAAACGCATTTTTATTAGCATGTACAATTCTTTATTTAATTAGTTATTAAATTTTTTGCTGCAATTATTTTAAAATTTTAAGTTGAATGTATTTAAAAAATAGAGAAAATATACGGGAATGATATAGAGCCTATCAGCACTATTTTTGTGCCCGTTACGTGGCATTGCCACGTCAATAAGTTTTATTTATTTTTTAAATTTAATTTTATCCATATCAAATATTAATAAAAAAAATTATATTTAGTTTGATATTATATAGGAATTCTTTCCCGTCAACAATGCCATTAACCTTTCTTAAAAAAATCACAAAAACAACACCATTAATCTTTCTTCACAAAATAGTTGCAAGAGTTTTGTGCGTTTGTCGAAAGTCACGTGTTATATACTTACGCACGAATTGCATCATGGGGTGGGAGAGTGGAGGTCACGCGGCTGAAATAGGCGATTACACTTAAGAAAAGGGAGATTTCTCACAGTATAGAGGCGATTTCACCTCTGAGTAGGTGCGATTCCCAATTTGGTTTTCTTCCGAATTTTTTTCCTAGGGTTCTTGAAGATCTCATTCCCTACAAACATGCGTCCCCAACAATGATTACATATGTTGGGATATGAATCTGTGAAACAATGTTCTAGTTGATGATTGTATGTTTTGATGGCCAAAAGCAACTTGAAGTTAATGATATATGTGATTATATGTTGATATAAATGTGTTATATGAAATATATGTTTACTGATCTTAATGAGATATTGAAAACTGAGTTTACTGATCTTATATATGTTTACTGATCTTAGTGTGTTACTGATCTGATATAAGAATTGTTAGGAACTAAGCTGATGTTTTGTAATGTATAGACAGCTTATAGAATAGAACTTGGATGTACTCTGTTGTATGTAGTTCAGTTGGTATATATACAGGTTTTATATTTGTAAAGTTGTATTCTATTGTAATCAGCATTGTAAAGTTCAGAACAGTAGATTATGAATAGATTAGAAGAAGATCAGAAGATGTGCTGACTTGGAATAAAAAGGAAGTTACAAAGTCGGTTACAAGAAGAAGTTACAAAAACAGTTTTAGAGTTAGTTGAGAGTTAGTTCACAAACTGCTAACTGTCATACTAAGTTCTATAAATGCTGTATGATCTCATACTGCTGAAGACTACTTAACATTTACTGATCTTAAAGCATTCAAGAGCAAGTCTACAAAGCATTATTGAAGAACTCACAGAGTTAAAGAGATCAAGAAATCTGAGAAGAAGCCACTGAATTGAAGAGAAGAATCAAAGGCTATTCAAGAGAAGTTTTACTTTTCATTTTAAGTTTGTATTGTTGTAAACAAGTGTGCTAGTTACTTGTAGAATTACTAGTCGATCGAAGATACACTTGGGAGTGTAGTCGAAAAGATCACAGTCTTAATCTTGGGACTTTAAGCCACAAGAAACTCAAGCAAGAGTTAATAAAACATCACAACTGGGATTGTGAGAGTGGATGTAGACATTTGTCGAACCACTATAAAATTCTGTGTTCTTTACTTTTCTGTTTGATATTTGTTTGATATTTGTTTAACCAAGAACAGTAAAGTTGTCTAAGTAAAGATCTGAATAAAAGTTGAGTATAAAACTGAAACTGGAAGTACTGATCTGACTCAGTAAGAACAGTACTATTCAGAACACTATTCCGCATTAAAACTCTGATATTTTGAAAGATTTTTGAAAGTCTATTCACCCCTCCCCTCTAGACTTTCTTAGCTTACTCAATCTTAACTCAACTTGGGACCAACAACATATTATCTATCTATTCACTCCTAAGCTTCGTGAGTGTGCTTAGGAGTGTTCAAAAATAAACCGGACCGGAAAAAAAACCGGAACCGGTTTGGACGAATTTTTTTTTTTTTTTATATTTTTTTACTAATGCACTCTCAATTATTTTTCAAAACCAAGTAATTGGTGAAAATGTGTTAAGATCTTATTACATCTTTTACAAATATATAATTTAACAAACATATTTAATTTAATTTTAGGGTCAAAAGATCATTAATAACAATGTAAATAAGAGCAAACACTTTAATTTTCATACACAAATTCATCAATCTTGTTCTTGCTTCCATAAATTTAAAAAAAAAAAAAAAAAATAAAAAATTTCGGTCCAAACTCGGACCGGATAGATTTCGGTCCGGTCTCCGGTCCGACCTTTTGGTAAGATTCCGGTCCCGGTCCAAATCGATTTTGGACCGGTGCACACCCCTAAGTGTGCTATTTAATTGGTCGAAATCTGAATGTGATTTTCGAGAGCCCAATTGGGGTATTTGGCGTAAACCACTTTTCGACTCCAGCCGTAATTTCTCTTCGATCTATGGAACGATTCAGCTTCTCTTGGTGGTTTTGCTTTACAACAATGATTTATTTGGGGTTTGCAGACAGTAATCCTCGCTTATTGGCTGATTTGGAGGTGGAGAGTAGTATATTAAGGAGGTTATTCGACACTTCAGTCACAACCTTGAGTCCTTTCTCATTACCTCAGATAGCTTTCATTCCTCTTGTTCCAATGGCTGATGATCTCAGAAGCCCCTTTCGAAAAGTTTCTTTGTCTGAAATCGAAGATGATCCCCTTTTGGTTGGTGATCATGAACTCATTCTCCCCCGATTTGCTTTGTTGGGGAGATTCACCATCCGAAAAGCAATAAGTATCAAGGAACTTATTGTTACGATGAAGAAAATTTGGAGTTCTGAAGCCAATGTTAATGTGGTCCACTTAGGGGAAGGCTACTTCATGTTCGACTTTGAAGATGAGTTCGACTGGAGTAAGGCATTTCACAGGCAACCATGGGTGGTGAATGGGCCTATGCTCATTCTGTCTAGAGTGAGGGGAGACGAACAACCGAGAGATCTTGTCATTAACATGATTCCGATGTGGCTCCAGGTGCACAAACTCCCTCTTTTCTCCATGACGAGACAGATTGCTCATAAACTGGGAGCACGATTTAGGGATGTGGTGGAGCTTGACTGTCCTAATGGGGAAACGGCTTGGGGACGATGTCTTAGGATAAGGGTGCTTATGAATCTCAACAGGCCCCTACATCGAAGTACTCATATCACAATGAGGGAGGAAACAATCACTCTTACAATCAGGTATGAAAAGCTGGAAGAATACTGTTATTTATGTGGTCTCTTAACTCATGTAGAGAAAGAATGCCCCGAACGTTACTATGAGAACGGACATGAGCACTCAGAGATCAAAAGGTTCCCACTTTGGTTGCGAGCAGATGGTTATAAAGGTGTGGACCCGAAGCTTTATGAATTTCTAAAAAGGGAGAATAAAAAGCAGGCATCAACAACAGAAAAATTTGTGAACGAAAACACTGGAGGGGCTTCTTCTTCTCATCAACCGCGGAGAAATGCATCGTACTTGGGAATGGAATTGGCACCTGTGGTGTGGAGAGGTAATACTAACAAATTTGCTGATGAGGATAGATATTTTGCAAAATCGACATTGCAGGATGAAGATATTCAACTTTTGGAAAATGAACAAGCTCGTCTCTATCTCCAAGATAGCCAAATCAGAAGCCACGAGGATGAAGACCTTATGATCAGCCGAGTGTACGGCCCCCCGCGAAGCCTTCAAATCAGGGAGGGAGTTGGTGCTGGAAAGGGATCTATGACCAGGATTGATCCCAAGGAGGCAGGAAATAAACTGAAGGGGCCAATGTATCTAGAAAAAGGAGGGCATAACAAGGCTATTCACTCCTTCAAAACTGCAGCAAAAGGCACAAACAAAAGAGGACATTAGATTGAAACCAACATGAGTGTGGACGGTCAAAGAGCTGGAAGAGCTGAAGATATTGCTTCAGGTTCGATGAGTGGCAGAAAGAGGCACAAAAGTGACGATGATCAAACAAGTTCCAGTAAGGTTGAGGAAGGCAATGCTCAACTCCGCCGCTCCGAATGAGAATTTCATCTTGGAATGCTCGTGGTTTGAAGGGCCCACAAGCATTCCATAAACTTAGGCATGTTATCGACATAAGTAAACCTTATTTGATGTTTGTTTTGGAGTCTAAGGTGTCCACTCGTACTGTTTTGGCTTGGAATGCCATTTTTAATTTCAAATTTTGCTTTATTGTGGATGCCGTTGGTAAGCAAGGTGGCCTCATTTTGTTTGCAACAGATGAAATGGAAGTATGTTTGCAATCTTACTCATTTGGTCATATTGACGTTTTAATTAAGTGGCATGGTTTTTCGTGGTTTTTTACGGGTTTTCAAGGAAACCCTAATGGTGATCTTAGACATTTCTCTAAGGATCTTCTATCAAGAATTAAAGATTCACATGAAATCATTAAAGAATGGATGATAGGGGGAGATTTTAATGAGATTTTGAATTGTGATGAAAAATTGGGTGGGGTAAACAACTGGAAATTGAGAAAGAGGATTAATAACTTCATAAATGTTTTGAATTCTTTGGAACTTTTTCATCTGGGCTTTTCTGGTCTGCATTTACTTGGGATAACAAAAGAAAAGGTATTCCGAATATACAAGAACGCCTCGATAGATTTGTTGCTACCTCGGAATGAAAAATAATGTTTAATGATTTCTCGGTTCAAAACTTACATTGGTACGGTTCGGACCATATAGTTATTAGCATTACTATTCAGATTAACCAATTTGTTAGGAAAAAACGTGCTCATAATAATTTTCGGTTTGAGAATGCATAGCTTGTGGATCCATCTTGTAAGGAAATTATCAAGAAGGGATGGAAAAGTTTTGACAATTCCACTCCTTTTTTGGATCGTCTCAGACGATGTGCGAATGATCTATCTAATTGGGCTAGATTTAATTTTGGAGCTTTGGACCTTAAAATTAAGCAGATTACTCGGAGGATTTCTGGATTAGAAGAAATGAATTCTGAAAACTTCCAGAATCTAGATATTTCAGTTTTGGAGAAAGAACTTGAGAAATTACTTATGCAACAGGAAGAATTTTGGCACCAAAGAGCTAGAATTAATTGGATGTTGAGTGGGGATAAAAACACGACTTATTTTCATAATCGAGCTTCAGAAAGGTTCAAAAAGAATTTAATCAAAGGATTTAAAGATGAAAGAGGGGACTGGATTTGTTCAGCATCTGGGATTGAATCGGAATTGATTAATTTCTTTGGACCATTATTTACATCATCAAATTTGTCGCATCATGACATCCGTTTACTCACGAATCACACACAAGTCTGTGTCTTGACGGATATGAATTTATCTTTAGAGAAGGATTTTTCGAGGCAGGAAATTAAGGAGGCTGTTTTTAGTTTGCATCCAAATAAAGCTCCCAACCCAAATGGATTTAATGCTAGATTTGACCAAGAAAATTGGGATTCAATTGGGGACTCGGTTACTGATGCTGCACTTAAAATTCTTAATGAGCAAGGAGATATTCGTGAGTGGAATAATAAGACAATCACCTTGATACCCAAAATCAAGGAGCCTACCAATCCGGCTCACTTTCGCCCAATAAGCCTTAGCAATGTTTGCTATAGAATTGTAGCTAAAACTATTGTAAATAGGCTTGCAAAAATTCTCCCGGATGTGATTGATGAGAATCAAAGCGCCTTTATTAAGGAGAGACAAATCTTTGATAATGTTTTAATTAGCTACGAGTGTATGCATTGGTTGAGAAACAATAAGAGTTTTATGGATTATGCTGCTCTAAAATTGGACATGAGTAAGGCTTATGATCGGATTGAATGGTCATTCTTAGAGCAACAAATGAGAATATTGGGCTTCAATGGTAAAATTATTCAGCTAATTTTGAGATGCATTTCGACTGTGTCATATTCCTTTAAAGTCAATAACACAACTCTTGGACACCTCACTCCTTCTCGTGGCATTCGACAAGGTGATCTGTTATCACTATTCTTATTTGTGCTTTGTGCCTAAGGCCTCTCTTCATACATTAATCATATGGAAACTCAGGGATCCGTAGAAGGAATTAAAGTTGCTAGAAACGCTCCTATGATTACTCACCTTCTATTTGTTGATGACAACATTGTCTTCTTCAAAGCAAATCCAGAATATGCTGAGAACCTCAAATCAGCTCTGATAAAGTATGAGAAGACTCCTGGTCAACAAATCAATTTCGATAAATCATCACTGATGTTTAGTCCTAACACGAATGGGCCTAATCAGAACAAAGTTAAGAATATCATCCAAATTAGGCTCACTCAAGGTCATCATCTTTATTTAGGGCTTTCTACTTTCTCTCTTAGGGGCAAAGGGTTCAGTTTGCTTACCTTATTGACAACATGAAAAAGAAGGTTGATAACTGGAAAAATAAAATTTTCTCAGAGGGAGGTAAGGAAATCCTTATTAAAGCAGTCCTATAAGCGCTACCAACCTATGTAATGTCATGTTTCAAAATCCCTACCCAAATTTGTGGTGAAATGGAGAAAATCATTGCAAACTTCTGGTGGGGAAATGGCAAGGGAAGAAACAAAATGCATTGGTTAAGTTAGGACAAGCTTTGTAGATCAAAAGATGAAGGTGGGATGGGCTTTCGTAGAATGAAACAGTGTAACCAGGCACTTCTAGCTAAACAAGTATGGAGAATGTTGGATAAACCGAATACTTTGATTGCAAAGGTCTTTAAAACTCGATATTTTAAGCATTCAGATATCATGGAAGCTTAGAGTGGCAGCAATCCATCGTTTGTATAGAGATCTTTAATTTCGAGTTTCCCAATTCTTCAAAGTGGTTTAAGATGGACGATGGGAAATGGAAAAATTGTTACACTTTTCAAACACGCATGGGTTCAAGGCTTAGATGAAGGTATGATTAAGTCAAGGATTGAAGCAGGGTATAATCCGTCTTCCTTTCTCGATGAGGAAAGGCATTGGAATAAAGAGCTAGTTAATACGGCCTTTTGGCCATTCGAAGCCGAAGGTATATTGAGAACTACGGTTGGTAAACAGGAGGAGGATGACTTGAGATTCTGGAAAAATGAAACTCTAGGCAATTATACAGTCAAGTCTGGATATAGAGAAAGCATCAAACTTCTTAACAAAAATAAGAAGATAGCTAGGGGATCCAATGAAGAATCATATAGAGCTTGGTGGAGATGTATGTGGAATCTAAATGTTCCACCGAAAGTTCAGATTTTTGGATGGAAAATGAGTCTTGACCTGATAGCATCTGAAGGTAATCTTTTTAATCGACATATTCCAATCGAGCCAAGGTGTAGTTTGTGTGGAAATGGTAAGCCATCCACGGTTCATGTGATCATACATTGCTCAGGTGTTAAGAAAATTTGGAAACAATTGGAGTGGTGGAATTTTTTGAAAAATGATCATTTCTTGAACTCATTCGACCTCCTCTGAAAATTTAAAGAAAACCATTCAAAAATTGAATTTGAACAATTTTTAATGGTGACTTGGGGAATTTGGAAGAATAGGTGCCAGATTATTCATGATCAAGAATATAAAAGACCTCAATTGCAGAGAAATATTGGGAATCGGGTTATGGAATATTTATCTAATTTTCAAAACATACAAAAATCTAGAAGTGATGTGAATATGAATGCAAGGAAGAGTCAAACATCCCACAGCTATGACGAGAGTGATACATTGAATAGTTTTGAAGTTGATGGTGCCTTCAATTGTGAAAAACTTTTTTTACGGAGTGGGAGGGATTATGCTTAACAAAGAGGGCGAAATTGTTGACTCTTTCTCGAAAAGAATCCCGCCCCAACGAAGCCCTTTGGGTTCTGAATTGTTGGCTGTGGAATTGACATTATTGATGGTTATTGCAAAAGGAATTACCAGAATTGAGATCAAGACAGACTCAACCCAAGCCATTCATTTATGCTCACAAAGGAAACAAATTTGCTCTCAGGCGCCTGAATGCACTATCTCCCGACGGATTATTGGACTCTTAAGTAAATTTGTAGTGTGCAAGTTTACGCATATATCTCGGACATCAACCAGAGAGCTCAATTTTTGGCGTAGAAGGCGTCCCAATCTACCATTTCTCGAGACAGACATGGAGATTTAACTTGAACGAACCTTAGTATTTTTCTGAAAATTTTATTTCCCTGACCTTTTCCTTAGAGGTTTCTTCCTTCAAAAAAAAAAAAAAAATCTTTCTTCACAAAATAACACAACCTTCAGTATGAATCTTAAAAATTTTACAAAAACAACGGAGGTGGGAGGTGGGCGGCGCTGGAGGTGGCGAAAATGGAGGTGGGAGGTGGGTGTCCTGTTGAATGAGAAGGAAAAGAATGAGTTTAGAGTTTTAATGGAGAAAGGGGTAATTTTGGGTTTTCCAGGTGGGTGTCCTCATCCAATTTGTGTGTGTTCTCATCCCCTGGGTGTACTCATAGGAAACCCGGGTGCCTTTAGCCGCGCCCTTTTCTAAACCTAATATATAGAGACAAAAACCGTCCCTAACGGTCCAACCCAATTCTTCCCCCAAATTAAAACCCTACAGCGTATGAAAGAAACATTAGCGGCGCCTACACACACTCACCGGTCGGACGGCGCACCTCCACGGGCTACGCAGCAGCTCGCGCGATACGCCCTCACGCACGCTTGCACCGGCGCGGCGCACAACACCTCCATCTCTGCCCTCCGTCCTCGCCTCCGATCTCTATCGCTCAGCCTCCATGTATATTCCAAGCACACTCAAAACACTTATGTAACTCATTGATAACATCACTCAATAATCTGAACCTACTGTCAATTTATTTATTTTTTTTGCTAAATATCAGGTAATTTATGATTATGTGTGTTTTGGTCTTTGGGAGATGGTTTTCCTTTTTATGTTGATCGGTGAATTTTAGAATAAAGGAATTAGGGTTGTAAATGAAAATTTTGACGAGTTTTTATAAATATGGGCAAACTGGAATATGTTTAACTTGTTTAAAACAAGCTGGGTGGATTTTAATTATTTCCTGTTGGAAACTTTTTGCTTTTGAAAATCCATTTTTATTTGGTTGGATCCCCACAAAATATTATACATAACTTAAATGTTAAACACACCTTGTTAAAATTTAAAAATCAATTTTTATTAGGGTTAATAACTAATAGAGTCATATCACCCTATCTTTTTTCTAATACAACCTATCATAATTTTTTTAATTTAATAGAGTCAAAATTGATTTTTTGAGACAATTGTGCCCTTCCCCATGTTTTGAAATTTCGAATATATTAATTCAAAATAATTAGTCAACTAACCATCCAATCAATTCTTAAATGCATTATCTCTAATTCTCGGAAATCTTTCACCTTCTAAAATATAAAAAATTTCCTAAAAGATAGCTATGTCCATTTATTTCGTGGTTAAGCGGAGGGTTTTGAGAAATCTGCAAATTCAATTACCTTAAAAAGTAAAAAAATATCGTCATTTCAATGCATATTCCATCACAAAAGAAATTTGCAAATCTGCATATTGAAGTTCGTGTGAATTACGTTCACTATTATGCAAACTAAAGTGCATTTCGACAATTTTGCATAAAAACATGCAAACTAAAGTGCAGTCTAAACATATGTATATTGAAGTTCATGTGAATTACGTTCAGGAGTATGCAAATTAAAGTGCATTTTAATAATATGCATATTGAAGTACATATGAATGACATAAAAGATATTGTCATTTCAATGCATATTCCATCACAAAAGAATCAGTACAACCAACAGCTTAAACAAAAAAAAAAAAAGTACAGATCAAAGCCTGAACGAAAAATTCAATTACCTTAAACTTCAAATCAAAATCCAACAAAACCTCAATCCAAAGGAACCTCCACGTCGCCATCAGTAATCTCCTGCTACAAGTCCTTGGGGTCTTTTCCATCAAACGTACAACCAACAGAGACGCAAGTACCCAAAATTTCCTTCACGGTACCACTCAAGTTCTTCGCAATAGATCTGGAGCTCATTGATTAGTGTGAAAATTGCTTGAAATTCTTGTATTTAATTTGCATAATTTTATAGGATTTCTTGCATTATTTACACTAACTTGACTCGTTGCACTTGATTTGGAGAAAGGATGTGGTTTGCTATTTTTTATAGGAAAAAGAGCACTTTTGGAGCAAAACATGTCTCGATTATTTTGTGACGTTAATTGAAGGAGTGAAACGAGAATGAAGTAGAAGAAAATAAAATTGAAGGCCCAATTTGATGGCGGCCATATGCTTTAATTCGCTTCCATCTGCAAGCAATTAAAATGGAGGGAGGTGTTAGTTTTATTTTAGTAGTCCAGGCCCATTCTACAATTACTTGGGTCCATTAAGAATTAGAGGGAAGCAGTATAAGGAAGCTGCAGGAATTCTTTATAGGTTATGGGCCTATGCCCATTCCACCAACTTTAATTAAAAAGTCCATTCTTGGATTCCAAGGAGGCCCAAGCCCATGGCAGCTGGCCCATTCCTCAATCAATTAAAGCTGGAACCATTTAATCAATTTGGGGGACATACACACAGGGAGGAGATTGGCGGACGAAAAGCAGGGCATCACTCCATTGGGGGAGAAATCCTCCTCTCCTCCAAACACTTTCACTCAATAGATTAGTTATTTCATTTCTTAGATAGACTTTAATTTAGTATTTCAATAAACACTTTCACTCAATAGATTAGTTATTTCATTTCTTAGATAGACTTTAATTTAGTATTTCAATTTAATGTTAGATTTGGAGGATTTGAAGACAAGAGGTGATATTTTTTTATTATTGCAATTTTAATTTGATAATTTCATTTTCATTCATGTTTTATAATTTAATTTCTATTAGTTTTATTTTAGTTGTTAATTTAGACATGGGCTAATCTCAAATTGCCTTGGGTGTTGATGTTTTGATGATAATTAGTGTAATTGTGGATTAATTGCATGATTAGCTTAGAATTTGGGTGTTGATGTTTCTAGAGTTGTACTTTGATTGATTCATTTGGTTGATCAACCCTATTAGCGAGCATTTTCGATTATGTTTATTGCAACGAGAGTTGGGTAGCATGATTGGGAGTGTGAGTGTGAGCTTTGGTCAATTGAATAGAAGTTAATTAGTAATTAGCTCACCCGAGAGGGGTGTTAATGGCTAGACCGACAACCTTAGACACTAAACGAGTAGAGGTCGTCTAGGAGTTTGGTGAGAGGGCGTTTCATAAGCATTAGTAACCGTGTTGAAAGTGCTTATGAAACACTATCTTAGGAGCTTATGGTATTTGGTTAGATCCTATAATTGCTAATCAATGCACGATGTTGACCTATGCCTTTCGAGGGGGTTTGCACACTTATGTGATAGCCTTTAGCTTGACCCAAATTTGTCGTACAATCATGTAATTGGTTCACTAATTCACTACATTGCTCACAAAACGGAAACACCCGAGGCAATACACTTCTCTTGCACTTTCCAAAAGAAAGTTAGATAGATTGTCATTTCTTGTCACTAGTTCTTATTACTTTAGTTAATATAATTTACTACTTTTGTGCTTATTCCCGAAAATCCAAACACATCATTTAGTTACTACAATAGCATGAATACTTGCAACTTTAGGGACTCATTCTCACTTAATTAAGTCTTTGGAACGAAATTTTACTTGGTATACTTATCTTACTATTAACGAACCCATACGCTTGTGGGGATCGTATAGTTTTAAAAGTACACAAAAAATCGAACCAAGTCAATGGCGCCGCTGCCGGGGATCTAGTTGAGAGTCTTACGTGGGACTTGAAACTTGTTGAGTGGTGTTACTAGTAGCATTTTATTTTTGTTATTTTGTTTTCTTTGAATTTGATACTTTGATTTTTGCAGGTGTGCACTTCATTGACTAGATGGATGAATATAATCAATACCCGTCGAATCATTGCTATGATCAACGTGGCATGATTTATCCTCCACAACATGGAGATGTGAGCTACGATGATTGGAGGAACTTTGATCACCACTATCATATTCAACAAGTTCCCTCCTCTTATCAAGATTGGAGGAACGAAGGAGCATCACCTCCTCCTCAAGGATATTATCCTCTACCTCCACATCAATACCCTCCTCCTCAACCATATCCATTGTATCCATATCCTCCCCCACCACCTGAAGAGGAGTATTACCCACCTCCTCCTCCACATATGGAAGAACCTTGCTTTGAATTCCATGGAGCTCTAGAAGGAAATTGTTATGATAGTGAGAGGAGCTTTGAATACGATCATCAAATGCAACAAGTTCCTTCTCATTATCAATATCATGATTGGGGAAAAATGGAAGCTTCACCCGTTCTTATAGAAGCATTTAAAAACTATATGGGTGAAGATGAATTTCAAAGAGCTTTGGATGAAATTCGGGCAAACAATGAGTTTTTCCCACCAAACAATGAGGGTAGGACTACTATCGAAAAACTCTGCATTGCACACATGAAGGAGAGAATGGAAGAAAGAGAGAATCAACTCAAGTCACTTCTGAATGGAATGGAGCGGATGAACTCAACACTCGAGGCATTAGTCATCACTATGAAAGAAAAAGAGGATCCAATTGAGGATGAGGATGAAAAAGGGTATCCACTTGAAGACATGAGCACGAGAAGGAGTTTAATGGTGATTGAAGAAGATGATAAAGAGGAACGTCCCTTGATGGACATGAGCTACAAGGAACAAGAAAATCAAGAAGCATCACAAGATGAGTTGGAGAGCGAAATGAGCATTTCTAAACCTTTACACTCTTCAATTTGCACTTTACTTGATATTGATGCTTCTATTGATTTTATTTTGCCTCTTAATCACTTTGATTCAAAAAAAGGAAGTTGAGAAGAGTTTAGGTATTCTTGAGGAGAAAGGAAAGCAGTGGAAAGAGCAAGATGAACATTCATCGATGAAAGTATGGAAGAAACATGTGGATGCTTGGTCTTCCATTCATAAGAGCCTTCTTGAGTTTGAAGCTCAAAGGTTGAAATTCAATGGGAAGGAAGACCGATATCCATGGCCTTTCCGATGAGTTCTTTTATTTCCGTCCGGCTTGAAGACGTTAAACTTAGCGCTAAATGGGAGGCAACCCATTCTTTATTGCTTTCTTTTATTTTTTTAGATTTGTAGCTTGTTTGATCTTTTGTGTAGTTTTTGTTTTGTAGGTTGAGTGTTGTGTTGGTGGTTAAGGATGAGAGATACGCATGGTGGAGCTCAAGGGTAGTGGTGCTTCGGTGCTAAAGGTCCAATGGACAATTGGTGACGATAGCTTGCTTCTTTGGTGAGCATGGTTGGTGGTAAAATTCAAGGTAACACACTCATTCTCAAACTTTGCATTCAACTAGATAGTTTCATTTAAGTTTGGGGGAGATTTTGTGTGTTTACCTTCATTTATATTGCACCGTTGTTCCTAGTTTTGGTGATTGAGATATCTTGTGGATTGTTGGTATTTGAGGCATAATTGATGGTGATTGTTGGTTATTGAGGTTTGGTTGAGCTTGTTGGTATTGATTGATGCTTGCTTTTTCACTTGATTATGTGAAGATTTGTGTTTGGTTTGGTGTTCTCAATTCATGATTAGACAAGCTTGTGAGCTTTAGAGCCTTAGACTGTCATATATTATGGTCTAATTTCCTTCTTGTGAGTATCATTCATGCTTGTGTGCTCTAGAACTTGCCAATTGTCTTGTTTAAGGCTACTATTTGTGTGAAATCTTTGGAAGTGATATAAGGCCATCTTTGTTTTGAATAGTCACTTGGCCAAATTTTCCATACCAAATGAATATTTTCCGTAGTTAGCCACTTTGAGCCTATTGACTTATATTCTTTGGCAACCTACATATTTAGCCCATTGTCCATCTTTTATGAGCCTAATTTTCCCTATGAACTAGTGGAGCTTGAATGTTGACAATGAGGTTGAATTGAGTAAATGTGAATTTGGTGGATTGTTTGGTTGGATAGTGAAAAGATTGAAAAGAAAAAAAAAATTGAGAAAAGATGAATTGTGAGTTGTGCATAAAAAAAAAGAGATTGAGTTGATGTGAAAAGAAAAGAAAAATCGAAAAAGAAAACTCTCTTGTACACAAGAATTTGGTAGAACTTGAAGTTCAAAAGTGTTGATTGGTTGATGGTGAAGAATGAGTTCAAAAAGAAAAGGAGCAAGTAAATTGTGTGGGATGTAGAACTTTGAGTTGCAACTTGATCAATTGCAACTTTCATTTTTGCTCCACTAGTTTATGAGTCACTTTATCCAAATCTTCCCTACCTTAACCAAAAAGCCTACATTACAACCAAATGTGAAGTCCTTATTGATTCATTGATTGAACACTTTCATGTGGTGGAGAACTTAGATATTTGGCAAGCATATGGTAGTGCACTTGTGTGATTTGATGTTGAGAGCATACACGTCCTTGATATACACTTTGAGTGATGAGTGATACACTTACTTGTGAGGAGTGAATTGAGCACTTGATCTTGCATGGATTTGAGCATAATTTGTGAACTTGCTTGTTGATTTTTCTACCTCCTGCCTTGACTAGATTGAGATAACTTGACAATTACTTGATCTATTTTGGCTTGAATGAATTCCTTCACAATCTTCCCACTTGTTCTATTTTTCTTTTGTTGCTCGGGGAAGAGTAACACTCATCACCTTCGCGATCTTGATGACGTCATCGAACGAGATGTTATCGTTGTGCTTGATGTTCTTCGTCTTCTTTCGGTCGCGCTCCGGCTCCTTCAGCGCTTTGATGACCAAAGCGGCGGCGGAGGGGACGACGGTGACCTTAGCCTGACGGTTTTGGACCGTGAGTTTCACGGTGACTCGGAGACCCTTCCAATCCTTGGCGGTTTCCTTGGCGATGTCCTCTCCGATCTTCTTGGGGGAAAGACGAGTTTTATTAAGAAATTAAGAATTGATGACCAAAGCGGCGGCAGAGGAATTTGCCTAGTTGCACGTTTTATGGAAATTCAAAGATCAATTCAGTTTTAAATCACTAAGGGCATGTTTGTTTTGGGATTATGTAGGATGGGGGAAATCCGGATGGGGAAATCTTGATGAATAGTGATTGTGTATGTTTGTTTTTGTGATGTTAAGTAGGATATGATGTAACTTTATGTCAAATCAATTGTGTAAGAGAGTGTGATGTTGTATTATGAAATATAACTTTATGTCAAATCAATTAGTAAAAATGAGTGATGTTGTATTATTATAATAGTAAAATATATAGGTATTTTTAGGGGTGGATGGAGTTGGATGTTGAAATTCGGATGTAAAATCCCGAACTAGAACAGGACAGAGGACGTTACGTTCCACGTCTGGACGTGTGAGTCCCAAAACAAACATGCCCTAATTTATTTGAATTAATTAGATTAAGGGTATTGTGAATTTTTTGGGTTCAATTTGACTCTATTAAGAAATTATTAAAGTTGGTGTTTCTATTAGTTTAATGGGTTCTAATAGTGGACTTATTAGTCAATAATCTCTTTTTATTACTATACATACCCCAATTCTTTCCTATTTACCCTTAATTTCTCAAAACAAATATAAATTAAATAAAAATTAAAAAATATTATAAAAATTAATTAAGTCTTTAAAAATATATAAATTTTAAAAATCAATTAACAAAAAAAATTCAATAAAATTAAATAAAAATTAAAAATATTTTTAAAAAATCAACTAAATATTAAAAAATACTATTTGAATGGAAAAATCAATTACAAAATATAAAACATTAAGAAAATCAACTAAAATTTTAAAATAATTGAGTCGAAAAATTTTAATTAAAAAAATAAAATCAATTAAATTTAAATAAAAACTGAAAATGTTAAATAAAAAAAATAAAAAACGAAAAAAAATTGTAAAATATATAAAAAAAAAATCAACTAAATCTTAAATAAATATTAAATCTTCAAAAATAAAATAAAGTTAAATTAAAATTTAAAATATTAAAAAAATCATCTAAATCTTCAAAAATAATTAATTTTTTTAGCTTTAATATATTCTTGAAGATTTAGTTTTAAAAAAAAAAGATTTTATTTATCTTTTTAAAAATTCGTTTTCTTACTTTTTTATTTAATTATTTTTTGACGATTATAAGAATTTTTATGATTTTATTTATTTTTTTATTTGATTAATTAATTTTTTATTAAATTTTCCGATTTTATTTAAATTTTTCAGAATTAAAAAAAAATATTTAAATTAATTATTTTTAAAGATTCAGTTTTTTTTAATAATTTTCAAAATTTAATTATATTTTTTCCAGTTATTTAGTCATTTTATATATATCTATTTTTCTTTTTAAAAATATGGGGTGTGAATAAAACATTTTGGGGTGTTAGTAGCGGTACCCTTTTTATTTTTAGCATTTTATTATGTTATTTTTTTGAACTTGTACACATTAGATTTGAGAAAATTGCACTTTTGGTCTTGTAAGAATGAGTTCAAATCACTTTCGGTCCTTTTTTATGCACTTTTGGTCCTGTAGTTTATTTCCATTAGTTTTAACGAATGAAAATTGCATAAACCGTTAAATATTTCACTTTTGGTCCTGTAAGAATAAGATTAAATCACTTTCGATCATTTTTCATACACTTTTAGTCTCATAATAAATTTATGTTTGTTTTAACGGAAGAAAATTGCGTGAAAGACACACATCCCTTAAAACCAACTAAAAGCTTAATATGGGATTAAAATTTTGGTAATATCACTTAAATTATAAAACTACCAAATGTATTTTAACAATTTATTTAAATAATTATTTAAAATTAGTAAATTTACTTAAAAATAATTTTATGATCTAAAAATTCAATCAATTATATATAAAATGAAAATTAAATCTAAAAAT
The DNA here is from genome assembly GCA_963675135.1 of Galeopsis tetrahit. Taxonomy (NCBI): domain Eukaryota; kingdom Viridiplantae; phylum Streptophyta; class Magnoliopsida; order Lamiales; family Lamiaceae; genus Galeopsis; species Galeopsis tetrahit. Next base: position 60,950,863 of record OY776122.1, on the reverse strand, counting down.
GATCTCAAATCAAAGCAAAAAAATAAAAAGTACGGAGTACTATTTTGCTTGATTTTGATTTTGAATTTTGTATTTTCAAATTATATCGGGTTAAAAATTAATTTAAATTTGAAGATTATATTTGAATATACAGTGTATATTTTATATTTTTTTATATTCAAATTATTTTTCAAAATTTAATTTTAATTTTTTTTTGTATATTTCAGTTTTAATACAAGAAATTACTTCAAAAGTTATTTAAATTTAAATTACATTATTTTTCTTTAATAATTTTTAATTATATTCAAATCCTTGAATTAAAAAAAATATATTTAGATTCTATAAAAAAATTCAAATTATATAACTCTTGAGATTTCGTCATTTATAGTAAAAAAATTAATATTCTAAATTCTATTAATTTTATTTATATTTTAATTCTATAAGTATACTTTATTATAGTTTTAATAATATTTTTGTATTTTTTAAATTATAATTACATTTTTAGGAATATTATTTGGTCAAATAACGGTTTTCATCCAAAAATTAACGGTTTCAATCCATAAACTATCTTACAGGACCAAATCTGCAATAAACAGGACCATTTACAAACTTCAGGACCAAAAGTGATTTTGAAAATTTCCTACATAACTAAAAGTGTGCAATTTTCCCCATTAGATTTATATTTTCAATCATATTGATGGTTATAGGTTTAGTTTAACACTCAAATATTGAAGTTTTTTAAAAATTAATTATATAATAGAAATAAGCTATTTTGGCCGACGACCTGGCAACCTGACCAGGGCCAGGTTAGGCCTCACACATCCAGACCCGATAGCAATTGGACTAGCCCGCACGATAAAAATGGATGGCACGGTGCCGGACTGGCCCAACCCATTTGACAACCCTATTTTTGGGTGAGACCCTCCCACGGATCTCATTCCATGAGACGGATATAATTTAATCCGAATTTATAAAAGGATTTGACTATATGCAACCTCAATTTCGAGGAGATGCACTCCCCCAATCAATTTATTAATAAAATAATAAGAAACAAAAAATACCCTTCATTAAAATACAGCATACTAGATGCACCTCTCCTACTGAATGCACCCCCTATCATTTCTTTGACCTTCTCCCTAAGCCACTACTTTCGGACGCCGTCGACATCATTTCTGGCTATCATCAAATAAAAAAATTCCAAAAATTCCAAAATATACTTTAAAAAATTACATATTTTTTTTTTTATAAATTTCGACCATCCAGTGTCGACCATGTGCACTCTCGTCGACACATAAATTTATGGGGTTGTCGACGCCGGTGGTGGGGAGTGGGGCGGCCGACGGTGGGGAGTTAAATAAAAATATAGAAAAAAGAAAAAAAAGGGAGAAAGAGGGGTCGCGACCGGTGCAGAGGAGGGGCCGCGGCGGCGTGTGTGGGGTGGGGGAAAGAGGGCGCGGCGACGAGTGCGGTGGATGGGGGCAGAGGAGGGGGACAGTAAAAAAACACAAAAAAATAAAAAGGGCCGCGATGGGCCGCGACGGCTGGGGTGGGGGCGAGAGCTACGACGTCGGATGGACGGGGGCGGGGGTGGGAAAATTTTACAGAAAAGAAAAATGGTGGAGGAGAGGGAGGGGACGCGACGGCGAGAGCGGCCGCGGCCCCTCCGCGGGGCCGAGGACCGCAGGGGCTAGTGTGGGGGATGAAGATGAAGAGAAAATTAGAGTTTTGTGAGGAATTAGGGGGTAGATAGTAATAGGAATTTTAGGAGAGAATGGTATTTATGACAATTAAGGGGCTGCATCTATCTTAGATCGATTTTAGGGAGGGTGTATCAATCGGGTGAGTGCATCCATCTTAAATGGAGATGCATATATTCAAACCCTTTGTATAAACTAAACATTAGAAAAAGCGGGCCCAAATAATATCTACCAGCCCAATAAACGAACCTGCCCGAGAAAAAAAAAGAGTCAGACTGCCTTGACTAAAAACAGAGAAAATGACAGAGGTGGCTACGCGCACGCGGGGAGAAACGCAATTTGTAGATTGTTGTGGAGAAAAGTATAACACAAGTTAGCATATATTTAATTGATCATCACGTAATATGTTTACACTCATTGATGTAGCTTTGTTCGTCTAAAAAATATGCTATTAAAAAAGTGAAAAAATTTGTTGAAAGTGATAGAATATTTATTAAGGCAAATTTTTTTGTATATTACATTTTTTTTAAACTCTTGCAAATGTAATAAAAATAGAGGGTTTTTTAAAAATAGTTATAGTTCTATTTATTATCCGCCCTGTCTTAAAGTGAGGCTCAGCAACTGCACTTTTGACGCTTTTTTTTTAATTATTTATTAGATTAATGAAAAATTTAAGAGAGTCAAGTCCGGCAGTAACGCCTATGTCAGACGATGGGACATAACAAACAAATGTGTCGGGTGTGCTTGCATTTTGTTCGAGAAAAATAAAAAAAAAATTAATATTTTAACAGAGGCGCACTCGGAAGGAGAGCCTCTGTTAAGATTGATTTCACAAGTCATCTTTTCTAATGTTTGACCACTTTTCTATCCCACTCCCTTCCCCCACAACTACCATTATTAAGTACCCCACATTCCCACATTACACCCATTCTTCCCTCATAAATTCTACTCTACTTTCAAATTTTCCTAAACTTTATTTCTCAATCAAACTAAACTTTTAAAAAAAATCTCCATAAATTTTCTGCGGTAAAAGGACCGTTTTCAAAATTTGAGTATACTTATTGGACCGAAATCAAAATATGTAATCCGTCAGGACCAAATTTAAAATCAGTCCAACTTGTTGGACTAAAAAATCTTTAATCCCTATTTTATTTTTGATTTAATGGGCCTCATTGTAGCCCATTTGTGATGAGATTTGGCCTATATCGAGCCCAATACAATAACAGTAGAGTATTTGAGCTTAATATGTGTAAGCATAAGTCTAATGGTGATCAAAGGACTCATTATAGTGTGGAAGAGGCCCGTTAAGCCCTGAATGTATACTATCAACCTAGGGTCAATTGGCCTTCGGCCCAGTCTGAGTCATGAAGGAGGGATTCTGAAATTTCAGGGAAAAGAGAGACTGACCCCTGAAAAATAGGGGTTGATACTTGAGAAAGGGAGCTGGGAAGTTAGGAAGACCAGGTTGTGGGCTAAGTGTGAACAATGAAATATGATCACCGTTGAATTGGTGAGTGGGGAATGACTTGTATTTATAAGAGTAATTACAATATAACCTAATTACATGATTTTAGGAAAAGATAAATACAAAAGATAAATATAACAAATATGTCCTATATACAAGGAATGTTTGATTATTCCTTAATATCCCCCGTCAAGCGATGCGTGGGATGAGGAAAAACGCAGAGCTTGGATCGAAGGAACTCAAACGTCAGGCGAGGAAGGCTCTTCGTGAAGATGTCGGCGAGCTGGAGATGTGTGGGGACGAACTGTGTGAATAGCTTGCCAGAGGTGACGAGCTCGCGAACAAAGTAACAATCAATGTCGATGTGCTTTGCCCGTTTGTGTGCCACTGGATTTTGGCTGAGAAACAGGGCGCTGTTGTTGTCGGAGAGGAGAACGGGGCGAGCTGGTAACGGAACGCGAAGCTCACGGAGCAGAGAGGTTAGCCAAACGACCTCGGCAGCTGCATTGGCTAAGGCACGATACTCTGATTCACTGCTGGAGTGAGCAACAGTGGGCTACTTTTTGGCACTCCAAGACACTAGATTTCCACCTAAGAAAACTAAATAACCATAGGTTGATCGGCGAGTTTCTGCACAACGAGCCCAATCTGCGTCCGACTAGGCGACCACAGAGGAGTCTGGTCATCGAGTGAAGGAAAGGCCAAAGTTGATAGTGTGCTTAACATAGCGAAGAATCCTCTTTACTGCCGAGAAGTGGTCGCTGGTCGGCGCCTGGAGAAACTGGCTGACATGATTACCGAGAAGGATAGATCAGGTCGAGTAATGGTGAGATACTGGAGGGCGCCCACCAAGGAGCGATAAAGAGTTGGATCCAAAAAAGGGTCACCAGTGCTGACCAGGGTTTCGCCCGCGGCCAAGTGAGTGGCAATGGGCTTGGAGTCTTGAAGTTCGGCTCGCTCAAGAATCTCGCGAGCATATTTGGACTGCCCGACGAACAGCCCAGAAAGGGTGTAAGAGATTTTCAAACCCAAAAAGTAATTAAGGCGACCGAGATCTTTGAGTGCGAACTCCTTGTTCGCCCTAGTAATAAAGCGAGCAACAGTGGCGGGGTCATTCCCAGTGACAATGATATCGTCCACATACAAAATTAGATAGACGATCGAGGAACCCTGAAATATGTAAAACAACGAGGAGTCAGACTTGCACGCCTTGAAGCCAATGCCGAGCAGGAAAGAGCTGAACCGCTGAAATCAGGCCAAGGGGGCCTGGCGAAGACCATATAGGGCCTTCTTTAGTTTGTAGACATGATCCGGGAGCCGAAGATCAACAAAGCCAGGAGGTTGAGCTATGAAGACTGGTTTCTGGAGATACCCGTTAAGAAAAGCGTTCTTGACATCCAACTGATGGAGGGGCCAATTGTTTTGAACAGAGAGAGCCAAAATAACACGAACATTGGTCGCCTTGACAACCGGACTGAAGGTGTGCGAGAAGTCTATGCCAGGGATTTGGGTGAAGCCTTAAGCGACCAGTCGGGCTTTGTGTCGTTCAATGGAACCATCCGATTTGTACTTCGTTCTAAAGACCCATTTGGAACCAACAATGTTCGCATCCTGAGGGCGAGGAACAAGATCCCAAATTTTGTTAATTCGCAAAGCATCAATTTCTTCCTGCATGGCGGCCAACCATTCAGGGGACTTGGCTGCAGACTTGAAACCACGGAGTTTCGATGAGGCAGTGAGGGCACTGAGCAGGGTAGTGGAGTCCAAGTTTAGTGGGTACTTTGGTTTGAAGATCCCAAATTTTGCTCGCGTGATCATTTGGTGGTTGGACCGTGGTCGCTCCATTGGTGGGTCAGTGGTCGGCAGAGGTTGCTCGGCCGGTTCAGGGGGAGCAGGTGGCTCCGCAGTAGGGACTGGTGGAGGAAGTGGATCCTCGCCAGGATCAGAGATACATGCCGAGCAGGGCATGGTTGAAGTAGGAGCAATAGACTCAGGAGAGGAGTCATTCGAGGAGCCCAGGTCGGCGTCCAAGAAGGAAGAGACCACTGCAGTGGTCGGTAGGGGCCGAGCAGAAGCTGAAAAAGGAAAGCAATCTTCATCAAATATAACATGCCGAGTAACAAAGACTTTGGAGGAGTCGGGATCATAACACCGGAAGCCCTTGTGAAGGCTACTGTATCCCAAGAAAATGCATGGTCGGCTGCGAGGAGATAGCTTGTTCGAGGCATAATCTCGTAAGTATGGAAAAACCCGACAACCAAAGGGCTTGAAATTCCCATAGAGAGGCATAGTGCCGAACAGAACCTGAAACGACGATTGACCACTCAAAATGGAGGATGGAAGACGATTAATGAGATGTATTGCAGTAGCAAAGGCATCGAACCAAAATTCACTCGGAGCACGGGCATGGAAAAGCATGGAGAGACCAGTTTCAGTTATATGGCGATGCTTTCGCTCGACGCGACCATTCTGCTGGGGTGTGTAAGGGCATGACACTCGATGTAATATTCCATGGTCGGTCATGAAGGTGCGAACAGTCTTGTTAACGAACTCAGTACCACCATCACTTTGAAAAACTTTTAGAGATGTCGAAAATTGGGTGCATACAAACTTGTGAAATGCGACCAATGTAGCAAAAAACTCAGATTTCGCACGGAGAGGATATATCCATGAGAAACGAGAAAAGTCATCGACGAACACAGCATAATAGTGAAAACCAGAAAGCGCAGTTACGGGGGCGGGACCCCAAAGGTCGCAATGAACTAAATCAAGAGTAGCAGAAACACATTTTTCATTAATGTGAAAAGACAAACGTTTACTCTTGGCCAACTAGCAAGAGGTGCAAACAGTAGGGTTCGACAAAACGGAATTAACAGATATATGCCCTAATTTATTTAAATCCTTAATAACATCAAAAGGAACATGTCCCAAACAAGAATACCATAAATCAAAGGAGGCACGAGCAGCCCCGGGCTTCTTCAAGGCAGCGACCAAAGCTGGGAGTGCCCGTTCCAACACGTACAACCCCTGTTCACAACGCCCATGAGCCACCACTTCCTTGGTAGCCCAATTCTGAACAACAAATGTCTTGTCAGAAAAGCAAACATCAACTGGAAAGTCAGACGTGAGCTTGCTAATAGATAAAATATTCTCGGTGATATGAGGAACAACAAGAACATCTAGAAGACCAATATCATTAGAGATTGAATGCAAACCAACATGATAAATCCGTAATGAGTGACCATTACCAACAATAACCTGACCATTACCAGAATATGGAGCCGAAGAGTCCAGATGCGAGGTACTGGAAGTCATATGAGCCGAGGCTCCTAAGTCAACATACCAATCTGAGGAGGCCGGCGAGGAGACTGTGCAAGCCGAGTGAAAGGCTTGAGCAAGGTTGGCGGATGGGTCCTCGGACAGGCGGGCAGATGGGCGAGCAGGAAGACGAGGATCTGGTCCGCGAACAAAACGTTGAGGGCATTTGGCGGCATAGTGCTCGCCACGACAAATTTGGCAACGAGGGGCGTAGGATTTCCACCCTCCGCGACCACCAGAGAAGTCGGGGCGACCACCACGAGAGAACCCAGAAGGGCGACCACCAGTATGGTCGCGAGTGTTCGAGCGAGCAGAGGGTTGATCGCGAGCATAAAAGACAACTGGAGCGGGTTCGGCGAGATCAGGCTTGTTCATGATCTCAAAGGCAATTGCTTGATGTAGTAAGTCACAGAAAATAGGCACAGGTGAGAGGGCCATTCTGGTGTCGGCAAACCCGCTGAATTTGGGGCCAAGACCCCGTCGAAACCAGTGGGACATATCAGATTTGTCCACTGGTTTGCCAATGGCGGCAAGTTGGTCGCACAATGCCTTAAAGCGCCGACCGTAGTCGGCAACAGGGAGAGAGTCACGCATGAGGAGAAGGAGCTCCTCACGAAGTTGGGTGATTCGTGACTGGGAGAAGTGACTGAAGGCATCCTCCAGAGCAAGCCAAGTGTCACGGGCCGTGTCACATTGAACGACCTCGGCCAGGGTTTCTTCAGTGAGAGAGGAGAGGAGAGGAGAAGGGAAGTACTTTCTGATCCTTCGTTTTCCAGGCAGCGAAGGTCGTGTGAGTGGCGGCAGGGGGGGCGGATGTGCCATCCACAAGGCCATAAAGATCGACACAAGTGAGCATCGGAACAACCTGCTTCTTCCATAGGAGATAATTGGAAGAAGAGAGTTTCACTGTAACCATATGAATAAGGACATTCATAGGGATAGAAGAGTCTACCATTGAAGGGAGATGATCGAGGGGGACAAGCTCGATGATAGGTGAAGCGGCGGCGGCACAGTGGCGGCGGCGGCGGTAGAGAGGTAGAAAGATAAATTAGGGTTAGGGTTTATGATCGTGTTTAGGCTGATACCATGTGAACAATGAGATATGATCACCGTTGAATTGGTGAGTGGGGAATGACTTGTATTTATAGGAGTAATTACAGTATAACCTAATTACATAATTTTAGGAAAAGATAAATACAAAATATAAATATAACAAATATGTCCTATATACAAGGAATATTTGAATATTCCTTAATACTAAGGAAGTAGAGAGAAATGAGGAATGGGTAACCTTCTCGCCAAGGAGACTGAGGATTTAAATTAATGACTCACCTCAATATACACACACGAACACATATACCAACAACACATAATCAAATAGAGAGAGAAAATTATCTATCTTTTCCAATAGCTAAAAGACACCTAACCTAAGATCATACTATTATGAGGGAGTTGTCCACTGATTTGGGGAGCTCCATTTTGATTTCTTGAGGACATTATTTGACTTGAGCGTCAGAGCTTCCACATCGGAACTCTTTCGGTGTTTTTTTTTTACAGGTGTTTGGTGTTAATATTTAGAATTGTATTTCATTCATACTTTACAAATGCTATATATACCTGTATTTATAGGCAGAAGCCATGCTTAACCGTAGTAGCTACTATACACAATTCTAGATGCTACTGGGTGCTACTACTTGATTCTAGATACTTCCTATCTTGTTACACCTTGCAAAATAACAAACTAATGAATATAGGCACTATTGAATTGTAGATACATGGAGCATGTGGAGTGTGTTGTGCTGTTGCTAACTAACTGTTAGTTAGTAACCATATGAATACTCTAAGATGCCCCCTTTGAAACTGTTGGGAAATAAAATGATTTTGATTAAGATATAAAAACCCCTGATTGATGATGATCAGATTAGTTGAGATACAGTCATGAAAAGCATCAGTCTAGTTGTCTCAGGATAGTTGAGACAATAAAAATGCTTAAGTCTAAATCTCAGTTATGTTTTGAGATGTATAGTTCAGGATAGTTGTCCAAAGCTGGAATGTTAGGCAGCTTGTTAAGTGTAAGTACTTTAGGACAAGTCTGCTGAAGGTTACAACATTGTCAAGTAAGCTGAAGAGGACAACCTGACTGAGTGATCAAAGGCAAGAAGTAAAAGCTGCACTGTACTGATAAGAGCTACATCAGATCAGCTTGTAAATGATTGAAGATCACAACATTGAATGCTTCTTACTCAGAAGACATATTAATTGAAGCATTTATTATCAACAAGCCTGAACAAGCATTAAAGACATAAAAACATTAAAGACTGAAGGAGTGAATGAATGTTGGAACATTCCAAATTGCAGAAGGAATGTTCAGGGAACTTGTCCCATCTAACCGTTGGTGGAGTACAAGTCTGCCACAATCAACCTTGGGAAATGCGCAAATATGGAAGCTGACACAAGTCCTTATAGCCGCATTTTTCAGAAGTCAACACATTCATTCAAGCAACCAACAAAGAGCTTTTTACTCACTGGATAATAGAAGGTTGCCCTCCATAGCCGTTTCAAGGAAGCTGCAAATAGACAAGTTTGAATTTCTATCTCTCCAACGGATAGTTGATCAAATTGGTCTATAAATTCAGAAGTGATCCAAGGATTCAAGTATCCAACTATCCGCTATCAAACTATCATCAAGCAATCAAAGGAAACCAAGCTATTCTTAAGAATTCCAAGTTTCCTGATCACTTCAAAAGCTAAGCCATTTCTTGTAAAATCTCAAGCTTAGCATTGAGATATCCTAAGCCTTTACACTGTTCTTATTGTAAAGGATATCTCTATTAGTTGGAACCAAACCTCAAACCCTTACCTCATTTAGTAAAGGAGTGTTTGTTGTAGAAGTGAGAAGTTAAGGACTGTTATTGAGAAACACAGTCTTAACTCAGAGAGATTGAGCACTAGGACTCAGATTATCCTAGGGATCAAAGCACTAAGAGAGTGTTGTTGATCAGTGCACCTTGGCACTATAAAACAAGCTAATTCCATTGTTAAGGAATTATCCTGTTCAATCAGGGAAAGTGGATGTAGGAGTATTGAGACTCTGAACCACTATAAATTGTGTGTCATTTACTTTCTGCATTCATTATTGTATTTCATACAATCAATCATTTCCTAAGAGTTTATTTCAGTAAGTAAGAAAAACTGTTTTGGACAAAGTCCCTGATCAACTGTGCTTTCAGAAATTAACTTGGAGTATTCTGTCAAAGAAAAGGTCAACCACATTCCGCACTTAGTAACTCATTTAGATATTTATCCAACTGATCACTTTCTAGTTTTCAGTAGGACAGGTATCTTTGAAAATCACACTCAGGCAAGTTGTGAGACAACTTACCTGATAGGCTCAAACTGTTTGAAAAAGAAAAGAATTTGCATACACAAGTGCATTCCCCCCCATACACTTGTGTCATACTCCACTAAGGACCAACAAGTGGTATCAGAGCAGGGGTTCAAAGACCACTGCTTCTGAAAATCCAACTGATTTTCAAATCACTTTATCTCTATGGTCACTGAACTGATCCAAATTTCTGAAAAACCTATTTGTGTTTATCTAATCAATCTATTTCTATAGAAATGGCTAACAATGCAGTACCAGGAGATGCTGGCAATACTATCAACAACATGGGTCCAAATCAAGTGAATCATATTTCACATCATAAATTGCCAATGTTCTCAATTGAGAACTATGATTTCTGGAAGATCAGGATGAGAGCACATCTTGCCTGCCAGCATGATGAAATGCTCAAAGTCATCACCAGAGGGCCCTTCACATTCACCAAGCTAAATCCCGAGGTCACTGATGCTCAGAAAGCAGACCCAAGGGAACTACTGCCAAAGGATGAGGATGAACTGACATCTGAAGAAAGAAAAAGGCACAATCTGAACTACATTGCCATGAACACCTTGTACCAGACTATTCTAGATGTAGTGATGGGAAGAGTGTATCACTGCACCACAACAAAAGAGATCTGGGACACCCTAGCACTTATGTGTGAAGGTACCCAAAAGATCAAAGAAAATAAGCTTCAAGTGTCCATCCAAAAGTATGAACAATTCACTATGGAGCCAAATGAAACTATTGATCATCTTGATGGCAGATTTACTGACATCATGAATGAGATAAACTCCCTTGGCAAGTTCTATGCCAAAAGAGAAGTTGGACTGAAAATTCTAAGAAGTCTCACATCCAAATGGGACATATACTCAGTTATGATGCAGAACACCAGCAATCTTGGCAACATGCCCATGCAACAAGTGTTCTCTGAACTCAAAGCATATGAGTTTGATCTAAACAGGAAGAAAGTAAATGAAGAACCATCTTCCTCAAGCAAGGGTGTTGCATTCAAGGCTGCTGATTTGAAAAGAAGAATGCACAGAAATCATCTCAAATTGTCTCCAAAACTGAGTTGAAGGAGGAGTTGGCACTCATGGCCAGAAGATTTGAAAAGCTCAACTCCAGATTTGGTAGATACAAAAAGTTCTACCACGACAACATGACAAGGAGGAGATTCAGTTCTCCTGACAACAAATCAGAGGACAAACTCTCTGATGAAAAGAAGATGGACAAATATGCTGACAAAAAGAGGTACAACAAAGGTGAACCATCATCATCCAGAAGGAAGGAGTCCTCAAGCAAGAAAAATGATGATTAAGATGTGTGTTACAACTGCCAGAAAAAGGGTCACTTTCAGTATGATTGTCCTGACCTAAGCTCAAAAGAAAGGAAAGAGAGGCAGAACAAAAGAGACAAGAGGCTTAACAACAGGAAGGCTATGGTAGCTGGAGAATCAGAAAGTGAAGAAAGTGTGTACTCATCTGATGATGGGTTGTTCTCCAACAGTGACAGTGAAAAAGACTGTCAAATGGCCTTTGAAAATGAAGAGGTATGTTCATCTTCCAACTCTTCTAATAACACACATGAATCTAGTGAAATCCACTTTAACTTTGGAAAGCTATTGGAAGATTTCACCAGAATGCAAGAAGTATGCAATATGGCATTGAGAGAAAATGAACAGTTGAGATCTAAATTCAAAATCACCAACCTTCCTGAATCTGAGGTTGACATTAGATCAACTGAGTTGTATCAGCAGATTGTGAGAGAACACAATGAAATGTCTCTCAAAGTCTCTAAACAACAAAAGTTGATTGATGAACAAAATCTGACTCTGAAGAAAAAGGATTTTGACCTTAGAACTCTTCAGGCTAAATTTGATAATCTCTCAAATGAATTTGATACTCTTAAATTAAGTGAGGGGAGCCTAAAACTGAAAATGTCTGCCTTGAACAAATCCTCTAAGGCAATAGAGGAAATTCAAGGGTTTCAAAGACCAATGGCTCAAAGAAGTGGATTAGGCTACAATCCATTTGAACCCTCACCTGGTCTTAGCATTGCTTCAACAAGCAATACTAAGATGACCTTTGTAAGGTCAGTGGCTTAGCAAAAAGAAAATGAAATGGAAGTGAACCAGCCACTGATCAAGGGTAAGGGTAAAGAAACTCTTGTACCTACTCAAGTAAACAATGCTTCAAAACCCAAACCTAAGGAAAAGGTTAAGAACATTGAATACAAGAGGAATGGGGCTCAGAAGGGGAGAACCAATGGAAGGCCAACCCAACTGAACACTCATCAGTGGAATTGTCAAAAAACTGTTCAGAAGAGGCCAACTCAAATGAGGCAACCTCAACTGGATAGATTAAGGCCCAATCCCACTAACAGGTATAACAGCTTCAGGAAGCCTAGACCCTTCATGCCCAAGGGAAAAGGCCATCCTAGCTCCTATCCTCAAAGGTCTTACCAAGCTGCACCTAAGTCTAATAATTTCAGGAGACATGCCCCAAAGAAATTCACCAACACTCCTGAACCTTACAAGACTAACAATGATGCACAGAGACTACCCAATGCATTTAAGGGTAGAACTGTGTATGTAGATGTAAATGGAAACCAAGTCAGTCACTTTGAGTCAATCAGAGTAATTAGACAGATTTGGGTTCCTAAAGGTACAACTAACCCCCTAGGACCCAACATTCAAAGGGTACCTAAAGTTTGACTTTGCAGGGTTACAAGGACCACAAGAAGAAGAGAAGCATAAACAAAATGACAGCATGGTACTTGGACAGTGGATGTTCAAGGCATATGACTGGAAACAAGGAGCTTCTCTCAGAATTCATTGAAAAAGATGGTCCTTCAGTAACCTTTGGAGATAGCTCACAAGGAATCACAAGAGGTTATGGTACATTAAATATTGGTAGTGTAAAAATTACTGATGTTTCATATGTCCTAGGCCTAAAATATAACTTGTTATCTATAAATCAAATTTGTGATAGAGGATACAGTGTTGAATTTGCACCTAATGAATGCATTATCAAAGACAAATCAACACAACATGTGCTACTAACATGGGTGAGAAAGGGAAATGTTTATTTTTCAGATTGGAGAAAAACCCCTGAAGCAGTCTGTCTTGTTGCCAAAAGCACAAATGAGTAGAGCTGGCTGTGGCACAAAAGACTGAATCACCTAAACTTCAAAACCATCAACAAACTGGCAAGAAACTCTCTAGTAAAAGGGCTGCCAAATCAAGTGTTCACTAAGGAACATGTATGTCAGCCATGTCAGGAAGGAAAGCAAATCAAAGCTTCATTCAAAGGAAAACATGTCATTTCTACTAGGAGAGTTCTCCAACTACTGCATATGGACTTGTTTGGTCCAATCATACCAGTAAGTTTAAATGGAAGGAAATATGCTTTGGTTGTTGTTGATGATTTTTCCAGGTACACTTGGTTGGTATTTCTTCTGAACAAAAAGGAGACCCAAGTCAAGCTACCTGAGTTGATGATGAGATTGAGCAATGAAAAGGGCTTAAGCATTGTCAAGATCAGATCAGACAAAGGCACAAAATTCATAAACTCATACGTCAATGAGTACTGCAGCAAGAATGGCATCACTCATGAGACTTCAGCAGCAAGAACACCTCAACAAAATGGTGTTGCTGAAAGAAGGAACAGAACCTTGAAAGAAGCAGCAAGAACACTAATTGCTGAAACCAAATTGCCTAAAAGGTTCTGGGCTGAAGCCATCAACATTGCATGCCACACTCAAAACAGATCCTTAATCACTAAAGGACAAGAGATAGAAACCTGAATATTGATGAGATAACTCAAAGAACAACCAGATTAAGGCTTCAAAGCAAGGAAACAGTGTTTGTAGATGTTGCCCAGCCTGAACTCCATGAAAATCAGAAAGTGGACAACCTACCTGATGGCAATCAACTAGAGGACAACCAACCTGAAGGAGAAGTTGAACTGACTGACCCAATCCCAGTTCAAAACCAGGTAACAACTACCAATGAAGAAGCAGTCACTGCTGAGGTAGTCAATGGATCCAATATTCAAGGGGGAACCAATGAAAATGTCAATCTTTCTGACAATGAGGACAATACCCCTGAATATGATCCTGAACTTGATCTTTCAATAAACTTTCCTGAATTTAATGAATATAATGATCCAACCTCAGAAGAGGACAATTCTTCTAAAGGGATCAGGTCTAGAAGGACTTGGTTGCATGACCACCCAACTAGCCTGATACTTGGTAATCCAAGTGAAGGGATCAAAACTAGAAGATTTCATGGAGAAAGTGCTCTGTTTTGCTGTTTTCTTTCAGAACAGGAACCAAAGGACATTGAGGAAGCACTTCAAGACACCAACTGGATTATTGCCATGCAAGAAGAGCTGAATCAGTTCACTAGAAATGAAGTGTGGGAACTGGTGGATAGGCCAACTCATCAAGATGTCATTGGAACCAAATGGGTATTAAAAAATAAGAAGAATGAAAATGACATCATTGTGAGAAACAAAGCAAGACTGGTGGCCAAAGGATACTGTCAATCTGAAGGGATTGATTATGATGAAACATTTGCACCAGTGGCCAGACTTGAGGCAATCAGACTCTTCCTAGCATATGTAGCACACATGAGATTCAAGGTGTATCAAATGGATGTGAAGAGTGTATTTCTCAATGGGGTACTAAAAGAAGAGGTGTATGTTAAACAGCCCCCAGGCTTTGAAGAAGGAGATAAGGTGTACAGATTGAAGAAAGCCCTCTATGGCCTAAAGCAATCTCCAAGAGCTTGGTATGATACCTTATCACAGTTCCTTCTAGATCATGGTTTTGTTAAAGGCACTGTTGACAGAACCTTGTTCAGAATCTGTGAAGGAGATGATATTTTGTTAGTCCAAATCTATGTGGATGACATTATATTTGGATCTCCAAATGAGAAACTGTGTGAGAAATTCTCTAAACTCATGCAAAGCAAATTTGAGATGTCCATGATGGGATTGATGAATTTCTTTCTAGGACTTCAAGTCACTCAATCAAAGAAAGGAATATTCATCAATCAGGCCAAGTATACAAGGGACATGATCAAGAAATTTGGATGTGCTACAAGCAAGCCAGTCAGAATTCCCATGAATACAAACTGGAAGATGGATCCTGATGAAAATGGAGTATCCACCAACTCCACTGAATATAGAGGCATCATTGGATCTCTACTTTATCTCACTGCAAGCAGGCCTGACATCACATTTGCAGTTGGAGTATGTGCCAGATTTCAAGCAAATCCAAAGAAGAGTCACCTTGAAGCTGCCAAGAGGATCCTAAGATATCTCAAGGGAACTGAGAATCTTGGGTTATGGTATCTAGCTGATGACAACATTGAGCTCACTGGATACTCAGATGCAGATTATGGAGGATGTAGAATTGACAGAAAATCCACCTCAGGAACATGTCAATTTTTGGGCAGCAAGCTGATCTCATGGTTTTCAAAGAAGCAAAATACTGTTGCAACATCAACAACTGAAGCAGAATATGTAGCAGTTGGAAGTTGCTGTGCTCAGATACTTTGGCTCAGACAGCAACTCAGAGATTACATAGTAATCACAAATGAAGTTCCCATATTCTGTGACAACAATAGTGCAATTGCTATTTCACAGAATCCAGTGCTCCACACCAGATGTAAACATGTTGATATCAAACATCACTTCATAAGGGATCATGTGGAGAAGAAAGATATCAAGCTTGTCAAAATCCACACAGATAAGCAAAAGGCTGATATCTTGACAAAACCTTTAGCTGAAGCAAGATTTCTGGAACTTTCAGCTGAATTGGGCTTACTTGATCCAGGGAAGGTGGAGAAATGAAGAAGAATGCTCAGATGAAGGGGGAAGTTCATTAAAATGAACTTCAGCAAAGTTGACCAATCTCACTGAAGTTTTCTGGCTAGAAGAGAAACTCAGTAGAATTGTCCATATAGCCTTCAGCAATGTTGGTCAGGAAGATTGACCTTGTGGGACCCATTCAGCAACATTGGGACCCACTCAGGAATGTTGGTCAGTCATTTTGACCAAAACAGAGGTCAAAACACCTTTCAGGATGTTTGTCCAAGTGAATAGGGTGATAATTGCTATTTTTAGCATTGATTGGACATTTAAAAGATTTCTTGGGCTAAGAGTAGGCTATTTTTAGGATGGCGTGTGATATTAAGATTTTAGCCCCCAAATGGCAAATCTGCATTTAATGCAAAATCTCTTTTAAGATTGCATTAATTACTGTGCTATCATCAAAGCCATTGATTAACCTTAAAACTTCATCTAACCGTTCCACAGCCTACGACCCCACTTTATCCATATGGTCTTATGATTTGTCCACCCTCAATAGCTTTTGTCCAACGGTTAACAAAAAGTCAAGCATATAAAAACATTCAGTTTTTGCCCTCATTTCTCACGCACACATATTTTCAAATCCTTAAGCAAACTTCTAAAAAAACCTTCCAACTCTCCATTCCTTTTTCTCAGAAATCATCCATGGCTCCTAAACTCAAAAGAGAAGAATTGGTTAACTTCAATGATCCATCTCTGGACATTGATTTTAATTATCTAAGCAACATAAACTCTCTTTGGTTCGAAAAGCTTGTTGCTTTTGACAGTCCAGATGAGGAAGTTCATCCAGTCCTTCAATGGCTTAGGGATGCTAGGCTCGAAAAATTCTTAGGCACCAAGCCTGACTCATGTCTCAACCCATTCATGGCTGAATTCTTTGCTTACCTAAGGTGGAAGGGTAATAAAGGAGATGTGTGCACCAAGCTCACATATGCAGAAGAAGATGAAGAGGAAGAGACTCAACACACCATCATCTTCACTTCTGAAGATCTAGATGCCAGCTTTGGTCTACCCTCTGAAGGCCTGAATCCAGAACTCTACAGAGAAGGAGAGAAACAAGAGTTCTCTGATCCATGGATGAAAGTCCCCAAAAAGTTGGTAGGTGCTCAAAACAAGAAAACATTGAAGCCAGTATATGAGCACTTGTTTGATATTGTTGTAAAAAGCTTATTAAGTCATTCTGGAAGTGTTGAGCAAATTAGTTTGCCAAAGTTAAGAGTGATGGCTGCTGTAATTGACTCTGCTGAGAAGAGAGTCAAGCCAAAGCCCTTCCCAGCCTAGAAGGTGATATTCAGAAAGATGTCCTCCAAAACAGAAAAGAGAAAGCAAGGGGCAGCAACCAAGCAAGACATGACTGTTGCACGTGTGACCAGATCTTCTCCAAGAAAAAGAAAGGCTCAGACAGTGAAATCTCAGCCCAAAGTGAAGAAAATGAAGCAGATTCTCAGTGAATCCTCACCAGAAATCCAGTCTAGAAGTGGAGGTGCCACTTCTGAGGAGATTGATAGAGTTGAGGAAGAAGGAGTCAACCCTCCTGAAGAGGAAGAAGAGATCAGGGAAGTTGTCCCTCTTCAACCTGAGTCTGTAACTGAGTTTAGGGACCTTGATAAGCCAACAAGGTCTGAAAGGAAAAAAAGGATAATCAAGACCTCCGAGAAGCAGAAGTTAATGGAGGAGGAGAAACAGAGAAAAGAGTTCTTCAAGGAGATTAGACAAGTCAGTAGGTCTAACTCCAAGACTAGGTCCAAGTCCAAGAGTCCTGAAGCCAACTCTCATGATATTCAATCCCAAAGAATATCACCATCACATGAGGAGCAAAAGCCTGAAGAAGTGGAGTTCAAGACTCCTGAAGATGCTCCCATTATGGCTAAAAAGACTTATTCTCCTAAAGGTGCTCCTGACAGGACATGTATTGATGTTTTGGCTGATATTGAAGATAGGCCATTCTCCTCCCTTGATCCTAGACTTCTTTCCTATACCAAACTTCTTGAATCTGCTCTTCAAGAAGGTGATCAATTTACTCTCCCACCCATTCAAGCCATTCCAATAACCTCATCAGGAACATTGCTCTCTATAGCACCTGAGTCCCAAATAATTCTCAGTTCTTCTGAACCCCAGCCCAACCTTCCTGAATCTCAATCCAACCCTCTTGACTCACAAGCCAACTCTTCTGATGAAGATGAAAGTGAAGAAGAGTACACTTATGAGAGGATGCTAAGACAAATTGCCAAAGCCAATGTAGATCAGCTCTACCCAGGATTGAAGGATTATCCTAGGCTGCAACAACAGTTCTATGATCTCAGGGCTCTTGTTGAGATCAAAGATAGAACAATGGTGGAGATAGCTCAAGCTATCAAGGATAAGGGTGCAAGCTGGTGGCAGGTTGAAGAGAACAGGCTACTGCACTTTGCAAATGTGAAGAAGTCCAGTGTGTTGACCACTGAAGCCCTGTTCTGTACAATTGTTCATGAGAAGGTGCTTGCTGAGAGAGAAAGAATTGCACAAGGAGTCAAGCATCTTGACAGCACCTCAGATGATGCAGATTATGATGATGATAACACCAATCCCAACCCTCCTGGACTAAAAATCTGATCAGGTACATTACTTGACTTTTCCTTCAATTAAGGACTCTGATAAATCAGAGGAGTTGACCAAGAGTGGTGACTCAGTCCAAGATACATTGGCCAAGGATGGTTCTTCTGAGCCTGAGGCAAAGCTTGACAATGTTGAGACTTCCACAGGAGAAGCTGGTTTGACTAAAGCCTCATCAATGTCAGAAAAGTTGGACATTGACCAGCCGTTAGTCATTCAGGATGACTCAGTGGACTTGGGATGCCCAAGCACTGTGATCTCCCATCAACTGCCCTCTGTGGATCCTGTTGAGGATATGGAGGTGTCAGGTTTAGGAAATGAAGGAGTTGAAAAGGAAAGTAGTGATGAAGAATCAGAGGGTGATGAGGGAGATTGTGTGATAACTGGTAGTCTGAGTGCACCACAAAAAGAGGGTGAGGAAGTTGAAATGTTGGGTGCAGCCCAACATGAGAGTCAGGTTATTCTTCAAGTTAAATCTGAACTTGATGAATCCCTTGGTGAAAGGAGGCATGATTCTCCAGTGTTTGTGAGTCCATCAATTATGATTGAAGAGAAAAATGAAGTTGAAAATGAGAGTAAAGATGCTGATGTATCAGTTCTTTTGGGAGATAAAAAGAAAGAGGGTGCTGAGGGAGATTTTTCTAACCCTTTGAGTCTTGCAGATTCTGTAGCTGTTACCATTGAACAAATTTTTGCAGATGCTTCTCTAACTGACATCCCAGTTGATGCTGATATTGATCTTGAAGCAATCTCAGCAAATGTGTCCACCTTGGACAAAATCTATTTTGAGCAAGCAAATGCTACTGAAGCTGGATTGCAGATTGCTACACAGACTACAACCTCCATTGAAGAGCAATCAGAAAAGTTGGGCATACTGGTTAGAGAATTTGGAAAAGCCCATGCTGAAACTGCTGACACCCTTGATGGCCAAGGAAAGACTTTAGCCTCTGTGGAAATGAGGCTCATAGGCTCTGAAGAAGTGGTCTTACCAACTTTGGATGCAAGAATAAGTGGTGTTGAGACTGGTCTGCAAACAGTTTCAACTGAAGTTACAAAAGTCAAAGATGCCATGACCAAGTTCACACAAACTGTGAAGAAGGAGCAGAAAGGCCTCAGAGATAGCTACAAGTTCAATGTCTTAGCTCTAAAAAGAACAATCAAAGATGCCCTGAGGCAAAGGACAGCAGCTCAGAGAAGGAAAGCTGAGGAGTTAAAAGCTGCAATGGTGAAGGAGGCTGCTGAAAAGTTCACAGTTGAACTTATGGCCAAGGTCTCTGATCAAGTTGTGGCCAACCTCACTGAGCAACTGCAAGCCAAACTTGATCAATCCCTGAAGGCCACACTTGATGAAATTGTTGCACAAAAGATGAAGCCAGTCCATGCCTTTCTTAGTATGGCAGATGATAGGATGCAAAACATCCATGATGAAAATGTCTATCTACTACAGGAATTGAAGTCCCTCACTCATGCTCATTCCCATCTCTCTGTCACAATGAGTGAGTTAAAGCCCCAGTGTTTTGATAATGCCAAAAAGGGGGAAAGAGAGAGAGATAGGGCAAAGAGAACCTTGAAGATAGGAGAGTCCAAGGGAAAGGACAAGGTCCCTGAGGCTGAAGAGGAGGAAGAGGTAGACATTGGGAAAGGCAAAGGCCCAATGAATATTGAAGATCTTACTGAAGAGGAACAAATTCAGATTGCAGTGAAGGAGTCCATGGCCTCTGTGATGGAAGATCAGGCCAGATGGCAACAAAGACCTGCAGGTGAATCTGCAGGCCTTGACCCCAAAGAGAAGATTGTTGAAGTAAGGGGGAAGGTCACCAGAGCCTCAGAGAGGAAAAGAAAGGACCAGACCTTTACAGATTTTCCAACCAGTCTGACTTTACCATCTGAGTTTCAAGCTGTTGAGACAACCCCACTAAGAAAGTCAAAGAGGCTGAGGAAAACAACCAACTTGCCTGAAATCCAGGAAGAAGATGAAGAAGCTGAACAGGTCAAGGAACCTGAAGTTAGAATGCCCAAACTTGCTGATGATCCCTCAAAGCTGTTTGAGGAGGGATTTGGAAAGGATCCTCAAACTCAGGAAAGGCTGGCCCTTGAGAGAGCTAAGGAGAAGATGGATCAGTTGGTTGAGGCCAACAAAGCAAGGGATGAAACGAGGGCTAACTTCAAAGCTCCAAGAAGAAGAAGAGCTTCTTATACAAGGCTGAAGCCTCAAATGCTTCAAAGATGGGACACCCAATACCCTCACCATGACAAGTGGGTACCAATTCCACTGAATGATGCATGGGAGGAGGCCAAGAGGAGTTTTGTGTATGACTTTTATGTCATAGGCAAGTGGCTGGGTGAAGATGTTGAAGAAGTTTTTGTCCAGTTCATGTTTGAAAATCACAGGGACTTGTATCAGAAGCTGTTTGCAGCAGCTGACATGGCAAGGATAGAGTTCAAAGCCCCTGGTCCCATTCTGTATATGCCTCCCAAGTTCAATGGGAACTTGATTGATGAAGGGAAGATTCTGGAGGAGTTTATCTCCATTATGAAGATGGAGAAGATGAAGCCTGGCCCCAAAGGAACCAATCAGGACATTTGGGAGCTGAAGAAGAGGGTCTAGGCTCAGTATGGAATTGCTCCTCAAATTGATGGCACACTATGAAGCATAAGTCCACCCTTTCCCTTTTTATCTATGATTTCCTTGTTAGTTGTTATCTTATTTTATCTTATATCTGCTTAGTGAGTCCTTTTAGATTTTCTGCATTGTAATGCCCTTGATATATATGAAAGGATCACTATTTTCTATCAGAGATAACAACTCATTATCTCAACTAACCTGACATAACCTATACTTGATTTATTATAGTGCTAACAGTTTGTTTCAGGAAAACTGACCAGATCATCATGAAGACAAAGTTTAGTATAAGTCAAGTTCCCTTTGTAATAGGTTTTGGCATCATCAAAAAGGGGGAAATTATTGTGAAATAAAATGATTTTGATTAAGATACCAAAACCCCTGATTGATGATGATCAGATTAGTTGAGATACAGTCATGAAAAGCATCAGTCTAGTTGTCTCAGGATAGTTGAGACAATAAAAATGCTTAAGTCTAAATCTCAGTTATGTTTTGAGATGTATAGTTCAGGATAGTTGTCCAAAGCTGGAATGTTAGGCAGCTTGTTAAGTGTAAGTACTTTAGGACAAGTCTGCTGAAGGTTACAACATTGTCAAGTAGGCTAAAGAGGACAACCTGGCTGAGTGATCAAAGGCAAGAAGTAAAAGCTGCACTGTACTGATAAGAGCTACATCAGATCAGCTTGTAAATGATTGAAGATCACAACATTGAATGCTGCTTACTCAGAAGACATATTAATTGAAGCATTTATTATCAACAAGCCTGAACAAGCATTAAAGACATAAAAACATTAAAGACTGAAGGAGTGAATGAATGTTGGAACATTCCAAATTGCAGAAGGAATGTTCAGGGAACTTGTCCCATCTAACCGTTGGTGGAGTACAAGTCTGCCACAATCAACCTTGGGAAATGCGCAAATATGGAAGCTGACACAAGTCCTTATAGCCGCATTTTTCAGAAGTCAACACATTCATTCAAGCAACCAACAAAGAGCTTTTTACTCACTGGATAATAGAAGGTTGCCCTCCATAGCCGTTTCAAGGAAGCTGCAAATAGACAAGTTTGAATTTCTATCTCTCCAACGGATAGTTGATCAAATTGGTTTATAAATTCAGAAGTGATCCAAGGATTCAAGTATCCAACTATCCGCTATCAAACTATCATCAAGCAATCAAAGGAAACCAAGCTATTCTTAAGAATCCCAAGTTTCCTGATCACTTCAAAAGCTAAGCCATTTCTTGTAAAATCTCAAGCTTAGCATTGAGATATCCTAAGCCTTTACACTGTTCTTATTGTAAAGGATATCTCTATTAGTTGGAACCAAACCTCAAACCCTTACCTCATTTAGTAAAGGAGTGTTTGTTGTAGAAGTGAGAAGTTAAGGACTGTTATTGAGAAACACAGTCTTAACTCAGAGAGATTGAGCACTAGGACTCAGATTATCCTAGGGATCAAAGCACTAAGAGAGTGTTGTTGATCAGTGCACCTTGGCACTATAAAACAAGCTAATTCCATTGTTAAGGAATTATCCTGTTCAATCAGGGAAAGTGGATGTAGGAGTATTGAGACTCTGAACCACTATAAATTGTGTGTCATTTACTTTCTGCATTCATTATTGTATTTCATACAATCAATCATTTCCTAAGAGTTTATTTCAGTAAGTAAGAAAAACTGTTTTGGACAAAGTCCCTGATCAACTGTGCTTTCAGAAATTAACTTGGAGTATTCTGTCAAAGAAAAGGTCAACCACATTCCGCACTTAGTAACTGATTTAGATATTTATCCAACTGATCACTTTCTAGTTTTCAGTAGGACAGGTATCTTTGAAAATCACACTCAGGCAAGTTGTGAGACAACTTACCTGATATGCTCAAACTGTTTGAAAAAGAAAAGAATTTGCATACACAGGTGCATTCCCCCCCATACACTTGTGTCATACTCCACTAAGGACCAACATAAACCAAACCCAATTTCGGAGAAGGAACAAGCCGAGGCCAAAGTTTCTGAAACCGTGCTGATGAGAGTGATTTCGTAAGTAAGTCGACCACCAGATCTTCAGAAGGAACAAATTGAACGTCCAGCAGTTGGGCCTGGACCTTTTCTCTAAGAAAATGAACATCAACCTCGACATGCTTCATACGAGAGTGAAAAGCTGGTCTAAAAGCAAGAGTGATTGCCCCAGAATTATCGCACCACAGAACAGAAGGCTTGGACAGCGGAAGACGAAGCTCAGCAAGGAGAGAACGAACCCACAAAAAATTAGTAGTTGCAAGAGCCAATGCCCGATATTTAGCCTCCGTACTACTTCGAGCTACAACAGTTTGTTTCTTTGAGCACCGGGCTAGGAGATTTGAGCCAAGAAAAATGCAATATCCACTCGTGCTACGCCGATCATCAATTGAGGATGCAAAGTCTGCATCCGCAAACCCCTGCAAAGAAAGCTTTGAAACGGGAAAAAAAGAAATGCCATTGAATGAAGTACCTTTAAGGTATCTAAGAACCCGTTTACAAGCCTTCCAATGATTTTGAGTTGGGTTTTGTAGAAATTGACTAAGTTTGTTAACACTAAAGGAAATTTCAAGCCTAGTTAAGAGAAGATATTGGAGTGCCCCCACAGTGCTACGATAAAGTGTAGGATTGTCACATGGGGCACTGTCACAAGCTGATAGTTTTATGCTCGGGCAGGAAGGAGTGGGGCACGACTTGCAATTAGTGAGATGTGTTTTGGAAAGAAGATCACGAATGTACTTGGTTTGAGTGAGAGTGATAGATGAGGGAGCAACCTTGGCTTCAAGGCCTAGAAAATAGTTGAGTTCCCCAAGATGCTTAAGTGAAAAATTCCTGTTAAGATCTGCAATAATGCGATTAACCAAAGTAGGATCATCACCCGTTACCAAAATATCATCTACGTAAACTAAGAGAATGAATAACTTGCCATGCACCAACATGTGGAATAAGCAATGATTAGAAACTGAATGAGTAAACCCATAAGAAACCAGAAAACCCTTGATCTTATCATACCAAGCTTTCGGGGCCTGCTTTAAGCCATACAACGACTTCTTTAGTCTGCATACATTAGTCGGGTTGGAATTATCCACAAATCCTTGAGGTTGATGAATAAAAACAGCCTCCTTAAGAACCCCATTTAAAAAGGCATTGTTAATATCAACCTGTTGAACTCTCCAACCACGAGTAACAGCTAAAGATAGAACAAGACGAAGAGTAATGGGCTTAAGAACCGGACTAAATGTATGAAAATAATAAATTCCAGCAGTTTGTTGGAAACCACGAGCAACTAAACGGGCTTTAAATCGATCAACAGAACCATCTGGTTTGTACTTGACCCGGAAGATCCATTTGGCCGATATAATATTAAGATCAGGAGCCCAAGGAACTAACTCCCATGTGTGGTTATGCATGAGTGCATTATACTCATCCACCATGGCAGCTTTCCATTTTGGTGATGAGAGTGCCTCAATGACAGAATCAGGTTCAACCAAATCGTTTTTAGTAGCAAGAAATGTTTTTGGCTTAAAAATACCTGACTTAGACCTAGTTTGCATGGGATGAAGAGAATGAGCAGGCTGCATATGAGGAAGGTTGATGGTGGATATTGGAGAGGGCATATCATTCCTAAGGGGTGGAGTTGGTGAAGATGAGTCCATAACTGTTTCAAGCTGTAGAGTTGGTGAAGATGAGTAAGCACCTTCACTTCTCACAGAAAGCGAGTGAGTGTGTTGGGCAGATGATGGAGACGAGACAGATGGGGTTGGTGCATGACTAGTAGATGGAAAGGGCAGGATTGGAAGAGATGAGTGACTGAGGATGGGTACAGAGGCAGTGGGAGAAGTAGTGGGTGTTGAGAACATGATCTGAAATGGGAATTCAGATTCATTAAACTCAACTGCCTTTGAAATATAAACACGACCGGAAGAGAGAAGACATATATAACCTTTATGATTGTCACTGTAGCCAAGGAACACACATTTAGATGAACGAAATTGGATTTTCGACGTATTATAGGGACGTAGAAAAGGAAAACAAGAGCATCCAAAAACTTTGAGAGTAGAGTAGTCAGGAGGCCTGCCAAAAAGTTTTTCATGAGGAGAAAGATTATGCAAAACAGGGGTCGGAAGTGAATTAATTAACAAAACAGCAGTAGAGAAAGCATTCCACCAAAATCGCATGGGCATGGAGGCTTGAGCAAGAAGTGAAAGCCCCATTTCCATGATATGTTGGTGTTTGCATTCAATAGTGTCGTTTTGTTGATGAGTATGAGGACATGAGTAGCGAATCTGCACTCTAAGGTTCGTAAAAAAACTTTTGAGTGCCATAAATTCCCCACCCATGTCACTTTGAACCCTCTTGATTTTAGTATTGAACTGACGTTCAACCAGTGAAAAGAATTGAGGAATAATGCAAGTAACATCAGACTTTAAACGGAAAGGAAACAACCAAGTATATCGAGTGTAATCATCCATAATAGACAAATAGTATTTGAAACCAGAAGTGGACAAACATGAGGCTGGTCCCCAAACATCCATGTGTATTAAATCAAACATATTTTGAGCAACATGACAAATGGGGGGAAATTTTATTTGATGAAATTTGCCTAGCTTACAAGCCTCACAAAGTACATCATTCTTGGAATCAGAAGAAATATGTAAAGCCCTAAGAACAGTAGACAAAGTGCTAGAACAGGGATGGCCTAATCTATTGTGCCATAGTAGGCGAGAACATTCACTACTATTTCTCTTATTAGTAGCAACAGAATATGCATTAGCAGAAGGAGGACCATTTCTTGGAACAAAGTTTGAAGAATGTGCTGGAATCGAGCGAAGATCAAACTGATACAAGCCATCTTTAAGAGTCCTGTTGGTCCCTGAACGAGTAGTGAATGGGATTAAAGTCTAGAGGGTAGGGGTGAATAGACTTTAAAACTTTTTCAAGAGAGTTGGGAACCTCTTCTGATTGCTATGTCAACTGGACTACAAGTCTGCTGGTCCAGATGACTATAGTGATCTGAATGAAGAGGTTATATGCGGAATTATGGTAGGCCTTGATTAGACTCGTTCTTTTAGTTTCTTAAGAAAGTGTTAACTTGTTTTGCTTAATGAAAATGCTCAGTTGATGCTAGTTTGAAAGTTATGGCCTTGTTTTGAAGACAGTTGCAAATACAGTATGCACTATATAAAGATAAATGAAATGACAGAAATATTAAGTGTAGTAAGTAAATAACACCGAGTTTATAGTGGTTCGGATATACGATCCTACGTCCACTCTCACGTCCACACGTGATGTTTAATCCCTTTAATTTACCAAAAATTACAAGGGTCTTGTCCTTTATAGTCCCAAGGATAGGACTTTGAGATCTGAGCCGTCCTAACAGCTACGGTCTCCACAAGTGATTGTAAGCACTTGCACTTTGAGGGGTTCAAAAACTTTAACCTTTCAGTGAGGGTTGGGGTTTTTGAAGAGTATCCAACTAATGGTTCAAGCTTATAAATTGCTTAACCACTATGCCTAAAACAATGAGTATACAATATGAATAGGTTTCAGGTTCTTATGGGTTGGATAGAAATCACTTAAGAGCTATAAATATTCTGATGATTTTCTGGCTCTTGGAGAATTCTTAGAACAGTATGGCTTTTTGCTTGATTGCTTGCTTAGCTTGTTGAATTCTCTCGTTGTGATCTCTTCCTTGTGATTTCTCATCCTCTTGTATTTATAGTGGTGATTGCTTGCAACTAGCCGTTGGAGTTGACTAGCCGTTGGGGAAATCTTTCCATGTTGGCTTGATTCCTTGATTCCAGCTGCTTGATTGCTCCAATCCTGGGATCATGTCAATCTTCTAAATAAGGCAGGTCTTCATTTGAATTGCAAGATGACTTTGGGAATCAGCCGAGTCCTGGACGAGTACTTAGTCTTCTGATCTGCACTACTAGTCTTCTGACTACTCGTCTGGCCTAGTGCTTCTGTCTTCTGATATCAGTCGAGTAGAACTCTTCTGATCTGGTAACTACTTGTGCTGCATTAGGGCCATCTTCAACTTGGACTCCATCAGATAAGTAGGTATACAAGCACCTTAACTTATCTGGCTTTCAAGGATCTTCTAGTCTTCATGTCTTCTACTCTTCTCATCTTGAGGAAGCGCATGTAAGCCGGGACTGTGCTAATCAGCTGATATACATACAGTTGATCACACAAGACTAGTCTAAGCTGTTCTATACAAGGTCAGCTGATCCTATTACATTTATAAACTCTAAGTGTTTTGGCCATCAAAACTATTCTAACATCAAGTGGGGCTTAGGGTGAATTTACATCCCAACAAGTCCCCCGGAGGAGCACTTGATGACTGTTCAGAGCCTTAACAAGACAAAAAGTAGTGTGAAATTCAATGTAAGCCGCGTTATCACGTAAAAACTGAGAAATGCTTATGAGATTCTTAGTAATGTCTGGAACATGAAGAACATGATTCAATTTAACACTAGTCATAGAGTCTAAACTAGGTATTGAAACTGAACCAGTATTATGAATGGATGCACAAGAACCATTGCCAACAATTAATGAAGTATTACCTGTGTAAGGAGAATGAATATGAAGATTTTCAAGAGCCGGTGTGACGTGATGCGTAGCTCCGCTATCAACGTACCACTAGCCTGATGAGGATGAAGGAGAAAGTTCAGAATATGAATGAGGAGAAGAGGAATTCATACCAGAGGAAGAGGCATGTCCAGTATAGGCATGTGGTGTATTAGTAGGATTAGTGTGAGCAACATGTGCTTGAGGCACTATTCCTTGAGTACGAGAGGCAGATTGAGATGAGGAATAATCACCATGCCCTTGCTGAGGATGTTCAGGGCCATTAAAGTTCGTATCATAACGCTTAAAGCATTTGGCCGCTACATGATTGTTTTTTGCCACAGAGTTGGCACACAACCCTAGGCTTCGAGAATGCTCTTCCTCTTCCTCTGAAATGACCAGAAGAACCCGATCGAGACGTAGAGTGTTCATGAGAGGCAATATCTTCCATAGGATTGCCAGGAGGCGGAGAAATACGACTAGACGTAGAGTTTTGGAGAATGCACATTTCATACGCTTGTAGAACAGACTGAACCTCCGAAAGAGAGTGACTCCGATCTGGTGGTCAGATTGACAACAACAACGTCAAATTCAGAGCCTAGTCCACCAAGGAGATGCAACACCAGATCGTCATCAGAAATTTCATGGCCGACTGCTTTGAGGCTATCACCGAGCAAGCGGATCCTGAGGATGTACTCGTCAATTGAGCGATCCTCTTTTTTGAGAGTTTGAAGCTCGAATTTAAGAGACATAATTCGCGCTTTGGATTGCGAACTGTACAAATCACTGAGAATTTTCCAAACCTCAAAGGAATGATGACATCTGCTAACGTGCCCTAGCATATGCTCAGAAATTGAGCTAAATAGCTAACTCATGAGGAATTGGTCCTCACGCATCCACTTGAGATACTCAGGATTGGAGATGATTGAACCGGTGTCCGGATCAGAGATAGAAGGAGACAAAATAGAAGCTTCATCACAGAGGAGAATCGATTCAAATCCATGACAACGAACCGTCGCCATGACTTGTGATCTCCAAAACACATAGTTCGTCTGATCTAGACGAATTGTGAGCGTAATGAAACGAGGCATAGGAGGATGAGGCGGTTGAGTCATGATTTTGGGGAGAAAAACAAAAGAGAAAAAAAAAAACGGATTGGATTAAGAACTGAGAAGAAGGAAAAAAAAATCTGGAGATAGATGTTTTGGATTTAGAACTGAGAAGAAATGAAATCAAAAATTCTGGAGATGAAATCTAAAAATTTCTCAAGCAATTGGTGAATAGATTGTATGAGAGCTAGAACAGAGGATAGGAAGGCTTCAGGCTCTGTTGATACCATGTTAATATTTAGAATTGTATTTCATTCATACTTTACAAATGCTATATGTACATGTATTTATAGGCAGAAGTCATGCTTAACCGTAGTAGCTGATATACACAATTCTAGATGCTACTGGGTGTTACTACTTGATTCTAGATACTTCCTATCTTGTTACAACTTGCAGAATAACAAACTAATGAATATATACACTATTGAATTGTAGATACATGGAGCATGTGGAGTGTGTTGTGCTGCTGCTAACTAACTGTTAGTTAGTAACCATATGAATACTCTAACATTTGGAAGCTTAGGAGAGGACAATTCACACATTTACCATCGAAAGGATTACAATCCAGCACGATGGATTCTCAATCACATCGTGTCATTTTTTTAGCGCAACAAATTTTTAAAATGTGATATAATTTCAAATGAAAATTGATATATTTTTAAGTATCATTGGTAAAGATTCAAACTAATTCCTATTAACTGAAAATTATCATAAATTAATAAGTGATAATGATTAAATAAAAAAGATACTAATAATTAAGCAAAAAGTAAATATTATTATTTTTTCAATTAAAATTATCACTTTTTAAAAAGTTCTATATTTTGAAATGAAGAGTGATACATTTTTAAGAAAAAAAAATGATAAATTTACATCCATTCCCATTCCTAAAAGATATTTTGTCGAACAACTTAAAGAATGAATAAACACCCTTATCCAAATTTACATATATCTCAATGCAATCTATTAATTTACTTTAAATTCAACAATCACCAAAATTCATTACAGATGGAAATGAATATTGAAGCTGGTTCAAAAGTTTTACATTTCCCAACTTGCTATGCTCAAAATAGTGTGAGAGAGCAGTAGGTGAAGCCGTGCCGGCACGGCAACGTTCGCATCGTCTCGTCTGACAAGGAGTACAGTTTCTTCTTCCCGTTCTATTTTTGGGCTGTGTTTGGTAAGCAAAAAATCAGAAAAGTTAAATGGGTTGTACCCAACAAATTTTAAAAATATGGGTAAAAAAAATCCCTCTCACAGAAGTTTTTGCCCTAAATTTGAACTCCAAATTCAACACTGTTTTCATTGATGAATACAACCTTTCAAGTAAAACTGTACTGAGCAGTTACTCTTATAAAGAGTATACAAATTATTACTATAAGATATATGAAGATAATGACATTCATCCAACTTGGAAAGATGCCTTTCAACTTGCTCGTCGACTAAGTTAAATATAGATCCACTACGGCTATTTTCACCTGTTGTACGTGCTTTTTTATGGGATGATCTGGATGTAAACTTTAGTCAAAGCACTAACAAACATATATTTTTGTAGGGTTATTACGCGTATTCGTTGGATCAAAATGATGGATATTGAAGATCTGAGTTGATGAGCTTTGATGAACTGTAGAAAGACTTCCTGAGGAAGTTTGCTGAGAATATTTAGATTGGAGAGAGAATGAGAGCGTATCTCGATTTTTGTGCATTAATTTCAACCTATGTTACAATTCAGCCCTAGAGGGCTTATATACTAGTTTGATGGATTTTTTGATGGGCTTGGCCCCTACAACTGTCGAGCTATTATTCGCCCTAGGGTCCCATCAACTAAAGGAGATGAGATTGCCACATTAAATGCGCCTTGAAGGAAACAATAATGCATTATTGCTGCATCTATGCTCGTCCTCCTCATACATGTGAGGACTGAATCAATATTAAATATTATACTACTCCCTCCGTCCCACAATAACTTTCACACTTTCCTTTTCGGGACGTCCCACAATAACTTTCACACCCTTAAAATGGAAAACCCTTTATAAACTTCACCCTCAAAATATCCTCAATTTTACACAAATGCCATTACTTTTTCTCCACACATACACAAAAGTCAACTCATTCTTTACTTTATACATAAAATTTTACAAAATTACCCCTCAAAACTCCACTCATTATTACACTTTCTTAATTTACGTGTCCACCTACCTATGAAAGTTAATAGGGGACGGAGGGAGTACTAAACAAGCTCGCTCATTATAGTTTGGGCTCATGGTCGTCATTCTAGGATTATGCTCGTCTAATGAGCTTGTAGAGGTTTGTTGACTAGTCGTCGCCTTAATATCTTTTGACTATTCAAACTTTGCCATGGTAACTAGGATTGGGACCTTGACTTTTCAAACGGTTGACTCTTTGACCGTGTATAACATTTGCCCCCTGGTCGTCTTCCTCAATGCTCGCTGGGGAGACGGGCATAATGCTCGTCCTCATATCCATACTTGTGTTCTAGCGTTTAAGTGAAAGGCCGTCTCGCAAAACGTACCTTTTATTTTCTCGAGGTAGAAAAGTGGGTGATATTAGGCGCGCGGATCGAAGTGGGTCTCTCTTTTGAAATGGACGCGTGGGGCGCGTGTGGGAGTTCAGGAGGCGCGCGTGGGCCACACCTGGCGCGTCGGCCTTCAATTTGGTTCCCAAAGTTTCGGAAATTTACGGGTTTTACCCCGTTTTTTTGCAACTTGATCCCTGAGAAAGGATTGCCTACAAATAGGCTTCTCCCTCTCAAAAACACATTTTCGAAATCTTCAAAATCTCTTGTCTTCTTCTTTAAGCTTTCCTCTTCTTAGCAAGGTTTGTGTGAATCTTTGACTACCCCGACGATCGATTGGTGTGCTTCCGATTTGTAAAGTAAAGAAAATATTTTCTTCGCTTTCCTTATTTATTTCTTCAAAGAACAAAAATGGTGAGGATCGGTGACTCCGACGGGTTGGGGGCGTCGCCGCCGACGGATGAGGTGGCCTCCTCCGGTGCTCCGGCACCGAGGCTAGGTTGAAACCTTGGAAACATGTCGTGGTTTCATCGAGCTCGGATAGATCGGGGAGTCCATCCCGGATGATTTCGACTGAGGCAATCGGTGCACGCTTTCCCGAGGATAGTATCATGGGGGATTTAGATCGTGGTGAAGAGCTACTCTCCGAGGACAGTGGTAGCTAAGTTGGCTGTGATGATGAGGGGAATGATGCCGAGCAAGAGGCTGAATCGGCCGATTATCCTTCTGATTCAAAGATGGGCGATTTAGGACCAGATGTAGAGATGGGCGCCGAAGTCGATCGCGAAACAGCCCAAAGAAAAATTAGTGGTAGCCTGTGCGAGAGTACTGAGGAACTCATTCGCTACAAAGCGAGCATCCATGATTTTCTCACTAGGCGGGGATGACCTTATTAAGAGGTCGCACTCTCAATATATTTCTGAGTACGAATTTCCTCCTCCTGCTCGTCGTTATCGGATTGCTTCTGAATCCGAATTTGAGGCCTGCGAGCATCCGAGTGGGGTGTCTTTAGCTCAAATTGAGAATTTGAGGAAAAAAATACCTCGTTCCCCAAGATGTTCACTTCTTCATTCCGAGGGAGGATGAGAGAGCCGACCAACCTCCAAAAGGCATGGTCGCCGAAAATAATGGGATGATGGAAGCTGGTCTGAGATTTCCCCTACATCTGAGCATTAGTTTTTACTTGAACTATTTAGGCGTGGCCCCGATGCAAATTACCCCCAACAGATGGAGTACTATTATCGGGCTCTTAATGGTGTTTGGTTTAGAGAGTGTCGAGAATGGTTGTCAAGGGTTTTTCCTCACCCCTCGAGAGATAAACTCCCTCTTCCAAGCCCTAGAGGCCGACAAGAAAGTCGGGCATGGCTGGTATTATGTCATGGGGCGACCTGGGTGGAAAATCGTCGAAGGGGTTCTGAATAAGATCCGCGACTGGAAAACTAACTGGTGGTGGGTCGCAGGTGATTGGAAGAGTGTGACGAAACTTGATGGGTCCGCCGAAAGGATGTCCGTTCACACCGAATTTAAAAACATCCAACGTAAGCCTTTTTATATTTATGCTCGTTCCCGTCTATACTGATTTAACTTTTTTATTCATTGCAGGTGTTGCTGCTCGCCAAAGGGTTGTCGACCATCAACTTTCTGATCTTTTCAAGAATCATTTTTGTTGCGTTACTGATCGTCGCTATCGCGAGCGGTCTTGTCACTTCCTGAATCGTGAATTCTTAAGGGAACGAGCCGGATTTCATGTGTCTCTGCATCATTTCACAAGGTCCTTTCCCCCGGGTAATGTGTTATCCTTGGGCCTTCATTTGATATTACTTGCTCTAGGATTTAAAATGATTATTCCTTTGCAGCAGTCATCCCTGTCATCATTAGGACTTCGCTCTCCTCGACCGTGAAACTAGACGGAGTGATGTCTTCCAAAGCTCTGAAGATGATTTCCGTGAACCGCGAAAGGGTGATCGTCGAAGGCGGGGGCAGTCGAGGTGCGTCTCGTAAGAGGGATCACGAGGTCCCGACGACTTAACCTCCCCTAAAGAAAGCACCGCCGACGATCACTAGGAAAGAAAAAGGTGGTTCGTCAACCCAACAAGTTGCTGCTCGCCGATCACCGCCGACCAAGAGGTCTTGACCTACTGTCTCTCGCCTAGGCGCGAGCAAGAGGTCGCGGAGGTTGACCCAAAAATGAAAAAAGATCCGGAGGATGCCACTGTGCTCGGCTGGGATGCCGATAGGGTTGCTCGGTAAGACTCTTACCCGTCTGGATATTCTTATCGTGTGCGCTTCTTTATTTAAAATTGTGTCTTTTTCTTTCAGGTTTAATGCCCAAGAGAATCCTCCTTCCTCAGAGGATCTTCGTCAATTTAACCGGTCGAGGTCTCCACCGTCCTTGACCTGCGACCAGATTCCCCTGCCTGCTCGCCGTGCGATGAAGAACCTTTCTCGCTCTCTTACCCAGGCCTTCGTGGATGATGTGGAAAATCATGAGGCGACCGAGGTTGCTCGCCTAGCGGTCGTGAACTGCAGTCGCACTGCCTATGTCATCGAACAACTCACTCGACATATTAGCCACCTTGAAAAGGGGGATGGAGAGAAGAAAGTTGTGATAGAGGACCTGATGCGAAACTCTAAGGCTTGTGAGGAGGAGAAAACGAGCATAGCGGCCAAGCTCTCGACCGCCATTTAGAACTTGGGTTCGGCCAAAAAGAAGATCAATGGTTTTCGTGGTCGCATGCGTGCTCTGGAGGTTGAAAACGCTGAAGTTGCTCGGTCTCTAGAGGAGGCCCAGAGTGCTCTCGAAGCCGCTAAAAAGTTGACGGAGACCTTTCAAGAGCGACTGAAAATTGTCGAGGATGAGTTGCTCGATGTCCAGGATGAGAGGGATGAGAAGGCTTATCTGGCGGAGCAAGCCTCTTTCTTCTCGATGGCCTATGGCTTCAATCAGCTCGTCCAGAGCTTGCATTCGACCTATCCTGACCTGGATTTGACTCCCCTTGTTCTGACGATTGAAAACTATCTTTTGGAGGAAAATTCTAAAGAGGGCGTCGTAATCCACATTCTCGGGTTGGTTGACTTGGGACTTATGTTCCCTCGCCTTTTGGAGAGGAAAGTTATTTTCAACTACCCTCTTTTGGACGAAGAAATGGTTGGTGGTCCCGGAGAGGTTGCCCCTCAGGTCGGTGAAGCTGCAGGTGAGTTAACGGGCCCCGGAGTTGATGCCGTCGACATAACAGTCGCCGATGATCGTCAGGCTTGAATTTATGTTTCTTAGTTTTGGTCGGCCACTATGGTCTCTTTTGTAATAGCTTCTATTTGCCTATAGCCTTTTATGAATGAAAATTTCTATTAAGTATTTTGATTATTTTGTTCGTAATTTATGCTCGTCCTTTTCAGAAATGATGTATTACCTTGTGGCTGGGAGATTTCTCTACCTGGTCGACGAGCGATCATAGTTTGAATCCTCAGATTCTTACGCGAGGTGTACTCGTCATCGAACTTTTCCTTGTAGGATTATGTTAGTTGGGGATGCAAACTTTTACCTTTCAATTTATGTTTGTCACCAGACCTCTACCTTTCGGTTTACGTCCGTATGTCTTTGTAAAAATCTTCCTTTCGGTTCGAGTTTGTTACTAGACCTCTACCTTTCGGTTTATGTCCGTATGTTTATCTACAAAATGAAATAACCTAAACATGGGCTACGCAGAGCCTAAAAGCCAAAAACTTTAAATTGCGACAAACTTGTAACAAAATGAGAAACTGATCGATATACTAAAAAAACTTGCTTAGAAAGTATACAAAAAAGGAAATATATACAAAGAACTACTTACTCGTAATATTTCTTCAGTTTGACCGCGTTCCAAGGATATTGGCATGGCTTGCCGTCGAGATCTTCTAATTCGTATGCTCCGTTTGCAAGCGTACGCGTTATGCGATAAGGACCCTCCCAAGTTGGGCCAAGTATCCCTATGGACTGCTTCGTTGCCCGACGAAGTACGAGCTGGCCAATTTGAATTGTCGGGTTCGTACTTTGGTATTGTAGTACCGTTTCGATCTTTGCTTGTATATTATGTTCTTCTCGTCTGTCGTTAGCCTTCTTTCTTCAAGTAAATCCAGGTCGGCGAGTAGCGCATCGTTGTTGAGTTGCTCGTCATAGTTAGCCACCCGGAAAGTAGCCACTTGCGTTTCCGATGGTATGACGACTTTCGAACTAAAAGCGAGTGCGAAAGGGGTTTCTCTTGTTGAATTCCTCGTGGTCGTCCGATATGCCCACATGACCATGTGTAGTTCTTCCGCCCATTTTCCCTTTAGGCCTTCCAATCTTGCCTTCAGGGTGTGCTTAATGATTCTGTTTATGGCTTCTACCTGGCCATTTGACTGCGGGTGGTAGGGTGTTGAGAAAAGTTTCTTGATCCTCCATTTCGAGTAGAAAGTATGCATGTCCAGGCTGTTGAATTGGCGTCCGTTGTCCGTCACAATTTCTTGAGGAGGCCGAAACGACAAATGATGTTTTTCCAAATGAAGCTCGTCATTTTTTACGTCGTGATGGTCTTCAGTGCCTTCGCTTCCGTCCATTTTGTGAAATAATCTATTGCCACTACCACGAAGATTACTCCCTCCGTGCCTGGGGGAAAGGTCCAATGATGTCAATGCCCTACTTGGCGAAAAGCCAAGAACTATATACTGATATCAGTCCGTATGGTGGTGAGTGTATGGCTGGGGCAAAGACTTGACAACTCTTGCATGCCCTCGCGAGCTGGATTGCATCCTTCTTCAAAGTAGGCCAAAAGTAACCCTGTCTGATGATTTTTAAAACGAGTGCTTGCCCCCTTGTGTGATTTCCACACGTGCCCCTGTGGATCTCATTCATGACTTCTCCTGCCTCTGCATCTTCCAAGCATTTCAACAATGACATTGAAAAACCGCGTTTGTAGAGTTGCTCGCCTATAATTATGTATCTTGTCGATCTGAGTTGTAATCTGGTCGTCTTTACCCTGTCTGCGGGTAGCTCGCCGGTCTTGATGTATTTGATGATTGGCGCCATCCATTCCTCATCGTCGGTTGCTTCTGTCTGCATTATGCAGTTTCTATTTACCGACGGTGAAGAGATTTTAATGATAATGGCCTCCGAAAATATCTCCTCCCCTTCTCTGAAGAGATTTTAATGATCATCGTCGGTTGCGTATTATGTTACCTAGGGACTTGCACGATACAAATCTGATCAAATTGTTTGAGTAAACCACTGATTAGTTCTTGGTACTTCACCATCTGTTCGCCACAAGCTTCGTACTCGCCTGTAACCTGGCACACTATTAATTGGGAGTCTGAATTTTTTTTGAGTTTTCTGGCGCCCACTACCATTGCCATTTTGACTCTAGCGACCAATACCTCGTATTCGGCCTCATTATTGGTCGCCATGTACTCGAATGCGATATGCAAAAGTTTACCCGGAAGGGCTGGTCAAAATGACCCCTGCCCCAGCTTTTTTGCTCGTCGAGGAGCCATCGACGAACAAAGTCCATGGTTGCTCGATTTGCTTGCCCACCTTACTCGGAAAAGTGAGCTCCACGATAAATTCCGCGAGGACTTGCCTCTTGACCGTGGTTCTGGGCGAGTAGGTGAGGCCGAACTACCTGACGGAGAGGGAATGTTGTTAAAACTTCTACCTCATGATCGAAAAGGTATTGTCTTAACTTTATTACGCTCATGACCAAATCGTAAGCCAATTTTTCCATTGGAGTGTACCTTAGTTCGGCATCCCTCAGTGCTTGACTGACGTAGTATATTGGAAAATGTGTGCTCCCTTCGGCCCCGACGAGTACTGAACTCACAACACATTCGGCGGCTGCGAGGTATAAATATAACTTATCGCCTGGTATAGGTTTTGACAATATTTTTGGATTCACTAGATATTCCTTCAGTTTCCCGAAGGCCGTATCGCAATCATCCGTCCATTCAAATTTTTCGTTTTTTTAAGTGTAAAAAAAGGGTTTGCAGCGATCACCTGTTCTTGCCACAAATCTGTTGAGGGATGCTAGGCATCCGGTCAATCTTTGGACCTCCTTGATGTTTCATGGGCTTTGCATATCGATGATTGTTTGGATTTTGGTTGGATTTACTTCGATACCCCTTTGGCTCACCATGTGCCCCCAAAATTTTCCGGAGCCGACTCCAAAACTGCACTTCTTTGGGTTCAATTTCATGTTATATTCTTTCAAAATCTCGAAAGTCATTTCGAGATGGCGGAGGTGATCTTCCTTGAATAGACTTTTTACGACTATGTCATCGACGTAAACTTCTACCATTTCCCCAATATGTTGGTCGAACATTTTTTCACCAATCTCTGATATGTTGCCCCGACGTTCTTCAAACCGAAAGACATCCTTTTCCAACTATACGTGTCCTTCGGAGTCATGAAAGTCGTGTGTTTCTCATCCTCCAGATGCATCGCAATCTGATGGTAGCCCGCGAAAGCGTCCATGAAAGTCAGCATTTCGTGCCCGACAGTGTTGTCTACCAAGTAGTCAATGTGTGGCATGGGGAAATGGCCTTTTGGGCACGCGGTGTTTAGATCCGTGAAATCTATGCAGAGTCGCCACCCACCGTTCGTCTTTTTTACGAGCGCTGGATTTGCCACCCATTGGGGATCGGTTCCCGTCTTTTGGATGAGCTCGTTGTCGATCAATTTTTTAACTTCGACCTCCATGGCTGCGTATTTATTTGGCCCAAATTTTCTACGCTTTTGATGGATCGGTTTCTTCATTGGATCTATATTCAGCCTGTGACATGCATGCTTCTGATCAATTCCCACCATGTCTTTATGTGACCAAGCGAATGCTCCAATATTTTCTTTCAGAAACACTAACATTTCTGATCAGAAAGGTTCTGGTAGGGTCGAGCCTATAAAAATTTCCAACTCTGGGTGAGCTATGTCGATCTGAATGGTTTAGAGATCCAATGGGGATCCTCGACACCGAAATCCAATTCCTCTGGAATCGGTTTGTAGCCTAGCCTTGGTTCCAAATCTGGGGGGTTCAGATCGGATTCTAGATCGTTGATCACTCTCGGTGGATGTTGGTCGTCAATTTCCATAGGCACATGGTCGGCCAACCGATGGATGACTTGCTCGTCGATTTCCATGGGGTCACATGCTTGCTGACTTGATTCTCCCACTTCAATTCTTCTATACTTGGTTGGAAAACCTTCTAGGTAGTTCATTTGTGTTCCTGTTTTAGTATAAGACTCGATATACTGCCTCGAAAAGGGGGAAACTTTTTCATAACGCTTGGAATAGCGGGCGA
The DNA here is from genome assembly GCA_963675135.1 of Galeopsis tetrahit. NCBI lineage: Eukaryota > Viridiplantae > Streptophyta > Magnoliopsida > Lamiales > Lamiaceae > Galeopsis > Galeopsis tetrahit. The sequence continues at coordinate 60,912,406 of OY776122.1, read as the reverse complement.
GACACTCACTCGCCCGTTCCTGGTCGCCCTTCAGGGTTATAATTCCCTTCTGGGTTGGAACCTTTAAACAACAGTAATAGGTAGAGGCGACCGCCTTAAATTCAGTAAATAAATGCCTTCCTATGAAAGCGTTATATGACGATGGCGTGTCGACCACAACAAAGTTGACTTATCGTGTCGTGCACAGTTTTGGGTTGTCGGTGGACTCCAGTTCAACGGAGAGCCTTATCATTCCGAGTGGGTAGAAGTAGCATCACCGAAACCTACGATCGTGTCCCCACAAGGTTCGAGGTAGTCATTGAAATCCCCAAGCTCGTCCAAAGTGCATTTAAAAATTATGTTCGTGTATGCCCCTGTGTCAACCATTAGGCGATGGACGATTACTCCCATGATTTTAGCCGTGACAACCAAAGCGTCGTTGTTTGGTTGTATCACACCATTCAGATCATCGTCGCTGAACAGGACTTGGCGAGTTAAAGGCTTTTCTAGCGCCGCTGCTACGCACACTTGATGAACGTTGTCAAGTGCCCAGCTTTCTTTTCTTCGGCGATGGGCTGAAAAGGTATAGTCGGCTAGGAAACCTCCAATGGGGCCCTCGATGACAAGACAATGACCTCTGACATCATCGATCGGTCCTCTGGCTAGGCCGGTGGGCTTTGGTGGTCCGTTCGTTCGCTAACGGGTGATTTTTTTACGCAAGTCCTCGTCGTCGTCGCGCTGTTTCCTTCCTTTCTGGCCATCTCTACCACCGTCTTTTGCTTTGATGAAGTTTTTTAATTTTCCTTCCGTATATAGTTTATACAGATTTTTCATCAAATCTCGGCAAGCATTTGTTCGATGGCCGATTGAATTATGATAATCGCATAATTTATTGGGGTTTAACTCCCTTTCCTCGGTGTGCATGGCCTTTGCCTGTGGCAAGATATTCTTTCCTTTGAGGGCCTCAAATACCTTTTTTGGGTTTAAAGTGAGAGCCTCCCTCAAAAGACTTAATTATCTCCGCGGGCTCCTCGAAAACCTTGAAATTTGCCGGCCTGCTCGATGCCTGTACGGTCAACTTTTTCTGTTGGGAGGATTCTCCCTAATTGTTAATGGTGCTGCTCTTCTTTGGGGGCCAAACTTTCTTGATCGCCTCCGGTTGTTCGCTCATTTTTTGGACTTTGATCATTTCATCAATTTGGATGATGTTGCCCGCTCGATAACGGAAATCGGCATAAGAGATTGGCCATTTCATGTGCATGGACTCCCATAGACGGGTGCCTATTCTCAAACCACTGACCGCCGCGATCAGTTTAGTTTCATCATTCATGGGTTCTCCGTCGATGACGAGCTTGTCAAAATGATCGATGAATTCTTTCTCTGATTCTGCCGTGGTTTGACAGGCGTTTACCAACCTTTGCACGGACGCCAGTCGTGCAGCAATAAATCCTTAGTAAGTTAAGAATTGTTGTCCTAACTGACTAAAAGAGTTTATCGACCCGACTCCCAATGTCGTATACCAGCGATGAGGACGATCACCCAGGGTGAGGGAGAAATTTCTACATTGTGTTGCGTCCGTGGCCCCGACTGAGGCCATGTAGTTGGTGTATTTGGACAAGTGCACCCTTGGGTCCGTTTCCCCGTCATAAGCTACCATTCTTGGTACTTGGATTTTTTTTTGGATAGGGGTTGTTAAAATCATGACATCTAAACGGGATGATGGGAGGGTTATCGGCTGGATATTTCCCTCCTTGGTCGTTGTGAATTCTGCTCGCATATTATCCATCTGGGTCTGCATTTGTCTTTGTAGAACCAAATATTTGTTCAATTGTCCATCCTCGGCGACCTTTCGACCATCATACTCGTCATGATGGTTGTGGATTGATTTTGCCAGCTTATCTTGGCGATCACGGTGGGACCTATCTGGCGAGCGATGGAGCTCAGATCTAACTCTCCTCCGATGGTCGTCGTGGACCGAAAGTCCCTGTCGTTGGGAAGGGGCGCCCATACGCTCGCTAATTGGTCGTCGCGGCTCCTTCCCTCCATGGGACTTGTTCACTTCGTGGTTGCCCCTCTCGGGAAGGTCCTTGAAATTTAAGTGTCGCGAGTTTGGGTATTGGTTCTTTCGGCCTTTATCCCTTAAACGGAGGAGGGCTGATCCCCTAAATCCGTCGTATGATCTGCGAGTCTCTCCCACCTGGCTACATTGGGGGAGGTGGTCGGCCTTGTCTTTTCCCTTAGCCATCTTAGCATCTTCTAGCTTTTTGCGACACCTTTCGATCAGGAAATCAATTAGGTCATCGACGTCCGGGGGGTTTTTGAGCAACTCCCTTATGTTGGTACGGTTCACCGGGTGCGTCACCGGATCCGGAATCAAATTTTCCGGTGCCAGAGGTGGTAAGTTTGGCCCCAAAAGGGGAAGATCCTAATGGGTCTTGTCTTTAGACATTCTGGGTTTCAAGAAACAAAGAGGGTTCTTTCGTAGAAGAACAATCAAAGAAACTTGCCTAAAACTTGAAGATTACAACTTTCTACAAACTAAAGCTACGGACCAAATATCAATAAAAAAACACCTTTACAAAGGTGCAAGAACACCGAATCACGAGTTATAAAGCTCCTAAAGAGGATTGAAAACAACGAAAAATTATCCGGAACACGAGATGATCGGGATAAATTTTTAGCCGTACTTTCGTGCGTAAATAGCCGTAATAAATACGTAGACAAGGTTTGAAAAGGTATTTCTACCGATTAAAACCTATAATAAGCAAGATCGGACGTCGATCGATCGATGATCGGTCAATCTTTGGTGAAGAACACGTAAAAAAGCCCCTCCTTCTAGCGCCAAATGTTGTACGTGCTTTTTTATGGGATGGTCTTTTCCTGTGGCAAGATATTCTTTCCTTTGAGGGCCTCAAAGCTTCCGAACTATTGGCCTGCACAATTTGATTAAAAAGCCATAAGTCCAACACCCCAAATCGGTACATCTTAAAATCGAGCTTGGTCTCAAATAGCTTGCAAGCAGGCTCCATTCTAGTACGCCCTTACATGGAATATGTGTGAAAATGCTGGCTTATTTATTTTTCTAACTAGTGCATGCATCAATGCTCATTATTAAAACTTCTCAAGTACAGAAAGCTGAGTCGAAAGACTAGAAATGACGACACTTTACCTCCAACCAGAATGTCTAATTCTCTTTGCTTGCACCGCTCAGTCTACATATGTATGATGGTGGCCGATTGCCAATTATAACAGGAGCTGCCAAACAAAAAGTTTGAGCATATGATAAAGGAGGAAATGATCCAGGAGCGGGCCAAAATATTAAAATCGCCTGGAATTTCATGATTTGCAAATGACCAATTTGATAATGGTCATGTAATGTTAAGGACTGCAACCCACACCTCCTTTAGTGAACTGAGAGACCAAAATAAATGAGACAAAACAAAAAAACATAATTATTTTCAAGCACATCTAGTATAATGAAATTCACAAATCCATTTATTGTGATCAATTTATATTCACCAACGGTAGGATCTTGCCCTAAAGAGAACTCCAAGTTGACTCACCTAGATCCCCCACTGGACATAGTTGAGGAATTCCTAGATGTTAAACGTGGGAAATATCTGTATTGATCCACGATATCCTCAGTTGTTGTTGGGAACTTTAAGGCTTTTGAAAACAAAGCAGAAATTGGGAAAATTCCCTGCAAAACGACAACTCGATTTGTGCAATCATGATTTTGAGACAAAGGATATCAGTAATTTAGAACTGAGAATTCGTCTTCTTGTTCACATTATATAGTACATAAAATATTATCACATTAAATCAGGGACGGACAAACGTAAAGATATGAAGTACCTTCCATGTCTCAAAATCAGATTGAAGAATAGTGTCGAAACTTAATTCTTGGTTATTGTCATCTGATCCCTTTTTCTTCAAATTCAGACTTTGAAACTTCTCAGTCAAGATATCTACTTTATCAGTTGTACTCACAAAAGTAATTTCATTAAATACAACATGGGATGTTTTTTCCACTACAAGGGTCCTCTTGTTAAATACTCTGAATGTTTTACTAACTTGGGAATATTATAAGAAAATTCCCTCGTCTGATTTAACATCAAAAGTATTTAATTGGGTCTTCCAATTGTTATGGATGAAACACTTGCAACCAAACATATGGAAATAAGATACTCTAGGGTTGCGTTTGGTTGGGTGGATTTGGGCCTATGGATTTTAAATCCACAGCCCAAATCCATTCCACGTGTTTGGATTATGAGTGGATTTCAAATACTTAGATTTGTGTCCATACACTTTTTAGTTAAAATTGAGAGAGATTTCAAATTCTCACTAAAACCATGTCATTTGAAATCCATCTATTTTTAAAACCTTTCATTTGAAATACCTCCTCAAATCAAATCCCACCATCCAAATGCAACCTAGGTTTTCTTTCATTCCAAATTTCATAAGGAGTCTTACCATGTCTCTTATAGATGAGACTTATGTTCTGTGTGTGGCAAGGTGTGTTCACTGCTTCAGTCCAGAACTTCTTTGGAGTACCAAACTCAGCTAGCATGGTTCGAGCAGCTTCTTTGAGGGTCCTATTTCTCCTCTCAGCCACTCCATTTTGTTGAGGCGTTTGAGCTTAGCTTGTCTCATGCTAAATACCATTTTTAGCACACTAAGTGGCAATAGAAGAGTTAAGAAACTCATCACCTTTGTCGCTTCTGATTTTGACGATTGTTAAACCTTTCTGGTTCTGAATCTTCTTCATCAGCTCTGGAAGTTTGGTCCTTGTTTCACTATTTTCGAATAGAAAAGTAACCCAAGTGTATTTGGAACTTAATGTACTTTATGCCACTTAATGTAGCAGGTGAGATAGGTCCAAACAGATCCATATGAAGTAATTCAAGAACTCTGCTGGTGGATAATACAGTCTTACTTTTCATTGATACTTTTGTCTGTTTGCCCTTTTGACATGCATCACACACTTGTAGATCTATACTGAACACTTCATTATGCAAACCAACCACTAGTGAACTTCTTGCTATAATGTTTAGAGTTTTAAAGTTTAGATGACCAAGCCTTTTGTGCCATAGCCAACTTACTTCTTTAGAACTCTTAGCAACTAAACAAGTGTCACTAGGGCAACTATTCCAGTTAGCAACATAAATTGTTCCTTATCTAGTTCCAGAGAGTAGTACGTGCTTACTAATCTTATCTACTACTACACAACCTGTAGATGAGAATTCAATACTATACCCTCTATCACAGAATTGAGAAACAGATAATAAATTGTGCTTTAAATTATCAACATAAAATACATCTTTTACCAATATATCGCCGTTGGTGAGAACTAGTCCTTGCAAGCAAATCTTCTAAGAGTGGTCGAGATCGTCCTTGAAAGGATGTTTGCAAATATTCTGGTACTTCATTACCAAAACTGGTAATGGTGCATTTAATGCTTGTACTTCTTCTAACAGATCTCTGATTGTCCTAGTTCAAGTCAACTCTGTAGCCTTGCTGTCGAAACAACATTGGTCCACATCATTGAGTTATTTGAACAACTATCTTGTTTTCTGATTGAGCAATTCAGAGCTGGTCTCACATTCTCTTTGTCTTATGTATTCAATGCCTTTTCTTCCCAATGCTTAGTTAACATAAATGAGCTAACACTTATCAAGGTGTTTCATTCATCAATACTAACTGTCATCTGATTCTTCAGATGAACTGGACTTGAATGCTTCTTGAGGCTATCTTCGACAAGATATAGATGAGCTCATATCTGCTGAATGGTATTCTAAATTCAATTGTAGACTGCCATATGGTTACTTTCAGTCTAATAAGGTATACAACAACTTTTAGATCTGATTTCACTAATGAGCTCTAGTGTCTTCTAGTCTTTAGTCTTTTTCTTTTTAAGTCTTGAGCGAGCGCGTGTTAATTCAGATGAGTAATCAGCTGATATACATACAGCTGATTCCTCAGACTTAGACTTAGACTTAGACTTAGACATATTACATTACTTCTAAGCTTTACGAAACAGCTTAGGTCACTTACTTCTAGATTACAAATTATAGATCTAACATGTGCTCTACTAATCTGAGTTTTGGCCATCGAAACCAAACTTCTATATTACAATCACATTAGGGGCAGGATGAATATTCGAACAGTAGTAACAATATTTTGGTCATGCAGTAAACCATTTGTTTGCGACCCGCGAATTTTCTGGGCAACTCGGATCCGAGCTTATGACCCGCGAATTTTTTAAAATTATCTTAATTTGACTTTTGGGCTAAATGGACTTAGGGTTTTGATTTGGTCTAATTAGTATGGAATGTATGTATAAAATATTTCATATAAGACTAGCCTAAGTATAACATAAAAACCCCATATCTTAATATTAATTTTCTATATATTTACAAATTTCATCAATGACACATGTCACAACCACATCCACTTTAGCTCAACCTCTCTCCTCTAAATTCTTTCATTTAAAAAATCCTCCATCCTCATTCATTTCATTCTTTAACTTTAATCTTCACCATTCATTTAAATGTTTAATTTTAACCGTTAGATTTTAATTCATTCTCCTATATAATAAGAATTTTAACCGTTAGATTTTAATTCATTCTCCTATATAATAAGAGCTTATCTTTCATTTTTTTTCTTAATTCACTACTTGTATGTTTCTGCTGTTTGGCTTCTTTCTACTCTCCAGGCATAAAAAATTCAAGAACAGAGAATTTTAAAATTTAATGAAGTACATTACATAGGAATAATAAATCAAACAAAAACTCACCACAAAATACCTATGCATACAACAGTCCAAACAGTAAATAAACATGTAGAAAAAATAAATTAAAAATTAACCATATATACACTTGGCTACTGAAAAAAAAAAAAACAACATAATAAAGCCAAAAAATTCATAGGAAACAGCGCAGAATCGAAAAACCTACATTTAGTTTGGTTATCAGGCTCTCTCGAAAGATTTTAAAACAATTTAAAGCAAAAATGTATACTAGTGATTCAATTTTGATTTGGTACAGAGGGTTAAGAGGAAGACATATCATCGTAGCGTGTGCTTCACGAGCGGCGTTGGAGAATAAACGGGTGATGAAATTTTTCAATGGCCGGACCATGTATACTAGTGATTCAATTTTGATTTGGTACAGAGGGTTAAGAGGAAGACATATCATCGTAGCGGGTGCTTCACGAGCGGCGTTGGAGAATAAACGGGTGATGAAATTTTTCAATGGCCGGACCTAGTTCTCTTTTAAAATAATAATAAAACCCATTATATCAAACTTAACAAAAATCTAATAAGATCAGATGAAATTATGTTTTTGTTCCACACACGTTATACCTATACATTTAGTGAATAATGTGTAAATGAAAAACAAAATAGTGAATTAATTTGTAATACTGAAAAGTGAATAAAGAATAAAAAAAATAAGGAGAAATGTTATTTATTTTGAATTTCTTAAAAACACAAATTAAAAATTATCCAGCATACCTTTATTATTCTAGAATATAGCAATCTATTCTAAAATTTCAAAAATTATCTTAAAAACACAAATTAAAAATTATCCAGCATACCTTTATTATTCTAGAATGGGTTGGTCTGCTATGGACTCGAGTGCATGTTGTGCATCCTAGTGTGTTGCACTTTTCAGTTTACTGACTTACACTTTTTGGTAAATGGTGTTGCACTTTTCAATTATTAAACTGTATAATAATATTTTTAATAATAATTGAAAAGTGCAACACCATTTATCAAAAAGTGTAAATCAGTAAAATTGAAAAGTGCACATGGACTAGGGTGCACAGCATCCACTCGAGTGTATACTAGATTTTACCTTCTAGAATATAGCAATCTATTCTAAAATTTCAAAAATTATTCTAAAAATATTATACCTTTATTATTGATATTTAGGAAAAATAAGAAATCATATGTTTAAATATATTGTGGGAGACAAATAAAATTATTAAGTTCAATCATGCTATGGTTTAATGAATTATTAAAATTATTGTGTCCGGAGGATGAAGCTTCATTGAACTTTAGCAATTACTACCATTGTTTAAAGTCCGTCGCATTTCTAATGAATTAAGAAATATATTTTTTTGACACATTTATCCTCATCAATTTTACTCTTTTTCTTCTCATTTTTTTTTCTTTTCTCACCTTCCTTTTCCATTCTTTCGTTAACCTTTCCAAAAATAAATAATTATTGTAGATATTAATAAAGACATTTTAGGAAGGTCGATGGTAAAAATAAAAAAAGCAACAAACTTTTTAAAACAAAATTTAAGACTAAATGCAACAAAATTTATGAAACGGATGAAGTACTAGTAAGGAACTTAGGGCATGTTTGTTTTGGGACTCACACGTCCAGACGTGAAACATTACGTCCGTCTTATTCTAATTCGGAATTTCACATCCGGATTTCACCATTCAATTTCATTCACCCCTTTACACAATTGATTTGATATAATCCTACTCAAATTTCAAAACATACACAATCACTATTCATTAAAATTTTCACATCCAAAATTTCTCCATCCTACATAGACATGTTCAACCGCCGAAAACCGCCAGTTACGGTTAAAAACCGGCGGTTTCGGTTTTGCAAAATTCGTAACCGAAATCGAACCGGCAAACCGCCGGTTCGGTTAAAAACCGGCGGTTAGACGGTTTTTTTTTTTTCTTTCTCTCTCCGTTTTTTGCTCGTTTTCACTCCGTTTTCGCTCGTTTTTTGTTCGTTTCAACTCGTTTTTTAGAAACTACATTACTAGAATTTAATAAAAATTATATAACTTAAATTTATACATAAAAAATAGAAGAATTGTGTATTAAAAAAAAAAAAACCGGAAAACCGGCGGTTTCGGTTTACCAAAACTAGCAACCGAAACCGAACCGCCATTTTCCGGTTACGGTTCGGTTTTTGAACCGTAATCGACGGTTTGCCAAACCGGCGGTTTTGCCGGTTCGACGATTCCGCGGTTAAAAACCGCCCATATCTAATCTTACATAATCTCAAAACAGACATGCCCTTACTGAAAGACTCCTAGAAAATTCCGCCTATCATTTTAATTTCATTCAATGACATAGTTTCAACAACACAGAATAATTTAAAATGTACCACCTTCTTATGCTCCCTGAGATACTTATCCTAATTATAAACAACAATACGCATCAAAGCTTGATGAGTTTCGTTTAATATTTTAGTTCAACATTCCAGTTTCACTAATATTTTCAAATCTAGGAATGGCAACAGGGCGGATATGAAACGGGTATGGTCTGTCCTAGGATTCACCCTACAAATTTTTTTTGTATGGGGACCCGTCCCACCTCAAAACCCGCATAACCCGTCCCGTTCAACCCGCGAACCCGGCGGGTAAAACTCTCCCCGCCCCAAATACATTGATTAGCAATTATAGAATCTAACCAAATACCATAAGCGTATAAGATAGTGTTTCACAAGTATTTTCAACACGGTTACTAATACTTATGAAACGCCCTTTCACCAAACTCCTAGATGACCTCTATTCGTTTAGTGTCTAAAGTTGTCGGTCTAGCAATTAACCCTCTCTCGGTTAAGCTAATTACTACTTAACTTCTATTCAATTGACCAAAGCTCACACTTACACCCCAATCATGCAAACCCAACTCTCGTTGCAATTAACATAATCGAACATGCTCGCTAATAGGGTTGATCAGCCAAATAAATCAATCAAAATACAACTCTAGAAACATACACACCCAAATCCTAAGCTATTCATGCAATTAATCCACAATTAAACTAAACACCCATCAAAACATCCACACCCAAGACAATGGAAGATTATCCCATGGTTCTAGAAGAGAATCTCATGGCTACAACAACAAATAACATAAAACTCATAGTAAAATAGCAATAGAAGTAAGAATTTAAGAAAATACCAAATTGAATTGCAAAAATAGAGTAATATCACCTTAATCATGAAAATGTAGCTACAAACCGATGTAATAGACGATGCCCGATGATAACCGTAGCTTGATTTGAAGAAAATACCACTATTCTATCTAATCTAATGAAGAAATTACAATAAACTTCAATAAAACCTACTACTATGTGAAACTATGTGTAAGAGTCTTTGTGGAAGGAGGTATGATATGTTTGAATTCAAGATGGGAGTATTTATAGTGTTGGGGTAGGGCTTGGGAGTGAAAATTGCAATTGGGTCCTTGAAAATAGGAGAAAATACACAAAAACTGTTGAAACATGGGTGACTCAGCCGATTTGGACCACTCGACCGAGTTGGGATAAGTTGAAATGGTCGATTTTAGAAGCTATCTCTCTGGCTCGACCGAGTTGGCTCACTCGGCCGAGTTGCGGCTCTTCAGTGTCGCAGATTACGGCTCGAGCTCGGTCGATTCTGATAGTCCGGCCGAAATTGAGTTTTTCGTCCAACTCGGCTAAGCTGCTGCTCGTTCCAGTCTTAGTCCATCGCTCCTACTCGGCCGATTCTGAGCATTCGGCCGAAAAAATGAATTTTTTGGCCAACTCGACCGAGTTGCTGAAGGTTTTGTGTGCACCTCGAACTTGTTTCGTGCATAACTTTCGCTTCCGACCTCCGATTGACTCGATTCTTTTGGCCATTCCACTCCGTTTTCCGAGACAAATCCAATGGTCAGCTTCTCTTCTTGATCCATTGAAGTATGGTAGGTGTTTTGCTTCCAAAATCCATCGTTTTTCCTATAAAATCTACACATCACTATCTTTCTCTTATTTTGACCAAAACCATGATAATCAACCACTAAATCAATGAAATCAACATCAAATGAGCTTCAAATATATATCTAAATCGTGTAAATTCCACCCGAATCACACCACGGACACAAAAGATAAATTGGTAATTTTGTTGCAGGGATGGTTTATGAATTGTTTGATTAATTTTAAAATTACTAAATTGAATTGATGTTTGATTTTATTTCTTTTGCTTTAAAGCACAACCGTACAATAAACATGTTAATTGTTCCGTTTCTCTTTTATCTCATTGTTGACTATATTTAATTTATTTAAAATAGGATTATAGTACAATTAATATAAGAGTCATTATAAAATCAATAGATGTCATTTGGATAGCTATTTAATGATCAAAATATAACGTTGTTAAAAAAAATCAAAATATGACACAAAGTCATTGCATTCAATCACATGCCATTTAACAAAAAATATGTATTGATTTTTATTAATAAGATTATAATTCTCTATTCTATTTTTTTTATATATATGATGTAACTTATACTGCTACAATATTTTTTTATCTTTCAATAAAATTAAACATTTACAAATTTATACATATTTCAAAGATATCTTTTTAATCAATAAATTAAAATTATACTCCAGTATACACTAATTTTCATATATTGATAAGTTTGCATGATAAGGAGGAAACTGATCGAGTGAGAAAAAAGTAAAATTGAGGAAGATCACATAATCAATAAAAGTAAGTAACTGTAAGTTAGAAATTTGATTATTTTCTAAAATTAAAAAGGGTAAAATTGAGAGAAATGGAAAAAATATTAAAAGTACAAAAATAGAATGATAAAATGTGTGAATTTGAAAGAATGTATTGCTGAGGCATTTTCGATTAAATAAACAAATACATTAATATTTACACAAATTCTTAATTTCCTAATTCTATCAATCGGATTAGTAGATCTAAATTTGAACTCGTCAACTCCAAATTCATCACTGTTTTTTTTGATGAATACAACCTTTCAAGTAACTGTGGTGAGCGATACTCTTATAAAGAGTATACAAATTATTACTACAACATATAGGAAGATAAGAAACTCGTAAAGGCAATGACATTCATCCAACTCGGAAAGAGGCCTTTCAACTTGCTCGTCGACTCAGTTAAATATAGATCCACTACGGCTATTTCCACCCTCAAAGCTTTCGAACTGTTGGCCTGCACAATTTGATTAAAAAGCCATAAGTCCAACGCCCCAAATCGGTGCATCTTAAGAATTGAGCTTGATCTCAAATAGCTTGCAAGCGGGCTCGATTCTAGCATCAATGCTCATTATTAAAATTTCTTAAGTACAGAAAGCTGAGTCGAAAGACTAGAAATGGCGACACTTTACCTCCAACCAGAATGTCCAATTCTCTTTGCTTGCACCGCTCAGTCTACATATGTATGATGGTGGCCGATTGCCAATTATAACAGGAGCTGCCAAAACAATGAGAGTGAGCATATGATAAAGGAGGAAATGACCCAGGATCGGCCAGAAAATTAAAATCACCTGGAATTTCATGATTTGCAAATGACCAATTTGATAATGGTCCTGTAATGTTAAGGACTGCAACCCACACCTCCTTTAGTGAACTGAGAGACCAAAATAAACGAGACAAAACAAAAAACCATAATAATTTTCAAGCACATCTGGTAAAATAAAATTCACAAATCCATTATTATGATCAATTTATATTCACAAATGGTAGGATCTTACCCCAAAGAGAACTCCAAGTTGACTCTCCTAGATCCCCCACTGGACATAGTTGAGGAATTGGATGTTAAAAGTGGGAAATATCTGTATTGATCCATGACATCCTCAGTTGTTGTTGGGAACTTCAAGGCTTTTGAAAACAAAGCAGATATCGGGAAAATTCCCTGCAAAAAGACAATTTGAATTGTGCAATCATGATTTAGGAGTAACATTGCAAATGAAGCTCATCTAATGAGAAGCTAGCCGTATTTAGAGACGAATGATATCAGTAATTTAGAACTGAGAATTCATGTTCTTGTTCACATTATACAGTACATAAAAGATTACCACATTAAATCAGGGATGGACAAACTTAAAGATTTGAAGTACCTTCCATGTCTCGAAATCTGACTGAAGAACAGTGTCGAAACTTAGTTCTTGGTTACCATGCAGTTCCTTCGCCACTTCAGGTGCATGTTTGAAAACAAACATCAGGGAGTTGGAGTCAACTACGGCAAAATCAAGACTAGCGCCCACTATTTGATTTGCATCTGTCAAGTTGATAGCGAAATTTTAATACAAAGTCACTGAAACTGTGCACATTATAACTCCAGGACCTAACAAGTCACATTCTTCAATTCTACAAGCCTACAGCTGGAAATATAATCCATTGTATCTTAGAATCGTTTAACTATGACAAATATTGATGGTTTTTCCAATGATCTCCATGAATTTATTTCAACTCCCAACATATTTAGATGGCATTGTAGATACTGAACATGACCCTGATCAGCTATAGTATCAATGGATATAAAACTTTTATGCTACAGGTCAATACAGCAGGGACCAACTCAAAAGTTGGCAAGTTCACAAATCATAGAAGCTTAAAAGCAAAAAAAAAAAAAAAAAACGGATTGATACATTCCTACCTGTAGTGTGAACAGAATGCTGAAGAACAACCCTTTTAGGTGCATCATTGCTGTATGGAAAGAATTGTGATGATAAAGCTAAAGCAAGAATACTCCCATGCAGCAAGACTTGGATAATTGATGATTTTGCCAACCATTTCCCAACAACCGGTAAAAGAGGACCAACACACCAACCTGTTACTATTCCAATTACAGCTGCAACTATTACATCAGGAATAAAATATCCTGCAAAAAATTGCTACATCATGAGGGTAAAAGAATAATAGTTCTACAACCTGAATCAGAATTTAGATTTGTACATTCATAAGCCGCATTGAAAATTATAACCATGATAATGATACTGCAAACAATTTAAGTGCATAAGCATATATCAACACAAAATGCAAAATGACGCTTTTGTCCCTGGTGTATAGTAGGGTCTAGAACTGAAAGCTGGAAGCATAATCAGGAGACGCAGAGTGAACTGAAGATAAAAGGCAAAATTCTATCTTTCTTCTGTGTGAGAAGGGTAGTTATTATTCGTTGCTATAAGCCTCATGTTTTTGAGTCATGGAGGTGTAAAAAGCTGTATAACTAACCATAAGGGGGCGGATGAGAGCCTGTCATTCCCATTTTCTCAGTGATAAAGACAACAAGAAATCCGCCAAAGTATACTGAGTAGGTTAGGCAAGGGACAAAAGCGACCACGTAGCATGCTGTTGACCTGAGAGAAAAATCTTGGTTATGATACAACGCTGACAAGGTATAATCAAATTGTAAGTAATATTATCTTACTCAAGTAACCAAACTACCTATATCACTAATATTTTAATACATTACTAGTTATGTATACAGGAAAGATAAATATTATAGATCAGGAACCAAGAGTTATCTAATTTTTTTAAAGAGAGGGCTACGTAAAACTGGTACCTGAGAGATTGGTGACCAAAGGACTTAGTTGATAGATAATAGAAGATCCACGCAAGAAGCATAAAGGCTGATAAAAGGAATGTCACAAAACCTCCACTTAACCCAGATACAAGGTATGCCTGCACTCAGAAGTTCTTAAGAATTAGAAAAACTAATGACATCAGGAGAGCTAGATGATTGGTACACCCATGATACAGCCATATTCAAACTTATATAAATTGAGTAAGATAATAAATAACGTCACAGACCAAAGTCAAGAGAGTATAGAACCCAAAAGCCCCCCAGAACCTAGCTTCATCAACCAATTCCTGCAAAAAAATTGAAAACAATGATTGTTCTGTAATATAACATTCCAAGAATTTAACCAAAATAAGATGATATCAGACATCAATTACACGAGTTATATTCAATGGATGATTCATGGTTACGCTCAAGTCAGCCAGATATCAACAACAGTTAATGTTTTCCTTTTCAGTTAGTTATGAAATTAAAAAAATGACATATTTTTAGAGAACCAAAATAAATGATTTAACACTACTTCAGCTATTCACAAGATCATGGCACTCTGTTCACGGGTTGCATTACAAGAAATATACTTCTTCTGAATATTCTGTAGATTACATATTCGTATGGATAGTAAGCAGAATAATGGAATGAGAATAATAGCCATGTATAAAAATCAAATAACACTATAACAAAGCATGCACCTCTCGTGATAATCCAAGTACCGAAGCATCTTGAGAGAGAGGAAATTGTCTCCAAAGAATTCTTGGAACCAACAGGCCAGCAATTGAGCATGGAGCAAACATTAGAAAGGCCAAATATGGGTTAGCATACCTACATCGAACAAAGAATACAAGGTTCAAAAAAGGACAAAAGGATCAAAGATAAAATCCATTGTTCAAGTTAAAAAAATCATATAAAAAGCAAACTAAAAGACTGAAAACACATACCAGTTCATCGAATGGCCAGAGAATAACAATCGCAAGACAGAAAAAGCCACGGGGAAAATAATGGCGAGTATAATCCCACTGGCATGGAGCAATAAACCTGCACAATAACAAGTGACTACTTTATATAAAACGTAGCATATTTTAAACAGGACCAGCAGATTAAAGGTCGATCACATAATTCTTAAATTGCAATTAATATGCATTACCTTTGATGAAGTCATAGTAAGCACGGAAAGAACAGAATAAACCCCCAGTTGGCAAGCGCAATAAAAGCGGCATAAGGAGGAAGATAGCAAATGGGATAGTGTGTAATACCAGAGCTTGCCTTCTTGAGTAAATGACCTAAATGATATTTGTTCATTATTTGTATTGACCTTGCTAAGAGATTGGAATATGCATTAAAAAAATATTAGCCAACAAAATCCGGAACAGAGATTGTGGCATACCAAGAAGCGTGCATAGTAATCAAAGAAAAGTGATCTTTCACCCTTGGATCCACTTGCATCAGCTCTAAAGGATTCTCGTTCTTGGGCAGTTAATAACTTAGACGAATTGGCAAATGCTTTCATTAAACTATGCATGTTGTCCCCTCGTGCTTGCATGCTTCCTGGTCTAGTTCACAGAAAGCAATTTAGGCAAAGACGAAAAATGAATGTGAATGAATACAAATATCCACTGCTCTGTACCAAAATACCAGTTGATGCATACAATAGTCTATCCACTGTATCAGATGAGGTGTGGTAAAAGTAACCCCCAAGCAGGAAGATAATATCCAAGCCAGGAATGTCACCGTAATCTTTGGCGAACATTCTGTAGTCTGTATCACCAGGAACTTTACCAAAAACATCCTGCAAGCAGATCAGGAAATGATTAACTAGCAAAACCATGTTATCGCTCTCCCTATCACCCAGAGAAATAGAAATTTGAAACAGCAATTCTATCTTTTACAATTATTTTCAAAGAACAAATAAATAAGCCAATTTTCAGAAACTAAGAGAAGGAAAGGAAAACCTGAGCTGCACTATTTGCCATAGGATATACAGCTGACTCAGCATACACATATGAAGGCCAAGATCCAGGTCCAGATTGGCACACTAAATCTGTTATATGAGAAGTACTAGAGAAAATCAACTAATGGATTTTCTCACAGAAAAATGAGGTGAGTTTGCCACCACCAGAGTGGGGTGGATTATTTGCCATCAGTAGCTGCAATTTATGTGATTCAGATCATTTTCAATTGGAATGCACAAAAAATCGAGGGACTTACCAAAGCCTCCTGTTCCAGATGCCTCAACATTGATAAAAGCTCCGACTGTATCACGCCATCTATGTGTCGTCATGAAACCATGTGAACCCTGAAATAATATACAAAAATCAGCTGTGCAATTGCGACAATAGCATGGACTCACAATTTGACCACCTCAAGAACAATCTTCATTTTAAATATAAAATAACATGAACGACTATGATATTACATCATGATCCTCATAGGACTTCAACAACACCAATGGTAAAATTACGAGGCAAAGTACGGAAATTTGTTATACTTGAACTCTCACCAGCATAAATAATTCTTCAGCTCCATTAAATAAGAATATAATTGGCCGAGGAGGTAGCCAACCAGAATCAACAGTAAGCCTTGCTAGTTCAAGTAATGACGCTGTGAAAAGGAATAGCAAATTTACGTCCAACATTATTTTTTAAAACTATACTATGTAGCAACCCACCTACACACGAGCCACAATCACCAGCTCCTGGAGAACCTGGTGGGGTATCAAAATGACCATTAAATAAAACTGACGGGTCACTGTCTTGAGAATCAATTGATGAAATCCTGCACATTGATTCAAATTTTGTCAGTCGTTTGCCAAGAATTTTTATATAGTAAGTAGCTAACCAAAATAATAGTTCCAAAAGGCATATCTGCCTTGGGCTACTTTTTTTTTTTTTTTTTAAACTAGTATTAACCATATCCTTTTGTACTTTTTTTTTTTTTTTTGGATACGGTATGCCCAGTAGAGATGTATATAGTTTGCAAACGGATATCACAATAGTATTTTTTTATGAAGTTACAAAGCAGAATAAGAGGGGTTCCACATTTCAGAGATCGGCATGCTTATTGCATAGCACATCCAGGAGGTCCAAGCTTCTAATTGCCTTCATGTAACATACTGAAACCCAAATTTCATGGGAAATAGGTAATGCAACAAAGCACCAAATAAAAACAAACGGATAAACTAAAAGCAGTGAAATCTGTCATTGCTGAGTCAATGATTTTGAAACAATTTCTACTACCAACTGTAACTTATAAATAACCACGTGCAGCGGATAAAAAAGAACCGAAATAAGAACATGAATAACAAGTAGAGAGAGCTAACTCAATATATTTTTTCTGCTAAAAAACGAACTGACAACAAAAACAGGTTAAACTCTGTGCCAAGAAAAGGTTCAAATAATCAAAACCACAAATCTGATGCGTGTTAAGTTTTTTTTTTTTTTTTAAGTAAACAGAAAATACAAATAGACTATGTAAAGTACCTCATAAGAATATTTGTATGGTTTCTATAAGTCAGTGATATACTCTGTCCTAAAAACATCATATTGAAGGAGCCATTAACAACTGTTTCTTCTATCTCTATCCTGCAACACAAATCCACTTTTGAAAGTTAATTCTTAACACTCAAAACCTCGAAATAATGTAAACACATACACAAGTTAAAAGTGTGTGTAATTTAACCTAAATTTTGAGCCAGCTCGTTCTTTTATCAGTTCTAACTGCGTCTTAATGTATACAGCTGCCTGTCGTAGACCTGGACTCCCCTCCTACACACAATCAGATAGTTCAATCGACTATTTGTGTCTCCAAAAACAATATTGCAACAAATAAATGCACATTTATGCCTTTATTATACTCAGTAATCTGCCATTACTCCTGTCATGATAACTAACTTTTTTAATTTCTCAATCACCCAAACAGTGGGCCAGATAAGAAAGAAAGGGCGCCACGTGCATACAACCACCGGGAATTTCAACAAAGCACATATAAGAACATAAAAGGGAGAGAGACGACGTCGTTTTGTTCTAACCTGGCGACCGCCAATTTCTTCAGCAAGTACGCGGACGTGCTCGATTGCTCTGGCTTCTGAGAAGCGATCGAGTGGTGCATCAGCGCCGAGAGGAGTGACGAACTTCATGTGAATGGCAGAGTACACATAGTAAGATATCACTCCGTATAGAATCACAAGTGCCAAAAAAACTTTGAATCCGGTAATGTCGCCGGAACTCAGCCGCGGAAACGCCATTTTTTCCGAGGGGGGTTTTATATTCAGTGGATCGTGCTTGTATATGGGTGGGGAGTTTAGTCCCCTGATCTCGTCTCTCAGTTAACCTCCTAACCTCCTAAAACACAACAAATTTAATTAATTATTGACTAATTAATTAATTAATTAATTGTACTATGTGATTAATAAATTTGGTGTCCTTCCAATTACTAGCACACAAAAGAAAATGGAGTACACGATTTGCTAATCTGTCCTTCCAATTATATGTCAAGTAGGTCGTTTGTCTATTTTTATTTGTCTTTCCGGATAAAAAAATATTATCTCAAATTAATTGTTATTATCGAATCTAGACTAGTCAAATATCATTTTCTAATTTCGTATTTATATTTATTACAGGTATAATATACATTAAATGATTATATAGGTAAATAAAATGATGCATTACACATATATTTATTACTCCCACTATTCCCTACTTGATAATCCATTTTATTATTTTGAATGTCCCTTACTTGATGACACATTACCTTTTTAGCAAAAACATTTTTAAATAATCTCTTAAAATATCACAATATTACAATAAATAACACTACTTTATTACACTAAAAAATAACTTTATTAATGTACTATTTATAAAGTTGAAAAGTTTTTACTATCCCATTTTATCTTTTATAATACTAATAAATAATTCATTCGTTAAACTCCGTATCAAATAATTTTGTGTCATCAAGTAAGGGATGGAGGGAGTATAATTTATAGGTTCTGAAACCAATTAAAAGATCTATATAGAGAATGAGTGAGGGTAAAAAAAAAAAATTTAGAGTGGATTAGTGAATGAAGACTTGTTAATTAAAAATAATTTTTGTTCGGGAACTCCTTAGACCATGTTTATCTATGCGCGGTCATGATCGGGTCATCAAATATAAAATTCATTTCTCACTTCTTCACCTATCCATTTTACACCCCAACCCAAATTTATCTTTTTTCACATTTTATCCATAACCACCCACAACCACAACCAACATTTAATAAATTATTTCTTTTATAATATAATAATTATATCTATTATTAATTCTTTATAATATTTTCACAATATTTAAAAAATATATACCAGTTATTTAATATTAAAAAATTCATAACTATAATAAAAAATTACCATAGACTTAAAAAAAAATTACAACATTCAATAATAAAATTTCCATTACAAAAATTGAAATACAACTGAAAATAAATAAATCGAACTACAAATAAATACCTAATTCCTGTCAGCGTTTCACGTAAACATGTAACAGTTTCACTTAAGCTTGTTGTCGTTTCACATAAACCTGTAACCACTTAAGCTTGTTACCGTTTCACTTAAGCTTGTTACCGTTTCACATTGTCTTGTTAGCGTTTCACGTTGCCCTGTTAGTGTTTCACGATTGAAAATTTTGTGAACTTGACTGGTTTTGAAAGTCATGATGATAATTGGGATCATTTGGATCCATTAGAAGATAAAAAAAGATAATTAAAACAATTTAGAAGAGAAAAAAGATAATTAAAACAATTTAGAAGAGAAAAGGGAGTGTATGAAATTGTGATCCAAAATATATCAAGACTGGTCTCTATTTATAGAGAATTTAATTTTATGAATTTTTTTTTAATTAAGTAGATATGTGAAAATCAGAAATTATCTAAATAGAATATAACCGACGAGTAAAATTTTGACAAGTGGCATGTTTGGATTGTTTTTGGATAAAAAATTACCTCCATGGGCTCCACACTGGAGCCCACAATGCTTGGTTATCCTTGGTTGTCTGTCCACCAAGGTCATCCCAATTAAAATCATTTTCATTTTTTTTTTGTCCGCATATGTATGACCTGGGCGTGAATTGCCCGATAAACATGGTCTTATACTTGGATTGACCCACCAAATTTTGTGGATGAACTTCTCGATTCATGTCTTGCTTGCAACTAATGCAATTTATTTTCCAAAAAAATAAATAAAAAAAATCGTGAACAACTAAGATAGATAACTAGTGAAATCACTTGGTCGCATATAAGAGATGTGAGGGTCCATTGTCAAGTGTTTATCTCAAGTTGATAATTAACTTATTGTTGAGATTAATGCAATATTGGAGAACTGTTCTTACTATCAGAAGTGGTAGTGTGCTGATTTTCAGAACTGTGCTTAGTATAAGCACAGTAACTAGTGTTCTGATATTTGGTTATTTCAGTACAAGTAGAGTAATGAGTACTCTGCTGATAAGGTTTAGTGATCTTAGGTATCAACTCTGCTGGTCGGGTCAGAACAGTACTGCTCTTAGTCTGCTAAAGAGTACTGTGCTGATATAGTGTTCTTAGTCTGCTGAGACAACTGTGCTGAGTTTTACTGCGCTGAGTTCTACTGTGCTGATATTCCAGTTTCAGAGTTAGTTGTTTTCTGTTAGTTAGTTAGTTTGTTAGAGGCAGTTACAACTTGCATTGTACATCTATAAATACACCATCTAGTGCATAGATTGTGGGTTACACACATAGAGAGTTTAAGAGAGAGATCAAGCTTAGTGAATACTTGTAATCTGTAACTTTCATTTGTGATTAGTGAAGAGAGTCTTCTATCCTCCGTGGACGTAGATCATTTGATCGAACCACGTAAATCCCGTGTTCTTTCTTTGAGTTCTTTATTCGTTTCAATTCATTGCGTTTCTAGTTGTCTTGATTTATCATTTGTAAGGAGTTGCTTTGTGGATACAATTCCGTAACAATTGGCGCCGTCTGTGGGAACCGAAGATAAAGTCAAGAATCAAGAAATGGGCTCTGTGAAGTTGGAGATAGGGAAATTCAATGGTAAGACAGATTTTGGCTTATGGAAAGCCAAGATGAAGGCTCTGCTGTCACACCATGGGCTGAAAGAGGCCCTTACTCCCCTTGACCCTGCTGGCTGCTGCATCCGATGCAGACCAGGCCAAGAAAGAAGAGCTTATGGAAAAAGCTTACAACATTGTTGTCCTGAGTTTGGGAGACAATGTGTTCAGGGAAGTTATGAAGGAGAAGGATGTTGCTGCTGTATTTGAGACCCTTGATGATCTGTATTTGACACAATCTTTGTCAAACCAGATGTTTATGGAGAGGAAGCTCAACAATTTCAAGATGACAGATGATAAGACCATTGATGAGCAGTTAATAGAGTTCATGCAAGCTGTTGATGATCTTGAAAATGTTGGAGTTACTTTAGATGATCACAAGAACTCTTTTCTACTTTTGGAGTCCTTACCACCTTCATATGATAGCTTCAAGGATGCTTTGCTGATTACCAAGGAGGGTAAGGCAAAATTCAAAGAAGTCTTGTCCATTCTGAAAACTAAGAGTTTACATGTAGCAAACTCAACCAAGAAGACCAAGAACCAAGCTGAGGGTCTTAACATCAAACTTAAGAATGACAAGAAGAAAGGGCAAGGCAAGAAGTTCCATGTCAAGCCAGCTCAGAGGAAGAATGGATTTGTAGCCAAGGACAGAGCTTGCTACAAATGCCATAAGGAAGGACATTTCATAAAAGATTGTCCTGAGCATAAGAAGACTACTGATCCTGCCAAGGCTGATGTAGCAGAAGGAGAAGGATATGATAGTGCTGAGGTTATGAGCATAACAGATAGCAAGCTTGTTAATGAATGGGTGCTGGATTCTGGATGTTCATTTCACATGTGTCCTACCAAATCTTGGTTTCAAAACCTGGAGATGATGAATGGTGGATCAGTTTTGTTGGGTAATGATGAAAGCTGCAATGTGAGAGGGATTGGCACTGTGAGGGTGAAGATGTTTAATGATAAACATGTGATCCTGACCAATGTCAGATTTGTTCCAGATTTGAAGAGAAACCTTATATCTCTTGGCACACTAAATGCTTTGGGTTATGAATTCAAGACTGAAAAAGGATGTTTGTTTGTCACCAAAGCTGATAGAATAGTGATGCAAGGGAAGAAGTCTAATGGGTTATATTCTTTAATTGGTGAGACAATCACAGGTGCTGCTGATGTTACCATGAGTTCTGAAGATGCTATGCTTTGGCATAAGAGGCTGGCACATGTAGGAGAGAAAGGCCTGATGGAGTTATCCAAGAAGGGGGCTTTCCACCAGAAGACATTCAAAAGCCTGGAGTTCTGTGAGCAGTGCATTCTTGGCAAGGCCAAGAAGAAGTCATTCCAGAAGGGTAAGCACACTACAAAGGAGCTGCTGGATTATGTTCATTCAGATGTCTGGGGGCCATCAAGAACAGAAACCATTAGTGGAGGTAAGTACTTCATGTCAATTATAGATGACTATTCTAGAAAAGTTTAGGTGTTCATTCTCAAACAGAAAAGTGAGGCCTTTACAAAATTCAAAGAATGGCTACTTGAGATAGAGAACAAGAAAGGAAAGTCCTTAAAACATTTAAGGACAGATAATGGCCTTGAGTATCTATCAGCTGAATTCAATGAATTTTGTAAAGAGAAGGGCATTACTAGACATAGAACTGTCCCTCTTAATCCACAGCAAAATGGATTAGCAGAGAGAATGAATAGAACTATTCTAGAACGGGTCAGATGCATGTTAGCTGATGCTAAATTACCTAAAAGCTTTTGGGGAGAAGCTGTATGTACTGCATGTTATTTGATAAATAAAACCCCATCATTTGCTTTAGAAGGTAAAACCCCAGATGAGATCTGGTATGGCAAGCTGGGTGATTATTCAAAACTTAAAGTGTTTGGATGTCAAGCTTATGCCCATATTAGACAGGATAAGCTTGAGCCTAGGGCTCTGAAATGTATATTCATTGGCTATCCAATAGGTGTCAAGGGCTATAGATTGTGGTGCCTTGAACCAGGTCATAAGAAACTAATAATCAACAGAGATGTTGATTTTAATGAAAAGGTAATGGGATATCCTCATAATGGAAATTCCCATGACCTAGATGGAAGAATTGTAAATGAGTCAGAAGAGAGTTTCTCACCTGAGGTGGAGTTTCCCACATCAGATCAGTTGGCACCAGAGGAGGTAGTCAACCCTACCGATCTGGGAAATAACACACCAGATGAGGTTGTTCCAGAACAGGTACCAGAAGATAATTCAGAAGATGATACCATGGAGGACAACCCTTCTGATTTGAGAAATTACAGTCTTGCAAGAGATAGGCTCAGAAGGCAGATTCACCCCCCATCTAGGTTTGGCCAGGCTGATCTTGTGTCATATGCTCTGATCACAGCAGAAGAGGTGGAGCATTATGAGCCAAGAAACTATAGGGAAGCTATCACCAGTCCTGAAAGAGAGCAGTGGGCAGCAGCCATGTCAGAAGAGTTGCAATCTTTGGAGAAAAACCAGACCTGGATCCTTGTTGAGAAGCCTAAAAACCAGAAGTTAGTGAGCTGTAGGTGGCTGTTCAAGAAGAAGCTTGAAGTTGGATTTGGTGGTGCTAGAGAGCAGATCAGATTCAAGGCTAGGTTGGTGGCAAGAGGATTCACACAAAGAGAAGGCATAGACTTCAATGAGGTATTCTCTCCTGTTGTTAAACACTGTTCAATAAGATTACTTTTGTCTAAGGTTGCTCAAGATGATCTTGAGTTACATCAGCTAGATGTTAAAACTGCATTTTTACATGGAGAACTAGCTGAAACAATATATATGCATCAACCAGAAGGGTTTATCATGCCTGAAACTGAAAGTAAGGTATGCTTGCTTAAGAAATCATTGTATGGGCTCAAGCAGAGTCCTAGACAATGGTATAGAAAGTTTGATACATTCATGCTTTCTATTGGTTTCTTAAGAAGCAAATATGATGGATGTGTATATATTGGTAAACAAGATTATCTAGAGAGCACCTATCTACTGATCTATGTAGATGATATGTTAATAGCTAGCAAGAGTATGAGAAAGATTACCCAGCTGAAGCAGCAGCTGAGTAGCAAGTTCGAGATGAAGGATTTGGGTGAAGCCAAGAGAATATTAGGAATGGATATTCTCAGAAATAGGAAAGCAGGCAAGCTGTTCCTATCCCAGAAGAGTTATATTCAGAAGGTCTTGAGAAGGTTTCTTATGCACCAGTCCAGACCAGTTAGTACTTCATTTGGTCAGCAATTCAAGTTGTCAGTCAAGCAATCTCCTCAAACAGATGAAGAGAAGAAGCAGATGCTTACTGTCCCTTATGCAAATGGAGTAGGAAGTCTCATGTATGCTATGGTCTGTAGCAGACCAGATCTTGCCTATGCTGTTAGTATGGTGAGTAGGTTCATGGGAAATCCAGGAAAGTTTCATTGGGAAGCTTTGAAGTGGATTCTAAGATATCTGAATGGATCAGAAGACTTAGGATTATTGTTCGAGAAGTGTGCTGATACCAAGAGTCCTTTAATTGGATTTGTGGATTCTGATTTTGCTGGAAACATAGATACAAGGAAGTCTTTATCTGGTTATGTGTTTACATTGTATGACACTGCTATAACATGGAGAGCAGCTTTACAATCTATGGTGACCTTATCCACAACAGAAGCTGAGTACATAGCCTTGACAGAAGCTGTGAAGGAAGCAATGTGGTTGAAGGGCATTCTGAGAGATTTTGGCATATTCCAGAAGAGTGTTCCTGTGTTGTGTGATAATCAGAGCACTATCCATCTAGCAAAACATCAAGTGTTTCATGAGAGGTCAAAGCACATTGATGTGAAGCTGCATTTTGTTAGAGACATCTTGGAGAAGAGCATTGTTGAAGTTCAGAAGGTAGCTTCAGAAGAGAATTAATGCAGCTGATATGTTAACTAAGGCATTACCAAGCAATAAGTTCAACCATTGCATGGAGTTGGTAAACCTTAGTACCTGGGATGTTCATTAAGAAGAGAATGAAAAAACAGCCTTGGGGAGGGCTGGGAAGAAGGCAATCTTGCATTAAGGTGGAGAATTGTTGAGATTAATGCAATATTGGAGAACTGTTCTTACTATCAGAAGTGGTAGTGTGTTGATTTTCAGAACTGTGCTTAGTATAAGCACAGTAACTAGTGTTCTGATATTTGGTTATTTCAGTACAAGTAGAGTAATGAGTACTCTGCTGATAAGGTTTAGTGATCTTAGGTATCAACTCTGCTGGTCGGGTCAGAACAGTACTGCTCTTAGTCTGCTAAAGAGTACTGTGCTGATATAGTGTTCTTAGTCTGCTGAGACAACTGTGCTGAGTTTTACTGCGCTGAGTTCTACTGTGCTGATATTCCAGTTTCAGAGTTAGTTGTTTTCTGTTAGTTAGTTAGTTTGTTAGAGGCAGTTACAACTTGCATTGTACATCTATAAATACACCATCTAGTGCATAGATTGTGGGTTACACACATAGAGAGTTTAAGAGAGAGATCAAGCTTAGTGAATACTTGTAATCTGTAACTTTCATTTGTGATTAGTGAAGAGAGTCTTCTATCCTCCGTGGACGTAGATCATTTGATCGAACCACGTAAATCCCGTGTTCTTTCTTTGAGTTCTTTATTCGTTTCAATTCATTGCGTTTCTAGTTGTCTTGATTTATCATTTGTAAGGAGTTGCTTTGTGGATACAATTCCGTAACACTTATTGATTGTTCAAAAATGATCAATATAACAATTATCAAAGTAAATCATGTGTGGAAATGTTTAGCCATAAATTACTCATTTGGTTTGAAAACTTGTCTTTTACATATAAAATTTTATTTTAATTTTTATGCAAGTTAAAACAGATTAGATAATGTTCAGTTGATTGAGTGTTATGTTTCTTTATAAACAAATGTTGTAACACATAAGATATCATTTATAGTTGTTCGAAAACTCAACGTTTTTATCCACTACACATACTGAGATCTGGGTTAATTCATTTTAACAAATTATTGGAGTTTTGTCTCTTTAAATTTATACGACTTTCACATTTCTTACTAGATTGTAACGTTACAGAACAAACAAAAATTATTCTGATCTCTCAAAATGTAGGTAGTTTTGTAGAGTAATTTCCAAATAGGTGAAATATCTCTTATATGATGTGTTTTGAAAGATTTTTTTTTTCAAACTTAATGTTTTGGACATAAAAGCATAGAATACAACGATAGAAGGCTCTAGATTTGATTTGATAGGGTTCTTGAAAATACCAAGATATATCTTGTTTAATTGTGTATGTTTGGTTTCTTTGTTAAGTATTTCTGAAATTTTACTAAGATTGTGTTTTGATTGCGTGATTTAATTTGAGAATGTATTTCAAATGAAAGGTTTTAAAAATAGGTGGACATGATTTGAGTGAGAATTTAAAATTCTCTCAATTTTAACTAAAAAATAAAAAAAATATGCTTAAAATTTTAAATTTATTCATTTATTTTTTAATCCAAACAAGTGGATTTGGATGGTTTGAAATCCATAGATCAAATCCCTCCATCCAAATGGAGCCTATATATTTTTTTGTGCTTTTAAAAATTAGTCATTGAAGAGTTAAGTTATACCTTACATTCTAACCATTCAAGTTAAACTATTATAATCTCACCCCGATAATTTGTAATCCTACTCAACAATAGCAATACAATTTCATTCAACATTAATTTAAAATAAAGTTAAATCATTTTCTTCTAAGAAACACACAAATTACTGTATTCATTATGATAAAAAAAAAGTTTTAAAAAATCACCCAAAACCTAAAGTAAACACCACCTTATGAATTTGGTTTGCTAGTGTTCTGAAAATACTTATACAAATTTTTGAACAATTGTGTTTATTGTAGGTATTTACGTAACCTTACTCATAAGGGTTTGCTTGTATTTATTGTAGGTATTCAGAACTAGCTATTAGGAGAACCATTTTAAAAACTTATTAAGTATAATGCATATTTTTTGGGGAGTTGTACCTCCTCTTATTCAATCATGCTAGATTAGGTAAATGTTTGTCTCGTGTACTTTTGTACTGTTACTCTGAGCAGTTTAGTTTCACGTCACATCAAGTGTCAACTATCATCTTCTCGTTAGTCCACATCAACTGGTTAGGTTGAACGGTTCAACGGATATAAAGATGTCTGCAATTTATTATTGTCTTTATTAACTTTATGTATTGAATTTTTTTTTTAACAGGATGTTTTGAATTTCTTTTGTCTTCAACTAACATTGTTTTTATTCATTTGCCACATGAACTAAATATTCAATTTTATCTTTGGATTAGCAATAATCTTTTCTTAAAGATTTAACCAATAAATCGTTTTGCACTCTATTATCATTATCAGACCAACTGAGAAAACACTTATTAGGTTATTAAATGAATTTCAGTTAACTTGAACTTAAATAGTAAAGTAAAGATTAAAGTGAATAAGTGGAGTATAAAGTAAACTTTGTGGATCACAAGTTGTGTAAATAAATATAGTTAGATAGTGAAAATAAAACAGTGTAATTACTATTAGAAAATAAAAATTACTTGAAGGAGGAGAATATTAATTTGGCCAAAATCTATATAAAAAGAAAAATGTATCTTTTGAACTCACATTAAGATATTTCCAAATCCAATATTTCCAGTACACACCTAGCTAGATCTCATTTTATTACAGGTAAAAAGCCTGGGCAGGGTCTTCCCTCAATGTGGTAAACAAGGAACTCGCACGATCTGATGTCGTAATGCTATTCGAATGTGCACATGGAGGAAGCCGTGCATCGCGGGGGAATTACTACGGAGTACAACTTAATGTTGAAGCTCATATACACCAACACACTTTAATTAGATACTCTGCACCAAATCAATTCCATTCTCAAAAGCCCTAAATGCCGAAATCGAATAACAGAATCCTCATCTGCTTGTCGGTGTGCATCCCATTACTTTTCGCTTCAATACTCCTCGCCGGAACCCTAGACTACAAATCCCAATTGCTCTCCTTCTTCCCCCACCTCAACAATGCTACGCTCTGCGCCACCGCATCACCGCCACTTCGCGTCTACATGTACGATTTACCGCCGCGTTTCAATGTCGGAATGATGGACCCCTCTTTTCCCGAAAATACTTCGGTAACTACCGAAAATTTTCCGCTGTGGATGTGGAATACTAGTCTCGCCAAACAGAACAGTGTCGAGTACTGGATGATGGCTTCCCTTGTGTACAAGGAGTACAACGAGTCTGAGTCGACTCGGGAGGCAGTTCGGGTTCGGGATCCGGACTCAGCTCATGTATTGTTTGTTCCGTTTTTCTCCTCTTTAAGTTTCAATTTCTATAGCCATAACATGTCGGCCGTCGACACGCTTGATGAGAAGTTGCAGGTTCATTCCCTCTCTTCTTTTGTTTTTTTGTATACTGTTGTACCATTTGTTCATTTTGTTTACGCTTTTTCTTCTTGTTAAATTGGTGTACATTTTGTAACTTGCATTTTTCATTAATAGATTAAGACTCAGTTTGTTAGGTTAGATTAGCCTGTTTAAGTAGGCCCAAAATAAAATTTATACCCGACATGCAAAATACATTCTATTGTGTGCATATAAAATGATTGACACACTATATGTGATTCAATTTGGGTCAGTTGAGACTTGAGATATCCGGGCCTGACCATATATATCTCTACCTGTCTATCAAATGGGGCATAAGATGATTAAATTTGGTCGATACACTTTATTGTGGGTCTCCCTAAAACCGAAATGATAACAAATAACAGCAAAATTTGTATGTAGTTTACTTTTCTGTATGCCTTCAAATATAAATCCGGTTTCTGTGCAGCTGATGCCCTTTCTTATGATCATTGATTAATACTCCATGTTTCTGAGATTAAAAGGATTATTTACCGAAATAAGAAATGATAATGCTACAACAGAACAAAATTTGTGGCTAGTTTATTTTTCTTATGTAAATCCTTGTTTCTTTTTGTGGAGCTGTGTAGCGTGAAATGCTGAATTTTTTAAGAGCATCAGAGTATTGGAAGAGGTCTGGTGGACGAGACCATGTAATTCCCCTGCATCATCCGAATGCTTTCAGGCACCATCGTGGTTCAGTTAATTCGTCTATATTCATTGTTGCTGATTTTGGCCGCATATTCCAAATTTCTAGACTAGCAAAAGACGTCGTTGCCCCCTACCCACACATGGTAGAATCATACACCAATGACGACCATGAGGATCCTTATGAGTCTCGTCACACACTTCTCTTCTTCCGCGGGGGGACTAAGAGAAAAGCTGTATGCTACTCAAAATAGTCTTTGTTTAGAGAAGAAGTAGACTGAAGATATATCTAACATAAAAGTAATGTGGCAGGAGGGAAAAATTCGTGCTACACTGCACCAGGTGTTGAATGGAACAGAAGGTGTTATATATGAGGATGCCCATGCATCAGAGGAAGGGTTCAAAGCTGTAAGTATTCTCCGTCTTAACTTTTTTGTAATAATTAGTAGCCATTGCACGATTGTGTTTGCAAAATATTATTATTCAGGGTATCAATTTGCAGTTAATCTTTTTTTCGTAGAAACAGTTGAATATGGTTTTGACATGTACAAATGAGGCCTTTAGATGCTCCCTACAATGTGTAAAAAAAGTAAAAGACGATTGCGAAATATGATCCGTAAAGTCATCCCTACATAGTGGAATAAACACTTAAGTTTGCATCTTGTTGCTCTCGTAGATTGTCAGTCAGTGTTTGCGCATTGTTTATACATATCCGACTAACGCTCTTTTTGTTACTCTAGTCTGCAGAACGAATGCGCTCATCAAAGTTTTGTCTCCATCCTGCAGGAGATACGCCATCATCTTGCCGTCTATTTGATGCTATTGTGAGCCACTGTGTTCCTGTTATAGTGAGTGACAGAATCGAGCTACCATATGAAGACGAACTAGATTACAAGGAATTCTCCATCTTCTTCTCAGTTAACGAGTCATTGAAACCAGGCTATATGGTGAATGAGCTAAGAAATATTTCGAAAGAACAATGGTTAAAAATGTGGTTGCGGCTTAAAAATATTTCGCATCACTTTGAATTCCAATACCCTCCGAAGAAAGATGATGCCGTTAATATGATTTGGAGGCAAGTGAAGCAGAAGGTTCCTGTGGTTAACCTTGCTGTACACCGCAGTAGAAGACTGAAAATCCCAGATTGGTGGAGATAAGTTTTTTGTCCTAGTAGTTCTTTTTAAAAAAAATTCAGGATATATATATGAAGTAAATTAAAAGTTGCATATGATATTGAGTAGAAATGTTAACTAAAGTTACTCCCTCTGTCCTAAGAAAAGCTTCCCATAACTTTTGGGTACTATGATAGAATAAGTAGATGTATTAGAGATGACGCGATTGAAAGAGCAAGAATATATAGTGAAATGTAGGAGTGGGTAGTTTACTAAGAAAAAAGAATGGAAAGCTTTTATTGAGATGGACAAAAAAGAAAAAATGAATTTTTTTTTGCTGGATAACCAGTGGCATTTTCTTACCAACTCATAAAAAAACGTCACTCCACTGGAGAATGAGTTTATAGGCTATAACCTTAATGTTAACTTTCTTCTGATAGGAGTATATTATATGTAAGTTAACATTCTGTCTTTGAACAATTCATTAAGGACTATAAATGTAATTTTAGGAGAATTAAATAGCAAGAATCGTTTTACTTTCGAGGTAAGTAGATGATCGTAGAATATTAAAATTTCTCTTAGATATCACTATAATATAAATATTGATGTTAAATATTATTTATAGTACTATTCCTAATATTATATTAATATTTTTAAAAAAATGTTTATAATTAAAAAGATACTCCGTTGTATTTTATATTAACACAATAATAATAATGTTTGAAATGTTATTATAATATTAATATGATATTAAAATTACTATTAAAATAGAGAATAAAATAGTTAGGATATTAAAGTAAATGTATGGAGTATATTTAAAAAAAATTAAAAAATGAAACAAGCACACTTTATGTGAACGGAGGGAGGGAGTATACAATATAAATATATTCATATTACATAGTACAATATTATTTTTTATAGTATTATTGTAATAATGGTATTAATAATACAAAATTATTATTTAATATTAATGTCATAATAAATTTAAATGCTAGAAATGTTATAAGTTTTTTTGTTCTCAATATACTATTTATATTAATATTGTTACTAATATAAATTATTATAAAGTAAAAGTTCAATATTAAAAATATTTTAATATAAAATCATTTTGTTAAAAGATAAATTCAATTTTACCATACAAACTATTCTTAAAAAAAAAAAAAATCTAATTTCAGTCTAATCAACTCGTATTTTTCATAATTGTCCATTCAAAAAATTTTCCAAGGTGTAATGGGAGGTCATCGATAGAATGATATAGAAAAGGTCTTTCTTTTTCTTAAAAAAAGAATTATACCCTCTCCTACTAACTCCAACTCAAAATCATCATCTATGTCGAGAGTATTCTTACTACTTCAACTAAAAATATATGTAAACTATAACATTTTAAGATAGAAGTTTACAAAATAATAGAGTACCTTCTAAATTTAAAATACTGAAAAATGATAATGATTTCACATTATATATATTTTAGAAATAAAAATCATCTGACCTTTCAATGTGCCATTGTTAATTAATACACCCTCCGTCTAATTTCACTATTCTCATTTTTCTTTTTTGATTATCCAATTTTATTATTTTCATACCATTTTTGAAAAGGGTACTTTATGTCCATTCTTCAACCATCACTTATTTACTCATTTTGTTATTCACTTTATTCATAAACAATCATTTATTTACAAATGAACCTCACAATACTCTATCATACCTTCAACTTATCTACTTTATGAATAAACTAATCAATATGGGTTGGTCTAGTATACACTCGAGTGCATGTTGTGCACCCTAGTCCATGTTGCACTTTTCAATTTTACTGACTTACACTTTTTGGTAAATGGTGTTGCACTTTTCAATCAATAAACTGTATAATAATATTTTTAGTATAATAATTGAAAAGTGCAACACCATTTACCAAAAATAGTAAGTCAATAAAACTGAAAAATGCAACCTGGACTAGGGTGCACAACATGCACTCGAGTGCATACTAGACTTTATGAATCAATATTCATTAAAATCTGTGCCCTGAAAAGTGGGCATAATAAAATTGGATGGAGTGAGTATGTGGCAACTATAAAAATAATGAGAGTTAAAAATAAATAAAAATCCTTAAAACGTTTTAATATGCTTTCTTAAACGTGTTGACGTGTTTGATGACGACTTGAGGAGTATTCTGAAAGCATACATACCACCGACGAGTTGTTCACCAAATCCAGTAAATTACACATCTGACCCCATACTTCTAGCTCCTCATAATATATTATTCATCCAGTGATCCAGATTCCAGATTCAATCTAAATTATTACTATATTGTTATGACTTAGGAAAAATTAAAAATAAAATAAATTGTAAGAAGAAGATACGATCCAAATAATCTAATACTTTCTATACGGGTAAGAATTTTGTTCAGTGTTTGATCATGAGCAATTAGACGTAAGTCGACTAATTGTATAAAAATGTTTGTTCAAATATAAAAATATAATAAAATATACTCCCTCCGTGTTATAATGACTCTCATTCTTTTACAAATTGATTTTTTTTTATTGAGTGAACAATTTATTATGAATTAAATAATTTTTTATTGAGTGAATAATTTTTTAATTTTTTTCAATTGAGATTGTGTTGAATTTTTTTGGACTTTTAAAATCTGGGGTATTCAATCCGAATTTTTAAAAGTCTTTCAAAATTTTGAGGTATTCAATACAGATTTTAAAAAATCTTTAGAAATCTTTAGGTATTCAACAATCTATGGATTTTAATATTCTATGAATTAATATTTCGTTGGATTCTCTTTCAAAAATATAAATAAATTTCACTATTCAAAATCTAAAAGAAGACTTGAAAGAGAAGAATTTTTTTTTTTTTTGTAAACTATGTTCTTCAATAAGCATCACATATTCTTCACCATCATTATTATGGTGAAACTCTATTTTAAAATTATGTTCTTTTTTTAAAAATTATAGTATATCGAACACCTTTATCTAATCGACGTCAATTCCCGATATATCTAAAAGATTTTGGTGGTCAAGATCGTCACCTCAAAAATGCAATTATTCAATAGAATTTTTGGTATTTTCAAATTGCAAACATCTCAACGTGAAAGAGAAAAATTGAAATTGTTTTTTCAAAGCCAATTAGCTAATGCTACGTGGAAAATGAGGCCGAGGTATAACCGTGATGGAAATGAAGATGGGAATAATAATGATGAATAATATATTTTTTTTAACTATTTTTAGAGGGGTGGTTTATGGAAATCCATGTAAATCAATAAAAAAAGGTAAAGTCTAGTATGCACTCAAGTGCATGCTGTGCACCCTAGTCCATGTGCACTTTTCAGTTTATTGACTTACACTTTTTGGTAAATGGTATTGCACTTTTCAATTATTACTAAAAATATTATTATACAGTTTAATAATTGAAAAGTGCAACACCATTTACCAAAAAGTGTAAGTCAGTAAAATGAAAAGTGCAACATGGACTAGGGTGCACAACATGCACTCGAGTCCATAGCAGACCAACCCATAAAAAAATGTGTATTTCAGAATCCTGTCAAATCTATAAAAATCCATATAAATCAATAAAAAAGTCAGTCAAACTCTGCATGGAGTCTATGAATTTTCTAAATCCATAGACTTTTTAAAGTACAAAAAAATCCAATAGAATCTCAATTGAATACACGCTCCTTCCTTAGTATATCAACATGAGTAAAAAACTCCTACACTTGATAAAATTAAAAAAAATCAATTAAGTCTAAGCAGGGATGAATATAAGGTGCGCGAGGTGCGGTCGTCCAACTTGTTTCTCTTGGATATTTAAAAAAATATTACTGTATTTTATGTGTATTTTTGACTAAAAAAAAATGTGTATTTTTTTTTAAACTTTTAATTTGCAAGTGCTGGCCCTTTTTAAATTTGAACTAATATCTCAAGTAAGTTTCGGTCTCCCTTAAAATGAATTTTTAAATCCAGTCCTGTGTCTTAACTCTAAAGTATAATTAGAGACGGTGCCACGTTGGGACCGGGAGCCCGGCCCCCATCATTTTTTTTTATATATATATATGATAAATATTTTATAATAATTATATACTCCGTATATTATGCGATAATAGTTATTCTCATTATATATATCTTAATCATATGTACAAACATTTTAGGTGCCACATGTTCAAAATCACTCTATTTCAAAATCTTTTTTTTCTTATTAATTTCATCTTTTTTAATTTTTTATTAATCGTAACCGTGTCTATTTTTTAATCTTATCTTTTGAATATTAAAATTTAAATGAAAATAAAATTTTTTTTTTTATTTTTTGACACATACATATTAGGGCTAGTCTTGTATAAAATATTTCATATATGCATTTCAGTTATTCACACACATGTTCTTTATAAATACACCCACAAACTTAATTCACACACACATTTTTTATAAATACACCAACAAACTTAATTCACACACACTTTTTATAAATACACCCACTGACAGCTTAATTCGAATTTTTTAATCCGTTTATTTTACTCGTTTCTGTGATTTTTTTTATCTTTTATTTTATTGTTGAACGCGGGATATTAAATGTAGTAATTCAAATTGTAATATGTAGTAATACACATTATTTTATGTAGTAATTAATAACACAAACTATTTATATAATAATACAAATTCTTTTATTTAGTAACGCGTTTTTTCTAGTGTTTTTATTGATGTAGTAACTCACATTATAATATGTAGTAACATATATTATCGAATGTAGTAAACACAATAATCATGTTGTAATACAAAATGTTTTATTGTAGGATGATGCGAAAAATATTAGATCATTTGATAAAGTTACATATAGTAACAAACGTCTATTCAATGTAGTAATTCAAACTGTAGTATGTAGTAACATATAATTTTTTATGTAGTAATAACACTATTTTATATAGTAATACTGATTCTTTATATATATATTTTTTATTATTGATTAAGTAACTTATATTATAATATATAGTAACATATATTATTGCATTTAGTAAGATATATTATTGCACGTAATATAAAATAACATTAACCCATAATAATTAGTATTAAATAATATTTAAAGAAATATAAAATATTTAAGGATTAAGGTCATCGTAAATTGCAGCGTCTGACCGCGACCTGAGGTGACCGAAAACTGCTCGGAGAAGACGACCATGTTCAATTTCTGTCAGTGGGTGCATTTAAAAAAAATGTGTGTGTGAATTAAGTTTGTGGGTGTATTTATAAAAAATGTGTGTGTGAATTAAGCTTGTGGGTGTATTTATAAAAAATGTGTGTGAATTAAGCTTATGGGTGTATTTATAAAGAACATGTGTGTGAATGACTGAAATGCATGTATGCAATATTGCATATAAGTTTTTGTGTACATATTAAGTATAGACGAATAAAAAATAAATGCTTGCATACAAAGTTTGAAAGGAGTAATATATTTTTTCATGTGTTTTTTACTTAAATTTATTTCTTAATACTCCAAAAATAAATTATTTCTTCAATAGAGTCAATAATATAGATTGATGGTGTATTTGAGAATTATTGTCTAAGTTTTTACTGAGAATTGCAAAATATTTTAGCAATTTTTGAATTGTTTAGCTTCATTTTGAATCGAACTATCAAAACTTCAAAATAAAATAAAAAACAGTTTGTTCAATTTAATTTAATGAAATGTATTGACAATTTTATCATGTAAAATTTCAATGAGTATAATAAGTACATATTATTTTATCTTTAAAGTAATGTTAATCGGGTCCCCTACCGAGATTTCCTGTCTCCGTCATTGAGTATAATCAACTGCATTTATAATTAAATGATTAAATGTGATAAATAATAAGTCCAAAAGAAAGAATTATTTGGTATCGGTGCACACTTGACTCAACTGGATGATTGGAAGACATCCTTAAAATTCAATTTCGCCTTACGGCCGCCGAGGGCCCAAAGGACATCATTAAGTCAAGATAGTTGAATTTAAGAATATTATACTGAATTCCTACCAAACATTATATTAACGACTCATAGTAAATTGACAATTTTCTCAATTAACTCCTATAACTTTTAGAACAATATAATTTTAATCCTATATTCATAATGTTATAGAATTTTTACATGTGTTGTTCACGATCATGAGAGCTAGTGGCGGATGGAGCCTTCACTTTGCATACTCTCTTTTTACCATATATATATTTGATGCGAAGAAAATAAACACACAACAAATTTATGAATCGACCCTAGATTAATCGGTAGAGATACGCCACAAAACGGTACTGTCCAAAGCTGTCACAAAGTTGGACTATGCTTTAGTACTTGCAAAGCACGCCGGAGAGATCTCCGACGCTCAAGTCATAAAATCGATGATTTTAAAAAAGTTTCGAAAAACACTCAATCACGAATAAGAATGTCACATTCAATGTACTATCAATCGTGATATGTAGGTATGAAAATTGTATTTTCAGGTAGTTGTTATCTCTTAGCAAGACGTAGTGTACTAGTGTGTATGTGTGTGTAAGTATCTCAGAATGACAAATTGTGTGTGTGAGATAATGGTGATTAAACGTACTTGAGGAGGCTCACGTCTCCCCCTTTCATTGGACCTAACTCAGACCTTGTCTGACTTGTCCCGTGATTAGTGTGAAAATTGTTTGAAATTCATGTGTTTATTTTGCATAATTTTGAGGATTTTGTTGCATTATTCACACTAAATTGACTAATTGCACTTAAAATGAGAAAGGTATGTGTTTTGCTATTTTTTTTAGGTAAATTGAACTTATTTGGAAACAAAATACGTGTCTGAAAATTCATGAAGTCAAGAAGATAACTGCACCATTGGATGCGTCTCGAAAAAATGAGTGAAATGGAAAAAAGAATCAAGTCAATCGGAGGTCGGAAGCTCAAGATATGATCGAAACAAGAAAGTGTGAAGCTGAAACAAATTCCACTCGGGCAGCCGAGTCAACCCACTCGGTTGACCGAGTGAAATCTGCTTCCAGGTCCGTTTATGGACTTCCAACTCACTCGGTTGGCCGATTCAAACCACTCGGTTGACCGAGTCAACTTGTTGATGCGCGAAAATTCGAGAATTTTAAAGGATTTCAAGGGCCTAAGTGCAAATCTCGTCTCAAGTATTCTTCCAAGCTATAAATAGCTCCCCAAATCAGATTATTGAGGGATTTTGCCTCATTTCGACACACTCAAACCCTAGCTCATTTTGCTACAACATGTGATAAATAGAGGAGCAATTAACTTAGGTTTGAGGAGCTTATCTCCTCAAACACACTCTTCATTTTTATGCTTTCTTAGTTTAGAATCATTTGAGTATTTTATTTTCATGTAAGAATGGAGGAATTACAAGACTCTCAAGGTGATATTTTTCTTTTATTTAAGCTTTGTATGGTAAATTTCTTGTTTATTTATATTTTTTTTGTTATTTTAGCCATGGGTGTTTTCTCAAACACCATGGGCTAAGCTTTTTATGCTTTGGGTGTTTGAAACCATGTGAATATTCAATGTGTGAATTGTTTATGCTTTGATTATTGTTGATATTTTGATTATTGCTTCTCTTATTGGGTTTTATTGGTGCTTTGTGTATTAGCTTCTATTAATCCGTATTTTGAGGCATGTTTAGCGTAGACGAGAGTTACATGAACATGTTTAAATTTATGGTGTGAGTTGTTGGTATACAAATGCGTTTATTATACTTTTAATTCGTCGAGAGAGAGTTAATCGTATTAGAACCCCTATTAGGAGACATTAATTACTTGAATGGTTATTTAGGTAGTTGATGAGGATTAGGAAGATGTCTTATTACTGGGTTTGGGAACACCTTAGACGTAAGGCTATAGTACCCAAAGGGAAACGATTTTCATCCTAGCATCTTGATGCTCTTAGCAAATCCAAATTGAAGTATAAAAACGGTATAAGCAATCCCACTCGATTTCACTAGGTAGAGAACATCCGAAGCATTCCCACACTTGCACTTCTTCAAATTTTATTCGTAGTTGTTATTTGCTTTTAATTGTTATTTCCTTATTTTCTTGATTAGTAGTTAATTTTACTTATTAGGATTGTGTTTAGTTTAATTTATTGTCTTTAGATTATTGTTTAGCTTTAGTTCAAAATTCTCCCGAAATCGTAGCTACATTAGTTATGACAACGTACAACTCTAGGGATCCATTGCACTAGCCAATGCCCACCTCCCGTGGTTCGATACTACTTGGTCGAAATACTTACGTGTATACTACTACGATCCCTTATGCTTGAGGGGAAGTAGTTAGTCAAAAAAATATAGTGACTAAAATTCGTTAAAGTCATCCCGCAAATCTCAGAGCTGACTCTGACTCGAACTTCTTTCTCGTGACCCACTTATCTTGGAACTGAATGTAACTTACTTCCAAAGACTCCGTCAACTCCACTCTTTGGTTTATCTTCTTATCCGAATTTAACCCACTAATCCAGCCTCAAAAATGGGGGAACTGGCAAGTTTGTTGTGCATACTCGACCTTTAGTGCCTTTTCGCTGATGAGCCCTAGTCCGCATAGGCTCGTTCTGAAAAATGGGGCATGGGCTTCTAGGTCCGTGACAACCCATGTACAACATGGGCAAATTAAATAACAATATATGACAACCCAAATAAATATAGGAAGACTCATCATAATAATCAAATATAATTAATAATATGGAAGAAAAAATAAATATTAATATTACTCCCTTGTCGAAATTAAAAAATATTATAGTTATCTCAATTACACATGTCATCTTTTTACGGGATGACACATTTTGTCCACATCAATATTATTATATAATTATTTAGTTTAAATAACGAATTAAAATATTAATAAATAGTGAAAATTTTAAATCGCACAAATGCAAAATTCCCTTTGAGTTCTCAAATCTTACCAATTTTTTTTTTTTAAAAATACGGTCCCTTCCATCTTGTTCTCCAGTTTGAATTCAGAGAGAATTATCAATGACGATAGTGAAATCAAACATCTCAAAAGTATGCAAACTATTTGTTTGAATGATAGCTTAGTTATTTATATAGAAGGAGATATATTTATTAAAATTAGGAATTATGACATTTTGAACAACCCTCAAAGTATGAGAACTCTCGTTGAGAACAATTGTAAATTTGTAATCTTTCTTCAAATAAATAACTTTATTTTTGTAAATCTTAAATATTACTGTAGTATATACTATATGTTATCAAGTTGTAGATTGCTATAATTTTATTTATATCACTCATTTTTAGCACTTATTTATCGTATAAATTATTGAATAATTTTATAATTCTTTTAATAGTCTCATTATTGTGCTTACATCTTGTTTTGATTTTCTGGATCCACCACTAACAAGAGCTGTCAAATTCCATGTAGTAAGTGAATTAACATTGCTACGTACGAGATTCAAACATATCAATTATAATTAATTGAAATTACAAATTAATTATCCTACAATAGAACAATATTGCCTATATATGAATAAAATTACGTATTTAACTAAAAGTTATGAAAAAAATTAAATTGAGAATTATAATTTGTACGTACGCAACTAAAATCTCCAACATCAAACCAATTTTTGCAATTTAGTCATTTTTAATGTGTACAAACAGTGTAAATTCTAAATAGAAGTGTGCATATTGAAAACTCAGAATATGATGGAGTATCCAAAGAAGATACTTGAATCTTAAGAGTCAATGCGCATGAATTACAAACAGTACTAATATCTAGTAATTTCATCCATTAAAAAAATACCTTGGTATTTCTAGCCACACGAAAGAGATGTTTAAGCTTAGTGCTTAAGGATTAAATTAAAGGATAAACAAATGCACGACCTCACACGAACAAACAAAAGAAAAAAATTAAAATTATACATTACATTTTTTTTTTCCGTAAAGTATAAATCAAGGCATGTAAACAATTATTTACCCCAATGACCGTTCTCTGAAATTTTATTTTTCAATTCACTTCTACCTCCACGACCTATCTCTCTTTCTAATACTATTATTATCCAAATTAGCTGCAGATCATTTTTGAAATATAATGTACAACCATATATACTTATTTTGTTGAACGTGACCGAAATAAATTTCTTCAATTTTTCAAACAATAAGTATTCCAAATAGGCAAAATTTTAAGTGTAATATTACATGCTACATAACAAATTATTAGTATATATGTATCTCTATAAATGTAATTTTGATCACATGTATAAATCGACGAGGTGAAATAACTCAGTTGGTTAGAGCATCACTATCCAGTGCAACATTCACTCCCAACAACAAGAGATTTAGGGAGGGATAAATGCTTGCCAATACATTTAGTAAGGGAATTCGCAAGGGCCCACTTCCCTCGACATGCAAAATGTTTCTCGGCAATTGTTTTCCAAGGGAATTCGAAAATCTCAAAGGAATATTTCCCTAGGCAATAGCAAGGGATATATCCCTCGGAAATAGAGCTATTTTGAATGTAATTAATATATATGTTATATTTCCAGTTTTTTTTTTAAATTTATTTATTTTAAATTTGATTGCTTATTTGATAATTGATAATACACGTACATTTTATATTTTTTCAATACAAATATTATAAAATATTTTGTTATTAATAATTATGTTTAATTTTTTCTCCTCCACATATATATAGATTAATTAACTTTTTAATGTATTAAATTTGGAGCTTTTCATGGTATATATATATATTCAACATTATAATTGAAATTTAACAATCAAAATCATTTGAATACGGAAACCAAAAATTAAAACTTCAACATTAATTAAACATAATTAAAATCATCATCATATTTCGTGTAAGGACACCTAATTTTTCCTTCCACATCGAATCTGAATTACTAGTGGTCTTTTCAATAAACTCATCTAGTCCGATAAGAAATTTGAGGTTACTAATTCCATACAACGATCTTGGACCACACATCCAACTACGTCTTGAATAATTCATATCCATCTGTTTAATATCGATAAACATTTAAGATTAATTAAGCATATTTTAATTAATTTAATATAAATGGAGAAAAAATCATTTTAGGTCCGGTAATTTAGGCCTAATCCAATTTATATCCTTTAAGTTTTTACTTTTTCGATTTACGTCCTTTTTGGTCCAATTTACGTCCTTTTCGCCGGAAAATTTTCAAACTCACCGGAATGTGAGGAATAAATTGGGATTTCGGCCAAATAGTCCAATTTACGTCCTTTAAGATTGAAATTTTAAAATTTAATAAATAAATTTTTTAAAAATATCTTTAAATAGTATTATTAAAAATCAGAAAACATCATTAAAATTAAAAACTATAAAATGTGAATACCTTATTTAATTTTTTAAAAATCTCATTAAATATTATAAAATTTGTAAAATAAAAAAAAAAATTTACAATTCAAAAAATTGAAAATGTTTAACTTAAAATTAAGAAATTAGAAAATCTCATTAAAAATTCTAAAAATCTCTTTAATTTTTTTAAAGGTAAAGTCTAGTATGAACTCGAGTGCATGTTGTGCACCCTAGTCCATGTGCACTTTTCAGTTTTACTGACTTACACTTTTTGGTAAATGGTGTTGCACTTTTCAATTATTACTAAAAATATTATTATACAATTTAATAATTGAAAAGTGCAACACCATTTACAAAAAAGTGTAAGTCAGTAAACTGAAAAGTGCAACATGGACTAGGGTGCACAACATGCACTCGAGTCCATAACAGACCAACCATTTTTTAAAATGTGTAGATTAAATATTAAAAATTTTGAAAACCCATAAGAATAATAAAAATTATTAATATGTCATTAAAAACCAGACTTGATTCAGACTCATCCGCCATTAAAGTTTTCCTCGAACTCCTAAATTTTTTTGTATTCCACGCCTTGATTGATTGTAGAACCGTGTCAAATTCATTTTAATGAGGTTTTTAGAATTGTATAATTTTTAATTTTATTTTAAACATTTTTAAAATTTTAATTTATAGATTTTTTTTTATTTAGAATTTTATGTTTTTATGAGATTTTTAGAAATTTTTTATTTTTAATTTCCAATATTTCAAATTTTTAGAATTGTAGATTTTTTAATTTTTGTTTTAGAATTTTTTTTTTATTTTACACAATTTATAAATTTTAATGATATTTTTAGTTTTTAATGAGATTTTTAATTATTAATTTTTAATTTTCAAACTTAAAGGACGTAAATTTGACTATTTGACCGGAATTCTAATTTTCCGGCGAAAATGACATAAATTGGACCTAAAAGAATATAAATTGGACACCCTAGGACGTAAATTGAAAAAGTGAAAACTTAAGGTGGTGTTTGTTTTGGGATTGGCCAATCCGAATTTGGATTGGCCCAATCCC
The DNA here is from genome assembly GCA_963675135.1 of Galeopsis tetrahit. Lineage (NCBI taxonomy): Eukaryota > Viridiplantae > Streptophyta > Magnoliopsida > Lamiales > Lamiaceae > Galeopsis > Galeopsis tetrahit. The sequence continues at coordinate 60,869,521 of OY776122.1, read as the reverse complement.
AATCCAATTACTTTCAATCCATTTCAATCCAAATACAAATCCAAATACCAATCCACCCCTACAATACACCTATATACATATTTTTATACAATCAAATCATTCATTTTCTTTCCTACTTTCTTCTCTCTCTTACTTTTCTTTCACACACTCATTATATCCTACTTTCTTCTCTCTCTTACTTTTCTTTCACTATTAACAATAATAAAATATTATAACATCACTCTTGATGTGACATAAAGTTAAATCTACCCCTACTTCTCAATCCTTAACCAAACACAACTTACACAACTGTCAAGATAGATTCCGATCAGCTAGACGTCTCCAACTAATTAGAACACTTGAATATAGAAGAAATAACGGCTCTAGGATAGTAATTCAGAAAAGTAATCAACGAGACAAACATCACACAAGAATTTAAGTGGTTCGATCAATGTGATCTACATCCACTGGACCAGACTAGTACTTCTTTGATTGATAAAGAATGTTTACACACTCATTCACTCGGAATTGGATATTTCCTCACTTCACTCGTGAACTCACACAACTCAAAGAATACAACAACGTACTAAATCTCTCATCCCAAAAAGGTGTCAACCTTTACAATGTACACAATCAAGAGTTTATAAAGACCAAAGGTAGTTGCTGCTGTTAGGAACTGTTTTGAGTAGTTATCAACCGTTTGCAACCGCTTGTAACAACCCATGTGCTCTGTTATTGCCCAACTGAAATGGTAGTTATGCCCTCAAGTTGTTGTAACTGTAAAACTGTTAGTTAAACTAACTAACTTCGAACCAGAAGACTTGTCCATAAAGATCAGATCACTACTTAGTGTTCTGATACCCAACTCTTCTGCTCTGATGATCAAAAGCTAACTCTGCTGATAGACTTCATACTGTGCTGATCTTAACTGCACTGACCAAGTACTGTGCTGACCCAAGTACTGTGCTGACCTGGTACTGTGCTGACCCAAGTACTGTGCTGATCTGGTACTGAGTTGATCTACTCTGCTGAAGTACTGATCTTGGTGCACTCTGCTGAATTACTGATCTTAGTCCAGTCTGCTGAAGTACTGATCCTAGTCCAGGACTGTGCTGATCTTACTGTGCTGATCCCAACTGTGCTGAACTCTAAGCATCACCTTCTCATCTGATTGAAACCCTTCAACTCATCTGATAAGGCCTAAGTCATCTTATCTGATCCTATCAGCTCAGTAGTTTACTGTGCTGATTTTGAGATTATGAGATAACACTCACAATTCTCCACCTTTAGCTTATAATCGAACTAATCTCCACCAAAACAAAAACACCAACACTATTCTCCTCAAAGAATAGCCTCCACTACTGATCTTCTGCCACAAGAACAGTAGCCTTCTCCTCAGAGGAATTAATGCAGTCCAATAAGTCTAAGACACAAGCCAAACTTCTCTTTTGGCAATGCCTTAGTGAACGCATCAGCAGGGTTCTCCTCTGTAGCAATCTTCACTACCTGGACCACCCTCTTCTCTACAATATCTCTTACAAAGTACAGCTTCACATCTATGTGTTTAGTTCTCTCATGATACCCCTGATGCTTTGCAAGATGTATTGCACTTTGGTTATCACAGAAGACAGTCACACTTCTTTGTGATATACCAAACTCCTTCAAGATCCCCCTAAGCCACATGCTCTCCTTTACTGCTTCAGTCAAGGCTACATATTCTGATTCTGTAGTAGATAATGCAACTACGGACTGATGTATTGACCTCCATGATATAGCTGTACCAAGTAAGGTGAATACATACCCTGTCAAGGACTTTCTTGTGTCTACATTGGCTGCATAGTCGGCATCAACATATCCCACAAGTGCTTCTCCCTCATCTGATATCTTCTGAAATTTCAGACCTTTCTCAGCTGATCCTAGAACATATCTCATGACCCACTTAACTGTCTCCCAATGACTTAAGCCTGGATCACTCATGTATCTGCTGATTACACTCATTGCATGAGTTAAATCTGGTCTACAACACACCATAACATACATTAAACCCCCTACTGCACTAGCATAAGGAACCTTACTCATCTGAGCTCTTTCTTGGCTGTTCTTGGAACACATCTGATTTGATAGCTTCTGATGCTGACCAATTGGTGTAGAAACTGACTTAGCTTGATTCATCCTGAATCTCTCTAACACCTTCCTCAGATAGGTAGGCTGACTAAGCTGAATTGCTCCCTCAACTCTACTGATCTCCATCCCAAGAATCACTTTAGCTTCACCAAGATCTTTCATCTCAAACTCCCTGTTGAGAATCTCCTTAACTTGATTGATACTGTTAATAGACTCCCCAACTATTAACATATCATCTACATACAGCAGAAGATAGGTAACTGAACTCCCAACTCTCCTGAAGTAAACACAGCTGTCATACAAGCTTCTTGCAAAACCAACTGAGCAAATGTACTCATCAAACCTTAAGTACCACTGTCTAGGGCTTTGTTTGAGTCCATAGAGTGATTTTCTGAGTAAGCACACTTTGTCTTCTCCATCTTCTATGTCCAACCCTTCTGGTATTTTCATGTAGATCTTCTCATCTAAAGTCCCATGAAGAAATGCTGTGGTCACATCCATCTGATGCAGCTCCAATTCATATTGAGCAACCATAGCCAACAAGATTCTGATGCTACAATGCTTTACAACAGGTGAGAAGATTTCATTAAAGTCAATACCTTCTTTCTGTGTAAATCCTTTAGCTACAAGCCTTGCCTTGTACCTAATCTTGCCACCTCTCTAAGCCTCCACCTTTTTCTTGTAGATCCACTTACACCCAACAAGTTTCTTGTTCTTAGGCCTCTCAACAATCTCCCAAGTCTGGTTCTTATTAAGAGATAACAGTTCTTTCTCCATTGCAACTAACCACTTCTCTTTGTCATGGCAGTTTATGGCTTATGTGTAAGTTTTAGGCTCCAAAGACTCCACCTCAAGAGCTGCACATAAAGCAAATGATACTATGTCAGCTTGACCATACCTCTGAGGTGGGTGGACTTCTCTTCTGGTTCTGTCCCTAGTGAGCTGATAGTCATGAAGATCAGTATCACTATGAGTAGTATCCTCCTCATCTGGATCAATCTGCTCTTCAGTTAGTGTTCTGATGTCACCATGCTCCACCTCCACCTGTGTATCATCTGGTTTATTGTGTGCTGTACTGGAGCTTGCCTCCTCTTTCAATGGCATTCTATTCTCATCAAAAGTTACATCTCTGTTGATAATACACTTCTGCATTCCAGCTTCTGGGCACCACAATCTGTATCCTTTCACACCTGAAGGATACCCTATGAACACACATTTCAAGGCTCGAGGCTCAAGCTTATCTTGCTTGACATGGGCATATGCTGAACAACCATACACCTTCAAATTACTGTACTCAGCTGCATGACCAGACCATAACTCTTCTGGAGTTTTAAATTGCACAGCTGAGGAAGGGCTTCTGTTTATCAAGTAGGCTGATGTTGACACTGCTTCTCCCCAAAATACTTTAGGCAATCCAGAGCTGCTCAACATGCATCTAACTCTCTCAAGTAAAGTCTGGTTCATTCTCTCAGCTACTCCATTCTGCTGAGGTGTACCTGGTACTGTTCTATGCCTCACTATACCCTTCTTCTTGCAGAAAACATTGAACTCTTCTGATATGAACTCTAGCCCATTATCAGTTCTCAAATGCTTTAGATTCTTTCCAGAAATGTTCTCCACCTCAGTGAGCCATTCCTTAAAATTTTCAAATGCTTCTGACTTGGATTTCAGGATAGTGATCCATACCTTTCTTGAGTAGTCATCTATGATAGACATGAAATATCTCCCACCACTTCTGGTCTGATTCCTAGCTGGCCCCCATAAATCTGAATGGACATAGTCCAAAATTCCTTTGGTAGAGTGTGAACTCTTCCCAAACTTCAATCTCTTGGATTTCCCAAGAATGCAGTGCTCACACAAATCAAGCTTTGTGATCTTGTCGCCACATAACAATCCTTGCTTACTTAGCTCAAGTAGGCCCTTCTCTCCTACATGACCTAATCTTCTGTGCCACAACATTGAGTTGTCTTGCACCCTTGCCACATCTGATCTGCCAATAACTGTTCCCCCCTTAAGAAAGTAGAGATCATTTCTTCTCTCACCTTTAAGAACAGTAAGCTTCCCCTTTGAAACTCTGAGCTCTCCATCTTCAGACTGGAATTTATAGCCCAATGAATCCAGCATAGCAAGAGATATCAAATTTCTCTTGAGTTCAGGAACATACCTGACCCTCTTGAGAATCCTCACTACTCCATCATACATCTTCAAGTGTACTGTACCTTCACCTCTGACTTTGCAAGTGTGATCATTCCCTAACAACACAGAACCTCCATTCTGATGCTTAAAATCATGAAACCACTCTCTTCTTGGAGTCATGTGGAAAGAACACCCTGAATCTAAAATCCAATCTTGCTGCTCTTTAGTGGAAGTGATGGATAGGGACTGAGCTGACTCATAGCCTTTCTGCTCCTTATCATCTTGGGTTTGATTTGCTTGATTCTTATCAACAGGGTTCTTAGGACCAGATTTTCTCATAAGCTGTTTGTACTTGTAACAAGTACTCTTAAAGTGCCCAGGTTTGTTGCAGTGGTGGCACACTACTTCCCCTTGATTTGACACAGCTGATTTTCCCTTATCAGCTCCCTTGGGTTGACTAGACCCCTTCTTGGAGACAGACTTCTTCTGACCTCCCTTGATTGCCAATCCTTCCCCACTGCTACTTTTATCTCCTTGAGATGTCTTATTATGTAACAGCTTGGACTTGACAGCCAAGATCACATCCTCCAATGTGATTGCTTCCTTTCTACCATACAAGATGGTGTCCTTTAGGATTTCAAAGGACTTATGTAGAGCACTCAACAAGATCAGAGCCTTATCCTCTTCCTCTAACTTGACATCCAAATTCTCCAGATCATCAAGAATCTTGTTGAACTCATCTAGCTGCTCCGTAATGGGTTTGTCATCTCCCATTCTAAAGGCATACAGCTTCTGTTTCGAATAGAGTCGGTTAGCAAGAGTTTTCACCATATATAGCTTCTCAAGCTTATCCCAAACCTCCTTCGCTGACTTCTCTTTAGCAACCTCCCTCAAGACCTTATCTCCAAGGCAGAGTAGGATCGTGCTTCGAGCTTTCCTGAGCAACTTGCTCCTTTCAGCCGCAGCTGTTGCAGATTCTTCTGCAATCTCTTCGGATTCTTCGAGAGCCTCGAATAATCCTTGCTGTTCAAGGAGGGCCTGCATCTTGACCTTCCACAGCCCAAAATCTCCAGTGCCTGTAAACTTCTCTATGTTGTACTTGGTAGAATTCCCCATCTTAGATTTGCAGCTACTTCGGTTTCCCACAGACGGCGCCAACTGTCAAGATAGATTCCGATCAGCTAGACGTCTCCAACTAATTAGAACACTTGAATATAGAAGAAATAACTGCTCTAGGATAGTAATTCAGAAAAGTAATCAACGAGACAAACATCACACAATAATTTAAGTGGTTTGATCAATGTGATCTACATCCACTGGACCAGACTAGTACTTCTTTGATTGATAAAGAATGTTTACACACTCATTCACTCGGAATTGGATATTTCCTCACTTCACTCGTGAACTCACACAACTCAAAGAATACAACAACGTACTAAATCTCTCATCCCAAAAAGGTGTCAACCTTTACAATGTACACAATCAAGAGTTTATAAAGACCAAAGGTAGTTGCTGCTGTTAGGAACTGTTTTGAGTAGTTATCAACCGTTTGCAACCGCTTGTAACAACCCATGTGCTCTGTTATTGCCCAACTGAAATGGTAGTTATGCCCTCAAGTTGTTGTAACTGTAAAACTGTTAGTTAAACTAACTAACTTCGAACCAGAAGACTTGTCCATAAAGATCAGATCACTACTTAGTGTTCTGATACCCAACTCTTCTGCTCTGATGATCAAAAGCTAACTCTGCTGATAGACTTCATATTGTGCTGATCTTAACTGCACTGACCAAGTACTGTGCTGACCCAAGTACTGTGCTGACCTGGTACTGTGCTGACCCAAGTACTGTGCTGATCTGGTACTGAGTTGATCTACTCTGCTGAAGTACTGATCTTGGTGCACTCTGCTGAATTACTGATCTTAGTCCAGTCTGCTGAAGTACTGATCCTAGTCCAGGACTGTGTTGATCTTACTGTGCTGATCCCAACTGTGCTGAACTCTAAGCATCACCTTCTCATCTGATTGAAACCCTTCAACTCATCTGATAAGGCCTAAGTCATCTTATCTGATCCTATCAGCTCAGTAGTTTACTGTGCTGATTTTGAGATTATGAGATAACACTCACAGCATAAGTTGGAGCTATATATCAGTGGCTACAAGAAATCAAACAAACTTCGTATAATTTAGTTTTTTTTTTTTTTTTTCCAAGTTTGTGACATTAATTATTAATTTTGCAAAGATGAAACCATGCACGATTCTGCAAAGCGAGGCCCTTGCCAAGGTTTGTTTTCCTTCTCAAACTTCCATTTTTAATATGCTACAAGTAATTTATGCAAGTGTTAAACTGTTGCGTCAAATTCGTGTATAATTTGCGTTGTAATTCAGCACCTATTGGAAAAGTGCGTACCCAAGAGAGCACGAACAACTCAAACAACTCAGGAGCGCTACCATTGAGGCATATCATCACATGTACTGATGTACGTAAATTAACTTTTTATGTATGACACGCGCATTTAGTGACCAAATTTATGTGTACATAAAAATATGAGAATAAAACATGTTTTTTTTTATTAGTATAGTATACTATACGAAACAAATTTAGATATATAATTAATATATCTACGCACGATAATTTCTTTTATTTTTCTGACCACAATTATTTAGGACAATTATACCATTTCTTTAATTCACAATAGTTGGACAACGATTGTTCCAATTTAAAAACTTTTTTTTATGTCAAGGTATTCAGTTTAAAGACCGATTATGATCAATCCAGAGGCGGACCTACATAGTGCCCAGGGGGTTCAATGGGCCCCCCACTGATTTTTTAATTTTTTTTTATATATATACTTCTTCCCGTTTCGATGATTATTCGTACACTTTTTTTATTGAGAGTTTCAAGATTTTTAGTACACTTATAATATGTAAATAATCTACAAAATTAATACTCTTGCTATATTATTTTATTTTTAAAATTGTCACTCATTTTGATTCACATTCTTCCTTACACCTCTCTAAATTATCTTTTACATCTCACTAAATTACATTTAAATAATTAAACCTCACTAAATCACCCAAAAATATACTCTCCTACATTAGTTTATTTTTAAATTGTCACTCATTTTGGGTCCACATTCTTTCGTACACCTCACTAGATCAAATTTAAACCGCACTAAATCAACCAAAATACTTCTCATTACTTAACATCACACCTCACTAAATTCCCTTTAAATCTCACTAAATCACTCAAAATACTCTCATTTTTTGTTAAGGTATACAATTAACCACATAATAGGGGGTATATTTTAAGCTCTACATTTGTTGACTAATGTCTCATTGAGAATGCACATTAAATTTTAACACTGTTTCACTTTCTATGAATTGAAACAGTTAAAATTAATTTTCTTTGAAATATAACAAAAGTCGTTAAATTTAAATTAATAAAATGAGGTATATTGAAAATTTTATAATAATTTTTTGTTTAGATATAACATTTTATAATATTATTTTTTATTTATAATAATGTAAATCGGACCCCCCAATCCAAAATTTCTGGGTCCGTCACTGGATCAATCCACCGTCCATTTGCGGGGTCCCAATTTAAAGTCAGAGTTTTGCGCTCTGTATGGACATGACCCCATATAAATTGTTTGCACTTTAAGAGTTTCGAACCTAATCGAGACATAGAGAGGAGTACACTCCTAAGTTCCATTCCTACTCCTTGAAATTATTTAAAACTAATTAACATTATATTAATTATGCAGGAGTGAGATGAATGTACCCGCTGATGAAGGACAATTTATTTCAATGCTGTTACGGAATTGTATTCACAAAGCAACTCCTTACAAATGATAAATCAAGACAACTAGAAACGCAATGAATTGAAACGTATAAAGAACTCAAAGAAAGAACACGGGATTTACGTGGTTCGATCAAATGATCTACGTCCACGGAGGATAGAAGACTCTCTTCACTAATCACAATATGAAAGTTACAGATTACAAGTATTCACTAAGCTTGATCTCTCAAAACTCTCACATTCAGTAACCCACAACCTATGCACTAGATGGTATATTTATAGATGTACAATGCATTGGATAACCGCCACTAACCAACTAACTAACTAACAGAAATAACTAACTCTGAAAATCTAGACTTCAGCAGACTTGGGATAAGCAGACTCGTCTCAGCAGACTTGGCCCCAACTCTCCTGAACTGACTTCAGACGACTTGCATAAGCAGAGTTGTCCAAACTCAAAAACTTCAGATTAGTTGACTCCTAATAAGACCACTAAATCTTATCAGTTGAGTTACATCTTAACCCAACTTTGCTGAACTCCAAAATCAGAACAATAGCAACTCTTCTGATAGATAGATATTAGATGACATCCAATATTGCATTAATCCTAACCAATGCTTTTGAAAATATTGATGAATGCAAAGAAAACAATAGAAGTTAGGAGTTTTTACTGGCTACTCTCTTTTGGTTACTGCTCTTAATTGCACTCCCTAAGGATGCCACCGTAAGTTCAATTCTCTATTTATATTTAATTACGCAAGGATCAGAATGAATGATTTGAATATTATTTTATAATTAATAGAGTAATTGAATTTCAAACTTATGTAAATTCCTGTAGATTCAGTACGATGAATTTTAGTCCAACAATTCCATAATAAAATAACCTTTGTCATCGATCTTATTTAAGAAGACAATAAAATTAATTAATATTTAATGCTTTGGGTAATTCTAAATACATGGAGTAAATTAATATTTATTGAATAAATAAGTACTGCAGGTAATTGCGATTGATCCTGATCGATAAAGAAGCATATATATGAGATTGGGCTTCCATTTATTGACAAGGCTGGTGTGGCTGACAAGATCAACTTCATTAATTCAGACGCAACTACGGCTATCAAAGAAATCCTTGATAATGTAAGCATAAACCAAAAAAAAAAAAAAAACTAAAGGAATGTATTACAATTTATTAGGATCATATTCATAATTTAACCAAAACAGATCGAACAATTTGAAAATGAACCCGATATTTTGGGTTTGATTTCAGTTATTAACGGATATACTGAAATGCTATTGGATTTTTATTTTATTTTTTAAAGTCATAAATATATGTACTTAATAAAAGTCTAATATATATATATATATATATATAAATTAAAAAAATCTAAAAAAATAATTCTGTAAACACTCAAAAGGATGTGAGGTAGTTACAAAAATACAAATAAAATATTCTAATTTAACATATTTACAAAAAATTGCTCAAATAACGAGGGGAATTGGCGAGGGGTATTTCACCCTTGCTATTTGGCGAGGGATTTAAAGAGGGGCACAAATAAAGAGGGAATTGGCGAGGGGCGGAATCACACTCGCTAATTAGCGAGTGGAAAAAGATGCACTTGCCACTACAAAAAACGCGCGGTTTACCGACGGATCTACCGACGGAATTGTGGTCGGTAGGCGTGGTTTCCGACGGAACTACCGACGGAATAATTCAGTCGGTTCTAGGCTCGTCGGCCCGGTTTACCGACGGATTTTTTTTTTCCGTCGGTAGTCCCGACGGAATAAATCAGTCGAGTCTGCCGACGGATCTCATTCCGTCGGTAGGCCGAATGACCCGTTTTGAAACCGGGTCTGATTTCTGTCGGCAATTCCGTCGGCAGTCTGTCGGTAGTACCGACGGAATTTTTTTTTACAAAAATATATCCGTCGGCTTCTGTCGGGAATTCCGTCGGTACTTTCCGACGAATCTGCCGACGGAACTCGATTTTATATTTTTTAAATTCGGAATTATATTCAGTCGGTGCCCGTCGGTGGTTCCGTCGGTAGTAAAGCAACCCAAAAAAAAATTACTGGGGCGGATCGGACCCGACTCCGACCCGACCCGACCCGCGATCTGTTATTAAGGCCACCATTTATTCTGGCCTTGCTAGGAATCGAATCCGGGTGTGTGGGCGCCTAGTGAGGGGCGCCTACCACTCGGACAGGTGTGTTACTTGTTCGTAATTGTAATATTAATTGTATATGTACTCATTTTCGGCCCATTTTTTTTTAAAATTCATAAAATTAATTTCTTTCATATATATCAAATAATTAAATTTGAAATCTATAATTTATATTTTTATAATTTATATATTTTAAAATACTAAAATATTCATATTTTAACTAAAATACTAATATTTTTTAGTAAAAAATTCATTTTTTTGCTAATTATTTTTTAAAAAATTTCAAAAAATTAATGTCATTCACATAAATTAAATAATTAAATTTGTAATCTATAATTTATATATTTTTAAATACTAAAATATTCATTTTTTTTACTAAAATATTCATTTTTTTGCTAATTATATTTTAAAAAATTTCAAAAAATTAATTTTTTTTCACAATTTTTAGTTGTAACTTAATGATAAATAAATATTTTTAAATTGTACATCTAATAAAATAATTAGCTTACATTATATAATTTATTATTCATCTTCTTCCTCTTCATCTTCTTCATCTACATTTTGATTATTTGTCTCATCTTCCTCCTCTTCATCATCCTCCTCCTCCTCTTCCTCTTCATTTTCATCATCTTCCTCATTTTCATTATCGTTTTCAATTTCGATCAATTGTGAATTTCCACCCGTCAAGTCTACGTGGATATTCAAATCTCCCGAAAAGACTTCAGTTCTAGCCTCTATTTGTTCCGTTTGAAACGGAGAATCATCTTCATCACTCATGTCCTTTGTACGGACTTCTACCATTGATCTTGCCTTTACTTTGCAAACAGCGTGCCATTCAATTTTACTACGTGATCGTACTGGATACTTGCAGTAGTATACTTGAGATACTTGATGGGCAAATACAAATGGATCATTCCCGATATAGCTCCTTTTCGGATTAACATCGACGAGTTTGTACTCCGGATGAATCCTTGTTCCTGAAGGGCCTGAATCAAACCAATGACACTTGAACAACACTACAGTCTTTGTTGGATATCCCGGATATTCTACTTCAACGACTTCGTGCAACACCCCATAGTAGTCACTTGCATCTGCATTGTAGTTTGCACTGCTAACGCAAACACCACTGTTGGTAGTCGCTTTTCTTGATGCATACTCAGATGTATGAAATCTGTAGCCCTTCACAATATAGCCGTTGTAAGTCTTTACACGACGTGGTGGTCCTTTGCTGAGATCCTTTAAGAATCGATTCCCAAAATCGTTTGACCGTCCCTATACAGTTCAAATAATTAACATTAATTATGAATCATATTTATTTACGTAAAATTTAAGGAAATGGTACTCACACAACGTTGGAACCATCGGGCAAAATCACGTTGAAGACGAGCATCTATATCTGTATCTGAGATGTTTTGTTCTGTTCGTCTTAGTTCTTGAGTATACATCCTAATTCACAACATCCAATCACAATTAATATTAAATTACATAAATGAAGTAATGATAAAAATATGAAATACTTACTCAATGTAAGGCTGAACTTCATCACAATTCAATAACACATACGTTTGTGCTATTTCTGCCTCTCTGTTCGACTCCCACCCTCGTTCAGTGAATTTTCCTATTGGTCGTCCCTTAGACTTGAATATAGACAGCATTCCATCGACCTCTTCACCGATATTGTCTGTATCTCTACCACCGTAGTTACGTGGTTCACTTCTCAACCGAGTGTTGACATGGTCTTCAAAATAATAAGAACAAAACATGCCAACCTCTTCATTCAAATATGCATTAACAATCGATGCTTCCACATTTGCCTTTTGTTTAGCATTGCGTTTCAAGTTGTGGAGATATCTGATTTATAATAAAAAACATATATTTTAATTCAGTGAACATGCATGTAGTATATATAAAAAATGAAAAATGTAAGAGTTTACCTTTCAAATGGGTACATCCACCTGTACTGCACTGGACCACAAATTCTGGCTTCATACGCTAAATGAACGGGTAAGTGTTCCATGGAGTTGAAGAAGCTAGGTGGAAAAATTTGTTCCAACTTACACAAAATCACTGGAATGTCTTGCTCCAAACGAATCATATCATCGATTTTGATCGTTGAAGATGTTAAATCTCTAAAAAAAAGACTTAATTCAGTGATAGCCCTCCACACATTGAGAGGAAAAACGTCTCGGAACGCAATCGGTATCAAGCGCTGCATAAAAACATGACAATCGTGACTCTTCATCCCTGAAACCTTACCCCTGTTTATGACTGCGCATCGACTCAAGTTTGACACGTAGTTGTCTGGAAAATTCAACTCGTGAATCCAACGACACAGTTGTTGTTTCTGTGGATTATCTAGTGTGTAGCAAGCCTTCGGATATTTACCTGTACTGGGATCCATTTTCAACTCTTCGCGACGACAATAAATGTTCAACTCTTCCCGGGACTTTGGAGTATCTTTCGTCTTGCCTTCTGTGTTCATCATTGTGTGGAACACATTATCAAACACATTCTTCTCAATGTGCATCACGTCCAAATTGTGTCAGATCAATAGTGAACTCCAGTATGGCAAATCCCAAAAAATACTCTTTCTATTCCATCCACCTGGGATTCGACCGTTGTGTTCAGCTGCATTTTCCTCAGTAGATTTTTTCAAACCCGTCCACTAAATCTCATGTAACAACGTTTGTCCTGTACGGTAACATTATACTAGAAGAAATTAATAAAACATATACGTATAACATTATACTAGATCAAATAATTGTATAATTAAAATACCGTTTCGAAGGGGCGGTCGATTGTGTGTAACTGTTATGTTCTTCAAGAAGTTGTTCTTATTCCTTCTAAATGGATGATCTCGAGGTAAGAACTTTCGGTGATTATCGAACCATGTAACTTTCCTACTCTTCTCAAGACTGAAAGCTTCAGAAAAATCCATACAATACGGACATGCTTGAAACCCAGCCGTTTTCCACCCAGACAACATAGAATATGCAGGAAAGTCGCTAATGGTCCACAATACAGCAGCACGCATCGTGAAATTCTGTTTTCTAAACACATCATACGTTTGGACACCACTTTCCCATAAAAAAATCAAGTCTTTTATAAGAGGCTGTAGATAAACGTCAAGTTTATCCTTTGGATTCGACGGACCTGGCACCAATACAGTTAGAAACATTGTTTGAGGTTTCAAGCACATCCATGGAGGAAGATTATACGGAGTCAGAATCACCGGCCACAACGAATACTGCTTTCCAAAGCTCCCAAACGGTGCAAAACCATCAGTACACAAACCTAGCCTCACATTCCTCGGTTCAGAAGAAAAATTGGGATACACGTTGTCAAGGTGTTTCCAGGCCTCCGAGTCCGCCGGATGTCGCATCTCCCTAGACTCGGTCGAAGACGAATCTGTTGCATGCCACGTCATGTGTTGTGATGTGGCAGTAGATTGATACAATCTCATTAAACGGGGAATGATTGGAAGATAATACATCTTCTTGTGTGCCACTTTCTTCTTCGACGACTTCGATTGACCAGCGGGCCCCTTCCGACGTGGCTCTTTGTAACGAGGATGGCCACACATCTTACACATGTTCAGATTGTTATCTTCATCACCCCAATATAACATGCAACCGTTTACACAACAATCAATCTTCTCGACCGGCAATCCCATATTTTTCATCATTTGCTTGCTTTGATGATACGTTGTAGGCACCTTATTCTCAGGAGGGCATATCTCACTGCATAATTGTGTCATTTGCTCATATGCCCTGTTAGAAAGCTTGTTCTCGGTCTTGATAGCCATAAGTCGGGCAATAAATGACAGTTCAGAGTGAGAATCACAACCCGGATACAAATCTTGATTGCATAATTTGAGCATTTCATAAAACCGAAATGCTTCATCCGTCGGCTGCTCTTCTACATTTGAAAAACCGGCTTCCATTATCATTGTTTGATAAATATTGGGTTCTCCCTTCCCAAATTGTTCTTCCCCACCAAACTGTTGTTCCCCACCAAATTGTTGTTCATTACTCGTGCCGGCTTGATTACCATATATTTGTCTTTCATAGATACCAGCAGTGTAATAGTATAAAACTTGATCAAAGTTATAAGACCAACGTCCTTCGCCGTGAAATGTCCAGTTATAATAATTAACAGTGAAACCATTCTTCAGAACATGTACCAAAACCTCATCAATCGACTTAAATATTTTATTCTGACATTTTTTGGCATTACACGGACACTTGATACAATCCCCATGCATGTAATGTGGGTGGAGCTTTGCAAATTCAACAAATGACACAAGTTCATTGTAAAATTCACTATTCACATTTCCTAAAATGAACCTAGGAGTTTCATACATCCATCGACGATCGGACAATTCCATTTGTTAAACATTTAACATAAAATTCTTACAAACATATAAAAAAATGCACAACTAATTAAACTACACAACTAAACTACAAATATATAAAATGCACAACTAATTAAACTATAACCATATAAAATGCACAACTAATTAAACTACACAACTAAACTACAAATATATAAAATGCACAATTAATTAAACTATAACCATATAAAATGCACAACTAAACTACAAAATTTAACCAAGTAAAAAAGAAAAACGTACCGAAATTTGCTTGCTCTCATACAATTTCCACAATTTTTTTCGACTGAGTGAGAAAGGGGAAGAAACTTTCTGTAAATATTACGCGCTACCGACGGATTTTGAAATTCCGTCGGTGCGTACATTTTGAATCTACCGACGGATTATGAAATTCCGTCGGTAGAGTACTTGGCCGACGGAATTTCCGTCGGCAGACTTTTCCGACGGAATATTTATTTCCGTCGGCAGACTTTATTTCCGACGGAATATTTATTTCAGTCGGTAATATTGGCGGGATAAAATAAAAATCGAAAAAAAAAATAAAAAATACTTTACTTTATACCAAAATCTAACGAAAAATTATGTATTATGTATAAATTAAAAACAATAACATAAATAAACAATCCATTGACAAACAAGCATCAACCGAAATAAATATGTCCAACGGAAAATTAAATAGTTTGACAGAAAAAATAAATAGTTCGACAGAAAATTAAATAGTTCGACAGAAAATTAAATAGTTCGATAGAAAAATAAATAGTTCAAACATCAAACATTATACTGATCAAAAAACTCATCATCACCACCACCAATGAAATCCAAGCCGTCCTCTGCCTCTGCATCTGGAGCATTGAAAGGGGGAACTGAACCAACCGCAGCATCGAAATGCGGAGGGAGAACTGGACCAACCGGAGCATCCAAAGGCGGAGGGGGAACGCTCATCGCCTGTTCAAAGCATGTATTTATTTGTTCAGAAGACATCCCCAACGATCGACCCATAGTGTCAGTTAGCTGTCGGAAGTAGTGGTTCATCATGTGTACTACGTTCGGGTCCGGAACAGCAGTGGAGGATACAGAGGCCTGCGATGCACGCTGGGACGAACTGGACGACACAGCTCTCACTGAGCGGCTCATCCGGCCAAGGCCAAGGACCCGTCCTCGATCAGCCGGGGCAACGTCCAGGTAAATCCGGTTAAGATCAGGCGGAGCGCTGGGCCCGGCTTCAGCAGAAGCCTGTGTCGTCTCCTCTTCAATCCTCCGGTTCACATCCAACTACATAATTACAAAAAAATTAAATTAATACATAGTTCAATACATTTAATTAATTAAATATTAAAAAACATCACAATTTAATTAAACTTACGTGAAGCTGGGTAGTGCGTTCATATGTGGACGTCTGCGAATCTGGATCAAACGGATGAAGAACGTTCAACCGATCCACGTGTGTGGGTTCACGCCCAAGTTCCCGCTCCTATTTCGTACCAAATGAGCATATAAAAATTATTTTATATAATATAATATAAATAATTGAAATAAATTTAGTGAACACTTACTAGAGCAATTGAGTGCTCATACGCGGATCGCCCCCCCCCGATGCCTTGACATCCCACCTCCCCCATCACATATACGGTTGGCTCGAGCAGTTGCACACTTCCTCATGTACTCCGGGCTACTCCAATACGTGGTCAACGTGTTCCACACGTCGACTCCATTTTCGTCCTCCCCCAACGTCTGCACCACGCCACGTTTACGCCAAGCATTCCTCCAGGTATACATTATCTCATCATACCTAGACTGACATGAAGATAGCCAGTGACTGTGGATATCGTTGTCCGAAAAAAACTCCCTATGCCAATAAGCATGTTTCTGCACATATTCGATCAGCATATTTATCAAATAATATATATAATAAATTGTTTATTAATATTTAATTGAATGCACTCAAATTCCTGGAATTCCTCCCAGTATTCATCCTTTTTCGTCTGCGGCACCTTCAGCCAAGAGTAGGCATTCGCAACAATCTTGCACTTAGTAATCACCACAGTGCAAATCTTCGATATCTCATTACCAGGAAGTAAGTTGTGACATTATATATTAAGAAACAAACACATTATAAATTAAAAAACGTACAAAAATTGATGCTATTAAATATTGTTAAACCTTAAAATTATTTAATTAATCACTTACTATACACCCTCAATCCATATTTTCAGTCTGTGTTCTCGGGCCCGCGTGGGATATCCACGAGCTGCCGACGACTGAGATGACGGCGGCGAATGCTGTGGAACGGATGCCGACGACTTCAACGTAGCAGGCTCAACAGGCCTAAGTGAGCCTCTCCTACGTCGAGATCCTGAGGCCCCACTAGCATCTTGACTCATCTATTTTAATAAATAAAATTTAAAAGTATAATAAATTAATCAATAATTAATATAGTAATGAAATCAATAATTTTCTATTTTAATTAATAACATTTTAGTAATTTAAGTCAATAATTTCCTAATTTAATCAATAACAAAATCACGTTACTAATGAAATCAATAATTTACCAAACTAATTAATAATGACTTAATTTAAACAATAACAATAATTACTATATTTACAACACCTCTACTTATAAGAATAATTACTAATTTAATCAACAATAATAACCTAATTTAATTATAAGAATAATTACTAATTTAATCAACAATAATAACCTAGTTTAATTATCAAAACGAACTAACAAAACTACATTATATATTTGAACTAACATACATTAATTAATTACAATTAACCAATAAAAAACATATAATCCACGTACTAACATATATTTGAATGAATTATACATATATATTCATCAACTACGTACATGAAATTTTATGATAATTAACATGCAATTTATAATACAATAACTTAATTAAAATTAATTAAGAATTTATAAAACGTACCGTTTAAATTGAAGAAAATTGGAGTAGATAATCGTAATGCCCTTTGTCGATCAATCCACGCACCACGCACAAGAAAATCTAATCCACGAGGATAGAACAGGAGACGAACAGAGAGAGGGGGACGAAAGTCAAAAAAACAATTTCTCTTATGGGGAAGAACCGCCTCCTTCGGCAGTTCTTATAAAAAAAAAATTGTGGCTACCGACGGATATTTCCGTCGGTAGCAAGCGAATATTAATGTGTCAGTCAAAGCGGTTCGGCTACCGATGGATATTTCCGTCGGTAGCACGCGAATATTAATGTGTCAGTCAAAGCGGGTCGGCTACCGACGGATATTTTCCGTCGGCAGTCGAAATTTGAACGACCAACGGAAAAAATCCGTCGGGAAGCAAGGCTAAACGACACCGTTTGGCCGCGGAACTGAATTCCGTCGGGAAGTCTGTCGGACGGTCCCGACGGATCTTGGATTCCGTCGGGAGTCAGTCGATTTGAGAATTCCGTCGGCGATCCGTCGGGCCGGCCGACAGAATGGATTCCGTCGGTAGCCTTCCATCAGCAAAATCCGCATTTTTTGTAGTGCGCGTATTGGCGAGGGATTTGGCGACGGCGTGTTTTGCACTCGCTCATTGGCGAGTGCATTGTGACCCTCGAAAACTGGCGACGGTCCCCCACTCGCTAATTGGCGAGGGGGTGGGGCCCTCGTAATTGCCCTCGCCTAAGGCCCAATTAAAACCCCCTCCTCCTTCCCCAAATTCGTACATCCGCTTCACCCACAAACATATATACACCGCCGCTGCATTTCGTCCACCGCGCCACCGCCGCTGCCGGAGCTACCGATCGAGACTAATTTTTGGATATTTGTGTTCTACACTTCGAGGGGTTCATTTCTACGGTAAATTTATGCGTTTTTATTGATTAAATTAAAAGTTGTATATATATGTTTATATTATATTATATATGTATATATATATATATTGTGTATATATATGCATGTATATAGTTTTGTTGTGTAATGTTAGGATTGTAATTATGTTAGAAAAATATGTATATTGTTAATTAGGATTAATTAAGATTGTTAATTGTTATGAATGTGTTAATATAATTATTGTTATGTTTTATATATGCATGTATATATATGTGTTAATTATTAATTGGTGTGTTAATTGTTATGCATGAATGTGTTAATTGGGAGAATTAATGTTATAATTAATTGTTGGAAATAAGTGAAATTAAATCGATGTTGGAGGCCGGGATGAGTTGTTTGTTTGTTGTAGATTGTGCGTTCCGACTTGAGTAATTTTACTCGAGTCGGAAATGGATGCACTAGGAACCTAAATATTTGGTGATACGATAAATTTAGATGAAACTCTGCCGAAATTTTTAAAAATATATATATAAATTATATATATTTATATTAATTAGAACAGTATAGCTAGTAATCAATGTTTAATTTCAAAAATACATTTGAAACAGATCGATTAACATGAATTATTCAAGTCGTAGTTGGATGTATAGCCCAAGATTGGTCAATGGGATTATGGGCCCCAAATTTATTAGCCCAAGATTGGTCAATGGGATTATGAGCCCCAAATTTATTAGCCCAAGAGTGCGTCTGTCGAGACAGCGGCCAATCAGGCGACAGACGCACACTAGAGTCGTATTCGTCTTACGATCTATCGTGGAGCGTAAGTATTACATATCTTATAATTTTCATTATAATGAATTACATAATTATTCATTTTCAAATTAATTGTGTGTAACAACAGGATGATGCCTTCGGGTCTAATCTCGACCACCATCAGACATATCATGTACCGGAATATGGAGGTTGGCGCACACCCATTCGGCTTGGTATCCCCAGGTGTACTTCAACGGTGGTGGGATACATTCCAGGTATAATTTAATGATGTGTAACATATCTATTCATTCACATTTTGTTATAATTAATCAATTTTTTTTGGCAGAATGAGGTTACGTGGGATCCAGAGACTGTTGACACTGCATTAGTGTACAGGCTCTTTCTTGAGAGAGCAGCAAATCGATACAGTGACATGTTGAACCACTACAAGGGATTGTGGGAGCTGGAGAAGAAGAAGCCGAATTGGGACAACGATGTCTGGGAGCACTTGGTTCGCCACTGGAATCATCCGGACACAATTAAGAAGAGCGAGCAGTGTCGGAAGAACCGACTATCAGAGCCTGGAGGCCCGGGTACCGGTTTTGCTAGACATAAAGGGGGATCTCGTGGGGCAGCTGAGGTGGCCAGACGGATTGTAAGTATTTATGTTCAATTATAAGTAATTTGAGTTCATTTTAATTAATTTAATTTTATGTTCTTCAAAATATAGGAGGAGAGGACGGGACGATCAGCTTACGACTGGGAGATTATCGAATATTACCACTGTTACACTAACGGAACGTACACATACTCCCATATGGGTGATATTCTGGTAAGTGTATACATATATTATATTAAATATAATATTTAATTGTATTGACATGTATATTAACCAAATTTTACATATGCACATATAGGATCAGGTGCAAGAGGAATTGTCACATCTCACCCAGCCGTCATCTGATCATGATCCTTCAGATGATGGTTCCAGCAGCCAGACCCCACCCTTGCCGGAAATGTCTGAGTTGTTCGTGAAGAAAGTTGGAAGATCTCACGGTCGCGTGAAGGGTCTTGGGCAACTAGGAAAGAACAGACGTGTCACTTCTGGTCCTGGTGAGACATCTTCCGGTACGTCGTTTGGACGATTTAGCCAGGCCGACATCGACAATGCTCTTTTGGAAGAGCGGAGGGCTAGTCAAGAGAGAGAGTGTCTCTTACGTGAAGAACTGCAGCAATCAGTCACTCAGACGGAGGAGCGCTTACGTCAAGAGTTTGCGCGTGAGATGGCATCACATATGGCATCAATGATGAGCCAGTTCAGAGGGGGGTCGAGTAACGGGAAGGGTGCTAGGAATGATGATGATGATGATGGTGGTGATGATGACGCTGCTGATGGTCGATGATTGATACATTTTAAGTTATGATGTCTTGTTGGATTTTAAAAAATTGATGAAGTTGTATGGGATTTTTTTTTATGTTGTGTACTTGAATTGAAGTGAACGTACGAGACAATGTTTTATTTTAATGGTTTTAATTCATATTACTTGTGTGTGATTAATTAAGTATTGATCTAATATATAAATGAATTGAGTTAATAGCATATAGTTTGTAATTTATTAAATAAATTGAGTTAATTATAGTTGGTAATTGAGTTAATAAGTTATTAAATTTAGTAATGAAGGGCTTTTGTTAAATTAATTAAGTATTGAGCTAATATATAAATTAATTGAGTTAGTAATTTATTCAATTAATTGACTTAATTAATAATAAAAGAATAAAATTGAGTTAATACATAAGTATAAATTATTAAATTTAGTATTAATGAAGGGATTTGTTAAATAAATTGAGTTAATTAATACATATATAAATATAAGTTATTAAATTTAGTAATGAGGGGCTTTGTTAAATTAATTAAGTATTGAGCTAATATAATTAATTGAGTTAATAACATATAGTTGGTAATTTATTAAATTAATTGAGTTAAAGAATAAAAACAGAAATTAAAAGGGATAAATATATAATGCATTTAAAATATTACGACTAAAGCTCCTAGCCTAATTGGCACACGGGGGGCGCATAAACTCTTCACATCCGGGAGGTCGCGAGTTCGACCCCTCATGCGCGCGCCCAGGTCGAATAAAAAGAATTAATGGTGGCCTAGTGGTGAGGGGTAAGAAAAGTGGCCTTAGAGACCTGGGTTCGAAACGCGAGTGGGTATGCCCTCGCCAATACGCGAGTGCGATTCTGCCCTCTGTAATAGGGGAGGGTGCCCTCGCCAATAAATTAGCGAGGAGCACTTCGGCGACGGCGACTGCCCCTCGCCTATGTTGTCGCCAAAACGCTTAAAGAGGGCAATTCCCTCGCCTTTGCCCTCTTTAAATGGGCTGTTTTTTGTGGTGTTATATATAGTGTGTATATATGATATTGGCCATTTTTTTTTAAATATATAGAACTCTTTAACTACACAAATCACTTATACACCTATAGCATGTACAAATATTTTATGTTAATGATGAATTCTATAGAAATCAATTAAACCATCTGATTTCATATCAAAATCGTAAAATAATCGAAACTAAATCGAACATAAAAATATCTAAAACTAATAACCGATAATCGAACCGAAATTTTGGTTCAGCTCAATCGATTTTCACCTAATACTGCATCCCTATCTCAAACCAACAAGAACAAGCAACATAGCGCAACATATATAGAAATAGATCCAATTATAAATGATTGTTTATGAATAAAGTGAATGATAAAATGTATAAATAGGTGGACAATAAAAAAATAAAAATTGGAAGATGAGAGAGAGACCCAGGACTTTCCAGGCAAACACCAAAATTCGGCCAAAAAAGTCTAAGGAATACAAGCCTTTTTATCAAAAGTTTAAGAAGAAAGAAAATTAGTTGTATGAAAATCTTATTTAACAATAGTTAATTTTTTAAAAAGTAGTAATTACAATTTAATTATTTGGATGTATCAGGGTGAGGAAGGAACATTTGATTTTGCATTCGTGGATGCTGATAAAACAAACTATCACATGTATCATGAGTCGCTGTTGAAACTAGTTAAAATTGGGGGAATTATAGCCTATGACAATACCCTATGGTCCGGGACTGTTGCACTGGTTGATGAAGATCTGAGTGAAGAATGGATTGAGCGTATAGGGGTAAATAGGGTATATCTCAGGAACTTGAATGCCTTTTTGGCCACTGATTCACGTGTCGAATTATATATTCCTTTCTTTCGTGTGTAATATCCCTTTATTCGGTTGTTGTTGTTATTATTATTATTATATAAATGGGGTGAACTAATTGGACTTTTCTAAAAAAAAAAAATTAATGGATGCAACAATTTTCGACAAAATTTATCGGTAAACTGTACAATTTTTAAAAAATTATTCAAAATTAGATTTGAAGTCCTAAAATCTAGTTTTCTACGTCGACTATATGATCCATTAGTTTAAAAAATATTGTAATAGTGTTATTTAAACATTAAGGGGGTATATTGGTCGTGGATTATGTAGGATTTTTTTAGACTTTCAAAGTTTGGAGTATTCAATTAGAATTTTCAAAAGTCTTTAAAAATTTTGTGGTATTCAATATTTTTAAAAAGTCTTTAAAAATCTTTAGGTATTGAACGGCGGATTCTCTCAGAGAACTCTGAAAACGAAAGATCGGAAGTTGGGATGATATTATTGACCCGACCCGCGGGTACCCATCCCACCCGCGAGCTTTGGATCAGATCGGATTCGCCCCGTATTAAGTATGAATCAGGTCGGATCCGCCTCGTATTGAGTATGGATCGGATCGAGATCTTATGTCCGACCCGCGGGTATCTGACCCCCGCCCCTAATACAGGAGTATAAACTTTATAATATATATATATATATAATATTAATTTTTTTTTTTAAAAAAAAAGTCACATTAAAAAAAATTTAATTAGTTTATGAAAATCTATGTAAAACTCTCCATAAACTCTGTGAATTTTATAAATTCACGTACTTTTTAAAGTTAAAAAAAATTCAATATAATCCTAATTGAATACACTCCCCTAAATATACATTCAACATAATCTTTCAACCATTAAACTAATTTAAAATAAAAAAAAAAATTATTCTCAAATCCTGAAAACTAAAACTACACTATAAAGGATGGTGGTTGGAAATAGAGGTCAGTAGGTGACAACGATGGTGGGGGAGTTGACACCCTTTTTGACTGAAATTTGAGAAACAATGCAGAGGGATCAGAGGACAATTTGTATAAGTGAGAAAGGTGAATTAGTCTAATGAAGGGTGAACTAATGGAGTCGTACAACTTAGGGAAAATTATGGTGGGCAGAAAATTACTCCGTATGTGGCTTGGTATGACAATGTAATCTGAAAACTATGAAAGACTGAAATGATTTAATCTTTAATGAAAATATGTACCCAACAAAATAGATATCAAATAGTATTAATTATAATATGCGGAAATGACTTAAGGCTCATCATTTTTTAGATTTTTGTCAAATCATATAATAACTGGTAGATGTGTATACCAGATAAACTCTTAAATTCTAAAAATTAAAATGTGTAAAATGTAAACTACCTCTCTATGTATTGAGACTTGAGTAACCCAATTTGGGATATGGTTTTGGGCGTTGGAGGGTTCCACTCACGAGTCATGACTAATGACAAATGATTTGATCGCTAGGTCAACCCTCTACGAAGCAATTGTTTTCACATTAATTTTACCAAGTTTGTTCAGTGGAATAAAAACGGTTTCACATTGGAATTTGCCAATTGGACAACAACATTTCAGTCTAACTAACATGTTGCCAAAGTCAATAATATCGTTTGGTCAATTAACCAACACCAAACCCCAAGAAGTTGGTCTAGTGTTATATGCTTGAGACTTAGGAGTATGCTCCTCTCTAGGTCTGGTCCCCGGGATTAGTCGGTCCAAGATCGAATACCCGAGACTTCAAAAAAAAAAAATTACAACACCAATACATCTTCAGTCTTGACGTCGTTTTTGTTCCCTTACATTTGTATTTTTTTTTTATGAATTTAGTTGAGGGAAGTTTTAGGGTGAACTACTGTATATATATCCAATATACAAAATATCATGATTTAGCCATTTGATTAAAAAGTTCATATTATTTTTTAAATGTGCAGATAATTCCTATTTTAAATAGTACGTACATTTTTTTTTTTTTAAAGTTTCCAAATTAATGTATTTTTAAGGTGCTAAAGCTTATCTAGTTGGTAAAGGAGATCATTCTTTCATCATACGTTTTAATTGATCATTTCCCACCATTTTAAACCATCATAAAGGTAATATAAAGTAGTGTGCTTATACTAAACACAATAAACATGTATTGTTTTCTTTTGTAACTTTCCTTTGTTAGTTAGTTTGAATAGTTAGTGGTTAGTTAGTAACTACTAGTTGTTACTTAGTCTATAAATAAGTCTATAAATATAGATTAGAGTCTTTTGTATTCCTTATGCACTTTATGCATTTTAGCATTGTAAACATTGTAACACTCCATATATGAAATACATTTTGTTTTGTATTTCCTTCTTTACAATTATTAGATGAGTGTGAGTTTACATCTCTACACATCATTAATCTTAATCTGAATTTAGATTTGCTTTTCCCACAAAAAGAAAATTAGAGCTTTTTCTTAAGCTTGATTAGGCAGCATAATATGAACAAAATATTCATTCACCTACTTCTTTAGTTCTTTTTTAACTAAACATCAATCTGACTTCCCACTAACCTTGGTGGGTAGCCTTTAAAGATTCTCTCCAGGACGTCGTGCTTTGAAATGTTAAACAATATTATTAATTCGTTTTATTTAATAATTAATTATGAGAACAACGTAACGGGTGAATACTAAATATAAACCTAATATGCTGATTTTGAAACGTCATTTATATCATATATTTTTCTCATGCTAATAAGACTTGATCATAAAAACAAAAAACAAGGGTATTTATCAATTTACAATATTTCAATGGTTATCTTGTATATACATAACTTAGGGGATAGTTTTATACCTCGTACGATTTTTCCAAAAAAAGAATTTTTTATCCATTTAAATTAAATTGAAAATAGGCAGTATTTTATTATTATATTTTCCAATTGAGGTTGGTGAGTGGGTGGTGGTGCGTTTGGCGTGCTATAAATAATTGAATAAAAGGTTGGTCATGTTGACATTTTCAAATTGATGTGTGTACGCGTTGTTAACCTCTTATAAATACATTGCTCTACACTTCCATAATTCCCAACAATTCATCACTTTCCCTTTGATTTCTTCCTCAAAAACAATTTAATTTTTTGTCTTGTATTTTCTTCAATCTTTCACAATGAAGGACATGTTTACTGGCACCATTTTGCAAAGCGATGCACTCGCCAAGGTTCAATTTTTCTCATTTTTTATTTTGTTTCATTACTACACATTATAGAGAATAAATAAATAGAGTAATTTTCTCAAATTTTATTATTAAATGTGTATATATATATTTGCAGTACATTTTGGAAACCAGCGCGTATCCAAGAGAGCATGCGCAGCTCAAAGAACTTAGGCAGGCTAGCGTCGACAAGTATCAATTTTGGAGCTTGATGAATGTGACTGCGGATGAGGGGCAATTTATTTCGATGTTGTTGAAAATTATGAATGCCAAAAAAACAATTGAAGTTGGTGTATTTACGGGTTACTCCCTCCTAACAACTGCCCTTGCCCTCCCTGAAGATGGCAAAGTAAGTCAATTTTAGTAAATGTTAAAATAGTACTCTTTCGTCTATTAAAAGTGTACTCAGTTTTATTTATTTACGATATTAATTCATCTAATGACAAACACTTTTTATTTTTGGTTATAGATTACCGCAATTGACCCAGACAGAGAAGCATACGAGACTGGATTGCCGTTTATTCAAAAAGCAAACATGGCCCACAAAGTTCAGTACATCCAATCCGACGCTACCAAAGCTATGGATGAACTCCTTGTCCAGGTAATTTCAACGTACAGTAACATGATAAATTACATAAAATAAAATGTAGCATGCATTTTATTTTATTTTATATTTAAATATGTTCTACACAAATTAAGAAAATACTTAAATTAATTACACTTTTTTTAATCTTTTCAATTTTATAAATCTTTTACAATTCAACCCAATGTTTTATTTTTACCCTCAAACTATCATTTATTTATAGATTTACTCCGTGGAAGTCATTGGGGACTTGAATTGGCCTACAAAAACTCATTTTATACTTTATTCACTTTACTCTCTATTATGCATATCCACTTTAGGCATAAATTATCAATTTTCCTTATAACATTACCCAAAATAAATGAAAATTAAAAAATTGAACGGATGAATCAATAGTAGTGCAAAACTGAAAAGCAAGTCGATCATAGTAAATATTATTTTTCTCTAGAATTGTCATTCTAATAAAGTCAAAGTTGATTAATTCACCGAAACATTATCTAACCTACTAAATTGTACAGGGTGAAGAAGGGACATTTGACTTTGCATTCGTGGACGCGGATAAGGAAAACTACATCAATTATCACGAACAATTGTTGAAGCTTGTTAGAGTAGGAGGAATTATAGCCTACGACAACACACTGTGGTCCGGGACAGTGGCAGCATCCGACGATGATGAAATGCCCCAGTATTTGAAGGGGTGCAGAGTGTCCATCATGAATTTGAACACTTTCTTAGCACAAGATTCTCGTATTGAATTGGTTCAGCTTTCCATTGGAGATGGAGTCACACTCTGCAGGCGTATCTAATTACTTCATACAATTCCTATTGCATTTGCATATTCATGCCAATTTGTGTTATTTTGAAATTAATAATTAAATTGTTGTTTTTGTTACTCCATTTACTGTACTATTCAATTGTTATTGTTTTCTTTACCAAAATGTAATTTCAAGACACAAGAATATGTTCAAATTTGCATATAAATGAATGAAGACCTCCTTTCCGGATTTAATTTGTTCTGCCCCAAATTATTAAATATAAAATCATTACACCGTGCTTTTTATTTAGCCATCAAAGATGCAATCAGTTTTAACTTAACACATATATTAAAATGAAAAAAAAAAATACAAACTCAATTGTTACTTATACAATAAAAACATAGATACCCAATTCAAATAAAAATTGGTAGTATAAAACCTAATTAAAAATACAAAAACTCAAAGTACATTTTTCCCGAAACAAACTACAAAAAGCAAAATAAATCAATTTTATTACAAATAGGGGCAAATCTGGAAATCAGTAGATGGACGGGCTAGAAAATATAAAAAATCGCATACTTATACTTAATAAATTAAAATGAATTCAATTAGAAAAAAATTAAATACCAAAGTTATACTGAAGGATAAAATTAAATAAATTTCAAAAGAAAGTTGAATGTGTAAAACTAATAAGTACTCCGTACTATTTATTATGGAGTACAAAACATGTCAAGTGCTTATTTATTAACCTAATAAGTTGCAAATGTAGTACAAATATAGTAAATTTGTTTGTAAAAAAAGAAAAACACGATATATAAATTAATTTATGAGTGAATTTAGATTAAATGATAGTTATTGTTTTAGGTTACTTAGTTAACTACGCGCGTGGGCATGGGCATAATTCAAAAAACAATAAAATAAGATTGATAACTGAGATAAGAGGTAGTTGAAAGTGTAGTCTACAAATGGATTTGCAACTAAAAATACAAATTAGGAAACTGCAAGGCAAAGTTTGAAAGCCCAAAATATGGACAATTGTAAGGGTCCGACTATTTACACCTCCATTTGCGTTGAGAACACTCCCCCTATGGATTTAATAATAAAATAATGAAGTAAAAAACCAAAAATACCCTTTAAGTCATATTAAACTACTAAATGCACCCCCACCTTTAAACCTAAGTTTTATCCATCCTCCGCCGCCGCCACCGTCGCCGCCACCGCCAAACACCCAAACACCAAAAAAAATTCAACTTAAAAAATTTCAAATTTTTTTTAAGATTTCGACAAACCAGTGTCGACCATATTCACTCCCGTCGACACTGGTTTGTCGACAAGATTGTATATGCTCGACATTTGTTGATAGGAAAAAAAAAAAAAAAATTCAAAAACTCGTCGACAACTTTAGGTCGACCAAAAATACACTCGTCGACACCCTGTTGTCGACGGAGTGTATTTGGATCGACCTAAAGTGGTCGAAAGGTAAGAAAAAGAAAAGGAAAAAAAAAAACAAAAAAAAATCAAAAAAAAAACAAACCTGGATTTGGATTTGGCCGATGGACTGGCTCGGCGAGGGAGGAGGGGGGAGGGAGGGGACTGGCTCGGCGAGGGAGGGAGGAGGAGGGAGGGGACGGCCGCGATTTGTTTTTTTTTTTTTTTTTACAGGCGGGGGGTGGGGGCGACGGGTTCGGCGAGGGAGGGAGGAGGAGGGGACGGCCGCGGCGGCCGCGCGCGGCCGCGATCTGCTGTTTTTTTTTTTTTTTTTACAGGCGGGGGGTGGGGGCGACGGGTTCGGCGAGGGAGGAAGGGGGTGGCGTTGCCGGCGACGGGTGGTGGAGGGGCAGGTCGCCGGCGGTGGTGGTGAGGGGTGGGGGAGAAGATGAAAGAAGAAGATGGAGGAGGAAGAAAAATGGAGGAAGAAGATGGAGGATTTGGGGGAGAAAGTAGGGTTTAGGGGGGGTGTGAGTAGTAATTGGAATTATATAAAAGAAGGGCATTTATGACAATTTGAGAGGGGTGCATCAGATTTTAGGGGGGTGCGTCCAGAGGGGGAGTGTTCTCAACGCAAATGGAGGTGTAAATAGTCGGACCCCAATTGTAACTATGTCTTTTAGTTACAAGTCGGTCGGCCTTTGAAGCTTAGAACTTGAGAAAGGCCGTCGGCCCATGTAGTAAGACTGATGAGTGAAAGTGGACTGTTTTGACATAAAAGTCGTCTATTTAAATTTGGGTTTGACTATATGCACCTCCATTTCGGAGAGATGCACTCCCCCGATTAATACATTTCACCTAAAATAGATGACACCCTCCCCAAATTGTCTTAAATACCCCTTTCTCTATAATATTCCTACTACTAAACACATTTCATCTCCCCCTTCACACCTTCATTTCTCCCCCTTCATCACCCCCACCACACCGCCGATCTAGCCCCCGCAGCCCCGATCTCGCCGCCTCCTTGCCTCCCTCTCCCTCGGTCGCGAGCGGATCCCTCTCCCTCTCCATCTCTTCGATTTTCTCCGACGGCCTCCGCCCCCGTCTGTAAAAAAAAAAAATCTGTTAGCGGTCGCGCGCCCCCGTCCATCTGACGCCATCAGCCCCGCACCCGCCCCATCCGCCGCGGCCCGTCGCCGCCCTTTTTTTTTCTTTTTTCTAGGTTTTTTTTTCGTCTCGACCCCTACCCTCCTCCGCCTCAGCCCTGCACCAGTAACAGTAAGGTTTTTTTTTTAATTCGATCCTCTGTTGTCGACTATATACACTTCCGTCGACAATAGGGTGTCGACGAGAGTGTATATGGTCGACATTACAGTGTCGATCGACCTTTGTTGGTCGATCATGGTCGACCATATATCCTCCCGTCGACAACATTTTATCGACGGGAGGATATACGGTCGGCACTGGTTTGATGAAATTAAAAAAAAAATTGTTAGTTTTTCTAAGTTTTGATAATGGTGTTTGTCAATGTGTTGATAATGGTGTTTTATGGATGAATATGGTTGATTTGTTGATTTTTTTTTTTTTTTATTTCTTGCAACCGGAAAAAATGGTGACGGTGTCCGGAAGTTTGGTTTAAGGATAAAGTGAAAAAATGATAGTAAGGGTGCGTTCAGTAGGGGGAGTGCATCTAGTATGTTGTATTTTAATGAAGGGTATTTTTGATTTTTTACTCTATTATTTTATTAATAAACTGAAAGGGGGAGTGCATCTCTCCGAAATGGAGGTGTAAATAGTCAGACCCTTTAAATTTTGTTATTTCACATTTTATTCCACTGTAATCAGTGTTCTATAATATTTAGAACTACATGTATTAAATACAATAAAATATTATAAGTTTCTCATTTTATTATTTTGATTTGTCCGTCTACAAGTTTCTAATACCCTTTTTGTAAATATTTTAAATTTTTTATTCTTATATTTTACATTTTACATTTTACTTTTTCTCTTTATGTCTTTTCTTTTATCAATCACATTTTTATTTAATCATTTTTTTTAATCACCACATCAAAAAGTAATAAAAAATTTATAAGCAAAATCATTTTTTTAATCTCCGCATAAAAAAGTAATAAAAAATTTATAAACAAACGGAAGGAGTAAAACACAAAAAAATAAAATAGATATATTTTGTCCC
Organism: Galeopsis tetrahit; assembly: GCA_963675135.1. NCBI lineage: Eukaryota > Viridiplantae > Streptophyta > Magnoliopsida > Lamiales > Lamiaceae > Galeopsis > Galeopsis tetrahit. Next base: position 60,839,025 of record OY776122.1, on the reverse strand, counting down.
TATCCTTCATTTAAGTAATCATTTGTGTTTGTAAACTCCGACACACCCATTGCTAATGCCGACATACATGTTTTATTCCGTGCCCATACTTGGCCCTCATCCTTTTATGTTACGCCATTTGTGTCCCTCTCTTCTCGGCTATGGCTTAAATGATTAGTAGTAATATTTTTATATGAAAAGGTTAGACTCTTTTTCTAATATTGGATTTTAATGCAAGTTACTGCCGAAAACCAATAATTGGAAAAACTATTGATAACTAGTTAGGGTAACCGCTTTTAAAATAATTTATTTTCAAAGCTTTCTCTCACACAACTTTTAAAAAAAAAAGTAATTTTGGAAATAGTTAATTAATTTTGCAAACACCTTCTTAGTCATGAAATTTATTCTTGTTACACTAAATTACATAAAGGAGTAGATTTCAACAAGAATAAAATAAAATTATTCCATTAATCCCATAATTGTAGTTTTCAACTTGGTCTTCTCGAAAAAATTGGCATCCAAATAACTTTTACATTCTTAAAATGAAATTTTTTTATAACAATATTCACAATTTTATATGAAAGGTACGTTACTCCCTCCATCCAAATTAGTTTTCATGCTAATATTACTTTTAAGGTCGTTCACATACACTCAGGTTAATTTATTTATATAATTTATACATAAATATTTACACAATTATTCTTCAAAATTTTATTCACTATTATTTATTTTTGTTTGCGTTAGCTTATTTATGAAAGTTAGACGAAAGAATAGTATTTTTTATATTTTAGTTTGCGTTTATTATACAGATTCATGGTATGTGCATTATTGAAAAAAGACAATTTTTTTGGATAAAATGATATATATATTTTATTTATTTTTGTATTAGAAAGATCATGGGATTATGGTTATGGAGCATATGGTAGTGGTTGGTTAGCCACGATTTTAATGGTTTTGACCAATGACTGACGCCACTACTCTGTTGTATTTCTCAGGGGCCCTTCTTCGTTCTAAAAAAATTATTGTAGGAGTATTCAATTAATGAATATAAAAAAAAAATAGTAACACTCGATACTCTCTAGTCTCTCCATAGTCCACCGGCTTAGTTTAATTTCTTCTGAGACTACGAAGAACAACAAAACAAAACGACGCTCCCACTAACTGAACGCATTGTGTTATAAGCAACTGCAGAGGAGAGGGGTAAATATATTTTTTCTAGTTCAAAAATGAGTGATGATAGAGTCCATGGCGGATGCGTTGCGGTTCGTACATTTACGCATTCATCCTCTTTCTCTCATTCTCTCTCTTCCTTATCAGGTATTAATTCATTTTAATTTCTGCAGAATGCATGTATAATTGATTTGTTGGAGTTGGAAATTTTGTGATTTTTTTCGCTATTTTTCTTCCTGTATTCAATTGTGTTCTCTTAATGCTTTTTATTTGTTCAATACTAAGCTGCATCTTACTAATTTTGGATTGTGTTATATCTGCAAACGGTGTGTTTTTCAGCCACCATTTGGTATGCAGATGTAGTGTGGTTTTCTGTATTTGGTAAAAACCTAATTATCCATTTATCTTGAGTTAATCTATCAATGGGACAAATTAGTCAAACGCCATCGAAGAACAAGAAGGCATGTTTATTTTTAATCTAAAGCTATGCCAATAATCTTGCATAATTGCAGTTGAAATCAGATTCAACCGTTTACTACTTGGACACTATTTAAGTTTCAACTAGCTCTTATCCCAGTGATGTAACTTTTTTTCATATTGATATTCATCATATGTGGAGATGATTCCCATGATAATGCTAAATATGAAACAAAAAAAAGTAGTATGAAACATAGTGCATTCAATGTCATTTTTGATTAAGGAAGAATGTCTACTGTCTTTGGCTGCAGATTATGCAACTTGTAGTACGCCAGTGTGGAGGAGGAAAGGCCTCACTTGTGTTTGCTTTAAACGAAAGGGAAACAATGCTCGAATTTGCACTAATTTGACACCTCAACAGGCAAGACGAGTACTTAAATATTAGTAGTATTTAGTCTTGCAAACTGAATAACAGCAAAAATGGAAACCTGGTATCATTGTACCTCTCATCAGTATGAATGTTGTCCTCTAATTCTAAGGTACAGAGTCTTTTGAGGAATATTATTTTGTTATTTGGCTCCATGTGAAAAGAGACATTTGAAGTTGTGAGATGTAGCATTCTCAATATTTTTGTATTTTCAATTGACTAATTTCTCGTTATTACACTGTAAACATAAGTATCTATCCCTTCAGAAAGTTCAAAGATTACGACAGTTTAATGTTGTAAGGTTTGATCAGAACATGAAGCTACTAATTATCTATGACTTTTATTTGGGTTTTGATATATGTCCATTGCCTTCTTCAAATGGACAGGAAGAGAAGCTAAGAAGGTTGAGACACCGGACGAGGGTTCACTTTGACTCGTCGAGACGCGAACATCAGGTTCCGAACATTGATTTTATGCATGTTAGCTGGACTGAAAGCTAAATCAAACAAAAAATTGCTTTTCCATTATATCTCCTCTCTGAAAATTTGCTCATCTTTAAGCTTTTGGATACAGGATGCTTTGAGGGCCTTGTGGTACGCTACATACCCTGGCCAGGAGCTACAGAGTTTGGTATCTGATCAGTGGAAAGAAATGGGATGGCAGGGAAAAGATCCATCTACAGACTTCAGGTCCGTTTTTCTTATCTATTTTGCAGCTCATTATCACCCTTTTATTCTCTTTTTCATATGTTGTGTTGATGCTGAATGATAAACAGAGGAGCAGGTTTCATTTCCTTGGAGAACTTGCTGTTTTTTGCCAAGACATTTTCGGTAACTTACCATTAACTCTTGCCTTTTCTTTAACAAGTGTTCATATAATATTATTTCACTCCTTATAAACTCCTTTAAGACTATTCAATTAGAAAAAGGGGTATGGATGCTAAAATCTGGCTTCAGATGAATCTAGTTGTTGTTATTAGTTTGTAATAACTGATCTTGATGCCAAAGTTTTTAGCTTAGTGCTCAACACTCTTCAGTGCATTTGTTTTATTTTATTTTTGTTGTTGTTGGTGGCAGGCATCTTTTCAGAGTCTATTGAGGAAGAAAACAGGCAAAAGGGCAATCTGGGAATATCCATTTGCTGTTGCTGGTGTGAACGTAACGTTTATGATCATGCAAATGCTTGATTTAGATGCTAGTAAGGGGACTAATGAGTGATGTAGCTTTCAGTCGAATATCGTTACTCTCTAGTCTTGGCTAATGTGTGCTCAATTCTATGCAGCAAAACCGAGAACTTTTATTAGAGCCATTTTTGTACAAATGTTATCAGGTGAGGAAATCACATCCAAAGATGTTGTTACTGTCCATGAGAAAAATGAACGCAACATAGTTTTGATCGTGTGTTTTACAATAATTATGTGTTGCTCTGTGTGCAGAGAACGAATGGGCTTTCGACCTTCTTTACTGCGTAGCTTTCATGATCATGGACAAGCTATGGCTCGACAAAAACGCAACGTACATGCAATTCAATGTAAGCAAAACACCCTATTATAATGTATAACTGAGTTGCCTCATCATGCCAATTGAATTGATTCACAGTCTATGCCTTAACAGGATATTCTGAGGTTGACACGATCTCAGTTGGAGAAGGAGTTTCTAATGGAAGATGTATTGCGAATTGAGGACATGCCCTCTTACACCCTTTTGTCTTAATATATATCTCACCCTTTAATCTTAATACCACAATTTTGACCTTTTATTTTATCCCCATTGCTTTCTTATTCATTTCAAACCTAACTAGCAGCCCTGTTGTTTATACAAAACCTTTGTATTTGAATTTGTTATATCAAAAAATTTGGTTCGAAATTTCTCTATGAGAATGGCAAAGAAAACTAATATGGGGGTAATAAGAATAAAGAATAATTAATTCATCTACATCATATTGTTAATGTTATACTATTATTTATTAATGTTGTATTATACTACTATTATTTTAGATAAAAATAGGGGTTGCTATTGTATTAGGGCGGCGCCAATTATAATTTATAGTCTATTAATCTATCTGCTGCGTGTGCTCCCATCATATAATAGACCTCCGTCCTTAGTTTGGCAAACCTCTATCGATTGGTTTTATTTATTTATTATTATCCTGGACCTCCGTAATTAGTTTGGCAATTTTTTTTTCTGTAAATTAAAAGTATGTTCATACATTTGAACACAAATTTTAAGAAAAAATAAATTAAATAAATAAAGTAAAAATATTGTGAGGTTTTTGTGAGATAAAAATAAAAGAAAAATGATTCTACATTTAAATTTTAATGTTCAATTTACTAATTTAATTTTTGACCTCAACATTTAACTCAATTCATTAAAGTCTAATTTCAATCGTATATGATTCAACTAATTGCACCAAAATATTATTCAAAATAAAATAATTATTTTAATAAAAAAAAATAAGCAAACTTTTATAGAGGATTACACCTTTTTTTCCCTCCCCATAACTCGAACCCGGACCTAAGGCCTAGGTAGTGGTGCTCTAACCACTTGAGCTATCCCGTCCAAACTTTTATAGAGGAAGGAAGTATATAATAGACCTCCGTAGTTAGTTTGGTAACTTCAATCGATTGTTAATTAAAATAAAATGAATGAGACAATCTAGAAGGATTTTAAGTATTATTCAAACGAATTAAGAAATACATTAAAGAGCAATAAATGTTGTATGTGTAATGTGATATTTTTAACATTTTAATTACCTACATGATAATTTAATGTATATTTAAACAAATGGCAGGTAGAAGGGTCCAACTGAAATATAACATTAAATTTGTGAAAAATGACAACTATTTTTAGTCAACAATTCTTCGTTTCGTTAGAAAGATAAATAAAATAATTACTATCCAGGTGAAAAATGTATAGAGGCAGGGCTGTCAAAACTGGAGTATAAATGATATTTCAAAAGCAGCATATACAAAAATCTTCTCAGCTCAGCTTATAAAATGACAACTATTTTTAGTAACAATTCTTCCCTAATTTCAAAGATATGGCTAGTTTTTGTTAATTTTATATAATATTAAACTAATTATAATAATAGTATAATAATAATATTACTAATTTTTTATTTATAGAATAAAATGACGAACTGACCCGCCTCCAATCCGTTAAAATCCGCTGCCCAAACGGGGCGGTCCCTGTAGGCCCACCTCTTAACGGGCTGAGAAAAGTTGAGTCTAAAATCTTATAAACATAAGAAAAATAATATACAAAAACTGAGTCTCGTCGACCCGTTTTGACAGCTCTGCCTCTATACAAGTCTACATGCAAAGAGAAAATGAAAAATACCCTGTCCAGTTTATATTTAATTTAAATTTAATTTAAATTAAATGGTGGGGAGATGCCTGTTTGGTGTGCTAAATAATTAAGTAGAATAAATGGTTGGCGACACAATATACCCTTATAAATACATTGAGCTACACTTTGAGAATTCATCACTTTAATTTCTTCCTCAAAACAATTTAATTTCTCTATCTATTTTCTTCAATCTCCCACAATGAAGTACATGTATACTGGCACCATTTTGCAGAGCCACGCACTCGCCAAGGTTCAACTTTTTTCTCATTTTTATTTTGTTTTATTACTACACATTATAGAGAATAATTAAATAGAGTAATTTTCTCATATTTTATTAGTAATAAATGTGTATATATATATTTGCAGTACATTTTGGAGACCAGCGCATATCCAAGAGAGCATGAGCAGCTCAAAGAACTTAGGCAAGCTAGCGTCGACAAGTATCAATTTTGGTACGCTAAGTTTTTTTTTTTTAAAAATTGAATACTTAAAAATTTGAGTACTACCATACATCTTGAATGTACAAGTAAATTGTTTTTTTTATATACAATTTCTCTTTATTTTCTTATCATTAGATCGTCGTAATTATATTGATTTGAAACTGTATTAAATTTGATCAGGAGTAGGATGAATGTGAGTGTTGATGAGGGACAATTTATTTCGATGATGTTGAAAATTATGAATGCTAAAAAAACAATTGAAATTGGAGTATTTACAGGCTACTCCCTCTTAACAACGGCCCTTGCCCTCCCCCATGATGCCAAAGTAAGTCAATTTAAAATGTTAAAATCGTAATTAACTCATTTTTAAAGGGTTGATTCCGATAATAATTCATCTTATGATAAACACTGTAGTTTTTTTTTTTTTTTAGATTATAGCTATTGACCCCAACAGAGAAGCTTATGAAACTGGATTGCCGTTTATTGAGAAAGCAAAGATGGCTCACAAAGTTGAGTTCATTCAATCAGACGCTATCAAAGTTTTGGATGAACTCATTGTCAAGGTAATTTCGGCATACAAAATGCTTGTCAAATACTTTTTGTGCATTTTAATTTTAATAAATATTTAAAAATATTTTACAGGAATTAAGAAAGTTGATTAAATTTTATAGTAATTCTCATTTGAAAAAAAATATTACTATAACATTACTTTATCCTCACTTTTCAACTGATATTTATTTACTCAACATGTCACTAAGGGTCCACACAAATCAACTTTACCTTACATGTTCTTTTTACTCTCTAATACACAGGATCCATTTTATACATAAATTATTAGTTTTTCTTAATACACATATCCAAACAAAAATGAGAATTATAAATTTGAGGGAGTGATAAGTATATGTATAATACTCTTCCGCCCACCAAATTTGTTTTCACTTGCTTTATTTATCTATCCACGAAATTTGTTCTCATACATTGTTTTTTTAGAAATCATCATTTTGTCTTCATCATTCTACAAACATCATTTATTTACTCAAATTAATATTCAACTTTATTTACAAATAATTACTTTATTTATAATGGACTTTATAATACTCTCACAATAATTTTACTCTATCTAATTTTTTTTTGAAACTTGTGTCCACTTCAATAAAAACATCGATAGACATATGGAGTATTATTTTATTCCTATTTTGCTTACATATGCATTATTAATGTACTGCTGGGAGTACACAATATTTGTGCTCATAGAATTCCAATTTTAGGAAAAAGGATTAAATATTTGGTAGTTCATTAAGTTGGATCGATTTTGGTTCAAACAGATTACATATTTTAATTTTGATTCAATATTTTAATTTTGATCCAATAAACAGGTCTAAATTTTAAAAATTATACTTTTACCAGTATTAACATGTCATTTATGTTTATCAATTAACAAATAATATAATTAAATTATTAGTATTTATCTAGGGCGACGGTGCGAAGGGGACGTGAAATTTGAGATTTGAACCTACTTATTGGATCGAAATTAAAATGTTTAATCCATCTAGAACAAACTTAAAATCAGTTATATGGAGTACAACTTATTGGACTGCAAAATATTTAATCTCTTAAGAAAAATAGATAAAGTATTGTGAGTGTATTGTAGGGTGAAGAAGGAATATTTGATTTTGCATTCGTGGACGCGGATAAGGAAAACTATATCAATTACCACGAACGATTATTAAAGCTTGTTAGAGTCGGTGGAATCATAGCCTACGACAATACATTGTGGTCTGGGACAGTGACAGCATCCGAGAATGATGAAATGCCCAATTATTTGAGGGAGCACAAAGTGTTCATCATGAATTTGAACACTTTCTTAGCACAAGATTCTCGTATTGATCTAGTTCAACTTTCCATTGGAGATGGAGTCACGCTCTGCAGGCGCATCTAATAACTTTATATCACACCACAAAATTCGTGCGAAATAACAAGGTGTTCATGAGAGCAAAATAAAAAATCCTCAAAAATACGGAGGGCAGGGCAGGAAAATCTCGCCAAAAATATGTTTACTTTGAATTTTAATTGAATAATGATTAATGATTTTAGGTTTAAATTACTACTCAAAACTAATATGCTAATTTACTACTTTTGGGGGTGTTTACTTTCCGATTAAAAACTATGTTTTAGGTTTTAAATTCTACACCGATTTTTTCTTCGAAATTTAAATTTTGTTTTAAAAAAAATATTTTTATTAAATTTATCAATTAATATAATAATTTCAATCATAACATAATTATTATAACAAAATATGTGCAGCATCTACAAAATCACTATAACCAAATTATAATTATGTCATTATAATTTTTTACTTAAAAGTTAAAAATTGAGATTCAATGACATGTCTCATTAAGGTGTATTCAATTGAGATTCTGTTGGATTTTTTTGGATTTTAAAAAGTCAGTGAATTTAAAAAATCTATAGACTCTATGCAGATTTTGACTGACTTTTTTATTGATTTATATGGATTTTTATAGATTTAACAGGATTCTGAAATACACATTTTTTTATTGATTTACATGGATTTCCATAAACTACGCCCCTAAAACCTAGTTCAAAAAAAAAAAAACAATTCATAGTTAGCAATAGTATGCATGAGCTTAAGTTTTTTGTTGTAGTTGTCTTTGAGAAAACAATTCCAAATTTTCCTCTTTCGTGAATCTTGATCTTCTTTATATTCGACTCGAAATTCATCAACCTTCTTTCCGAGGTTCTTTCCGAGGTAAGTTATGTAATGCAGTGAACTTGTGAATTGCAATTTGAAAATACCAAAAATTCTATTGAATAATTGCATTTCTGGGTGATGATCTTGACCACCAAAATCTTTTAGATGATATCTAACACCACGTAATGGGAATTGACGTCGATTAGATATTATTGACGTCGATTAGATATTATTGACGGTGTCCGATATACTGTAATTTTTAAAGAAAGAACATAATTTTAAAATACAGAGATGTAATTTTTTTTTTCTTCTCTTCCAGAGTCTTCTAAGAGAATCCGTTGAAATCTCTACTTTACTTTTTTAGAAGAGAATTTGATTAGTGAAATTTATTTATATTTTTGAAAGACCATCCAACGAAATCCATAGAGTATTAAAATTCATAGATTGTTGAATACCTAAAGATTTTTAAAGACTTTTTAAAATTCGTATTGAATACCTCAAAATTTTGAAAGACTTTTAAAAATTTGGATTGAATACCAGATTTTAAAAGTCCAAAAAAATCCAACAGAATCTCAATTCCCCTAAAAAGTCAAGTTTTAATTATTAAATTAACATTATTTTTCTTGTGGTGAATCTTGTCCTTTATATAAAACGTGCTCATATTTGGTGAAGAAACACAACGGCCTAGCTTGTTGTAGTTTATTTATTGGTACCCGTGGAAGAGATGGAGAAGGTTGGGGTGGATACATGTTCATAGTTTGTTTATTTTCGCTATATTGAGTTTGTTTTGGAATTCTAAATTTTTGGAATCTTAGGTTCCATGGATTGAGGGATTTCAATTTTCAGCTGGACTGTTAGGGGATGTTTCTTTTGGGCTTTGGGTGGTTTTAAAAACCAGATTTTTGAAATTCTGGTTTTTTAAATCCCGATGAATAGTAATATGGGTGTTTCTTTTGGGTTTTGGAATAGTGAAGGATTTAACTTTATGTCAAATCAAGTTGTAAGATTGAATGAGTTTGTATTATTATATTATTGTTTGGTGAGATTATAATGATTAGTTGATTAAATTTATTATATTATTGTATTATTATATTATTATAGTATTATTATATTATTGTTGAAAAAGAATATAATGATTGGAGTAATATTATATAGATATAACTTTATGTCAAATCAATATGTTTGATAAGGGTGGTTTTGAGTGGATTTTGAAAACCGGTTTTTAAATCCCGAAGTAAAACGGGTTTTGGATATTGAAATCCAAAACCTGGTTTTTAAAACCAAAAAGAAACATCCCCTTAAGGTTAGGAATTGGGGTTTAGAGGGGAGCGTATATATCTTAATATATTTTATTTTAATGGTAAATTTGGTATTTTATATAAATATTAAATTAATAAATAAGTAGGGAGGGTATACTTAACAAAGCTGGAGGGTATATAGCCAAACCCATTTTGAACTGCAGCCCAAATGAAAAGAAATAAAGGCCCAAAGCCCATTTATCCAAACTCAGCAGTGAGAAACAAAAAGGGAAGCAAGGAGCTAGTAGGGATGGCAATTTCAACCCGCCCCGACCCGACTCATGCTATTTGGGTCGCTTCGCTCCAGACCCATATTGAAATGGAGCGGGTCCGGATATCACTTTCAACCCGGACCCGTGATCCGTTTATATATATATATTATATAATATATGTTCAATATTTTAATTTTTATTAATATATATAACAATAATTCACCTTCATAAATCTGAAAATAAATTTATAAACATAATTCTAAGACTATTTTATTTATTTTTCAATACAAATCTAAAATTTATGTTATATGTTTAAAAAAAAAATATTATTTTTCACTTTTTAATTTTTTTTAATAATGGGTCGCCCCGATTTGCCCCGCTCCGCGACCCGAACGGGTCGATCCAGACCCAAATTGAAACGAGCCGGTCCGAGTATCTAGGTACCCGACCCAACCCGGCCCATCGTCATCCCTAACAGCTGGGGGTGGGCATAAAATCGAACCGACGATTTTCGGTTTATTTGGTTCGGTTGAAATTTTTTAAAATTTCGGTTTTTTCGGTTCGGTTTATATTGTCTGAAAACCAAATAAACCGAACCGACCGAACTATAAATAAATATATATATATGAGTAATTAATATATATATATATATATATATATATATATAACGCATAAACTTATATGCAATATTGCATACATGCAATATGACTAATTAAGGTAAATTAGGTCAAAATTCGTGGGTCAACACGGGTGTCGCTGGTCAACCTCAATTAAAATATTTATTTTCACTCTAATATACTACTCCCTCCGTCCCGGGATAATTTGCACACTTTGACCGCACGTTGTTTAAGAAAAGTGGATTTAGTGGTTGATGATGTAAGATAAATGAGGGGTATTTTAGGTAATTTTATGATGTGTAAAGTGGATTTGATGATGTGTAAAGTGAAATGTATGGAAAAAAGGAGTGACAAATTTGAAAATAAAATGATGTTGTGAGGTTATTAATTTTGTGGGGTATTTCCATATTAAGAGTGTGCAAGTAATTTTGGGACGTTCCAATAAGGAAAGTGTGCAAGTAATCACGGGACGGAGGAAGTATTATTTTACTACATGACCAAAACTATGTTACTACAAGAACTAAATTTTGTCACTACAAGGTCAAAAGTGTATTACTACAAGTCCAAAAATATTCCGAACACTTATTTTTTGGGGGCAAAATTACTAAAATAATTTTGACTTATTCAGCTATTACATGACTAAAACAATGTTACTGCAAGACCAAAATTTTATCACTACAAGGTCAAAAATGTATTACTACATGTTCAAAAATATTCTGGAGACTTTATTTTTTGGTGAATTTTTTAGAATGTTTTGACATGTAGTATTAAATTTTTGGCCTTGTAGTGGTAATATTTTGGCCTTGTAGTAACAATATTTTGGTCATGTAGTAAACCACCTGTTTGCAACCCGCGAATTTTTTGGGCAACCCGGATCTAGACTTATGATCCGCGAATTTTTTAAAATTGACTTAATTTGACTTTTGGACTTAGGATTTTGACTTGCCTAATTGGGATGGAATGCATGTATGCAATATTTCACATAAGACTAACCCTATAAATAAAACCCTAGATCTAATCTAACAGTAAACAATTAAACACAGTTTCTTTTCCATTTTTGCCGATTCCCCCTACTTCCACCACCGTCGTTCGCGTTCGGCCACCAATGCCACCAGCGCCGTCACCACCGCAGTATGTTCTGCTTTGCTTGAATGCCCTTTTATTTAAGTTACTAGTTTTGTTTTGGGTTTTTTTAGATATTTGATTTCATTGAATATAAATTTTAGATTATGTTCTCCCAAAAATTGCTCGGGATATTTTTTGGGATATTTTTGATGTTCTCATCTCAACGGTAGCTTCAGAATCTACCTTTAGCAGGGAGAAAATTTTTGCTTGATATTTGATTTCATTTTCATTGAATTTTTTAAAATGTTTATATGTTTAATTTTTTTTTTAAAATTTTAGGCAGGAAAATTTCGGTTAGAACCGAACCGAACCAACCAAATTGTAATTCGGTTCGGTTCGATTCATTTTTTTAAAACTTCAGATATTTTGGTTCGGTTGAAAAAAGGTTAGAACCGAACCGACCGAATGTCCACCCCTACAAGCAGTTGCAGATGGGGATTGGTTATTCAGCCAAGAGCAAAACAAGAAAAGAGAGGGCAATTCCTCATTGGGGAAAGAGGAGGGTTTTTTAAGATAGAAAAATAGTGTGATTTATCATAATGAGAGTTAGTTAAATCTATTAGACCTCATTAATTACTTAAATACGAATTTTATTAATTGGTGAAGGAGTTTTAGGGGTGTTTTCAAACTCTACAAACGCTTCTAGAATCACTTTTTTTTAAAGCTGTCTTCTCACAGCTTTTACTTTTGAGAAGTGCTTTTAAGGTGCTTATAGAGTTTGCAAACATCCCCCAAACTTTAGTATGCAAACGAAAAAACTTGATTACAGTTTAGAATAGATTAATTAGGTAGAACCCCCTTTTTATGTGACACTATCTTAGGTGTATAATTACACATTTTTAGTGACTGCTCTTAATAAAATATAACAAAAGAATTAGATGTTCAAGTTAAATTTTAAATCATTAACACATAATGAAAAATACCTGAACACTATTCTCTATTTGATCATCTTTTGACTTTCTTTTCTTAATTAATGGAGTATATTTTTGTTGAGTTCTGCATTTAAAATTGAGCTTATCAATCATGTCTTTTTACAATAATTACGTAAGAACATATAACATTAAAATTATACTAAAGAACCGACTTTTGAATTCAATAATTTAACCTGACATTTAATATTACTAGATTTTCACCCGTGCGATGCACGAGTCTTTTTTGTAATAGTACGTAATAGAATAAGTATACAGTCAATATATTTTTTAAAATAAACTTTTACAATAATTTTTTTTATATAGAGTGTATCTTGGTTACAAATTGTTTTTGTTGTAAAATTACCTTTACAAAGAAAATGAAAAAAACTAATAAAAAAGCTAGCTAAAATGAAAAAAACTAATAAAGCATAGCTAGCTACATAATAGAGCAAGCATTGGTATTTGAATCACTAAAAGGCACATACGCATAATGTATGAAATATGAAGCTTCACCCTTTATTTGGCCTCTACTTTCTTAACTTGCTCAAATTCAACAACTTTTTTCCAAGATTTCTTCACACGAACTTGCTTAACTATCACTTCTTTCTAGTACTAATTCAGCATATTTGTGCACTTCCTTTCTCATACATGTAATCAACATTGATCTGATTCTATTTCTTATTCAACTATTATAGTATGAGCTTTTATGTCTGATTTCACATTATGAATACCTGCATCATTCAATCAAATTTTCATAATCTCCTCCACTATTTACACACCACACAAAAAATTAAGACTAACCTTTGTGCAGCAACAATCTTCCACATGCCATATATAACCTTGATTAAACTGTTGATCTAAGACTTAGAAAACAAATCAATTGTCTTTTAGAAAGAAAAAAAAATGATTCCATATAGCTTACAAAGTTAATAAATTAAAAACCCATGAACATATTACACACAATTAGAACATGCATTTTATTAAAAAAAATACCTTTAAAAAATTTCATAAAAACTTACCAAGCTCACTTTCATTAGCTTTTAGTTGATTGTTCTGGTGACAAAGGCAGCAATTCATGAGCAATGTTAAGGGGCTGAGGAAGTGATGCACAGTCTCTAGCTTTATTGAAAATATCCAAGAGAAGCCCACATTACGACTAAAAAACAATCAAAACCTATTCTTCGCTACACAAAATTAGAGAGCTGGAGAATCTGATGGTACACAAAATTACTAATTTGAGAAGCAAACAAAAACAATAAATTGAGAGTAACAATAAAAAGAGTAATGTCATTCTCAAGTTAAAAGAAAGCAGAACATTATTCAAATGACAAAACTTACCGTTGTTTCCACACTGCTGCGTGATTCTGATATCATTCAGTTACACTTACTGAAAAAATGATAATTTTTTAAAATAAATATTAGTCACTTCTTACAGTTTCGGTAGCTTTCTGCTATCATCGTCCACTATAGGAGTAGAATCCACAAAATAACTACTAATTCTTGCTCGAATCTCATCTGGAATTTTAGATAATCTTCTAGGCTCTTTATTCATCATTTTTCATACTCTCACTACAAAATATTGCCCAAAAGGCATCGGCAAATGGCATCGGCAGGCCGGCCGATGCGAAAAGGGGACGGCATTTAATGCCCGATGCAAAATGGCATCGGCAGTGGGCCCCGATGCCATTTGGCATCGGCATTTAATGCCCGATGCAAAATGGCATCTGCAGTGGGCCCCGATGCCATTTGGTAACGGCCCCCCGATGCAAAATGGCATCGGCAGTGGGCCCGATGCCTTCCCCGATGCCCTAATTAAATATAAAACCCCCCTCTTCCCTCTTCCAGAACGTTACAGCCGTGCCCTCCTCCCCCAAATTGAAGCTTCGATTTTTTTGGCCATCCCCACTCAAAAATCACCTTCGTTTGCGGATCGAACTCGATTTTTGGCCATTTGTATTCTACATTTCGACGGGAGCATTTCTACGGTAATTTTTTTCGTTTTCATTGGTTAAATTTGAAGTTATATGTGTATATATAGTTTTAGTATATATATGTATATATATGCATATATGTTGTATATATATAAAATTGTTAGAATTGTTAATTTTTATGCATGCATGTGTTAATTGTAAGAATTTATAAATTGTTAATTAATTATGTTGTGTTTATAAGCATGTATTTATATGTACGTATGTTTTAATAATTAAGTTATATGAATTTATTTGTTAATTAGAGTGTTAGAATTATATTTGTGTTATATGTCTATATGAATTTATTTGTTAATTAGGGTGTTAGAATAATTATTAGAATATAATTAGAATTATATTAATTGATTTTAATAGAGTTGGAAATGAGACGTTGGTTTGTTTGTGTGTTTGTAGACGTCGATTGACATGGATTATTCAATTCGTAGTTGGATGTATAGTCCAAGATTAGACAATGTTAATTGTTAGACTATGTTATCTAAATATTAATTGTTAGACAATGTTATCTAAATATTAATTCCTTAATTATATTCCTTATTTATATTTTAGTCTTAATCGTTACAGTGATGTTCATATATAATGTCTTTTAATTGTTACAATGTTCAATGTTAATAATGTTTTAATGTTCATTTTGACAGATGAGTGGTCGTCGATATGGTTCTGGATATGGCTCTGGTCAGGGTTCTTCTGGACAGGGTTCTTCTGGACATGGGCGAGGTAGAGGTAGAGGTAGAGGCAGAGGAGAGCCGGTGGATGAGACACCGACTGTGCAGACACCACAGGGTTTGTATATGCCCGATATGACTGGGATAATGTTGCCCCAGATGCCCGGAATGAACCCTAATTCCTATTACACTCAGGTGCCTCAGTTGCCTCATATGGTTCCACATCCACAGGAACAATCCCCTCCACCGATACATTCGCCAGTTAGACATCCGTCTGTCGGGACACAGGCCAGCATGTCGATTGATGCACCCGACAGTCGCATCCGACTGTTTATCTACCTGGATACGTAAGTATATTATATTTAAATTTCATTAGACGTATGTATAACATGTTTATTAATAATTTTTTATTTATATATTATAAAATACGTGTAACAGGTTGATGCCTTCAAATTTAATTTCGAGGACGATCAGATCGATAATGTACCGGAATATGGAGCTTGGTGCACACACCTGGGCTATGGTATCACCCGCCACGGTACAGCGGTGGTGGGATACATTCCAGGTATAAAATAACTTTACATTTAGTTATTTTGTTATATTACTTCGTTAATTAATTTTTTGTTGCAGACCGAGGTCAGGTGGGACCCTGAAGCCACATCTTCTACAGAGGTGTACAGACTCTTTCTTCAAAGAGCTGCAAGTCGGTACACTAACATGTTATCAAAAATCAAGAAAGCGTGGGTGAAGGATAACAAGAGGCCGTTGTGGAATGTGAATGTTTGGAACTCCTTAGTTCGTCACTGGAACAATCCCGACACAATTAAGAAGAGCGAGCAGGCTCGTAAGAACCGCTTATCCGAGCCTGGAGGTCCGGGTACTGGCCATGGTACTCATAAAGGCGGAGCTCGTGGAGCAGTAGAGGTCGCACGGCGCATTGTAAGTATTTGTGGTCAATCATATATAATTAATTTTAGTTAATTATTTAGTTTATTTATTCGTATATGTCTTTAGAGCCGTCAAAACGGGCTGGGCCCGTTGGGTCAGCCCGCCCCGCCACTTAAAATAGTGGGTTGGGCTAAGCTTTTCCAAGCCCGCCAGGAAGCGGGCCCAGGCGGGCCGGACCGTTTGGTTCGCGGTCTTTGGCGGGTTGGTGCGGGCTTTGGCGGGCTGGCCCGCCTTTTTTTTTAAATATTATATTTACTTAAAAAATATAAAAAAATGTATTTTATGCCTTTTGTAGGGGTTGAACTCAAGACCTATCTAGGTAATGATGCTCTAACCATTTGAACTATCCAACTTTGTTTTAAAAAAATATACAATAAATCTAACTAAAAGAAAAAACTCTAGTAAATGACAGATTATAGAAGGCAGCTCCATTTTTTTTCCTTCTTTCTTCATTTTCTGATATATATAAATAATATTATTGTAATTTATAGTGTATTGTACAATTAATAATGACAATGTTTCTAATTAGTTTTTTTGTTGTTAATTATTAACACTATAATTCTTGATATATACTGTAATTTTTGTGTTTCTTAATAAATTTAATAAATACTTTTGTAAAAAAAAAAAAAAAAAAAGTTGGCCCGCCTAAACCCGCGGCCCGCCCATTTTTGGGTTGGGTTGAGGTTTTTGCAGCCCGCTTAACAAACGGTCTGGCCCGCCCCGCCAAATGGCGGGCTTTTGCGGTTTTGGCCCGTCCCGCCCCGCCGGCCCGTCTTGACAGGTCTATATGTCTTCGATTCAAAATACAGGAGGAGAGGACGGGACGCCCTGCATACGACTGGGAGATAGTTGAATATTACCACCGTTACGAAAATGGGACATACACTCGTGGCTATATGGGTGATATACTTGTAAGTTATATATATATACATTACATTATATAACAAATATATATTTAATTGTACTTGAAAATGTATTAACCCACTTTTAAATGTGCACGTATAGGACCAGATACATGACGAGCTCACCAATAATACTACAAGAGATCCGTCAGATGAACCTAGTTCAGAGGATGGTTCCCAGGCCCCACCTTTACCCGATATGTCTGCACTGTACGTGAAGAAGGTCGGCAGGTCTCATGGACGTGTTAGGGGCCTTGGACAAGTAGGCAAGAACAGACGGGTCTCCTCCGGTCCTGGCGAGACGTCAAGTGGTACGGCTTATGGACGATTCACCCAGGAAGACATGAACAATGCTATTGCTGAAGAACGGAGAGTCAATGAAGATAGAGAGCAGCGCTTAGTGGAACAAATGCGGCGGCAGGAGGAGCGCTTACGCAAGGAGTTTCAGGACCAGCTTGCATTGATGATGGGACAGATGGGTGGGATAGGTGGGGAGCCGAGGCCGCCGAGGCCGTCGCACAACGTTCATTATAGTAGCCAGGTTCAGGATCGGGATGATACTGAGGATGATGGTGGTGGTGATGAGGAGTGATACATTTTTATATTACTTTGTTACGTGTGATGTTATTAATTATATTACATTGACGTTGAGGATTAATTTTTATTTTAATTGACGTGAACATGCTAATTATGATTATAATTAATGTTGTTTGTGATATGATGTTATTTTAATTGAAAATGAACTAGAGAATAATTTTATAATAGATGAATTTTTTTTTAATTATATGTATAAGTGAATTCATATTTTTAAATGGATAAGTGAAAATAATTATATATATTTAATGTTGTGAATTGAAAACTAGAATGAATTTAAATGATGTGATTAGAATAAATTTAAATGTATAAGTGAAAATAATTATATTCAATGTTGTATGTAATTATAATGTTGTGAAATAAAAAATTAGAATGAATTTAAATGTTGTAAATTGAAGATTAGAATAAATTTAAATAGTGTGAATAATTGATACCGTAAATAAATTATTTAATTTGAAAAACATAATTTAGTTAAGGGTTTAGGGTTTAGGGTTTAGGGTCCATTGAAGGATAAGTGAATTCATATTTTTAAATGGATAAGTGAAAATAATTATATATATTTAATGTTGTGAATTGAAAACTAGAATGAATTTAAATGATGTGATTAGAATAAATTTAAATGTATAAGTGAAAATAATTATATTCAATGTTGTATGTAATTATAATGTTGTGAAATAAAAAATTAGAATGAATTTAAATGTTGTAAATTGAAGATTAGAATAAATTTAAATAGTGTGAATAATTGATACCGTAAATAAATTATTTAATTTGAAAAACATAATTTAGTTAAGGGTTTAGGGTTTAGGGTCCATTGAAGGATAAGTGAATTCATATTTTTAAATGGATAAGTGAAAATAATTATATATATTTAATGTTGTGAATTGAAAACTAAAATGAATTTAAATGATGTGATTAGAATAAATTTAAATGTATAAGTGAAAATAATTATATTCAATGTTGTATGTTATTATAATGTTGTGAAATAAAAAATTAGAATGAATTTAAATGTTGTAAATTGAAGATTAGAATAAATTTAAATAGTGTGAATAATTGATACCGTAAATAAATTATTTAATTTGAAAAACATAATTTAGTTAAGGGTTTAGGGTTTAGGGTTTAGGGTTTAGGGTCCATTGAAGGATAAGTGAATTCATATTTTTAAATGGATAAGTGAAAATAATTATATATATTTAATGTTGTGAATTGAAAACTAGAATGAATTTAAATGATGTGATTAGAATAAATTTAAATGTATAAGTGAAAATAATTATATTCAATGTTGTATGTAATTATAATGTTGTGAAATAAAAAATTAGAATGAATTTAAATGTTGTAAATTGAAGATTAGAATAAATTTAAATAGTGTGAATAATTGATACCGTAAATAAATTATTTAATTTGAAAAACATAATTTAGTTAAGGGTTTAGGGTTTAGGGTCCATTGAAGGATAAGTGAATTCATATTTTTAAATGGATAAGTGAAAATAATTATATATATTTAATGTTGTGAATTGAAAACTAAAATGAATTTAAATGATGTGATTAGAATAAATTTAAATGTATAAGTGAAAATAATTATATTCAATGTTGTATGTTATTATAATGTTGTGAAATAAAAAATTAGAATGAATTTAAATGTTGTAAATTGAAGATTAGAATAAATTTAAATAGTGTGAATAATTGATACCGTAAATAAATTATTTAATTTGAAAAACATAATTTAGTTAAGGGTTTAGGGTTTAGGGTTTAGGGTTTAGGGTCCATTGAAGGATAAGTGAATTCATATTTTTAAATGGATAAGTGAAAATAATTATATATATTTAATGTTGTGAATTGAAAACTAAAATGAATTTAAATGATGTGATTAGAATAAATTTAAATGTATAAGTGAAAATAATTATATTCAATGTTGTATGTAATTATAATGTTGTGAAATAAAAAATTAGAATGAATTTAAATGTTGTAAATTGAAGATTAGAATAAATTTAAATAGTGTGAATAATTGATACCGTAAATAAATTATTTAATTTGAAAAACATAATTTAGTTAATTTGAAAAACATAATTTAGAAATAATATGATATGTTTTGATAAATAATTTAATAAACAACAATTAAAGTTAGAATGAATTGAATTAATTAAAGAATTAAAAACGCAAATTAAATTGAATATATATTAATTGCATTCAAAACATGTCGACTAAAAGCTCCTAGCCTAAACGGCACACAGAGGGCACTTAAAAGCCTTCGAGACCGCGAGGTCACGAGTTCGAACCCTTGAAATCGCGAAAATGGGCTGAATATGCGAAAATGGGGTGGCCCAGCGGTGGGGGTGGGTGTTGGTGGCCTATCGACCTGGGTTCGAAACCCAGATTCGTCTTTTTTAAATTCTAATAAAAAGGCATCGGCAAAATGGCATCGGCAGTGGGCCCGATGCCATTTGGTAACGGCAGTGCCCCGATGCCATTTAGTAACGGCGCTTTCCCCGATGCGAAATGGCATCGGCTGTCCCCGATGCAAAATGGCATCGGCAGTGGGCCCCGATGCCATTTGGTAACGGCGACCTGCCGATGCCATTTCGCATCGGTTTTCCCCAAATCCGATGCCATTTAAATGGCATCGAGCATATTGGCATCGGCACACTGCCGATGCCTTTGCCGTTGCCTTCATCTTTGGGGACGGCAGATCCGATGCCTTCCCCGATGCCATTTATCAATTTTTTTGTAGTGTCTACTCTTGACATCAACATTAGCAGGAAACATACATGAAGATTTGCTTCAACCATTTTCTCAATCTATGAAGCCTTCTCACTTGCAATTGCCGCAGACAACTCAACTTTAGTAATATTTTGCATTTCCTTTAGCTTTTCTTGTACTTCCAGTTCCTAATTTTTAACAATTCAGAATTTGAACAGATAAGTTAACATACATACACATTGGTAAAAAAATTAAACGATGACATCAAGACCAGAAGATAAAACTTTTATTCTCCTTAGATCATCCCTTCTTCAGATATTTCTCTAAAAATAAAATAAAAAATCCAAGTAAATGATTTAAAAATAATGATTAATTGTCTCTAGAAATATTCAAAAGTAGGTTTCACATGACCATGTGTAATTACCAATAACTATTATATAAGACCACCTCTTCAGAAGTTATGAACCTTGCAATATTTTTCTCTCAAAATCATCCAACTCCAGCTTGTAAGTAAACTAAACTTACAATCAAGCTTATAAATTGCTAATGTTTCAATCAAGCTTATAAGTCTGGTATCATATGTATGCAGCTAAGAGACAAATTAAAAATTAGAGTTACGGAAATTTCAAAAGAAAATAAAAAATAAAACCTCAAATGTTGAACGACACAACCAATACAAACGAAATTAAAAATTTATAAAGCTTAAGATATACTGTGGCAAAAGGTACATGCAGCATTGAAAATAATTGTTTCATCCAAGGTGGCAGACAAAATTAGAAGACAAAATTGAAGGACAAGGTGTCATCCTCACTGCAACTCTCTTTCAACAATAGAAAAAGAGAAAAATTAAAGAATTAAACATACCTCAATTATATCTCATATGTTTTTGTTTAGCAGGTGGTCTTTAATAGAACCTATACCTATTTCCATGTCTTAAATCAAGGTAAGTTATCAAATATTATACGACTATCACTCTCACATAAAATCTCAGGAAAATTCAAATACTTAAAAATAAGTAGCAAGAATGTAAAAGAGAAAGAGAGAGAAGGAGAGAGCAATACCTATAAAATTTATAAAATGTAAACTAAACATTCCGATTTAATCAAGGAAGAGTCTAAAATCTGCAAGCATAATAAAAAGTTGTGAGAATAGGTATGAGATCACCGTTAATGAGGTGATTGGGAAATTCCAATATGATACAAGAGATTTACAAGGAAATAATAACAAACAATTAAATGAAATATTTACAAGATATGGTAAACAATAATTAAATGATTTATTTCCTATTATCCCCACTCAAGCGATGCAGTGGGTGAGTGGACACGCATAGCTTGGAACGAAGTAATTCAAAACTGGGCCGAGGAAGACTCTTCGTAAAGATGTCGGCAACTTGGAGCTCGGAGGGAACAAACTGAGTAGCAAGGCGACCAGACGATATGAGTTCCCGAACAAAATGACAATCAATATCAATGTGTTTTGCCCGCTTATGTGCAATAGAATTCTGAGATAGAAAGAGAGCACTCTTGTTGTCACATAGAAGGAGAGGGCGACTAGGGGGTAAGGCACCCAATTCGCGAAGAAGTTGGGTGACCCAAATGATTTCTTGAGCAGTGTTGGCCATGGCACGATATTCAGATTCACAGCTAGACCGAGAGACGGTAGGCTGCTTTTTAGCACTCCAAGAAACTAAATTTCCACCCAAGAAGATGGAATACCCATACGTAGAACGGCGTGTCTCAACACACGAGCCTAGTCAGCATCCGAGTATCCGATGAGAGATGGATCGGAACCACGAGTGTTGGTGAGACCGAAATTGATAGTACCTTGAACATAGCGAAGAATACGCTTGACGGCGGCGAAGTGATCCACCGTGGGAGAATGAAGAAACTGGCTGACGTGGTTGACATCATAGGACAGGTCCGGGCGAGTGATGGTGAGATACTGCAATGCGTCGACGAGAGACCGATATAATGTGGGGTCATGGAAGGGTGCACCCGTGCTGACAAGCGAGGAACCAGCGACCAGAGGGGTAGAGACTGGTTTGGATTCCAGTAGGTCGGTACGAGCGAGGATGTCGCGGGCGTATTTTGCCTGACCGAGGAACAAAGTGTCCGAAGAGCGAGACACTTCAAGGCCGAGGAAGTAGTTGAGCTCGCCCAAATCTTTGACCCGAAACTCGGATTGAACGCGAGCAATGAAACGCTTGAGGAAGACAGGGTCATTGCTCGTCACAATGATGTCATCGACATAAAGGAGAAGATATAGAGTAACCCCTTTGCAAGTAAAGTAGAACAAGGAGGTATCAGCTCGGCTGCAGTGAAAACCAAGAGAGGCGAGGAAGGAACTGAACCGAACAAACCACGC
Source organism: Galeopsis tetrahit (assembly GCA_963675135.1). Lineage (NCBI taxonomy): Eukaryota > Viridiplantae > Streptophyta > Magnoliopsida > Lamiales > Lamiaceae > Galeopsis > Galeopsis tetrahit. The sequence goes on along the minus strand of OY776122.1, from coordinate 60,816,220 downwards.
CCGAGGAGCTTGTCGGAGCCCATAGAGCGTCTTCTTGAGACGACAGACATTATCCGAAAAACGAGGATCAATAAAACCCGGAGGTTGAGACATGTAGACGGGTTTGGGCAAAACCCCGTGTAAAAAGGCATTGTTGACATCCAATTGATGCAGGGGCCAACCATTTCGAACAACGAGAGAGAGCACAATGCGAACAGTTGCAGCTTTGACAACTGGGCTGAAAGTGTGTGAGAAGTCGAAACCAGGAATCTGAGAGAAACCCTAGGCGACCAAGCGAGCCTTGTAGCGATCAATAGAACCATCACTATGAAATTTTGTACGGAAAACCCATTTGGAACCGACAATGTTCGTGCTCGGTGGCCGAGGAACCAGATCCCACGTTTGATTCGCGTGGAGAGCATCAAGCTCCGAACGCATGGCCGCCGTCCAGTGGGGAAGCTTTAAAGCGGACTTGAACCCCTTGGGTTCATCGGAGACAGCGAGAGCAGTTAACAAGTCTATGGTCGCAATGTCAGCCATATAGCGAGGCTTGAAGATGCCAGACCGAGCCCGAGTAACCATTGGATGAGTGGATCGGGGCAGGTCGGCAGGCTGGGGCTCGGCAAGAGGCACAGCAGGACGAGCATGAGGGTGCTCGATAGGCGGAACCTCAAGTGTGCGAGGAGGCAGTTGACGAGGAGGCAGATCCGCAATAACATCAGTGGGATGTGGGCAGAGCGAGCAAGGCTCAGTACGAGCAGGTGTAGGGCGAGCAACAGGTGTAGGGCGAGGAACTGGCATGGAAGTGGGGTACTCCAGAACAAAAAATGAGCTGTAATCGAGGGACCTAGAGTCTGTCGAGGAGCCCTTGCCTGAAAAGGGGAACAATGACTCATCAAACTAAGCATGTCGAGTAGTGTAGAAGCGGGAAGCGACCGGATCGTAACACTGAAACCCTTTATGAGAAGAACTATAACCCAAGAAAATGCAAGGAACACTGCAAGGAGCCAATTTATGAGGAGAGTAATCCCGAAGGTACGGAAATACACGACTACCAAATGTTCTGAAATTGCCGTAGATTGGAGGCGTATGAAAGAGCAGTTCATACGGAGACTTATCACCAAGCACATGAGTAGGCAGGCGATTGATAATATAGGTTGTAGTTGCAAAGATATCTACCCAAAAGAGAGAAGGAACACTGGAGTGAAGCATGAGGGACAATCCAGTTTCAGTGATATGTCTATGTTTAAGCTCCGCACGACCATTCTGCTGAGGAGTATAGGGACATGACAATCTGTGATGAATACCTTTGGTGGAAAAGAAGTTCTGAACTCTGTTGTTAACAAATTCTGTACCACCATCACTCTGAAAAGCTTTCATAGAAACAGAGAACTGATTGCACACAAAGGTATGGAAGCTGACCAAAACACCGAAGAAGTCAGACTTAGCACGTAAAGGATAAAACCACGTGAAGCGAGAATAATCATCAATAAAGATAACATAATAACGATAACCATCGTTAGAACAAACCGGGGCAGGTCCCCATAAATCACAGTGAATAAGGTCCAAAACACGAGAAGCTCGCTTATTATTCAAAGTAAATGATAAATGTTTGCTCTTTGCCAATTGACAAGGAGTGCACAAAGAAGTCTTAGGTAAGACTAAAGTTACATCCAATTGACCCAAACGTTTCAACAAATTAACAACTGAAATAGAAGTGTGTCCCAATCTATGGTGCCAAAGCTCAAAGGAGGCCCGCCGAGCAGCAGTGTGAAGAGCGGCGACGAGAGCTGGGCGACCATGTTCCAATATATAAAGTCCTCGGCTACGCCTGCCGCGAGCCAGGGTCTCCTTCGTTACCCGATTTTGAACCACAAACAATCGATCAGAGAATATAACATCAATAGGATAATCAGAAGTCAACTTGCTAATAGACAATAAATTCTTAATGAGGTGCGGAACGACCAGGACATCCAATAAGCGAAACTAATCATGAGCACGAAAAGAGGCAGTATGAGTAATGGGAATAGAAGTACCATTCGCGACAATAACATGATCGTTACCAGTGTAAGGGGCGAGATCATCCATAGCAGTAGAGTCCGGAGTCATGTGGGCAGAAGCACCAGTATCAAAAACCAGTCCGAGGTGGGGGAAGGAGCAACCGAGCACTGTGACTGGAAAGCCTGGGCGAGATTGACAGAAGGCTGAGGGGAACGAGCATACCTCTCAGGACAGCGACTAGCATAATGACCCGACTGGCGACAGATCTGGCACGTGGGGACAAATGAGCGTTTTGTCCGAGGAGCCTGCTGGGCAGAGTAAGGGCGACCACCGGAGCCAGCAGAGGGACGACCACCTGATCTGGGTGGGCGAGCATGGGAGGAATAACGGGGCTGGGAGGAGCCCGAACGCCGATCAGCAGCAAAGGTAGGAACTGGAACGGGAGGAGCATCCATTGAATGCTGCATAAGATTGAAACTTACAGCCTGATGAACAAGATCGTGAAAGGAGGGCATTGGGTTCATGGACATGCGAGTGTCGGAGAAGCCAATTAATTGAGGACCAAGACCATTAAAGAACTAGTGGATTTTGTGGACGGCATCAACAGGGCGGCCGATGGAAGCCAACTGATCACAAAGAAGTCGAAACTTCTTACTGTATTCGTCAACGGAAGAGGATCCGCGACGGAGATTGAATAACTCACTGCGAAGTTGATTAAGGCGGGAGGCAGAAGAATGGCTGAACGCTTCCTCGATGGCCAACCAGACGGAGCGAGAAGAGGTAAGGCTGATGACTTCGGCCATAGTATCCTCAGAGAGGGAGGATAGGATAAGGCTCAAAATCTTCTGATCCAATGCAAACCAGGCAGAATAATCCGGGTTTGGGATGTCCTTGTTGTCGGACTTGACGGTTATAGGCGGAGCCGGGTAAGAACCATCGACATGGGAAAATAAATCGTGACTAGTGAGAACAGGGACGATTTGATTACGCCAAACAAGGTAATTTGACACAGAGAGTTTGATAGTGAGCATATGGACAAGAGTGTTGAGAGGAAGAGAGGCGGTTGAGGAGGATTCCGCCATGGTGCCGAAGAGAGAGACCGACGGGGAAGGGAGAATTTTAGCGTAAAGCTATGAGTGACGGCTAGGGTTTAGGTGAGTTTGACTAATACCATGTGAGAATAGGTATGAGATCAGCGTTAATGAGGTGATTGGGAAATTCCAATATGACACAAGAGATTTACAAGGAAATAATAACAAACAATTAAAAGAAATATTTATAAGATATGGTAAACAATAATTAAATTATTTATTTTCTATTAAAAGTGATATAAAGAAAATATAAAACAATAAAAAAATAGGGAGTACAAAAATAGTAAAAGAGATAGAGAATACACTTATAAAAAAAATTAATCATACGTAACTCATTCTTTCAAAGCCCTTAAAAAATTTATTTCTAACTTCTAATAAGGATGAAGTTTGGACATTGAGTCAAAGCATCATTCAGCATCCTTCACACACAAAAGAAACTTAATCTAGCTGTCTGAAAGAAATCAAACTCCTTATAGAGTAACACTCCAAGAAAAAAAAAAGAACAATAACAATCAAATAGTTTATTCAGATGATCAATATTTACTAACCTTGAAAAGAACCACCTCCTTCAACTCGTCAAGCTTCCCTTCTCTGTAAAGAGCATCAACGATAATTGAAAACTGAAAAGGTCTTTCCTCTAGGGAGATAACCCATGAAATTAACAGAGAGACCGAACTCCTTCCTAGAGTGCAATCACCAACAAAGAATTTTAAAACATGAGAAAAATAAGTACACCCTCTGTCCACAAAAACTGTGCCCACTTCTGTGGGCACAAGTTTTAATGAAAACTCATTTTTTATTGAATAAAGTAGAAAAGTCTATAAAGATTGAAGGGTATTCTGGGTACACCCTTAGCAAGACAAATTGCAATTAATGGGTAAGTACTCCCTCCAAATATTAATAAGCTACAACTGCATTACTGCATTAATAGTCGAATGACCAGTCTGCAAATATACTCAAAAAGTAGTCCCTTCATCACATGAGTTTGATGGGATTAAATTTACAATTTCCCTCCCAAAAATTAGATTTCAATTTCCCACCCAATTCAAACTACTGCCATAAATACACTATAAATACAATCACAACACCACTACCACCTAACACATTACTACTACCATTAATACTCCTACAAAAAAAAAAAAAAACCAAAAGATGAGCAGGAGCAACTGCATTAACTTATCAGTAGCATTGAAGACTAAGGTAGCAAACATCTTGATGGAAAGCTGCAAGGATGGCAAACCGTCACGAGGCAAGTTCATGGAGATTGCAAACCTGTTTGGAATTTCCAGAAGGTCAGTGAGTTCCATCTGGGCTGCAGCAAGAAAGAAAAAAATTGAAGGTCAGGCTGTTATATTTAATGCTAGGAAATAATCAACACACAAAGATAGAGTTATGCTAGATATTGAGAAACTGAAGTCTATTCCTTTAAGAAAAAGAACTACATATAGAAGAATAGCAAGATAAATGGATGTAAGCAAGAGTCTAGTAGGAAAGTGGGTTAAAATTGGGTTGATAAGGGCACATACAAATGCCATTAAACCCGAGTTAACAACTCAGAATAAGCTCTTAAGGCTGAAATTTAGTTTAAGTCATTTATGTTATGATAGAGCACTCAACATCATTAAGTTCAAACCAATGCAAAACATAGTTCACATAGATGAAAAATGGTTTTACCTCACAAAAGAGAATGAAAGGTACTACTTGGCTCCAGATGAACTAGATCCTTATAGATCGTGCAAGAGCAAGAGATTCATTATCAAGTTAATGTTCATGTGTGTTGTGTCAAGACCACAATATTCAAGTGATGGGGATCTAATATTTGATGGGAAAATAGGGATATTTCCCTTCACCAAACAAGACCCATCTAAAAGAAATTCAAAGAACAGGCCTAAGGGTACAATGGAGACAAAGCCTATGGAAACTATCAACAAGGAAGTGATTAAAGACTGCTTAATCAACCATGTACTAAATAAAAACTTCACTATTAGAATAATTTCATCATTAATTTAGGTCAAAATTGTAGGTATTCAAAACTGAATTAAACATGTTGGTTACATTGCATTTTTCTTATTCAGATTATTCCAGCAATCAAGTCTAAATGGCCATCAAGTGGGGACAGGGACATCTTTATTCATCAAGACAATGCTAGGCCACATATAAACAACAATGACATCGAGTTTAGATCTGCTGCAAGCTCAGATGGATTCAATATCCACCTGGTTTTGTCAACCAGCTAACTCACCAGATACCAACATCAATGATTTAGGATGGTTTTGAGCAATACAAAGTTTGCAAGTGGAGACATCATCATACAATGTGGATGACCTAGTGGGAAATGTTATTCTTTCATATGAACAACTAAATGACATCACATTGAATAATGTTTTTCTTAGTTTACAGGCTGGCATGGTTGAAATGATGAAATGTAAGGGGCACAATTCGTACAAGCAAACACATATGGACAAGGAAAGACTCATTAGAGAAGGAAGACTACCAGATTCCCTACAAGTGGATGGGTTCATTGTTAAGGAATGCATTGAGTATTTAAGACAGCCTAAGAATGATATTCAATCTACATATGATGTGGACACTCTACTTTTAGAATTAATGTGGCTAGCATGATGGACACAGGTAATAGAGAACCTTTTTTGTATACTTTTTGCTATGTTTACAGCATAATCTTGAAAAAATTATGCTCTTGTTTAAGTTGTAAACATGTATGAAACGTTATTGTAAACACAAATTCGTGAATTAAATATAAAAACTCAAAAATGCGAAACAATTTTATTTAATTTCGGATAAAAACCGAGTATTTGTGGGTTACAATCTCTAATTTCTCCTCTGATTCTCTCTTCTTGAACTTCTTGAATTTCTTGAGCACTTTTGGAACTTCTGGAGTTGGATCCGCAGCCGAATCCTATCCGATCTTGTATTTGGGGCTTTATAACGTTAATCCAAAGGATTAACACCGTATTTTTGGATTAAACGTTGAATTTAGAGACTTTTGTGATGAACGTCGTTGAAGATCGTTCTTGAACTTGGGACTTTGTAACGTTAATCCAAGGGATTGACGCCGTATTTTGGATTACACGTCGATTTTAGGGACTTTTCGGGACCTTCGGGACTTATCGGGACTTTTCCGGGACTTATCGGGACTTTTCCGTTGAAGAAACACCGAATCGAAGGGGCCTAGCACCTTGATCTCCACTCGAACGCTGCTTCTCGCCACTTTGCACGAAGAACGCCTTGAAGAAATGCCGAATTGAAGGGGCTTAGCACTTTGATCTCCACTCGAACGCTGCTTCTCGCCGCTTTTCACGAAGAACGCCTTTGAAGCTCCTCCGCTTGCTGAAGAACACTCTAAAATCTCTACAGAGAATTTTAGAGCCTTGAATGCTTCTGATTTCTTGATGTGAAAATGAATGAAATGAGGCATCTATTTATAGGTGTAGAACCTAGGGTTTCTCATGGGACAAGGAGATATTTGTGCAAGTAGTTATGGCTTAATTCAAATTTTGAATTACTTGATGGGCTAAGAATACCCTATTTGGGCTTGATTTGGTTTGTTGGACTTTAGAGGCCCATCTTCATTTATGGGACTTTAGAGGCCCGTCTTCATTTATCAGACTTTAGAGGCCCGTCTTGAATTTATGGGACTTTAGAGGTCCGTCTTGATTTACCGGACTTTAGAGGCCCGTCTTGATTTACTGGACTTTAGAGGTCCAAATGAATTTAAAATTTAGGTGTCTACAGTTATATTTTGTACTTTTTGACATTTTGCATCAATGATTACGTATTTGAAGTTTTTTTAGAGCTTATTTTATAATTTCATAAACATTTTAGAATTTAAAGACATCTAGTGGCAAGGATTGAAATGATGAAATGTTTTGCATCAATGGTTATCAAATGATGAAAAGTTTTGCATCAATCATTAAAATGATGAAATATTTTGACATATATAGACCAAGAAACATCATCACAACCACATTTCATAATTTAAAGTCACCTAAAACTATGACTTAACCATATTGGCAACAAATAAATTCAATATCACCAATAAACTGTCATAACTTCACACATATTGGCAACAAATAAATTAAATATCACCAATAAAAAAAAAAAAACCAATAAACTGCCATAACTTCACAATATTACACACATATGGACTCAGAAACATCATCACAACCGCATTTCAAAATTTGAAGCCACCTAGGCAACAAATAAATTCAATATCACAAATAAACTGTCAATATTACACACATGGACTCAGAAGCATCATCACATACAAATAAATTCAATATCACCAATAAACACATGGACTCAGAAGCATCATCACATACAAATAAATTCAATATCACCAATAAACTGTCAATATTACACACATGGACTCAGAAGCATCATCACATATGGACTCAGAAACATCATCACAACCACATTTCAAAATTTGAAGCCACCTAAAACTTAATTTGAAGCCACCTAAAACTTGACTTAGGCAACAAATAAATTCAATATCACCAATAAGCTGCCATAACTTCACAATATTACACACATATGACTCAGAAACATCATCACAATATTACACACATATGGACTCAGAAACATCATCACAACCGCATTTCAAAATTTGAAGCCACCTAAAACTTAATTTGAAGCCACCTAAAACTTGACTTAGGCAACAAATAAATTCAATATCACCAATAAGCTGCCATAACTTCACAATATTACACACATATGGACTCAGAAACATCATCACAACCGCATTTCAAAATTTGAAGTCACCTAAAACTTGACTTAGGCAACAAATAAATTCAATATCACCAATAAACTGTCATAACTTCACAATATTATACACATGGACTCAGAAGCATCATCACAGTCCCATTTCAGAATTTAAAGTCACCTAAAACTATGACTTGGCCATAGTGGCAACAAATAAATTCAATATCACCAATAAACTGCCATAACTTCACAATATTACACACATATGGACTCAGAAACATCATCATCACAGCGCATTTCAAAATTTGAAGTCATCTAAAACTTGACTTAGACAACAAATAAATTCAATATCACCAATAAACTGTTATAACTTCACAATATTACACACATATGGACTCAGAAGCATCATCACAGTCACATTTCAGAATTTAAAGTCACCAAAAACTATGACTTGGCGGCAACAAATAAATTAAATATCACCAATAAACTGCCATAACTTCACAATATTACACACATATGGACTCAGAGACATCATCACAACGCATTTCAAAATTTGAAGTCACCTAAAACTTGACTTAGGCAACAAATAAATTCAATATCACCAATAAACTGTCATAACTTCACAATATTACACACATATGGACTCAGAAGCATCATCACAGTCACATTTCAGAATTTAAAGTCACCTAAAACTATGACATAGCCATAGTGGCAACAAATAAATTCAATATCACCAATAAACTGCCATAAATTCACAATATTACACAGAAACATCATCTCACAGCTACATTTCAGAATTTCAGAATTTAAAGTCACCTAAAACTATGACATAGTCTCAGTGGTGACATATACACTCAATTTCAGAATATTAATTGCCACAATTACATAATATTAGGCACATGCAAACTCAGAAACATCATCATAGACAATAACTAAGAGTGTAAAGTCACCAAATCTAATGACTTTTCATAATGGTAACAAATTCAGAAACTCAGAATCAGATTCCCCAGACTCAATAACTCCAGAATCAGAATAAGATCTACCACAATATATTCAGATATTAAAATCAAAATCCTCTATAACTAAGAAGAAAACAATATAAATAAAGAGATTTATAAATACCTTTGAATGAGGCACAACACATGGGGAATCCACATAAAATACGTTTCCACAACGAAACGACGCAACTCAGCGGACCTAGGTCCACGAAAGGGACCCCAATTTTTTTTTAAATCATCATCAATTAGAGCTTCACCCACATGGTTTTCGGAGTTGAACTCAAATCCAAAAGAATTAGAGACCATAGTGGAATTGGACCCCAATACCATCACCGATCTAAGTGGTGGTTCATTCTCAAAAGAATCGGACCCCAATACCATCGCAGATCGAAGAGGTTGTTCTTCCCCAAATGAATCAGACCCCAATACCATATCCGATCCCAGAGGTGGTTCTTCCTCGAATGAATCAGACACCACATAGTTGTGAATCCCAAAATCGTGATCCCCAGAATCGGAAACACCTGAATCGAGCACAGAGTCACATTTATCAGACATAATATTTCGATCCATAGAGTAATCGAGAGTTAGAGATGAAGAACACTCAAAATGTTGGGCTAGGGTTTTGAACTGAGAGAAGAGAGAAGGGTGAAGAACACGGGTTTCAAATTGTGAAGAATGATCCAGAATGATATATTGGGTTGGGTGGGTATAATAAATTTGACGATATGTTTGGGCTGGGTTAGATTAGGTGGATTCGTTGTTTCAGGTTAGTTTTAATAAGCTAGGTTAATTATGTTTTGGGAATAAAATTGTGGGCCCATAGTGGCATATTTGTAAATATGTGATGATAAAAAGGGTAAATATTAAGGGTTGTGAATAGTATTATTTCCATAAATGGAATGAGCACACTTTTGGTGGACAAACAAAAAAGGAAAGTGAGCACACTTTTTGTGGACGGAGGGAGTACATCATAAGTGAAATGCACAAATATTAGGTTACACAAATTTGAATTGAATTATTCCATAAAAAGTCAGAAAATCAGCAATGGAATAATTCTTTCTTTTGATTAGCAAAAGAAACAGATGAACATGGGAAAGCAGTCTTACAACGTGGAATCTCTTAATTTAAGGATCGAATTTTGAACATATATTATCTTGCATTGTCATTGGCATTATAGTTGATTACTTCAAGGACGTTGATTCACATGGGGAAAACAGAGAGACAATTGTGAGACTCAGATTCAAGAATTAAATCTCTCAACCATAGAAAGTATTGTGAAATAAATTGGTAAAGAATCAAAGTTCACTATATTAAATCAAATTTCAATGAAACCCTCTATTACAACAATGACAGTTGTGAACACAATGTAGAGAAAATGATCTGCAAACTGAGACAATAATACTCAAAAGACACATAAACAAAAATAAAAATTAATCAACATGAAATCCTAAAAAATCCCATATGAAATTCACCACCATCAGATGTTCGATCCAGCTTCCTCTCACGACGATTTTATCCAACAGATGCTCTTCTCCGTGCCTACATCCGCCGCCTCCTCCTTTCCCTGGTCGAGACCACTCGTCGCCGCACATGGAGGAGCATTCGGCGGCGACGCTCGCGTCGAAACTGTGGCAGCACCGAATCAGCAACGGCGCCGCTAAGGCCTTGATGCTTCAGCAACAATTATTAGGCCTCTGCGCCTCCTCCGACAACCGGTGGTTTTGATGTTTCTTACGTGGAATTTTTGAAAATTCGACGCCTCCTCCGGCAATTGGTGGCCCAACCGGTGGAATGCACCACCACCGCATCCTGTTCGACAAGTATCACCTTGGGTACTTCTTTTTGTCACGATTTTGTCAAATTTGCAGCTAAGGTGTTTGATATTTGTCTCCTCTTTTTTGTGCTATGTACTCTGTTGTGAGGGGTTTTATGGGTCCTTATTTTGTGTATGAATGTTTGCCTTGTTCTTGAGAGGGGCTGTGGATAGTGTGATACCTAAATGGATTTGGATTTTATGGGTTATCGTTGTTGTGGTCGCAATATCTGTTAGTATATTGTGGATTTCAAATCTTTAGACTGAGTTCTTTAGAGAAAGGGAAAGAAACCTGAAGAGAAAGTTAGGTAGAAGCTAGAAGGAACTCAATTAAAATTGTTGTCTATATTGTCTTTTGTTTAACGTAAGTTCAGACGTATGAATGAAAGTATCATTGTTGCTCATTTATTGCAATAGCAATGTGGTGAGCTTGTTTAATAAATTGATGATTATGTTAATGTTTGTTCAAATTTTGTGCTTTCGATGAATGAATGTATTGTCTTTTAAGTCTGCTTCTGTAGTAGGTATTGTTAATGTTTAGGTTTGATGGTCAAATTGATAAAGCAGAACAAGTAATTGTTTGGACTTTGGTGGATGATGTTGCTGATGGTCAACTTTATTAAAATATTCTAATGATCTGTGAGGTCTCTTGTTGGTGTCTTGATAATTTAATCTTCTATATTTGTAGACAATGTATTGAAATTACTTTTTGTGAGATCAAGGTTCTGCTATCTTTCATTGATACGTGCATAATCCATTATTTATCCAAGTGAAACGTCTTTATGTTTCTAACAACCATTTTTGTGCTCTCCAGTAGCTTCATTAGTAGTTGGGTGACTATTGCAAAGCCTGTTGCTTCACACATTGACTTTGATCAGGTGGTTTGTTTGATTTATGTTGTGTTTGCTTTTGCTGTTAAAATAGGGAAAGAAACAATATGTGCTTTTATTTAATGAGATAAAATCAAATAAATAATGAGTGATGTTCATGCTATATTCCAGGTATTTTGACTGAAGGGGATATTTTTGCATCACAGCGTAGAGCATCATCAGAAGGGCTTTGCTTATTAGTTAAGCTAGGAAATTATACATTTACTGCTAGAATGACAAAACAACTTCTTGGTGATGTAATTGACAATATAGATTCCTACTATGTTAGACCCGTTGCTTTTTCTCTTGACTGCATTCATCGCAAGAGGAATGACCTTGTTTAGTTTAGTTCCCGATACAGTCAACATCATCTCTTCACTTGCAAAAAGTTCAATATCAAGTTTACTGATTTGTGTCCCTTATTCAATTCAAATAATACAATTGCTACCATATTATAGTGTATTATGCTAGATTTTTTTTCTAATTGACCAACTTGATTTGCATGACATAGATTATTCAAAACTTATTTGTTTTTCGTTGCTCTCTATTTCGAGTATTGAGTTTCTACTTATTTTCAGTTTTTTGGGTATCACATTCTTCAATTTTAAGAAATATGTGGTATTATTGTTAGTGGTATTATTGGTTATTGCTACTGGTATTATTAGTTATTGATTGTGGTATTACTAGTTATTGATTTTGGTATTACTAGTTTTTTTTTCATGGTATTATTGATTGTTATTTATTGTATTACTGATTTCTGTTTATAGTATTATGTTTCATATTAATACACTATTGGAATTAATATTAATGATTATTGATTACAGTATTATTGATTATTAATTGTGGTATTATTGATTATTGTTTGTAGTATTACTGATTATGTGAAATTATTTATTATTACTTAAGACATTACTAATTATTGGTTATGGTATTACATATTACTGCTTATGGTATTACTGATAATTGTTTTGATATTACTAAATACAATTAAATTTGTAAAATTATTTGTTATTTGTATAAAATTACTAATTAATGTTCATGGTTATTACTTATTGTATTATCGACTATAATAAAATTACACCTATAATATTTTTTTGTATTAATTTTTTTTTTTTAAAGTAAAAGGGAAAAAAATTGAAAATTAGAAGAAAAAAGGAAAAGGGAAAGGGGAAGAAAAAAGGAAAAAAAAACAAATAAATAAATATTGAATATAAGAAGAAAAAAGGAAAAGGGAAAGGGGAAGAAAAATTAAAAAGAAAAAAAAACGAGATTTGTGCCTAATTTAAATAGTTTTTTTTTTTTAAATTATGTTTTTACGATTTTTATTCTAAAAATATGGGTGATTTAGTGGTGAATTGACGGTAACTCAGTAATAACTCCGTTGTAGATTGTAAATATATAAATTAGAGTTTATTTTATTATATTTTTTGTAAATTAATAGAAGGATAATATAGTCTTTTAGATGTAATTACTTTTTAAAAAAAAAAAAGATTTGGAGGTGAACTCATAAAATGAGCGGGTGCATATAATTGTGGGAAACAAATAATTTGGGGGTGAACTCATTAAATGAGTGGGTGCAGATAACTGTGGTAAAAAGAAATGATTTGGGGTGAACTCATAAAATGAGCGGGTGCAGATAACTGTAGTAAAAAAATGATTTGGGTGGAGTCATTAAATGAGCGGGTGCATATAATTGTAGTAAAAAAATGATTTGGGGTGAAGTTATTAAATAAGTAGGTACATATAAAATATAAATTAAAATTGGTAGGTACGGTGCACACGAGTGTACCCTAGTATCACCCTAATATAATACATTTAATCATTACACAATCAACTAATCATTATAATCTTATCAAACAATAATATAATAATACAAACTCATTCAATCTTACAACTTTGATTTGACATAAAGTTAAATACTCCACTATTACAAAACCCAAAAGAAACACTCATATTACTATTTATTGAGATTTCAAAAAGGGCAAAGTGGTGAGTAGTACAAATGGGGACCCCTAAAAACCTAATGAACAAACAATGTTTTTTTAGATGCAGGTGATACAATTTGGAGAGTTGTAAAGACCAATAAGCCCTTCAATTTACTTGAAAAGGGGAAAATAAAAATTTCAAACTCAAGATTCAAGAATCAGTCCCGTCAACCTGCAACTACACCTCTCTCACTCAACCCTTTCAATTTTTTTATTCTGCTTTTACTCCATTTTTTAAAAAAATATTATTTAGATTTTTTTTAATTTTTAATTCACACAATTTATTAAATTAGAATTTACTTGATTTTTTTAGTTTTTAATTTTTTATTCAGATTTTTTTTTGTTCAGAACTTTTTTTTCAAAAAATTACGTCAATCTTTTTAAATATTTTTTTATTCTGATTTTAAATTCAAAATTTTTATTTTTTAATATAAAAAATATTTTTAATAATATATTAACTAATTAGAATAGTATAGTTTTATCTCTCCTTACTAAAAGTCTTTGACTTGACTTGTCAAATCATATTTTATTAATTCAATTTCTTTATTAAGATTTTATTAATTGTAATTATATATATTGAATTTTTCTATCAACTTAACTCAAACTTTTTTATTAAATTTTATTAATTTAAACTTCTTTATTAAGATTTTATATTCAGATTTTAATTAATAGTAATTATATATATTGTACAACGATAAGTATATTGAACATTTACATCGATAAGTATATTGAACATTTACATAATTATTGTACATCGATAAGTATATTGAACATTTTGTGTTCAAATTAGATTTATTCAATTTTTTTATTTATATTTTGACTCCAAATTTTTATTTTAAAATTATTATTCAGATTTTTTTAAATTTTTAATTCACACAATTTTTTTAATTCAATTTTTTAAATTAGAATTTACTTGATTTTTTTAGTTTTTTATTTTTTATTCAGAATTTTTTTTCAAAAATTACGTCAAATTTTTAATTCAAATTTTTAATTTTTAATTATATATTAATTAATTAGTATAATATATTTTTCTATCAACTTTTCTTCAAATTTTTTTATTAAACTTTATTAATTCAATTTTCTTTCTTTTAACTGAATATGAACATATATATTAAATATTGAACATCAACATAACATTAAATATTGAACATCAAGAACCACTATTATACATTAAGTTATAAATTAAAAAAGTTAAGAGGGAAACAGAAGAATCTTTGAGGACTGAGAGGAATCTTTAGAGTAAAATTTTGGGTTTCTTGAAGAGCTTCTAATCATCAAGTATTTAAGACCTTTTATTCCTACTTCTTATCCCTTCTCATCACCTTAAAACTTTTAATAAAAATTTCTTGTTTCTTAACTTTGTAGTCTAAGGAATAGTTGGAGTCTAAGGAATAGTTGGAGCATGAATTGTGAAACACATGGAAACAAAATGAGGAATAGTTGGAGCATGAATCATAACTTGTGTAGCTTCAACTTCACCAAAAAAAATCATAACTACAACATTTATTTAGCCACTTTACATTAACTTTGTAGTCTAAGGAATAGTTGGAGCATGAATTGTGAAACACATGGGAACAAAATGAGGAAAAATATAAGGTACCAAAACATCACATATTAAATGCTGCAAAAACTAGTGTAGCTTCAACTTCACATATTAAATGCTGCAAAACTACATGGACGTATTTCTTTGGGAACAATTTTGACCTTGCAACATGAAATGTAGTATCAAAATACGATTTTGGTAGATACAAGATAATTAATCAATCAAATACAAGATTCATAACAACTTAACAAGTGTCTTCCTAGAATTTATTAGGAAAAAAGAATATTTAATCAAGAAAACAAATTGAAGTAGATTGATACTAGAATCTTATGTAATAATTTCTTGAGTTGGATTCTTGTATATGAGTTACATACGGGTTAACTTATATTTAACACAAACTATCAGCCCATTATAACTCAAATAGAAAAGTTCAAATCTGTATTCCATCAAGGAAAATCAGTGGAAGAACAAATCATTCCTACATACCTCCCTAACAACAATACAGTTTCTGGATAAATCAATGCCTTTTTCCATTCCCTGAATTAAAAGGAAACATTACACACATCAGAATAAACAGTAAAACCAAAAATACAAAAAAGGAGAAATACTGATTTGTTGGTTATCTTCTGAAGGAATGAGACCTTATTTTAAAGTTCGATTCAAGCCTAGATATTCCTAGGGCTGGTTGTCCAAACCCACGAGATATAAAACGAAGGAACAAAGCAACAATCAAGAATTTTCCTAGTATCTAAAGTTTTACGAAATTATTTTACTTACTGTATTTTAGTGACGAACTTGCCAAGAATTACCATTGACCAATATGTCAATTTCAAATTCATCTGGCCACCAAACCAAACCTTGACAAATTACTGTTGCTTTCCATTCAAACACCAAACTTAATTGGTTAAATGCCACTCACTGTACAAGTCAAAATTATGCATCCTAATTCCACTCATAACTAACATAATAAGATCACTACACCAATATAAATAAGACAGAATCTCCTAGTCCATTCTCATTCTCTCATCAATCAACTACATCATTATGGCTCAAATAGAAAAGCTCAAATCTGTATTTCATCAAGAAAAATCGGTGGAAGAACAAATCATTCCTACATACCTCCCTAACAACAATACGGCTTCTGGATAAATCAATGCCTTTTCCAATTCCCTGAATCAAAAGGAAACATTACACACATCAGAATAAACAGTAAAACCAAATATACAAAAAATGAGAAATACTGGTTTCCATTTCTACCAATGAAGTAACGGTGCATGAAGGCTTTCCAGGATGGCTTCTCAAGCTTAGCAGAAGCAGATCAGAGGATTTGGAAAAATGTGGAAAGGGTTTACAAATTTTATTCAAAAACTAAAGAAACAAAATTTGATTCACAAACTAAAGAAAAAACTACAGAAACAAAACAACAATCAGATCCCAAAACGCCATTGATGGGAGGGTTTACAGATTTCTTCATCCACCCAAGAACGTGGTCGAAATTAGGGGTGTGCACCGGTCCAGAATCGGACCGGGACCGGTTTGGACCGGGACCGGAATTCTAAAATTTTACGGACCGAGGACCGGACCGGAATCTAACCGGTCCAAACCGGACCGGACCGGTAAATTCCGGTCCGTTCCGGGTTTAGACCGTTTCAGACCGATTTTTTTTTTTTTAATTTTTTTTTAATTCCTTTATTTATGAGAAGAAGTTGAAAGTGGATCACATTTTTTTGAAGATCTAGAAATTTCTTCATATTCTTTTTGATTGAGATTGTGACTGGGTACTATCCATTTAAAAATAATTATTACAATTAAAAGTATGAAGTAAAATAAGTATGAAATAAAATAGTTGAAACCTTTTCAATGACTCAAGAAAACTTACATTGCAAGAAGATTGAGTGATTGAGCGCCGTTTCAGAGGGAAGGTTGAAGTCTTGAAGAAGATTTTGAGAATTGTAAAAGACGTGATTTAGGGCTAAGAAAGTGGGAAACTGAGGAATAGGGATTCTGTTTCTGTTATGTTTATTTAATTTTTAAAAATTCTAATAATAATAATAATAATAAATTAAAATTAAAATTAAAAAAAAAAATCCTGATTTCCGGTCCTGGACCGGTAAATTCCGGTTTTAGACCGAACCGGAACCCGGAATCTTAAAATTTTGCGGACCGGACCGGAATCTAACCGGTCGGTCCGGTTCCGGACCGGACCGGTCCGGTTTTATTTTGCACACTCCTAGTCGAAATACCTGTTTTACAATTATGTTGAACAGTTCATATACACATCCACCCAAGAACACAATTTTACCTAGAATAAACAAGAAGAGTAACTAAAACAAAAGCCCCAAATCAGAAGCTTAATTTTAAAAATATTTTCTAAAGTAAAGAAAGTAGATGGATTTTTAGAGAGAGGCACCAAAATAAAAATTTACTAAGTCAACACCACCCACAAAACCCTAGATCTACACCGCCACCACGCGATCGGAGAAGAAGAGCCCTTTGACGGAGCATTCAGGCTCTGCAACGACGTGGAGGAGGGTTTCGAACAAACCATAGTAGACGAAGTCACATCGCTATGGTCGCCGCTGTTAGAAGACGAAGTCGGGAGCGGGCCGATGAAGATGGAGACCGTGAACCCACCACTCGTGTCGCCATCGTCGTTGGAGGGCCGCCGGAAATGGAGAGGGGTGTTGAACGATCACTCCAATTTCTGGGAGAGGAGAAGAGAGAGGAAATTAATGAGAGAGAGAAGAGGGAGGAAATTAATGAGAGAGGGGAGAGAGAGAATACAGATGAAATATTAATTCTTGCAAAAATAAAAATGAAGGACATAAGAGACCTTTTACCTTAGATTTTGTATTGACAAGTGGAACAATTTTTCACATTTTTTCGCATGTATCTTCTAAGACTAAGGGGGCAAATTTTGAACCAGGGAGTTAATAATCTCAAAAAAATCAGGATTTCAAAAACGCCATTTTTAAAACCACTCAAAGCCCAAAGTAAACCCCCCCTTAGAGCTAATGTGTGGTAAGGTTATAACAAAACATTCTCTTACACCTCTCAATTCCTCCGTAAATAACGTGCCCTACTAACCCCCACATCCCTTTAATAGTTATAACCCATTTTATAGGGGACCCACCATCTTTTTATATTAATTTTATTAATATACATCCATTATCTTACTATATTTTATTAATATACATCTGTTACTCTGCAATAACCAATAAAGAGAGAGTGTTTTTTTTGATCGAGAAGGAGAGAGTGTTATAACATTTTATTGTATTGGTAATAACTCCTATTATTTTAGAGTTATAACCCTAAAATGCAACCAATTTAAATTGAGTTAATACCAAAAAAAATGCAATTGTAGTGTGTAGTTCGAGAAAGTTCCTAGCGATTGTAGCCATTTCGGGAAATTTGCCCAACCCTCCCCATTCATCTTAATTAAGATTTAGGACCTTGTAACGCACGCCACGTGTCTCTCTCTTTTTATATATTTTCTGGCCCCCGCCTACTTAAACCCCTTTGCTATTCCTTGATTGTAACGTCCACGGATAGATTAACAAAACCTGTGAAATCAAAACAACTGATTTCCAAACGAAAGAATGGCTACTTCTGAGGTAAGCTTAGTAATTTTTGGGATAATAATGTTTGTCAAGTTTGATATTGTTAATTTCATACTGAATTTGGTTGTGTTTTTCTTGTGAATTAGGTTGAAGTTGAGAGGAATGATGTTCAATTGAAGCACCTAAGTTTTGTGAAGATCCTGGTCATAAACGCCGCCGTTGTGGTCTCGAATCTGTACGACTACGCCAAGCACAACTCTGGCCCCCTCAAATCCACCGTCGGAAAGGTTGAACACGCCGTTACGGCTGTTGTTGGACCTGTTTACCATAAATTCAACCAAGTTCCTAATGTTATCCTCATTTTTCTCGACAACAAGGTAAGGAAATTGAGATCTATTTTAGTACTTTTGGATCTAAACACTGTTCTGTTTAGCGCATTCCAATGAGTTTATGGTGAAACGAATTACTATATTGCTAATTTAGTACTTTAGGATCTAAATACTGTTCTGTTTAGCACATTCCTATGGATTTATGGTGAAACGAGTTGCTATATTGCTAATTTAGTACTTTAGGATCTAAACACTGTTCTGTTAAGCATATTCGTATAGATTTATGGTGTAACGAGTTGCTATATTACAAATTTAGTACTTTTGGATTTAAACACTGTTCTGTTTAGCAAATTCTTATGGATTTATGGTGAAACGAGTTGCTATCTATCTATGTTTGGTGTGTGTTGTTGTGATTTATGTAGTTACCAGTTACCACATCAATTAATTTGTACTCCGTACTACCTTCTGTCTCAGTCATGTATTTGCATATGAGCTAATGAATGGTAGATATCTGTAAAATCTTGTTGTAACTTGATGATGTTACATTTCTTGTTCAGATTCAAAATCTAGTGTGTGTCGGCTAAAAAATGATTCGATATTGTATTGTAGGTGGACGAAGCGTCCCACATATTTGTTGAACGTGCTCCACCTAGTGCAAAAGATGTAGTATCAAAGACGCAGTCAGTAGTGAAGAAAGCATCAGTGTTGGTGCAAGACTTGGCAGAGGAAGCTAAAGTGGATGGTCCAGTTGCAGCCATTTCTCATGCTGCTAAAATCTCCAAGGACTTCACAGTCAATCAATTGGTTATGGTCTGGTACAAAGCTAACCAGTACTCACATGTGCACGGAGTTTTGGAGATGGCTATTCCGACAGCTACACATTTGTCGGACAAGTACAACAGCATTGTTAAAGGTTTAACGGCGAAAGGGTATAATTTGTTTAGTTATGTCCCATTGATACCCGTGGAAGAGATGGCGAAGGTGTACAAGCAGGTGGAGGCCGCAGCTGGTAAGAAGGCTGAGGATACAACTAGCGTTTCTAGCAAGAGTGGATCCGAATCAGACAATGAATAGGTTTATGGTGCCTTGTGCGTTTCTTGGACTTGAATGTATATGATTTAATTTGAAGTTTTGGACCCTCTGTAATTTTTTAAATCCGTCGGTCAATTTGACCAAATCCAAATTTCATAAATTTCGTCAGTAATATTTGGAATTTTTGTAGTGTAATCGATTTTTTTTTTTTTTCAACTACACACCAAGAAAAGCAAATTAAGGGCATAGTATATATTAACCTTGCAATTACAACCCAGAAATTAAGAATTGGAGAAACTACGTACCACTCTGGGCTTGGAATTTTTCGAAGAATTTCTTATGTCGGAAGAAGATGTCCTTTTTTTCACCTTCCAAAAAACCTCTTACACTTTGCGAGGAGTATATAGAAGTCGGATTTGGTATTTGGATATGATTTCTATCAATGATCTGGCGAATCACAATTCCAAATTTTGAAATCTTGAAAATATCCATTTTTCCTAAATAAAAAAATGGATCGAGAGAGAAAAGGATCCAAATTGGATTTCCACTATTCTGAAATGTTGATGTAGTATGTAATAAGGGTTAAATCAACTGAGTATTCAACTTTTGTTTTGAAAGTCTTTCTAAGAAAGGAAATGATGTATACATAGGGAAAGCCGTGTGCAATGAAAAATGATGATGGCAGCGAAAGTGATAAAGATGGCATGGAGGACGATGCAGAACTGGAGAAACTAATCCTTGAACCAGTGGGGACAGCGAAAAACAGTGTTGCTGCTACTGGAAACCCGGTTAGTCCTCGTTTTATTTTTGGTAATGGCGAGCATCTTGCTGCAAACAAGGACCTTCCTTGCTTTAATTCTGGATATTTGAAAAATCTGGAAATCGCCATGAGGAACGTTTGAAGAGAGGTCAAAAAATGGATGTAAGTAAGGGTGGAGAAGCTGCTGGAATTAATCCAGAAATGATGAAGAAGCCAAACGTTTGGGGGGAAGGGAAAATTCCAGCAAGCATACGAGGGAATAGGATCTTGAAAGAAGAATACAAGTTAAACTTTGTGCAGCCCACCGCCAACAAGGCGTTTATTCCGATGGAATTAGTCTCGACAGAATGGGACAACACGTTGATAGGTTACTTCCTTGGTCGCTTCCCAGGATTCCAGGCGCTGAAGAACTTATGTAAGGATTGGAAAGTGCCTCATGAGATTAAAAGACACGATTCGGGATGGATTGTGTTTTGCTTTGAAACGGAGGCGGACCTGGACAACGTTCTCAATGGAGGGCCCTATTCCATTTGGGGCATAAACTTAATGTTAAAAAAGATGCCAATTGGCTTCGATTTTAGCGAATGTGAAATCAGTAGCATGCCAGTTTGGGTGAAGCTTCAGAGTTTGCCAATGCATTGTTGGAACAACAAGGCCGTGGAAATCATTGCCTCGTTCGTAGGAAAGCCATTGTATATGGATAAGGTCTCTAATACGAAGGATCGGGTCTCGTACGTTAGAGTACTAGTTGAGGTGGATGCGGCCAAGCCGCTTGTTAGGGAGATAAGGGTGAAGATTGGGGAGGGCAGAGAGTGGACACAAGTAGTGGAATACGAGTTTGAGCCACAGTTTTGTAGCAAATGCAAAAAACTGGGACACACGACGGATTTGTGCAATCCAATTGTTAGAACGCCCAACAAATCTAAGGAGAAAGTTGGGGAGTCGAAGGGCAAAATTGGTGAGCCAAAGGGCAAGATGATTAAGAATAGGGAGGTTGATGACATGGGGTTTATCAAATTTAAAGGGAAGAGTCGAAGTAGTCCAGCTGGGACAGTGGATAAAAACGCTAGCCACTACAAAAAATTGCTCAAATAACGAGGGGAGTTAAAGAGGGGGATTAAACCCTTGCTGTTTGGCGAGGGATTTAAAGAGGGGCACAAATAAAGAGGGGTTTGGTGAGGGGAGGAATCACACTCGCGAATTAGCGAGTGGAAAAAGATGCACTCGCGAATTGGCGAGGGAATTGGCGACGGCGTGTTTTGCACTCGCTCATTGGCGAGT
Source organism: Galeopsis tetrahit (assembly GCA_963675135.1). NCBI lineage: Eukaryota > Viridiplantae > Streptophyta > Magnoliopsida > Lamiales > Lamiaceae > Galeopsis > Galeopsis tetrahit. Next base: position 60,794,260 of record OY776122.1, on the reverse strand, counting down.
GCATTGTGTCCCTCGGGAATTGGCGACGGTCCCCCACTCGCAAATTGGCGAGGGGGGTGGGGCCCTCGTAATTGCCCTCGCCTAAGGCCCAATTAATTGATGAAAGTTATAAAAATTGTTAATTGTTATGAATGTGTTAATATAATTGTTATGTTTTATGCATGTATATATATGTGTTAATTATTAATTGGTGTGTTAATTGTTATGCATGAATGTGTTAATTGGGAGAATTAATGTTATAATCAATTGTTAGAATAAGTGAAATTAAATCGATGTTGGAGGCCGGGATGAGTTGTTTGTTTGTTGTAGATTGTGCGTTCCGACTTGAGTAATTTTACTCGAGTCGGAAATGGATGCACTATGAACTTAAATATTTGGTAATACGATAGATTTAGGTGAAACTCTGCCAAAAATTTTAAAAATATATATATATATATATATATTTATATTAATTAGAACATTAATCAATGTTTAAATTTCAAAATACATTTGAAACAGATCGATTAACATGAATTATTCAAGTCGTAGTTGGATGTATAGTTCAAGATTGGTCAATGGGATTATGAGCCCCGACTTTATTAGTGGAGTAAATGGATTTATTGAAGCTGCCACTAGTAATCCGAATTCGATTTGGGAAGGAAAAATTAGGTGTCCTTACTCGAAAGCTAGATGTCGAAATGAGACTTATAGAGATCCTAATGAAGTGAAATCTCATTTATATCGAAATGGGTTTACACGAAATTATTATAATTGGATTTATCACGGTGAAGAGAGTTGGGGTCCATGTCCATTTCAAAACACTAGTGAATTTGCGTCAACTTCAAATGAAGTTGACCCAATGGGACCTAGTTCGTACCACACTATGGTAGAAGATTTAATGGGTGATCCAAACATTGATTTTGATTCATATTTTAATGGTTTTAATTCATATTGCTTGTGTGTGATTAATTAAGTAAGTATTGAGCCAATATACAAATTAATTGAGTTAATAAACATATAGTTGGTAATTTATTAAATTAATTGATCTAAAGAATAAAAGAATAAAATTGAGTTAATACATAAGTATAAGTTATTAAATTAAGTAATGAAGGGCTTTCTTAAATTAATTAAAGATTGAGCTAATATATAAATTAATTGAGTTAATAACATATAGTTGATAATTTATTAAATTAATTGACTTAAAGAATAAAAGAAAAAAATTGAGTTAATACATATATAAGTATAAGTTATTAAATTAAGTAATGAAGGACTAGCTTTCTTAAATTAATTAAGTATTAAGCTAATATATAAATTAATTGAGTTAATAACATATAGTTGGTAATTTATTAAATTAATTGACTTAAAGAATAAAAGAATAAAATTGAATTAATACATAAGTATAAGTTATTAAATTAATTAATGAAGTTGCTTTCTTAAATTAATTAAAGAATAAAAACAGAAATTAAAAGAGATAAATATATATTGCATTTAAAACATTACGACTAAAGCTCCTAGTCTAATTGGCACACAGGGGGCGCATAAACTCTTCACAACCGGGAGGTCGCGAGTTCGACCCTTCATGTGCATGCAGGGGCTGGAATAAAAAGGCATTAATGGTGGCCTAGTGGTGAGGGGTAAGAGATGTGGCCTTAGAGACCTAGGTTCGAAACCCAGATTTGTATTTTTTTAAACACCACATTTTGGCGAGGGCCCACGCCCTCGGGAATTGGCGAGTGTATTTGGCCCTCTGGAATTGGAGTGTGATTCTACCCTCTCTAATAGGCGAGGGTGCCCTCGCCAATAAATTAGCGAGGAGCACTTTGGCGACAGTGACTGCCCCTCGCCTTTGCCCTCGCCAAAGTGATTAAAGAGGGCCATTCCCTCGCCATTCCCCTCTTTATATTGATGATTTTTTGTAGTGAGCACTTCAAGTGGGGGCAAGAAGGCTGGAGTGAATAGTGGGCGATTTGATACTCTAAGGGATATGGACAAAGATACGGACCATGTTGTGGAGGATGACCAGCCTATTCTAGACATCCAAAAGGGTGGAAAGGATGAGGAGGACGACGGGAGAAACTTTGTTATTGGGCAAGGGGGAGAAAATGGGAGAAATTCAGGGCAAGGGCTGCAACAAAATACGAAGTGCAGCAATGGAAGGCACTGGGAGGTAGGAGAAGGGGCAAGAACAGCCTCGAAAGGATTCGGATGAGTTGACTTTCATTGAAGATTGGTGCTGTTCGTTGACCAGGAGCTATCTTCTGGACAAGAGCAGTAGTTGGCATGATAGGAAGGATGTAAGGGCAGTAGTTGTAAAGTTATATGCTATTGTTTGTTGTTTTTTGATTGGTTAGGTTTGTTAGTTTAATTCGGCTAGACCCTCCAATGGGCCTGTCCATATGGAGGGATAGGATTGTTATAGTCAGGTTACATGTTGTTATAGTAGGGCTAGATAATAGTGATTTACGAGTGTTGAGTGACTTGTATCGAGTGCGGCGACTCATTCTTTGAGTTGAGCGTGCGTGCTGTTCTTTTTTAACCAATAGTTCAGCCACTCAAATCGATCAAGTATATGGGGGAACACTCATGTGCACTCGAGCGTATATATAAACTCGAGTGCCACGTCGACCCCCTCCTCTCCTTTTATTTTTTTAATATCAGCATGAGACTTTTAAATTAACCTTTTTTAAAAAAAAATAACATGCTATATTAAATTAGGGTAACACTTGTGTGCATCCGTATGCACCATACCCCTAATTTTAATTTTTTATTTATATTTTACCTATACCCACTAATTTAATAAGTTCACCCTTAAATTATATTTTTATTACAGTTATCTGCACCCACTCATTTTATGAATTCACCCATCAAATCATTTTTTTCAACTACACCCGCTCATTTTATAAGTTCACCCCTAAATTATTTTTTTTACCACAATTATCTGCACCCGCTCATTTTATGAGTTCACCCTCATATTATATTTATACTACAGTTATCTGCACCCACTCACTTTATGAGTCCACCCCAAATTATCTGCACCCACTCATTTTATGAGTTCGCCCCCAAATATTTTTTTAAAAAATAATTACATTTAAAAAACTATATTATCTTTTTATTAATTTACACAAAATATAATAAAATCAACCCTAATTTATATATTTAAAATTTGCAGTCGAGTTACCGTCTATTCACCACTAAATCACCCATGTTTTTAAAAATAAAATCCTAAAAATATAATTTAAAAAAACTATCGAAATTAGTCTCAAATCTCAATTTTTTTTCTTTTTAATTTTTTTTTCCATTTTCAGTTTTTATTCTAAACTTTTTATTTCTTCATTTTTTTTTCCAGCTTTTTTTTTTCTTTAGTATTTTTCAAAATTTTAATATAAAATAATATTATATGTATGATTTTATTATAGTCGCTAATACAATAAGTAATAACCAGTAATACTATAAACAATAATCAGTAATACCATTAACAATAATTAATAATATCTTATACAATAATAAATAATTTCACAAATCTAATTATATTCAATAATACCAAAACCAATTATTAGTAATACCACGAACAGTAATCGGTAATACCATTAATATTAATCAGTAAAATTTTATACAACAACAAATAATTTCACACATCTAATTATATAAAGTAATACCAAAAAATAATTATCAGTAATACCATGAAGGCATGAACAATAATTAGTAATACCATGAACATTGATCATTAATATCTTATACAATAACAAATAATTTCACAAATCAAATTATATTCAGTAATACCAAAAACAATTATCAGTAATACCATAAACAATAATATATAATACAATAAATAATAATAATAATAATCAGTAATGCCTTAAGCAATAAAAAATAATTCCACACAATCAGTAATACCATAAACAATAACCAGTAATACCACAATTAATAATCAATAATACTGTAATCAATAATCATTAATATTAATTCAATAATGTATTAATAGTAATACCACAATCAATAAATAATAATACCAATAACAATAATATCATAAAAAGTGGAGGGAGTGCAGACCGGGGTGTACTGAAGAAAATAGGGGGTGCACATTACCAAGCCCAATTGAAGAGAACCCTAGCCAAATAGAAGGGCACCCTAGGTCAGCAGTCGACGCCCGAGATTTCATCGACAAGGTCACCGGCTCCGAGTGCCGACCGATCAAAGATCCATCGACAACATACTCACAGTCCTCCGTCGGACCGTCGTCAACCGGAGGAAGAAGCTGCGCAGGAGCATGGTGAAGAAGACGAAACAATGTAGCTTCGATTTGGACAAAGATGAACAACGAGAGCGAAGCGACATCGACCTGAGTGTTGCAGGCGAGCGCCATTGATGTCGGAGAAGCTCCTGGATCGCAAACACAAAAGAGATTGATCGAAGCAGTCGCGTTGGTGGTCGAAATGAGTAGAGGTTTTCGGCCGCCATGGATCGTGGCCGAGATGGAAGATGATGTCGATTGTTATGGAATTGAAGAATCGCGATTGCGATTTGAGAAGGGGTCTTGGGCTTTAGCGTCCGGGACGGAAGCGCCGCCGTCGCCGTGGAAGGGGTGGTTGGATATGGTGGTGGTTGGGTCACCCACCGACCGACATGGATTTTCGACAGGTCCTTTACTCATCAAATTAAAATTGAAATTCAGGTGCCTCGCCGATCGACTATAATAAAATCATACATATAATATTATTTTGTATTAAGATTAAAAAAATATACATGAAAAAAATGAAAAAGAAAGACAGGAAAAAAAAAAAAAGAAAAAAAAATGAAGAAATAAAAAATTTGGAAAAAAAAAATGAAAGATGGGAAGAAAAAAGGAAAAGATGATGGGAAAAAAATTAAAAAGAAAAAAATCAAGATGACTTGGTGGTGAATCGACGGTAACTCAACAATAACTCGTCTGCATATTGTAAATATATAAATTAGAGTTTATTTTATTATATTTTGTGTAAATTAATAAAAAGATAATATAATTTTTTTAAATGTGATTATTTTTTTAAAAATATTTTGGGGTGAACTCATAAAATGAGCGGGTGCAGATAATCGTGATAAAACAATAATTTGGGAGTGAACTCATAAAATGGCGGGTGCAGATAACCGTGGTAAAAAATTATTTGGGGGTGAACTCATAAAATGAGCGAGTACAAATAACGTGGTAAAAAAAGATTTGGGGTGAACTCATTAAATGTGCAAGTGCAGATAATTATAGTAAAAAATGATTTGAAAGTTGAACTAATTAAATGAATATGTGCAAATAATTTGAAATTGAGGTATGCACCACGCATGCGAGTGCATACAAGTATTTGACATCAAATTAACCCTTACACATTCTTCATTTATTTAAATAAATAATTGTATTAATTATATAATAAATAATTTATAAAAAAATATTAAGTTTCACTATCCAATTTTTTATGTAAAAATATTTTACATTTTACTGACTAATTAAGAATGTGTTAAACTTTTAAAGGAAATTTTTTATTCAACAATACAATATTACTAAAAAATGTAAGTCGATGTAACAGAAAAGTGCAACACAATATTTACTAAAAATATAAGTCAATATAACTAAAAAATGAAAAACAATATTTATGAAACATGCAAGTCAGTATAACTGAAAAGTGCAACATAATATTAATGAGAACTGTAAGTTAATATAACTAAAAAGTGCAACACAATATTACTGAAAAGTGCAACACAATATTACTGAAAAATGCAACACAATATTATTAAAGAGTGCAAATCAATACTCCGTATAACTTAAAAATGCAACACAATATTAAGAGAAAATTTCATTTAACATCCTGTAACTTAGGTTTATTCCAATTTATATCCTTTAAGTTTTCACTTTTTTAATTTACGTCTTTTTTTGTCCAATATTAAGACAAAAAAAGGACGTAAATTGAAAAAATGAAAACTTAAAGGATATATATTGGATTATGTCTAAATTACAAGATATAAAATGAAATTTTCTCCAATATTAATGAAAAGTGTAAATTATTATATTGAAAAGTGAAGATGAGGTCTTGTATGAGACCGTCTCACATATCTCAATTCGTGAGACGGAGCTCCTTCACCCCTTTCAATAAGTGAAGGCCGCATTAAATGGGCCGCCCTCCGCAAAAAATTAAAAGATGAGATAATGTAAAAAAACAAGGGTTTGATTATGTGTCCCTCCATTTCGGAGAGATGCACTTCCCCTTTCAGTATATTAATAAAATAATAGGGCAAAAAATAAAAAATATCCTTCATTAAAATACAACATATATACTTGATGCACCCCCTACTGAGCGCACCCCCTGTTGTCATTTCTTTCACCTTCTACCTAAACTACTACTTCCGATCGCCGCCGACACCATTTCCGGCGACTATCAAACCAAAAAAATCCATAAATTCCAAAATATACTTTAAAAAATCACATTTTTTTATAAATTTCGACCATATTCACTCTCGTCGACTTGTGTCGACGAGAGTGAATATGGTCGAAAAGATTGGTCGAAAAAAGATTTTTTTTAAAAAAAAATTCAACCATGTAATGTCGACCAAATACACCCTCGTTGACAACCATATGTCGACGAGAGTATATTTGGTCGACATTACATAGTCAAAAAGAAAAAAAAAGATAGGTTTTTGCAAAAAAGCAACTAAAATTAAAATTTGGGGCGGACTGATAAATCTGGGTAGGGTGGGGGCCGTGCCGGTTAAGAGAGGGAGAGAAGAGAAGAGAGAGGGGTCTCTGCAATTTTTTTTTTTTTTTACAAATGGACGGGGCAGGGGTGCCATGGCAGAGGGTGGGGGTGGCGGGGGGGATGGAGAGGAGGCCTCGCACCTGTGAACTCGAGGGAGAGGAAGGGGAGACCGTCGACGAAGGAGGGCGACTGCCAACGAGTGGTGGTGTGCTCGGCGGCGGGTGGAATGGAGAGGAAGAAGAAGGGTGAGGGAGATGGTTTAGGGTTTGGGGAGGATGTGTGTAGTAAATATTTATTTTATAGATAAAAAGAAGAAAATAGTATTTTTGTCAATTCGAGGGGTAAATATTTATTTTATAGAGAAAAGGAAAAAAATAACATTTTGATCAATTTGAGGGGAGAATGCATTTATCTTGACAAATTTTGGGAGTGCATCTATCGGCCGGCGTGCATCTCTCCTAAATGGAGGTGCGTATAGTCAAACCCAAACAAATTAGAAGGTCGGTGGCCCACAAAATGGTATAACTAATGTATTTTGATTCTTTGACATGTCCTTTTTTTTTTAAATAATATTTTTTTTAATTAAAAATAATACATCAATTTTGAAAATCATGTTTACTAACAAATAACCTCATTCATTAACAAAAAATTAGACAAGTGATAATTTTTAAGTAAAAAATGATTCTGTTTATTTTAGGAGTGATATTCACTTTTACTAAAAATATAATTATAACTTTTCAACTAAACTTTTATCACTTTTATAATAGTGATATTTTATCAAGTAAAAAGTGATAATTAACTCAAAAAATTGATGTAATTAATAAAAATAATCATACCACTAATATATAATTAATTCATCAAATATAAATTTAAAAGTGATAATGTTAAAGTAAATAGTTATAGTCACTTTTGATAAAACATTATCACTTTTTAAATACGTGACAATTAACTCAAAAAACTAATGCAATTATTAAATATAATCATGCTGACTAATTTTTTTTTTTTTTGAAAACAATAAAACTTTATTAACGGGTATAAGGAATACCCAATGATAATCACTTACAATATGAGAGTAATAAAAATGTCTATCTCACACACAAAAACGGTTCTCTATCCCACTCCTGAAAAAAAAAAATCATGCCGACTAATATGTAACCTCATTCATTAATTTTGAATTAAAAAGTGATAATTTTTAACTAAAAATTGATAATGTTTAAGTAAAAAGTGATAGTTACTATTTTATAAATTATTATCATTTTTCAATTAAACTTTTATCAATTTTTTTTTTGAAGACTGATATTCTTTAAAAGTGATAATTAATTCAAAAAAATTAATGCAATTATTAAATATAATCATGCCCACTAATATGTAATCTCATTTATTAATTCAGAATTAAAAAGTTGATAATGTTTAAATAAAAAATGATAATATTTAAGTAAGAAGTGATAGTCACTATTTTATATAAATCATTATCACTTTTTAACTAAACATCTATCATTTTTTAAATATTGAACTATATCAAGTAAAAATGATAACTAACTCAAAAAATTAATGTAATTAGTATACATAATCATGCCTACACAAGTTTTTAGTATTAAATATTTCTTATCAAGCTGTTAATTTTTTAATCACTTCATATGAAAAAGTTAACGTATATAATGTATGTATTAATATTTATTAATAATTTTTAATAAAAAAAAAACTATTGTATTACATTTTAATTAGTTTATAAAAACATAAATTAATGGTTAATTTGATTTTTTTAATATATATTTAACAAATTAAGTTAATTGGCGGGCATGGGCATGGGCTTGGAAGTCCACAAGGCTTTTGATGCGTGTGGGCCATTGAAGGGGAGGGTGGGCTTAAATGAATTAATGAGGGAGGGTGGTTTAATGCCATTGGAACAGTTTTATAAATGAATGGGTCAAAGAAAGATCCGTCTTACGAATTGAGATCCCGTGAGACAGTTTTACAATTTTTTTTTCAAAAGTGAAATACAATATTACTAAAAAGTAAGTGTAAATCATTATAACTAAAAAGTAAATGAACATTTTTATAACGTCATGAATTTGTCCCTCTTTTCTTTTACTCGAAAAAATTGATAAAAACGATCACATAATATTAATGACAATTGCTATGAATTGTAGCTGAAAAATATTATCACATATTTTTGTTGATTATTAATGTTACATCTTTTATTAGTTACTACTTGAAATTTTATTTATTATTAATATTACACTTTTTAATAATTACTACTTGTATTTTTATAATCGAAAAAAATATTTACAAAAATAAAAATAAGTATAAAAATGAAATATTAATAAATAAATAAATAACGTGGCACTCGAGTGAGGACACACTCTTTATAAATATAAGAGTCATTATTTTATATTGGTCCCCCCCCCCCCCTCCTTCCCATTCCTTCATTACGTGGGTTAATAAGCCTCAAAAACTCTAAAATGAAAGATCATTAGATTTTAAAATACAATTTTTTATATTATATTTTAAAAATCTTCTTTATGAAACTCTATATTTTACTCTATTTATTTTTTATTCATTTTTAATATATTATCATCATTAAATAATATATTTATCTTTATATTTAAATTAATTTATACAATTAAATATTCAATTAGTAAATTAAATTATAAATTAAATATTGTTAATTTTATCAAAAATCATAAAATGTAAATAAACTTGTAATTTTCAAATATTATTTTTATTTAAATATAAAATTACGAAACACATAAGATGTAAAACGATACATGTGAGTATGATGCATGTATGTCGGTGTTATATGTAGCTAAATAATACATGTATGTCTGTTTTAATATGTAATGTATTTTATATTTAATATATAATGTATGTTTTATTGTATTTTACGTTATTTTTCTTATTGGTAATAATAATACACATAAAAATTAAATTAAATTACATAACTAAAATTATATTACAACTTAGTATTATAACAATAGAATTGTAATTATATTTAATAAAATAACTCTAATTATTAATATAGAATTGTAAATATTAATAAAATAAGAAATATAAAATATAGAGTTTTTGATTTACTATTTAAAATTTTATTTTAAATCTTCAAAATAGAGTAGGTTTGAAGGAAGGAAGGGAAACTCCATTTAAACCGTATAGTTGGAGTTGCTCTAATACAAAAATCAAGATGATCGACGTGGCGCATGCAAAATGAAATTAAGTTCCATTATACACACGGCACACGCCCAACAAAATTAAAACCGTGAATGGATATATAAAATAGGCATTTAAGAGTGGAAATGGCTTGATATATATATATTTTTTGGTTCAAGTCTGACGGACTCATGGTGTTATATAGTAGTATACATTTTTTTTTAAGACTTAGGCCTAATATTTTTAATAAATAAATCTGATTTGAAAGCCTTTTAAAAACATTTTTAGTTCTATATATTAGTATATTTAAAAAAAAAAACTTATAACATAGTATTATCATTAAATCATAAAAATCGACTCTTTAAATTTTAAAAATTAAAAAAAAAAAAAACAAATTTATTAAATGTTCCAAAAAGTATTAAACTATTTTTTTCAACTATTATAAAAAAAAATATAACTACATAATAGTTAATATTACTAAAGTTGCTTTCTTACTCATTTACTTTATTTATTTATTTAAAAATCACATATATTATATTTTTATAATATATATAAATTAAATAGATCGATCTGTTTGATTTAAAGTTTAATTAAATAGGCTTCTAAAAATGCTTGAACCTAAGTTATTTATTAAACGAGTCGAATCAAGTCAAGTCAAATTGAACTTTAATAGATCGAGCCGTAGGCCCCTATCGAATAGCTTGATCTATTCCCATCCCCATAAGTATTCATCAAATTTAATCAACAAATCACGTGGGGAGGGCCGGGAGGCCATCTCTCATTAATTAAAGAATAGTCGAGTATAGATTATAGTCACATTATTTTAATAATTTGTGTATGGCAGAGAATCTACTCTTCAACCACCACCCCTTTTTATATACGAGAGTTTAATTCATTCATTTATGCCTCCTACTTCCAACCTCTATGATATGATTGTAGCGCTCTGCACTCACTGAGAAATATTTGCAATTCCGAAAACGAGAATGGCTACATCCGAGGTAAGTTGAGAAATTTCGATCTTATAAATTCACTTATTATTATTATTATTTTGGCTTTTTTTGTTTTTGTTGTGAATTAGGTTGACGTGCGACTGAAGCATCTAGGTTTCGTGAAGATTTTAGTAATAAACGCTGCACTTATGGTGTGGAGACTCTACGGCTATGTGAAGCACCATTCTGGACCCCTCAAATCTATCGTCCGATGGGTTGAACACGCCGTTACGGCTGTTGTGCAACCTGTTTACTATAAGTTCAACCATCTTCCTATTCATATCCTCCTTTTTCTCGACAACAAGGTCAAAATAATTGACTTTTCTCTCTACCTCTCTTATCGGATTTATATTTTCCATTTAAGAAACTGTTTCGTAAATATCTCAACTGTTACAAATTAAATTGTAAATGATGTGTATTTTTTTAATTGGCAGGTTGATCTGAGCAAGTATATTGTATGTCATACTAATGTTTAATCCATTCGTCTCATTTTTATTTGAAAAATTACTACACGAGTTTAATGTATAATTTATTTATTGGTATTAAATATAATACAATTACTTCTTGAGAGAAATAGTATATATGTGTATTTCTATTTTCTTTAAAAGAAAAAATTTTGTTATATAGTGTGTAAAAATAATACTAATATGTACTCCGTTCTAGAATTATTTGCACGGTTTGATTGACACACTTTAAAAAAAATAAGATTTAGTGATGTGTGGGGTAAAATAAAGGAAATGTATTTTGAATGATTTAATGATGTGTAAAAGTGATTTAGTGAGGTGTAAAGGAAAATGTGGACAAAAAATGTGTCAATTTTAAAATAAAATGATGTTGAGAGGATATTAATTTTATGAATTATTCTATATTAAAATTACAAGTAATTTTGAAACGTTTCATTAAAAAATGTGTAAGTAATCACGTAGTATAAATAGAAAATGTGTGAAGGAGATTTTAATTTTAATAATGGAAAAAAGGGAGTAATTGTTTTTTATTTTCGAAGCTTTTGTTAAGTGTATACATAATGATTTTAGTGTGCTAATTTATTATTTCCTGTTCTAATATAAGCTTCTGAACTTTATATTTGTTAAAATATGGGTAAAAAGAGATCCGTCTCACGAAAAAAGATCCATGAAACGGTCTCACATAAATTTTTACTATAAAAATTCTCGTTCTTTTTTTTAAATCTTTCTCTCTTATATTTTATTATATTATAATCACATTTAATACATTTATTTATTATATTATATATTTTTTAATTTACGTATTTAAATATTATATGAAGCTTCCCTTAAAGTACTACTTTAGCATCTAATATTATATTCATTTGTTTGTTATACCTTTCTCGGCCTTTTGGCTAAGATCAAGTGTATTTATATTCATTTGTTTACCACGTACATTCCTATGGATTTATGGTGGAAAGAGTTGCTATCTATTTAGGTCGTATATATGTTTGAGATATCTATAATTAAGTCTCAATATCTCAATTAATTCAAATTGAATTATAAATAATGTATTTTTTTTATCATTTAATATATATATATATATATATATATATAAAATTGAGTGTTTTTATGTTGAATATATAAATTTTATTTTAAATTGAATTGTGTATCTATTTTGAATCTATTCCCCATCTATCTTAAACTAATTAATTTAGTGTGTGTCATCATGGTTTTGTAGGTATCACATGAATTGATACCTTTTGGCTTTTGTTATATATGTTATCCATTTTGTCATTTTTAAGGTTTATTGTTAAATTATTTATTTCTATTTTTATCAACACCATTTTTTTTCCTTACAACCCTTTATATTTTTTCTCTACCTTAAATGAGGTTATAATAATTAAATGAATGTGTAATAATTGAATATATTATATTATTATAAATATTAATTGTAATATTATTGTTGTGAGAGATCATAAAAATTGAAGTGATATTATAATAATTTAACATTATGTTAAATTAATATATTTTAATATATATGGTTGGTTTTGAGTGATTTCTAAAATTGATTTTTAAAATTTAAAGTAAAAGGAGTGCGATTAAAATTTTAAAATTCAAAACTTAAATTTTAAATTTCAAAGTAAACATAACCGTAGTGAATCTTGTCGAGCTATTCTATGGAGTATATGTTTTTACTTTTTTAGTTTCACTTTCAATTCACTTGAATTAAGACATTACATTTTTCAAAATGTGTTGTCCTTTAATTTGATTGTGTAGGTGGAGGAAGGGTGGTACATATTTGATAAAAGTGTAGTATCAAAGGTGCAATTAATGGTGATGAAAGCATTAGAGTTGATGCTGCAGAAAGCTATAGTGGAATTATTGCTGGAACCTAAAATATTAGAAGGCCCAGTTGCAGCCATTTCTGAAGCTGGATCAATGGTGAAGAAGAAAACATCAGACATGGTAGAAGAAGCAGCTAAAGCCATTGATTCTCATATCCCTATAGCATCAATGTTCAACAAAGCATCAGACTTGGTGCAAGAAGGTCTAGTTACAACCATTTCTCTTTCTAAATAAAATAATTTCGTCTCATCTAAAAGTCGAACTCGTAGAGAGTGAAAAATTAATCTATTTATAAATTCTCGTGCAGCTAAAATCTCCACGGAAGCATCAGCATATGGTAAAGCTGCTCTGCCAGGATCAATGTTCAAGAAAGCATCAGACTTGGTGCAAGAAGGTCGATCTAGTTACAGTCATTTTGTTTTCTGATGAAAAAATTCGTCTCATCTAAAAGTTAAACTCGTAGAGATTGAGAAATTAATTCATTTATAGTAATTATTATGCAGCTAAAATATCCACGGAAGCATTAACATATGGTGAAGCTTCTCTGCCAGGATCAATGTTCAAGAAAGCATCAGACTTGGTGCATGAAGGTTTAGTTACAACTATTTCTCATTACTCTTCCTACATGATTTTTTTTTTTTTTTTTTTGTCTCATCTAAAAAGTAAGTTGATCTCATAAAAAGATGAAAAGTTAATTCATTTATATTAATTCCCGTGCAGCTAAAATCTCCACTGAAGCATTATCATATGGTGAAGCTGCTCTGCCAGGATCAATGTTCAAGAATGCATCGAACTTGGTGCAGGAAGGTTTAGTTACAACCATTTTTCTTTATGCATAAATTTTTTTTGTGTTATTTTAAAAGTCGAACTTGTGGAGAGGTAAAAAATTAATTCATTTATATTAATTTCCGTGTAGCTAAAATCTCCACGGAAGCATTAGCCTATGGTGAAGCTGCTCTGCCGAGGTCAATGTTCAAGAAAGCATCAGATTTGGTGCAGGAAGGTTTAGTTACAACCATTTCTCTTTCTGTATGAAAAAAATTCATCTCTTCTAAAAGTCGAACTCGTAGAGAGTGAGAAATTAATTTATTTATATTAATTATTGTGCAGCTAAAATATCCACGGAAGCATTAACATATGGTGAAGCTGCTTTGTTGGGATCAATGGTGAAGAAAGCATCAGACTTGGTGCGGGAAGGTTTAGTAACAACCATTTCTCTTTTTCCATGATTTTTTTTTGTCTCATCTTAAACGTAAGTTGATCTCATAGAAAGTTGAAAAATTAATTCATTTATATTAATTCTTGTGCAGCTAAAATCTCCACGGAAGCATTAACATATGATGAAGCAGATTTGCTGGGATCAATAGTGAAGAAAGCATCAGACGTGGTGCAGGAAGGTCTAGTTACAACCATTTCTCTTTATGCATAAAAAATTTTCATCTCATTTTAAAAGTCAAACTTGTAGAGAGGTGAAAAATTAATTTATTTATATAAATTCTCGTGCAGCTAAAATCTCCACGGAAGCATTAGCATATGGCGAAGGTGCTCTACCAGGATCAATGTTCAAGAAAGCATCAGACTTGGTGCACGAAGGTTTATAGTTGCACCATGAAAAAATTTTGTTTCATCTTAAAAGTACTCATGAAACTCATAATTAATTAATTAATTTATATTAATTCTTCTGATGCAGCTAAAATCTCCACGGAAGCATTAGCGTCGGGATCAATGTTGAAGAAAGCATCAAACTTGGTGGAGGAAGGTCCAGGTGGAGCCATTTCTTATGCTGCTAAAATCTCCCAAAGAGCCTCTTACATATTTGATGAACATGCTCTGCCTATAGCAAAAAGTTTAGTATCAAAGGCATCAGACTTGGTGGAGGTTGCTGAAATGGAAGGTCCACTTGCAGCCATTTCTCATGCTGCTCAAATTTCTAAGGACTTCACAAAGACACAATTGGCTATGGTGTGGGACATAGCCAATCAGTATTATTTTCTACACAAAATCCTGGGGATAATTATTCCAATAGCTACATATTTGCTGAAGATATACAACAGCTTAGCTGCAGGTTGTTGTAGTTATGTACCATTGGTGCCCGTGGAAGAAATTGAGAAGGCGTATAAGCAGCTGGTGAAGTCGGCAGCTCCTAAGAAGGCTTAAACTTGATCTAGTGCATGTACGTTTCTTTTGTCTATATAAGTTTGTTTTGTCTGGGCTTTGGAATATTCTTAAAGTATCGAACATGTGTTTTCAGATTTAAGTAAGTTGTGATTTAGTTTTATGTTAAATTAATACTCCATTTAATAGTGATTGATGTGTTACTTATTGTATTGAGTGAGAGAAAAGAATAATAGAGAATAAATGGTGATGTGATTATACTAAATTTTAATTTTTATAAATAGATGTGTATATAATTTATTGGAGAAAGTAATTGTTTCATTTATTTATTATTTTTTGTTTTACAATTGTTTACACATTTATTTTATATATTGATTCCACAATTGTTTGTGTGGATGAACCCACTACCCAGTGTGTAAACAAGGGAGCCCTGACCCACCCCCTACAACTATCCCACCCCTTACAACTATATATAGTTTGGAATTTATTTATTTTTTGTATTTTTTAAAATTAAAGTTATATTAATTTAATAAGTCATAATTTTAGTAGTGCAAAAGTTATTTCAAAAGAAATTTTTTATTTCACTTTTGGTTACTATGTTATTATTTTGTACATATTTAAATTGCAAAACTGATTTCAAAATAATTATTATTATTGTAATACCCCAGAATTTTATAATTATAAAAATTAATTCAATACATAAATTATATATATTATTAAATGGATTTATGATCATGTTGAGGTATGCGTGTACTATTAATTATACATGGAATTGTAAACATCCACTTTTTCCACTACCTGACTCTTAATTAATTTTCCCAATGCGTTTTTAATTATGACAATTGAATTACAATGAAACGTTTTGTAACATACATGCTAAATAACCCAAATGCCTATATATATAATTCGTTGTGAGGAGCAGTGATTAAAATCAACATGCAATTGCTCTTTTGTTTCTCAAGTACTATATTATTTTGGAATTGATCTTAAGTGCACCTTTCGTCTTGCTTTATACACCACGGCTATGCAACAATTTTATGTAAAATTTTCACGTTCATCTATCGAGGTGGATTTTTAATTGCTCTAATCTATACCGTGATTGGTAGAGTTCTATTGCAATGACATGTTATTCTCTATTTAATGTTTTAGATAAATGTTTAAGTTAATTGTCTACTATGTGATTTCATTTCTATTGTTATTCTATTGGCAAAGTTATTATTCTATTGGCAAAGTTTATGGCAAAGTTATTATTCTATTGGCAAAGTTTATGGCAAAGTACATTATATTGGCAAAGTTATCTAATAGCCAGGGGCTCCAGATGGGGTCTGGGACCGACGGGTTTTCGGGCGCGACCCGCCGTGCTCACTACGTGTGGGAATACCTTAGTCATTAATTTGGCTTTGGAAAGGTCCACAAACATGCGATGTCTACGTGTGGGAATACCTTAGCCATTAATTTGGCTTTGGGAAGGTCCACAAACATGCGATGGTTCATAAAACTCTATTGGCAAAGTTACAATGGCAAAGTTGGCAAAGTATCAATGGCAAAGTATATGTGGCAATGTGAATGTTATTTGCTAAGTTGCAATTACTTGATTATTTATTTTTAGCATTAACTATTGAATGACTTAAATTCCACTGAGTGTGCTTGCATGCTCACCCCACACAATTTACAATTTCAGGTTGAAGAGTTGGATGGCGAGGAGTGGTGATGGGAGATGACGATTTATTTAAGATTAAAGGACTATTTTCAAGCATGTTTATTTAATTTAATTATGGTTATTCTTATGGATAATTGTTTGATGAGTAATTTATGAATTTCTTAATTTTATTTAACAGTTTCCGCTGCAATGCTTAACGTGATTTAAATGTAATAGTCGTTGCGTCCCTTACTTTATCGTTGTAAGTTTAAAATTCAATTTTTGGCACATTAAAATTAGTTATTTTAAGTACTTTTTTAAAGATCATTATTTTCAGATTTGGGGCGTGACAATTATTGACAAAAATAGAATTCTAGAAAAAATTAAATTAATGAAGAAAATGTGAATGATAGTAATTTCTTTGGAAGGGGAGGGAGTGAGAAAGGTACTGAGTTTGTTATGACAGTTGTGGAAGGTGAGAAACAAATGGTGTTGGTCCTGAAAGGAGTATATAACAAGTGTATGGGGGAGGGGGAATACACTTATATGCAAATCTTTTTAATTTAAACAAGACAGACTATCAACAAGGTCTGCTGATATGGTTAACTCTTTTAAAGATAATCAAATTACTAAGTACTATTGAGTACTTAGTTGAATAACTATCTAAAGGAGTTATATGTGCGGAATTAGTGGTTGACCCTTTAGTTTAAACTCCTTTTAAGTTCTGAAATGACCTTAACAGTTATACAGTTTCAGGGAACTTGTCCAAATCAGTTTTGCACAGTTTTAAGAATATGTCTTTGAAAGGTCAGTTGGTGTGCTGTGTTGTATGAATGAAAGTGTTTGAAAGTAAATCAACACAAGAGTTATAGTGGTCCAGAGACTCAAGCTCCTACATCCACTTTCCCTGATTTAACAGGATAATTCCTTCACTCTTGGAATTACTTGTTTTATTGTGCCAAGGTGCACTTGATCAACCACACCACTCATTGGTGCCTTGATCCCTATGATATCAGAGTCCTAGTACCCTCTTCTCAACTCAGAATTAACTGTTCTTCTCTCAACAGTCAATTCCTACCACTTCTACTACAACAACCTTCTATCTCTCTTTTGGAAATGTATAAGGGTTGATGTTGGTTCCAACTAGGTTGAGATATCCTTTACAATGAGCACATTGTAAAAGGATAAGATATCTCTCTAAGCTTTGTATGGATATACAATGAGTTCAGCTTAGATGAAGTGTTCTGGAAACTGTGATTGTTCTAAGAAAGTTTGAAGGCTTTAAGCTTGTAGTTTCCTCTTGTATAGAGGATAGTTGGATTGGTTGGATTCCTTCAAATGGTTTCCACACTTCTGTATTTATAGATAAAATTGAGGATTTGCCCGTTGGAAAGACAACCTCAATTGTCTATAAATGTCTTCCTTGAACTTTGCAACTGGAAGACAGTTTCTTGAAAGTGACATGTCCTTAATTTGGGAAGTAAACGGCTGTGAGCATTTTGTCTTGACTTTGAAGCTCTCTTCCCAATGTCTGACTTCAAGATTCACTTGATTAAACATGGACATCACTTCTGATGATTGACCCTTGGATAAGGACAACATTCCTTATCACTTGGACAATTCTGCTTATCAGGTTCAACAGAGTTTGCTTATCAGCAATGTTGGCTTTAGCTCTTCAGATGATCGACTTGGCTCTTGTCTCTTTATATGTATATCTCTTGATGAACATTGATCATTTATGGCTTAGATCAGTAGCCTTGACCTTATCAGCACAGTTGAGTTTGTTCTTCAAACTGTTCTGGTTCAAGTGTGCTGAGACAACTTTTCTGGACACTTCTTCTGAGCTTGTGACTTGTGTATCAATAGACTTGGTCTTCTTTGATGTATTCCATAGGCTTGATTCTCAGTGAAGTTGTCATGTAATTAAGTTTGGGCTTGATCAGCACAATTGTCTACTTGGCCATTTCAGCAGACTTAAGATTATGTTTTTTACTTTGAGCTTTGAGGGGACTAGATTCATGTAGACTTCTAAGCATGTGTTCCCCCTCAACTTGTGCATCTAAGTACACTAAGAGCTGCCTAACATTCCAACTTCTCAACTAGCCTTAAGTTACATGTTCCAACATTCCTGAAACATGTTCATTCAAATCTGACTTATCTATTTGGCATGTCTCAAGGGGTTTTGGTATCTTAATCAAAACTTCTCATTTTATTCTCAACAAATGGCTATGGGAAGGAAAATTTCATTGGCTCGTCGAACTTCTGGGGTGTCGTCTGCGCAATGAGGTTGCCTCAAGTGGCACAAGCCACCTTAGTCTTTTATGAAAATGAATGTTGATACAGTCTTCTTTTCTGACACGAACAAGCGAGGTAAGCATGGTTATGATTTTTCGAGATGATGCCAACAATTTTATTTTGTGTAGGGTGCTGCATTTTACAGGTCAATGATGGGTTTATATGAGGCACTTTCTTGAATCAATGATTTACATGTAGAGAGGGTTATTGTGAAAATGGGATGCAAAGGTAGTTGTCAACGCGGTGAAGATAAGATGACTCCACATTCGGGAACCTTGTAAAAATATCCCTAGGTTGAGGTCAAGTCCTACATTTTCTATTGGTTTAGTTCGGCGTGATACTAATATAGGAGTAGGACATACTCTTGTAAGTTGTAAGGATGTCACCTTCTTTTTCGAGCTCTTTTTATTGGGTAGAGCCTTCAGTTATTGTGGGTGACCTACTCGATAACTTTTATACTTGCTTCGATTAATTGAGTTTTCATTTGTTGAAAAAAAATCGCATTAAACAAAATAAATAAATAATGTCTTTAGTGTTCAATAATTTAAGTGTTATTTTTTCAATTATCAATATTAAACACAAATGTAACAATAATATATTTTTTCTTGCAACTCAACATAATAATTGATTATTAATACTCCCTCCGTCCCCTATTTAATGACCCATTTTACCGTTTTTTGTGTCCATTACTTAATGATCCATACTTAAAATAGCAAAAAGTTATTTTATCCCCTCAAAACATCACAATATTACATCAATTGTCATTACTTTATTACACTAAAAAATAATTTTATTACCTACTTAAAAAGTTGAAAAATCTTTACCACTCTCACTTTATCTTTCATAATACTAATAAACAATTTATACATTAAAACTCGTGCCAACAAATTATAGACTTTTAATGTAAAATTATATGTTTGTGTGTATTTGAATGTGTGTATTTGTATATATTCAATTAATCTAATAGATTAATTGACATATTGATTAATTTGGGAAATCTGATCATTGATATTAATGTATATTAATGTAAATAAATATACACAAATATTACAATTATACATATGATAGTGTTTTAAACCATTAACATTTTTTCGTCCTTCTAAACTCGAATCATGGATCCTTCCCTGATTGTTTGCATACGCTCAAAATGGAAATTCTCCTTAAACTACATTGTTACAATCATATACTAAAAGAGAGTTTTTTCCACTGATGTGTCGTTTTTTTGTGAGTTTTGATGATGTGTCATTTTTTTTTTTTTGAAATCAAAGAACTTTTTTATTAATCAACAGCCGCAAACAACAAAAAGGTCTCCCACCACAAATTCTGGAGGGTTGTGCCACACATGTGGACTAGCAAATGTCCTAGCAGCTCTAGCAAGTCGATGAGCTGTAACATTAACATCACCATAGACAAAAATAACTGAGCAAGAAGGAATAGACGAAACTAAACTATTATATGTTTCGATTAGATCACCAAAAACTGAATTGGACTCCATCTGACAATGGAGCGCATCAACAACTAATTTTACATCCATCTCAACTATTACCTGGGTATAACTCATTTGCTTGATCAACGACAAAGCTTTGTAGAGGTCCATCGCCTCCCCTTCATCTACGCGTACATGACCCGGAACCACCAATGATCGACAACAAATAAAAGCTCATGTATCAGAGCGAAGCACAACACCAAACCCCAAAGTAAGATCCTCTTCGAAAAAAGCCACATCAATGTTAACTTTGATATACCCGGATAGAGGCTAATGCCAAGCTCGGTACTGCTGGACAACCGATAGTGGGACACCTCTGCCTCGTGCATCTTCCCATTTCACGAGGAATCCCTTGGATAAGCGAACCGTAGTCTCTGTCGAGATACCCACCCCACTCCAGACGACCTTATTCCTTTCCTTCCACTAATCCACGAAATTTTGTATGCCTCCACAACTCCAATGTTTTCTCGCAAGTGTGTCAATTTTTTGTGAAGATAGAATATATGTGTGATTAGGTGTCAAGTAAATAGATGTTAGTATTCATTTATTTACATCAAATGTATTTAATTTTACACTCAATTCAATCAATTCATTTATAATAATTTATAAAAAAATTACAACTTAATTGGTGCAGATAATTGTGAATTTGTGATTTGTGAGACATGAGGGACTAAACCAATTGGAGTTTGAGACAGCAAATTTAAATTGAGTTAATTCCAAAAACAGCACTCTTAATTACTATTTCTGAATTTTTTTTCGCCTACGTGCTTTTCAGATTTCTTCCGTTTTATTTTTCTAACTAGTGCAAAACCCGCGTATTACGCGGGAATTAAATATAATTTTATATATTATTATTTTAAAATATAATTAAATTATTTATCTATTTATAAATTTAATTTAATGTTCAAATTTTTTTAAATTCATACTCAAGTTAAATTTAAAATAAAAAATAAAATTAGTAAAAATAAAGAATAAGAGGAGAAAATAAATATGAGAAATTTTGATGGTCGAAAAAAGAAAAATAAGAAAGAGAAAATAAAAATGATAAGTAGATAATGCATTAAAAGAGAGATGAGAGAGAAAAAAAGAAAAAGAGAGAAAATAATGTGAAATTCTTATAAAATGAGAAAATGCAAATGGAAAGAATTTGGAGTGACACGTAGGAGAGTAGGAGAGAGAAGATTCAGATGAATTAGTATATAAGGGTAGATTTTCTTATTTTTTACATTTATTTTTTATTCTCTCCCCCTTTTTCTCTATTCTTTTACCGTTTTCTCTCTCCTTTTTTCTCTATTCTTTTACCGTTTTGTCTCTCTCTCGACAGGTTTTTTTTAAATAATTGTTTTCTTTATTCTTTATATATTTTTCTTTTATATTTTTTTAAATAATTGTTTTACTTCTCTCCTCTTACTCTCTCTCTCTTTTCTTGACCATTTTTCTTTCTCCTTACTCTCTTTCTCTTTTTTTTTTTGACATTTTCTCTCTCATTACTCTCTCCTCTTATATAGATTCTTTATCAATATTCTTTAAAAAAAATTAAAATTTATTTTTTTAAATTTTCTTATCCTTTTTTTTCTAAATTGATTTTCTCTCTCCTTATTCTCTCTTTGATATACTCTCTCTTATTCTCTTTGATAGGCTCTCTCCTTATTTTCTCTTTTACAGTTTTCTTTAATATTTTTTAAAAAATTAAATTATTTTTTTTAAATTTCCTTCAATTTTTCTCTTCTCTCCTCTTGTTCTTTACCGTTTTCTTTAATATTCTTTAAAAAGATTTAATTCTTTAAAAAAAATTAAATTATTTTTTTTAATTTTCTAGATTTAAACTTTTTTTTCATTTATTTTTTAGTTTTCTCTTCTCTTTCATTTTTTTAGTTTTCCAACCGTTATTTTTATTTACAGTTTTCTTAATTTTCTCTCTGTTTAATTATTTTTTTTTGTCATTTTATCGGCCAAGAACCAATTAAACTGTATGTCCAACAAGGAAAATTAAAAGTAAAAGTTGTACGATGTTGAATTGTATTTTCAAACGACGTAAACAAAAGAATTACTTTGAGTTGGTAGTTATTGATGAAAAAATGAGCATTTCTATTCTAAATTTCTTGGGTTTACTCTTAATTTCCATTTCCATTTCATTTTTTTATTCTCCATTGATGTGACGTTGATTTTCTATTTAGAGAACAAAAATACAAGTTACTGTGTTTGTGCATATGTTCATAAGTTAGTCAATAAATTTCAAATTTCATTTTCTAATTGTTCAGGACTATTTGATCAAAGTCTTTAACAGAAGTATATTTCTTAAATAATTGGTATGAATTTAATCTATGATTAATGTCTTAAATGTTTTTCTTTGCATTAAACTCAACAGGTACGTTAAGGAGCAGAATGAGATAAATGGGTGGAGTACATGCAGAATGAGATAAATGGGTGGAGTACATTAACGTGGTTTTGAGGTTAACACATAACGCTTTTCTATTTTGCTATTTTTATAAAATATTCATTTGATTATTTGAACTCAATTAAGTGTTCTGAACTACCTAATCATCGTCTTATTCTCAGGATAGGTGTAGCTTTTGAGAAACATTGATCAAAAGGCGGGTTTGTGGAATGGAACGAAGTTGGTTATAACAAGGCTAGGAAAATATATTCTTAAGACAAAAATCATTGGGAGTAGAGTGCACATCCCAAACTTTTCGATGAAACAATTGTTGTTAGATTTAAAAGGAGGTGGTTTTCATTTATTTTGTGCTTTGCTATGATAATAAACAAAAGTCAAGGACAATTTATTTTCATTTTGGGATTGTTTCTTCCAAAACCAGTTTTTGAGCAGAACAAGATTAAAAATACTTGCCACTTTTCCGATAAGGTTATTTAATGTGTTTGTGCATGTGTTCATAAGTTAGTTCATGAATTTCAAATTTCATTTTGTAATTGTTCAGGAACTATTTGATCAAAGTCTTTTTAACAGAAATATATTTCTTAAATAATTAGTATGCAAGAAAACATTGACCTGATTCAATCTATGATTAATGTCTTACATGTTTCTCCTTGCGTTGTATATTTTGTTCTTCTTATTCTTATATTCAATATGTTTATGGAAAACTTCAACATTTTAAGCGTTAAATGGCCGAATGAGATAAATGGGTGAGTACATTGACGTGATTTTGAGGTTAATACATTGTGCTTTTCTATTTTGTTATTTTTATAAAATAAACGTTTTTTTCTGATGATGTCGAATTGTATTCAGTTGATTATTTGAACTCAATTAAGTGTTATGGACTAGCTAATCATCGTCTTATTCTCAAGATAGGTGTAGCTTTTGAGAAACATTGATCAAATGTGGGTTTGTGCAGGACTAGGAAAACATATTCTTGAGGCAAAAATGAAGAAACATATCCCACATGTACAACAAATGAAACAATTGTTGTTAGATTTAAAAGGAGACTGTTTTCAATCATTTTGTGCTTTGCTACGACCATAAAAAAAAATTAAGGACAATCTCTTTCCACTGTGGAATTGTTTTTTCCAAAACCAGTTTTTGAGCCGAGCCCTTGATGACAATGAGAAACCGTGCAAGTACACGTTTAGGAATTTATAATTTATATTACTTCT
The DNA here is from genome assembly GCA_963675135.1 of Galeopsis tetrahit. Lineage (NCBI taxonomy): Eukaryota > Viridiplantae > Streptophyta > Magnoliopsida > Lamiales > Lamiaceae > Galeopsis > Galeopsis tetrahit. The sequence continues at coordinate 60,769,991 of OY776122.1, read as the reverse complement.
TCTACCTATTCACGGTAAATTATGTTGGAAACTTTACGCCGTGATAGGGTAAACTGCAATATCGAATAGTCAGATAACAAACAAGTCGAGTCAAGGGAAAACCCTTTTCCCGTAGAACAGAATACGCCCAGGATAGTGCTCGACTGGTATGGCGTTCCGTTCCCAAAGGTAAAACGACTTTTACTTCTTACACAGTAGCACCACTGTATAAGAAGCTTCGGCGAACGTACATAGTACGAACTGAACACTCTCGGATATAAATCCGGCACAAGAAAGAACAGTGTAAGGCTTACGGGAGCTCAATACACTACGTAGGGACGAGAGGAGAGTAGAGAGAGAGAGGAGCGAATTTCAGCGTAAATTTGGAATGAGGGAAGAATTTGTATATATAGGCAGAAGAAACCCTAGGAGGTTGTTGAGAAAATCGTGGGAATATTGAGAAAATCGTGGGAATATCACGAAAATATCTCGTACGTGGATAAGTCTTGAAGACTAAATCTTGAAGACCAAGTTTGAGACTTCCAGATAATTCTGGAACATTCTTGAAGTATTTCGAATGGGCCGAACCAATTCCTGAGTTGGGCTTTCAGAGTTTTTGGGTCTGCAAAAAGATAGGGGGCCCCAAAGACCACAAAAGGCCAATTGCCAAATCCGAAGCCGAGCCGGACAGGCGGGCGCGTGCGCACGTGTGGCTCTTAGAGGAGTGTACCTCTTATACATGGTTGAACTTCAATGCTACTTCAATGCCTTTAAACCTCATAAATGTTTTGTAGGCTTTCTATGTGGGACAATTTCCCACTTCCTCAAACTTCAAAGTTGAAACTCTCAACTTCAACAATTACTTTCTCACTCACCTTAACTCGGTTTTGAGATATTAAATATACCACGTTCATCTACTCCGCGAGTAGATCGACTATGTCACGTTCAATTATTTTATAATTAACGTTTTAGTCCATCTAATTAATTAATTAGATAAGGGTGTCAAAACCCAATTAATCTCATTAATTCCAACAATCTCCCACATGAGTGAAAATCATATCTATACAACATCAGACTCAGTGTTCAGTTCGATTGAGATCTCCGTGCGTCCGGAAAAGTAGTTTTTGGCTTTGAACTTTCCGTAGCCAAACACTATCGGGTACACCGGCGGCTTAGTGGACGCAGTGCCTTGAACTACTCCTCCATAGTGTATACCTAATCAACAGTGTCAGCACACTTCAATCTCGTCTTTGGAACGTTCTCACGTTTTTATCCGTTTTGGCCATGGACGTCCTTTGTCTTCATAAATGTTTGGTCGAAGCGGCCCTCACTTCTCATTTATATAGGTGACTTCCTTTCGAGTATCCCGTTATACATTTGGAATCATTAAGAGTCGAAGACTCAACCTTTACCACATCTTACGGGTCATTAACACTTGAGATAGTGCTGTCAGGAATAGTCGTATTTTTCAAGTGTTTTCTCACTAACTTCCACAGTTTCGTTTTCCCATTGAACCAAGTTCTTGGGATCTCCAGTCATCATGGTTGGGTTTCCACTGCTTTGGTTTTTCTTGTGGGTTTTAGACTCATTCCTTCTACGAGCTTGTTCAATTGATCTCGGTTTATGCTCTTCGTGAGCGGATCCGCTATATTGTCCTTTGTGTTGACATAATCAATGGACATTACTCCAGTGGAGATCAATTCTCTAACGGAGTTGTGTCGACGACGTATGTGTCTCGACTTTCCGTTGTACATGACATTCGTAGCTCTCCCAATGGCAGCTTGACTGTCACAGTGTACCGTCACAGAAGGTACTGGTTTATTCCAACATGGAATGTCTTCCAGAAAATTACGCAACCATTCAGCCTCTGCAGCGGCTAGGTCTAAAGCGATAAATTCTGATTCCATTGTGGAACGGGCAATACACGTTTGTTTCTTGGACCTCCACGACACTGCTCCTCCTCCAATAGTGAATACATATCCACTAGTGGATAGCGAGTCTTTAGTGTCTGATATCCTATTTGCATCACTGTATCCTTCGACTACAGCTGGATGTCTTGTGTAGTGAAGCCCATAATCAAGGGTGTACTTCAAGTATCTTAATACCCTTTTCAGTGCTTTCCAGTGCTCATGACTTGGATTGTTCGTGTATTGACTCAACTTGTTTACTGAACATGCAAGATCAGGGCGTGTACAGTTCGTGATGTACATCACACTTCCAATGATCCTTGCGTATTCCAGTTGAGCCACTGGTTCTCCTCTGTTCTTTCTCAAGTGAACATTTAGTTCCAAAGGTGTCTTAGCAGGTGGATCGTTAAAGGCATTAAATTGTTTTAGTACCTTCTCCACATAGTGAGATTGTGTCAAGGAAATTCCATCAGACGTTCTCTCTATCTTGATTCCAAGAATCACATCTGCTAATCCCATGTCTTTCATGTCAAAGTTTCTACTTAACATGTTCTTCGTATTAACTATGATATTGTGATTGTTACTCATGATTAACATGTCATCGACATATAAGCATAGGATAACAAATCCATTTGGTGTATCTTTCACGTATACACACTTATCACATTCGTTAATTCGAAACCCATTTGACAACATCGTATTGTCAAATTTCAAGTGCCACTGTTTAGGAGCTTGCTTAAGTCCATACAGTGATCGAACGAGTTTGCACACCTTTTTCTCGTTTCCAGGAACAACATATCCTTCAGGTTGATCCATGTATATTTCAGCATCCATCTCACCATTAAGAAACGCCGTCTTAACGTCCATTTGGTGTATTTCGAGATTGTGCAAAACAGCAATGGCGACTAACACCCGAATGGAGGTGATTCTTGTCACTGGTGAGTATGTATCGAAGAAATCATACCCTTCTTTTTGTTTAAAACCTTTTGCAACAAGACGAGCTTTGTACTTGTCAACAGATCCATCTGCTTTGTACTTTCTTCTAAGGATCCACTTGCATCCTAAGGGCTTACAACCTTTGGGGAGGTCGACCAACTCCCATGTGTGATTTAATAGAATAGACTCGTATTCACTTTTTATGGCCTCCTTCCAGAGTTGTGCATCTGGTCTTGACATAGCTTCTTTGATAGTTTTAGGTTCATCTTCCTCCAAAATATAAGTAATGAAGTCTGAACCAAAATCTTTATCAATTCTAGCTCTCTTACTGCGTCTCGGTTCTTCACTCTCTTCAGTGGAAGGACTAACAGTGTCGTCTATTGCTTCAAGAGTTTTCTTATTCGAACTCTCTTCCTTCTTTTCCTTAAGAGGAAAAATGTTTTCAAAGAATACTGTGTTCCTTGACTCAATTGTGGTGCCTTCTGTCATATCCGGTATTTCAGATTTGTGAATCAGAAATCGATAGGCACTGCTGTTTGAAGCATATCCTATAAAGATACAATCAACTGTTTTAGGGCCGATTTTAACTTGTTTAGGAAGTGGTACTTCAACCTTAGCCAAACACTCCCACACTTTGAGGTATTTGTATGAAGGTTTTCGTTTCCTCCATATTTCATAAGGAGTTTGATCCTTAGTTTTATGAGGAATCTTATTCAAAATGTGGTTAGCCGACAGAATGGCTTCCCCCCAAAAGTTCTGAGGTAGACCTGAGCTGATTAACATTGCGTTCATCATCTCCTTTAGTGTTCGGTTTTTCCTTTCCGCAACACCATTGGACTGAGGTGAGTAAGGGGCTGTAGTTTGATGTACAATCCCCGATTCTATACATAGTTGTTCAAACGGAGCTACGTACTCTCCACCTCTATCACTACGAATTGATTTAATTCGAGTGTCCAATTGATTCTCTACTTCATTTTTGTAACGTTTAAGAGCTTCTATAGCTTCGTCTTTACTTCTCAAAAGATAAACGTAGCAGAATCGTGTACAATCGTCTATAAAAGTAATAAAATACTTTTTCCCTCCTCTAGTTTGTACAAACTTTAAATCACATACATCCGTGTGAATTAAGTCTAGAGGGGCAGTGTTCCTTTCAACAGTTTTCAACGGTAGTTTGGTCATCTTTGCTTCCGTGCATATTTCACATCGTTTGGATGTATCAACATTGTTAATTTTAAGTAAATCGAGATTTACTGATCGTTTTATGGATTTTAAATTCACATGTCCTAATCTAAAATGCCATAAAGAGGAACACTCAACGATATAAGCAGAAGTAGAAGCAATTTCATTAACAACTTGTTTACCTTTGGGGCTTACAACCATTGTGCTTAATTTAAACAGACCATTCTCGAGATAACCCTTCCCGAGAAAGTGACCAAACTTACTTAGAACTATCTTATCAGATTCAAAGACTAGTCTAAATTGATTGCTAACTAGAAGAGACCCCGAAATCAGATTCTTCCGGATGTCTGGGACATGCAACACGTTCTTCAAAGTTAGCTTTTTTCCAGATGTCAGTTTAGCACCACTGACCCAATTCCAGCCACTTCAGATGAGGCTTGATTTCCCATGAAAAGCTTTCTCCCATCAAAAGGAGAATAATTTGAGAATGCAGATCTCTCTGAGCAGACGTGGCAGGTGGCACTAGTGTCCACAAACCACTCTTTCTTATTGTCCACCATGTTGACCTCCGTCACCACTGCGGACATGTCCAAATCGGTAAGGTTCACAGAATCTTGTGCTTTCTGCTTGCCTTTTCCTTTGTCGTCACGACGGGGTTGATGACACTCACTGGATCTGTGGTTTGGTTTCCAACAATTATAACAATTTCCAGTGAACTTCTGCTTTGTGGCAGGACCCTTGCCTTTCACACCCTTCGTTGTGTTGGCAGCAGACTCATTGGGACGTTTTCTTTTCTTTGATGGACCCTCTTGTTCCATCAAGTTAGCCTTGGCTTCAATCCGGAGGGCAGGTCCCTTGCCTTCTCTCTTTCGATTGTCCTCTTCAATCCTGAGACGGATAATCAGATCCTCCAAGCTCATAAGCTTTCATTTGTGCTTTAGATATGACTTGAAATCCTTCCACGATGAAGGCAGTTTCTCAACCACAGTTGCTACTTGAAATGCATCAGGTAACACCATATCTTCAGCAGCTATCTTATGGAAAATAATCTGCAGTTTCTGGACTTGATCCACTACAGATTTGTTATCCTCCATCTTAAAATCGTACAGTTGTGCAACGACGAATTTCTTTAGTCCAGCACCTTTAGTTCTGTACTTTTTCTCCAAAGACTCCCATAGTTCCTTTGCAGATTGTATGTCATAGTAGACACTATAGAGGGCATTAGAAAGTCCTCCAATTATGTGATTTCTGCATAAATAATCACCACTGATCATAATAGACCCTTTCTTGTTGGCTAGCACTTGACTCAGGCTGTGTAGGTTTAGTTTCGGTCAAAAACCTATCCATCCCAAGCATGGTAAGGTAAAATCGCATCTTACTTTGCCATCTTTTGAATTCAGTCCCTGAGAATTTCTCAGGTTTTTCTCCTTGTACGACCATTGGCCTCGGCCCAGGTGCGGAGAAGGTAAACATCTGATCCCTCATGAGATTGTTGAAAGGAGAAAAGGGAGCAAACGAATCACTTCTGTTTCTAACCCTTTCAGCATGTTCATTCTGTTTTCCTATATCAGAACTGTGTGAAACAGATCGATCAGGAGACGTTTCCTTACTGGCATCGTTGCCAATATTCTCAGTACCATGCACGACCTCAGTATTAGTGGGGTCAACATCCATGTTATCATTCATCTTCGACATTGCAGTAAATTAATTAAGTTCGAAATAAATTATTAATATTCTGTTCTGCGATTGTTGGAAACTTTACGCCGTGATAGGGTAAACTGCAATATCGAATAGTCAGATAACAAACAAGTCGAGTCAAGGGAAAACCCTTTTCCCGCAGAACAGAATACGCCCAGGATAAAATGACTTTTACTTCTTACACAGTAGCACCACTGTATAAGAAGCTTCGACGAACGTACGTAGTACGAACTGAACACTCTCGGAAATTTCAATTAATTTCTCATAATTCTCTTAATTTCAATTTCATTGTTTTATTCTCCATTTCAAGTGACGTTAATTTTCTATGTCGTGCTCCAAATTTCTTAGGTTTACTTTTTATAATTTTATATGCATTTTAAAATACAAGCGACTATACCTGCATACCTCATGCACAAGTACGAAAACATTACTCCCTCCGTCCCCGAAAAGTTTGCGGGGAATCTTGGGCACATGGTTTAAGAAAAAAGTGTAATGATGAGAGTGTTGAGGGGTAATTTTGTAAACTTTTATATATAAAGTAAATAAAGTAGGTGGGTTGAGTGTATGGTGGGTCCCAAAAGTAATGACATAGAGGGTAAATATGTGTATATTGTGAGGGTGAGGATTGTGATGATTATTTTTATTTTGGGGTATGCAAACTTTTTGGGGACAAACAAAAAAGGAAAGTATGAAAACTTTTCAGAGACGGAGGGAGTATTATATAAGGACTCAAATACAATTGATATAATTTTAGATATAATAGTCCAATGCTCTCATATTATGATCAGTTGTCAGTATTGTTTGAGATGACATGAATTATCAAATATATTTTTAAATAATAAATTTTATAAAATTTTATTAAATAATAATATATTTATTCGCATTACTATAGTTCGACAAACCTCCCCAACCCCAATTAAGACCTTTTATCGTACGCCACGTGTCTCTTTTTTTTAAAACCCTTTTGCTCTTCCTTGATTGTAACGTCGACTGCAATTCTGCATAGATTAACAAAACCTGAGAAGTCAAACCAACTGTTTTCGAAACTAAAGAATGGCTACATCTGAGGTAAGTTTACTAATTTTGGGATTATAATGTTTGTGAAGTTTGATATTAATAATTCCATACTGAATTTGGTCGTGTTTAATTGTGAATTAGGTTGAAGTTGAGAGGAATGATGTGCAATTGAAGCACCTAAGTTTTGTGAAGATCCTGGCCATAAACGCCGCCGTTGTGGTGTCGAATCTGTACGACTACGCCAAGCACAACTCTGGCCCCCTCAAATCCACCGTCGGAAAGGTTGAACACGCCGTTACGGCTGTTGTGGCACCTGTTTACCATAAATTCAACCAAGTTCCCAGTGTTATCCTCGTTTTTCTCGACAACAAGGTAAATAATTTGACATCTAATTTAGTACTTTAGGATCTAAACACTGTTCTGTTTAGCGCATTCCAATGGATTTATATATTGCTAATTTAGTACTTTAGGATCTAAACAATGTTCTGTTTAGCATATTCGTATGGATTTATGGTGAAACGAGTTGCTATATTGCAAATTTAGTACTTTTGGATTTAAACACTGATCTGTTTAGCGTATTCGTATGGATTTATGGTGAAACGAGTTGCTATCTATCTATGTTTGGTGTGTGTTGTTGTGATTTAAACATCAATTAATTTGTACTACTTTCCGTCTCAGTCATGTATTTGTAAATTGTATATGAGCAAATGAATGGTAGATATCTGTAAAATCTTGTTGTAACTTGATGATGTTACATTTTCTAGTCCAGATTCCTAATCTCTTGTGTCGACTAAAAAATGTTTCAATATTGTATTGTAGGTGGATGAAGCGTCCCACATATTTGTTGAACGTGCTCCACCTTCTGCAAAAGATGTAGTATCAAAGACGAAGTCAGTAGTGAAGAAAGCATCAGTGTTGGTGCAAGGCTTGGCAGAGGAAGCTAAAGTGGATGGTCCAGTTGCAGCCATTTCTCATGCTGCTAAAATCTCCAAGGACTTCACACTCAATCAATTGGTTATGGTGTGGTACAAAGCTAACCAGTACTCACATGTGCACGGAGTTCTGGAGATGGCTATTCCGACAGCTACACATTTGTCGGACAAGTACAACAGCATTGTTAAAGGTTTACCGGCGAAAGGGTATAGTTTGTTTAGTTATGTCCCATTGATACCCGTGGAAGAGATGGCGAAGGCGTACAAGCAGGTGGAGGCCGCAGATGGTAAGAAGGCTGAGGATACAACTAGCGTTTCTAGCCAGAGTGGATCCGAATCAGACAATGAATAGGTTTATGTTTATGGTGTCTTATGTGTTTCTTGGACTTGAATGTATATGATTTGAGGTTTTGGACCCTCTGAATTTTTTTATATCGGTTGGTAATTCAGTTGACTTTGTCAATTTGACCAAAACCAAATTTCATAAATTTCTTCAGTAATATTTGGAATTTTTGTAGTTTAATTCGATTTTGTTTTCCAACCACACACCAAGAGAAACAAATTAAGGGCGTAGTATATATTAACTTTGCAATTACAACCCAGAAATTAAGAATTGGAGAAACTACGTACGTAACGTACCACTCAAATCGATCAAGTATTCTTGTCAAAAAAAAAATCGATCAAGTATATGGGGAACACTCTACACTCAGTGCCACGTCAACCTCCTCCTCCCTTTTTAATATCAGCATGAGACTTTTAAATTAACCCTCTTAAAAAAATATATCATGCTATATTAAATTAACCTTTACACATTCTTCATTTATTTAAATAAATAATTTTATTAATTATATAATAAATTAATAAACTAAAAAAAAATATTAAGTTCCACTATCCAATTTTTTATGTAAAAATATTTTTCATTTTACCGTTATAGTGACTATTTTTATTTTTTTTTAGTAAAAATGTGTTAAACTTTTAGAGAATTTTTTTTATTTAGTAGTAACCCAATATTACAAAAAAATGTAAGTCGATATAATAAAAAAAATGCAACACAATATTTACTAAAAGTATAAGTAAGTATAACTAAAAAGTGAAACACAATATTTCTGAAACGTGCAAGTCAATATAACTAAAAATTGCAACACATTATAAATGAAAACTGTAAGTCAATATAACTAAAAAGTGCAACACAATATTACTGAAAAATGCAACACAATATTATTAAAAAGTATAAGTCAGTATAATAGAAAATTGCAACACAATATTAATGAAAAATGCAAATCATTATAACTAAAAATGAAACACAATATTACAAAAAAATGTAAATCACTATAAATGAATTTTTTTTTAAAAAACTACTTCGTGGAACGGAGTTTAAGTAAAAAATATACTCCGTAATAATTAAACTATTATAATATTGAAACCTGATATTTTCGTTCCTGCCGAGGCGGCGTCGGATTGCAGACCAGCGCATGCCTGTTGCATGTAGATGCAGCGGTGGTGACGCTAACAATCCCAAATTTTTTGTTTATAATAGAATGAGAATAATCCCCATGTTTGTTTTGGGATGGGAAATTCGGATTTGGGATTTCGAAACTCCACCCTAGGGCATGTTTGTTTTGGGATTTTGAGGATTTTGAAATCCGGATTTCAAAATCTAGTGGATTTTAAAATCCTAAGGGCCTGTTTGTTTTGGGATGGGAAATCCGGATTTGGAATTTCGAAACTCCACCCCCGTTACAGTTTGAGATTTTGATTCAGGATTTCAAAATCCTACCCTATAAATCCTATAACCCTATTCTATAAAGTTAAATCCTACCCTACATAAATCCCAAAACAAACACAAAACATAAAAATTATTAGGATTTTAAAATCCACTAGATTTTGAAATCCGGATTTCAAAATCCTCAAAATCCCAAAACAAACATGCCCTTAGCTTTTTATGTTTTGTGTTTGTTTTGAGATTTATGTAGGGTAGGATTTAACTTTATAAAATAGGATTATAGGTATTTATATAGGATTTGTAGGTATTTATAGGATTGACTTTTATAAAGTTTATAGGTATTTATAGGGTGGAATTTTGAAATCCTGAATCAAAATCTCAAACTGTAACGGGGGTGGAGTTTCGAAATCTCAAATCTGGATTTCCCATCCCAAAACAAACATGCCCTTACAGTTTAGGATTTTGATTCAGGATTTCAAAATCCCACCCTATAACCCTATAAAAGTCAACTCTATAATTACCTACAAACCCTATATAAATACCTATAAAACCTACAATCCTATATCCTACCCTACATAAATTCCAAAACAAACACAAAACATAAAAAGTATTAGGATTTTGAAATCCACTAGATTTTGAAATACGGATTTCAAAATCCCAAAACAAACATGCCCTATGGCATGTTTGTTTTGGGATGTGAAATCCGGATTTGAGATTTCGAAACTCCACTCCCGTTACACTTTGGGATTTTGATTCAAGATTTCAAAATTCCACCCTATAAATACCTATAAACCCTATAAAAGTCAACCCTATAAATAACTACAAACCACCTATAAAACCTATAATCATATACTATAAAGTTAAATCCCACCCTACATAAATCCCAAAACAAACACAAAACACAAAAAACATTAGGAATTTGAAATTCAATAGAGTTTGAAATTCGAATTTCAAAATCCTCAAAATCCCAAAACAAACATACCCTAGAAGAAGATGAATGGCCATTCGATTGAAAGTAGAAAGTTTTGGTGAAAATTTTGCAATATGAAAGTAAGAAAAAAATTAGGCAGTAGAAAGTTGTGGAGAAATGTTCCCGACGGAAATGCCGACGGAATTAGCTTCCGTCGGCATTTTGCCCACCCAATATCCCGTCGGTTTGACGTCAAATCGACGGATTATCCGTCACAATTTTTTTTGCCGACGGAAATAACATTCCGTCGGCATTTTATCAAATTGATATTTTCGACGGAATGCTAATTCCGTCGGCATTTTGCCCGCACAATATTCCGTCGGCATGACATCCAACCGACGGATTTTCCGTCGGTATTTCTCAAATTGCAATTTCCGACGGAATATATATTCTGTCGGTAATGTTATTTTTCGATTTTTTTTCATATTAAATAAACATTGTTTGGTATAAAAATAAAAGTTGTTTAACAGTTGTTACGGTGTATAAAAACTAAAAACACTAACATATATAATTGTTACGTTGTATAAAAACTAAAAAAACTAACATATATAACTGTTACGTTGTATAAAAACTAAAAACACTAACATATATAATTGTTACGTTGTATAAAAACTAAAAACCTACATAAAGATAATAGTTCAACAGAAAGATAAATAAGTTCAACACAAAAAAGTAAATAAGTTCAACACATAATTAAATTGTTCAAGGAAAGTTAAAAAAAACTCATCCATATCGCCATCCAAATTGACGTTGACGTTGACGTTGACGTCGTCGTCGTCGGCCTGCGCTGCACTTGGACCTGGAGCTTGATCTGGAGCCTGAGCTGCAGCTGGCGGGGCTTGCGTCATCCTCTGTTGATAGACGGCCTCGATCTGCTCAGTAGACATCCCCAACGTCCGACCCGTGTTGGCACTCCAGAGGCGGAAGTAGTTCTCGAACGTTGCCATGACGTTCGGATCCGGGATGGCAGTGGAGGATACGGACGCCTGCGATGCACTCCGGGACCGACCACTTGATGACCTCACGACGTTGCTCATCCGACCAAGGCCAAGGATCCTTCCCTTGGAGGTCGGGGCAACGTCAAGGTAAGCCTGGTCCACGTCAACAGCCGGAGGGGGATAGCTGCTTCCGGATTCAGCAGTAGTCGCGGCTTGCGTCTCGACCTCTTCAATCCTCTACCGGACGTTCAGCTACATAATTAAAAAATTAAAATTAATTTAATTATCTATATATATATAGTTTAATACATAAATTTAATTAAACTTACGTGGAGTTCAGTAGTGCGCCCGTAGGTGGACGTCTGTGTCTCGGCATCAAACGGATGAATAAGGCTCATCTGATCCAAGTGGGTGGGTGCACGTCCCGTCTCGCGCTCCTATTACGTATCAAATAAACATATACAAACTAATTTAGATAACTAATATAAATAAATTAAATATAATTATTTAATTTTTAAAATTAATGAAAACTTACGAGAGCCATTGATTGCTCGAGGACGGACCGGGCTCCCCCCCGATGCCTTGACATCCCGCCTCCAACGTCGGTTCTGCGGTTGGCCCGAGCTTTCTCACACTTCTCTTGGTAAGCCGGGTCCATCCACTTCTCAACCAACGACTCCCACAGGTCAACACCATCCTCGTCTTTCCCCAGAGCACGCTCCAAGTTACGGTTGCGCCAGGCCGTTCTCCAGTCGTACATCATGTTTGTGTACCGAGTAGAACAAACACCATGCCACTTCTCGTAAATAATGTCGTCCGAGTAGATCGTCGTATTCCAACGGGCCTTTTTCTATACAAATATTCAACATATTTATCAAATAATATGTATAATAAATTATCTATTAATTAATTATTTAATAAACTTTAATTATTGTAATTATATACCTGGAACTCCTCGAAATATTCATCCTTTTTAGTTTGCGGCACCATCGACCAAGTGATAGCACCCTTAGCAATCTTGCACTTCAGAAAGGATGCTGTGCAGATCCTGGACAACTCATTACCGGGCAACAACCTGTAAAATTATTAACAAATTTATAAACTAACACATTATAAATAAATAAATAAAGTTAATCGATATTGAATATTGTTAAACATTATAATTATTGACTTACGTTCCTAAATGGATATAAACTTCTTTCCTACGGTCTACGGATCCAACGGGATGCTGACGAGAAGAGGATCCTACGGCTGTTGACGAACTAGACGACATCGTAGTCGGCGGCGGCGACACTACCGCAGGAGGAGGAGCCGTCACAGGTACTGTCGGTCTTAGTTGACCCCGAGGCCTCCTTCCACGTGACCTAGACGTGAACCAGAACTCTGATTCGGTTCTTCACTCATCTGTTTCAATCAATAAAAAATACATATTTTAATTTACAATAACCTAATTTAATCAATAATTTACTACTTTAATTATAGCATATTCCTAATTTAATCAACAATAATCTAATTTGATCCTTAAATTTTCTAATATAATCAATAATTAACAATTTAATCAACATATTCCTAATTTAATCAACAATAACCTAATTTAATTATTATTTTTCTAGCTAACTTAATCAATAATAAAAAATTGAACATATTCCTAAATTAACAAACCTAAAACTAATTAAAATAATAATTTTCTAATTTGGTCAATAATTATCAATTTAATGAACATATTCCTAATTTAAATTTTTTACTAATATAGCGTATTCCTAATTAATTTAATCAACATATTCCTAATTTAATCAACAATAACCTAATTTAATTATTATTTTTCTAGCTAACTTAATCAATAATAAAAAATTGAACATATTCCTAAATTAACAAACCTAAACCTAATTAAAATAATAATTTTCTAATTGGGTCAATAATTATCAATTTAATGAACATATTCCTAATTTAAATTTTTTACTAATATAGCGTATTTCTAATTTAATCAACATATTTCTAATTACAACGTGATACAACTGTCGAACCACTATCTAAACTAATTTAAACAATTGATTGAAACATGCACTACCTACATTAAAAATATTCTATATAAAAATTACACCATTAAATTAAACTAGTAATTAACTATACATATAACAATTAATTAATTAATTAACCTTAAAAAACTACTCTATCAAAATTATTCTTAATCAACAAATTAAATAACATACGTACTAACGTGATCATAATATTTTAACAACTAACTAAATCAATATAACATGCAAATCAACATTAAATTATTCATATTTACATATATGCATGCATAAACATATATATATATATATATAAGTATTAAAATTAAACTAAGTAATAAAACTAATTAAGAAAACGTACCGTATCAATATAATCAGAGAAAATTGATTGAATAGCCTCGTCCTCATCTGCCTCCCCCGAATCCCACGATCAGAACCTTAGGTTTTATTTTTCTAACAAAGCGCGTCTGTAATTCGCTTGCTTATATAAAAAAAATTTGGTTACCGACGGATTTGCCGACGGATATTCCGTCGGTAACCGCCCACTTTAATGCCAACGGTTATCTCTTTGGAAAACGAGGCAGTGCGAAATTAACGGGTCAAATGCCGACGGATATTCCGTCAGCATTTCCGTCGGCATGCCTATTTAAAAAATTCCGTCGGCATATTCCGTCGGTACATGCCGACAGAACGGAATTTCGTCGGCATGTACGTTGACTTTTCAAACTACACGATTCCGTCGGCAATCCGTCGGAAATCCGTCGGCAATGGTCCGTCTCTATAACACGCGTTTTTTGTAGTGAGATGAAGAATCTATCCAATAAAAAGAGCTCGAAAAAGAAGGTGACATCCTTACAAGAGTATGTGCTACTCCTATATTAGCATCACGCCGAACAAAATCAATAGAAAATCTAGGACTCGACCTCAACCTCAATATAACTTTACAAGGTTCTCGAATGTAGATTCATACCGCGTCGAAAACTACTTTGCATCCATTTTGACAACAAACCGCTCCAAATGTAATTTATTAAGTAATATTAGGGTAGCTTATCTTGGTAGTTATAAACCACTTGTTAGTTGTAACTACTCTTCATTATCTTCTTGTAAACCTCTCTTATAAATACTCTAATACAAGCATTTGTCTCTCACTTTAGAGAGTCCTTCTATTCTACATGATATCAGCCTAATCCTTCTGGGCAGTTTTCTTCTCTCCCCCTCCTTCTCGGTTTTCTTGCTCATCCTTCTCTATGGCCGATCCACCGGCGACCACCACCTCCGTCTTTGATGCCACCCTAACCCTCCATGCTATGACTCATCTGGTCACCATCAAGTTAAAACCCACAAATTATCAAATGTGGTTTCGCCAAGTCCACCCTCTTCTTGTTACTCAAAAGTTCTTGCCCTATGTTGATGGCTCCTCGCCGGCTCCTTCCACCACCGTCACCACCAATGGTGCTTCCTCTACTAATCCTCTCTACACGACTTGGTATTCTCGTGATCAAATCGTCAGTGTTTTCTTGACATCTACTCTCACCGAGGAAGCCATGGCAGTTACAGTCGGCTGCTCAACATCTCTAGAAATCTGGAATGCCCTCGATGAGGCGTTCAATCAACCCTCCAAGGCTCGTGAGTTGCGCTTAAAAGACGAGTTTCAACTCATCAAGAAAGGATCAAGATCCGTTTCTGATTATGGGGCCGCTTTTAAATACCTGTGCGACCAGCTTTCCTCTATGGGCTGCTCTCTTGATCCTACAGACAAATCTCATTGGTTTCTTCGTGGTCTGGGTCCAGATTTTCACAGCTTCTCCACCGCTCAGATCAACATCTCGCCTCTCCCCTCGTTTTCAGATCTGCTCGCCAAGGCCGAATCTCACGACCTCTTCACCCGTAGTCTTGAAACTCCTTCCGCTTCGTCGCAGTCGCCTGCCTTTCTTGCTCGCTCCCCGGCGTCTTCCGTGTTAGGCCGACCCCCTGCTCGCCAGCAATTTGGTCGTGGTCGCCCTCCTGCTCGTGGCTATTCAGGACGTAGGCGAAGTCGTGCTCGATCGTCTCCTCGCTGTTAAATCTGCAGATTTGACGACCATTATGCTCCAACCTGTCCCCAGCGCTATGAATCCTCTTCTCCTCGCCAGGCGAACACTGTTGGTCCCTTTCCTCGCAATGATTCTGCTCACCTCGCTAATCTCTCGGACTGGTATGTTGATACTGGGGCATCCTCGCACATGGTTCCCTCCTCGGCTGCTCTTGATTCGTCCTCGCCCTACACCGGTTCTGATAGAGTCGTCGTCGAAAACGGTAATATCCTTCCAATTACTCACATTGGTACTCATCTCTATAATTCTGACTTAACTTTCTCAAATGTTATTGTCGTTCCTTCCATTACGAAAAATCTTCTCTCTGTAAGTAAATTGACCAATGACTTTCCTGTTCGTCTTATCTTTTCTAACAATTCTTTTGAAATTCAGAATCGAACTACAGGTTTGACTCTTGCTCACGACAGACTTGATCATGGCCTATATGTTCTGGAAAAATGTCACTCTAGCTTTGCTTCCTCTTTACGTGCTCGCTCGAACCATAGCTCTTTTGAAATATGGCATAATAGATTAGGGCATGTTGCTTTTGATGTTGTAAATGCACTTAAACAAAAAGGACATATTTCCACCACTTCTTTGCTTCCTCGGCCTGTTATTTGCTCGGCATGTCAAAAATCTAAGAGTACTCGGCTCTCTTTCTCTCTAAACTCAAAACGTGCTTCCTATGTTCTCGACATTATTCATTGTGACTTATGGGGTCCCTCACCTGTTAAATCTCATGATGGTTTTCGTTATTATGTTTTGTTCATTGATGATCATTCTCGATTTACTTGGTTTTATCCCCTCCGTAAAAAATCTGAATTTGTTTCCACCTTCGTTAACTTTAAAAGTTTGGTTGAAAACCAATTTGATCGTAAGATAAAACGCTTTCAATCGGATGGTGGGACTGAATTCACCAACCATAAACTCCGTGACATTTTTCTTTCTTCTGGAATTATACATACTATGTCGTGCCCCTACACACCGGCCCAAAATGGCCGAGCAGAAAGAAAACACTGCCATATTACTGAAATGGGGCTCGCTTTACTGTTTTCATCTTCTGTTCCGACCACCTTTTGGGTTGAGGCTTTCTGCACGGCCGTTTATCTCATCAATAGATTACCTTCTCCTATTCTTAACTCCAAATCTCCTTATGAGATGCTTCTTTCCACTCCTCCTCTATATGATAATCTTCGTGTTTTTGGATGTTGTGTTTATCCTTGTCTTCGTCCATATACTACTAACAAATTCTCTCCTCGCAGTATTCCTTGCGTTTTTCTTGGATACAGTTCCCGTCATAAGGGGTTCTGTTGTTTTGACCCCTGCTCGCAGCGTATGTATATTTCTCGGCATGCTCGCTTTGATGAGTCTCTCTTTCCCTTTGTTGCAAGTGGTCCATACCCCGATTCCTCCTCTCTTGATGTTGCTACATTTGATAGCTCTCTTCCCTTGCCTCTCTCTTCTTCTCCTTCTATGCCTGGTCGCCCCGATGATTCCCCTGAATCTCCCTGCTCGCTATGTCTTCAGCCTGACATTACGCCTCCGCCTACCCAACCAACTGCTCGCCCTCCTCCTGCTGCTCGCCCTCCACCTGCTCCTCGCCCGACTCCTCCTCCTCGTGCTCAGCCCACTGCCCCATCTACTCATGGCATGCGAACCGGATCTCAGGATGGCATTTTTAAAGTTAAGCATCCTGCTAATGCCTCCCTTGTCTCTACCACGTCCCTGCTCGCTGCCATTCATAGCACTAGTGGGCCCAAAAGTTTCTCCTCGACAGCAAAGCATCCTCACTGGCTTGCCGCCATGGACGAGGAGCTCGAGGCCCTTCACAGAAACAAAACTTGGGACTTGGTCCCTCCTCCTCTCGACGCGAACATAGTGGGTTCCAAGTGGGTTTATCGGACAAAGTTTCTTGCTGATGGTTCTATTGATCGTCACAAAGCCCGGTTGGTCGCCCAAGGCTACACTCAAATTCCTGGTTTCGACTATGATCATACTTTCAGTCCTGTGGTTAAAGCCTCTACTGTTCGTATAATTCTCTCTCTTGCTGTCATGAATAACTGGTCGCTCCATCAACTGGACGTCAACAATGCCTTCCTTCATGGCCTGCTCGACAAACCTATCTACATGAAACAACCCCCTGGTTTTGTTGACCCTTCTCGCCCTCAGCATGTTTGCAAACTCAACAAAGCTCTATATGGCCTAAAACAAGCCCCTCGTGCCTGGTTTCAACGTTTTTGCAATTTTCTTCTCGCCCTTGGCTTTGTTGAGAGCAAATCTGATACCTCCTTGTTCATTTACATATCGGGTTGTACTTCTCTTTTTCTTCTTGTCTATGTTGACGATATTATTATTATTACTGGAAATAATCATGCTTTTATCACTCGCTTAACTTCCAGGATCAATAAGGAGTTTGCCATCAAAGACCTTGGTCGCCTCACATACTTCCTTGGCCTAGAAGTGACCTACACTGATCGCGGTCTCTTTCTCGGCCAATCCAAGTATGCAACCGACATTCTCACTCGTGCCGACATGTTTGAGTCTAAATCGGTTGCCACTCCTCTCTCCACCTCGGATCTTCTTCGCCTTGATGGTACTCCCTTCTCCGATCCCACCTTGTTCAGATCGCTGGTCGGCGCTCTCCAATATCTCACCACTACTCGTCCCGATCTCGCATTTGCGGTCAACACTGTCAGTCAGTTTCAGGCCAAACCCACTGTTGATCATTTTCAAGCTGTCAAACGTATTCTTCGCTATGTTAAGGGTACTCCTCATCTCGGCCTTACTTTCTCTCCTGGTCGCTCAACTCTGCTCGCCTATTCGGATGCAGACTGGGCTCGTTGTCATGACACTCGTCGTTCCACCTTCGGTTACGCCATATTCCTTGGCCCCAATCTTGTATCTTGGGCAGCTAAAAAGCAACCTACTGTCTCTAGGTCGAGTTGTGAATCCGAATATCGCGCCATGGCGACCACTTCTTCAGAAATTGTTTGGCTCTGCTCGCTGCTAAAAGAGCTTAAAGCTCTTCCCTCCAGTACTCCTACTCTCCTCTGCGACAACAAGAGCGCAATTTTTCTCTCCCAGAATCCAGTCGCCCACAAGCGAGCAAAACATATTGACATAGATTATCATTTTGTTCGTGAGCTCGTCACCACTGGTCGCCTGGTTACCCAGTTTGTGCCTTCTCAATATCAACTAGCAGACATCTTTACAAAAGGTCTTGCTCGTCCCCTATTTGAGTTTTTTCGTCACAAGCTCAACGTCTCTTCGCTCCCGCTTCGCTTGAGGGGGAATATTAAGTAATATTAGGGTAGTTTATCTTGGTAGTTATAAACCACTTGTTAGTTGTAACTACTCTTCATTATCTTCTTGTAAACCTCTCTTATAAATACTCTAATACAAGCCTTTGACTCTCACTTTAGAGAGTCCTTCTATTCTACATAATTAATCATTGACCCAAGAAAATGCCTCCTCGTTGATTCGGAAAATGCAAAATAAAAGTGTTGGCATCATCTCGAAGAATCATAACCATGCCCACCTCGCTCGTTCGTGTCGGAGAAGAAGATTGTATTTGCAACATTCATTTTCATAAAAGACTAGGTGGTTTGACGACACCCTAGGGGTTCAGCGAGCCAATTAAATTTTTTCTTCCATAGCCGACTTTGTTTCTCTCATTAATTCAACAGCTATCAGATTACCATAACAACCTCAGTACGTTCAAAGATTTCATTAGTAAGAACATGAGATATATAGATAAAAGAATCTGCATGAGTGATATATTATAATCCTCACTCTTAATTGATAAGTCTAGTCGTAACTAAGCATCATAAACTTCACATGAGTAGCGCCCGTCGTCTCACAAAAGAAATTACTATCATTTCCATTTTCTTCATTAATCCCATTTTTTCTATTTTTATCAATAATAATTTTTTTGAAATCAGTTTTACAATTTTAATATGTACAAAATAATCACTTAGTGATTAAAAGTGTAGTAAGAAATTTCTTTTGAAATGCTTTTGCACTACTAAAATTACTTATTTAATTAATATATCATTAATTTTACTTAATTTTAAAAAATATAAAAAATAAATAAATTTCAAACGATGTAGGTGTAGGTGTGGTCCAGGATTCCCTTCACTACACCATGGATCCATCATAACGGACTATTAATAAAATAAATGTGCAAACATTTAATTTGTAAAACGAAAGAGTAATATATACAAATGGAACAATGGCTTTCGATCTCCAATAAATTATATACACACCTATTTATATAAAATTTAATATAATCACATCACCATTTATTCTCTATTTTTTTTTTTTAGCTCACTCAATGCAATAAATAACACACATCAATCACAATTAAATGGAGTATTTGTTACACCCAGTCAAAAAAGTCAATCTTTGACAAGTCAATCATAGTCACCAGCTTGCGTGGCGACGACCAGTCAACAAGCCTTGCGACGACCAGTCAACAAGTCTTGCATGACTAGTCAACAATATGAAGAAAATGTAATTGTGTGTGCTCGCCCAAAGATATTGGCGAGCACATGTTTAGCTAAGTTAGAAGAGAAGTGTTAAGTCTTGGAAGAGATTATGAAGCGTGGTCGACACGGCTAGTGCGACCACCATCCATGAAGATGGCCGGACGACCAGGTTCTCCGGCGACCAGATCCCCGGCGACCATCAAAGTGTCCCAGCTCCTCGGCAGTTCGGGCGAGGAAGACCACAGAGGCGGTTTAGCATTAAATGCTACGTCCCATCACCTTTTCGGGCAGAAACTCAGGTCCAATGATGGTTTGCCACATGTAAAGGCCGGGCTGCCCATAAAAACTAGTATATAATGTCTAGAAGGCTCATTTGTAAAGAACAAATCACAATTTCCTACAATCATCCCTACCCAAAGCAATAAACACTCCCAAGCTCAAAGCTTTAGCTTCTCAAAGAAGCTACCTCTTGTGTTCTTGCTTATTTTATCTCTAAGATCATCAAGATCCTCATATTAATCCCTCTTAAACACGTAATAAACCTCGATAATCATATATGTTTGTTTAGTGCTAACGAATAGCCCACATCCGAATCAACCCGACTAAAGCACGTACAACAGTATTAATTTAACATAAAACAAAACCACAATGTACTTAAATCTCAAAACACATCTTCAATACTTTAAGAATATTCCAAAGCCCAGACAAACGAAACGTACATGCACTAGATCAACTTTAAGCCTTCTTAGGAGCTGCCGACTTCACCAGCTGCTTATACGCCTTCTCCATTTCTTCCAGGGGTACCAATGGCACATAACTACAACAACCAGCTATGTTGTTGTATATCTTCAGCAAATATGTAGCTATAGGAATAATTATCCCCAGGATTTTGTGCAGAAAATAATACTGATTGGCTATGTCCCACACCATAGCCAATTGTGTCTTTGTGAAGTCCTTAGAAATTTGAGCAGCATGAGAAATGGCTGCAAGTGGACCTTCCATTTCAGCAATCTCCACCAAGTCTGATGCCTTTGATACTACACCTTTTGCTATAGGCAGAGCATGTTCATCAAATATGTAAGAGGCTCTTTGGGAGATTTTAGCAGCATAAGAAATGGCTCCTTCCTGCACCAAGTTTGATGCTTTCTTCAACATTGATCCTGACGCTAATGCGTCCGTGGAGATTTCAGCTGCATAAGGAGAATTAATATAAATGAATTAATTAATTATGAGCTTTATAACTTTTAAGATGAGACACATTTTTTTCATGGTTGCAAATATAAACCTTCGTGCACCAAGTCCGATGCTTTCTTGAACATTGATCCTGGTAGAGCAGCTTCACCATATGCTAATGCTTCCGTGGAGATTTTAGCTGCACGAGAAGATTTAATATAAATGAATAAATTATGAGTTTCATGACTTTTAAGATGGGCGGAATTTTTTCATGTTTGCAACTATAAACCTTCGTGCACCAAGTCCGATGCTTTCTTGAACATTGATCCTGGCAGAGCAGCTTCACCATATGCTAATGCTTCCGTGGAGATTTTAGCTGCACGAGAAGATTTAATATAAATGAATAAATTATGAGTTTCATGACTTCTAAGATGGACGAAATTTTTTCATGGTTGCAACTATAAACCTTCGTGCACCAAGTCCGATGCTTTCTTGAACATTGATCCTGGTATAGCAGCTTCACCATATGCTAATGCTTCCGTGGAGATTTTAGCTGCACGAGAAGATTTAATATAAATGAATAAATTATGAGTTTTATGACTTTTAAGATGCACGGAATTTTTTCATGGTTGCAACTATAAACCTCCGTGCACCAAGTCCGATGCTTTCTTGAAAATTGATCCTGGTATAGCAGCTTCACCATATGCTAATGCTTCCTTGGAGATTTTAGCTGCACGAGAAGATTTAATATAAATCAATAAATTATGGGTTTCATGACTTTTAAGATGGACGAAATTTTTTCAAGGTTGCAACTATAAACTTTCGTGCACCAAGTCCGATGCTTTCTTGAACATTGATCCTGGCAGAGCAGGTTTACCATATGCTGATGCTTCCGTGGAGATTTTAGCTGCACGAGAAGATTTAATATAAATGAATAAATTATGAGTTTTATGACTTTTAAGATGGGCGAAATTTTTTCATGGTTGCAACTATAAACCTTCGTGCACCAAGTCCGATGCTTTCTTAAACATTGATCCTGGTAGAGCAGCTTCACCATATGCTAATGCTTCCGTGGAGATTTTAGCTGCACGAGAAGATTTAATATAAATGAATAAATTATGAGTTTCATGACTTTTAAGATGGGCGAAATTTTTTCACGGTTGCAACTATAAACCTTCCTGCACCAAGTCTGATGATTTATTGAAAATTGATCCTGGAAGAGCAGCTTCACCATATGCTAATGCTTCTGTGGATATTTTAGCTGCATGAGAATTAATATAAATAAATTAAATTTTCACCTATCCAAGAGTCCGACTTTTAAAATGAGATGAAATTTTTTTATACATAAAGAGAAATGGTTGTAACTAGACCTTCCGGCACCAAGTCTGATGCTTTCTTCACTATTGATCCCAACAAAGCAGCTTCACCATATGTTAATGCTTCCGTGGAAATTTTAGCTGCACGAGAATTAATATAAATGAATTAATTTTTCAACTTTCTATGAGATCGACTTACTTTTAAGATAAGACAAACAAAAATTCATGGAGAAAGAGAAATGGTTGTAACTAAACCTTCCTGCACCAAGTCTGATGCTTTTTTCTCCATTGATCCTAGCAAAGCAGCTTCACCATATGTTAATGCTTCCGTGGATATTTTAGCTGCACAATAATTAATATAAATGAATTAATTTCTCACTCTTTACAAGTTCGACTTTTAGATGAGACGAAATTTTTTCATACAGAAAAGAGAAATGGTTGTAACTAAACCTTCCTGCACCAAATCTGATGCTTTCTTGAACATTGACCCTGGCAGAGCAGCTTCACCATATGCTAATGCTTCCGTAGAGATTTTAGCTGCCCGAGAATTAACATAAATGAATCAATTTCTCACTCCCTACGAATTCGACTTTTAGATGAGATAAAAATTTACTAGACCTCCTTGCACCAAGTCTGATGCTTTGTTGAACATTGATGCTACAGGGCGAGGGCGTTTACCAAAGGAGATTTTAGGAAGATGAGAATCAATGGCTTTAGCTGCTTCTTCTACCATGTCTGATGTTTTCTTCTTCACCATTGATCCAGCTTCAGAAATGGCTGCAACTGGGCCTTCCAATATTTTAGGTTCCAGCAATAATTCCACTATAGCTTTCTGCAGCATCAACTCTAATGCTTTCATCACCATTAATTGCACCTTTGATACTACACGTTTATCAAATATGTACCACCCTTCCTCCACCTCAGGGGCGGAACTACGCATGTCATGGGGATGGCCCTGGCCCCCCTCAAATTTTTCCATTTTCTTCCTTATATATGCATGTATTGTGTAGTACTCCATATAACAATATATACTTAAATACAACAATTATTTTATTATTATTATACTAACTTATGAAATTCTAGTCCGGCCCAAGTAACAAAAAATCCAACTAAAATGAGGTGGGCCCGTCTAAAGTAAAAACGCATTATAATTAATTTGATTAATTTATGGGTAGTCATGCAAAAAAAAAGAAAAAAAAAAAGAACGTAAAATGAAAATTAAAGAGTAAAAAAGTTTTTTAGTCTAATACTTTATCTACGGTACAATTTTAATTTAAACTATATTTACATTTTGACTTAATTTTTTTTATTTTAATATTAAAAAAAATGTTCAATTTTAACCTCCAAAATTGTGATTTTTTTTTTTAAAAGAACCTAATCTCAATTCTAGATAACCTATTATTGTATAAACTACTAATAGCAAAAATATATATATGTATAAACTATATTAATTGTTAACGATTTTCATGATAGGTATGAGAGAGTTCTAGATTTTAATACATTAAAAACATAATTATTATGTATTTTGAGATATTTAACTACATAAACTAATATATCTTAATTCAGATATAAAATATCGAATTTTATTATCATCAAGCATATATTAAATTGTACTTAGTATTTTTCGGCCCCCCCTAAACTACAATCCTGGGTCCGCCCCTGCTCCACCTTCACAATCAAATTAAAGGACAACACATTTTGAAAAATGTAATGTCTTAATTCAAGTGAATTGAAAGTGAAACTAAAAAAGTAAAAACATATACTCCATAGAATAGCTCGACAAGATTCACTACGGTTATGTTTACTTTGAAATTTAAAATTTAAGTTTTGAATTTTAAAATTTTAATCGCACTCCTTTTACTTTAAAATTTAAAAATCAATTTTAGAAATCACTCAAAACGTACCAACCATATATATTAAAATATATTAATTTAACATAATGTTTAACATTATTATGATCTCTCACAACAATAATATTATAATTAATATTTATAATAATATAATATATTTAATTATTACACATTCATTTAATTATTATAACCTCATTTAAGGTAGAGAAAAAATATAAAGGGTTGTAAGGAAAAAAAAATGGTGTTGATAAAAATAGAAATAAATAATTTAACAATAAACCTTAAAAATGACAAAATGGGTAACATATATAACAAAAGGTATCAATTCATGTGATACCTACAAAACCATGATGACACACACTAAACATACTATAGGGCCGTTGGTTAAATTAATTAGTTTAAGATAGATGGGGAATAGATTCAAAATAGATACACAATTCAATTTAAAATAAAATTTATATACTCAACATAAAAACACTCAATTATATATATATATTAAATGATAAAAAAAAATACATTATTTATGATTCAATTTGAATTAATTGAGATATTGAGACTTAATTATAGATATCTAACATATATACGAGCTAAATAAATAGCAACTCTTTCCACCGTAAATCCATAGGAATGTACGTGGTAAACAAATGAATATAATATTAGATGCTAAAGTAGTACTTTAAGGGAAGCTTCATATAATATTTAAATACGTAAATTAAAAAATATATAATATAATAAATAAATGTATTAAATGTGATTATAATATAATAAAAGATAAGAGAAAAAAATTTAAAAAAAGAATGAGAATTTTTATAGTAAAAATTTATGTGAGACCGTTCCACGGATCTTTTTTCGTGAGACAGATCTCTTTTTACCCATATTTTAACAAATATAAAGTTCAGAAGCTTATATTAGAACAGGAAATAATAAATTAGCACACTGAAATCATTATGTATACACTTAACAATAGCTTCGAAAATCAAAAACAATTACTCCCTTTTTTCCATTATTAAAATTAAAATCTCCTTCACACATTTTCTATTTATACTACGTGATTACTTACACATTTTTTAATGAAACGTTTCAAAATTACTTGTATTTTTAATATAGAATAATTCACAAAATTAATATCCTCTCAACATCATTTTATTTTAAAATTGACACATTTTTTGTCCACATTTTCCTTTACACCTCACTAAATCACTTTTACACATCATTAAATCATTCAAAATACATTTCCTTTATTTTACCCCACACATCACTAAATCTTATTTTTTTTAAAGTGTGTCAATCAAACCGTGCAAATAATCCTAGAACGGAGTACATATTAGTATTATTTTTACACACTATATAACAAAAATTTTTCTTTTAAAGAAAATAGAAATACACATACTATTTTTCTCAAGAAGTAATTGTATTATATTTAATACCAATAAATAAATTATACATTAAACTCGTGTAGTAATTTTTCAAATAAAAATGAGACGAATGGATTAAACATTAGTATGACATACAATATACTTGCTCAGATCAACCTGCCAATTAAAAAAATACACATCATTTACAATTTAATTTGTAACAGTTGAGATATTTACGAAACAGTTTCTTAAATGGAAAATATAAATCCAATAAGAGAGGTAGAGAGAAGTCAATTATTTTGACCTTATTGTCGAGAAAAAGGAGGATATGAATAGGAAGATGGTTGAACTTATAGTAAACAGGTTGCACAACAGCCGTAACGGCGTGTTCAACCCATCGGACGATAGATTTGAGGGGTCCAGAATGGTGCTTCACATAGCCGTAGAGTTTCCACACCATAAGTGCAGCGTTTATTACTAAAATCTTCACGAAACCTAGATGCTTCAGTCGCACGTCAACCTAATTCACAACAAAAACAAAAAAAGCCAAAATAATAATAATAATAAGTGAATTTATAAGATCGAAATTTCTCAACTTACCTCGGATGTAGCCATTCTCGTTTTCGGAATTGCAAATATTTCTCAGTGAGTGCAGAGCGCTACAATCATATCATAGAGGTTGGAAGTAGGAGGCATAAATGAATGAATTAAACTCTCGTATATAAAAAGGGGTGGTGGTTGAAGAGTAGATTCTCTGCCATACACAAATTATTAAAATAATGTGACTATAATCTATACTCGACTATTCTTTAATGAGAGATGGCCTCCCCCACGTGATTTGTTGATTAAATTTGATGAATATTTATGGGGAAGGGAATAGATTGAGCTATCCGGCAGGGGTCTACGGCTCGATCTATTAAAGTTCGATTTGACTTGGCTTGGTTTGACTCGTTTAATAAATAACTCAGGTTCAAGCATTTTTAATTAGAAGTCTATTTAATTAAATAGGTCGGGTTCAAACTTTTTTGTAGATATATAAATCTAATCGACCGACCTATTTAATTTATATATATATTATAAAATTTTAATATATGTGATTTTTAAATAAATAAATAAAGTAAGTTTAGTAATATTAACTATTTTGTAGTTATATATTTTTTTTTGTAATAGCTGAAAAAAATAGTTTAATATTTTTTTGGAACATTTAATAAATTTGTTATTTTTTTTATTTATTTATTTTGAGATTTAAAGAGACGTTGCAGTAATTAATTTTATGATTTGAGGATAATACTATGTTATAAGTTTTTTTTTTTAAATGCACTAATAGAACTAACAATGTTTTTAAAAGGCTTTCAAGCCAAACTTATTTATTAAAAAGATTAGATCTAAGTCTTAAAAAAAATACAGTATATAACACCATGAGCCATACTTGGACCTAAAAAAAAATATACTTCTTCCGTTCACCAAAAGTGTGCTCATTTCTTTTTTTTAATCCACAAAAAATATGCTTATTCTATTTAAATAATTAACGTTTGAGTATTTTTTTTCTACTTTATTAACAAGATTGAGTATCTACCAACAATATTCGTTACTCGTTTTTCCACGTATATTTTTTATAATTAAAATATAGTAATTTTTAGAAAAATATGTATAAAATAAATAAGCACACTTTTGGTGGAGTATATTAGGTCAGACTTTTTTTGATCCATTTTGATGGAGATATTGATGAAAATCAATATCAAATATTTAATTAGATATTTATACTTATATTTAATTTAGGAGATTTGTTTTGATTTTATTATATTTAGTATTTATATGTTTCTTATTCTCCAAGTATATTTCATATTATAAATAGATGAGTTTTAGAATGTTATTAGGGAGTTGAATTGATTAATAAAATAGATGGTTTTGTCCCTTCGGTTTATTATCGTCACTTCGGTTAATTATCGTCCCTTCGATTTATGTGTTCGTTGTTCTTGATCGTTAATAAGATCATAAGCTTGCGCTGCGTCAGTTGGTATTCAGAGTTGGGAACGATGCCTTCCAAACGTCAAGATACATCCTCTTCCGACGATGTTACGCAGATCCGCCAACAAGTGGGATCTCTAGTCACAAAGATGGCCGCTCTCCGTATTCGACAAGACCAGTTGGACATGCAACATCAAGAATTGATGGTCAGCCTTCGCGTTCATCTTCCTGGTTTCGATGACGTATACGGTCCCCCCATATACGACGACGACGTCGTTGCTCCCCTCTACGAGGAATTTGTGTGTGACGACGATGAGCATGATGGCCCTCAGGTATTTGATGAGTACGACGACCACAGTGTGCAAGAAGAATTAATGAGGAATGACGAGGGCCCTTCTTTGATCATCCAGCAAGCATGTTTCCCTCCTCAACAACCGGATAGTCCTACTCTACGTCCTGATTCAGATACTTGCGAGCATGTTGTTGTTGAGGTTGCAGTCCATAATACGTGGTCATGCTTGCGACGTTCCCCCGGTTTGGTGTCTTTTACGATTGGTTCGTCTTACAAGGTGTCTATTGGTTGCGTCTCGTCTGGTTGGTTTTCTTGCATGTTAATCTGAATGCCTAGTAGTTACCTCTTCGTTCTCAATTGCGTTGCTCGAATGTTTTCAACGTCATGGATATTATTGTGCTTTCGGATGGACCTCGCGATGTTTCCGATTCGAGGGCGAATCGTCTCCCACCAGGAGATAATGATGGAGATATTGATGAAAATCAATATCAAATATTTAATTAGATATTTATACTTATATTTAATTTAGGAGATTTGTTTTGATTTTATTATATTTAGTATTTATATGTTTTTTATTCTCCAATTATATTTCATATTATAAATAGATGAGTTCTAGAATGTTATTAGGGAGTTGAATTGATTAATAAAATAGATGGTTTTGTCCCTTCGATTTATTATCGTCACTTCGGTTAATTATCGTCCCTTCGATTTATGTGTTCGTTGTTCTTGATCGTTAATAAGATCATAAGCTTGCGCTGCGTCACATTTCAACCCTGAATCCTATTTTAAACATCCATTCACCGTTTTAATTTTGTTGGGTGTGCCGTGTGTATAATGGAACTTAATTTCATTTTGCATGCGCCACGTCGATCATCTGATTTTGGTATTATAGGCTTAACCCACGTAGTGAAGGAATGGTTATGGCCTTATGGGAAGGAGGGGGACCAAGATGAATTCGACATGATCAAGTGCATAAAATTAAATTACTCTACAAAATAATGACTCGGGACCTTATATTTATTAAGAGTGAGTCCACACGCGAGTGTGCCACGTTACCTCTTTTATTTATTATTATTAATATTTCATTTTTATAATTATTTTTGTTTTTGTAAATATTTTTTTCGATTATAAAAATACGAGTAGTAATTATTCAAAAGTGTAATATATATATTAATAATAAATAAAAGTTCAAGTAATGTAACATTAATAACCAACAAAAATATATGATACTCCCTCCATTTCATACTTGAAGAAGGCACATTTTATCATTTTGGGCGTCTCATACTTGAAAGCACATTACCCAAAATAGCAAAAACACTTTTAAACACTCCCCTTAAAACACCACAATATTACAACAAATGTCACTACTTTATTAGGGTTAATTCTAAATAAATACACCACCTTTCATCTCAATATCAATTTAATCACGACCTTTAAGATTTTTTTTTAAAACTCAACCTTTCATCGTGTTGCAATTTGATACACATTTTTTTTCTCCGGTCAACAATTGATGATGTGGCTTGGCGGAGCTCGCCACGTCATATTACACATATCTTTTTTTATTTTCTCTATAAAGATTACACTTTATAAAAATAAAATTGCATGTGTCCTTCTCAAACTAAATCAAGTTTTCTTCTACCATTCTCAAACTAAATCTAGTTATTCTCTCCTAACCATAAAAATTAAATAAAAATATAACTCTAAAAATATAACTCTCGCCATCTTCGCCGTCTTCTTTGCTTACTCAAACTCAATCAATCAAGTTCGTATCTTCAAATCCTAGCAATAATCATTACTGTTAAACACATTAATTCCTAGAATATTTTTCCCTCTCATAAAATATATAAATTGTAGTCATCGAATTAGTAATTGAACAAAATAATAAAAAACCACCAACAAGGTTATCTTCAACATACACCCAAATACAATAATTAATTGAGGTCCACCGTACCGAAAAAAATATTCTCGAACTAGTTGAACAAAACAACAAAATTATTAAATAATTTAAGAATTCCTGAAGAAATAAACCACCAAATCATCAATGATCATGGATTAGATGCGTGAGTTTTTTTTTTTTTTTTTATGGTTAGAATAGAATAACTGATTTAGTTTGAGAATGGTAGAAGAAAACTTGATTTAGTTTGAGAAAGCAGAGAAGACGCATGGGATTTTATTTTTATAAAATTTTATGGTTAGAAGAGAATAACTTGATTTAGTTTGAGAATAATAGAAGAAAACTTATTTAGTTTGAGAAGTGGAGGAGACGCATGCAATTTTATTTTTATTTTTATAAAATTTTATATTTTTATAAAATGTAATCTTTATAGGGAAAATAAAAAAAATATGTGTAATATGACGTGGCGAGCTCCGGCAAGTCACATCATCAATTGTTGATCGGAGAAAAAAAAGTGTATCTAATTGCAACACGATGAAAGGTTGGGGTTTAAAAAAAAATTGTAAAGGTCGTGATTAAATTGATACTCAAACTAAAGATGGTGTATATATTTAGAATTAACACACTTTATTACACTAAAAAGTAACTTTATTACTATTTATAAAGTTGAAAAGTCTTTACTACCCTCACTTTATCTTACACAATATTAATAAACAATTCATTCATTAAAACTCATGCCCAATTGGTTTGAGCCTTCAAGTATGGGACGGAGGGAGTAATATTTTTCAGCTACAATTCAGAGCAATTATCATTAACATTATGTGATCGTTTTTATCAAAGTGTTCGATAAAATAAAAAAAGGCAAAAATAAAATAAAATGGGGGACATATTCAAACCCTGTAATTCAACCTTATAAAAATGTTCATTTACTATCTAAATTGTTAACAAACTCAATAATAAATACTACCTCCGTCCCTGAAAAGTTTGCATACTCATCCTCACGATATACTCATGCAATACCCTTTGGGCTCCACCGTTAACTCAATCAAACTACTTTATATATAAAAGTTGGGACCTCCTAAATGTAGTCAAAGTGTCGTATGATGTCGTATTGACTACCGTAGTCAGTTAATATGAGTCATTAAAATTCAAATTTAAAGGCTTAAATTTGATGACTTGTTACCTTTTGTAAAATGTATTATATGTATTCATCATATGTGTCGTATGTTTTTTTACATTTGTATTTTTATATTTAATCTAATTAATTAAAATATATAATTTTAAAATTACATTTTTATCCTTATGTAATAAAATATTATATTATATTTATTTAAATTTAAAAATTAATAATCTGAATAACATAAAATTACATATTTCATAATTTAAAATTATTGATGCTTTGGTATTCAGAAACATCAAATTACGGTACATTTTCTACCATTTTTACTCTATACATAAAATTCAATATAATTTAATTACATGTTTTATATTATAAGTTTTGTTTGAATTTATTATAAGTTTAGTTTAGTAATGTCTTGCTTATATATATTAAATGTTTAACAGATGGATTTGCCTAACCGTCGTTGGATGTACTGTACTCCTAGATTGGTTTTAGGAAATGTGAATGTTGAATTTTATAATGAAGTCGT
This sequence comes from Galeopsis tetrahit, assembly GCA_963675135.1. Classification (NCBI taxonomy): domain Eukaryota; kingdom Viridiplantae; phylum Streptophyta; class Magnoliopsida; order Lamiales; family Lamiaceae; genus Galeopsis; species Galeopsis tetrahit. The sequence goes on along the minus strand of OY776122.1, from coordinate 60,738,644 downwards.
GTTATTTGTTGAATTTGCAAAGCGCCACCCACATTACATGATCGGAGATTGCATTAGGTGTCCGTGTAATGCTAAGAAATGTCAGAATAAGCAATATAAAGAGATTGATGAGGTCCTAGTACATATTGTGAAGAATGGTTTCGTTGATAATTATTATAATTGGACTAGTCATGGTGAAGCACGTTGGCCTTATAGATTTGATGAAGTGTTATACTATTACACTGTTGGAATCTATCAACAAGAGGCAAATTTCGATCATGTTGGCACTAGTAACGAGGTAGAACAACAGTTTGGGGACGAAGAACAACAGTTCGGGGCAGAAGAACAACAGTTTGGAGCAGAAGAACAACAGTTTGGGGAAGAAGAACCGAATATGTATCAAACAATGATCAGGGAAGCTGGTTTTTCAAACATGGAAGAGGAGCCAACGAATGAGGCATTTCGGTTTTATGAGATGCTCAAATTAGTCGAAGAAGATTTATATCCGGGTTGTGAATCTCACTCACAGTTGTCATTTAATGCACGACTCATGGCCATTAAGACCGAGAACAAGCTTTCTAACAGGGCATATGAGCAAGTGACACAATTATGCAGTGAAATTTGTCCTCAAAATAATAAGGTGCCTACGACGTTTCATCAAAGCAAACAAATGTTGAAAAATGTTGGTTTGCCGGTTGAGAAGATTGATTGTTGTGTGAACGGTTGCATGTTATATTGGGGTGACGAAGATAGCAGTCTAAAGATGTGTAGAATGTGTGGCCATCCCCGGTACAAAGAGGCACGTCGAAAGGGACCTGGTGGTCAATCGAAGAAGACAAAGAAGGAAGTGTCGTATAAGAAGATGTACTACCTTCCTATCATTCCTCGTTTAATGAGATTATATCAATCAAGTGCCACAGCACAACACATGACGTGGCATGCTACAAATTCCTCTTCGGCTGAGTCGAGGGAGATGCGACATCCGGCAGACTCGGAGGCCTGGAAACACCTTGACAACGTGTTTCCAGATTTTGCTTGTGAACCGAGGAATGTGAGATTAGGTTTGTGTACTGATGGTTTTGCACCGTTTGGGATGCATGGGAAGCAGTATTCTTTGTGGCCGGTGATACTGACTCCGTATAATCTTCCTCCGTGGATGTGCATGAAACCTCAAACAATGTTTCTGACTGTATTGGTGCCTGGTCCATCGAATCCAAAGGACAAACTGGATGTTTATCTCCAACCTCTTATAAAAGACTTGATCTTCTTATGGGAGAATGGAGTCCAAACGTACGATGTGTTTAGAAAGCAGAACTTCACGATGCGTGCTGCTATTTTGTGGACCATTAGCTACTTTCCTGTATATGGTATGTTGTCCGGGTGGAGTACGGCCGGAAAGAAAGCATGTCTGTATTGTATGGAGAATTCTGAAGCTTTCAGTCTCCCGTTGAGTAGAAGAGTTTCATGGTTCGATAATCACTGTAGGTTCTTACCTCGAGGTCACCCGTTTCGAAGAAATAAGAAGAACTTCTTAAAGAACAGAGTTGTCACAAACAATCGACCTCCACTTTGAGATGGTATTTTATACATTTATTTAATGATCGAGTACTAAACGTATATTTATTTATTGCTTTTAGTGTCATTTATAATTTACTCTCCGTACAGGACGTAGGTTGTTATATGAGGTTCAGTGGACGGGGTTGAAAAAAAGTACCGAGGAAAATGCAGCGGAACACAACAGACGAATTGAGGGTGGTTGGAAGAAAATGAGTATTTTTTGGGACTTACCATACTGGAGTTCACTATTGATACGACACAATTTGGATGTCATGCACATTGAAAAGAATGTGTTTGACAATGTGTTCCACACAATCATGAACACGGAAGGCAAGACGAAAGACACTCCAAAGTCCCGGGAGGAGTTGAACACTCTTTGTCGCCGTGAAGAGTTGAAAAAGGATGTACGTACAGGTAAATTTCCAAAGGCTAGCTACACACTTGATAAGCCACAGAAACAAAGATTGTGTAGGTGGATAAAAGAGTTAAACTTTCCGGACAGCTACGCGTCGAACTTGAGTCAATGCGTAGACACAACAACGAGTAAGGTTGCAAGGATGAAGAGTCATGATTGTCATGTATTTATGCAACGCTTGATACCGATTGCGTTCCGAGAACTTCTTCCTCACAATGTGTGGAGGGCTATCACTGAATTAAGTCTCTTTTTTAGAGATTTAACCTCTACAACGATCAAGATCGATGATATGATTCGTTTAGAGGAAGACATTCCAGTGATTTTGTGTAAGTTGGAACAAATTTTTCCACCTAACTTCTTTGACTCGATGGAACACTTACCCATTCACTTAGCGTATGAAGCGAGAATTGGTGGTCCGGTGCAATACAGGTGGATGTACCCATTTGAAAGGTATAATCTTACTTATTTTATTTCTTTACAAATACACATGCATTCTTATAATTTTTTTATATATATATATATATATATGTATATCAGGTATCTCCACAACTTGAAACGCAACGCTAAACTAAAGGCAAACGTTGAAGCATCGATTGTGAATGCATATTTGAATGAAGAGGTTGGCATGTTTTGTTCTTATTACTTTGAAGACCACGTCAACACAAAGTTAAGAAGTGCTCCACGTAACTTCGGTGGTACATCCGCTGACGATATCAGTGAAGAGGTCGATGGAATGCTCTCCATATTCAAGTCTAAGGGACGGCCAATAGGAAAACCCACTGAACGATATTGGGAGACGGACTCGGAGGCGGAAATAGCACATACGTATGTGTTATTGAATTGTGATGAAGTTCAGCCATACATTGAGTAAGTATTTCATATATAAATCGTTTATTTAACTACCACTTCATTTATGTCATTTAATATTAACCAAGTTTTTGAATGTTGTGAATTAGGATGTACACTCAAGAACTACGACGAGCAGAACCAAATGTTGGTCCCAAAGTTGAGTTAAGATTGAGTAAGCTAAGAAAGTCTAGAGGGGAGGGGTGAATAGACTTTCAAAAATCTTTCAAAATATCAGAATATGCAATGCAGAATTTAGTCTTCTTATGTACTGTACTGTGCTTACTCAGCTCAGATCAGTACTTTCAGAATAATATGGGCCTTACTAGTTTATACTCAACTTTTATCTAGATCTTTATCTTTGTTGATTCTTAATGTTCTTGATTAAACAATTCAAACAAATATCAAACAGTAAAGTAAAGAACACAGAATTTTATAGTGGTTCGACAAATGTCTACATCCACTCTCACAATCCCAGTTGTGAAGTTTTATTACTCTTCTTGAGCTTCTTGTGGCTTAGAGTCCCAAGATTAAGACTTTGATCTTATCGATTATACCTCCAGGTATATCTTCGATCTACTAGTAATTCTACAAGTAACTAGCACACTTGTTTTACAAAATACAAACTTAAACTTTGAAAAGTAAAACTTCTCTGTGAATAGCCTTTGATTCTTCTCTTCAATTCAGTGGCTCTTCTTCTTCAATCTCCTTCAACTCTGTGAATTCTTGCTTGTAGACTTGCTCTTGAATTCTCTAAGATCAGTAATTTCTCAGTAGTAGCAGTAGTCTCTTCAAGTAGGAGATCACACAGTATTTATAGAACTTAGTATGACAGTTAGCAGTTTGTGAACTAACTTTCAACTAACTCTAAAACTGTTTTTGTAACTTCTTCTTGTAACCGACTTTGTAACTTCCTTTTAAGTCAGCATCTCTTCAATAAATCTTCAGTTACACCTTAAATAAGCTTTCCAAACTTATTCTTTAATTTCACTAAATCAGCACAGTAACTTACTGTTCTGATTTTTTACTCTTCGGATTTTACTCTGCTGATTTTTACTCTTCTGATTCAATCAGCACAGTAACTTAAAACATTCCAAAACTTCTTCAGATTGCTTCTAAGCTCTTCTTCAACTCTTCTTGAAGTCTTCTTATTCTGAAGTAGTCCTCTGAGTCTTCTTAGTCTTCTGATCTTCATCTAATCTATTCCTAATCTAGTGTTCTGATTTTACTGTTCTGAGCTTTACAATGCTGAATACAACAAAATACAACTTTACATATATAAAACCTATCTATACATCAACTGAACTATATACAGATGAGTATTTCTAAGTCCTATACTATAAGCTGTCTATACAATACAAAACATCAGCTTAGTTCCTATTAGTTCATATATCAGATCAGTAAATAATAAGATCAGTAACTCATAAGATCAGTAACTCATGTAAGTTCAATAACTTCCATATCAGATCAGTAAATATCTAAGATCAGTAAACACTTAAGATCAGTAACTTACATATAAGATCAGTAAGCACATCAGATCAGTAAGTATATCAGATCAGTAACTCAGATTTTCAAATATCTCATATAAGATCACTAAAAATATTCTCAGTTTCCACACTAAGATCAGTAATCTTATTTCACATGACTCAGTTAAGATCAGTAATTTTATTCTTAGTATTACTAAATAAGATCAGTAAACTTACTTCAGTTAGCATTAAGATCAATAATCTCAATTTAAGTTTCTCATCAGATTAGTAAGCTTATATTCAGATGACTTAGTTAAGATGACTTAGAACCACATATATCACTAACTTTAAGTTGCTTTTGGCCATCAAAACATACTTTCATCAACTAGAACATTGTTTATAGGATTCATATCCCAACAATTTCCCCCTTTTTGATGAAGCCAAAACTACTTAAATGTTAATAAATCAGTAGTTAAGTATGTAGTCAATCATAACAGTTCATCAATTCAGAATTTCATATCATATTCACAATCAAATCAAATATTTCACATATTACACATACTCACAAAATATGAAATGATCACAAAATATAAAAATAAAGATTAAGGATAGAAATGTTATCTTCTGAGCTTGTCCTTCATCTTCATTCTGCATCTTCAGATTCTGAATGCAACATACATCCTTGCTTTGATATCCATCATGTGTTGATGATCAGTTATACCTTCTTCCTTGATAATCTCAGCAATAATGTTGTTGATCTCTTTGTAATCAGGTTCTCCACTTTCCAGTCTTGGAGGTTCCCAATTAGGTTCTTCAGGGCACAAAACCTTTGTTCCAGCACGATTAGCAACCTGTGCTATGTCTTCCCAGAATTCTTGATCAATGTTCAGCATAAATTCTTCAAAATCAATAAATTCTGCTTCCTTGCTAGAATGATCACCAAACTTCTTCACAATGAAGTTTGCAATCTGCCATTTCTTCTTCAAATTCTTCCAGTATTCCATATGTTCAGTCAACACAATGAAATCCACAAAGTTTTCATCTTGAAAATATTTGTCAAATGTTTTCCTTCAGCTTTCTTTTTAACATTCATCTTTTTCTTCAAAGCTGTGACTCGATTATCAAATCTTGTCTTCAAGAACTTGACATCCTTTTCTTTCTTCTTTTTCAAGTTTTCCTCTTCACTTGTCATAACAACTTTCATTTTGCTCTTTGATCTAGTCATTCTTTCAGCTTCTTCCTCTTGTTGTTCTTCATCAGATAAAACTAGCTTCCTTTTCCTCTGACTTGAACTTCCAGCAATGTCAGGTCTCTTCTCAACAATATCTTGACCTTGTTGCTTCTGTTGCTTTCTTTGCTTCAGCTTTTCATTCAACATATGAATTTCAGCTCTTAATTCATCTTGACTTACAACCAGCTGAGCTTGTTGTGACTGTGTTTGTTCCATCACTTGTCTTGTCCTGTCTTCCCCCTTTTTGGCTTCATCATGCCACTCCTTCAGGGAAGAGATGTGTTGCTCCAGCTTCTTATGCAACACCTGAGACAAATTCTTCTCTTGTACTCTATGAAGGTCAAAAATCTTGGACATTGTATACTCCATGACCTTTTCATAAGAGTGTTCAGAATGCATCTTGTTCATCCTTTCAGTAGCTTCTTGAAACATATGAACAGCAGCTTCCATCTTTGCTTGAAGTTCAGCATTCTGCTTTTTCAATTGCTCAAATTCAGAAAGAACAGATTCCTTTTCAACAGTTTCTATTCTGATTTCTTCTTGCACATCCTCAATAGGAACAGTAGAATGAATAGGAATGCTTTCCAATTCTTCAGCATTTACATCCTGATTTCCAACAGCATCAGTTTCCTCAATCACAACAGTTGCTTCAAGTACAACAGTGTTCTCAAACACTTCTGTTGCATTGACAACGTCTTCATCAATATCCATAAAATCTTCTTCAGCAGCTTCAGTTTCATCAACACCCTTCTCTTCACTGAATAAATCCTCATCAGAGACAGGAGTTGCAATCTTCTCAACAGTGTACTTGATCCCTGTTAATCTCTCAACAAGAATTACAACAGCTTCTGGAGTGACTAACTCAAGAAAAGAGTTAACACCAGCTGCTTGCATTTGTTCTGCTTCCCAATCATCAAAGATTGAAGCACCTCCCATTCCTTCCATGATAGCTAAACTTTCCTTCAAAGTACTCCTCTTAAGATACACCCAAGTGCCTATCCTAAGGAGTTTCTCAAACTCAACAGAGCTCTCATCCAATCCAGGAAATTGTTTTAACAAAGCTATCCTCAAATCAATTCTGATTCTATCTTCTTTGTCACAGATAGTGTACTCCATCAAATCAGCAGGTTTGGGAGTAATAAATTCAGGTTCAGGAGAAGATGAAATATCAATAGGTTCAGTAGAAGGTTCAAATTCATGTTCAGTAGAGTGAGCATGAACCTGTAATGGGGATTGATGTGGTGAAGATTGATGTGAAGTTTGTTGTTGAGGGGTAGGAATAGAAATAGGCTCAAAGTTAGTGAGCTGAGGTGATGAATGGGGAGTGTTCTGAGTCTCAGAAAAGTAGTGATCTGATCCTCCAGAACATGAAGGTTGAGGATTTTGAGGTTCAGGTTGGCTTAGTTCAGAATCAGAAGGGGTAGGGGAGACAACAATCAACTTCCTCCTAACACTCCTTGACTTAGTCCTCTTATGAATAACAATTGGACTAGGAACACTAACCTCTTGCTCATCTGAGCTTGATTGCACCACAGTTTCCACAAAACGAACTGTTGATTCCGAGGCAGCAGTAGCAGACCTTCCTCTTCTCAGTGTAGTACTGCTCGGATCATGCTTAGATTTTGATCTAACCTCAGTTTGATCGTCCTCCGATTGGTACATTGAAGCTCCAGACTCCTCTGCTTCAATTTCTTGAGAGTGTTCCAAGGGGTTCTCTTGTTCAAATTGAACAGACTCCTTCTTCATCAAGAACTTCCCATGATGGAATTTCTTGGGATTACTCCAATAAGGTTTCTTCACCAGCTGAGGCAGCAAGAAACTCAGCTTGTTTCCAAACCCTAACTTTGATTTCAGTGAGAATTCCAAAGTGTCCTCATCAAATAAAAACTTTTCCTTTTCAGTCAATAACCTCTCCAGGAAGAATCCTTGCCAATCACCTTCCACTCTGTCAATGATCGCAGCCATAATTCTAATTTTAAAACTCGATAAGGCATCCTGGCTATGATGTTGCCCTAACAAGCATTTTCCAGCAATATCCATTAAGAACTGCAACCCAGTAGGAAGTACATCCTTCTTCAAATTCGTCAAGGTCTCTGTTTCAACTCCTGACCATCTTCCTACGCACTCCTTTTCTTCTCCGGCTTTGTAGGTCATAATATCTACTGGACCTTGTGGTAAGTCCAACATCACTTCAAGAATATCCCTTGTAATGGTGACTTTGTGTCCAGCAAGCATGGAGTGAACACCATTTTTGTCTCCTTGGAGTTGTAGATAGAATTCCACCGCTTCCGGTTCGTAGACATTCGCGGGAAATGACTCCAGAAACTTCCGTAGGCCGCATTCTTCACACATGTTTAAGATAGCTTGATTTTCTGCACTGTGTCTGCCATTGAAGTAGACAGCGTTCTCCACGAAAATTCCTATCTTTCGCATCCATAAATTTGAATCAAAAGTTCCTGCCACTTGGTTAGCTTCATTGATAATATTGACAGTTGCCATTTGAGATTTTTGTAGAAATCAAATTTTGCAGAAGTTATGAAGTTAAGATATTTCCAGAAATGAGCTCGTAAGAACGAAGAAGATGAAGTGTGATAGTTTTTATCAAATTCAAAACCAATCTAGGGCTAGGATTGAATTATATTATTATAAAGAATGGTTGGGATTAAATCTCGAAATTCGAGTTTAAACAATAACTGTTCACATTCTAGTAACATTCTTAATTTTTGGAGCCAACTAGTGTTTGATAAATACACCACAATTTTTAGGTTAGAAATAGAAGAGTGTATTAATCTTCTCTATTAGTAATCTAAAATTTGAACAATTTTTGACTTAGAGTAATTTAAACCAAAAGACTGTTCTGATGCAAATCAGCACAGTAGTTTCCAAAACAATTTCACTTCATTTTCTTACAAGTATATAAAGAAAATTTCACTTATCTGGATCAGCTGAGTACTGTGATCAGCTGAGTAACCTTTTTAGAAATCAGATCAGTAGATGAATCAGCACAGTAGATTTCAGATCAGTAGATGGGTCAGCACAGTAATCCTCAGATCAGTACCCAAATTCCCTGATTTCATCTTTTTGATATCAGCACAGTAATCCTCAGATCAGTACTGTGTCAGATTAGTAGATTTCTTGTAGACAGATTAGTAGTAAACATGTCTTTCTGTAGACAGATTAGTCAGTAATCAGATTAGTTCTGTAGAATAACTGAATTGCAATCAGATCAGTACTGTAGACAAAGAAACTTTGTAATCAGCACAGTTCTGTAGACAAGACAATATATTAATCAGAATATATTTGTAGACTGATATAGCCTGTAATCAGATCAGATTAGTAGACTATTTAAAAACTGTAATCAGATCAGTTCCCCCTTCAATGGAGAATTCCTCTTCTGTGCCTGTTTCACCTTGGTAGAAGTGTTAGTTCATGAGATATAAGTGTAAAACAGTACAGATTAGTAACACTATGTATAATTTAATGATCACATCAAGATTTATGCTAAAGTGACTTAGTGATCTGAGTCAACAAAAAGGATCTTTAAGAAATCACAGATTCCCCCTTAATGTATGTTCTCAGTGTCCCTCAGCTTTACCAGCTTCCTCATTGGGATTAAGGTCACTTTAGTAACCTTGTTACCTGTTTTAGTGATCTGACATAGGATAGTCTCTTCTGACTGTTGAATTTTGATGTACTGCTCTTACTTTCTGCTTTATCTTCCTCTTGGTATAAGATCAGAACCTGAAATGTTAGTACAGTTCTATATACAAACAGAATCCATATCTATCAATCCTAGACTAATGCACAATTCTCTGAATCTCACTTCAGCCAATGGTTTTGTAAAAATGTCAGCTCTTTGAATATCAGTATGAATCTTTTCCATTCTAATATTCTTCTTTTCAACATGATCCCTAATAAAATGATGCCTAATATCAACATGTTTGCATCTAGTATGTAAAACAGGATTTTGAGTGATGGCAATGGCACTATTACTGTCACAATATATAGGTACATTAGATTCTACAACATTGTAGTCTCTGAGTTGTTGTATTAGCCAAAGAAGCTGACTACAACAACTACCTGCAGCCATATATTCTGCTTCAGTAGTAGAAGTTGTCACACTTGTTTGTTTCTTTGAAAACCATGAAATGAGCTTAGTTCCTAAGAATTGACATGAACCTGAAGTAGATTTTCTATCTATTTTGCAACCTCCAAAGTCCGAGTCTGAATAACCACTTAAAGATATATCATCATCTGCAGGATACCATAATCCTCGATTAATGGTCCCCTTTAGATATTTCAATATCCTTTTAGCAGCTTCCAGATGACTTTCCTTGGGGTTTGCTTGAAATCTTGCACATACTCCAACAGAAAAAGCAATATCAGGTCTGCTGGCAGTTAGATAGAGTAGAGAGCCAATTAAAGCACGATAGTGAGGTTGGTCAGAAGACTTACCTCCTTCATCAGGATCCATTCTGTATGTAGGTTGCATGGGCACACCAACTGTCTTACAGGTTTTAAAACCAAATTTATCTAGCAGATTCTTAGTGTACTTTGCTTGATTTATAAAGATACCTTCTGAAGTTTGTTTTACTTGAAGACCAAGAAAATATGTCATTTCTCCCATCATAGACATTTCAAATTTACTTTGCATGAGTGTAGAAAAGCTTTCACTCAAGTTTTTGTTGGGTGATCCAAAGATAATATCATCCACATAAATTTGAACAAGTAATATATCATTACCTTCTTGTCTTCTAAACAAAGTTCTATCAACTTTGCCTTTTGTAAAACCATTTTCAAGTAAGAATAGAGAAAGAGTATCATACCATGCTCTTGGAGCTTGTTTCAATCCATAGAGTGCTTTCTTTAACCTGTATACTTGGTGACTATTCACTTCAAAACCAGGTGGTTGTTCTACATAAACTTCTTCAGCAAGTATACCATTCAAAAATGCACTTTTCACATCCATTTGATATACAGTAAATTTCATATGTGCAGCATAAGCAAGGAACAATCTTATAGCTTCTAGTCTAGCTACAGGAGCAAAAGTTTCATCATAATCAATACCCTCAGCTTGAGAGTAGCCCTGAGCAACTAATCTAGCTTTGTTTCTAACTACAAGATCATTTTCATCCCTTTTGTTTTTGAAAATCCACTTAGTGCCTACAACATTATGGTTACTAGGTCTATCAAAAAGTTCCCAGACTTCATTTCTAGTGAACTGATTGAGTTCTTCCTGCATGGCTATAATCCAGTTACTATCACTTAAAGCTTCAATCACAGTTTTAGGCTCAATAGATGATAGAAAACAACACCAGCAAAATAAAGACTTACTAGGTTCTTCCTTTGAATCAAACAATTGTTTTCTAGTTTTAACACCTATACTAGAATCACCTAGAATCAGATCAGTAGAATGAGCAGACTTCCATGTCCTTCTATTCTTAACAGTATCATCATTTTCATCATGCAAATTATCATGCACATCAGTATCATTTATATCAGCAGTTTTTTTCACAGGAGAGCAGTCATTCAATTCCTTTATTTCAGAAGTTTTAGATGACTCACCTTTGTCTTTTACCTTTTCTTTATCAGAATCTTGATCTAGAACATTCAGGAAAGGATTATAAGCTTGTACAGATTCATATATTCCTGTATCATCATCTTCATTGTTGATCTGAAGCTTTAGTTTGTCAACTTTCTTACTGAGCTGATGATCAGCAGAGTCCTGTACATTCTCATCAAAGACAACATGGGGTGTTTCTTCCACACATAGGGTAGAGTAATTAAATACTCTAAATGCTTTGCTTACAGAAGAGTATCCTAAGAATATCCCTTCATCAGCTTTTGCATCAAAAACATTTAATTTACTTTTGCCATTGTTATGTATGAAACACTTACAGCCAAAAATATGAAAATAAGAAACTCTTGGTTTTCTACCTTTCCATACCTCATAAGGTGTTTTACCATGCACCTTATTAAGAGCACTTCGATTTTGAGAGTGGCAAGCTGTGTTAATAGCTTCTGCCCAAAATTTCTGAGGTGTGTTGAATTCTGCAATCATGGCTCTGCAAGCTTCTTTTAGTGTTCTGTTTCTCCTTTCTGCAACACCATTTTGTTGAGGGGTTCTGGCTGCACTTGTCAAATGCTGTATGCCAGACTTAGAACAATAGTCAGAAATGTAACAATTAATAAATTCAGTCCCCTTGTCACTCCTAATCTTGACAATGGGATGACCTTTTTCAACCTGCAATTTCTTCAATAGATCTGGAAGTAGTGTTTGTGTATCACTCTTTTTGTGTAGAAAGACTACCCAAGTGAACTTAGAATAATCATCTACAACAACTAGAGTATACCTTCTTCCATTTAATGTAGGAGGTGTGATAGGACCATGAAGATCCATATGCAAGAGTTCTAAAACTCTGCTTGTTGAAAGAGTAGGAATGGACTTAAATGAAACCTTTACCTGTTTACCTTTTTGACAGGAATCACATACTTGTGACTTGGAATAGATTTCATTAGGAATGCCCTCAACAAGATGTTCTCTAGCAATCTTGTTGATTATCTTAAAGTTTAGATGGCAGAGGCGTTTATGCCAGAGCCAACTGTTTTCTTTAGGACTCTTAGTAATAAGACAGGCATTCTTAGGACAACTATTCCAGTTCACAATGTATATACTTCCTTGTCTTGTGCCAACAAGTAGAACATTGTGAGTCCTTTTATCAATTATTTCACATTTTCTGGTCTTGAACTGAACCTTGTATCCCCTGTCACAAAATTGAGATACAGATAACAAATTATACTTCAAACCTTCAACATAGGATACATCTTGGATTTCAACATCTCCATTCTTGATGAATCCAAATCCTTTTGTGATTGCTATTGAGCTATCACCAAAGATGACTTTTGGTCCTTCCTTCTCTTGATAGTCAGTAAGTAAGGCCTTGGTACCAGTCATGTGGTGTGAGCACCCACTGTCTATATACCAGGTCTCACCAACTGAACCACCTTTCTTGTATAAGTCCAGTCGATCCTGCAAGGTAGTGATCTTTATAACTTAGGTACCCTTATTTATTGGGGTCCTTGGGGGTTAGTAGCAAGAGGTACCCAAATGAACATTGAGGATTTGAATAAGTGGGACCTCTTCAGTTTCCTTCCAAATTTATCACAGAACAGTACTTTATTAACCAGTTCAGAATTATCAGCAGACTTAGGATCTATTTTTCTGAGATAGCCTTTCCTTGGTTCTATCCCTTTTTCAGTAAGATCAGTATGTCTGTAATAGTTTGAATATGGTCTAAAAGCATGTGGACCATAAGGCTTATAAATTTGCTTTGGTCTTTTCTCTCCATAGATATCATAAGATAAAGGAGGAGGATAAAGAACAGGTTTGTTATGATAATGAGGCACAAATCTCCTAGGTTTAGTTGAATACAGCTGAGACTGCCTTATAAAAGGAGGTCTAGGCTGTTCCCAACTTGCCTGAGCTTGTCTTGACCTACTGTTCTGAGTTTGTCTCTTCTGATTCCAGGACTGATCTGATCTGGTCAGAGGAGTATAACTCTTCTGGTATGGTCTTGACTGTACTGGTCTTAATACATTCTTCATTTTACCATTCTTGGTAGTAGGAGGGATGTATTTAGACTGTACTTTGAGTTTTGGATCATCATCATAAGTCATAGGTTCTTTTCCTTTATCCAGTTGCAAAGAACTTGTACTAGCTCCATTAGTGTTCTTAAATTCTGAAGTAGATGGACTAGGCAGATCAGTACCTATTCCTCTTTTATCATTTGGAGCTCTATATCTGTCTGAGATTGTTTGATTAATCTTAGTAGAGTTAATCATCCCAGATAGCTTTCGATCTAGGCTCACTACTTCAGATTCTAAGAATCTATTGCGCTCTTCAAGTTTTTCACATTTGATCTTTAAATCATTGAATTCATTAGTCTCTTTAGCTTGAGTTTTAAGCATACCCTGATATAGTTTGTCAATGGATGCATACTTTTCTTGGAGTTGGGACAACTCTTCTGATAGCCTTGCATTTATGACAGCTATATTAGGATCTACTTTTGACTGAGCTTCTTTTAGCCTAATGATTTCTTGCTTTAAAGATATATTCTCATCACTAATTTCAATGAATGCTTTGTTAGCTTGTAGAAGGTCTTCTTCAGTCACTCCATGGGAATGGTGAAGACTACTTCCTACACTGCTAACAGCAGCATCACTTTCATCAGTGTCAGAATTGTCACAAGATTGAAATGAGTTAACAGATGATACCTCATCATTTATTTTGGCCATCATTGCCAGTCCATCATCTGCTATGAAGGCTTCATCTTCATTGCTAGAGGGGTAGTCAGATGAAGTCGATGGTAACTCTTCTGATTCCGAATCAGAGTCATTGTAAGCCACCATTGCCTTCTTACCCTTTGCATATTTTCGATCTCTTCTAGCTTTCCTTTCTTCTCGATCTTCAGAACTCAGATCAGGACATTCATAAGCATAATGACCTGGCTTATCACAATTATAGCAAACAGGATTGTTAGAAGTTGTTTTAGGAGGAGAATGCTTTCTGTTCCTGTCATGCTTGTCAATTGAGTTCCTGTCTTTCTTATCAGAATACTTTCTGTCTCTCTTTTCAGATGAGTTCCTGTCTCTCCTGTTTTCATTAGAGATCTCATCCCTTCTTTCAGAAGAGTTTTGATCCCTTCTGTTCACAGAAGAGTCCCTGTTATTAGAACCCTTAGATTCCTTATAGAATCTTTTGTACCTGCCATATCTCTTGTTCAGTTTATCAAATCTTTTGATCATAAGGCTCATCTGATCTTTCAGACTTAGATCAGAACCATCTAGTTCATCTTTTATGCTTGAAGCCTTAGTCTTAGATGATCTAGACCCCTTTGAAGTAGAGGCTTTGAAAGCTATGTCCTTAGAGACATCCTTATCCTTATGGATCACAGAAATAGGATCTTCTTCATCTAACTCAAACTCATGTGCCTTAAGTGTTTGGAACATAGTTTCTGCTGGCCAAGAATCAATGTCTTGTGTGGTTTTAATGATCATCTTGACCATTTTCCACCTTTCATCCAAGGCTTTCAAGATTCTCAGGTTAATCTCTCTTTCAGTATAAGTTTTTCCCAATACATCAAGATCATTCATAATTTTGGTAAATCGAGTATCTAACTCATCAATTGATTCTCCTGGCTTCATTTTAAATGATTCAAACTTTTGGACAGCAGTGGATAACTTGCTTTCTTTGATCAGAGTAGTACCTTCACAAAGAATAGCCAGTTTGTCCCACATCTGTTTTGCAGTCTTACATTTTAATACTTTACCAAGATACTCATTTGGTAAGGTATGTAAAATATAGTTCTTGGCAAGACTATCCAAATTGTTTTGTTTCATTTCTTCTGAAGTCAGTTCTGACCTGGGTTTAGGGACCAGTGCTCCAACTGGTTTTGATGGATCCAGAACAGCAGTATTTTCCACCATGATGACAATTGGTCCTTCAGTCACCACAGACACCATCAGATCATGGGTTGAGCTAAAGATGGCCTCCATCCTAAGCTTCCAGTAGTCATAATCTGCAATCTTGAACTTAGGCAGTTTGTTCACATTAGTGTCATCCATGTTTGATTAGACAAATAGGATCAGTAGTATAGCAGATAGATTTCAGGTATTCAGATAGTAACAAGTAACAAGAAATAACAGTAAGATCAGTAAAATATCCCTCAAGATCTGTAAGGTTATCAAGAAACAGCAGTCCAATGAACTACTGCTCTGATACCACTTGTTGGTCCCAAAGTTGAGTTAAGATTGAGTAAGCTAAGAAAGTCTAGAGGGGAGGGGTGAATAGACTTTCAAAAATCTTTCAAAATATCAGAATATGCAATGCAGAATTTAGTCTTCTTATGTACTGTACTGTGCTTACTCAGCTCAGATCAGTACTTTCAGAATAATATGGGCCTTACTAGTTTATACTCAACTTTTATCTAGATCTTTATCTTTGTTGATTCTTAATGTTCTTGATTAAACAATTCAAACAAATATCAAACAGTAAAGTAAAGAACACAGAATTTTATAGTGGTTCGACAAATGTCTACATCCACTCTCACAATCCCAGTTGTGAAGTTTTATTACTCTTCTTGAGCTTCTTGTGGCTTAGAGTCCCAAGATTAAGACTTTGATCTTATCGATTATACCTCCAGGTATATCTTCGATCTACTAGTAATTCTACAAGTAACTAGCACACTTGTTTTACAAAATACAAACTTAAACTTTGAAAAGTAAAACTTCTCTGTGAATAGCCTTTGATTCTTCTCTTCAATTCAGTGGCTCTTCTTCTTCAATCTCCTTCAACTCTGTGAATTCTTGCTTGTAGACTTGCTCTTGAATTCTCTAAGATCAGTAATTTCTCAGTAGTAGCAGTAGTCTCTTCAAGTAGGAGATCACACAGTATTTATAGAACTTAGTATGACAGTTAGCAGTTTGTGAACTAACTTTCAACTAACTCTAAAACTGTTTTTGTAACTTCTTCTTGTAACCGACTTTGTAACTTCCTTTTAAGTCAGCATCTCTTCAATAAATCTTCAGTTACACCTTAAATAAGCTTTCCAAACTTATTCTTTAATTTCACTAAATCAGCACAGTAACTTACTGTTCTGATTTTTTACTCTTCGGATTTTACTCTGCTGATTTTTACTCTTCTGATTCAATCAGCACAGTAACTTAAAACATTCCAAAACTTCTTCAGATTGCTTCTAAGCTCTTCTTCAACTCTTCTTGAAGTCTTCTTATTCTGAAGTAGTCCTCTGAGTCTTCTTAGTCTTCTGATCTTCATCTAATCTATTCCTAATCTAGTGTTCTGATTTTACTGTTCTGAGCTTTACAATGCTGAATACAACAAAATACAACTTTACATATATAAAACCTATCTATACATCAACTGAACTATATACAGATGAGTATTTCTAAGTCCTATACTATAAGCTGTCTATACAATACAAAACATCAGCTTAGTTCCTATCAGTTCATATATCAGATCAGTAAATAATAAGATCAGTAACTCATAAGATCAGTAACTCATGTAAGTTCAATAACTTCCATATCAGATCAGTAAATATCTAAGATCAGTAAACACTTAAGATCAGTAACTTACATATAAGATCAGTAAGCACATCAGATCAGTAAGTATATCAGATCAGTAACTCAGATTTTCAAATATCTCATATAAGATCACTAAAAATATTCTCAGTTTCCACACTAAGATCAGTAATCTTATTTCACATGACTCAGTTAAGATCAGTAATTTTATTCTTAGTATTACTAAATAAGATCAGTAAACTTACTTCAGTTAGCATTAAGATCAATAATCTCAATTTAAGTTTCTCATCAGATTAGTAAGCTTATATTCAGATGACTTAGTTAAGATGACTTAGAACCACATATATCACTAACTTTAAGTTGCTTTTGGCCATCAAAACATACTTTCATCAACTAGAACATTGTTTATAGGATTCATATCCCAACACCAAACATCTCAGATACATATATAGATGCTCGTCTTCAACGTGAATTTTCCCGATGGTTTCAACGTTATGTGAGTACCATTTAATTATGTTTTACGTAATAAATTAATATTTATTTTAATTAATTTTAAATTGATACGTATAGGGACGGGATAACGCTCTTGACAGTCGATTCTTACGAGATCTCAGCAAGGGACCACTACGGCGTGTAAAGACTTACAACGGTTATATTGTGAAGGGCTACAGATTTCATACGTCTGGGTATGCATCGAGAAAGGCGACTACCAACAGTGACGTATGCGTTAGTAGTGCGAATTACAGTGCAGATGCAAGTGATTACTTTGGGGTGTTACGGGAAGTCGTCGAAGTAGAATATCCAGGATATCCTGCAAAGACTGTAGTGTTTTTCAAGTGTCATTGGTTTGATTCAGGCCATTTAGGAACAAGAATTCATCCGGAGTACAAGCTCGTTGATGTTAGTTCGAAAAGGACGTATGTTGGGGATGATCCATTTGTATTTGCCCATCAAGTATCTCAAGTATACTACTGCACATATCCGGGAGCTCCACGTGGTTATGAATGGCATGTTGTTTGCAAAGTAAAGGCAAGGTCAATGGTAGAAGTCCCTAAAAAGGACAAAAATATTGAAGATGAATCTCCATTTCAAACAGAACAAATAGAGACTCCAACTGAAGTCTTTACGGGCGATTTCAATCTTTCTGTACCCTTGACGGCTGCAAATCCCCAATTAATCGAAATTGAAAACGATAGTGGAGGTGAAGAGGAGGGGGATGAAGAAGAGGATGAAGAGGAGAATTAAGATGAAGATGAAGATGAAGAGGAGAATGAAGATGAGGATGAAGAGGAGAATGAAGATGAGGATGAGGATGAGGAGGAGGATAAGGATAAGGATAAGAATGAAGACGATGAAGATGAAAATTAATTCAATTAATGTAATGTATTTATTTTTATTTTATAAAAGTTAATTAATTATTTATCATTTAGGTACAAATTATAAAAATTAAATTTACTATAAATATAAGCCACAACCAATATATTTATTAATATATGTGGAAGAAATGAATTTCGTGATTTAAAAAAAAAAATGAGTAAAAAAAGTTTAAATATGCATATTTCAGAATTTCAATAAAAATATTAAAATTTAAATTTAAATTTAAATATATAAATTAAAAAAATTAAATTTACTATAAATATAAGCCACAACCAATATATTTATTAATATATGTGGAAGAAATGAATTTCGTGATTTGTTTTTAAAAAAATAGTAAAAAAGGTTTAAATATGCATATTTCAGAATTTTAATAAAAATGTTAAAATTAAAATTTAAATATATAAATTATAAAAATTAATTTAATATAAATATAAGTTAAACAATATATTCATTAATATATGTGAAATAGATATAATTTGTGAATTTTTTTTAAAAAAAAGGGACAAAAATGAGTTCAAATACAATTAATATTACAACTATAAACAAAAAACAGACTTGTCCGAGTGGTAGGCGCCCCTCACTAGGCGCCCACACACCCGGGTTCGAGTCTCAGCAAGGCCGAAATATTCGCCAATTTAATACAAAATGCAACAGGGTCGGGTCGGGGTCCGGCCCGAGTCGAGGCCTCCTCGGTCCCATCCATATTTGTTTTTAATTATTTTGTTTTACCGACGGAATATCCCTCACTATAAAGACGACGGATATTCCGTCGGCATATTCCGTCCCTATATGAATTTGGGAAATAAATTTATTCGAAATTAATTCTGTCGGAATTCCGTTGGTAATACCGACGGAATTGCCGAGCGAATATTCGACGGCATTTCTGACGGATGTCCGACGGAAAATCCGTTGGGAATACTGACGGAAATTAATTTCTTTTTTAATTATTTTAATTAATTATTACCGACGGAATTACGGACGGAATATTGACCCGGTTTATTAAACGGGTTGTCCGAATTATCGACGGACATATTCCGTCGGCAAATATGACTGAAATATTCTGTTGGTATGTCCGTCGGTAATGCCGACGGAAGTAAAAAATCCGTCGGCAAAAAAAGTCGACGACGTGAAAGGAGACGGACAACATTCCGTCGGTAAGCCTGGCGGCCAACGGAATTTCCGTCGGTAATTCCGTCTCTAAAACACGTCTTTTTTGTAGTGTCTATTGTGAATGATCTACTAATAACTTATATACTTTAATTTCTTTGATTAATTGAGTTTTCATTTTTTCAGTGTTCAATAATTTGAGTGTTCATTTTTTCAATTATCAATACTAGACGACACAATCCAAAACAAAAATATATTTTCGCTTGCAACTCAACATAATAATTATTGATATATGTTTGTGTGTATTTGTATATATTCAATTAATCTAATATATTAAAGATATATTGATTAACTTGAGAAATCTGATCATTGACATTAATGTAAATAAATACACAAATATTACATTTATAAATATGTTAGTGTTTTGAATTATTCAAATTTTTTCGTCCTTCTAAAATCGATCGAATCATGGATCTTCTCCCGATTGTTTTCTCCTTAAACTACATCGTGCAATCCCCCCATATATACTAATAGAAAATTTCTTCTGATATGTGTCGATTTTTTTTGTAAGTTTTAATGACGTGTCATTTTTTTTGTGAGAGAATATATGTGTGATTAATCGTTTTTGTCTCTTTTGCTGCTTTGCCTTTGTTATCCTTTCGCCTCAGATTTGTTGTCTTTCCGTCGTTCCGCTTCTCTCCGATCTCTTCTGTTATTTTGGTTTTCACTATATCTAAGTTGTAGATTTGCAGATCTACGTTGTTTTAGACCGTCGCCGTCGTCGCTGATTGTTCCAGTATTTGCCTTCTGTTATGTAGTTTATTTTCGGTTCTTGTTAGGGATCAACGTAGATCTTATCCATAACGGAGCCACGGTGACCGTTCGGATATTTTTTCGTTGATCCTATTTTACTGCTTTCATAAGTAGTTTTTGTGCTTACTTAGTTTTTGTTTTTGTTACTGTTGGTTGTCTCTGTTGCGCCTTGTGCGCGTCTTGTTCCCGTTATGGGGCTTTGTTGTGGTTGTGAGACTTTTTTGGTGGTTGGTTAGGCTCCTTGAGATAGACTCGAGAGCCCTGGTGCTCTGGTACTTTTGGATCGGGTAATCGTGAAACTTTGATATGAGAACACCTTAGTGTGGGGTTGTCTCATTTAAAGATTGGAGACCTGGACACCTGTTAAGACAAAGGGAAACTCGTATTTCCTCTTTACACGATTGGAGTGGACAGCAATATCCGTTTGATTTGAAGATCAAGATTTTAGACTCATGATTTGTAACTCTATTTTATGATCTTGTAAACCCTCCATAAAAAAAATGGTCAAGTAAATTGAAAGTTTTGTGTATTAAAAATAATGATGTGTTATAAGATTATATTATATTAAGGACTAAGAGGAGTTATATCTTTTTTTATCTGAAAATTAATTATAACCATTCATCTATAATTATTTATTTTTTTAAAATCAAGAATAATTAGCTCTTATTATTGTAAAGATAAAAGTCATTTGATATGATAGTACTTCCACAAAGTCAGAAAGATCTACTCAATAAAAAAGATTCTCATATAATCGAGAAGCCCTTATAAATTCGTGTATCATTTTATTAGCACACTTTCTTACAAAACTAACAGCCACATATAAGGTAAATCTACAAGATGATTTCTACAAAGTTTGACGTAATCCCCAAAAATAGAGTAATAGACGCTAGACAAATGATTGTTGTGCATCACAATTTTCGAATCACCTTCAATCACCACTCTCTACAAACCAAGGTGCTTAACCTATGATAATGCATCAGAAAAAACTATTGTCTCCCCACTTCTACTGCAAATACACCATTCATCACCATCGAACGCTTCACCATGAACTCCCCATATTCGTCTCAAATTACCATACTAAAACTCATTTTTTGCGTCTTTTCAAAAAAAGACAAAAAAAGATTGACATAAATAAAAAAAATTCTTATATGCCAAACCATTTGAACTTTTTTTTAAAGACTGACAAGAGTAATATTTAATAATAATTTATAAACCACATAAATAAATAATTACAAAGAAGATTGAACAAAACTGTGATATTAGAAATTCAATTAAAATTTAAAAACTTATCGATTACTACGTAAATCGAAGGATTAATTTATACTCCTCTGTCCAATTTCATTATTCTCACTTTCCTTTTTTGATTGTCCAATTTGATTATGCCCATACCTTTTTTTTTTAAGAAACAATACTATTCATACTACTTTATCTTCATCCTTCAACCATCACTTATTTATCTACTTTGTAATTCACTTTATTCATAAACAATCATTTATTTATAAATGGACCCCACAATACCCCATCATACCCTCAATTTATCTACTTTATGAATAAACTAATCAATATTCATTAAAACCTGTGCCCGAAGAAGTGGGCATAATAAAATTGGACGGACACTACAAAATATTGGCCAAAAGGCAACGGCAGGCTACCGTTGCCAATTGGCAACGACATTGGTAACGGGCAGAAAATAATTATATTTAATGTTGTGAATTGAAAATTAGAATGAATTTAAATGATGTGATTAGAATAAATTTACATGTATAAGCGAAAATAATTATACTCAATGTTGTATGTAATTATAATGTTGTGAATTGAAAATTAGAATGAATTTAAATGATGTGATTAGAATAAATTTAAATGTATAAGCGAAAATAATTATACTCAATGTTGTATGTAATTATAATGTTGTGAATTGAAAATTAGAATGAATTAAAATGATGTGATTAGAATAAATTTACATATATAAGCGAAAATAATTATACTCAATGTTGTATGTAATTATAATGTTGTGAATTGAAAATTAGAATGAATTTAAATGATGTGATTAGAATAAATTTACATGTATAAGCGAAAATAATTATATTCAATGTTGTATGTAATTATAATGTTGTGAATTGAAACTTAGAATGAATTTAAATGATGTGATTAGAATAAATTTACATGTATAAGCGAAAATAATTATATTCAATGTTGTGAATTGAAAATTAAAATGAATTTAAATGATGTGATTATAATAAATTTACATGTACAAGCGAAAATAATTATACTCAATGTTGTATGTAATTATAATGTTGTGAATTGAAAATTAGAATGAATTTAAATGATGTGATTAGAATAAATTTAAATGTATAAGCGAAAATAATTATACTCAATATTGTATGTAATTATAATGTTGTGAATTGAAACTTAGAATGAATTAAAATGATGTGATTAGAATAAATTTACATATATAAGCGAAAATAATTATACTCAATGTTGTATGTAATTATAATGTTGTGAATTGAAAATTAGAATGAATTTAAATGATGTGATTAGAATGAATTTAAATGTATAAGTGAAAATAATTATACTGTTGGAATATGAATCCTAGAACAAGTCCTAAATGATGAATAAAAGATAAAAGAAAAAGAAAAGTATTGTTTATATTTAAAAGATAAGTACGATGTATAAGTACTTCATATCTGTTCATAGTTAAATATGTTAAGATTGTTTTTGAGCTATAATTACTGTATAGAGCTCATGATATTTTTTATGTAATAGATTAGATTCATTGTATAGTTTATAAGTTGACTAAGCTTGTGTTATAAAAGCTTAATGTAATGTAATAGTCTTGTTAGGTTAGATGATAGGACTAGATTAGTTCTATTAGAAGTCTACTGCACAAGAAGAGAAGACCAGTCTACTACTCAAGACAGGTGGACTACAAGACAAGTGCATCTACTAGACTACACAAGACAAGTTAACTTGAAGTTAGTTACAGAAACGCGTATTGAAGATGAAATTGAAGAATTAGTTATGGAATAACTAATTAACTGAAGAAACGCGTGGAAGGATAAGAAGAATCAGTTAGAAGTTAGTTTTCAAGAAAGGTTGTTACACAACTGAAAGTTCTTGGATTTGAAGTCTATAAATACCTCAAGGTATTCGTTGGTTGAAGACTACTGAAATATTGAGAATCACTACTTACACACGTTATTACTCTCAGAGTTGATTGAAGTTCAGATAGAAGCCAGAAGACAAGTGAAGAATCAAGAAGGCTACTACTGAAAATCAGAGAAGTTTTTAGTTTTTGTTTGTTATTTTCAAGGTGCTAGATACTTGTAAAATTTCTAGTAAGATCGTAGACATATCTGGAGGTATAGTCTGTTGAAGATCTAAGTCTTCTTCTTGGGACTTTAAAGACAGGAACATACACTTGTACTCGATTGGAAGAGTTTAGTGGAAACATCACAACTGGGTTTGTGAGAGTGGATGTAG
This sequence comes from Galeopsis tetrahit, assembly GCA_963675135.1. Classification (NCBI taxonomy): domain Eukaryota; kingdom Viridiplantae; phylum Streptophyta; class Magnoliopsida; order Lamiales; family Lamiaceae; genus Galeopsis; species Galeopsis tetrahit. The sequence continues at coordinate 60,715,276 of OY776122.1, read as the reverse complement.
ACAAGTTGTCGAACCACTATAAATCTTGTGTTTGATTTACTTTACAGTTTTGATTGTTTAAATTGCTTAATTGTTTTAACTACTTAACTGAACTTGATTAGTTGAGTATAGAACAGAGTTCTCGAAAATAAGTTGAGTATAATCTTGAATTGGGCTCATTGATAATTTCGTATTCCGCATATTGTACTTTGATATTTCGAAAGAGTTTTGAAAAGTCTATTCACCCCCCTCTAGACATTTTCACTAGCTTACTCGTTATTAACTCAACTTGGGACCAACAAGTGGTATCAGAGCAGTAGTTTACGAACTGCTGTTTCTTGATAACCGACTCAAGACTTAGGGTGAAGTCTTGGTCCTTGACTGTTCTTGTATACGTGGTCTTGATCATATTCTTGTATCATCTGTTTTTCGTGCTCCCCGTTCTTGACTTATCTGTTGTTCTTGATCATAACTCTACTTAGCACTTATTTCTTGAAATCATGTCTCTTGAGATCAGCGCCAACAAACTACCTAAGTTCCAGGTACAGGATTACGACTATTGGAAGCTAAGGATGGAAGCCATCTTCAGCTCCACTCACGACTTAATGATCTCCGTCGTCACTGAAGGTCCAATTGTGACCATGATCCCCAATACTGCTGCCCTTGATCCAAATCAACCAGTGGGTACTCTCGTCAAGAAACCAAGGTCAGAACTAACCTCTGAAGAAATGAGACAGAATAATTTGGATAGCTTGGCCAAGAATTACATCTTACACACTCTTCCTAACGAGTATCTGGGAAAAGTGTTAAAATGTAAAACTGCCAAAGAAATGTGGGATCGCCTAGCTATCATTTGTGAAGGGACATCCCTAATCAAAGAAAGCAAGATTTCCACTGCAGTCCAAAGATTCGAATCATTTCATATGAAAGCTGGTGAAACAATAGACCAGTTGGATACTCGTTTTACTAAAATCATGAATGACTTGGAAGTCCTTGGTAAATCTTATACTCCACGTGAAATCAATCTTAGGATTCTCAAAAGCCTTGATAGTCGATGGAAGATGGTAAAAATGCTTGTTAAGAATACCCAAGATATAGACGTATGGACAGCAGAGACTATGTTTCAAACTCTAAAGGCTCATGAGTTTGATCTAGACGAAGATGAACCCATAGTAAGTAGTGACAGAGAACATGCTGTATCTAAGAACGTTGCTTTTAAGGCTAGTTCGTCTAAGATAGACAGGTCTAAGACTAAGACTAGGTCTGCTTCTATTAAAGATGAGATAGATACTGATCTTAGTCTGAAGGATCAGGTAAGCCTCATGGTTAGAAAGTTTGATAGGCTGAATAAACGATTTGGAAGATACAAGAAGTTCTATAGAGAGCATAGAGGGTCTGCTTCTAAGAACTCGTCTGAAACCAGACGAGACCGAAACTCGTCTGAAAGGAGAGACGAAGTCTCGAAAGGTAACAGACAAGATAGAGAGTCTGATGGTAGGAAGATTACTCGTTCTGATAGACGTGATAAACGAAGGAACAACTCTCCTATTAAAAAGGCTACTAATGATCTTGTGTGCTATAACTGTGAGAAACCAGGTCACTACATATATGAATGTCCGGACCTGAGTACTGATGATCGAGAAGAACGCAAAGCACGAAGGGAAAGAAGATACAATCGTGGTAAGAAGGCAATGATGGCCAATGATGACTCTGACTCTGACTCAGACGAGTTGCCATCATCCTCATCTAGCTACCCGTCTGAACCAGATCACGATGAAGCATTCATAGTTGATGATGGTCTATGCTTCATGGCTAAAATCGACCAAGAGGTATCATCTGTTACATCCTTTCAATCTTGTGATGAATCAGAATCTGATGAAAGTGACACTGCCAGTAGCCAAGTAGGGAGTAGTCTTCAGCACTCTACTAGTGCAGTTGAAGACGACCTCCTACTTGCCAACAAGGCATTCATTGAAGTCAGTGACGAAAACATCACCTTAAGACAAGAAATCATTGATCTTAAGGAAGCTCAGTCTAAAGTAGATCCTAATATAACAGTCCTAAATAAACGCTTGCAAGAAGAGTTGAGACAACTCAGAGAAAAGTGTGCATTGACAGACAAGTTGTATCAAGACCTACTTAAGACACACGCTACTGAGAAACATGAATTCAATGTTTTACAAAGTAAGCTCAAAAAGCTTGAAGAACGTAATAAGTTCTTAGAAACCGAGGTTGTCACATTTGACCTTAAACTTACTGACCTGGTTAACTCATCTAAAGTTAACCTTGAATTGTCAGATAGGTATAGGGCTCCTGCTGACAAGACAGGTATAGGTGCTGAGACACCCAGCTCGTCTACTCAAGTTCCTAAGAACCCTACTATTTTCATTTCAAGCTCTTTGACTAATGATAAAGGAAAAGAACCATTGATATACGATATTGACACTCCATCAAAAGATACCGTACCAAAACAAGCTCAAGTTAACATTCCAACTACCAAAGGTGGTAAAAAGAAAGTTAACTACAAGCCTGTTCCGTTTAAGACAAGTCAACAAAGGACTAAGAATCGTGGACGACCAAATCAGGTCAGATACGAGGACTGGTATCCTGAGGAGACTAGTACTAGACAAGTACAGACTAGACGACAAGAGTCTAGACCTCCTATCATAAGGCAGTCTCAACTCTACTCGTCTAGACCTAGACAGGAAGGTCCAAAATATCGTACACAAGCTGTTCTATATCCTCCACCTTTGTCATATGATATCAAAGGAGAAGAAAGACATAAACATGTCTATAAACCGTATGGACCTAATGCATATAAACCCTACTCTGACTATCATAGACAAGTGCCTGCTCAAGTAGAGATTAAGTCAAAAGGCTATCTCCAAAGAGTAGACCCGAACTCGACTGATAGGCCAGATAAGGACAACAAGGTCTTATTTTGCAACAAATATGGTCGAAAGCTTAGAAGGTCAAACTTGTTCAGGACTCCAATGTACATTTGGATTCCATTGAACTCGACTAACCCCCAAGGACCCCACTAAACAAGGAGGGTACCTAAATTATGTATTATCATCTATTGCAGGGTCGACTCGATCTATACAAGAAAGGTGGCTCAACAGGAGAAACTTGGTACATAGACAGTGGCTGTTCGCACCACATGACGGGTACCAAGACTCTCTTATCAAGCTACCATGAGCAAGAAGGACCAAAAGTGATATTTGGTGATAGCTCCATTGCTGTTACTAAAGGATTTGGTTACATTCGGAACGGTGACATAGAGATTCAAGATGTTCCGTATGTTGAAGGCTTGAAATACAATTTACTCTCTGTTTCACAATTTTGTGATCGTGGATACAAGGTGCAGTTCAAGAGTCAGAAATGTGAAATCATTGACAAAAGAACACACACAGTATTACTGGTCGGCATTAGACAAGGAAGTGTGTACATAGTAAACTGGAACAGTTGTCCGAGGGACACCTGTCTACTTACTAAGAATCCTAAAGAACTTGGCTGGCTCTGGCATAGACGCCTTTGTCATCTAAACTTTAAGGTTCTTAATAAGATAGCCAGAGACTACCTTGTGGAAGGTATTCCCAATGAAGTCTACTATAAGTCACATGTATGCACGTCCTGTCAAAAAGGTAAACAGGTAAAGGGTTCTTTTAAATCTATTCCACCCCTCTCAACCAGTAGAGTTCTTGAACTTCTACATATGGACTTACATGGCCCAATAACTCCTCCAACTTTGAACGGTAGAAGGTACACACTTGTTGTGGTAGACGACTATTCTAAATTCACTTGGGTAGTCTTCTTACACAAGAAGAGTGATACACAAACACTTTTGCCTGATCTGTTGAAGAAGTTACAGGTTGAGAAGAATCAGTCAATTGTCAAGATCCGTAGTGACAAGGGTACTGAATTCATTAACTGCTATATTAAAGAATTTTGTTCTAAGCGTGGCTTCCAGCACCTTACTAGTGCAGCTAGGACACCACAGCAAAATGGAGTAGCAGAACGAAGGAACAGAACTCTTAAGGAGGCCTGCAGGACCATGCTGACAGAGTATAATACGCCTCAGAAATTTTGGGCAGAAGCCATCAATACTGCATGCCACTCACAAAATAGATGTGCTATCAATAAAGCACTAGTTAAGACGCCCTATGAGGTATGGAAAGGTAGAAAACCCAGAGTTTCATATTTTCATATATTTGGATGCAAGTGTTTCATCCATAACAATGGGAAAAGCAAGTTGAATGCATTCGATGCTAAAGCAGACGAGGGGATATTCTTAGGATACTCCTCGACTAGAAAAGCATTTAGAGTATTCAACTACTCAACCCTCTGTGTGGAAGAAACACCACATGTGGTTTTTGAAGAATCTCAACAGGACCCGTCTGCCAACAAGATCAGTGAGAAAGCTACTGAGCTAACTGTCGAATCTGACAAAGACTCAGAGGTATATGAATCCGTTCAAGCATATAATCCATTCATGAAAGCTCTCGAGTCAGACGACCAGAAGAAGGTGAGTGCTCAAGGTAACTCTACTAGACCAGTTGACATACCTAAACTAGTCGACTCGTCTACTCCCATTAAACCTTCTGATGATAATGATGTTGATATGCATGATGCTGTACATGATATAGATGATAGTATTATTGTTAAGAATAGAAATACATGGAAATCAGCGCATAATACTGAAAATATTATTGGTGACTCTACTGTTGGTGTTAAGACTAGACGACAACTCTTTGAGTCGCAAGAACAATCTAGTCCATCTCTGTTTTGCTGGTGTTGTTTCCTCTCATCTATCGAGCCTAAAACCATTAATGAGGCATTGGCTGATAGTAATTGGATCATTGCTATGCAAAACGAGTTGAATCAGTTTGTTCGAAACGACGTCTGGGAACTTGTCGATAGACCGAAACATCATAATGTAGTTGGAACTCGATGGATTTTCAAGAATAAGAAAGATGAGAATGATGTAGTTGTTCGTAATAAGGCTAGACTAGTCGCCCAAGGCTATTCACAAGCTGAAGGCATAGATTATGATGAAACATATGCTCCTGTTGCTAGACTAGAAGCCATTCGATTGTTCCTTGCATATGCTGCTTACATGAAATTTACTGTATATCAAATGGATGTTAAAAGTGCATTTCTTAACGGTATTCTTGCGGAAGAAGTATATGTTGAACAACCCCCAAGTTTCGAAGTCAAAGGTAATCAGGTATACAAATTAAAGAAGGCCTTATATGGACTAAAGCAAGCTCCAAGAGCCTGGTACGATACTCTTTCTCAATTCCTATTAGAAAATGGTTTTACTAAAGGCAAGGTAGACAGAACCTTGTTTAGAAGACAAGAAGGGAAAGACATTTTACTCGTCCAAATTTACGTAGATGACATCATTTTTGGTTCACCTAACAAAGAGCTGAGTGAAAGTTTCTCAACACTCATGCAAAGTAAATTTGAGATGTCTATGATGGGTGAAATGAATTACTTTCTTGGACTTCAAGTAAAACAGACCCCTGAAGGGATTTTCATAAATCAAGCAAAGTATACTAGAAATCTTCTAGACAAGTATGGTATTAAGACATGCAAGTCTGCTGGCGTACCTATGCTACCTACTTACAGAATGGACCCAGACGAACAAGGTAAGTGTACTGATCAAAATCATTACCGTGGTCTAATTGGTTCATTACTCTACTTAACTGCTAGTAGACCTGATATTGCATTTTCTGTTGGAGTATGTGCTCGTTTTCAAGCTAACCCAAAAGAGAGTCATATGGAAACCACTAAAAGGATTTTGAAATATTTGAAAGGAACCATCAATCGTGGTATATGGTATCCTTCGAATGATGATTTATCTTTAAGTGGCTATTCTGATTCTGATTTTGGTGGTTGTAGAATAGATAGGAAATCTACATCTGGCTCTTGTCAATTCTTAGGCACAAAACTTATTTCATGGTTTTCGAAAAAGCAGACAAGTGTTGCTACCTCTACTACTGAAGCCGAGTACATGGCTGCAGGTAGTTGTTGTAGTCAATTATTATGGCTCATTCAACAGCTTAGAGATTATAATATTTGTGAATCAAATGTTCCTATATTCTGTGATAGTAATAGTGCAATTGCCATTACACAAAATCCTGTTCTGCACACACGTTGTAAGCATGTTGATGTGAAACACCATTTCATACGTGATCATGTAGAAAAGAAGGATATTCGCATGGAAAAGATTCATACTGATTTTCAAAGAGCTGATATTTTCACAAAACCATTAGCTGAGGCCCGATTTCATGAATTATGCATTGGTCTAGGACTAATTGATCTTGATCCTACTAGTGTGTAGAAATGTACTAACCAGACAGGTACAGTCCTAAGAAGAAAGGAGAAATAGACAAGATACCACAAAAGAGCAGAACACTAGTCTACTCATGCAACAGACAGGTATACAAGGCTAGACAAGATGACCAGACAACCCGATGAGGAAGCTGGTAAAGCTGAGGGTAATACTAAGGGAATAAAACATTTAAGGGGGAATCTATGATTTCTTAAATATCCTTATGTTGACCCTTGTGCTAGTCAATAGTCATCTTGTTCGAACCTTTGATCATTGCTTTAGATTGATATTCATTTTATTTATTGTTACTTTACTTGTACCATCAATTACATGTTGAAAGTGAGAAGATAGGTACACGAAGTCATTCGAGGATCGGAATAGACATGCACAGACGAAGGGGGAACTCGTCTTGTGTATTTAAGTCAACTCGTCTGATGAATCTTGAGTCTACTCGTCTGTTCTGGATGGATTCAAACAGACAAGCTAAGTTTGTTTTACTCTACAATGCTAAGTGTTTAATCAAAACGGATTAAGGATATTATAGTAATTAGGTATTGGTAGAATTTGAAAACCCTTGAATTAGATTTATACACTCTCATTTGATGTGGTGTATACATCCAGTTCTCACTCATCTACACTAGGATAGATAAGTTCACTTCTCTGTTCTAACTAAGAAGGGGCGGATTTCAAAGTTTACAATATCAAATTACATAATACTCTCGGTTCCGTAACCGAATGCCAAAGGTCTTAACCGTCTTGATCAAAACCCAAATTATCACATGACTTGGTCACATTTTTGTTAACTCCCTTTCTCTCAAGAAGATTTTTCTCTCCCTATTCTCAAGCAATCCAGTTACTGATTTTTTTTGAGATGTCTATTCGATCTTAGAACTAACATGCAGGTCACATTCGACCTAGGCCGGTACATCTCCGATAACAAAGTAAATGTTGAACCATCTGTGTTCTTCAAAGGAAATCACTCAGACGACGATGCTGAGATTCTGGCTAAATGCACTCGATGTGGGCTCAAACCTTATCTAGAATCATTCCCTCAAGTGGTCTTGGAGGAGGAGGTGCTAGAGTTCTATGCCAACGTCATCAGACAAGGTGATATTCTTGAATCTTTCATTGGTGAAGATCGTGTGCAAATCACTCCAGAAACGATGTTCAACCATCTACAGCTGCCCACCGGAACAATTGACATTGATAATTATGCCCTTGGACAAGAAATTCGATACTTGAGCATCTTCTGTGGCAAGAAGCTGAAACAGAAATCCGATGGCAAGTATGCTCCAGTCAAGAAGGGTGATCTTCTTAAAAAATATCGCACCTTATTGGATATTGCCAGCAAAATCTTGTTAAGTTCGACTGGTTCTCATGACTCTGTGACCTTTATGAAGGCAAGGGTTATGGCTGTCATTTTTGATGGTATCACTGAATGCAATTGGTTCAAGCTAATTGCAGATCGAATTATGTATTTTGAACGCAATGTTCGAGTAGATGACAATACTCGGAATTGGGTGGTGTCTACTGCCGTTGGATATGGTAATAAGCTAAGTATCCTACTTCCTCTCCTTATGCCAAACAAGACGAAATGGAGTAAAGGAAAGCCTTTCCATCCTTTGAAATTTTATTTGAAAAAGGGGGCAGTGAGGAAACAAGCTGCTGCTAGGCCATCTGCACCTAGGCAAGCCAGAATTGACCCCATGGAAGCTTTACCGTATGCTGGTGCGTCTGGTTCTTCAGAAGATGAGTCCGCTGAAGACAAGTCAATGGAAGCTGCACAAGACTCATCTAGTGCAGAAGACTCAGAGAAGACTCAGTCAGAAGAAGAGTCGACTCAAGAGCAGGAGTCGAGTGAACAAATACCTGAGATGTACACTCTCGTGAGGGTTGATTCGCCTACTCGTCCAGTCGAGTCGAGTTTACAGGTTGGTTCTTCTACTCAATCTGTTTCAATTCCTCTCTCTCTCCCATCTTCTTCAGTTCGAACCAAGGCTAGATCACACCGATCTAGGCCTAGACCTATTCCCTCAACCTCACAAGTGCTGCCAGCATATCCGCTGAGAGTCAGCCTACCCGAAAACACTTCCATATTGGATACAACTGATACTCCGACAGTTGTCACACCAAACCAAGACACATCAAAGCCCACAGTAACCACAGTCCAAAATCTCTCTTTATCCCCAACAGAATATGTTGAACCTCCTCACCCATCTGCTTCAGATAAGTCGCCAGTTGCCACTGCAACGACTGAGATAGGGACCCCACCTACTCAGACCCCATCTGAAGTTAGATTTGAATCCTTGGTATATTACCCCATGAGCCTAAGAGAAAGGAGAATCCGTTCGAAGATGAGCAGAAACTTGAAAAAGAAGCTCGCGGCTATTGAAGTCGACTATGAATCAGAACAGTTTGAGAAACTTCTAAGAGTATGCACTTGGGTGGCATTGAAGAAGTCTGGCACGGATGATCTTTTCGAAGTTATCTTAGGAAAGGGAGGCATCTCAAACTTTATGGACTGGGAAATGGAACAGAAGGAGACCAGTGGTGTTCAAGATCACTCCGAGTTATTCCCAGCTCATGCCATCACTGATCTTGCTAAGAGATTGCTACACATTTCTGATGATTTGATGTGCTCAGAATCAAAATTTGATGTGGGCATTCAAGTTTCAGATTCCGATTTTGACAATGATATGGTTATGACTGAAGTCACGCAAGTTGAAGAATTCCAGTCTACTGATCCTATGGTGGACTTAGACAATGTCTCAAATCAGTTGAGAGGCATTGTGTTCAGGTTTCAAGTTGATCATGCTAACTGTCCAAGGTCAGATTTTGCTTTTATAAATCGTTATTCTGATGATTTACTTCCATTTGAACTCTGTGGATACATGGCAAAGTTGCACGCTTTGTTAAGGAAGGACTTGGCGGAAGCTATAAGGAAGGCTGAGGAAGCTAAATTGGCTATAGTGCCTTACTGTCCGTTTCCGAGTTTGAAAGCCATAGCTGGAAGTGTGTTTCAAGATTCAGAGGTAGTGGAAGATGAGGTCGTAACTACTGCTACAGAAGGTCAATTGATTGAGGTGATATCTATTGCTAATGATGTGATCATGGAAGAAAACATTCATGCTGAAGTTGGTCAGTCATCTCAAAGATTTTCCACTGCTTCCATAGATGAGTTGAAAGCTGATTTGAAAGGTGTTATAAAATCGTCCATTGATGACTTTCTAAAATCTGATGTCAAGAGGATTCTTATTGAACAAAACAATGTCCTTGTGACAAGTTCAAAAGATTTGATAGTAAATGCAGTCAGTCAGGTAGATGATGAATACAGACAGCATATGTTTGAACAACTTGAAGGATTTCTCCAGGATCAAGTTGAATACTCAGAGAAGAGCTCAGTCGATTTCGCTCGCGTACTAGCTACTGAATCCAGGAAGTTGGAAAGAGTCTATAGAGCAAGAATCGAGGTTGCTGATGTTCAACGGAAGGAAGCTTATGATCAGTTAACTCAAGCTCAACAACTTATCTCTGCTATGACTGATGAAAATAAGAAGTTACGTTTGACCGCAACACATTTCAAGAATGAGTTGAACTTGTCTACTCAAAAGCTGGAGTTGGTGGCGACCAAACTGGACAAGTTGAATCAAAACAATTCGCATGAGAAGCAAATTGAAAGAGCTACAAGTCAAATGAAACAAGCTATGTTTGAAGAGATGACTCGTTTCACTTCTCTTTTCTCTCTCCAGGCTACTGATGAAGCCAAAAAGGGGGAAGAGACAAAGAAGACAAAACAATCTGAAGCTGAGATTAGTGCTGAAATTGAAAAATCTAAATCCAGTGCTGAGCCAGAAGCAAAGGAAGCTGCGGAAGCTATGCAAGATCTCAAAAGGCCTAAGAGAGGCAGAGGCAGATTGGTTAAAACTGCAGAAGCTGAGCAAGCTAAAGTTGAAGCAGATGAGTTGAAGAAGAAGGAGAAGGGCAAGGCTATTGCATCTCCAGAAGCTGAAGTGCAGACAAGAATGGTATCGAAAAGGAAGTCTATTACCATTGAAGAACCTACTCCTGAGTCAACTACTTTGAAGAAGCAAAAGGTTGTTGATCCAAGTGATGAAGCTCATTATGCGAAGAAGAAGAAGATAGAAAAGCATATTGAAAGTTTGTTGAAGGAGAAGCCTGATGAAGATCAAATAGAAGACAAGCTCATTGATCACTTTATTGACAAAGAACATCGTCAAGAATGGATGAAAGTGAAAAGGCAGTGGGAACTAGATCACTGGATTATCAGGAAGTTTGGAGATTCTGATAACTCTGACGATCTTTATGCTATGTTTGACAAGTTCATGGAAGGACAGCATAAGATGCTATGGAATTTGATCATAAGAATATCTGTTGCTGCTAATTTTAATATTCTTGTTCCTGGTTTTCCAAAATGGAAGTGTCCCATGACTAGTTCAGGTAAAAGGGCAGATGTGAACCAGATCAAGAAGTATGAAGATGAGCTGCTAGACAACGAGAAGATTGAAGACGAAGAACATATCAAAGGAATTCATACTAGACTACTCAATGCTTTCTGTGTTCCAGATTCAGAAAGAGGTAACTTTTCAGTATAGTTTAGTTCTATTCTGATTTTGTTAAGTATTTGTAATATCTACTGATCTTATTTCTGAATGAATGAAAAGATAAAGTACTATTTGATGTTTAAAGACAAGATAACTACTTAACTAGTTTACTAATAAGAAAAGATTCAAGTAGTTTTGGCTTCATCAAAAAGGGGGAAATTGTTGGGATATGAATCCTAGAACAAGTCCTAAATGATGAATAAAAGATAAAAGATAAAGTTTTGATAAGCCAAAAGAAGACTTGAATATTTTCTAAGTGTTGACTAATCTAATCTAGTTAAGTTGAAGTCATCTTGAACAGATCAGTAGAGTTCACATAAAAAGAAAAGTATTGTTTATATTTAAAAGATAAGTACGATGTATAAGTACTTCATATCTGTTCATAGTTAAATATGTTAAAATTGTTTTTGAGCTATAATTACTGTATAGAGCTCATGATATTTTTTATGTAATAGATTAGATTCATTGTATAGTTTATAAGTTGACTAAGCTTGTGTTATAAAAGCTTAATGTAATGTAATAGTCTTGTTAGGTTAGATAATAGGACTAGATTAGTTCTATTAGAAGTCTACTGCACAAGAAGAGAAGACCAGTCTACTACTCAAGACAGGTGGACTACAAGACAAGTGCATCTACTAGACTACACAAGACAAGTTAACTTGAAGTTAGTTACAGAAACGCGTATTGAAGATGAAATTGAAGAATTAGTTATGGAATAACTAATTAACTGAAGAAACGCGTGGAAGGATAAGAAGAATCAGTTAGAAGTTAGTTTTCAAGAAAGGTTGTTACACAACTGAAAGTTCTTGGATTTGAAGTCTATAAATACCTCAAGGTATTCGTTGGTTGAAGACTACTGAAATATTGAGAATCACTACTTACACACGTTATTACTCTCAGAGTTGATTGAAGTTCAGATAGAAGCCAGAAGACAAGTGAAGAATCAAGAAGGCTACTACTGAAAATCAGAGAAGTTTTTAGTTTTTGTTTGTTATTTTCAAGGTGCTAGATACTTGTAAAATTTCTAGTAAGATCGTAGACATATCTGGAGGTATAGTCTGTTGAAGATCTAAGTCTTCTTCTTGGGACTTTAAAGACAGGAACATACACTTGTACTCGATTGGAAGAGTTTAGTGGAAACATCACAACTGGGTTTGTGAGAGTGGATGTAGACAAGTTGTCGAACCACTATAAATCTTGTGTTTGATTTACTTTACAATTTTGATTGTTTAAATTGCTTAATTGTTTTAACTACTTAACTGAACTTGATTAGTTGAGTATAGAACAGAGTTCTCGAAAATAAGTTGAGTATAATCTTGAATTGGGCTCATTGATAATTTCGTATTCCGCATATTGTACTTTGATATTTCGAAAGAGTTTTGAAAAGTCTATTCACCCCCCTCTAGACATTTTCACTAGCTTACTCGTTATTAACTCAACTTGGGACCAACATATACTCAATGTTGTATGTAATTATAATGTTGTGAATTGAAAATTAGAATGAATTTAAATGATGTGATTAGAATAAATTTACATGTATAAGCGAAAATAATTATACTCAATGTTGTATGTAATTATAATGTTGTGAATTGAAAATTAGAATGAATTTAAATGATGTGATTAGAATAAATTTACATGTATAAGCGAAAATAATTATACTCAATGTTGTATGTAATTATAATGTTGTGAATTGAAAATTAGAATGAATTTAAATGATGTGATTAGAATAAATTTACATGTATAAGCGAAAATAATTGTACTCAATGTTGTATGTAATTATAATGTTGTGAATTGAAAATTAGAATGAATTTAAATGATGTGATTGGAATAAATTTACATGTATAAGCGAAAATAATTATACTCAATGTTGTATGTAATTATAATGTTGTGAATTAAAAATTAGAATGAATTTAAATGATGTGATTAGAATAAATTTAAATGTATAAGTGAAAATAATTATACTCAATGTTGTATGTAATTATAATGTTGTGAATTGAAAATTAGAATGAATTTAAATGTTGTAAATTGAAGATTAGAATAAATTTAAATAGTGTGAATTGATACCGTAATTAAATTATTTAATTTGAAACATATAATTTAGTTAATTCTCATTTAGAAATAAATATGATATGCTTTAATAATTTAATAAGCAACAATTAAAGCTAGAATTGATATTGAATTAAAGAATTAAAAACTAAAATTAAATTGAATATATATTAATTGTATTCACAACATGTCGACTAAAGCTCATAACCTAAACGGCACAAAGGGGGCGCCCAAAAGCCTTCGAGATCGAGAGGTCCCGAGTTCGAACCCCGCAAACAGCGAAATTCGCGAAAAAAACCCGAAAAATGGGTGGCCCAGCGGTGGGGGTGGGTGTTGGTGGCCTCGATACCTGAGTTCGAAACCCAGGTTCGCACTTTTTAAATGTTCCTCAAAAGGCGACGGCAAAAAGGCGACGGCATGTGGGCCCGTTGCTAAAAGGCAACGGCCACCTGCCGTTGCCAAAAGGCAACGGTTTTCCCCAAATCCGTTGCCATTCAAATAGCAACGAGCATATTGGCAACGACAGACATCCGTTGCCTTTGTCGTTGCCTTCATCAATAGTGAGGGTAGATCCGTTGCCTTTGCCGTTGCCATTTCCCCATTATTTTGTAGTGGGAGGGAGTACTAACTTTTAAAGTAAGCGGTAACTATTACTCCGTATATTTAATTATTGTAGCGTTATTTTATTTTTCAATATAGTCAACATTTTTATATATAGTTTACTTTTAGTATTATACTTCATTTCACACTCATCAATTATTTTCTCTTTCTCCATCACATCACTTACACTTTATCAATTATTTTATCATATTCCTTTATCAAAATACCCCAAAGAAAGGGGAAATTTATAACGGGACTGAGGTAGTATAATTTATTAATGAATAATTTTAACTTTTTTAAAAAGCTTGGATAATATGCGGGCATTATGTAAGTATTTGTATATTTGCATCAAATGCAGTGATGGAGCTAGAAATATGGAATAGGAGGGCCCAATTAATGTTATACTTTCTCCGTTCTACGATTATTTGCATACTTTCTTTTTTGATCCGTTTTAGAATTATTTGCACACTTCTAAATGGTCTATCAATTTTAGATTCCACGTTTTACCTCACATCTCACTAAAAAAATTTACACTTCATTGAATAACTCAAATTATGTATCTTTTTATTTAACTCCACACCCGACTAAATTCATTTTTCTTAATTTGTGTATCATTGTATACGTGCAAATAATCTTAAAACGGAGGAAGTATAAGAATAAAATAATATCAAAAGTTATCATTCTTCTTTATTATAGTATAGTTCAAACACCTTAATCCATTAATATTAATAATTTATATAATATAGTAGATGCATTTCTATTTATAAATTTGTAAAATCTTGAGAGCTCCAAAATTAAATTGTGAAAATGTTTCACTATTAAATATTCAAATTTCATGAAAAATTAAAATAAAAGGTATGAAAATGTGCATTCACCATGTCCGTAACATAATTGAGAAAAACAACATTTTTATATATTATTATTAATTAAAATAAAAACTTAATATTGAAGTAAAATGAAAATTCTAAAAAATAAAAAATATATATTAAAAAAAAATAGTGGAAGGCACTGGACCTAATGTGGCTCCGCCTTTGATCAAATGTATTTAATTTTACACTCAATCAATTCATTAATTTACTTTATTTATAATAATTTATAAAATTACAACTCAAAAAAACTTGTGTGGCAAAAAAAATTGGAGCATAATTGTGAGACAGGAGGGAGTAAATTTAAATCGAGTTAATTCCAAAAAAAATGCAATTGTAGACTTTGTAGTGTGTAGTTCGAGAACGTTCGTAGCAATTGTAACCATTTCGGGAAACCTCCTCAACCCCCAATGTGTCTCGCTTTTATATGTTCTGGCTCCTTACTAAAACCCCTTTGCTCTTCCTTGTTTGTAACGTCGACTCCATAGATTAACAAAACCTGAGAAATCAAACCAACTGTTTTCGAAACGAAAGAATGGCTACATCTGAGGTAAGTTTAGTTTAGTAATTTTTGGGATAATAATGTTTGTCAAGTTTGATATTGATAATTTCATACTGAATTTGGTCTTGTGAATTAGGTTGAAGTTGAGAGGAGTGATGTGCAATTGAAGCACCTAAGTTTTGTGAAAATCCTGGCCATAAACGCCGCCGTTGTGGTCTCGAATCTGTACGACTACGCCAAGCACAATTCTGGCCCCCTCAAATCCACCGTCGGAAAGGTTGAACACGCCGTTACGGCTGTTGTGGGACCTGTTTACCATAAATTCAACCAAGTTCCTAGTGTTGTCCTCGTTTTTCTCGACAACAAGGTAAATAATTTGACATCTATTTTAGTACTTTAGGATCTAAACACTGTTCTGTTTATCGTATTCCAATGAATTTATGGTGAAACGAGTTGCTATATTGCTAATTTATTCCTTTAGGATCTAAACACTGTTCTGTTTAGCGCATTCCAATGGATTTATATATTGCTAATTTAGTACTTTAGGATCTAAACAATGTTCTGTTTAGCATATTCGTATAGATTTATGGTGAAACGAGTTGCTATATTGCTAATTTAGTGCTTTTGGATTTAAACACTGTTCTGTTTAGCAAATTCTTATGGATTTATGGTGAAACGAGTTGCTATCTATCTATGTTTGGTGTGTGTTGTTGTGATTATGTAGTTACCCAGATCAATTGATTCGTACCACCTTCTGTCTCAGACATGTATTTGTATACTATGAGCAAATGAATGGTAGATATCTGTGAAATCTTGTTGTAACTTGATGATGTTACATTTCTTGTTCAGATTCAAAATCTCTTGTGTCGAATAAAAAATGATTCGATATTGTATTGTAGGTGGACGAAGCGTCCCACATATTTGTTGAACATGCTCCTCCTACAGCAAAAGATGTAGTATCAAAGACGCAGTCAGTAGTGAAGAAAGCATCAGTGTTGGTGCAAGGCTTGGCAGAGGAAGCTAAAGTGGATGGTCCAGTTGCAGCCATTTCTCATGCTGCTAAAATCTCCAAGGACTTCACAGTGAACCAATTGGTTATGGTGTGGTACAAAGCTAACCAGTACTCACATGTGCACGGAGTTCTGGAGATGGCTATTCCGACAGCTACACATTTGTCGGATAAGTACAACAGCATTGTTAAAGGTTTATCGGCGAAAGGGTATAATTTGTTTAGTTATGTCCCATTGATACCCATGGAAGAGATGGCGAAGGCGTTCAAGCAGGTGGAGGCTGCAGCTGGTAGGAAGGCTGAGGATACAAGCGTTTCTAGCCAGAGTGGATCCGAATCAGACAATGAATAGGTTTATGTTTATGGTGTTTTACGTGTTTCTTGGACTTTAATGTATATATGGTTTGAAGTTTTGGACCCTCTGTAATTTTTTATATGTGTTGGTAATTCAGTTGACTTGGTCAATTTGACCAAAACCAAATTTGGTCGGTAATATTCAAAATTTTTGTAGTGTAATTCGATTTTTTTCCAACCACGCTGCCACGCACCAAGAAAAACAAATTAAGGGTATAGTATATATTAACCTTACCACTCAAATCGATCAAGTATTCTTGTCAAAAAAAATATAAATCGATCAAGGCACTCATGTGCACTGAGTGTATATATACACTCGAGTGCCACGTCGACCCCCTCCCGACCCCTCACCCTTTTTTTTTTTTAATATTCGTACGAGACTTTCAAATTAACCCTTTAAAATATATACTATATGCTATATTAAATTAACCCTTATACATTCTCCATTTAGACGATTTTTTTATTAATATTATATGTAATAAAAATAAATATTAAATAATTTACAAAAAAATACTCCGCGTTAAGTTTTACTATCCAATTTTTAAGTAAAAATATTTTAAACTTTTCAATTATATTGACTAAAACATTTTAAAGCAAAAATGTGTTAAACTTTTAAGTAAAAAAATTTATTCAATAAAAAGTGCAACACAATATTAATATAAAGGGTAGGTCGATATAATAGAAAAGTGCAACATAATATTTACTAAAAGTATAACTCAGTATAACTAAAAAGTAAAACACAAATATTTCTGAACCGTGCAAGTCAGTATAACTGAAAAGTGCAACACAATATTAATAAAAAGTGTATATCAATATAATTAAAAAATGCAACACAATAATATTGAAAATGCAACAAATATTATAAAAAAGTGCAAGTTAGTATAACTGAAAAATGCAACACAATATTAATGAAAAGTCCGTAAGTCATTATAACTGAAAAGTGCAACACATTATTACTAAAAAGTGTAAGTCACTATAACTGAAAAGTGTAAGTGTCTATAATTGAAAAATGGAACACAATAAAAAATGCAAGTGAGAATAACTTAAAAATGCAATACAATATTAATGTAAAGTGTAAGTGTCTATAACTTTTAAATTATATTGACTAAAACATTTTAAAGCAAAAATGTGTTAAACTTTTAAGTAAAAAAATTTATTCAATAAAAAGTGCAACACAATATTAATATAAAGGGTAGGTCGATATAATAGAAAAGTGCAACATAATATTTACTAAAAGTATAACTCAGTATAACTAAAAAGTAAAACACAAATATTTCTGAACCGTGCAAGTCAGTATAACTGAAAAGTGCAACACAATATTAATAAAAAGTGTATATCAATATAATTAAAAAATGCAACACAATAATATTGAAAATGCAACAAATATTATAAAAAAGTGCAAGTTAGTATAACTGAAAAATGCAACACAATATTAATGAAAAGCGTAAGTCATTATAACTGAAAAGTGCAACACATTATTACTAAAAAGTGTAAGTCACTATAACTGAAAAGTGTAAGTGTCTATAATTGAAAAATGGAACACAATAAAAAAGCAAGTGAGAATAACTTAAAAATGCAATACAATATTAATGTAAAGTGTAAGTGTCTATAACTGAAACATACCACACAATATTATTAAAAAGTGCAAGTGAGTATAACTAAAAAATGCAACACAATATTAATGAAAGATGTAAGTCATTATTACTGAAAAATTTAAGAAAACTATTTATTATTGAGTATGTCAATAACTTAGATAGTAAATGAACATTTTTATAAGGTCGAATTACACGGTTTGGATTTGTACCCCACTTTTTTTTTTTTTAATCGAACAATTTGATAAAAATGACTACATAATATTAATGACAATTGCTATGAAACGTAGCAGAAAAATATTATCACATATTTTTTTTAGTTACTATTTGCACTTTTATTTATTATTAATGTTATACTTTTTAGTAATTACCACTTGCATTTTTATAATCGAAAAAAATATTTATATATAAACATAAAAATAATTGCAAAAATGAGATATTAATTAAAAAAAAAAAAGGGAGGTAACGTACCACTCGAGTGTATAGCTAGGAGACTCACTCTTTATAAATATAAGGTCCTGGAGTCATTATTTTATAATGTAATTTAATTTCATGCACTTGATGATGTCGAGTATAGATTGATTATATTCACATTTTTTTTTAAATATATAATTTGTGTATGGCAGAGAATCTACTCATCTTCTACCACCACCCCTTCCTTTTATATACAAGACTTCATTCATTTATGCCTCCTACTTCAACCTCGCTCTATGATATGATTGTAGCACTAACTCTCAGAGAAATATTCAAATCAATTGCAAGAGTATATATTCTCTCTCTTTGTTTCAGAAAACAAGAATGGCTACATCCGAGGTAAGTTGAGAAATTTCGATATTTAACTTATTCTTATTATTGTTTGGAGTTGTTAATTATTATAATTGGTCCGATCTGTTTTTCTTGTGAATTAGGTTTACGTGCGTCTTAAGCATCTAGGTTTCGTGAAGGTGTTAGTAATAAAGGTTGCACTTATGGGAGAAAATTTCATTTTACGTCCTGTAACTTAGGCCTAATCCAGAATATATCCTTTAAGTTTTCACATTTTCAATTTACAACCTAGAGTGTCCAATTTACATCCTTTTAGGTCCAATTTACGTCCTTTCCACCGGAAAATTGGAAATCCTGTCAAATAGTCCAATTTACATTCTTTATGTTTGAAAATTATAAATTAAAAATTAAAAAATTCTGAAAATATCATTAAAAATTAAAAAATCTCATTAAAAACTTATAAATGGTGTAAAATAAATATAAAAAATCTAAAAAAATTATAAATTCTACCATTCAAAAAATCTGAAAATGTGTAAATTTAATTTTTTTTTCTTCTAAAAACTCATAAAAATAAAAAAATCTATAATTTCTACCATTCAAAAAATCTGAAAATGTGTAAATTTAATTTTTTTTCTAAAAGCTCATAAAAATAAAAAAAATCTATAAATTAAAATTTTAAAAATGTTTAAAATAAAAAAATCCATAATTTTAAAAATATCGTGAAAATGAATTTGGGACGGTTCCAAAATCGATCAAGGTGTGGAACTTCCACTCAACCTCGACGGTGAGTTGGAAAATCTCATGAGACCTAAAATTATTAGGAGTTCGAGCAAAACTTTATTTAATGAAATGTTAATAATTTTTATTATTCTTATTAAATTTTTAGAATTAGTAATTTTTCATCTACACATTTTTAATAAATTAATGAGATTTTTTTAGTTTTTAGAAATTTAAATGAGATTTTGAATTTCTTAATTTTTAAATTACACATTTTTCATTCTTTGAATTGTAGAATTTTTTATTTTTTGTATTTTAAAAATTTTAGAATTTTTTATTTTTGTTTTACACGTTTTATAATTTGTAATTTTATTTTTTGAAATTTTATTGATATATTTTGAATTTTATTTACACATTTTATATTTTTTAATTTTTAAATATTTAATGATATTTTAGAATTTTTAAATCTTTAATGGGATTTTTAGAAAATTTTAATGATTAAATTTTAATTTTCAAACTTAAAGGACGTAAATTGGACTATTTGGCCGGATTCCCAATTTATTCCTCACATTCCGGTGAGTTTTAAAATTTTCCGGCGGAAAGGACGTAAATTGGACCAAAAAGGACGGAAATCGAAAAAGTAAAAACATAAAGGATATATTCTGGATTAGGCCTAAGTTACAGGACGTAAAATGAAATTTTCTCCACTTATGGTGTGGAAATTGTACGGCTATGTGAAGCACAACTCTGGCCCCCTCAAATCTACCGTACGAAGGGTTGAACACGCTGTTACGGCTGTTGTGCAACCAGTTTACTATAAATTCAACCAACTTCCTATTCATATCCTTCTTTTTCTCGACAACAAGGTCAAATAAATTGACTTTTCTTTACCTTTGTTATCGGATTTATATGTGAGATATTTGAACTGTTCCAAATTAAATTACAAATAATACATCTTTTAATTATTTTATATTAAACTAACCTACCAAATTAGACTTAATTAGAGATCATGCTACTCTAGTCGTCTCATTTTTATTTGAAATTTTAAATAAATTTACACGGATTTAATTTATTGATTTATTTGTTGATATTAAATATAATAAAATTATTTCTTGGGAGCGATAGTATGTGTATTTTTATTTTATTTAAAAGAATTTTTTTTGTTAATGTGTAAAAAGTAACAATATGTATTTCTCCTATTTTAAAATTATTTGTATGGTTTGATCCATACACTTAAAAAAAAAAGATTTAGTGATGTGTGTGGTAAAATAAAGGAGAGATATTTTGGATGATTAAATAATGTTTAAAGGTAATAGTGTAAAAGGAAACGTGGGTAAAAAATGTGTGTTAATATTAAAATAAAATAATGTTGTGAGAATATTAATTTTGGAATTGCATGAGAAAGGTTGTAATAATGAAAAGAAGGTTGTAATTGTTTGTGATTTTCGAAGCTTTTGTTAAAAGTGTATAAATAATGATTTTAGTGTTGAATTACCACTCTCAACAATTTGATTAGTACAAGACTAATATGCTAATTTATTATTTCTTGTTCTAATGTAATTCTTCTCTAACTTTTTTTTTTTCGTTCAAATAAAAAAATATCATTCTTTTTTTTAAAACTTCTCTATTATATTATTATATTTTAATACATTTAAATATTTTATTATATTTTTTAAGTTATGTGTCCAAATATTATATGAAGTTTCTCTTGAAAGGAGGGAGTATACTTTAGCATCTAATATTGTACTCATTTGTTAACCACATTCCTATGGATTTATGGTGGAAAGAGTTGATATCTATCTAGATCCATGTTGGTATGTAGATATCTATAATCACGTCTGGATATTTTAATTGCCTCAAATTGAACATAAATGATGTATTTTTTTATCATTTAATATGCATATCTATAATTGAGTGTATTTTTACATGTTGAATATATAAATTTTATTTTAAATTGTATCTTTTTTATTTTCTATCTCTTTCTACCTTTTTTTTTTCTTTTATACAACTCTTTACATTTTCTTTTTTTTATATCTCTCTCCCTTAATACTTCTAACATTGAATGAAATTGTATTATTATATTATTATTAAATGAAGTTATAATGATTAGATGATTAAATTTATTATATTATTGTGAAAGATTATAATGATTGAAGTGATTTTATAATAATTTAACTTTATGTCAAATCAATATGTTTGATAGGGTTGGTTTTGCATGACCGTGAATCTTGTCGAGCTATTATATATGTTGTTACTCTTTTTTTTTTTGTTTTTTCGTTTTACTTTTGATTCGCTTGAAGACATTACATTAAAATCCTCTGTTTTTTTTTTTTTCAAAATGTGTTGTCCTTTAATTTGATTGTGTAGGTGGAGGAAGGATCCTACATATTTGATAAACGTGCACCCAGAATAGTTAAAAGTGTAGTATCAAAGGTGCAATTAATGGTGATGAAAGCAGTAGAGTTGCTGCCTAAGGAAGCTGCCTCGAACATATTTGATGAAGATGCTAAGCCTATAACAGAAAGTGTAGTATCAATAGTCAACAACTCATCAGACTTATTGCTGGAATCTAAAATATTGGAAGGCCCAGTTGCAGCCATTTCTGAAGCTGGATCAATGGTAAAGAAAACATCAGACTTGGTAGAGGAAGCAGCTAAAGCCATTGATTCTCATCTTCCTAAAATCTCCTTTGGTAAACACGCTCGCCCTGTGGCATCAATGTTCAAGAAAGCATCAGACTTGGTGCAAGGAGGTCTAGTTACAATCATTTCTCTTTCTTCATGAAAAAAAATCATCCCATCTAAGAGTCGAACACGTAGAGAGTGAAAAATTAATTCATTTATATTAATTCTCATGCAGCTAAAATCTCTACGGAAGCATTAACATATGATGAAGTTGCTCTGCCAGGATCAATGTTCAAGAAAGCATCAGACTTTGTGCAAGAAGGTTTAGTTACAACCATTTCCCTTTTTGCATGAAAAATTTCGTCATATCTTAAATGTAAGTTGATCTCATAGAATGGTGAAAAATAATTCATTTATATTAATTTTTGTGCAGCTAAAATCTCCACGGAAGCATTAACATATGGTGAAGCTGCTCTACTAGGATCAATGTTGAAGAAAGCATCAGACATGGTGCAGGAAGGTTTAGTTACAACCATTTCTCTTTATGCATAAAATTTTTTGCTCATTTTAAATGTCGAATTCATGAAGAGATAAAAAATTAAATCATTTATATTAATTCTCGTGCAGCTAAAATCTCAACGGAAGCATTAACACATGGTAAAGCTGCTCTACCAGAATCAATGCTCAAGAAAGCATCAAACTTGGTGCAGGAAGGTTTAGTTGCAACCATTTCTCATTCTGCATGAAAAAAATTCGTCTCATCTTAAAAGTTAAACTTGTAATTAATTAATTCATTTATATTAATTCTACTCGTGCAGCTAAAATCTCCACAGAAGCATTAGCGTATGGTGAAGTTGCTCTGGCGGGATCAATGTTGAAGAAAGCATCAAACTTGGTGCAGGAAGGAGCCATTTCTTATGCTACTAAAATCTCCGAGAGAGGCTCTTACATATTTGATGAACATGCTCCGGCTATAGCAAAAGGTGTAGTATCAATGGTCAAGAAAGCATCAGGCTTGGTGAAGGTTGCTAAAATGGAAGGTCCATTTGCAGCCATTTCTCATGCTGCTCAAATCTTTAAGGACTTCACAACGTCACAATTGGTTATGGTGCGGAACATAGCCCATCAGTATTATTTTCTGCACAAAATCCTGGGGATACTTATTCCAATAGCTACATATTTGCTGAAGAAATACAACAGCTTAATTAGCTGGTTGTTGTAGTTATATGCTGCCATTAATTGGTACCCCTGGAAGAAATGGAGAAGCCGTATAAGCAGCTGGTGAAGTCAGCAGCTCCGAACAAGGCTTAAAGTGATTGATGGATGTGTGTTATTATTGTATTGAGTGAGAGAATAAATGGTGATGTGATTATATTAAATGTTGTATAATAAGTGTGCATATAATTTATTGGAGCCTTGACACACCCCCACCCCACCCCCTACACCCATTATTTATATATATATATATATATATAATTAATTTTATGTATTGTTTAAAATTAATGATATGTTAATATAATAAGTCATTTTAGTAGTGTAAAAGTCATCTGAGGTTTGTTTTGGCAACTGTGGAAGGAGAGAAACAAACGACTATGAGAGGGAAAATTTTATTGGCTCGCCGAACCCTTGGGGTGTCGTCTGTGCACTGAGGTTGCCTCAAGTGGCACAAGCCACCTTAATCTTTTAAGAAAATGAATGTCGATACAGTCTTCTTCTCCGACACGAACGAGGTAGCTAGACATGGTTGTGAATTGTGAATTGAGTGTGGATGAAACTACCATTTGAGTGTGTGTGGTGAGAATAACGAAGCTTAGGAGAGTACGTGAATTCACATCATTGAAACCCGGTGAGAATTGATCTTTGAACCAATCATGATCCGGTTGTTGTTTGAGAGTGGATTGGTCATTATATCTAGTTCTAGAACTTGCCATGAGTCTTGCTTAAAACCACAAATGTGTGAATCAATAGGGAGTGATTTAGGCCATCTTTCATAATCATAAGTCACTAGCCAAATATTCCCATACCAAAAGAAATTTCCGTAGTTAGCCAAGTCGAGCCTTGAACTTGATCTTTTTGGTAACCTACATTGTTTAACCTCTTTAACTTAATAAGCCTTTGCCTAACTAGTGGAGGATAAGTGAAGAGTGGAAGAACATGAGCTTTAAATTGAAAATTGTGGAATGTTGAGCAAGTGGAAAAACAAGGAAAAGATGGAAAACAAAAGAGGAAAAAAATCATCAAGTGATAACCTCTTTGAAAAAAAAAAATAAGAAGAATAAAATCAAAGAGGTGATCTCATAATTTGAGCTTAAAAGAACAAAAGGTTATTTCTTGTGACAAAGAAAGGAGTAAATTCCTTGTGGGAAAATAGAAAAGTGAGGTGAATGCATGATTGGGTTGAAAGAAACAAAGAAGTGAAAAAGTGTTCATTGTTCCTCCACTAGTCTAGTCACTCTTATCCAAATGTTTCCCACCGTGTCCAAATAGCCTACGTTACGTCTTTAGAAAAAGTCCTATTGATCTTGTTGTGAAACACAAAAGTGGTGGATAGAAGAGACTTATGGCAAGCCTATGGTAACTATGTGATGTGAAGCAATTGATGAGTGATGCAAGTCCGTAATTCCTTTGTGTGATTGAGTGATACACATCTTGTGAGGAATGTGAATTTAGTGTTAGATTTTGCTTTGTTTTAATCACTTTGTGCATGATGGTGTTAAAAGAGTTCATGATTGAGGATCATTCATTGAAAAGTTATGTTGCTTATATCATTGCTATTATTGATTCCATGGTTCAAAATTCTTCACAATCACTCACCTTTGTTCTTTAATTCTTTGCTTGGGGACAAGCAAATCTTTAAGTTTGGGAGGGGGGTGATTTGTGGTGAGATTGCATGAATTTATAGTGTGAATATGCTTTAATTGTCGTGTTAAAGTTGCAAAAGTTATGTAAAAGTAGTTTTTTTATCGAATTATTGATACATGGTAGTTTTGCATTGTTTTTAGGGAAAAACGGTGAGTTTTGAAGTAAATCACATGGAGGAATCAATCTGAGGAAAAAGTCAGATGAAAGAAGATAAAGAGGGAGTGCATATACAAGAAGAATCGAGCCAATTGGAGCCACGGATCGGAAATGATGCACAAAAGAAGATTCAAGAAGCAACTTGGCCGAGTTAGAGACAAAGCTCAAACCTCGGCCGAGCTATCTGAATCGGCCGAGCTCAAGTGGAATATCAGAGACTGGAATATTGGGCAACTCGGTCGAGCTCCGTAACTCGGTCGAGTGGAAGGGTGAAGATAAACTTGCAACTCGGCCGAGCTATCAGAATCGGCCGAGTTGCCCGAAGATTTTCGACCAAAGTTTAAGTGTTCGACTCGGCCGAATTACCTGACTCGGCCGAGTTGCTGAATGTGAAAAGCGCTCTCACGCTTTAATTAAGGCCCGACTCGGCCGAGCTCCGCAACTCGGCAGTGTGACATGAAAATTTTGCCTAAAAGCGTGTTTCTACCTAAGGGCACGTGCCAAGCACTTTTGGAAGGGTATATAAAGTCCAAAGTTCTTTTTGAAGGGGGACTACACACATTTTGGAGACTCTACACATAGTAACACATAGTAATAGGTTTTTGAGCATTTTTTTCCTTCTAGTTCTTCCATAGATTAGCTTAGAACATAGTTAATTTGCCATTTCAATCAAGGATTGTAAGTGGGCTTTGCTTATTTCATCATATTGTAGCTACAATTCCATTATCAAGGTGATATCTCTCATTTTTTAGTTTCAATTTGGTAATTACTTTCTACATTGCAATTTCTCTATTAATTAGCATGGGCTTTATGTTATTTTATGTTGTAGCCATGTGATTCTCTTCTAGAACCATGGGCTAATCCCCAATTGCCTTGGGTGTGGATGATTTGATAGGTGTTTAGTGTAATTGTGAAGTAATTGCATGATTAACTTAGGATTTGGGTGTATATGTTTCTAGAGTTGTATTTCGATTGATTCATTTGATTGATCAACCCTATTAGCAAGCATTTTCGATTGTGTTAATTGCAACGAGAGTTGGGTTTGCATGATTGGGGTGTGAGTGTGAGCTTTAGTCAATTGAATAGAAGTTAAGTAGTAATTAGCTTAACCAAGAGAGGGTTAATTGCTAGACCGACAACTTTAGACACTAAACGAATAGAGGTTGTTTAAGAGTTTGGTGAGAGGGCGTTTCATAAGTATTAGTAACCGTGTTGAAAGTACTTATGAAACACTATCTTATGCGCTTATGGTATTTGGTTAGATCATATAATTGCAAATCAATGCACGTTGTTTGCCTATGCCTTTCGAGGGGGTTTGCACACATATGTGATAGCCTTTAGCTTAATCCGAATTCATAGTTAATTCATGTAATTGGTTCACTAGTTCATTGAATTACTCACAAAACGGAAACACCCGAGGCAATACCCTTCTCTTGCACTTTCCAACGAAAGTTAGATAATGTGTTATTTCTTTTGACTATTTCTCATTATTTTAGATAATCTAGTTTAATACTTTCGTTTTAATTCCCAAAAATCCAAACAAACACGTGTAGTTACTACAATAGCATGCATACTCGTAACTTTAGGGATTCACTTGCACTCAATTAAATCCTTGGAACGAACAAACTACTTGGTCGTACTTACGTACTACAATCGGATCCATACGATTGTGGGGATCGTATTGTTTAGTGCTTTAAAAAGTGTTGAAAAACGAGACAAGTCATTCGGCATGATGCTAATATAGGAGTAGCACATACTCTTGTAAGGATGTCACGTTCTTTTTCGAGCTCTTTTTATTGGGTAGAGCCTTTAGCTATTGTGGATGACCTACTCGATAATTTTTGTACTTGCTTCGATTAATTGAGTTTTCATTTGCTATAAAAAAATAGACAATAAAAGGTATGAGGTGTGCTGTCGCCGGCACCCAAAAATAATTCCTTAACTACCCACTAATATAGTAAGGCAAGTAAGGGTCAAATCCACAAGGAGCGATGAAACTCAATTGAACATATTCGTGTTATAAAAATAATAAAATGGGGGGGGGGGGGAGTTTGGTTGGTGAATATTAAACCACTTGAGTACTAGAAAGCAATGAAAAATAAATAGGAATCAATATTAAAAACGATCTAGCCCTCAAATTGCTTCCACTTGAATAATTTATCAATTTATTTAACGAACTCGATAATCTCAACTAATCTCGAATCTTATCCCTAAACCAGTACCAGTGGTACGACCAAACTAGTTCAATTTTTTTTTTAAGTTTAATTAACTAGAAGGTACGACCCTAATTAATTTATTCCTACGAATAATCCCAAAACATGTATTCAAGGTTCAACTCGAGAAATGCATTAAAGAACTAAAACAATAGGATAAATTGACAATGAATACGAGACACCCATCTCATACAATCTAGACGTTATTATCCTCTAAGGTGTTATGTCTTAGTTGCTACGATATCCACAATAATATAACAATTACAGATTATACTCGTGAATTAACTGGAATAACAAATAAACTCGAATGACCAGTCCTAATAAATCTATTAGTCAAAACATGCTTCGCATGAAATTAAATAACAACGAAATCGAAACAGAGATTGAGATAAATCGTGAAACGATTAATTAATAAAGCATAAAACTATCAAAGTTTCACATCCTCGGACTAGAAAAAATGCTACGGCTAGGGGCCCCTCTTTTCTCCAATCTCTTTCTTTTAGAGCCCTCACAGTCCACCTCACAATGGGCTTCCAACAAATTAATTTCATGGGCCCAAGCAATTAGTTTAGTAATATTGGTCCAAGTAATGTGTTGTAATTTCTACTCTACTCTACTCAATCTCAATAATTCTCAAATGCTTCAATTATACCTGAACTAGTATTTCTTCCGTGCGATGCACGATTTATAAATTAATAAATTTATATAAACAATGTGATGTTAATAAATAATTTTTTTGTATACATACAATAGTATAAGTTTTTTTTAGGACCATTAATTTTAATATTTTATTTAAAAATAAAACGTCACAATAATATTCGATAAAATTAAGATTTGGCAAAAATAATTAATTGAGCATAATTAATAATTATTCATTTTATATAATCTTTGATAAGTAATACTTTGTAATGTTTTACAATAGTTATATTTACAATACATAGAAGCATATCTATAAAATAGACATGAAGATACAATATTATATTCATGAAGAAACTCAAAGAAGAAAAATTGACGGGCATAGAGAAATGAAGATTCAATATTATATTCATGAAGAAACTCAAAGAAGAAAAATTGACGGGCTTAGAGAAATGAGAGAGAAAATGAAAATAGAGAAAGAGGGAGAAAAATAATTTTAAAAGATGATATTTTAATGATGGGCCCTACAATAAATAATATTAAACTATTGCAACATTTTAGGCGGGAACTTGCTAGGGAAGCCACTATTCTGTTATTATATATATATAGATTAGATAAGAAAATAAAATGTCGAGATAATTGAAGTTACAAAATAATGAGTGGAAAGATGCACTAAAATACCAATTTAATTCACAAAGATTATTCAATTAAAGCACAAAAATATGCAATAATCACAACTCATCAGTTTGATGCATAAAAGAAAAAGAAAACCTGAAATCATAAACTCACAGACTGAGCCAGATGCCGGAGTGCCGTTAAAACCTTGTCTGGGAAAACCCTCATTAAGGATAAAATCTGAGGTCAAGGAAAAATGTATAATCTTCTAATCATTAACGTCTAAAGTAAACAGTAAACTAATGATAAAGAAAAATGTAAGAAAACTACAAATGTTCCATGATAACACAATCATTCAGATTCATCCAACAAATACGATCAACGTTAGATGTGATGGACCACATTCCCGAGCTCTGAAGAACCAAAACCACGTGAACCAAAGACAAAGGGTTCAATGGTTGTTTCTCTAAGTGATTCATAAGTCCGTTCACACCTTTCCCTGATGGAAAATTGAAGAGGAGCATAATACTCAACGAAGTGATCCGGTGTGTCCTCAGCCAATGCCCCAAAAAGTGTTCCTGTGAAAGTTACCAAAAAAAATTTGTTTGTTTCAAAGAAGGCTACTCATTCCTTTTTTTACAAACTACTCTCACATTTTATTGTATTTTTCTCTCTCAATCACATCACCTCTAATATATCTACTTATTATATCGTATTCTTTAATCTCTGTGCCTAAAGTCCATGATATCTCTTGTATTTAGTTTTGATAATCCAAACTACTTGTAATGGAATAAATTGTTTGTATAGTCAAATTTATTATTTATCTTGTAATAGTTAGCTTCTGGTAGCATCAGTCGAGGGAGAACCTAGTTGATGTAGTGAACTTACTCGTGTGTACTCAAGACTAGAAGAGAAGATGAAGACTAGAAGAGAAGAATCAGTCGAGGGGGAACTCGACTGATCAGCTGAGTGTTAGATAGCTGAAGACCAAACAACTGAGGACCAAAGCTGAGTTACTAGGCAGCCCAGGTTCATACAACTGAGGTATGATGAAATCAGATGCATAAGTATCAAGTTTAGACGAGTTGAACCCAGAAATCAACTCAGGAGAAGGTCGTCTGATATAGTCTATATTGAAGATCATATTAGAGCTGACGCGGGCCAATGAGAATGCGACAACAGACGTAAAGATTTGGCAAGATACAGTATGCACAATCTAGAAAGTCAAAGATACACTGAATATTACTAGGAAACGGTAATATTCAGAGTATCAATCAAATATTACATTCCTAAAATAGTGAAGACTTGAAGTTAATCTCTAACGGTAACATTTCAAATCTACACTATATATATGAATTCATTTCGCATATCTTCGCATGATAGAGGGTCGAAGCAAATGTCAAGCATGGAGCTTCAATGAATATTTATGAAGAATAGCTTGAAGGAACTTCAATGGAGATATCAAACGCATCCCTTTTCTGGAGAAAGAACTCAAATCTAAGTCTGCATAGTCTCATACACATTCCAAGCTTATAGAGATTTTCTCAATTCTAGCATGAGGCTATAAATTGACTGTAAGGAAAAATCTCATCTATTTCATTATACTTCAAATCCACCTTCTATCAAAAACCCTAAAAGTCAAGTTTGTTGTAAGGAGAATTTGTAAGAGTGCTTGTTCTCAAAATAACAAGTAGATCAGTGCACTTGGAAGTGCGTCAAGATCAAAGTCTTATTCTTGAAACTATAAAGTGTTAGGAAATGAGCACCGTAGATGGCTAAAATAATTTTAAGGAAACGAAGAATCGAGACTTGTGTAAACACAATTTCCTTGAAACAATATTCATACTTCACTCTCGGTGCTAGTGAATATTATGGCGTTAGTTTCCAGGATACAACGATTAGATAGCAACAATACTGTTGGTCCCAAAACGAGTATAATGAGAAAGTCCAGAGGGGGTTGAATAAACTTTCTATGTATTTTAAAACTTTTGTGTGTTAGATCAGATGAGACGATCAGAAGAATGATAAAATCTATCGTCTGAATGCAAATAAGATGGTCTGATCTTAGAGTGCGAGTGTATATAGCAGATCAAGATAACGAACCTACTGATTGCTTAAATCAGCTGGTCAGTTGGAAATCTATCTTAACAGCTAAGGTGCGGAAATGTGTAGGCCCTAAGGCGGTGTTTGTTTTGGGATTGGCCAATCCGGATTTGGATTGGTCCAATCCCAATCCAATGTCTCTCAATCCAAATACCAATTCACCCCTATAATACACCTATACACCTATTTTTATACAATCAAATCACTCATTCTCTTTCCTACTTTCTTCTCTCTCTTACTTTTCTTTCACTATTAACATCATTCTTGATATGACATAAAGTTTGTTGGTCCCAAGTTGAGTTTATAATATTGAGTAAGCTAGTGAAAATGTCTAGAGGGGAGGGGTGAATAGACTTTTCAAAAAAAATTCAATATATCAAAGTACACAATGCGGAATAATCAGATTAACAATGAGCCCAATCAAATTTATACTCAACTTATATTCGAAATTCGAACTTCTTGATGAACACTCTACTTGTCTTGTTTAGATAGGCAATTAATCAATTAAGCAATTAAACAGACAATAAAGTAAATCAACACACAACGATTTTATAGTGATTCGACAACTTGTCTACATCCACTCTCACAACTCCAGTCGTGAAATTCTTATTACTCTTCCAATCGAGTAGTCTTGTGGTTTTAAGTCCCAAGATATAAGACTTAGATCTTCTCGAAAACACTACCAAGTGCTTCTTTGATCTTACTAGCTATTTTACAAGTAACTAGCAACTTGAAATAGTAAAACAAAAATAAAACTTCTCTTTGTTCAGTAGTAGCCTTCTTGTTCTTCACTTGTCTTCTGGCTTCTTTCTGAATCTTCAAACTCTGAGAGTATTTGCTTTACTTGAATATAGAATATCAATGCTTCAGTAGTTTTCAGTAGTATCAGTAATATCAGTAGTCTCTAATCAATCAATACCATGAGGTATTTATAGACTTCCAATTCCAAGAATTTTCAGTTGTGTAACAACCTTTTCTTGAAAACTAACTTGTAACAGATTCTTCTTATCCTTCCACGCGTTTCTTCAGTTAATTAGTTATTCCTTAACTAACTCTTCAATCTTTATCTTCAATACGCTTTTGTAACTAACTTCAAATTGACCTGTCTTATTGAGTCGCGCACCTGTCTTGTCCAGTAGTAGTAGACTGCGTCTTCTACTTGTCTTGTGCAGTAGACTTCTTCTTCAGATTACAACATAGAACTAATCTAGTCCTATCATCTAATCCTAACAAGACTATTACATTACATTAAGCTTATAGCTTAGTCAACTTAAAAACTATACATCAATATATCTATTACATTCAAAATCATGAGCTCTATACAACAATTATTCATAGCTCAATAACAATCTAAACAGTTAATATAAACACATATGAAGTACTTATAATACGTACTTATCTTTTAATAACACTTGTCTCATGAACTAGTACTTGTCTTGTGAACTCTACTGATCTGTTCAAGATGACTTCTTCTTAACTAGATTAGATCAGTCAACACTTAGAAAATATTCAAGTCTACTTGTTTTTGGCTTATCAAAACTTCATCTTTTATCTTTCATCAACATTTAGAACTTGTTCTAGGATTCATATCCCAACAAAGTTAAATCTGCCTCTACTTCTTAATCCTTAACCAAACACAACTTACACACAATTACTATTCATGGATTACCGAAATCCCAATCCAATGCACCACAATCCCAAACCAAACACCACCTAAATGTTTAGACTCGTGGGTACTTTATGAAAACCTTTTTAAAGAATGACTTTAAAACAATGAATGACATCAGCTGATATAGATTTGTTGATTCATAAAACTTAACTTGTGGATTTTGACTCTTTTATAAAATGTATGCTTTATCAAATATGAACAATGTATAGAGTATAGACAATAAGAATGATGTACAGAATGTAAATAAAACAATAAAGAACACAAGTATTTATAGTGGTTCGGATCTCAATATCATACGTCCACTCTCACTAATCAGATAGTGAAATTCAATATCTTGTTGCTTTAGAGTCCCAAGAGAAGACTTTGTGATCGAGATTCTCAACTACTTTCTGAGAATATGAATCTACTTAGTGGGGAGGGAACAAGTACCCTTTACAATGGTTCTAAACTGGAAATGTAAATAATCGTTTATAACCAACTCAATGTGCTAAAAAACACAATGCTAATTATATGCTCTAAAGATATGAATATATATACGGGCTTAGGATCAGAAAGTTGGAGTTAAGGGTAAGAAATCTTTGTAGGCTCTAAAGAACTCGATACTTAGAATATTTCAGAAAGCTTTGTTCTTGAGGTCAGCTGAATTCTGGGAGTTCTTTCTTGGAGTTTCTGTGAATTGTTTCAAAGAACAAGTGTTGTATTTATAGAGGATTTGTGCTCCAAAACTGGTCGTTGGTGAGGAACTAGCCTTTGCAACAAATCTTCCATTTGAGGATATCGATCTTCATGAGTTGATGTTCATTCTTCATTCTTGTACGATATTACCTGAAATGGTAACGTGCATTTAATGCTTGTACGACTCTGCATAAAGGTTTTTGCAGACTACAATCCTAGTCCAAGTCAACTTTATAGCTTCGTTGTCGACATAAGCTTGTTTGTTTAACGAACTGCCTTGTCTTCTGTTTGAATAAATAAGAACTAGTCTGACATTCTCTTTGTCTTCTATTATTGTTGTCGCTTCTTCTCATATCACAGTATCATAAATGAACACTTCTTAAAGTGCTTGTCATCTTGAATACTAACTGTCATATGAAGTTCAGATGAGCTTGACTTTAATGCTTCTTGAGGCTTCTTCTAGACAAGGTCAGGTGAGCTCATATCTGCTGAATGGTCTTCTGATTTATTCGCAGATTATCATATAGTTAATTTCAGTCTATAAGGTATACAACAACCTTTAGATCCGATTTTATTGATGAGCTCCAATGTCTTCAAGTCTTCAGTCTTCTACTCTTTAAGTCTTGAGCGAGCGCGCGTTGAAAACAGATGAGTAATCAACTGCTATACATACAACTGATTCCTCAGACTTAGACTTAGACATTTCAATACTTCTAAGCTTTATAAGAACAGTTTAGGTAACCTACTTCTAGATAACTCTACTGGTCTGGTTTTGGCCATTAAAACTAAACTTAGAAATTACAATCAGATTAGGGGCTGGATGAATATCCCAACAAATACTAGCACAAGTATTTTGGTTACGACGAACTGAGAAGTTTCCCGAATATATATCACTGGAGTGTCAAAGAAAAGAGATCAAAATAGAATGCAAAATAGTGTAGCAATTGTTGGAATATGTCTGTATCATTGCCAATATATTAATGGGTTCATACTTTTATACCCACTTCCTCATTTGATATTTTCCAATATAGGACAAAAATCACTTCGTTTTTTCCTACTCAAATTTTGGTTACAACAATTATTTGAAAAATTATTTCGCATTCATTCCAACATTTTTCAACAGTCCCCCACATGAATGAAAATTGATACAAACACCAAAAAAATTTGGTGATATAATTCAACGTTAGAAACTTGCATATGATAGGTAGGTGTCACCCTTTGAACCTTCCCTTGTGAAAGCACACTTACTTTACTAGTTAGGCAGTAGACGCGATGTCTTTGAACTGTCAACTGTTTTGTGTAAACGATAATGCACTCCACTCAAGTTCTTTCTAACAACTCTAAATTCTCATGGTTTATGTTTGTTTTGGCCATGAACATCCGACTGGTTCTGCAAGAGTGTTTAGAAATATGTCTTACAATATTCTCTTCGAAGCGGCCCCACTTCTCTCTTACATAGGTGATCCTTGCAAGAATTTCTCTCAAACTATTCTTGAATCATTAATAGCCATTTCGCTAATCCTCACAATATATCAGTGCATCTTTTAGGCAATGGACTTTTTAGGGTCTTTTTATTATCCCCCACATGACAATGATTTATGAGTTAAACAATTAGGTTGTCTTTTGAACCTAGTTCTTGGTATTTTCAGTCATTTAGGTAAGGTTTTCCTTCATCTCAACTCATCTTCTCTAAGACTTTTAGTCCCATTCCTTTTGATGATGTTAAAACTAACTCTCAAATTTAACTCTTTGGTTAACGGATCTGCTATGTTATCCTTAGACCTCACGTATTCTATTGTGATAATTCCAATTGAGAGTAGTTGTCTAATGGTATATATTATGTCTACGACGAATATGTCTAGATTTAGCATTGTACAAATTGTTGTGTGCCCTCCAAATTTGAGGTTCATACACAAGAAAACAATAAGCACTATTGTTATGTACATTACCAATGAACAATTTATGACTTATTTTCACTTTCTTAAGTAGTGGAATAGCCAATTTTGCTAGACACCCCCACACTTTCAAGTGTTTGTAGCAGTGTTGTAAAAGGCGGAAATCAATAAACGGACGGTTTCGTCCGCCTAGCGCCTAGGTCGCCTAGGCGCCGCCTAGGCGCTAGGGATGTGCATCGGTCCAAAACCGGGCCGGACCGGGACCGGAATCAGTCCTAATGTATGGACCGGAGACCGGACCGTTATTAATCTGGTCCGGGTTTGGACCGGTTGGACCGGATTTTTTTTTTAAGAATTTTTTTCAAGTTTATGGAAGCAAGAACAAGATTGATAATTTGTGTATGAAAATTAAAGTGTTGGCTCTTCATTTGAAATCAATCTACACCAATGTGAATTTTATTTACATTATTATTAATGATTTTTTTACCCTAAAAGTAAATTAAATATGTTTGTTAAATTATATATTTGAAAAAATGTAATAGATCTCAACAATTTTACCTCACATCCTCACTAATTAATTGGTTTTGAAAAATAATTGAGAGTGCATTAGTAAAAAAATATTAAAAAATAAAATTTCGGTCCAAACCGGTCCGGAAAACCGGAATTCAAAATTTGAAGGACCGAAGACCGGACCGGTCCGATTTCGGTCTTTTTTCCGGTCCGATCTTTTTTTGTGCACTCCTACTAGGCGCTGCCTAGTTGTTGATATTTTTTTTAATTATTATTAATCTATGTTAGGCCTTATGTTATCTATTTATTGGGCCCAAATGAATTATTGCCCATATATTTAACAGTTTAAAAAGCCCAACAAGTACTCCTATAGGCTAAAACCCTAATTTATGGAGGAAAACCTAATTTCCAATCACGCAGCAACAAAGCAAAAGTTGCAGAATGGCTACAAATCCACACAGCCCAATATTCGGCCACCATATCAGCCGCCGCCGGCCACCATATCTGGTTGCCCATGTCGCCTAAAACCTGCATGTGTATAGTCGCCCCAATTGCCTGAATATATTGTCGTCGCCCCCACCACTAGAAATTCGCGACAGCAGCGACCATTTTTTTTTTAAATCGATGTCCAGGCAGCGATTTGCCTGCCTAGGTGGCGACTCGGCCGCCTATGCGCCGCCCAGGTCCGCCCGAGACCAAAGGCGATTTTATGTGCACCGATTTGCAATAATCGCGGCGTTTACGACCGACTAGCGCCTGGGCGCCGCCTAGGCCGATTTCTGCAACCCTAGTTTCTAGGATAGTGTTCGATATGTCATAATTCATATGGACTTTTGTATATTTTCTTTTGTGGCACCTTATTTAAAAGGTAATTTGCAGTCAATACTACTTCTTCCCACATGTTCTGAGGTAATCCAGAATCTCTCTTCATCATTTTCTCCAATGTTCGGTTTTTATAAAACATGAACTTATCAAAAGCTTCATCTTTATTCTTTAGAAGATACACAAAATAAAATTTTGTGCTATCATCTACAAATGTGGTAAAATATTTATTTTCACCATGAGTTTGTACGATTTTAAATCACAAACGTTCTTATTAATTAAATCAAGTGGCACGCTATTTCTTTCAATAGTTTGGAAAGATGACCGAGTCATTTTCGCTTCCACGCAAATCTTACATTTGAGATTTGTATCAATATGGAGTTTTGGTATGCTATTTAAATTCATCTATTCTTTTTTTTTTTAATTAAAACTGACACATCCCACACAACCATCTCTCGAATTTTGGTTCAAAAACCATTTTCGAGTCAACCACTAAGAAGTTTGAGGAGTCATCTGACAACAAATTTCTTCATTTCGGCATCCTTTATTTTATACTTCTTGTCTAGAAAGCTCCACAATTCTCTTGTGGACGACACTCCAATACACACATCATTGGATGCATCACCAAGATTTATTTATCAATTAATTTCACGATTTCTTGATGCATCGATTGTTAATCTTCTTGACACAACTCTCGTCACAAAATAATATGAATCAAACTAAGAAGTCTTTCACATTAAATCCAAAGTGTAATTTGTCTCTTCAAGTAATTTTTTTTTTTAAATTAAACATCAAACCATCATTTGATGTTAATTATCAAGTTATATGATTCAAGAGGCTCACAATATCTTTCATATCATTAAAAGAATTTTAACTCAAAAAAAAATTTAATTCACAAGGCATTCATGAACTCTATCATAGACCCAAATAAATTATTTTCAAATGGCTCAAACCCTTGATGATTTGACCATTTCAGTCTACTATACTAACTAAATGGTCTAATTATTTGATTTAATTAATGTTCCATTTAAATCTGATCAATTAATCAATTCCAGATCACAAATCTGAAAATTATACACTAGGCTAGACCTTTTAAGCGATAGCTATATTTTATAAAATTTGGCATATTATGAGTCAACATAAAATCAAGTAAAAGAATGACATTCTCACCTTTTATTTAAAAACCCACTTTATCAACATAAACATACTCTTTTGTATAAAAGATGATTTTACGTCATTAATCATTCTTTGCCAAAAATAATTATAATTAACACAAAAGAGGAACAAACATAATAATGAACCTCTCTAAATCGTCATCTCTTCGTATTAGCCATCTCGAAGAAAATATTATTTTAATATTGTTAGATAAATGAGCACCGTAGATAGCTAAAATAATTTTAAGGAAATGAAGAATCAAGGTTTGTGTAAACACAAGTTCCTTGAAACAATATTCGTCCTTCACTCTCTCTGCTAGTGAATATTAGGACGTTAGTTTCCCAAGCTACAATGATTAGATAGCAACAATACTAGCACAAGTATTTTGCTTACGGCGAACTGAGAAGTAGCCCGAATATATATAACCGGAGTGCCAAAGAAAGGAGATCAAAATCGAATGCAAAATAGGGTAGAAATTGCCGGAATATGTCTGTATGGGTTGCAGCTATTTATAAAGCCAACCAAAAATTGAAATTGTTGTCGCAATAAAGATGACAATTGAAATTTGGACCAAAAACGAAATTGTTATTATAAATTCGAATTTTAAATGATAATTCAATTATGGTTGTAACTGTTGCAACCCTCATTTGTAACCTTAGGACATTAGTGTAGGTCTTAATTTTTCGAATAAATTTCTAACTCTTGTATTTCAAAATGGACTGAAACTGTCACAGTCCCAATAATGGCACATTTGTCGGAAACGGCAAAATCGAGGATAAAAAGGGGTGCAACATGACGAATTCCTAGGGGGTCACCCATCCTAGCACATTGTAACATTCATCCAATTTAAATTCAAGGTTTAATTCTTCGAAAATAACCTCCAACAAATTCAATTTTGAAACTGCTCTAATTATTTCAGCGGTTACGGAAAAATTCGAGGCAAAAATTAGTTTGTACGTCCGCTACCAAATCGATGCGGCATTCGTGTAGTATTACAAACTATTAATGGGTTCATACTTTTATACCCACTCCCTCATTTGATATTTTCCAATATATGACAAAAAGCACTTCGTTTTTTCTTACTCAAATTTTGGTTACAACAATTATTTGAAAAATTATTTTGCCACTAAAAGAAAACAGATTTTTTTGTTACAAAATCCTCTCATTATTGTTTCTCTAGATAAAAGTCTATAGTGACAGGAAATTGAGAATTAGTGACGGGATCTGTCACTAAAAGTCAATTCCTGTCATTAAAGGTTTTTAGATAAAGAAGTTATAATGACAGGATTTCTGTCACTAAATCAGACCCCTAGTAAGTCAGTCGACTAGTTAAAAGTCATAATCATGCATGTTTGCATAACATTGTTTTAAAAGACGCATCTTGTATCAATTTATACCAAATCAGACGATACCTCAGTACACACTCATCTTATTAGTTGACACTAAGTCAGTTAATCTAGCATAAATGTTTATAAAAGTTTTTTCATAAAAGACGAGTATAACCATGGACAATCACTTTTTTCGCACTCAACTATGTTTGGTAGACATCAACTAACAAGATAGTCATAGACCCCTAATAAGTCAGTCAACTAGTTATCTTATTTAGCTTAGCACACACGCACCTAATAACAACTCTTCCACAACTGTTCACCAAAATTTTCAAAAAGTACTTCAAATATTAAACTCATTTGTAAACGGTACCATCATATATTATAGGGATAATTGCAAAAAAAAAAATCACAACATTTCATTCTATTGCAATTTAATCTAAACGTTTAAAATATTGCAATTAAGTCACCGCCTTAAACAATTTTGGCAAATTTGGCTTTCGGGCAGATCCCCTTCTGCCCGACTCTGATGGGGCAGACCTGGTTGGCTTCTTTAAGTGCAAAACGATGTCGTGTCAAGTTGATTTAAAATGGCCACCACAACTATGTACGCTATCTGCTGCTCGGCTGCTATCATGAGGTTGAAGATGATGTCAGACAGAAACGTCACGAACGAGCTTCCAACCCAGAATGAGGCGAGGATGAAATCCTGTCGCGCCGCCGTCTAATCCTACAGCTAAGTTAGTGATTCCGGCGAATGCTAGAGAGAGTTAACAGAGAGGAATTGAAATTAGGGCGTGAGAGAGAATGTATGGGGATCTTCGATACACGTTGTAAGTTGTCTCTCTCATGAAGATGTATCGTTGAAGAAGAAACACTGGAATCGCCTCTGCGCAAGTGTAGAATGTTGTCGACATTGCAAATGCGAAGAGCCCTAATCGCTCTTGAATCCCCTTCGGCGAATTGTCCAATTTTCCAGAATATCGTAGCGAGTATGGCTCC
Source organism: Galeopsis tetrahit (assembly GCA_963675135.1). Lineage (NCBI taxonomy): Eukaryota > Viridiplantae > Streptophyta > Magnoliopsida > Lamiales > Lamiaceae > Galeopsis > Galeopsis tetrahit. The sequence continues at coordinate 60,675,622 of OY776122.1, read as the reverse complement.
TGACAATTATTGCACCGAATCTCGCCCCAAATAGCCTAGGAGCCCTAATTGAATTCATCGTCGATCGCTTCGCAATTACGCTTATTTCTTTCCAAAATGGATTTGCATACTTTGGAATGGAGGATGTAAGGTTTGAATTTGAATCCAAATTTGTTGCCCCTGATACCAATTTCCCCATTGAAATGTTTGCGCTTATAACTTCTTTCAAAGAGATGCGCAACCCGTTTTGAAAAAAGGGTCGAGCTCTGTTCTTCTTCCATGTTTTGTTAAACTCCACCAAATTCTTAGTTTATGTTGGTGTAATCTCGAGTTCACAAATATAATCAAGTGCAAACTCTGTTTTATCTTCATATACAGTAATTGAATTTCCAAATTCTGCAAAAAAAAAAAAACTGTGGAAGAATCAATGGAGATCCATAGAACACAGAAGTTGAGGTTTTTAATCGGCATTCAATTTAATGAGAAATAATTAATTTTTTTTAAGTTTTTTTTTAATCAATTTGAAACCGCATCGTTTTGAGTCGGGCAGAAGGGAGCTGCCCATAAGTTAAATTTGCCAAGAATCATAAAGGTGGTGATTTAATTGCAATATTTCAAATGTTTAAATTAAATTGCAACTGAATGAAAGGTTGTGATTTTTTTTTGCAATTAACCTTATATTATATTTTTGTTGAGTATGATTAGAATAACTGAATTGTGTGAAATATGATTTAAATATATTAAAGTATAAGAGAGGTTGATTGATTCTATTCAAAATTGTGATATTAGATTTATAAGTGTTATATGCTTAATTTTTAAAAACTCAGTTTTTCAAAATGTGGTATTGATATATTATTGTTGTATGATTAATTTTTTAAAATCAGTAAGTGATTGATGTGATTATTGCTTGAATTCGTGTGTATATTTTGCATAATTTTATAGAATTTTAAGCTTCATTTGGATGAAGGGATTTAGGTTTATGGATTTTAAATTCACAATTTTGGATTAAAAAGTAAATTAATGGATTGTAAATACTTAGATTTGAGCTCTTTTTTTTTAGTTAAAATTGAGAGAATTTTAAATCCTCAATAAAACCATATTATTTGAAATTCATATATTTTTAAGTGTTTTCATTTAAAATGCATCCTCAAATCAAATCCTCTGTCCAAACACAACCTTATTGTATTTTCACACTAAATTAATTTATTGCTCTTGATTTGAAAAATGTATTAGTTTGCTATTTTTGTAGAAAAGTTAAACTTTTTAAAGTAAAACACACCTCCAATATATATTGAAATTAATCGGAAAAAATAATTGAGAAGAAAAGAAAATCATTGATTTCAAATTAAAAAAAAAAAAATCAAAGGTTGAGAACATATCTCATGGAGAAGCCCAATGTAAATGAAGAATTGCCACCCCATTATGGCTTGGGTTACTTGCCCCTAGATGAATATTAGATGCACTCCCCCTTCATTTATTAATTAAACATACATATAAAATACTTAATTTGTCGTTTTAGTAAAATATTTTAGGATAAATACACTCCCCCTAAAATTCAAACACAACCTAACCCTAATTCTAAGGGAAACAGTCGTCGCCGCCATCCAGACAATTTTTTAAAAATTTAAAAATATACATTTTTTTGACAAACATAGAGTATATTTTCGACTATAGCTTATCGACGAAAAACACCCATGTTCACAACATTTTATCGATTTTTTTTTTAAAAAGATCAGAATTTCGATAAGAAATTGTTTAAAAAATAAACATTATTATCGACAATAATGTTTATTTTCAACAATTTATTGTCGAAAAAAATATATATATGTGTTGTTGAAGAAACAAGGGTACGGGTAGGGGTGGGCACAAAACCGAAAAAATCGAAATTTCAAACGATTTTCGATTTATTCGGTTGTTCGGTTGAAATATTCTTGAAAATTTTGTTTTTCATTTCAGATTATATTTTACAAAATCGCATACACCAAACCGAACCAAATTACTTTATATAAATAAAAAAAATACTTATTTAATTAATAAATTATATTGAACAATACATCAACAAAAATAAATTCTACTTGAAATATGTTACTTGATTAATCTTCCTAAATTTTTCAATTCGACATTTGTCGTCGTTTACTCCACTAAAAAGTAATTATCTCTCATTAAGATGAATTTTATTGTGAATTATGCAACCAAACAGTAGTTTTTTTGTGTGAGATTTGAACTTAGTTTAGATTGTGATCGTTTGAACTTGTAATTTGAATTTGTTTTTTAGTGTAAAATAATTCTTTGAAATTTTTTAATTGTTGAAAAATAATATTTTATGCAAGAATTTCAGTTTAAACCGAACCAACTAAATTTTAATCGATTCGGTTCGAATCTAGCAAATTTCGGTTCGGTTTCGGTTTCATTTTTTAATATTTTAGTTCGGTTGAAAAAAATTCAAAACCGAATTGAACCAACCGTCGATGGGCGAAGGGAGTAGGGCCACTGTGTGAGCGTGTTGTAGAATTGTTTTTTAAAAAAAAGGGGACAACGATTTGGGTGGAGTGGCGCCGCTGCAGAAGTAAAAAAAAAAAAAAAGACAAAAACAAAAAGGGAGAGAGAAGCTTAGGCGACGGGCGTCTTGGGCGAGGAATCTTGGGCGGTGGGCGGCGGCTTGGATGGTATAAGAAGAAGAAGGGTTTAGGGTTTAAATGAGATAGAATAGAGGGAAAATAGGGTTTTGAGGAGTGTGCCTTTATCATACTGTACATAATTTTAAGAGAAAAATGATATAATAAGTAATTTGGATAAAGTGTATCTATCTTACGTGTGTTTTGAAGAGGGTATGTGTATTGGGCCGGGGAGTGCATCTAACATTCATGGAAGGGCAAATAACCCACGCATTTTATTATTAACGACTGGAATTCTTTTAGTCCTACACCTATTTATCCTTCTCCCATAAGTCAACGGCGTGGGTTATATGCCCCTCTAGGTATTTTAGATACACTCCCCCGAAACACGCACTCCCCTTAAAATACACAAAAAATAGATGAACTCCTTCCGAATTACCTATTATACCCATTCCTTCCTTTCTAAAATTTACGGAGTATTTAGATACATATACCCCCTAAACCCTAATTTCATCTTCGTTACTCCAACTTTTTTCTTCCTCACCAACACTCCAACGCGCCGCCCCCTTCCGCCCCTCCCCTCTTTTTTTCCTTATGCAAATAGGACAACCCCTCCTCCTCCATTCCACGCAGACGCCGCCCCCTCCTCCCCCCACCCAGCGTGGCCGCCCCTTCCTCTTTTTTTTTCCATCTTCTGCCCACCCAACTGTCGTCTGCCCCACCACCCACGCCACCTCCATTTTGCCTTTTCTCCTCCACTCGTGCGTAGGTAGGGTTTTCTGATTTTTTTTTTTCCTTTTTTTTTTTTTTGACAATATGGTCGACAATTTCTTGTCGAAAATCATGATTTTTTTAATGAAAAAAATCTTTCGATAAAATGTTGTTGATAAGGGTGATTTTTGTCGACAAATTATAGTCAACCACATATTCTATGGTCGACCAACCAGTGTCGATCGACACTGGTTGATCGATTTTTTTTTAGTTTTATGAATATATTTTGGATGGGGGTGGCGGCGGCTGCCGGAGGAGGTGGGCGATGATTGTCGGCGGCGGCTGTTGTAAAATTAGGGTTAGGGTTTTGTTCAAAATTAGGGTTAGGATTTTGAGGGGGGTGTATGTATCTGTAATATTTTACTACAAGGGTAAATATGGTATTTTACATAAATATTTAATTAATAAATGAAAATGGGTAGTACATCTAACATTGTTAGAGGGGCATATAACCCACGTCTAAGTCAACCCCAGGCCTATTTACTCCATTTTGAGGGAAGAAAGTCAAGAGGCGTGGGGTATATACCCCTCCAGCTTTGTTTAATGCACGCCCCCTCCACTTTTATTAATTAAATATTCATGCAAAATACATGTTTTACCCTTATAATAAAATACAAAGGGATACATATATTCTCCCAAAATTTAAACTAACCTTAACCTAATTCTAACATTAACCCTAATTTAAGAGGCAGTCACACTAACCCTAATTCTAACACCCCTTTGACCGTCATCGCCGCCCCTCTGACCGCCGCTGCCGCCACACCTCCGGCACCCACCATCACCACCTCAAATAAAATTTAGAAATTAAAAAAAAACAAACTTGGAAATTAAAAAAAAAAATCTTAGTATTAATTTTTAACAAACCAGAGTCGACCAAAAACACTCCGGTCGACACTGGTTTGTCGACCAGAGATACTCTGATCGACTCTGGTTTGTCGACCAAAAATACTCCAGTCGACTATGGTGTTTCGAAAGAAAATTTGTATTGTCGACGAGAGTGTTTTTGGGCGACCCATAATGGTCGGAAAAAAAAAAACCAAACATGTTTCTTCGGCGGCGACTTGGGAGAACAACGGCTGGCTGGCTTGGGTAGGGTTCATAGCGACGGAGGCGGCGTCGCTGGGGGAGGGGAGCGCCACCGCCGCCGCTGCTTGTTGTAGAATAAAAAAAAAGAAAAGAAGATGGAGGACGGCGGCGGGACGGTTGTTTGTTGGGTGAGGTAGGGCATCGGTAGCGGGATGGGGCGGAGGGAGGAGGAGATGCGTGCAGAAAAAGGAGAAATAAAGAAAAGTGTGCGGTGGCGTGCGTCGGGCGTGTGGTAGCAGGCGGGTGCCGGATGCCGACATATGGTGGCGGGCGGCTGAATTATGGTTGGAGAAAGAAGAAAATAGTTTTAAAATTTTTAAATGAGGAAGAAGAAAAGAGTAGGGAAGAAGAATGAAAATTATAATTTTTAGGGGGGTGTATTTATCTTACAGAATTTTAGAAAAATGGGGTATAATAGGTAATTTTAGAGGGAGTGCATCTATCTCAAATGTGTTTTGAGGAGTACGTGTATACTCCACGCCAAGTCAAGAGAAGAGTAGCCCAAATGAAAGAGAAGAAAAGGCCCAAAGCCCATTGAAGCCCAAATCAGCCGTCAGAAACAAAAGAAAGGAAGCAAGCAGCTGCAGTCTGCAGACGGGGGATTGGACTATTGTATTCAGCCGACAGCAAAAACAAGAAAACAGACGGCAATTCCTCCTTTATTTTAATATTGATTGATAATTGTATTTCAATTCATGTTTTGTTTTTTATTTTCTATAAGTTTATTTTTATTTATTAATTTTAGCTTGATTTTAATTGTGATTCTTAGATTGTACGAGTGAGGACTGAAATATTGTAATTTTAATATATATATTGATTTATCACCATAAGAATTGGGTAAATTCATTAGAATTAATCATTTATGTTAATTACTGATAAAACCAGATATGCAAAGAAGGCATCAAAGATATATTTCTGAATGCGTGAATTAATTGAATTTTTAATTTACATCAATATACCAGTACTTATATGTTCTACTAATGAGCCCTAGTAACAGCAGTTGTGCAAAGGCACAAATACGTAACAACATATCAAATCATATCTAACAATCTTGATATGCCTCAACCAACTAACAAACTTAGCATATCAACTAAATCTTGATATGCCCAACCAACTAACAAACTAACGTTCCTCAATACTCCTCCTCAAGGTGGCGTGTGAAGGTCTCGAACACCCAACTTGTCACGAAGAAAACCAAAACGCTCAGCACCTAGCGGTTTGGTGAAGATGTCCGCAACTTGATTTGCTGTGGTGATAACACGCGGTTGTATCTCCCCATTAGTCACTCGTTCACGAACGAAGTAACAATCAATTTCAACATGTTTTGTACGCTCATGAAAAGCCGGATTCATGGCAATGTGACGAGCAGCTTGGTTGTTACAAAAAAGTTGAGTGGGTCCATCTTGCCGAATTCTAAAATCCTCTAGCAACCATCTCAGCCATATGATTTCGCACACCGTTGTTGACATTGTGCGATACTCAGCCTCCGCTGATGAACGGGAAACAACTAACCGCTTCTTTGTCCTCCATGAAATTGGCGACTCTCCAAGGGAGATTATATATCCGGTTGAGGAACGACGTGTGAAGGGACAGCCAGCCCAATCGGCATCACAGTACCCTCTGAGATCAAAGCTTGCTGCTGATAGGAAAATCCCTTATCCTGGAGATTGTTTTAAATATCGTAGAACACGATGGACCGCATCGAGATGGGTCTGGCGCGGCTTACTAAGGAATTGACTGAGTTAGCTAACGTCAAAAACAATATCCGAGCGAGTGACAGTGAGGTAGAGGAGGCGACCTACTAAGCGTCTATACTGGGAGGCGTCCACAAAAGGGTTGTCATCGTCCGGTCGCAATTTCAAATTTTGTTCCATGGGGAAGGTACTGGGTCTGCTTCCCATGTGCCCACTTTCCTCAAGAATATCCAATGTGTATTTATGTTGGCTTAAGACAAAGCCATCTGCTGAACGTGCTACCTCTATTCCCAAAAAATATTTCAACTTCCTCAAATCTTTGATGTTGAATCTTTTATCCAAATATTCTTTGACAAACAGGATATGATGCGTGTCATTTCCAGCTAAAATCACATCGTCAACGTATATATGAGCGGAAACATAAGTGGACCCCTTTTGAAACAGAAATAGAGAGTGATCCGCACGGGACTGTCGAAAACCAATGGAAATAAGAGCTTGCGTAAATTTCTCATACCAGATTCGTGATGCTTATTTAAGACCATATAAAGATTTCTCTAGCTTGCAAACTCTCGTGTCACCATCTTTTGCAAACCCTTGCGGTATGTGCATGTACACATTCTCAATTAGGTCACCATGCCAAAAGGCGTTGTTGACGTCCAACTGATGAACTTCCCAATTTCGTTTAGCCGCGACTGCTAACAAACATCAAGCAGTGACCAATTTTGTTACTGGTGCAAAGGTTTCATAAAAATCTATTCCTTCCACTTGGGTAAACCCCTTTGCAACTAAACGTGCCTTGTATCTTTCTACATCGCCATTCGGTTTGTATTTAATTTTGTATATCCATTTTGAGCCAATGGTCTTTTTACCCGGTGGAAGGTGGGCAAGTTTCCATGTCCCATTCGCCTCCAAGGCATCAATTTTTTTCTTCATCGCCTCTCTCCACAACGAATCTTTAACTACTTGGGAGAAATACTTGGGCTCATCACGAGACGTGATGGCCGCTAGGAAAGCCTTATGTGGGATAGAGAATTTATCGTATGAAATGAATCGAGATATCGGATGTACCGTTGGGTGCTCTTGCACCGAAATTGCAACTGGGCGTGCATGATCAATGGAGGGTGGTATGTCCGTGAGGTAGTCATCGAGGTGTTTTGGGTGACGTCGGATCCGCTGTGGAGGATCTGCCGCTGGAAGTGGACTTGGGATGGCAGCAGATTCTTGCGCCTGTTCTGGCTCCCAAACAGCAGATTCTGTACAATCTGGAGTGGTGCCTACGTCCTTAGTCTCTGCTGAGATAGGTGCTCGGACGTATGGTCGTGCAGCGGAAGGACTGGAGACGATGGGATGATTGTCCCCGTGTATGACGATGCGCATGAGCCACTGTTACCAAGAAATATGTACCTTCAATCCCTTTAAATGGAAAAATTCCCTCAAAAAACATAACATTACGAGAACTAATAAATTTATGTGATTCCAAATCAAATACTCGATAAGCCTTTTGCCCATTCGGGTAACCGACGAATACACACGCACGTCCCCTATCATCAAACTTATCTTTGTGACGGTTATCACGAGCATAAGCCAAGCACCCAAAAACCCGAATATGATCATATGATGGTGGTCGGCCAAATAAAACTTCATAAGGTGATATTGATGAGACCTCAATCTGAGGAATTCTAGAAACCCAAGGTATTAACCTTGAATTATCCTAGCAAGCAGCTGATAAGCTGTAGAGAAGAGTATTTACTCTCAAACGTAATTTCATTCATAATTCTCTTCTCTAAAACAACGCAAATAAATAAAGTCTCAAACCTAAACCCTAAGCTCGTGGGCTTTACCTAATAAAGAGGAACTAACCTAAATAAAATTTACAATTCAAATAAAAGATATGGTCAAATCTCAAGGCGTGATTTCATCTAATCCTATTAGGTAAGTTCTCATCATCACCGCCCCCTCGAAATGAACCTTGTCCTCAAGGTTCGTGAAAACGATCATGTAATTCCTCCATGGACTCCCACATAGTATCCTCCAAGTACATTGACTTCCACTTCACCTAGCCCACATGCACAAGCCCTTTTCCGCATTTTCTCCATCAACTTTTGTTCTCTTTGGATCTTACTAACATACGCATTTTTTCCAGTTTCACTTGCAACAATTTTTTTCTAAGTCTTTACTTCCTTCCTATAAACTCTCCATTTCTCTAATGTAATCAAAACTTTGATGCACTTCTCTTCACAAAATTCTACTCTACTTGGGTTCTCATCTGTTACAATATTCTCAAGACTTTGAACCTGCAAAACAGATTCAAGCACCTGAGGCTTGGGTGCATACTCAATTCTGTATTCTCTAGATACTAGCACGACTTCTTCATCGTATTCATCGTACTTAGGTCGGCTATCGTATTCATCTTCTACCCAATTTCGTGGATTAGACTCAGGTTCGTCACGGTGGAATGGATCAGCATAAGTGATAAAAGGGTTGTCCCTTTCCCACCAGTTCTCACGTGAAGAAACTCGACGTGATCGCCCCTTGTTCTTGTCGGATTCCAAATCAGAACCGTCGCAGTAAAAAGGTTTTGGGGGTGTTGTTAACGAGTTATCCTTGGCACGGTATCCCTTGTTCATTTTGCCCCCTTCGACTCGGTCTTTATGGTCGAATAAACACCAGAAGTCTTCGTTTCTTTCCATATCACGAATTTTGCAGTTTCCTTATGGTTCGCGACCCCGATACCCACTTCTGTTTCTTCCTTGGCTTGATGGTTCGTCGTGGCTTCTCTGCCTGAACCGATGTCGCCCTTGGTTAGCGTCGATAATTCCCGGCGTCCGCATATCGCACCCTCGTTGCCTATCTTGGCGACTCCTGCCCTTGATCTCTCCACTCGAGCGTTCCCCGAACCGCAAGGACACTGCGTGCAGCGCGTTGCTCAACTACATGATCGACGATTCGATCTGCGCAAACCTCTGCTTATTGTACACCATGATCGCACACAGAAGGGTGGTTCTGATCGAGATATGGCTCTGATACCAATTGATGAGACCTCAATCTGAGGAATTCTAGAAACCCAAGGTATTAACCTTGAATTGTCCTAGAAACCAGTTGATAAGCTGTAGAGAAGAGTATTTACTCTCAAACGTAATTTCATTCATAATTCTCTTCTCTAAAACAACGCAAATAAATAAAGTCTCAAACTTAAACCCTAAGCCCGTGGGCTTTACCTAATAAAAATGAACTAACCTAAATCAAATTTACAATTCAAATAAAAGATATGGTCAAATCTCAAGGCGTGATTTCATCTAATCCTATTAGGTAAGTTCTCATCGGATAAGTTATCAATAATTGGCGAAGGGAGCCGATTAATGATGTAAACAGTCGTGAGAACACACTCCCCCCAAAATTTAATTGGAAGTCCCGACTCAAAACGTAGTGCCCTAGCGACTTCTAGAATATGTTTGTGCTTGCGCTCTACCACCCCATTTTGTTGGGGGGTATCCGTGCAAGAGCTCTCGAATAATATCCCGTGATCGGCATAATAGGCTAATAAAACTGACGTCTGAAACTCAACTCCATTATCAGAACGTAAACGTTTAACACCTTGATTAAATTGTGTGAGAACCATGTTGTAAAACTGAATAAGGCTAGCAGCCACATCTGATTTACGTCGCAAAAGATAAATCCAAGTACGTCTACTACAATCGTCAACAATTGAGAGAAAATATCGAGCACCACTAAAAGAATCGCATTTGTAGGGACCCCAAATGCCATAGTGGATCAAACTAAAACAATTAAGTGTTTTACTATTGCTAATAGGAAACAGAAGACGAGTTTGTTTAGCCCTTATACAAGAATCACAAAAAACAGAAGTTTCCTTAACATGCCTCAAAGAGTTAATGTGCTGTAATTTTTGGTTTGACGCGTGCCCTAAGCGTTGATGCCACAAACTTGTGCTCCCAATCGAGTTATAGGCTGCTCTTTCAATCTCCAAAAAATACAGACCACCATGTTACTTACCCGTGCCAATCAGCTTCTTCGAGTGTGAGTCCTGAATGATACAGAAATCCGGAAAAATTGTGAAAGCACAATTTAAATCCTTGGAAAGGCGAGCAACAGATAATAAATTGCAATGAAATTGTGGCATATGCAGAACACGATCTAGACATATCTCGTTGCTCAATCTCGTTCGTCCGACGCTATGAACAGGAATGATTTCCCCATTGGGAATTTTAACAAGATGCTTAACATGATTAATTACTATATCATATAGTACGTCCCCATTGCAAGTAATATGTTCGGTTGCCCCTGAATCAATAATCCATCTTCCCGGGTAATTTAATGATGTACCTGCCATATTTATGGAGGAGCCAACGTGTGTGTGTTGATTGTTATATCCATCGTTTTCACTGCGCAAAAAGGATCTCAACTACTGCAATTGCTCTGCAGTCAATCCAGCAACCAGGGGTCCGTCGCTGCTGACAGTTGCTGCTTGACCTTGAGAGGCTGTGGGCGACCGTGCAACAGGTGGTCGACCAGAGGTGTGCTCGGACGTGCGGCTTCGCCCATTGTTGGATTTTCCATCTTGCCCACGTCGATTCCAATTCGGTGGGTATCCAATAATTTCAAAGCAGGCCTCCATTGTATGATTGTTTCTCCCACAATGATCACAATGTCTTCCTTCCTTTATATTCGAGCGACGGTTCGACTCTGGCTGCCTCTTAGTTTGTGTTTGAAAAGCCGTTGTTTCCGGCTTGGGTTTTCGGGAGGAAAAGATAGAGCGATGTTGTTCTTCCTCCGAGATGAGATGATATGTTGCACTCAAGGATGGTATAGGCCTAGTGCTCAAGACCTGAGTCCGTATGGGGCTGTATACTTCGTCGAGTCCCATAAGAAAATCATACAGGCGGTCGCGATCTCTATTTGTATTTAGTTGCTTCGTCAAATTGCAAGTGCAGCCGCCACAAGAACACGTAGGGGTCGGTGAGATCGAAGATGCTTCATCCCAAATCTTCCTCAATTTGCTGTAGTATGCTGAGATAGATTGATTATCCTGTCGAATAAGCCCAAGCGAGCATCGTAACTCGTATGCTCGCAGCGCACTTTCTTTCCCGAATCTTTCTTCGAGATCAACCCATATCTCTCGTGCACTTTGAAACTTGACACTCTGTTTGATTTCTGGTTCCATGCTGGTAAGCAGCCAACCCTTCACCATTGTGTTTGCCCTCTTCCAATACGGAAAAAGCGGATCCGTGTGTGATGGCATCGGGATATCCCCATCGACGAACCCTATTTTGTTCTTCGCGTACAATGCGTTCGACATATCATCCAACCAGTCTCCATAATTCTCATCTTTTAGCAACGCCCGTACGAACACATCTCCAGGTTTATCGGATGCGTGCAAGTAGTATGGAGACATGGCGTCAATCACTACCGGTGGCGAGGAACTGCCACAGCCGGAGGCCTCTTCTTTCTCGGTCATCTTGTTGTTCTTTTCGTCAGACATCACGATCTTGCCATTAATCAATCACGGCGACGTTTGATTAATCTTGATCGATATCTTACCAGGTGTTAAGCTCTGGTACCATGATAAAACCAGATATGCAAAGAAGGCATCAAAGATATATTTCAGAATGCGTGAATTAATTGAATTTTTAATTTACATCAATATACCAGTACTTATATGTTCTACTAATGAGCCCTAGTAACAGCAGTTGTGCAAAGGCCCAAATACGTAACAGCATATCAAATCATATCTAACAATCTTGATATGCCCAACCAACTAACAAACTAATGTTCCTTAATAATTACTTGAATGAAAATTTAGTTAATTAGCGAAGAGGTTATAGAAGTTTGAGTTTTAGTATGCAAGCGAACAAATATGATTAGAATTTAGAATAGATTAATTAGTTAGAATCCCTTGTTATATGATTACTCGAGTAGGAATAAGTTTATTCATCCTCACGGTCTTAAGTGTGTAACTAAACACATTTTTAGTGATTGCTCTTATCAAACATTAACAAAAGAATTAGACATCCAAGTTAGATTTTAAATCGTTTCACACATAATGAAGAATATCCTGTTATATATATATATATATAATGTTCGGTCAAAGAGTCAACAATTCATTTGTTGACCAGTCAACTATTCAACGGAGAATAGTCAAAGTCTTCGGTCCTAGTCAGCAATGGCGAGGACGAGCATCCAATAAGAAGCAAGTCATAAAATCTTCATAAAAGGGTCAACAAGTCAAGAAAATCCAAGTAGGAGCGAGAACGAAAAATGATAGTATTATATTGGCGAACAGATAATCAATGGTCACCTAATTAAGAAAGATTCAAGGTATTAATGAAGTAGTGTGCATTATCCAAGTCAAGATAGTCAGCGATGATAAAGATGACGAGTAATGTCATGATTACGAAGAAGAAACCTCGAAGACTCAAGAGTATAGTTATTATGGGAAGATCCAAGACCAGTTGCTCGCCCAAGGGCCAAGATAGGGCGAGGACTAGGGGTGAAAACGGATCGGATATTTCCCGACCGATCCGGAACCGTATCCGGTCGGATACGAATTCGGTATAAAAATTTAGTATCCGAGCGGATACGGATTCGGATACGGATAGTTGACTTCGGATACGGATTCGGAATACATAATATCCAACCGTATTCGAGTTTTCCCATATTTTATCGGATATTATCCGGATAATAAATCCGGATACCCGGATTTTTTAATATATTTTATTTTATATTTTATATTAATTTTATTAAAGCTAGAGCTTATAACATTATTGGGCCTTATTAAAAACTAAAAAGCCTAAACCCTCACCCCCAGCGTCAGCCGCCCACTCCTCCTTCCCTTCCCTTTTTGGCCCCTGCACGGCTGCACCCCCAGCCCCGACCCCCGTCGTCGACCGCCCGTCCCAGCCCCCATCTTGACGTCGCTGCCACCCTGCATCCCGAGCCCCGATTAGACTTGTGTTTGATGGTGTGCTTTATTCTTCATTAATCATTAGCATTAGTTAAAACTTAAAAGAAACGTATGTATGTTGCGTATAGTTTTAATGTTTTCATGAGTGGATGATTCTTTGGCTTAGGAATAGTTTGTTGATTGCTTTATTCATGCTTGGGTATAATATTATATATGTCTTCTTAGGCGTTATGTTGTGCTGGAGTGGTGATGTTTACGAAGGATATATTTTGATGATTTCATGTTTGTTGATTTTTTATGTGTTTCAATCACATTTTGATGATTTCCATTTGAAATATATTATCCGATTATAGTTATTCGAATCCGGCCCGGATTCATCCGATATCCGTTCCGTATCTGTATACCGAATATTCCGAATTCGTATCCGAATCCGGTTTTTCCGTATCCGACTCCGAATTCGAGAAAAAAATATGGTTTAGGATACAGTATAAGCACTATCCGTCCGTATCCGATCCGTTTTCACCCCTAGCGAGGACGAACATAATTCAGCATAGTCGAGCAACAGCGAACAAGAAGCTATGGAATTCATCCTTTGACCGTTGACAAGTCAAAGACGGTGTAATTAGGGTGTTCGGCGACGAGCATCAGGTATGATGGGACATATAGTGGCTGATTTCAGAGGCATTTAATGCAAAGTAGCTGCATTAAATGCATGAAATGATTATAGTAATGGCAATTGTATCTCATTTAATAGGTGGATTAATGCTGAGTTGCTTGCAATTAATGCATACAAATGTAACCTACTACGGAGTACAATATATAAAACTCTTTGAAGGCTTAATACATTCATTCGAAACTTTCCCAAGAAAACATTACACTTTTTGCTTAACTTCTTCTCTAAGCTTTCTTCAAACTTCCTTCAAGAACAAACCCTAATTTCAAGAGTTCCTCAAGAACTTCTTTGATCATCTTTCAATCTGTATAATTAAATCACTTAAAATATAAATGATTATGTTTGTTATCGATTGATCAATTTACTCCAACAGAAATCGTTACAACATATCCAAATATTTTTACTTTTTATTTGATACTAGTATTTCACCCGTGCGATGCACGGTTTAAGAGTTTATTTTTTATAATTATTGTACAATTAATATAATTATGCTACAAATTATGTATATTAGTATTAAAAAGCTACCCAAAAATTTAAAGTACAAAAATTAAAAAATATGATAGAGTAAGTATATTTAATAGCTTTCAATGGAACGGAGAGATTTTACAATGCACATACTCGTGTCAATAAGACACGCTTGAGTACACACTAGAGTATTTTTTATAAGAAATAAAAATATTAATTTAGAAAATATAGTTAATAATAATTGTAGGTCCCTAAGTTGAGTTAATATCGAGGGAAGCTAAAGAAAATGTCTAGAGGGGGGTGAATAGACTTTTCTAAAATCTTTCGATATATCAGAATTACAATGTGCGGAATAAGAAATTAACAATGAGCCCAATTAAAGATTATACTCAACTTATTTCGAAAACTCTGTTTCAGTGTTTACTCAACTAGTCTTGTTCAGTTATGTAATTCAATCAATTAAAACAAACAAAACAGTAAAGTAAATCAAACACGAGATTTTATAGTGGTTCGACAACTTGTCTACATCCACTCTCACAAACCCAGTTGTGAAATTCTTATTAACTCTTCCAATCGAGTAATATGTTCTTGTAGCTTTAAGTCCCAAGAAATAAGACTTAGATCTTCTCGATTATATCTCCAGATATATCTTCGATCTTACTAGCTATTTTACAAGTAACTAGCAACTTGAAACAATAAACGAAAATAAAACTTCTCTTCGTTCAGTAGTAGCCTTCTTCGATCTTCACTTGTCTTACGTAGCTTTACTTTCTGAACTTCAATCTCTGAGAGTAATTTCTTCACTTGAATCTTCAATTTTTCAGTAACAATATTTCAGTAGTCTTTTAATCAATGAATACCTTGAGGTATTTATAGACTTCTAATTCCAAGAACTTTCAGTTGTGTAACAACCTTTCTTGAAAACTAACTTGTAACTGATTCCTCATATCCTTTAACACGTTTCTTTAGTTAATTAGTTATTCCTTAACTAATTCTTCAAACTTTATCTTCAACACGCTTTTGTAACTAACTTCAAGTTGACCTGTCTTGTTTAGTCGCGCACCTGTCTTGTCCAGTAGTAGTAGACTGTGTCTTCTACTTGTCTTGTGCAGTAGACTTCTTCAGATTACAACATAGAACTAATCTAGTCCTAACAAGACTATTACATTACATTACTTTAAGCTCTTGTTTACAAAGCTTAGTCAACTTAGAAAACTATACAAAGAATCTATCTATTACAATTAAAAATCATGAGCTCTATACAACAATTATTCATAGCTCAATAACAATCTAACATATACAAATAACAAATATGAAGTACTTATAAATCGTACTTATCTTTCAATAATACTTGTCTTTTAAAACTAGTACTTGTCTTGTGAACTCTACTGGTCTTGTACAAGATGACTTCAACTTAACTAGACTAGATCAGTCAACACTTAGAAAATATTCAAGTCTTCTTTTGGCTTATCAAAACTTCATCTTTTATCATCATTTAGGACTTGTTCTAGGATTCATATCCCAACAATTTCCCCCTTTTTGATGAAGCCAAAACTACTTGAATCTTTTCATAATAGTAGACTAATTAAGCAGTTATCTTGTCTTAAACACCAAATAGTACTTATCTTTTCATTCATTTCGAAACAAGATCAGTAGATATTACAAATACTTAATCAAAATAAAACTAAGTACCAGAGCAACCAAAAAAAAACTAATCTGATACAATACCTTCTTAAGAACTTGGAACACCAAAAGCATCTAGTAACCTTTTGTGAATGACAGTCATGTGTTCTTCAGTCTCGATCTTCTCCTTCTCCAGTAGTTCTTCTTCAAACTTCTTAATATGGTTGTAATCGATCCTTTTTCCAGAACCTAACATAGGAGTAATCCACTTAGGAAAAATAGGAACAAGAATATTAAAACTTACCGCAGTTGCAATCCTCATGATCAAATTCCATAGATTCCGATCTTGAGTTTCCATGAACTTGTCAAAAATCGCGTATAACTCTTCTTTGCTCTCTGGATCTCCAAACTTGCGAATAATCCAGTGATCCAACTCCCACTTCAGCTTGACTTTGAACCATGCATCTTTATGTTCATCGTCAATGAAATTATCAATGTAGGCATCTTCTACTTGATCTGGATCAGTCTTCAACTTCAGCAACATTTTGATATGTTTTCCTAACAATTTCTTGTTAGCATAATGAACTTCTTCCAGCTTCTGCTTCTTATGAAGAGCTTCAACCTCTTCATCACCAATATCAGCTAGAATATCTCCTAACTCTTCTTTCTTCTTCTCTAGAACAAGTTTTCTCTTGACTTGTCTAGTCTGAGTTTCAACTTCAGGAGATGCAATACTTTTTCCTTTTAGCAGTCTTTTCTGTTCTTCAGCTTGTTCAAGATCTGCCTTCTTGACTAGCCTTCCTCTCTTGGGATACCTTAACTCTTCTATCGCAGTCGCAGCAGCCTTAACTTCCGGTTCTGCACTTGACTTCTCTTCAACTCTACTTGTCTCTTCCCCCTTTTTGGCTTCATCACTTGCCTTAAGAGTGAATAGACTAGTGAATCGAGTCATTTCTTCTTTTAGTGCTTCCTTCATAGCTTCAGCCGCGAGCTCTATCTGTCTTTGATGCGTCTGATCACGGCTCATTTTGTCTAATCGATCAACAGTAGACTCCAGCTTCTTTGAATTAATAGCCAATTCGTCCTTGAAGTGAACAGCTGTCTGACGCAGTAAGGTATTTTGCTTAGTCAGCTCAGTAAGAA
Organism: Galeopsis tetrahit; assembly: GCA_963675135.1. Lineage (NCBI taxonomy): Eukaryota > Viridiplantae > Streptophyta > Magnoliopsida > Lamiales > Lamiaceae > Galeopsis > Galeopsis tetrahit. The sequence goes on along the minus strand of OY776122.1, from coordinate 60,658,654 downwards.
TAGCTTGAGAACGCACCAACTGATCATATGCTTCTCGTCTTTGCTCATCAGCTATCTCAATTTTCACCCTGTATAGCCTCTCCATCTTGCTGGATTCTTCAGCTAATGTCCTAGCAAATGAAATAGATCTTGTCTCAGAAAATTCAACTTGCTTCTGAAGAAAACGTTCAACTTCCGCATACAACTCAGCTCGGAAAGTTGAGTCCATTTTGTTGACCTCTCCAACAATCAATTCTCTCGAGGAGTCAACAAGCGATTGGTTTTGCTCAACTAGCACGTCCTTAACCTTTGAATTTAAGAACTCATCAACAGCAGAGTGAACAGCATCTCTCAAGTCCGACTTCAACTCTGTAAGATATCCTTCAGAGAAACCTTGAGTAGACGACTGAGCTTCAGTAACAACCTCTTCTTGAACTTTCTCAATAAGTTCATCTTCTGTAAACATTACAGCATCCATAAACTCATCATCTTCAACTCCAAAGTAGAAAGAATCATCATCAGAGTTTTCAGACTCATCTTCTGACTGATCTGACGTTTGAATGCCAGCTTCAACAGTTACAGCTCTCAACTCTTCTTCCGGTAGATCAGTCTGAACACCAACATCAAACTTGACCTCTGACGATAAAATATCATCAGGTATGTTCAGCATTTTCTTCACCAATGCTGTCAATGTATGAGGTGGAAACAATTCAGAGTGGTCCTTGACTCCACTATTCTCCTTCTGTTCCATCTCCCAATCTTGAAAATTTGAGATACCTCCCATGCCTTGTATGACTTCAAACAGATCATCTGTTGGGGATGACTTCAATGCATACCAAGTGCATATCCTTAGAAGTTTTTCATAAGCTTCTGAAGATGTGTCAATCTCTATTGATGGTAGCATTTTTCTTAGATTGTGTGACATCTTCAAACGCAATCTCTTCTCTCTTAAACACATCGGGTAGTAGACGAGGGATTCGAATCTTATTTCAGAAGGGGTCTGAGCAGGTAAGGTCCCTGTCTCAGTTGTTGCAGTGGCAACCAGTGGAGTTTCTGAAATAGACGGGTTGGGGGGTTCAACATATTCTGTTGAGGTAATAGGAATTTGGATGGTGGTTTCTTGGGGCTTTAATGTGGCTTGGTTTGGTTCGACAGTTGTAGAAGTATCAACTGTATCGTATATAGTAGTGTGTGGGGTTATGTTGGCTCTTAGTGGTTGTACTGCCAACACTGACGAGGTTTTGGGTACAGGTTTGGCACGAGATCGGAGTGACCTGGCCTTGGTTTTAACGGGGGGAGAGAGAGGAATTGACAAAGTTCGAGAAGAAGTACCAACCTTTTCTTCAGTCGACTTGTCTGGTGAGGGACTCGACTCGACTCTCACCAGTCGATACACTTGCAACTCTTCCTCTTCCTTCTCAGGCTCCTTGTCTGAGTGAGTCTCTTCTGAGTCTCCTGCAGCCTCAATCATTGCCTCCTCTTCCACATACTGAACTAGTCTTCTACTAGTTCCAGCTTTAGCTTCTTCAGAACCTTCACTGCCCGACTCGTCTTCACCAGAACTAGACGAGGCAGCTTCAATCATGGCATCATCAAGATTGATCTGGACTTGTCTGGTGGCAGCCGATCTAGCAGCAGCTTGCTTAGCCAGAGCCTCCTTCTTCAAATAATGCTTTAGAGGATGGAATGGCTTGCCTTTACTCCAACTCGTCTTGTTGGGCAATAAGATGGGTAGAATGATGCTCAACTTGTTTCCGAAACTTACATTTGCAGACACAACCCAGTTCACTGTACTGGTGTCAACTTGCACAAACTTCTTGTAATACATCAATCTGTCCAAAAAGAGTTTAGACCAGTTTCCTTCAGTGATTCCATCATGAATCACAGCCATAATTCTTGCTTTCTGGGGCGTCACAGAGTCAAAACTCCCAGTGGCTCCTAGCAACATTCTTGATGCGATATCAAGAAGAGTCTTGTATTTGTCAAGTAGCTCCTTCTTCTTGACCACATGAACTTTTCCATCGCTTTTCAATTTCAGCTTTTTTCCACAGAAAATACTCAAATACCTCAACTCTCTGCCTTCTGCATATCTTTCGATATCTATCGATCCGGATGGCAATTTCAGTGATTCTGTCAGAAATTCACGAGTGATCTCCACTCGCCTTCTTCCAACAAAGGCTTCAATCGAGTCGCCTTGTCGAGTTGCAGTAGCATAAAACTCTAACACTTCTTCTTCCAACACAACCTCAGGAAATGCCTCCAAATAGGGTCTCAAACCGCATCTGAAGCATTTTATCAAAATTTCTTTGTTGTCTTCAGTGTGATTCCCTTTGAAAAACACCGATCCTTCTACATGCACTCTTCCTTCGGTGATGTACTTACCGAGATCAAACCTAGCTTGCATGTTAGTACGAGCATCAAATATCGAAACGATCGACATAGTAGACTGATTATCAAACTTAAGAGATTTCGAAAGAGTTTGAATGTTTGAGATGTTATGAAAATTAGGAGATAAGAACTTGTGAGCAGTTATGAACGAGTAGTATGGGTTTTGTTAAACCTTGAATGTTGAAATCAATGGTTGAGATTGAAAGATTTAATCCAATGGACACATATGAAAGTCTTTTGAAATTCAGTTTGGCGGAATCGAGAATATTACGTGATTTAGTATCGTAACATTTGAAATCCGTCTTTTCTATTGGTAGATAAATGGGGTGTACATATCTGACCTAGTATAGTAGAGTTTTGGTGCGAATTGGGTATATACACCTCAGTAAAAGGAGTGTATAAATCCAATTCTAGGTTTTTCAAAATTTCCATTTACAAATTTCATTTATACCCTTAATTCGAATTGATTAAACACTTGGAGTATGTTAATCATGAGTACACTTATCTTGTCTGTTCGAGTCTATTCAGAACAGACGAGTAGACTTAAACGCACAAGACGAGTTCCCCCTTCGACTATGCTTGTCTACTTTGAACATCAAATGACTATTTGAACCTGTCTTTTCTCGCACTATGGATTAGATGTAATACAGGTAGTCGAGTAGAATAATTAGAATGAATATCAATTTAAGTCAATGATCAAGGTTCAAACAAGATGACTGTTACCAAACTAAAGAGTCAACATAAGGATCTTTAAGAAATCAAAGATTCCCCCTTAAATGTTTATTCCCTTAGTATTACCCTCAGCTTTACCAGCTTCCTCATCGGGTTGTTTGGTCAACTTGTCTGACCTTGTATACCTGTCTGTTGGGTGAGTAGACGAGTGCTCTGCTCTTTTTGTGGTAACTTGTCTGTTTCTCTTTTCTTCTTAGGACTGTACCTGTCTGGTTAGTACATTTCTACATACTAGTAGGATCAAGATCAATTAGTCCTAGACTAATGCATAATTCACGAAATCGGGCCTCAGCTAATGGTTTTGTGAAAATATCAGCTCTTTGAAAATCAGTGTGAATCTTTTCCATGTGAATATCCTTCTTTTCTACATGATCACGTATGAAATGGTGTTTCACATCGACGTGCTTACAACGTGTGTGTAAAACAGGATTTTGTGTAATGGCAATAGCACTATTACTATCACAGAAAATAGGAACATTTGATTCACAAATATTATAATCTCTAAGTTGTTGAATAAGCCATAATAATTGACTACAACAACTACCAGCAGCCATGTACTCGGCTTCGGTAGTAGAGGTAGCAACACTTGTCTGCTTTTTCGAAAACCATGAAATGAGTTTTGTGCCTAAGAATTGACAAGAACCAGATGTAGATTTCCTATCTATTCTACAACCACCAAAATCAGAATCAGAGTAGCCACTTAGAGATAAATCATCATTTGAAGGATACCATATACCACGATTGATGGTTCCTTTCAAATATTTCAATATTCTTTTAGTGGTTTCCATATGACTCTCTTTTGGGTTAGCTTGAAAACGAGCACATACACCAACAGAAAATGCAATATCAGGTCTACTAGCAGTCAAGTACAGTAATGAACCAATAAGTCCACGGTAATGAGTTTGATCAGCACACTTACCATTCTCGTCTGGGTCCATCCTGTAAGTAGGTTGCATAGGTACTCCAGAAGATTTACATGTCTTAATACCATACTTGTCTAGTAGATTACGAGTATACTTTGCTTGATTTATGAAAATCCCTTCTGGGGTCTGTTTTACTTGAAGTCCAAGAAAGTAATTCATTTCACCCATCATCGACATCTCAAATTTACTTTGCATGAGTGTTGAGAAACTTTCACTCAGCTTTTTGTTAGGTGAACCAAAAATGATGTCATCTACGTAAATTTGGACGAGTAAAATGTCTTTCCCTTCTTGTCTTCTAAACAAGGTTCTATCGAACTTGCCCTTAGTAAAACCATTTTCTAATAGAAATTGAGAAAGAGTATCGTACCAGGCTCTTGGAGCTTGTTTTAGTCCATATAAGGCCTTCTTTAATCTGTATACCTGATTACCTTTGACTTCGAAACCTGGGGGTTGTTCAACATACACTTCTTCCGTAAGAACACCATTAAGAAATGCACTTTTAACATCCATTTGATATACGGTAAATTTCAAGTAAGCAGCATATGCAAGGAACAATCGAATGGCTTCTAGTCTAGCAACAGGAGCATATGTTTCATCATAATCTATGCCTTCAGCTTGTGAATAGCCTTGGGCGACTAGTCTGGCCTTATTACGAACAACTACATCATTCTCATCTTTCTTATTCTTGAAAATCCATCGAGTGCCAACTATATTATGATGTTTAGGTCTATCAACAAGTTCCCAGACGTCATTTCGAACAAACTGATTCAACTCGTCTTGCATAGCGATGATCCAATTACTATCAGCTAAAGCCTCTTTGATGGTTTTAGGCTCGATAGATGAGAGGAAACAACACCAGCAAAACAAAGATGGACTAGGTTGTTCTTGTGACTCAAAGAGTTGTCGTCTAGTCTTTACACCAATAGTAGAGTCTCCAATGATGTTTTCAGTATCATGAGCAGATTTCCATGTTTTTCTAGTCTTCGTAAGCATAGTATCATCATCTAGATCAGTTATAGCATCATGCATGTCAACATCATTTATATCATTTATACCTGGAGTAGATGAGTCAACTAGAGCAGGCATGTCTACTGGTCTAGTAGACTTACCTTGAGCACTTACCCTTTCCTTGTCATCAGATTCGAGGGCTTTCATGAATGGATTGTATGCTTGAACGGATTCATATACCTCTGAATCTTTGTCAGATTCGATAGTTAGCTCAGTAACTTTCTCACTGATCTTGTTGGCAGACGAGTCCTGTTGAGATTCATCGAAAACCACATGTGGTGTTTCTTCCACACATAGGGTAGAGTAGTTGAATACTCTGAATGCTTTGCTAGTCGAGGAGTATCCTAAGAATATCCCCTCGTCTTCCTTAGCATCGAATGCATTCAACTTGCTTTTCCCATTGTTATGGATAAAACACTTGCAACCAAATATATGGAAATATGAAACTCTGGGTTTTCGACCTTTCCATACCTCATAGGGTGTCTTACCTAGTGCTTTATTGATAGCACTTCTATTTTGTGAGTGGCATGCAGTATTGATAGCTTCTGCCCAAAACTTCTGAGGCGTATTATACTCTGTCAGCATGGTCCTGCAGGCCTCCTTAAGAGTTATGTTCCTTCGCTCTGCTACTCCATTTTGTTGTGGTGTCCTTGCTGCACTAGTAAGGTGCTGGATGCCACGCTTAGAACAAAATTCTTTAATATAGCAGTTAATGAATTCAGTACCCTTGTCACTACGGATCTTGACAATTGACTGATTCTTCTCAACCTGTAACTTCTTCAACAGATCAGGCAAAAGTGTTTGTGTATCACTCTTCTTGTGTAAGAAGACTACCCAAGTGAACTTAGAATAGTCATCTACCACAACAAGTGTGTACCTTCTACCGTTCAAAGTTGGAGGAGTTATTGGGCCATGTAGGTCCATATGTAGGAGTTCGAGAACTCTACTTGTTGAGAGGGATGGAATAGATTTAAAGGAACCTTTTACCTGTTTACCTTTCTGACAGGACGTGCATACATGTGACTTGTAGTAGACTTCATTGGGAATACCTTCCACAAGGTAGTCTCTGGCTATCTTATTAAGAACCTTAAAGTTTAGATGACAGAGGCGTCTATGCCAGAGCCAGCCAAGTTCTTTAGGATTCTTAGTAAGCAGACAGGTGTCCCTCGGACATCTGTTCCAGTTCACTATGTACACACTTCCTTGTCTTATGCCGACCAGTAGGACTGTGTGTGTCCTTTTGTCAATGATTTCACATTTGCGACTCTTGAACTGCACCTTGTATCCACGATCACAAAATTGTGAAACAGAGAGTAAATTGTATTTCAAGCCTTCAACATATGAGACATCTTGGATCTCTATGTCTCCATTCCGAATGTAACCGAATCCTTTAGTAACAGCAGTGGAGCTATCACCAAATATTACTTTTGGTCCTTCTTGCTCATGGTAGCTTGATAGAAGTGTCTTAGTACCAGTCATGTGGTGCGAACAACCACTGTCTATGTACCAAGTTTCTCCTATTGAGCCACCCTTCTTGTATAGATCGAGTCGACCCTGCATTAGATGATATTTCATAATTTAGGTACCCTCCTTGTTTATTGGGGTCCTGGGGGGTTAGTCGAGTTCAATGGAATCCAAATGTACATTGGAGTCCTGAACAAGTTTGATCTTCTAAGATTTCGACCATATTTGTTGCAAAATAAGACCTTGTTGTCCTTATCTGGCCTATCAGTCGAGTTCGGGTCTACTCTTTGGAGATAGCCTTTCGACTTGATCTCTACTTGAGCAGGCACTTGTCTATGATAGTCAGAGTAGGGTTTATATGCATTAGGTCCATACGGTTTATAGACATGTTTAGGTCTTTCTTCTCCTTCGATATCATATGACAAAGGTGGAGGATATAGAACAGTTTGTGTACGATATTTTGGACCTTCCTGTCTAGGTCTAGATGAGTAGAGTTGAGACTGCCTTATGAAAGGAGGTCTAGACTCTTGTCGTCTAGTCTGTACTTGTCTAGTACTTGTCTCCTTAGGATACCAGTCCTCGTATCTGACCTGATTAGGTCGTCCACGACTTTTAGTCCTTTGTTGACTTGTCTTAAACGGAACAGGCTTGTTGTTAACTTTCTTTTTACCTCCCTTGGTAATTGGAATGTTAACTTGAGCTTGTTTTGGTACAGTACCTTTAGATGGAGTATCAATATCGTATATCATTGGTCCTTTTCCTTTATCATTAGTCAAAGAGCTCGAAATGAAAATAGTAGGGTTCTTAGGAACTAGAGTAGACGAGCTTGATGTCTCAGCACCTATGCCTGTCTTGTCAGCAGGAGCCCTATACCTATCTGACAGTTCAAGGTTAACCTTTGAAGAGTTAACCAGGTCAGTAAGTTTAAGGTCTAGAGTGACAACCTCGGTTTCTAAGAACTTATTACGTTCTTCAAGCTTTTTACACTTGTTTTTTAAAACATTGAATTCATGTTTCTCAGTAGCATGTGTCTTAAGTAGGTCTTGATACAACTTGTCTGTCAATGCACACTTGTCTTTAAGTTGACTCAACTCTTCTTGCAAGCGTTCATTTAGGACTGTTATATTAGGATCTACTTTAGACTGAGCTTCCTTAAGATCAATGATTTCTTGTCTTAAAATGATGTTTTCGTCACTGGCTTCAATGATTGCCTGGTTGGCAAGTAGGAGGTCGTCTTCAACTGCACTAGTAGAGTGCTGAAGGCTACTCCCTACTTTGCTACTGGCAGTATCACTTTCATCAGAATCTGATTCATCACAAGATTGAGAAGAAGTGGCAGATGATACCTCTTGGTCGATTTTAGCCATGCAGCATAGACCATCATCTACTATGAAAGCTTTATCGTGATCTGGTTCAGACGGGTAGCTAGATGAGGATGATGGCAACTCGTCTGAGTCAGAATCAGAGTCATCATTGGCCATCATTGCCTTCTTGCCACGGTTGTATCTTCTTTCCCTTCGTGCTTTGCGTTCTTCTCGATCATCAGTACTCAGGTCTGGACATTCATATATGTAGTGACCTGGTTTCTCACAGTTATAGCACAAGAGATCATTAGTAGCCTTTTTAATAGGAGAGTTATTCCTTCGTTTATCACGTCTATCAGAACGAGTAATCTTCCTACCATCAGACTCTCTATCTTGTCTGTTACCTTTTGAGACTTCGTCTCTCCTTTCGGACGAGTTTCGGTCTTGTCTGGTCTCAGACGAGTTCTTAGAAGCAGACCCTCTATGCTCTCTATAGAACTTCTTATATCTTCCGAAACGTTTATTCAGCCTATCAAACTTTCTAACCATGAGGCTTACCTGATCCTTCAGACTAAGATCAGTATCTAACTCATCTTTCACAGAAGTAGACCTAGTCTTAGACTTCGACCTGTCTACCTTAGACGAACTAGCCTTAAACGCAACATTCTTAGATACAGCATGTTCTCTGTCACTACTTGCTATGGGTTCATCTTCGTCTAAATCAAACTCATGGGCCTTTAGAGTTTGAAACATGGTCTCTGTTGTCCACACGTCTATATCTTGGGTATTCTTAACAAGCATTTTTACCATTTTCCATCTACTATCAAGGCTTTTGAGAATCCTAAGATTGATTTCATGTGGAGTATAAGATTTGCCAAGGACTTCCAAGTCATTCATGATTTTGGTAAAACGAGTATCCAACTGGTCTATTGTTTCACCAGCTTTCATATGAAATGATTCGAATCTTTGGACTGCTGTAGAAAGCTTGCTTTCTTTGATTAGGGATGTCCCTTCACAAATGATAGCTAAGCGATCCCACATTTCTTTGGCAGTTTTACATTTTAACACTTTTCCCAGATACTCGTTAGGAAGAGTGTGTAAGATGAAATTCTTGGCCAAACTGTCCAAATTATTCTGTCTCATTTCTTCTGAGGTTAGTTCTGACCTTGGTTTCTTGACGAGTGTACCCACGGGTTGGTTTGTGTCAAGGGCAGCAGTATTAGGGATCATGGTCACTATCGGACCTTCAGTGATGACGGAGATCATTCAGTCGTGAGTGGAACTGAAGATGGCTTCCATCCTTAGTTTCCAATAGTCATAGTCCTGAACCTGGAACTTAGGTAACTTGTTAGCGCTGATTTCGAGTGACATGATTCAAGAAAATACGTATGACACAGTATAGTATCAAGAAACAGATATTTTTCAAGTATAGTGATAAAGAACACGTAAGAGCACGTATAGTCTCGGGTCAAGACTTCACCCAAGTCTTGAATTGGTTATCAAGAAACAGCATTTCGTAAACTACTGCTCTGATACCACTTGTAGGTCCCTAAGTTGAGTTAATATCGAGGGAAGCTAAAGAAAATGTCTAGAGGGGGGTGAATAGACTTTTCTAAAATCTTTCGATATATCAGAATTACAATGTGCGGAATACGAAATTAACAATGAGCCCAATTAAAGATTATACTCAACTTATTTCGAAAACTCTGTTTCAGTGTTTACTCAACTAGTCTTGTTCAGTTATGTAATTCAATTAATTAAAACAAACAAAACAGTAAAGTAAATCAAACACGAGATTTTATAGTGGTTCGACAACTTGTCTACATCCACTCTCACAAACCCAGTTGTGAAATTCTTATTAACTCTTCCAATCGAGTAATATGTTCTTGTAGCTTTAAGTCCCAAGAAATAAGACTTAGATCTTCTCGATTATATCTCCAGATATATCTTCGATCTTACTAGCTATTTTACAAGTAACTAGCAACTTGAAACAATAAACGAAAATAAAACTTCTCTTCGTTCAGTAGTAGCCTTCTTCGATCTTCACTTGTCTTGCGTAGCTTTACTTTCTGAACTTCAATCTCTGAGAGTAATTTCTTCACTTGAATCTTCAATTTTTCAGTAACAATATTTCAGTAGTCTTTTAATCAATGAATACCTTGAGGTATTTATAGACTTCTAATTCCAAGAACTTTCAGTTGTGTAACAACCTTTCTTGAAAACTAACTTGTAACTGATTCCTCATATCCTTTAACACGTTTCTTCAGTTAATTAGTTATTCCTTAACTAATTCTTCAAACTTTATCTTCAACACGCTTTTGTAACTAACTTCAAGTTGACCTGTCTTGTTTAGTCGCGCACCTGTCTTGTCCAGTAGTAGTAGACTGTGTCTTCTACTTGTCTTGTGCAGTAGACTTCTTCAGATTACAACATAGAACTAATCTAGTCCTAACAAGACTATTACATTACATTACTTTAAGCTCTTGTTTACAAAGCTTAGTCAACTTAGAAAACTATACAAAGAATCTATCTATTACAATTAAAAATCATGAGCTCTATACAACAATTATTCATAGCTCAATAACAATCTAACATATACAAATAACAAATATGAAGTACTTATAAATCGTACTTATCTTTCAATAATACTTGTCTTTTAAAACTAGTACTTGTCTTGTGAACTCTACTGGTCTTGTACAAGATGACTTCAACTTAACTAGACTAGATCAGTCAACACTTAGAAAATATTCAAGTCTTCTTTTGGCTTATCAAAACTTCATCTTTTATCATCATTTAGGACTTGTTCTAGTATTCATATCCCAACAATAATCATGTGTTTATATGAAAAGCTTTACCAAGTAGTTAAAGCTAACAAATTGTTAATGATTCGAATTTAATTTACAATTACTTTTGTTTCCCTTTATCAAGAACATACTCCATTGATGTTTATTTTGTTTTGGACCAATATTAAAGTCGTCTAAGCCCAATCAAGTAAATAATACTCGGACAAAAAGTGGTTTTAATAAAGGCATTCAAGAAGTGAAGCCATATGCTTAAATAAAATTATAAGCATTTGAATTGTGAAAATTTTGTTAGTTTGGTTGAGGTGTAACAATTTTTATTTTCCTGCTTAGAAATTATACCTTGATTAGAGGTTGGGATACTCGTTAGAGGAGACAGTTATAAAATAGTAACTCATAATATTTTTTTAATTAATGAAGAATGTGCAACTGAAAAATAGTTTGAGAAGGATTGGTTAAATAGTTGACAGTGATGCCTTCTCCATGTTTTGAGTGGTGATGTAGTTGTTAGTATCATGCATAAACTTATGCAATACTTCTGTATTAGTTGTAGCAAAGCATGTTTTGTTGTCTTATTTGAATGAGCCACTGTGAGTGTGCTTACTTTACATGATCAATAACTTGATAATAGAAATATAGATGATATTAATGTATACTTAATTTGCTTAAGAAGAGAACAACCACATATACATAGGTGTCAATTAGTAGGCGGAAAAGAAATTAGTAAGTACAATACTTTTGCAATTTTACAACCAACGGATAACAAAGTATTATTATATTAAAGAAGCCTGACATAAAAATTTCAAAATAAACATACTACTTTTTGTATTAAAAATAAATAAATTACAGTGTTGTTTGTAAAAATAAACTTACCATAAAAAATCAGATTTGTTTTCATCTACCAACTAATGTTAACATACAAACAATATTTCATCCCAAAAAAAGCCTCAATACAATGTTTTCTCCGTTGGATCCCTTTTACGTATGCTGTTCATATCTTTTGTTTTTTCAGAATCTGAGCAAGTCTTGTGTGTATTACTTAGCTGTAGCAGAATCTTTGTTTTCATATAATAATAAGGTCTATTATGTTATGTATGTTAACATTAGTTGGCAGATGAAAACAATAATTATTTAAAAATAAAAAAACATTGGATAAATATTTTGACATGTATATTATGTTACTTGAGTAATCTGATTTGCTATTTGGATACCTCAATTCCTCAAGGTCCATTACATTTTTTAACTTGAATATGGGAATGGGAGCCATATCAATGTTGCATTAATGTCCATAAGAAAGTATAAGAGGACATGAAAATTAAAAATGATTAAATAAAAAACTACAGAATAAATTAACGGTAGAATTTGAAACTTCTCAAGAAGGCGGTGAGTTGATCAAATTAATTCAGAATAAGAAATTGTGAATTGAGATTTTATACTCTCATTTGAGAAAATGAATAATCAATTTTTTTATTTCATTTCTAAAATTCAAATTATAAATTTTGTTGGGTTTAGTATCTAATCAATAATGGTGCAGAGCTAATCTCTGTTATTTATCGTTCAAATTTTGTTTTATTTTCTCTCTTGGTGCTGTTTCTTCTTAATTTCTCTTTCTTCTTTAGGCTCATAAATCACAATCTTTGTAACAGATGCAAATCCGAGTCTCATGTGCATTTATTGATTAAATCAGTATTTAAAGATGGACAATTTGTAATCTTCAAACAGATCTTCAAACCCAAATTTTATAAATTTTAGTATCTTGAATGATCGATTAGTAAATCGTTGTAAACGGTAGCAGAAAGCAATGTTTGTGAAAAACAAATTTCTTATTATTTTTTTTTCTTGATTGTAAATCGTTAAAAATCATCTTATTATATCTTAGAGCAAAAAAAATAAATAATAATAATATAGAAATGAAAAGAAGAACCGAAAACTGATTAGTAATAAATACTCATAATTATGACGCGTGAGTATACTACACACTCTTTTCTATAAAGTCCAAATACTGTAGACGCATACATTTTTCAATAACTAAAAGAATTTTTCCTGCTTTTAAGATAAAATTCCGAATATGATATGGTAAGTTGGATGTCAAATAGGCATTTTTGACCAAATTTTTAATATAGATAGATAAAGTTAAAGATATTTAAGAGATTGTTAAAAAGATTATGAAATGTTGCATCATGAGGGACAAATAATAATTTTTGCGCAGGGATGAGGGCCGGCAGGAGAGTGAACAGAAGAACGGCGGTGCCAGAGCAAGGAAGGCGCGTGGAAGGGAGACGAGCAGATAGACGGGCCGACAGACACAATACCACTCCCTCAACAGACATATGGAGAAAAACAATGGAGAGGAAAGGGAAGCTCTCCAAATCTGACATTAGCTTCTTCTTCTGCAACTTCCCCGATAATTGCAGTAAAGATACTCTGGTTGAGCGATTCAACTCGATAGAGTATGTTAAAGACTGCTACATTGCAGAAAAGAAGGACATAAGAGGTGTGAGATTTGGGTTCGTGAGGTTCGAAGGCAACATAGATTCAAGGAAGGTGGAGGACGGACTTAACAACACATGGGTAGGCTCATATAAGATTAGGGCAAACCTATCTAAGTACGACATGGACCCAAGGAGTGATAAAAAAGAAAAAGGCCACTCAGGGGGAGGGAGAGTCATCGAAGAACACAAAATAGACGACAACATCATCGGATATAAGAGGGCGGACATCTCGTACAGAGACTCCATCGAGGCAGGCAGGCAGCTGCGGAAGAACAACAATGAAAAAGGAAGTGATGCTCATGCTCGGGGCGACATCCCTGAAACCCGCAAAATCACCAAGAGAAACACAGACACGTCGGGTTTTTGTGGGGTGTGTTACGAGTCGTCTGAAGAAGATAGAAAGTGGCTGGAGGGGTGCCTAATAGGCAAGATCAAAGACACTTTCTCTTGGCCAGAGTCTGGCGAAGACATGGTTAGAGAATGCGGAGACAGTTGGAGAATCTTCACCCTTGGGGGCGACTCAATTCTCATTAGCCCAAGCAACGACGCAACGTTGCACGTTAACGAGTTCGAGAAACTCGACTGGAGGATACACTGGCTGGAAGAAGTACACCGTTGGGATCCGGGGTTTGTTCTCAGCCGTAGGGTTGTTTGGACGAACTGGTTCGACGTTCCACTCTAGGCTTGGAACTTGAAATTCTTCAAACTGATTGTGTCACGATTTGGAAGTATCATTAAAATCGATGAAGAAACTGAAAATAGGGAGAATTTACAATTCGCGCGGGTCCTTATCAGGACTTCCCTACCGGAAATTCCTAGGACTCCCCTTGGGGTTCGGATAGACGGACATATACATAGCATTCGTATCAAAGAAGAAGACGAGGACCTGGAGAACGACCCTTGGGAGAATGACTCGGAAGGGGTAGTAGCAGAGGATGACGAGGACCTCTGGGAGCTGAATAAGATTCCATCGCCGGAAGATGCCGACGATACCCCGGAGGCGGGTCTACCAATGAAGGAGGACGTAAGCATAATTAAGGCGAGTAAATTCGTGGCGGCTTCCGAGGCTGTGGGAAAAGAGATCATTAATGACGCATTCCACCCCGTTGGGCTTCCCAAGACTGCTATCGAACGGAATAATAAATCCCGTCAGTGTGGAGAAGTGGGAAAGGCGGAGAAAGACATTTATCTAGGCCCACACTACGAAAAGTCAGAGGGTGGGGCCGACAGGATATTTTGTAAAAGCCCAATAACATCAGCCCTGTCAAAGGACAATGGTTTTAATATGGAAAGTGTGCCCAGCCCGGCCCGACTGGATTTAAATTCCCTTTTTCAGGAATATGAGCCGGTCGATACAAGCAGAGGCGACATCGAAAACGAGGACATACATAATCACATGGGCGGACCAACCGAAGCAGGGGATACAAAGATGGGAGGAACCAGACCCGAGTACGCAGAAGAGGGTTTATGGGCAGGCAATTCTGACGAAATATTATATAAAGAGGCGGAGTCAGAAACAGGTACAGAAACCATACATGCTACACAAGAAAAAAGGTTGGAGAATACAGCAAGAGACAGAGAGAAGGAAACCGAAGAAGCAAATGAAGAAGAGTCCCGGATAGAGGCAACAAAAACCTGGGACCTGGGCAAGAGAGTAGGGATCGTCAGTAGGGAGTCAGAGGAGACAACAATAGGCAGATTGGAAAAAATGGAGAGAAAAGCCAAAAGAAAGGCAATAAAAGTGGCAGAAAAGCTGAAAGGGGGGGGAAAGCAGAATTGATCAATGAGAATACTAAGTTTCAACGTCAGGGGCTTGGGGGGAAAGGAGAAAAGAAAAGAGGTGAAAGAGATGGTAAGAAAGAATAACATAGAACTGTGCTTCATTCAAGAAACGAAGATTGAAAAGATGGATAAATATATTTGCAAGTCGGTATGGGGAGAAAACGGGTTCGGATGGGACTTCAGAGCAGCGAAGGGAAGATCAGGAGGCATCCTTACAATCTGGGATGAAGGGGCTTTCACTCAAACGAGCGCATGGCATAGGAAAAGGTTCTTAGTGGTGAACGGAATTTGGAAACAGGATGGAAGGAACTGTTGTCTAGTCAATGTATACGCTCCCTGCAACGTCAATGAGAAAAGAGAGATTTGGGGCATATTAATGGGGCTCGTGGAGCAAAATCAGGAGGCGTATATTTGTATAGCAGGAGATTTCAATGCTGTGAGAGGCAGCGAAGAAAGAATAGGTAGAGGGGAGCGGGAAGACAGAGTGGACATGGAAGCCTTCGACGAGTTCATCACACGTTCGAACCTGGTGGATATTCCGCTTCTCGGAAGGAAATTCACTTGGTACAGACCTGATGGATCGTGTAAGAGTCGACTGGACAGATTACTTGTTAACGGATCCTAGCTGGAGAATTGGCCTGACACACAATTGAAAGGCCTCGGAAGATCGGTTTCGGACCACTCTCCGATATACGTGGTGTCGCATAAGAAGGATTGGGGGCCGAAGCCGTTCAGAATGTTTAATGTATGGATGAAACATTCAAATTTCAATGTATTCGTGGAAGAAAAATGGAAGAACTACGATATAGGTGGATGGAGCGGATATGTGTTAAAGGAAAAATTAAAGCGCTTAAAAGAGGACCTCAGATTTTGGAACAAAGAAGTGTTTGGGGACGTGGAAAACAGAATGGAGAACAGCAGAACTGAAATTACAAAACTAGATTTGATCGACGACACATTCGGGCTAGAGGATAGTGAAATACAAGTTCGAAGGGGGCTCATAGCAGGTTTACATAATGATTTAAGGATTAAAGAAGAACAGATGCAACAAAGGGCCAAGATAAGATGGTACAGAGAAGGGGATATCAATTCGAAACTATTTCATAGGGTTATAAATGGAAGGAGAAAAAGCAATGAAATATGTGGGCTATTTGTGGGAGGGCGATGGTCTGATTCCGTTCACGACGTCAAACAAGAGGTTCACAAATTTCTTAGCGAACACTTTAAGGCGAAAAGATTCGAGCGACCGACTCTTAGCCCGTACATGTTCGATCGTAAGCTAGACGCCTGCGATAAGATGTTCCTAACTGCTGAGTTTTCTGAAACAGAGATTAAATCGGCGATTTGGGAGTGCGACTCAGATAAAAGCCCGGGCCCCGATGGATTTACAATCGGTTTCTTCAAAAATAATTGGGCTCTTTTACGCATCGAAATCCTCAAATTGTTCGCAGAATTCTATAGATATGGAAAGTTAGTGAAGGGCCTGAATTCCTCTTTCATAGTTCTCATACCTAAGAAGCTGGGAGCCCAGCAGTTGGACGAATTTCGCCCGATCTCTTTGATTGGAAGCATTTACAAAATTATAGCTAAAGTACTAGCTAAGCGTCTTTCCAAGGTATTAGAACAGGTGATATCCGATAGCCAATCGGCTTTCATCAGCGGAAGACAGATTCTCGATGGAATTTTGGTGGCCCACGAGGCCATAGATGAAGCAAAAAAGAAGAGGGAGAAAAGAGTGCTATTTAAGGTGGACTTTGCCAAAGCTTACAATTCTATCGACTGGAGATTTTTGGACGACATGATGAAAGGCATGGAGTTTCCATCAAAATGGAGAAAATGGATGAGGGAGTGCATTTCTACGGCAAATGCAGCGGTCCTCGTAAATGGGAGCTCCTTGGGAGAATTCAGACTCGAAAAAGGGCTTCGGCAAGGGGACCCCTTGTCACCTTTCCTATTCTTAATTGTTGCGGAGGGTCTTAAATTGATGGTCAATAAGGCGGTAGAGAATGATGAGTTCGATCCAGTATGTATCGGAAAGGATAAAATCCAAGTCCCTTTACTACAGTATGCAGACGATACCCTGTTTATGTGCAATGGGAAGTGGAAGGACATAAAAGCCATTAAGAGAATTCTGAACCTTTTCGAGCTGATTTCAGGCCTTGGCGTAAACTTTGAAAAATGCAGATTGGTAGGGTTACTTCTAAGTGAAGAAGATAAACAGGGGATGGCTTCGTATTTGGGGTGCAAAGTTGACAAGTTGCCTTTAGATTTCCTGGGTCTAAATATAGGGTTAAATCATCACAAGACTAAGTCCTGGGCAAAGATGACAAAAACAATCGATCGGAAACTCACGGCGTGGAAAGAAAAAAATATTTCTATGGGCGGGAGGGTCACATTGGTTCAGGCGGTGCTATCAGCTATACCTACATACTACCTTTCATTCTTTAAGGTACCGGTTGCGGTGTCAAAGGAGATTAGAAAAATACAACGGAATTTTCTATGGGGCGGAGGTACGGGGCAAGATAGGAAGATTTCATGGGTGAGATGGGATGCGGTGTGTAAAGATAAAAAGAAGGGCGGACTAGGGATCAGAGACATCAACACTTTTATTATTGCTTTGATGGGTAAATGGATTTGGCGTTTTCTAACGGAGAAAAAAAACTTATGGGTGAAAATTTTGACATCCAAATACGGAGGCTTTAACAAAGAGGAGGAGAGCAGACGAAGACGGAGGAGAGGCCGTAACAGTAGATCAAGTTGGTGGAATGAAGTTAAAGATATTTATGAGAAAATTGGGGGGGCAGACGCAACACACAAAATTCGCAAAGTGGTGGGCAACGGAAAAGAAATGAAATTCTGGAAAGATGCATGGATTGAGGGGGAGGGTAGCCTGTGCGATAGGTTCCCGAGTATATACAGCCGCAGCAAACAGAAAGAGGCCTTCATCCCAAATATGGGCAGATGGGAGGAGGGGGAGTGGCAGTGGAGTTGGGAGTGGGACAGGGAGTTAAATGAGGATGAAAATAATTCACTAATAAATCTTCTTGTGTGTTTGGACAGGTGCAGGATCGATCGAGAAAGAGAGGATTCGTGGAGCTGGGAATTCGCGCGAATGGGTTGTATTCTACGAGCACGGCGTATAACATGTTGATGGATGAAAAGGCGGACGTGAATGAAGGCATGGAAGACAGTCTGGTATACATAAATTTGTGGAATAACTTGGCACCAAGAAGAATCCAGACGATAGTGTGGAAGGCGATTAAGGAACGACTGGCGACAGCGGATAACCTCCGAATAAGGGGTATTCCGCTGACGGAGATAGAAGCTAGGTGTTCGATGTGCGACCAACACCTGGAAACGAATCGACATTTGATAGTGGAGTGTGAGTTCGCCTCGAAAATATGGCATGAGTGTTACAAGTGGTGCAACGTTGCGATGGTCCCTCATATAAACATAGGCACGCATTCTCTTCAACACTCGGCGGCGCTCGGTTTTGGGAAGGGAAGAAAAAAAATCCTATCAAGCCTTTGGACAGGAGTTGTATGGGAGATTTGGAACAATAGAAACGCTAAAAGATTCAGCGGGGAAGGACTAGAGACGAAAAAAGTGATAGAAAAGATTAAAACCAACTTATGGTCTTGGTTGGGGGGTAGAGGATGGTTGAAATCTGATGCGGCATTAGCTGCATGGTACAGCAATCCATTTTTGTGCATAAAAGATGAAGATGAAAGGCGAAATATTACCCCTAATGTAAAAGTTATGTAAAAAAATGCAGTAGACTGTAACAATCAGGGGTTGAGCCCCCTTTTTATTGGCTCAATAGTGAAATATATATATTTCCTTTACTGTTCAAAAAAAAAAAGTATATGAGGGACATTTTGGTCAAATGTTGCAAGTATATATTTATATATTTGCCATTAAAAAAAAAAGCAATCGACTTTTTCTATAAAAAAAAAAAAGAAAAAAAAGGAAAGAAGCAATTTATTAAGAAAATACTCAAATAAAAGATTAACTCAAGCCAAATCCAATGAAAAATGTTTTAAAATTCAAACCAATAATTTCAGCCCATCTAATATTTTTATTCAATCCCAAAGCAACCTACATTCACATTTACTTAAATTTAATTTGGATCTCGATTTCTTTTGATAATTTTAAAAAAAAATTGAGAAAGAGATGGACATATAATAAAACAATGAAAAAAATAAAAATAAAAAATGTGAAATCTAACCCATTTGTCCACCTCTCTTCGAAACTTGCAACCCAAAAAAATGAAGAGGATTCATGAAATCTATATTTGATTTCCAAATGAAGAAATTATGAAACACAAGAAAAAGTATAAGGAATTTTGCAAGAACTCACCAAATCTTCTGTATTTTGGAAGTAGATACTTCATAAGTTAATATAGGTTACATCTTAAGTCCAAATATGTTTTGTGAGGGATTTAGTCTAGATGACAAACATGAAGCTTCGAGCCACTCCTGTGGAAGGAAACAAATAAATTTGTTGTTAGTTGAATAATGATCAACTAAAAAATGAAGTGTAAGTCAATACAATAAAGCCAAAAAATAATAATGGAGTCAGTTTTCAATTTTTCAGCACTCCGTGGAAACTAATATTGTGTTGCATGTTGGAATTTCACTCCACTATAAATCGTATTTCATCTTTACGCTTTTATCTTTTCTTTACGTCTTCTCACGACGTTGTTTTACTTCTATTCTATTGTATAAATAAGAGCTCATTTGCTGGGATTGTGTGTGAAATGTAAAACTTACAGTAGCATATTGAATTGCTGTGATGATTACGGTTATTGAACTATGTTGATGCAGATTCTTCTTTCTTTAATTCTTCTTCATGGTATCAGAGCAGATAAGATCCATTAGAGCTAATTTCTCGATCGATTGATAATGCCGAAGCGCAGAAATAATCCATGGTCGGCGCTGGTGGTGAATGATGGCTCCGATTCTAGATCTGGCGGTGGATCTACTTTTGATTCAGGTGCGACGGTGAACGAACGTGATCCGTATTACTTACACGGCGCGGATCATCCTGGTTTGATTCTGGTGCCGTATCCTTTAATAGGTGGAGGTAATTTCTTACCGTGGAAATCTTCTATGATCCTTGCTCTGAGTGCAAAAAATAAGGTTCAATTTATAGATGGTAGTATTGCTATGCCTGATTTGCATGTTGAATCTTATGTTTTGTGGAAAAAGGTGAACTCTACTGTTACATCGTGGATTTTAAATTCTTTGTCTAAAGAGTTAAGAGAAACCTTCGTTTATATTGATTCGGCACAAAAACTATGGGAGGCTATTTGTAGTAGGTATGGTGAAAACAATGGACCGTTGAAACACAAGATTAAGAGAGAAATATGTAACCTAAAAAAGGGGAACAGTTCTATTGTTGAATATTTCAACAAACTCACGAAGCTATGGGATGAATTGGCTTGTGTTGCACCTATGCTTTCGTGCGATTGTGAGATCGGGAAACTTGTGGCGAAGGAACGAATTGATGATCGAGTAACTCAGTTTCTTATGGGGCTTAATGAGAGCTATGACCACATCACGAACCAAATTATGCTCATGGATCCTTGTCCTTCAGTGGACAAGGTATTCTCGATGTTATTAACCGCGGAAAGGCAGAGATCCGTTAGCGTGAGTGCTAATGAGAGGACTGATACAGTAGCTATGGCAGCTAAGGTGTTCAATAAAGGAAGTGGAAAGTCAGCTACATCTTCTGGATGGAATGTGACTAAAGGTAGAGGAGGCAGGTTGACTAAGGAGGAAAGGGCTAAGTTACATTGTGATCATTGCAATGGAACAGGGCATGAAGCATCTACATGTTTCAAGCTTCACGGCGTACCAGATTGGTATAAGGAGCTTAAGGACAAACCTAGAAGCTGTGCTAACGTTGCAGAATACGATGGTGAGACGAATCAGAAGAAAGTCAATGCATCATTCGACCTTTCAGCTATACTACACCAACTGCAAGAGGTGACAAAGTACATGAAAGAGAAGGAAAAGGCAGATGTGCACACAGATTTTGCACAGTTTGTAAGTTTTGCAGGTAATGAATTTATTTCACCAACACAGTTTGCTTTAAGTACTTTTGGCGATGAACTTAAAGATTTTTGGATTATTGACACTGGTGCTAGTAAGCACATGTGTAATAATTCAAACCTGATCAGAAATCTCAGTTTAATGAGTAGAAAAGTGGAGGTTTGTTTACCTGAAGGACAAACAGTGGAGGTTACATGTTCAGGAGATGTTCATTTATCTGATGATATAATACTGAAGGATGTACTGTATGTGCCATCTTTTAAATACAATCTGCTTTCCGTGGCACAGTTATGTAGAGCTTCTGATTTGAAATGTGTGTTTCAGACTTCTTATTGTGAATTTCAGGCCCTTCGGACTGAGAAAGTGATTGGAGTAGGAGAGCTAAAGGGAAGCCTTTACGTATTACGTAATAATGCACAGGTCTCTTCTGTTGAACCTGTTTGCCTTGTATCTTTGATTAATTGGCATAAATGTTTGGGTCATGCCTCCTCTAGCACTATGAGGCATTTGTCTTTTGTTAAAAATCTGTATTCTGATGAGGATTTTAATAAGATACAAGATTGCGAAATTTGCTTTAAGGCAAAGCAACATAGGCTGCCTTTTCCACAAAGTTGTATACGCACACATGATTGTTTTCAATTAATACACGTTGATGTTTGGGGACCCTTTAAGGAAGAAACTATCACAAATACACCTTTCTTCCTTACTGTAGTGGATGATTACAGCAGGTGCACATGGGTGTTTCTTATGAGATATAAGTCGGAGGTTTCACGATTATTACAAAATTTCATTGTTATGGTTGATCGGCAGTATGCAAAGAAAGTGCAAGTTGTACGTAGCGATAATGGACTGGAGTTCTTGGCCAAGGAATGTCAGGATTTTCTTGTTACACAAGGCATAAAACATGAGACAAGTTGTGTGTACACACCACAACAAAATGGTGTAGTTGAACGGAAGCATCGTCATCTGCTGGAAATAGCTCGGTCAGTTATGTTTCAAGCACAAATGCCCATTCGTTTCTGGTCTTTTTCCGTGCTTCTTGCGGCCTTTATAATCAATAGGCTACCTACCTCGGTATTAAATTGGAGATCACCTTACGAGATTTTATATGGACAGCCCCCAGATTATACTCGTCTAAAGCCCTTTGGATGTTTAGCTTTTGCAGCTAACATTCATAATCATCGACAAAAGTTTGATTCTCGATCACGTAAGTGTGTATTCTTGGGTTATATTGCTGGAAAGAAAGGATACCATTTATATGACTTGGAGACGAAGGAGTTTTTGGTCTCACGAGATGTTCATTTTGTATCCGATACATTTCCTTTTCATGCTGCCCAAGATGTGCCAGAAACATTGTTGAATAATCCTGATGATTGTGATGTGCAACGAGCTACAGATTGTCACCCCACACCTCTTGTGGATTCTCCTTCCTTGGAGCCTGAACTTCGGCGTAGTTCCCGAGCTGTTCAGAAACCTTCGTGGCAAAAGGATTATATATGCAATTTAGTATCTCGAGCACCACTACCAATTCGTTATCCTCTACAGGTTCCTCCTCACACTTCTGTTATCTCTCTTGATGTAAATCATGCAGCTTTTATGACTCAAATCAGTCTCGAGAAGGAACCTACATATTACAACCAGGCTTGTCAATCCAGGGAGTGGGTTGAAGCGATGAATAAAGAACTCTTGGCGTTGGAGGAGAATAATACATGGGACTTAGTTTCATTACCACCCGGAAAGAAGGCGATCGGATGCAAATGGGTGTATAAAATTAAGAGAAAACCTGATGGCAGCGTAGATCGTTATAAAGCAAGATTAGTGGCTAAAGGTTTTAGTCAAGTTGAGGGCGTGGATTACTTCGATTGTTTTTCACCAGTGGCCAAACTTGTGACTGTGCGTTTGATGATTTCCATTGCTACTATGAAGGGATGGGAGCTACACCAATTAGACGTGAATAACGCATTCTTACATGGTTATCTATCTGAGGAGGTTTATATGCAAGTACCTCAGGGGTACGATAGAGCTACAGATGGTCAGGTTTGTAAACTCAAGAGGAGTTTATATGGCCTTAAGCAAGCATCCCGAGAATGGAATAATGAATTATGCTCTACGCTTTCTGATTTTGGCCTTATTCAGTCAAAATTTGATCACTGTCTGTTCACAATGTCTATTGATGATGGTTTTTTGGCTATGATTGTTTATGTGGATGATGTATTGATCACAAGCTCATCTCCCTCTTTGATTCACAAGTTGAAGGCCTTCCTTGATGATAAACTCACGATCAAGGACTTGCACTTGGCAAAGTTCTTCCTTGGGGTTGAGATCACACAAAGCAGTAATGGAACTTCTCTTTGTCAACGTAAGTATATTTTGGATATCTTGGCCGACACAGGGATGCAGGGTTCTAGGCCTGCTCCTACCCCTCTTCCGCATGGGGTTTCCTTGACTTCGGATGACGGTGTACTTCTTGCTCACCCAGACCAATATCGAAGGCTTATTGGTCGTTTATTGTATCTAAATATGACTCGTCCCGATGTCACTTATGCCATCCAGGAACTGAGCCAGTTTGTACAGGCTCCACGTTCTTCACATTGGGATGCAGCCATGCATGTTCTTCGCTACTTGAAGGGCACTCCCAGCTTGGGTCTTTTCTTCTCTTCTGCTAGTTCTTTGGACTTGACAGCTTATTCCGATGCCGATTGGGCTGCTTGCAAGGACACACGCCGCTCCATCACTGGTTATTTTGTGTTTCTTGGTTCTTCTCTCATTGCTTGGAAAAGCAAGAAGCAAACCACAGTCTCTCGTTCTTCGGCTGAAGCAGAGTATCGTGCTCTGGCTTCTACAGCTTGTGAGCTTCGTTGGGTAAAGAATGTTCTCCTTGATTTTCATATACATGCTCCTTTACCCCTACCTCTTCATTGTGACAACCGTGCTGCCATTCATATCACATCTAATCCTGTATTTCATGAACGTACTAAGCACTTGGAGATTGATTGTCATCTCGTTCGTGATCTCTACAAAGCAGGTTTTGTACTTCCTGTTTTCGTTGCGTCGAAGGTCAACCTTGCAGATATTTTCACTAAGGTGCTCATTGGGAGATCTTTCATCACATTGGTTTTCAAGTTGGGCATGCTTGATCTGTACCATGCTCCAACTTGAGGGGGGCTGTTGGAATTTCACTCCACTATAAGTCGTATTTCATCTTTACGCTTTTATCTTTTCTTTACGTCTTCTCACGACGTTGTTTTACTTCTATTCTATTGTATAAATAAGAGCTCATTTGCTGGGATTGTGTGTGAAATGTAAAACTTACAGTAGCATATTGAATTGCTGTGATGATTACGGTTATTGAACTATGTTGCTGCAGATTCTTCTTTCTTTAATTATTCTTCATTGCAACTTGCAAGAAATCAATACCAGTATTTATAGAAGCTAGGGCAGCGGATGAATTTGAATTTGGGGTTTCTGATAGATTTAAAATTTTAAACAATATTCTGACAAATCTATACTGGTGAATCATTAATCATTATTTATACTGAATGCCTTTTTGAATTAATAAAATATTACTATTGCATAAGCAATGCAATTTACGCGTGCATCAGTGCATTATTGCCGACACAGAACCCAAAATATTAATCACGGGAGTAGTTCATAGCAAAAGAAAATATTAAAAAATTAACTTCCAAAAGTAGTAAATGAAAATGGGCGGGAAAAGTGATAGTTACTAAAAATGACAGACTATTCTGTTATCTATATTATATATACTAGTTTTTTGCCCGTGCGATGCACGGGTTTGTTGTAATTTAACTTTAACATTGAAGTACGCATTGTCTTTTTAATAACAATATATCATGATTTCAATTAAAAAATGAAACACATACATGAAAGATCATAATTTTTGTAACATAAACAATGTTATAGTGCTAATACATAAAAGGGAAAATATCAATTTTGGTCACCCACATTTACTCACACACTTATTCTTTTCTATTAAAATTGGTGTTGCTGTTAGTCAATCTATCTTTGACTAACGGAGAAAGGGTTCTGAGCTTGACGTCAAATTTTTTTTTTTTTTGCATCATTTTTCTATTTTAATTCCTAAACCCTAAACCCCAATTTTTTTTTTCTTCAATTTCTACTAAATTTCTACTTCAATACTTTTCCAAAGTGTGATATCTTGATCAATAACATGTGTGAGAGCTTCAACTCACTCATTCTTCCTACAAGAGATAAACTAACCATCACCATGCTTGAAACAATCAGAAACATTATCATGCTGAGACTGCAAGTGAATAGAGATGCTGCAGAAAAATGGGATGATACAATATGCCCTTGAATCAAGTTGACACTACAAAATAATACTCTCTCCTTTCCAAAGGAATTTTCACCCTTGGAATAGCACACAATTTAAGAAACGTGTAAGAAAAAGTGTAATAAGTGATGTTTTAAAGGGTAGTTTTGTAAATTTTTATGAATAAAGTAAAGTAAAAAGTAGATTGAGTGTGTAAAAGTAATGACATATGAGTATACTTTAAGGGTGAGGGTTATGAAGATATTTCATTTTATGGAGTGTGCAAATTGATATGGAACATTCATATATGGAAAGTGTGCAAATTCTTGTAGGACAGAGGGAGTATAAAGCAAGCAGGTGAAATCATGGGACCATTCGACCAACACACAATAGACATATCACAGAAATCATGTCGTTGTACGTAGACGATCATATCACAGAAATCATGTCGTTGTACGTAGACGATGGGATTTAGAAGGGATTGGCCATCTGGGTAGGGATGAGCAACCAGAATCTTATGTACAACCTTTTTATAGTGTACAAGCATTTAAGGAAGCATACACACATTCTATTTTAGGGATGATGAGTTCAGATTATGATGAGAGTGACAAGAGTTCTATTTTAAGGATGATGAGTTCAGATTATGATGAGAGTGACAAGAGTTTCAAATTATGGTGGTCATATGCTTGTTTGATATACTATGTTTTTCAAACTTGATTTTTTTTTAACAATATTCCAATGGTTTTCATATTGAGACCCTCGTTGTGCAATTCTCTAATATTATCAATTCATATTAAGAATATTTTAGAAACTGTATTTTCTTCTCAACTACACACTAGTAATATTAATTGAAGGTAAGAAAAGAGGTAAACTTCGGTGACCAAAAGTGATATTTCCCCACATAAAATTTTACATAGCATTTGACAAAAAAAAAATTATGAATCAGCCTTTCCAGCTGCAAGTTTCAAACAGGTGCGCGTGTTTAATCTTTGACACGGGCGCCTCTCTCACCTTTCAAGAGGCTCATCTAGTAGATTAAAAAAAAAAAAAGCATTTACAATGCTGTATAGTATGAGATCTTCGTTCACGTTCAAATTGTTCTTCAACCTCTCACTTTAAGAGTATGCTTCAAACTCCTACAATTATAAATAATTAAATAATCAAAAGAATGACAAAGTTTCTGAACTTTATATATAGGTACATAAATAGAAGCGGTAGATATACAAAGAGAAAGGAAGAACATTATATATAGGTACATTAAATATAGGTACATAAAATTGATACCTCTAGGTGTAACTCTTTTCTGTAACTCATACATAAAACAACAAACCATGTTCATAAACTTAATTTTTCAAGCATATCATATTCTTTTAACATCTCCTATTTATACCATACTTCTAGCTTCTTCTAGTGCTAAAATATACTAATTTTAAATAATTTATAAGCACTCTAAATCTATCAAATATCAAATTAGGATAAACTGATGATTATAACCTGTATTTCAGTCAAATTGTTTCCCTTATGAAATAACTGAGGCCAAAAAAATATAAATCCTGAGCTCAATCTAATTTTTAATTTAAATATACACAACTACATTACATATATTTCTCGATATGTAGTTATATTACATTCGTGGACAATCCTCAAATTAAAATTCATCTGGAACAAATATATATGCCTAAGCCAGTGAAAAAAAAAACATATGAGTACACAACAATGGAGTAAAGAAGTCAAATGGGGATAAATAATCACCAGATTATCTCTCGAGCAACTCAATATCAAAGAAATGGAGACGGCGGATCAAGGAATAAACATCTTTGAAAGTGTTAAAAGTTCAAAAAATTCAAGAACTTAAAAAGGTGCAATCATAAATGATATTCTTCTCCTAATGAGTTATTGACTTTTTGTCCATCCTGGTAAAATTGGTGCTGAGGTAACTTATTAGTGAAATCAGGCAGAAGTATACTTGAGCATGTCATCAATAGCAAGAATGTAGCAAATGGAACATGAAAATTGATGGTGCGCAAAACATTATAATATTTTTTTAGGGTATTAAATAAACCTACTTTACAAGACTTGGGCTCAGGTTCATTCCTCCGAGCACCTCACATAAGTCGTGCATCATCTAAATCGAAGTCGTTCCCACATGGTACAATTGACTGCTTCTGAACCTAAAATCAAAGGTATCAAATTAAGGCAGGCACACCTAGGACTACCTTATGAATCTTCATCGTGATTTTTTTACGTCAACTTTAAAAACCAGTCCCTTCAGCAATTCACATTTCTATTCCACCCGCATCCGAATCATAAATCTGTCCTCCTATCAAACATTTGAAAAACTCCATTAATTTTGTTGTCAGTGTCCTAGTTTGGTCAGAGAAGATATACTGCATTTACTAAAAGGTCAAACTAATCTGAAACAAAAACCATTCCTCAAAAAAGATAACACAGTAAATACCAAACAATTAAAGAAATATTCATCAGCATAATTGTTTGTTAATCTTGAAATTGAACACAAAATGAACCTACCAAGAGAAGAAAAGAAAAAAGGTTCAGTTTGACAAATATTTACCTGCTCAAGTTCCTTATCTATGCTAGATGTTTGTGCCAATGCAGAGGTATTACTCTCAACTACCAAAATGTCAAACTAAAATGAAACAAAAACATCTCACAAAAATATATCCACAGTCAATACTAAACAATTAAAGAAATGTTCATTAGCATCATTGTTTGTGTCGGTCGAAGGGTTATTCTATGAATCAAAATCTTGTCGCTCACATGTGTTCCGATTAATATCTCTACTTCAAGGGCTCTATCCTAAACGTGTTCCGGTTAAGCAGACATAAATTGCGGACCCAAAGAATCAGAGATTTTAGCCACAACTCATTTGACCCAAATAAATACTTAAGCTCAAAGTATAATCTGAATAGTAAACAACTGTGAAAAACATATGTTCAAGACTTGAGGATAACCCACAGTCAATTAAGAAGAGAAAAATGAAACAAAGAAACAAAATTCTGTATAAATGATTACCATAAACACAAGTTCTTTCTCTCTTAATTTTGCATTATCACGCGGTGTAGGTTCTGCCGCTACATTGTACAAACAAACATGATTAAATTTCCTAAAAACAATAAATACATGCTTTGTTTTCTTAGATGCAAGTTAAAATGATATTTAGTCAAATCTTGTGCTCAAATATTTAAAATCCATTGTTTGCAACTTTGCATAAGGGAAGCAATGTGAGCAGCCAACCTGGCAATAGCTTTTGCAAGAAGACCATTTGCTTTCATTAATTTTTTTTAATTCCAAACATTTTTAAACTAAATAATATATTAATAAATAAAAAATTACCACGACAATCGTCAAGCTCTGCCGGAACTGAAACAAAACCGTCAAAATGCTCTTCCGACGGACTCAGAAAACAGGTGGCATGAAAACCTTGGAGAATCAGAAATCAAACCCAACAGTATTAGATAAAATTCAAACCAAATCCATTTAAATATAAATTGATTATAGAACCAAACTCGAGTAATTGCACAAAATTGTAATCAAACCCAAATCCAATAAATTGAAACACAAAAACATAATCCAAAGCCATAATTGGAAGCCCAATTTAGAAATTGAAATATTTACCAGAACAGATGTGAATCTGACAATACTTGTTTTCCTCCTCTTCAAAGTAGAGATGTTCAATGAAATTTGTATCAACCTACAACACATGTAGTTAAACTATCAACAAAGTTCACAACCATCATTCAGAAATCAGAATCAATTTACACACGTAAGAGCAAACACACCTTGATTCCCCGTGTATCCACAAGATCAGCCAGTCCGGTCACTCAGATGAGTCTGTCTCTCGAGTTTTAGCATTCTTTGCAGGTTCATTAAAAGGCGGCAGCACCACGTGAAGGGGCAGGTCGTGTTTGAGTTTCATAAGAATTCAATGCATCCGAGAGAGAAATCTAACTTAAATACTCACGAAAAAATTATTAATCACCATTTACTAATAAAGGACCACTACATTTCCATCATGCAACTTGATTAGCACAATAAATTTCCAAGAAAATGTAACAGGTCAACATAGTATTAGGAGTTGACGGGGACAACAACAATTGTATATTCCATACCTTAATTTTCAAGAAAAGAGCATGTTCTCCTTTGACTCTGTAGAGATAGTATACGTTCTACCTGCGTAGTCATTAAGGCCACCATCTCCTGACTCCACCAACAACACCACCAATCGCTTGCTTACTTCCCTTCACATCAGACAAGTAATTCCCCATGATTGATTTTGTATATATCTGTCTCTCAAAAATATTTGTTGCTCTAATTCCAAAACCTCTCACAAAAAATTAACACCATCTGAGGTTTATAAGATTGTTGCATCAGCGGTGGGGGGTTTGCGATAGACCTTAGACGACGTCACTCTCTGTGTGGTGATTCCAAATTTCAATAGCAAAATTAATACAAATCATGCAAATAACATGAAGAAACAAATAGCGGATAAAAAAAATCAATTCACCAACATAAGAGGGATGGAGGGCCCTTACCTCATATTTCTCAATTGTTGGGGGGGTTTCGATAGACCTTCGACGACGACGCTCACTGTGTGGTGTTTCCGGCTCGGCCAAGGCAAATGCGGGTCTGTGCAGCATGGGGGGTTTGCAACAGACATTCAACGACGACGCTCTTTGTACAGGATGAATTTTCTGGCTACTGCCGACGGCTAGGTTACTGGACGGCGACGCGTGCGGCTCGGCTGATGGGGTAAGACCGTAGGAGGCAGCTTAGGCGATTAGGAGAGAAGTGGGTGGGCATTTGGAAGAAGAAGAGTTATCACCGTTATTGTGTTTTTCTAATTACTTCATAAAAAAATATTAAATAAAAGGGATTACGTGGCGAGAACCAAAGAGTCACTGTCCAGATGTCTACACCTAGTTGACGTGGCAATTAGGTGGCAAGATCAGAAATCCACGTGTCAAGCTTAGGAGAAAACTTTCCTCCTTTTATATATATAGATATAGATTTGCAAACTTTTTAACTGCCACGTGTCGCAGTATGATTCGTCTGACACAATCTCTCTCTTCTCAATTGTCTCCATTTCAAAAATTCTCTCCTTACCTCATTTTCAATGTAATCAGATCGGACGGAGCAACTCTAATTGGGCTTCGACCCCACGTGTGGACGGCTATAGGGCAGCGGAGGAGAATGTGCGTTGTCGATTCAGATTCATTTCCACAAGAGGGGCATTCAGGGTCAGTAGCAATACCTCTTCTTCTCAAATTTTCCCTGGTTGGGAGGGAATTCAAACAAGCCCTCCAGATAAAGTGGCGGACTGACGGTGGAACACGGAGGAGCCAAATCTTTTTCCAGAGCTTGTTTGGGCTGCTCGGGGAGGGAAGGTTGGCTCCACAATTAGAGAATTTCTGAGTTGCAAGGTAATAAGTCGATTTCACCGTAAATTGCCCATTCTTCGTGCATTTCCAAAAGGGGCGGTCAGGAGGCAGCCTGTTGCTAATGGGCATTTGTAGAATCTCGTTTGCATCAGACTCACAGAAGCACTGTCGAATTCTATCCTCATTCCACTTTTTACAATTATGATCAATGAAGTCCGCGACTTTATTCCAAGCTGCAGGTCTGGGTTCGTGGGGCAGGGGACTTGCGGGGGTGTTGGTACCCACCCATCTATCATTAAAACTGTTGATCATTTGACCATTGCCAACTCTCCATGCAACTCCTTCTTCGACAAGACTTCGAGCTTTGAGAAGGCTTCTCCACACATAACTTGGTTGGTAACCGATTGTGGCATCATTAATTTCAGCTCTAGGAAAATATCGGGCCTTTAGGATTTTGTAGATGAGGGATTGTGGGTTTCTCGATAGTCTCCAGTACTGTTTCGCCACCATTGCCATGTTGAAGTAGAAAATCTCTCGGAAGCCAAGACCCCCCTGCTCCTTTGATCGAGAAATCTTATCCCAGCTGTTCCAGTGAATTTTTCTTTCCTCTCCTATAGCACCCCAATAGAACCGGGTCATAGCCCTCTCGATGTCTTCACACAGTGACTTTGGGAACATGAAACAACTCATAGCATATGTGGGAATGGCCTGAACAACGCTTTTGATAAGGATTTCCCTACCCGCTTTTGTAAGAGTTTTTTCCTTCCAACTCTTCAGTTTACTCAAAACCCGATCAAAAGTTGCTTGGAACACTTGACGTTTTGCTCGCCCAATTAGGGTCGGCAGGCCAAGGTACTTTGAGAATAAGCCAACTGTGCGCGCCCCAAGAATGCGACCCATCTCATCACGGGCTTCGATTGAGATATTTCCGCTTGCAAACATTTCAGATTTGTCAAGGTTCACTCGTTGGCCCGAGGCTGCCTCGTATGTGGCAATGATGCTCTTAATCTTGTTTATCTCGGTTTGGTTTGATCGGAAGAAGAGGACACTATCGTCTGCAAAAAATAGATGCGAGATCGGGGGCGCATTTCTTGTCACCTTGATGCCCGTGATCTCACTTCTATTCTCCGCCTGGTTAATGAGAGCCGAGAAGCCTTCTGCACACAAGAGAAAAAGGTAAGGAGAGATGGGGTCTCCTTGACAGAGGCCCCGTTGGGGAGCAAAAAAATCTGTTTTCTTCCCGTTTACAAGGATGGAATAAGAAACAGTTGTCACACATCGCATAATCAAATCAACCCAAGACTGACAAAAACCAAGTTTGAGGCACATGCTTCGAAGGAAACTCCACTCAACTCTATCGTAGGCCTTACTCATATCAAGCTTGAGAGCTACAAAACCTTTTCTACCCGTTTTCTTTTTTCTCATATAATGGAAGGTTTCGAAAGCAATCATAGCATTGTCTGTAATGAGCCTATTAGGAATAAAAGCACTTTGGTTTGGGGAAATAACATGGTTGAGGATGCTCTTTAACCTGTTTGCAAGAACCTTTGAGATGACTCGAAAGATGACATTGCATAGGCTAATGGGTCGGAATTCTTTTGGGGAGGTGGGGAATTTAACCTTAGGAATAAGAGTAATGAATGTGTGGTTTAGAGGGGAGGGGTCAGCACTGTTATTAAGAATGTCAAGACATGTAGCCACAAAAGAAGGTTCAACAATAGACCAGAAAGTTTGAAAAAATAAAGGGGGCATACTGTCGGGTCCCGGGGACTTTGTAGGGTGCATCTGCTTGAGGGCTTTTATGATTTCATCTGTTGTATATGGTCTCCTCAAGGTCTCATTCATCTCCCCAGTGACTCTAGACTCGACTGACTCAAGGACTCGGTGGGTATCACAATGACCATCAGAGGTAAAGAGCTCGATAAAAAAATCCCTTAACACATTCTCGATTTCCTTTTCTTTAACTGCCCATTCACCGTTCAGTTTCCTCAAGCGAAGAATTGTGTTTTTCTCCTTTCTTTGAGCTGCTCTTCTATGAAAAAAAGAGGTGTTTCTATCGCCATCCCGAATCCAAAAATATTTTGCCCGTTGGAACCAATAGGTTTCCTCGAGCTTCAGTAGCGATTCTAACGAGGCCTCCAAAGATTTTGTTTCTTTGATCACATCTGCTGATTGGGGCATAGACTGCAAGTCGGAGAGGCGGGCTTTAGTATCCAGAATCTGCCTTTGTGTGTTTCCAAAAGTGGCTTGGCTCCAAAGAGACAGTTTGGTTCCACAGTTCTTTGCTCGATTCGAAAAGCTGTCATTCCAATTGTTACTGCCCCATCCCTGCTTGACAATTTCATTGCACCTTGGGTCTTCAAGCCAAATCTTCTCAAAGCGAAAGATCTTATCTCTTTTCCTGTTCTCGTGGGAGTCGTTTAGTGTATCCACATCCACAAAATCCACCAAAATTGGGGCATGGTCAGAGGCAAATCGGACTCTGTGATAAACAGTGTGGATTGGGAAACATACTCTCCACTCAGCCGTCGCAAAAGCTCTATCGAGGCGAACTTGGACATTTTGGTCGCCACTTCTGCCATTCGTCCAAGTGTATTTGTATCCTCGGTACCCCAGATCCTGAAGGCCCAAATTTGTGATTGTTGTTCTGAACTCTTCCATGGTCGGTGTGCGGCGCGATTGCCCTCCCAATTTCTCAGTAGACCAAAGGATCTCGTTAAAGTCACCAAAACATAACCAAGGGGTGTCCTGATCCGGTCGAAGGCGATTGAGTAGGCTCCACGTCTTGTGCCTGTTCCTAGATTCCGGCCACCCGTACATCCCAGTGAGAATCCATTTCTTTCCTTTGTCGTCCTCAACCTCCACCAAGATGTGGTTCTTTGAGAAATTCTTTAAAGAGACAGTTACAGAATTATTCCACAGTAAGCAAATACCACCACTACGAGATCTTCCGGAGCCACTACAGTCAACGGGGAAGCATCCGGAGAAGTGAAGGAACCTTGAATTCAAAGAGATCATTTGAGTACATAACGATTTTGTTTCCATGAGGAAAACTATACTCGGATTTTCCTCACGTAGGAGCTTTTTCAGGGCTCTAACTGTCGCTTGGTTCCCAAGCCCGCGACAGTTCCAGCTTAAAGCAATCATTGCTCTCGGCGGGACTGCGAGGCAGTCGCCGCCGATTCAGTTGAGGTTGTGTCGATTTTGGCTTTCTTTGTGGCAGTCAAGGCACCTTCCATGTTAGCATCTTTCCTTTTCCTAGCAAGTTGGGTTAATCTCTGTTTCTGTTCAGGTTCTGATGGTGGGTTTAGGTGGGGGGGGGGTCTCTGAGCAAATGTTTATGCACTTGTGGGGTAAAGGGGGTGTGATTGATGGGGTGGACAGGGAGGAGGGGTGGCTTGATTTCGTAGGTAGTTTCAAGCCGTGTGTGCCCATCTCTCCGACCATCTCCCTACAGAGGGCCTCTCTTTATTTGCTATTCTGGCTTGGAACCTGTGGAAAGCAAGGAATTCTTTCATTTTCGAGGGAACCCGTGCTGACCCCAGTGATATCGTCCAACGATCTCTTCGTCTTCTCCATGATACTGAGCAAGCTGCCTCTGTTTATAAGCTCCGCGTGAACCAGCCCACACAAAAGCAGGGGTGGTCCCCTCCCCCCGCTGGTATTTTTAAAATTAACACAGATGCAGCGAATTTCGGGAACGGACAAGCGGGGCTTGGGTTTGTGATCAGGAATGAACAGGGTGCAGTGATGATGTCGGGCTCAACCCGCTGCTGGGCATCAGGATGTAGCACAACCCTTGAGGCATTGGCAGTTCGTTTTGCTATTCATCACGCAGTGGACTGCGGCTTTTTTAATTTCACCGTCGAAACCGATTCCGAGCCTCTCGCGAAGGCCCTCAATTCGGAGCTTCAAGTGGAGCCGTATACTATGCTGATCGTCGAGGACATCTGGGAGATAGCTCTAAGGGCTGGAAGAATTGATTTTGGAGCAGTTCGAAAAGATGCTAACTCAGTGGCACACCATCTTGCTCACTACTGTACCTCTGTTAATTCTGAATTTGTTTGGCTGGAAGAGACTCCTTTATGCTGTACTCCATGGATTCAAAATGATGTAAGGCTACTGCCTAATATCACCTAATCAATGAAAGTGAATTTCCCCCTTCAAAAAAAAAAAAAAATGTAATCTAATCCATCCATTTAAACAATTTAATCTTGACCATTAGATCTTCATATAATCTCCTATATAATAACCTTCTTACTTTCATTTTCAACATTCGTTTTCAGAAAACTTTAGAAACGTGCACAGTTTCAAACAAAGAATTTTTATTTTGCACTCTTTTTTTTATATGCTTCTATTTCTTCTAATGCTTATTCAGTGATTCTGATCATATCACATTCTTTATGCTTATTCGATCATTCTAATCATATGTCAAATTCTATCACACGAGCTTCTTGAATATTTAGGAGCCCTCACTGTTGGGATGATCCGCCTGATTTTGTGGCCGGACTTCCCCAAACACATGCTCTTACAATAAAGAGAAGAGTTGGTTATAAAAAAAATCAGAAAAGTATTGCTGATTTTATTTACTTAATTTATATTTATACCGTGTTCTAATGTTCTTAAACAATTAATATGTGTTGCCATATAATCATTTATATTTACTATCATACGAATCTCATTAACGATTATAAATATTTATTATTTTAAAATTGTTTATTCTCACATTATTTATTACTTGAACTAATCTTAATAACATATATATACACGTTCTAATAAAAAGTTGTATGTATATGTCTAAAATATGGTGTGTGATATTTTAATTATGTGACATGATTATACTCCATTAATTACTCTAATTTGTGAAATTCCTGATTAGGAGAAGTACAATATTGATTATCTTAATTTATGGAATTTAAGTATATACTCCCTCCGTTTCATAAAATTTGTCGCATTTGGTCTTTATTTTTGTTTCAAAAAGTTTGTCGCTTTTCATATTTTTACCACGAATTTTCCTAAAATGCCACTTTGTAACTTCTACAATATCACTTTTAATTGGAAATATATTAATGATTCATTTTCTCTCACTTTCTTTCAAAAGGTAAGAGTGTGATAGAAAGGAAATGTCAATGAAAAAAGGGAAAAATTAATGAGGGATAAATGTGTCAAAAAAATATGTTCCTTAATTCTATACAAAATGACAAATGCGACAAACTTTTTGAATCGGAGGGAGTATCGTAATAATATGAAAGATTAGACGTGCTTTACATATTAATATGTTTCAGTAATTATAATAAATTAAGGAATATTTTGTAATTATAATTATAATAAATAATTATGGTTACACTTAATGTTTCGTTTCAATTTAAATTTAGTAAACTGACAATTTTATTTAATATAACAACTGAAATTTAGCAATTAATTTCTATATAAAAATTGAGTTGACCTCGATTTAAATTAATTAGAATTTAAAATTTCACAAATTACTCTTGATAATTTACGTATACAATAAATAAGTTCACCATTAATTAGCTTATTTTAGCTTATAATTAACTATATAATTGCATTATACCATTATTTTCCACAATTTAATATACAATATTATGTATTATTTAAGAATTATGGTTCATGTATCATTTGATCTAATGTTTGTATAAAATAATTATCAAGATTTCGTGTATAGTTTTTTAATAACCAACTCAATGATGGAGAAACATGTTGGGTACCAAAAATTAGTTCCGTGACATTTACATATTAGTGACTAATTAATCTGATTATGAATATAATTAATATCTTTGATTAATTAATGTGGTGATTTAGAATGTAATAATTAAACAAATAAATTCGTTCTATTAGTATATATGAGTGTATATATAAAAATCAAATTTTAAGATTTTTTTTTTTGGGTACCCGGCCAACATGTTTCTAAATCAATATTCAAAAGAGAGATAGTATATTTTCATGTATCAAGTGATAACAAAAAAAGTGATAACATCATTTGTATCTGATATATATGAAAATCAAGATTATATGAGATAATATATCAAACTCTATCTTTTTTAAATAATTAAATTCTATTATTATTTTCCATAATTTAATAAGCTACAACCTACCATTCTAAATTATTTTTCATTGCTAATTACATAATTAATTCTCAATTAAATCCTAATATGAAATAATTTTTTACTACTTTTTAGCTAAAGCTTCATAAAATGTAATTTTTTATATATATATATATATATATATATATATATATTTTGAAGTACTAACATTAGAATTTATTATTTTTTAAATATATAAATATTATTTAATATGTCCTATAATTATTTATTAGGGTTTCTAGCTATTGTATGTTGTTTAGATATTTAATACTTAAAACTTTATTTTTTATTAATATTGTAAAACTTAAAGTGTAACCATTATTCATTATTATATTGCACTAATTTATCCACTTAATTATAGATCAACTATTTGTGAAATCTATATTAGGATTATTGGTCAAAATATTAATGTGATATTTAAATACCAATATAAAGAAATATGACATTTAAGACGTGTTAAAATTAAAAAAAAAAAAACAAAACAAAAAAGCAGTAATCAATGAAGCAAATTCATGACATTTCTAACGTAAGTGCGTAATTTATTCAATTATAAATGCATAATTCTAGTATAAGATGGCGGCTAATTTATTCACTAAAGCAAAATCTAAACAAAATTTAAGGAAGACTTTAAAATTGTGAATTTATTCTTTCATCATCACATATTTATCAATTTTTAACTTTGATCAAATTTAGTATTTTAATTATATAAGTCGTAGCTAATTTCTTCAATTAATTTATTAATTGATTTTGTACCGTTCAGCAATCATCATTAATATCATATGAAATTAAGTAATTAATTTGTTGTACAAATCAATACATAAAAGTTCTAATTGATTATTGTTTAAACATGTTTTTTTTATAGTATGAAATATACTTTACGAGAGTATTAATTATATATAAGAATCCTTAATATAAATTAATTAATTTATATAATGTGCATTAGTCAATTACTTGGATCCTATTATTCTTAATAATTTCTATCTTATCAATTGACCCTAACTATTTTTATTCATTTTTTTCAATATCCAGTTTTTTGTTCAAATAATAAGTATTTTTCATTTGAATCAACATTACCCATGCATAAATTATTTCAAAAAAAAAAAAAATGCATATCTTTGAAAAAAATAATTATTATATTCTATAACTTAAGTCTAATTCATTTTATATCATTTAAATTTTCACTTTTACAATTAATGTCCTACGGTGTCCAATTTACATTCTTTTGGCCGAAAAATTAGGATTTCGGCCAAACAACCCAATTTAGGTCTTTTAATTTTTTTTAAATAATAATTAAAAAATTCTAAAAATTCCATATATTTTTTAATCTCATTAAGATTAAAAATTATAAAATGTGTAAAATTATATTTTAAAATCCTAAAAAATAAAAATTAAATATTTTACAATTCAAAAAATCTGAAATTGTGTAAATTAAAATTTCTAAAATTCTAAATATCTCCTTAAAAATCTTAAAGTCTCATTAAAATGAATTTGAAACGGTTTCGCGATTGATCAAGGCAGAATCAAGGTGATATTTTTTATGAAATATTTATAATTTTCATTATTCTTATAAGATTCTTAGAATTTGTAATTTCTAATCAACACATTTACAAAATTTTAATGATATATTTTTTATTTCTTAAAGAGATTTTTAGAATTTATTAATTTTTAATTTACACATTTTTCAACTTTTAGGATTTTGATTTTTTTTTAGAATTTTTTATTTTAATCAGTCATATTTTTAATGAGATTTTTTTATTTTTAATGGGATTTTTAGAATTTGTTAATTATTAATCTTAAAATATCAAATTTAAAGGAAGTAAATTGAACTATTTGGTTGCAATCTCAATTCATTCCACACATGCGAGTCGCATGCTCACATTTCTGGTGAGTTTGAAATTTTTCGTCAAAATGGATGTAAATTGGACAAAAAATGATGTAAATTAAAAAAGTGAAGATTTAAAGTATATAAACTGGATTAGACATAAGTTACATGGCGTAAAATTAAATTCTTTGGAAAAATCGTGTGTCACATAGTATTTACCAAATGCCAAATTCATTAAAGTGAATGGGAGTGGATGCTATTATCCACGACGACGAGGGTTATTTCAGGACTTTACCAAGTGAATGAGGGTGAAGCCTTTTCTTGGATAAAACATTGTGGTTTGGAGCGTGTAGAAGTTGAGGTGGATGCTAAAATGGTTGTAGATTCATTGAACTTAGAAGAGACATAATTTTCAGTTTTTTGAAATTTTATATCGGAATGTAAGAAAATTTTTCTTTATATTTGATTTTGTACCATAAAATATGTCAAATGTGTGACCAATACTAAGGCACACAACCTGACTAGAGTTGCTAGGACCATTAAAAATCATCATGAATGGAATGACCCTCTGACTCTTCTGATGGGCATCCATACTTACATTTGCAGCTGTTAAATAAATTTCTTTAGAAAAAATTGTCCCTAATTGATTATACAACACAAATAATTGTGTGAAAATATTAAAGACAAGATTTTATTTTATAGTAATAAAATTTATAGAAAAAAATATTTGTATTATTATTTTCTATTCCATATGTCCAATAATAATATTTACATTTTATTTTTTAGGATGTCCCATAATAATTTTTACAATTTTCGTTTTCGGCACGTCCCATAACAACTTTTACATCATCACTTAGCCCTTTATAAATTTTACTTTTAAAATATCTTCAATTTTACACAAAAATGTCATTACTTTTGGTCCCAATAACTGATCATGGATATCCTAGAATAAATTTCACTTTCACAGTATTCTATTTTATGACGTAATTTATATTGCTACAACATTTCATTTTTTATCTTTTAATATAATATATTTTTTACAAATCTACACGTGTCTAAAAGATTATTTTTTAATTAATAAATTAAAATATATTATAAATTTAGTTATATATATATAGAATATAGATTTAATCATTTTTTCACTTGCTTTTTTTAATATATTTTTGTTCAGTTCTGCATTTAAAATTAATCGCACTGCCCAAAAGGGCCAAAACCATTGGAGTTTGAGAAAGCAAATTTAAATTGAGTTAACATACCAAAAACAAGCAATTGTGCTGTGTAGTTCGAGAAAGTTCCTACCAATTGCAGCCATTTCAGGAAACCTCCCCAACCCCAATTAAGACCTTTTAACGTACGCCACGTGTCCCTCTTTTTTATATATTTTCTGGCCCCCGCCTACTTAAACCCCTTTGCTATTCCTTGATTGTAACGTCCACTCCATAGATTAACAAAACCTGAGAAATCAAATCAACTGTTTTCCAAACGAAAGAATGGCTACTTCTGAGGTAAGTTTACTAATTTTTGGGAATATAATGTTTGTCGAGTTTGATATTGTTAATTTCATACTGAATTTGGTCGTGTTTTTCTTGTGAATTAGGTTGAAGTTGAGAGGAATGATGTTCAATTGAAGCACCTAAGTTTTGTGAAGATCCTGGCCATAAACGCCGCCGTTGTGGTCTCGAATCTGTACGACTACGCCAAGAACAACTCTGGCCCCCTCAAATCCACCGTCGGAAAGGTTGAACACGCCGTTACGGCTGTTGTGGCACCTGTTTACCATAAATTCAACCAAGTTCCCAGTGTTATCCTCGTTTTTCTCGACAACAAGGTAAATAATTTGAGATCTATTTTAGTAATTTAGGATCTAAACACTGATCTGTTTAGCGTATTCCAACGGATTTATGGTGAAACGAGTTGCTATATTACTAATTTAGTACTTTAGGATTTAAATACTGTTCTGTTTAGCGTATTCCTATGGATTTTTGGTGAAACGAGTTGCTATATTGCTAATTTAGTACTTTAGGATCTAAACACTGTTCTGTTTAGCAAATTCCTTGTGATTATGTAGTTACCAGTTACCATATCAGTTAATTCATATGGAGGAGGTTCTCATCATGTATTTGTGTATGAGCAAATGAATGGTAGATATCCATAAAATCTTGTTGTAACTTGATGATGTTACATTTCTTGTCCAGATTCGAAATCTCTTGTGTCAGACTAAAAAATGATTCGATATTGTATTGTAGGTCGACGAAGCTTCCCACATATTTGTTGAACGTGCTCCACCTAGTGCAAAAGATGTAGTATCAAAGACGCAGTCAGTAGTGAAGAAAGCATTGGTGTTGGTGCAAGACTTGGCAGAGGAAGCTAAAGTGGATGGTCCAGTTGCAGCCATTTCTCATGCTGCTAAAATCTCCAAGGACTTCACAGTGAACCAATTGGTTATGGTGTGGTACAAAGCTAATCAGTACTCACATGTGCACGGAGTTTTGGAGATGGCTATTCCGACAGCTACACATTTGTCGGACAAGTACAACAGCATTGTTAAAGGTTTAACGGCGAAAGGGTATAGTTTGTTTAGTTATGTCCCATTGATACCCGTGGAAGAGATGGCAAAGGCATACAAGCAGGTGGAGGCTGCCGATGGTAAGAATGCTGAGGATACAAGCGCTTCTAGCCAGAGTGGATCCGAATCAGACCATGAATAGGTTTATGGTGCCTTGTGTGTTTCTTGGACTTGAATGTATATGATTTGAAGTTTTGGACCCTATGTGATGTATGCTATCTTTGGCTCTTATGTACGATGTTTCAGATGCAGGTGATTGTGAAATATTGTATCATGTATTTCGATTTACTTGTGTGTCAGTAGAGTTTTTATCGAATTGAACTATATAGCATCGAATCAGGCTCTTTAGAAGAATTATACAGAATGTCCACTTATTTCTGTTCTGATGGCAAAAGTTCTTGCTTCCTCCAATTCACTCTCTTATGAGATGTTGATCACTAAATGTCAATAAACCAAATAGTAAAACACAAAATGGACACTAAACCTTACACGTTACACTGCAAATTTGTGGCTCTGTGTACACATTACATTGCACTGATTACCTGTCCAATGTTTTCTTCCATATAAGCAAGCATTTTGGTACACAAAATGAAAATTCTTTTGATCATTTAATAGTGAATCGGAATATCAAATTACAACCATTGAAATTATTACAAATCTTAAACTGAAGAAGAGATTTTGCAAGTCTTTGTGGCACACTGCCAGAAAAAAAGAGAAATACAGCCAAAGCACGCATTGCCTCCCGGTTTAACATGAAATTCCTGCATCAAGGAAAAACACAATGGACATCATTGATCTTAAATTTCCCCTATGTCATCATACAAAACATGCTCTCAAACAAGAACTGCAAT
The DNA here is from genome assembly GCA_963675135.1 of Galeopsis tetrahit. Taxonomy (NCBI): domain Eukaryota; kingdom Viridiplantae; phylum Streptophyta; class Magnoliopsida; order Lamiales; family Lamiaceae; genus Galeopsis; species Galeopsis tetrahit. The sequence continues at coordinate 60,616,695 of OY776122.1, read as the reverse complement.
ACACTGCTAGTTCACACATTCTTCATTCATAATCAGAAAGATGCCACCCCCAGTTATGAATAGCAAACTAAATAGATAGAGTATCATTTTGATGTCATGGTCAGTATTAGTCACATACACTCATAACCCGGATGCCACGGAAGCAAAAACAAATGCATCTACAGAGACAATTGCAGGGTGTGTAGAAAGGGGGACATATGGAGTAGGAATTGGTTGACTATGGAGTTTAGCAGTAAGTGGTAATATACATATTCACCCAACAGAATTTTCATTAAGACTCTTGAAACAGCCATAAAAACTAGCAGACGTTAAGATTTACAAGGGAATTTAAGTGGGTACTTTTGTTTCTCTTAGAGCATCTCCAATGGGGGTGAGGAATCCTAGGTGGATTTCTACCCCTCACCCAAAATGAAGGAAGGAGTGATTGTGTGGTAGGTGATGTGGCATGGGAAGAACAATTTGGGTAGAAGTAAAAAGAAGAGAAAAAATGGAGAGTGGGGGAGAAGGAGCGTGCAGTCCAAACTAGGAAAAAAAAAGACATATGGCTAGCAGGTGGACTACACATGCGGGTGTAGGCGTTTAAATTTTGTCAATTCAAATTATTTAATTACTCAAATAATAAATAAATATTTAATAGTGGGACCTATAATATTTACTTTGAAGGTAGGAAGCATTGGGAGAGAATAATATTTTTGAGTTAGGAGTTTAAATTTTTTGAAGTGTCACCTATGTGGCAAACTTCTACCTTAAAATTGCTCACCCCCATTGGAGATGCTCTTAAGGAGAATATCTGCTTCTTAATGGAACTGAAACCAGTAACAATTTCCCTCCTTTCCACGAGTATCTAAGAGGGATCACAGACTCCAATACACACACAACACACATTTTAATTCCATCATCGCCCAAAGGAAAATAAGGCAAATAGTTTGTTTAATCAATCAAGTGTAGAACTAGTAATTATCAGAAGTCCTAGATTTAGTTCTTGTACTTGTCTCACGAAAGAATTGCTCATAAAATCGATAACTTACACGAGATTTACTCCCAAGGATTCACACACTCTAAATATATGAGAATTCATACTTGACATGGATAAATGGCCACACACAAAAGAAGAAATCAATTAGATTAGCATTAGAAAAATAATGGAAAAATGTAAGAAACTAACCAATTACTTGGAAGAAGAGGAAGCACCATTGTAATCCTCAAGGAGGTCATCGTAGGGGTCGCGACGCCCTTGGACTTGGCTAATCTGAGCATCCCAGTAAATCTGAGCATTGTGGTGCTCAAAGGTCCAGAAACCGTAGGGCTGCATTGGCAAGCTGTGCATCGCCTTAGTCGTCTTACATTTCTCAAATCGATCATAAAGCATCTCTCTGGCTCTCTTGTCTCTCTCGTTCGGATTCTCCATCAATCTCAAAATCAAATTCTCAGCAAACTCCATTATGAACCCCATCTGTAACCACCCATTTTTTTAAGTTCTAATCAGATTTGTTCATTGAATTCTTCTACAGACGAAAAGCCTAATCTATCTTCATTCAAAATAAAGATGAATTTAAAGAGCAAAACAGACTAAATATCAGCTTCAATTATTATTTTGTGTTCTCTCTGAAACTAAACATATTTAAAAGTATCATTCCTCCTACGTTACTAACTTACTACACTAGAATCCTCGATTTAAACAGCGCTAGGCAAAATATAAAACAAAGGCTCATAATGATCAGCTCCAATTGTACATTTTCGAGTAAAATCAGAATAAGCACAATCACAATACAAACCCTAGATTCTGACCTGATATTGAAGAAACAGAGAAATTTCAAGCAAGGAAAATAGTTTGCAAATCGATCGAATTGGGAATAACTAAAATCTGACAAGAGAAACAAAAGAAAAACAGTAGTTTCAAGGATTGATTTACCTTAAGGCAGCAGAACAGAAGATTGATCTAGACTCAGTCGTGGAACGGGAGAGAGAATACTATACAATATATGCTGAGTAATGGGCTTTATATTCTGAGCCCAACTCAACTAGTTTTAAAGCCCACATATTCCGACGGCCCATTTTAAAACTTCACAAGGCCCTGGCTATATACCCCTCCAGCTTTGTTAAGTATACTCCCCCGATTCATACCCTCCCCCTTAAAATGATACTCCCTCCGTCCGTCTATAAGTTTCTCATTTTACTATTTTTGTCTGTCGGTCTATAAGTTTCTCATACCTTTTTTGGTAAGTACTTTTTCTTACACTTCACTTTATATCTTACTTTTTCTCTCTATCTCTCTCCTCTCTCCTCTCTCATTCACATTACTTGTACTATATATATTATTTAATCACTTTTCTTAATCTTTATGCCAAAAAGTAACGTGAAACTTATAGGCGGACGGAGGGAGTATATGTTAGATGTACTCCCCCAAATTACCCTCTTCTCTCTAAAATGACATGTTAAATACACTCCCCTATTAACCCTAATTCCCCATTTCTTCTTCCTCATTCTTTTAAAATCCAACAAAACTAAAACCCTAATTCCTTTTCCCCTCCACCACCCCTCCAAGCCGCCGGCGACAGCGCCGCCATTGCCTTCGCCGCCGGACACAGCGTCGTCACCACCAGGTACTGCTTTGCTTTTTTTTTCTTTAGCTTCTTCTTCTGTAAATTTTCGCTGCACTCCTCCCTCCCACGGCCACCGTCGCCGCCCATCTTTCCTCTCTCGGCCACAGTCCCCGCCTCCTCCTCCTTCACTCCCACCATCTGCAATTTTTTATTTTCTTTTTTTTTCTCCCTTTACGACAGCTTCTCCAATATTGTTGCCCCCTCCCTCCGTCGCCGCTTCCTCCCACTCACGGCGTCGCCACCCCTCCTTTCCCAGCGACGCCGGTGGTCGCCAATCCTTTTTTTTTTCATTCTCTCCCGCAACAACAATAGTTCCTTCTCTTTTTTTTTTTTAATTTTTTTTTTCGACAACTCTTGGTCGACGATATACACTATCGTTGATAAATAATTGTTGACGATAGTGTATATCGTCGACCAAGAGGTGTCGAAAATTTTAATATTTAAAAAAAAAAAAAAACTTTCGAACGAAGTGCTTTTCGTCGGCAAACCAGTGTCGACAAGAGTGCTTTTCGTCGGCAAATCAGTGTTGACAAGAGTGCTTTTTGTCGACAAATTAGTGTCGAAAAATATTTTTTTTAAAAACTAAGTTTTTTTTTTAACTATTTCTGGTGCGGTGGTGGTGGAAGCCGAAAATGTGGCGGCGATGGCGGCCGAAGATGCGTGACGGCGGGCTGCTCTTAAATTAGGGTTAGGGCTAATCTAAATTTTATTTTGAAGGGTGTATCTATCTAATGAATTTTTAATGAAAGGGTAAATTAGGTATTTTATATGAATATTAAATTAATAAGTGGAATGGGGGAGTATACTTATTAACAAAGCTGGAGGGATATATAGTCAGCGCCCTTCACAATGACATAATATGCTCATCAATGCGCCCAAATTGTTTCTCTTCATAAAAAGGAAATAAAAATAAGCTCAACTTCTTTACATGTGATATAAACAAATACATTAGAACACAATATTATAATTAATATATATATATATATATTGTTTTGATATGAAACCAAGGTTTCTTATAGAACTTGTCATCTATATAAATCAACTTATACAGTTTAATATTTACAAGTATTTTATGCAGTAATAAATTTTATAAAAAATCTGATTCCATATCATCACTATATATATATATATATAATATTGTTTATTTTAATATTAAATAAGATCAACTTCTTTTCATGTGCTCGTAATAGCAAGATTTACAATAAATTATATTAATTGATTAAACAAAACAGTAATTAAAATATTATGAATCTATATTAAATTACTAATTTACCTCCACATTTTACACAAATTAATTAAAAGTTAAAATTAAATAAATTAAAATAAAAGAAACATTGTTCTTCTCCGTCCTGAAATGCGCCGCCGTCTCACACCTTCCTGTCGCGACCGATCTCCCCCCACCTTCCTGTCGTTCCCCACTACCATATTAATCAAGTTCTTCCACACATATCCACTACCTCAAATTTTCTAATGACAGTTCTACCCAGAGCCGTCGCCTCAATCCATTTCTCTCCACCACTCCTGTTATCATAAATTGGTTGTATTTATTAGTGCGGGATGAGGGATTTGGGGAAAAAAAATGTAGGGTTGTTGTTCCGCCTCCTTGAACAAGATGATGGGCTGTCGGAATTTGGAGGAAATTACTGCAGTGGGGTGGGAAAAATTCACAGAGGGAGGGGGTAGTTATTTCATGGATTGGAGGGTTGTGCTTCTTACCCCTGTTCTTTCATGGAAGTGTAGTGGGAAAATGGTCGATTTAATCCCGTAACTTTTTACCATTTGGATACATGAATTGTGAGAATTTAATTTAGAGTTTGGGGAAAATAACGTTGTTAATTATAGTTTTTATGTTTATGGAATAATTGATTTTAGTTTAATAGTTTAATAATATTAATTAATAATTTTATTTTTATAAAATAATGCATGAATTTTATTTTATTGTATTGGACTAAAAAAATGAGACTAAATTGGTATATATATTTAACTTTTTTTGGGACCATTTCAGAAAATGTAAAAAGTTACGGGACTAAATTGACTTTTTTGTCGAAGTGTAGTGGACAACTATTTTCTGGTGTGCGGTGAGAGTGATTAGATTAGGTTAGGTTTAGGAATTAAATAAAATTTATTTTGGTAATAATATATATTTTATTTTTAAAATATTTATTTCATCACATGGCGAAACTAGATTGCTCTATGGCGAAGATAGATGACGTGTTAATGTTTAATTGGTTTCCTGATGTCAGGAAGGACGAACATCCTTCTTGACCATAGAAAATTTATATTTAGTTTATGTTATTTTTCTCTTATTTTCTTTTATCTCTTTTTTTTTTCTTCTGTCATAACAAAACTTATCGGACCAGAAAAATTTCGGTATTAACCTTACGATATTTATCTTACCTAATGGAAGTTTGCACACAAGTATATATCATTACTAATTCATTCAATAAATTTTATTATTATAATATAATTCATATGCAATACTATTAAATTAACTTTTTTTTTTGTTTATTTGTTTCCAATCATATAATGTCAATGATGATATATAAGCTATCAAGATACATATAATTTTTTAGCTATCAAAAGTATTCAGTTGTATGTGAATCTGATTTTATTATGAGTTTCAAAATAAATTAGTTTATGGTATTTAATATGATCGAATTTGTATATATTGTTCTTATATGTATATATTGTTCTTATAGTTAATAAAAACGTATTATCTTTTATATATATATATATATATATATATGTGTGATGTTTTATTTGTCTCATTTGTTTGATGACATGCTTCCTTCATTATTTACAAATTATTATTCATATTTATTACTTCTACTACACAAACATTATAAAAGGCATAGTTTATTGTTATTCTTTAAAAAAAAAAAATTAAGGTTATTTTGTCTTGGTCACTATTGCCTGGAAATGGAGGAATCGTTATTGGTATTTGAGAGCATGAAGTTACATTTATTTTCTCGATTCTTCACAATTCAAAGATTATTTTTGTAATTGATCGAATTTGGGTTAATTGCAAACAAAAAAAAAAATCACCACCTTTGAGTATTTATCAATTACAACATTTTTTTTCTTTGCAATTTGATGCTGGTTAATGCACAACTTATGTGATTATGATTTTTTTTTTTGTAAAAACATGTTAATGCTAGAAGAATAAATACGATTATAGGAATTGTTTTGTTTTGCCAAACTTCTTGATTGATTTTTTTTTTTAATAAAATTATTTAGATATTTCCTTTGTTTACATGATAAGAGAGTTTTGAAATGAAAAACACCAAATCAATACTCATAATATCAAAGTATAAAGAAGAAGAATTTCACCGGAAATCAAAGAACTTATTGATGGATATAATGTGCAATTTAATTATATAAAAACGTTTTTTAAACAATGCATGCCTTTCATTAAAAAAATAAATATCAGTTGATATTCTTCATTTCGACAACATGGCGAGTTCGCCGTTTTCGACTCCATGTTAAATTAAAATTGACCAAAAAAATATATCAACGCATCAAAATGCAAAACATAAAAAAGTGGTGTATCAAATTGCAATGAAAAAAAAAGACGTGTTGTAGTTGATAAATAATTAAATACACTAAAGGTGGTGATTTTAATTTTACAATTAACCTATTGAATTTAATTTATTTATTATCTACAAATGTATTAATAATTTCAATTAAAAATATTACTCTTCTAATCTTATTTAATATTCAATGTTTAGGTTGGTATGTATTGGATTTGTGCAAAAATTGTTTACCTTGTGTCATACAATATATAATTGGTAGTACCATTTAAGATTGAAATGCTTTCGAAAGCTAATAATGATAATAATTAATTTTATTATACTAATTGCGGGAAGGATAATATTTCATGGTTATTAAGTAAGAAAATAATTATATTTAAATCGAATATATATAAAAATTTATTGATGTATTTATGTTTAATATATTATTTATAAGTTATATATTCTCTTTATTTTTATGTATAGAATGAAGATTATCATACTCGATGATACTAATAAAGTTACCTTAAACCTCTGTGATAATATATACAATAATTTAGTCCATAAATAAACTTTTAAATTACTGTAAAATGATGAGAATGTATGTTAAATTATTTTTATATTTAAAAATAAAATATTACTACTCTGATTATTTTTATTACTCTGAAATTCATTAAAAAAATGTGTTATTAGTGTTATGTAATTTTTTTTTATATTATTATGTCATGCATCATTTTATTATCATGTTTTTAAATATGTTTAATTTTGTATATTGATTAAGTTGAATTATAATTAATTATAATGTTTGCTTAACAAAAAAAATCATTTATGTAAGATTTTAACGTTTTTTGTTATCAATTTTTTTAAACAACAAAGTTATTTTTAACTATACTTTTTTATGGTATATAATTATATTTTATATTCATCTTTCATTTGTTGTGTTTACTTATATGATTTTTGGGAACATTTTAATAGATTAGTGATGACACATAATTATTATTTATATAATGTAGAATTGATATGGGTTGTTCCATTTTAAATTCAAGATTTACTTAAGTGTGTCATGCTATTTAACATTCAAGTTAAATCTGATAATATTGTACGTCGGAATGACATTTTTAACGTTGTCAACGTTAATACAAATTCATATATGATAGATAAATGTTCAAATTTTTTGGATGAACAACAACTATTAATTTTTCTATGAGTGTTTTTTCTACATGAGTTATATCATCCTTTTATTATTTCTATCCATTATAATGATTGATTACTTATTATATTGTTTTATTTTGTTAGCGTTAATTTTTTTTCCGTTTAATATTTTCATTTTAGTTTCAAATAATCATATGACCTATGCAACATTTTCTAGCAAGTTGATTATTTTCATTTTACATGAATTTTTTGATGTTGATCAACTTTTTTCCGGTGTTAAGTGATTATTTTCGGTAATTTTTCTTCCATCAAATATTTGAAGACAAAATTTGTTAAAGAGGATATTGATAAAGAATGAGTGAGATTGACATTGAATGACCTGTATATTGTGTAGATACACCACATTTTTAAGTTTTGCAATTTAATGTATCTGTCTATTTTTTTTACAATAATTAAATCATGATGTGGTTGTCAGGGCAATCGAGAGCTCACATAGTTGTCACGACTGATGCATAATTTTATTTTATTTTTAATTGTAATTTTTTTTAAAATAAAAATATTATATACTAAAAAAATAGTTTTTAACTAAAAACAATCTTCAAAAAATCTTTTTAAAAAATAAATCATAAACCGATTTAATTGTTATCATTTTCCCCCAAAACTCAAAAGAAGAGGACCGTGTCCTCAAAATCATCGTCCCCAAAAAATAATTTGAAATTTACATATTATTTTTACTTTAAAACAATTGAAAAAAAAAACATTTTATTCACCAGACATGACATTTACGTGGACATTTGTGTAGCACTTTAATGTGGCTTCGACATCCACTTTATTTATGTATTGCCAAAAAATAGGCAGATGCATCGAATTGTAAAAATTAGAAAAGTGGTGTATCGAATTGCAGAGAAAAATAAGAATATGTTGTAATTATTGATAAACACTTTTTTTTCCACTTAACCCTTGAATTAATTATACATTTTAAATCTTTTCATAGTAATTTATTTCTTGATATTATAATAATCAACTTATTGTTTATGTTTTAATTATGTGTAGTATCTTTGTTTTATTTTATTTATTTTTAATTAATAATTATGTGATTTGGAATATTAATTTTGTGTTCCATTTAATAATCAATTTATTTTTTCATTAAATAATTATTTTCAAATTTTAATTTTTCAAAAGATATGAGTATATTTTAAATTTATTTAATATTTTTATTTCTGATTATTTTTCGATAATTGTTCTTCCAACAAATATTTGAAGAAGACAAATTTTATTAAAGAGTACATTGATAAAGAATGAGTGAGATGGACATTGAATGATGGTATATTGTGTGTTTAAATTTGTTTTTTATTTTATAATAATGAATTTATTGTTTATGTTTTAATTTTGTGTAGTACCTTTATTTGTGTTTTCACAGTAATTCAATAATTTTTTTATATTGTATAAATTTTAACTTTTTTATATTTAAAATAATATTTTGATCCCATATTTTGGTTATTATATTATTTTATTATATATTTTTTACATTATTGCTATATAAATTTAAGTATTGTTTTTATACATACAACATTATAAATATTATTGATTGAAACTAATTTAATTTCAATTGAACATGAACCAAATATGATAATTTATTTTTTATATTTAGTCATATCAATATTTACTTATATTATATGTAATATTATAATTAATTTTAAATTTGTTTTGCAACGAATTGCTAATGAGTATGCACTATTAAAGAAAAGGGAAAATGTGGAGTCGTTGATTACTTTTATTAATCAAAGTTGATACAAACGGAAAATTAAAATTAAAGTGATTAGATGTCGTTGGTATTTATGTGATGGTTGACCAAGTTTTAAAAAGTATAATAGTTTATCTTTTGGTGATATATAATTAAATTTTCTGAATATAAATATTCAAATATGTATGTTGTCACATCCCAATTTTAGGGCCTAGATGGAAATACTATACACTCTAGTATTTGACTTAAAATATGCATATTTTATAAAATTTCGCAGCGGAAATAGCTTGGAAAAAATACTCAAACACATTTAAGAATATTAAAATTCAACTTCAACTAATGAGTACCAAAACTTGTCCCAAAAAGAGATGTGAACATTCCTAAAATGAAAATAGTTTAAAAATTAAATGCAAATAATTAAATAAAATTAGCATGAAGACATTTCTTAATGACATGTACTGCATCCACCGTCCCACCACTTCAACTCCTTCAATCTGTAAAATGTTAAATGGATTGGGGTGAGCAAAACAACTAGCTCAGTGGGATTAACTTTGTCATCGTTAAATATAACATATGAATAACATCATAACTCACAAACATGCATACAATTTCATAAGCTTGTTGGCAAAGCCAACCATAATAACATAGGCTTGTTGGATGAACCAACCATAAGTTTGCTGGATAAACCAACCATAATAACATAGACTTGTTGGATAAACCAACCATAAATTTGTTGGATAAACCAACCATAATAACATAGGTTTGTTGGATAAACCAACCATAATAACATAGGCTGTTGGATAAACCAACCATAGGATGTAAGATGCAGCAAGAATAAAATCACTCATACGAAATACTTAAAAATAACAAAGTATAGCCAATCAAGAAAATCCCACCTTATAACCTGAGTAGTCTCGTAAATACGTAACTTGAATTAATGCAAGAGTTCCTTGTCACCTATAATAATAAATATTATCTTAGAATTATTATTAACACATTAATGAGTCATATCCTTATTTACTAATAAAAGTAACGGTAGAAATAATAATTAAGTTGGTGTTTTAATAATTTAATTAATCCTTAATTGAATGGATAACTAATATATATATATTAGATTGATAATTAATAATTAATATACACTATTGAATTAATCGAAAAAGTGATCATAAAATCTAATAATATTAACAAATTCATCTACTACTTTATAAATTAAAGAATACGTATCATCCAAGATTTTGAATAGGCTAATGAATTATAATTTAAAATATTGATTAATTATATCTCTACTAATTATATATCTAAATATACATATGTACTGAGTTAACAGGAAATACTAGAATGGAAATAAAGGATAAAGAAATTAACATAGTATATGTCGAGTGAATTGAAAATTAAGAATATGAGTACGATCCCTAATCAACAGAATAAGAAGGAAAGAAATTGGTATAGATGACCCATTCACTTAATATTAAATCAAAATTATATATCTAGATATTTTGAAAACAATATCAATAGTAGATTGGATTATAATACTGGCCGGAAGGAAATAACTACGCAATCAAATTTTGAAAACATAGGAAAGTAATTGTTTGTCGAAAACATTGAAAGAAACCATAAGAATTGAATGATAAGAAGGAAGAAATAGATACTAGTAAATAGAAGAAGATCAGACAAAGCGTCTTCTAATCCAGATCCAAAGTGGTTTTCACGCGTAGCTTAAAATCTCAGTTTTCACGTATAATTAAGTATTTAGGGTGAGGAGTTTTTTTTTTTTGCAGAATATGATTTCTTTCTGTGAAAGTGACCGGGTATAAAAGAGTTGAGGAAATAGATTTTTGGTTGAGAAAATATTGGGGTAATGTAGATCATGGTCTTCAAATTTTATTTTTTGAAATTTAAAATAACAAATTTGAGAAATCTGAGGGAAATCAAGAATTTGGGCGTGCAAAATATTTCAATCAAGAATTCTAATTATTTAAATAATGTCTTATTTTATTTTTAATTTTTTTAATCTCAAATAACATATAAATATATTTTAAATTTTTAGGGGCGTTACATCCTACCCCTCTTAAATAAAATTTCGACCTCGAAATTGGTTACGTACCCTGGGTAAATAATTCAGCATATCTTACGCGTATCTCATCTTCGCGCTCCCATGTCGCCTCTTTCTCACTATAGCGATTCCACTGAATCTTGATTAATGCAACGTCCTTGTTCCTCAATCGATGAACTTTCCTTTCTAGTATTGCAATAGGTGCTTCCTCATAAGCCAAATTATTATTTATCTCCAATGTTGAGTAATCAATGACATGTTCAGGATCTTGCACATACTTCCTCAGCATGGACACGTGAAACACATTATGCACGGCGGCAAACTCAGGAGGTAGAGCTAGTCGGTAAGCTAAATCGCCAACCCTCTCAAGTATCTCGAATGGACCCACATACCTTGGTCTTAACTTGCCCTTCTTTCCAAAACGTACAACTCCTTTTGTTGGCGAAACTTTCAAAAACACCTTCTCTCCTTCATTGAACTGTAAATCCTTTCTACGCTTGTCAGCATAGGATTTTTGTCTATCTTGCGCAATTCTAATCTTCTCCCTCACATTCTTTACTACTTCAACTGTTTGTTTTAACAATTCGGGACCCACAAACTTGCCTTCACCAACCTCATCCCAATACAATGGCGAACGACACTTTCTCCCATATAACGCCTCATAAGGAGCCATCCCAATGGTCGCTTGAAAGCTGTTGTTATACGCGAATTCAACCAGAGGAATATTGTACTCCCAACTACCGCTCAAATCGAGTATACATGCCCTCAACATATCCTCCAAAGTTTGGATTGTCCTCTCTGATTGCCCATCGGACTGCGGATGGTAAGCCGTACTAAAGTTTAGCTTTGTTCCCATGGCCTTATGTAAGCTTTTCCAAAACTCCGACGTAAATCGCGTATCTCTATCAGACACGATTGAAACAGGTACTCCATGCAATCTCACGATTTCTTGAATGTACAAGTGTGCATATTGCTCCATCTTAAGAGTAGTCTTTATTGGAAGGAAGTGTGCAGACTTAGTTAGACGATCCACGATAACCCAGACTGCATTATTCCCTTTAACTATTCTCGGCAATCCTGTAACGAAGTCCATCGTTATGTGCTCCCACTTCCATTCTGGAATCTTGAGTGGTCGAAGTAATCCTGATGGACGTTGATGTTCGGCCTTCACTTGTTGACAATTCAAACACTTCTCTACAAACTCTGCAATGTCTCTTTTCATTCCATTCCACCAAAACATTCTTCGTAAGTCGTGGTACATCTTCGTGCTACCCGGGTGTGCAGCATAAGGTGTACTATGAGCTTCTTCAAGTATTACTTTCTTTAGTTCAACGTTCTTAGGCACATTCTTCCTTCATAATACAATGCTCCATCCTCAGCTACTGCAAAACCTTTATTCTCTCCTCTAAGAGTACTCTCCTTCACTTTACTCAAAAACTCGTCTTTGGGTTGTTCCTTTTTAATCGTGTCCCTCAAGTCTGGTTGTACAACTAGAGTTGATAGAACTGCTCTAACACTTCTTGGTGGTTTCAAAATCTCGATCTTCATTTCCGCAAATTCTCTTATCAACAATTCTTGCTTAGTTAGCGCACTTAACTCGTTCCTTGTCTTTCGACTTAGTGCATCAGCTACTACATTAGCTTTTCCTGGATGGTAGTGTATGGTGCAATCATAATCTTTTACTAGCTCCAACCATCGCCTTTGTCTCATGTTCAACTCTTTTTGCGTGAAAATGTACTTTAAACTTTTGTGATCCGAGTAGATCTCACACCTTCCGCCATATAGGTAATGTCTCCATATCTTTAATGCGTGAACAACGGCTGCCAACTCCAAATCGTGCGTTGGATAATTCAACTCATGAATCTTTAGTTGTCTTGAGGCGTAGGCAACAACCTTACCATTTTGCATCAAAACACACCCAAGTCCCTGTTTCGACGCATCACTATAGATCACAAATTCCTTGGTGGGATCTGGAATTGTCAATACAGGCGCTGATGTAAGTCTCCGCTTGAGCTCTTGAAAACTTTCCTCACATTTCTCGTTCCATTCATACTTTTCTCCCTTCCTCGTCAGTTGCGTCATTGGTGAAGCTATTTTTGAAAATCCTTCTATAAACCTTCGATAGTAACCAGCCAATCCCAAGAAACTACGTACCTCATGTGCATTCATAGGTCTTTTCCAATCATTAATAGCTTCCACTTTGGTCGGGTCTACTTCAATTCCCTTTGCTGTAATCACATGTCCGAGGAATGCAACTTGATTTAGCCAAAACTCGCACTTCTTAAACTTTGCATATAACTTTTCCTTGCGAAGTGTTTCCATCACGATCCTCAAATGCTCTTCATGTTGCTTTTCATCCATTGAGTACACCAAAATGTCGTCTATGAACACTATGACGAACCGATCTAGGAATGGATGAAACACTCGGTTCATCAAGTCCATAAAAACTGCAGGAGCATTAGTTAGTCCAAAAGGCATTACTACAAACTCATAATGGCCATAACGAGTTCTAAATGCCGTCTTCATGACATCACTTTCTTTGACCTTCAATTGATGATACCCCGATCGCAAATCAATCTTGGAAAATACTCCTGCTCCTCTCAACTGATCAAACAAATCTTCGATTCTAGGCAAAGGGTACTTGTTCTTAATTGTGAGTCGATTCAACTCCCGGTAGTCGATGCACATTCTCAACGTTCCGTCTTTCTTCTTGACAAATAAAACAGGTGCTCCCCATGGTGAGACACTAGGTTGGATGAAACCCAAATCCAATAATTCTTGTAATTGCACCTTCAATTCTTGTAACTCTTTCGGTGCCATCCTATAAGGGGCTTTTGACATTGGTGCCGCTCCAGGTGTCAAATCAATTGTGAATTCAACTTGCCTATCTGGTGGGACTCCAGGTAAATCCTCCGGGAAAACATCTTCGTATTCTCGAACAATTGGTATGTCAGCAATACTTATCCCTGATGTCTGGCTCCCCGTAATGTTGACTAGATATCCTCGACAATCATTCTTCTTCAACATTGATGCTGCTTTCATCGCACTTATCACTCGTGGAACGGTCCTAGACTTTACCCCATAAAAGACAACTTCCTCTTTGCTAGGTAAAAGTAAAGTTACTTCCTTCTCCCGACACTTAATGTCGGCTTGGTACTTACTAAGCCAATCCATTCCAAGAATAATGTCAAAATCTTTCATATCCAGCACATATAAATCAGCCTCTAAATCATGTTCGTTCACCTTAATATTAACATTCTTAACCATAGAATAGGCATTTACGGTTTTTCCAGATGGTATACTAATAACAAGTGGTTCTTCTACACTCACACCCTTATTTTCAGTTAAAGTATGAAATTTAGCAGACATGAATGAATGTGTAGCTCCCGTATCGAAAAGCACAAAAGCTGGTATATTTGATACTCTGAACATACCTGCCATAGTGCCTGGTTGTTGGTCGGCTTCCTCTTGAGTTAAGGCAAACATTCTTGCATTGCCACCAGCTCCCGTATTCGGTCTCCTCCTATCACCTTTGTTCTGATTCAACGGGCAATTCATTAGCATATGTCCTTGCTCCTTGCATTTGAAGCATCTATTTTGTCCCATCAAGCATTCACCGCCGTGCTTCTTGCCACACTTCGTACAGTTTGGTCTTTCTACATAACTCCCAGGTGCCTGACCTCCATTAACCCGTCCTTGCTTGTTAGGATTCACATCTCCATTAACCCGTCCCTGCTTGTTAGGATTCACATTTCTGTTTGAACCTGCATCATTCCACTTTCTTTTCCCAAAATTTTCAGTTGGCCTTCGACTGTTCTTGTCAAGTTGTTGACTTGCTGCGATTTCCCCAGCTCTCTTCACCAGATTACTAAAAGGCATATCCCCGTGACTAGCAAGGATACTGCGTATTTCAGGACGTAGTCCCTTCTTGAATTTCTGGGCTTTCTTTCGTTCGGTATCTACCATGTGTGGGGAAAAACGGGTCAACCGACTGAACTCTCTCTCATACTCCTCCACAGTTAAGCCTCCTTATTGGAATTCAAAGAATTCCGACTCCATCTGCTCACGATAGGTCTCGGGGTAAAACCTTTCCATAACAATCTCCTTAAATCCATTCCATTCTAGTATGTTACGTTCTTCATCTGTTCTTGATCTCCAGTAGCCTTCCCACCAATGGTCCGCATCCTCCACTAGCTGGAATTCAGCGCAAGCCACACGTTGCTGCTCTGTGCATCCGAGGAGGCGAAACACGCGCTCAAGAGCTCTTAACCACTCCTCGACTGCCGTGGGTCCATCACGTCCGTTGAAGGTAGGTGGTTTATAACGACGAAACTGTTCCACGATGCTAGCATTAGTTCGTATGTTCTGAGGCTCATTGTTGGCTTGATTCTGGTTTTCCTCCACCTGATTTTGAATAGGTTGTCGACGTGGCGGCATCGTTTCTATTTCTGCTAGTCATTATCAATATAGTAACAAGTCATTATCTTCTTTTATAAATCTTTAGAAATTCCTCATTCCTTGAAAAACAAATAAACACTTAAGCCTTGTACTATGTGTTCATCTTATCTATCAATTATTTAAAAATAAATATCTTGTCATACCTACTCTACCAAATTTTTTTTTTTTTATTACATAATTCTTATGGTAAATCGTATTAATCTCAACAACATAATATCTTAACGTACCTTATTGGAGTTGAAGCAGTGGGCGGTGGTGGATGCCATAACTTATAACTTATAAATATTATGAATGCATGCATATAAAGGTTAAAATTATTGACACTAAAAGAATGTTTTTTTTTTTTTTTTACAAGTCTACAAGAACGTAGACCTGCTCTGATACCACTCTGTCACATCCCAATTTTAGGGCCTAGATGGAAATACTATACACTCTAGTATTTGACTTTAAATATGCATATTTTATAAAATTTCGCAGCGGAAATAGCTTGGAAAAAATACTCAAACACATTTAAGAATATTAAAATTCAACTTCAACTAATGAGTACCAAAACTTGTCCCAAAAAGAGATGTGAACATTCCTAAAATGAAAATAGTTTAAAAATTAAATGCAAATAATTAAATAAAATTAGCATGAAGACATTTCTTAATGACATGTACTGCATCCACCGTCCCACCACTTTAACTCCTTCAATCTGTAAAATGTTAAATGGATTGGGGTGAGCAAAACAACTAGCTCAGTGGGATTAACTTTGTCATCGTTAAATATAACATATGAATAACATCATAACTCACAAACATGCATAAAATTTCATAAGCTTGTTGGCAAAGCCAACCATAATAACATAGGCTTGTTGGATGAACCAACCATAAGTTTGCTGGATAAACCAACCATAATAACATAGGCTTGTTGGATAAACCAACCATAAATTTGTTGGATAAACCAACCATAATAACATAGGCTTGTTGGATAAACCAACCATAATAACATAGGTTGTTGGATAAACCAACCATAGGATGTAAGATGCAGCAAGAATAAAATCACTCATACGAAATACTTAAAAATGACAAAGTATAGCCAATCAAGAAAATCCCACCTTATAACCTGAGTAGTCTCGTAAATACGTAACTTGAATTAATGCAAGAGTTCCTTGTCACCTATAATAATAAATATTATCTTAGAATTATTATTAACACATTAATGAGTCATATCCTTATTTACTAATAAAAGTAACGGTAGAAATAATAATTAAGTTGGTGTTTTAATAATTTAATTAATCCTTAATTGAATGGATAACTAATATATATATATATTATTAGATTGATAATTAATAATTAATATACACTATTGAATTAATCGAAAAAGTGATCATAAAATCTAATAATATTAACAAATTCATCTACTGCTTTATAAATTAACGAATACGTATTGTTATACCTAGTCAAAGAGGTCAATCTTTGACAAGTCAATCCTAGTCACCATCTTACGTGGCGAGGACCAGTCAACAAAGTCGTGCGACGACTAGTCAACAAGACCAAGAGAATGTAATAGATTTAATGTATTTAATATATTTAAGTGCTCGTCCAAAGATGTTGGCGAGCACTCTCTTAGTTAGCTGCTCGCCCAAGTATGTGGCGAGCACGTGCTTATTCTTAGTTAAGATGTTTTAAGTATTAAAGTCTTGGGAGACACCATGGAGCGTGGCGACCACTCTCCTCGACGGCCCTCCGGCGACCACCATGGCCCAGCTCCTCGGCATCTCGCCGAAGACGAGCACCAGAGGCGGTTTAGCATTAAATGCGCCATCAAATCACCTTTTCGGGCAGAATGAAGGCCCAATCTGGAAGCTCCACGTGTAAAGGGCGGGCAGCCCTCGAAAAGCAGTATATAATGCCCATTTGGGCTCATTTGTAAAAAAAGTTGAAGATTCCACCAAATCTCCCTACCCAAAGCAATAAACTCTCCCAAGCTTCTAAAGCTTTAGCTTCTCCAAGAAGCTATATCTTGTGTTCTTGTGTGTTCTTCATCAAGTTCATCACAAATCATCACTTTAATCCATATAAACACGTAATAACCCCCGTTTAATTATATATGTTTGTATCGTGCTAAGCACAGTCCACATCCAAAGTCAACCCGTTTTTAGTGCATACAACATTTGGCGCTAGAAGGAGGGGACCTTTTACGTGTTCTATCATCAAAGTTTCGTCCGATCAACGAGCGATCGGTTAGCAAACTCCCTGTTTTCAAGCTTTAATCGGTATATCTACCGTTTAGAGCATCATCTACGATCTTTACTGTTCTTCGTGTTCTTGAACATTTTCAGTTTCTCGTAGCATATTTTGGAGTTTGATCTCCTTGTATTTGTGTTTTCAAGCTTCTTTTGTTGTTGCTTTACTAAGACTAGTAGTTGTAATAGCACGTTCTTCTGCGTAAGAACTTTAATCTTTCGTTTTTTAGATTATTTCTTTGTAATCTGAGAAGAGACACTCTTTAAACGATGTCTCAGCATACTCCACATGATAGGATCTCGCCATCCGGAGGGAACGAGCACCCTCCGGCTCCGGCAAATCCTTTTGCAAACTTGAACATGGGGGATATCCTTAATGACCCCCAACACTTGAAAGACCTGTCGGACTACCTCTTGATGAGGAGGAATCAGAACGAGAAGGAAGAGCTCGAGAAGGCCAAAGATAGGGCTTTCGTCGAGGCTCGCAAAAACAGGGGGAACGAGGATAACCATTCCTATCACTCACATCCCGTTCACCCCCAAGATAAGGGCAAGAACAAAGTCGGCGAGCACTCCCACAACAGCCAGACGGGAGACTCGCAGAGAAATTCGGTGTTCAACCGAATGAAAGACAATGACGGAAGGGCTCCTCGCCGAGTACCTTTCAACGTAGATGGTCGTCCACATAAGGCCGACCACCACCATCGCACTGATCGAAGAGAGCAGGGCGACAGGGTCTCAGCTCTAGATCGAGTGGGACCAGGAAAGGGTTCGCGAACTCCGGCCAAGAGTTATCGCAGCCACCACTCCGACAGGCACTCGCCCAGGCGATCACATCATGATGATCGCCCAGTCATTTCCCATGGGAGTCGACGTGACGAGAACGTCGTCCCACGAGCTCAAACTGCCGAGGAGGGGCAAATCGCCCAGTTCCTCGAAACTCAAAAATTAATGAAACAAGAGATGGACGCTCTGCGAGCAGAGGTGGTCGCCTCGAAGCAAGGGACCACACTGCCGATCAGTCTGCCCGCACCTCCACTGAGTGTTGCAATCCTCACTGCCCCCATTCAAAGGAAAATCCAAATGCCCTCCATGGCGGCATATGATGGGATGTCCGACCCCAGAGTACACTTGTCCAAGTACTCCAACTACATGGCCTCAATCGGGGCAACGGACGCAACACAATGCACAAACTTCTCCCTAACATTGGGAGACCGGGCTCATCGATGGTATACAACTTTGAGTCCCGGATCTATCACTTCTTTCCTTGAGCTGGGACACCACTTTCTGACCTACTATGGGTCTATTGCTGCTCGCCCAGCCTCAAAGCAACGTTTGGCGAACGTCCGCCAATCCCTGACTGAATCAGGCAAAGACTTCATCGAGCGCTTCGATAGGCTGGTGATCGATGGGGAGGCCGTGAACGATGAGACGAAGCTGATCTCAGCGGTTTCCGGTCTCAGGATAGGTACCAAGCTTTGGGAATCTATCCATCTTACTTTCCCCAGTTCTTATGCGGATTTCCGCACGAGGGCTGGAAACTTCATTCAGATGGAGGAGATAATGGACGCTGCCAAGGCTAACGAGCAGCCTGACGCGTCCAAGAGAGTGTCGCCCAAGAAAAACACTAACACTGGGGAATCTTCCCAGCCCAAGAAGGCGACCACTCAAGCTGGCAGTGCTCGCCCAGCGAACTTCAGGCCATTCGAGGAGGCACCTGAGATCATCCAATTCAGGGAGGCCCTCACCGTGGATCCTAGGGGCATTTACGACGCAATAAGGGGGAAAAATCTGCTCCCCCAAGCAAAGCCCATGCATACGAGCGATGCAAATCTTGATGGTGGTAAATTTTGCAACTACCACAACTCCGTCGGCCACCACACCAATGGGTGCCGAGACTTGGTGAGAAATCTCTTCAAACTTTACAATGAGGGTAAGCTCACCCAATTCATCAAGTCCGGAGGTGGCAACGGCGACAACAGGGGCAAGAAGCGTCGCGACGACAGCGGCGGCGACCTGCGCCAACAATTGAACCGCCCCAAGTTAACTCCTCCCATGCCAAAAAATGCTATTGGCGACATCGACAATCTGGGCCAAGACTGCCTTGTGATAGAGGGACCTTTGGGGGGAACTCAATCTGGAGTCGCTCTGTCTGTTCGCCGGGCTCAGGGCGAACAGCGAGCACTCAACAATGTGCACCAGGTGTGCGTCGCTCCTACTGCCAAGAAGCCTCCTTCTCATCAAATCCGTTTCACGGACGACGACCTGAACGGCGTGGTGCAGCCAAACAATGATGCGTTGGTCATCACGGGGAAGATAATGGGAACCATCGTCCATCGGATGATGGTCGACACTGGGTCATACACCAACATCCTTTTCAAGCATACTTTGGATGCTCTTGGTGGATATGCAGATTACATAGAGCCTTGCGACGATATAATCGTAGGGTTCGGGGACACGCGCAACCTTCCCATAGGGAAAATCAGACTAACTTTGGACTTGGCATCGTCAAAAGAGCCTGAAATGCATCATGCTAGGCAGCTCGACTTCTTGATCATCGACATGCCATCATCCTACAACGCGTTCCTAGGCCGACCTTTCTTCAGCGAGTTCAAGGCGGCCGCTTCAACTTATTATTACTGTATTAAGTTTCCATCCCCGGCGGGAGCTATAACCGTTAAGGGAGATCAGACACGGGCGAGGGAGTGTCTCGTCCGTTTTGCCAAACGTCATTCTAAGGAAAGCGCCATGGTCGGAAAGTATATTATGTGTCAAACTCAAACAGAACAAATGAACTACTTGGAGGGTCTTCCTAGCAAGTACAGAAAAATTGAAGTTGGGGAGTGCAGTCATCGTTCCGACGACCACCAAGTGGAGGCGAACGAGCACGCCTCCATGGAAGTGGACGACCACACCCCAATGAAAATTGACGAGCAGACAGATCCGGGCGACCAGATCC
This sequence comes from Galeopsis tetrahit, assembly GCA_963675135.1. Taxonomy (NCBI): domain Eukaryota; kingdom Viridiplantae; phylum Streptophyta; class Magnoliopsida; order Lamiales; family Lamiaceae; genus Galeopsis; species Galeopsis tetrahit. Next base: position 60,595,990 of record OY776122.1, on the reverse strand, counting down.
CCGGCGACCAGTCTCCAGAAAACTTCCCAGATTTGGAGCCTAGGTTAGGCTTTGAGCCAGAACGCGGAATTGAGGACCCTCGTTGGAAGGAGCCTAAAGAGCGGGCGACTTCAGCGGAGGACCTTGAAACCATCCAATTGAACGAAGCTCGTCCCGAACTCGAAGTATTCATAGGTTCAAATTTACCAGGACATCTGCGATCGGACATGATCGCGTTTTTAAAAGAGAACATCGGTGCATTCGCCTGGTCGCACGAAGATATGGTGGGCATTCCCACGAATCATGCCTGCCACAGACTAAATATTGATCCAACAAAAAGACCCATCACCCAAAAGCGAAGAAAATTTGGGCCTGATAAAAGTGCGGCTTTGGCAGTCGAAATCAAGAAATTGATCGACAACAAGTTAATAGAGAAAACTGGAACTGATCCTGAGTGGTTGGCAAATCCAGTGCTCGTCAAGAAAACGACCGGGTCGTGGAGATTGTGCATAGACTTCACAGATTTAAACGACGCCTGTCCAAAAGATCATTTTCCGATGCCCCACATTGATCACCTAGTGGATAATACAGCGGGGCACGAGATTTTAACCTTCATGGATGCCTTCGCAGGGTACCATCAGATTGCAATGCATCCCGACGACCAGCGACATACGGCCTTCATGACGGCGCGTGATATGTATAGCTGGAAAAGAATGCCTTTCGGTTTGAAAAACGCGGGGGCAACGTACCAAAGACTGGTAAATAAGATGTTTGAAAAGCACATCGGTGAGATGGTAGAGGTCTATATCGACGACATCGTTGTCAAAAGCTTACGAAAAGAAGATCACCTACACCACCTTACCATGACATTCGATATCCTAAGAGAGTACAACATGAAGTTAAATCCAAAGAAATGCAGTTTTGGAGTTAGCTCAGGAAAATTTCTGGGGCACTTGGTTAGCCAGCGGGGCATCGAGGCGAATCCAAGTAAAATTCAAGCAGTAATCAATATGCAAAGCCCAAGGAACGTGAAAGAAGTTCAGAGGTTGACAGGATGCCTTGCATCGCTAAATAGATTTATTGCACGAACGGGCGACCGTTGTAAACCTTTTTTCGACGCTCTGAAAAAAGGAAAGTTCGAGTGGACCGACGAGTGCGAGAAAGCTTTCGAGAAATTGAAGGAATATTTATCGGATCCGAAGGTCCTATCTAAGCCAGTCCCCGGCGAAATTTTATATCTATACTTGGCGGCCACTGACTGTGCGATCAGTTCAGTGCTCGTCCGAGCTGAGGGGAGCACACATCTGCCTATCTACTACGTAAGTCAAACACTGCGAGATGCGGAGTTGAGATACACTCCGATGGAAAAATTGGCGTACGCACTAGTGATGAGTGTTAGAAAATTAAGGCAATACCTGTTCGACCACGAGGTGGTCGTCCTCACCACTTTTCCTCTCCGACGAGCACTGCATCGTCCGGATACCGCGGGAAGACTTCTAAAATGGTCAGTAGAGATCGGACAATTCGGTCTCACCTACGCACCCAGAACGGCAATCAAGGGACAAGTGCTGGCAGAATTTATCGTAGAGCTCACTTTCCCGGAGAAATTGGCCGAGGGAATCGAGCTTCCTTGGTCACTGTTCGTCGATGGCTCGTCGACGAGCACCAAAGCAGGGGCAGGAGTTGTCCTCATCAGCCCAACCGGACAGGCGTTTGCTTCGGCGATCGAGTTCGAGTATCGGGCGACCAACAACGAAGCAGAGTACGAGGCTCTGGTTGCAGGAATCAAGATGGCTATGGCCGTGGGTGCTAGAAAACTGAAAATTTTTTCTGACTCTCAGCTGGTTGTATGTCAAATCACGGGCGAATACGAGGCTCGCGGCGATCAAATGATAAAGTATCAAGACCTTGTGAAAGGATTACTCGAGCAATTTGATCAATTCCACATCGAGCAAATCCCTAGGGAGGAGAATACGCAAGCAGATGCGTTGGCTCGGCTGGCCACTTCAGAGGGGGAGGCAATATTTTCAGAAGCAACCATCACCAAAATTTCTTCCCCGTCGGTGAACAGATGTCAAATCTTGCAGGTTGAAGCGACCAGCGACGAGGACTGGAGGACGCCGATCACCAAGTACATCAAGACCGGCGAGCTCCCGGACGACAAGGTGAAGGTGACCAGGTTGCAGCTCAGGTCCGCAAGGTACACTATTATTGGCGACCAGCTGTACAAACGGGGTTTTTCAATGCCTTTATTGAAATGCCTCGGAGAAGATGAAGCGAAGATCGTCATGCATGAAATCCACGACGGAGTGTGTGGAAATCATACAGGGGGGCAAGCGCTCGCTCTAAAGATCATAAGGCAAGGCTATTTTTGGCTAACACTGAAGAAAGACGCAATCCATTTCGCGCAGACGTGCAAGAGATGTCAAGCCTTCGCTCCCGCCATTCACTCACCACCAGACGAGCTCATCTCGGTGTATAGTTCGTGGCCTTTCGCGAAGTGGGGGATCGACATCATCGGACCTTTCCCACCAGCTGCTGGGGGGGTAACTTTCGTCGTCGTAGCAGTCGATTACTTCACCAAGTGGACAGAGGCAAAGGCATTGAAGACCATCACAACGGGCCAAATGACAAGCTTCATTTGGAAGAATATAATTTGCAGGTTCGGCCTACCGCGAGCGATAGTGACCGACAACGGACGTCAATTTACAAGTCAAGACATGATGGATTTCTGCTCAAGATGGAACATCAAGAAAATTTTTTCAACACCCTACCATCCACAATCAAACGGTCAGGTAGAGGCGATCAACAAAATCATCAAGCACACCTTGAAAGCTAAGCTGGATGGATTGAAGGGCAAATGGGCCGAAGAGCTGCACATGGTTCTGTGGGCATATCGGACGACCACGAGAAATTCTACTGGTGAAACTCCGTTCGCACTCGCGTTCGGAACCGAAGCTGTCATACCAACAGAGGGGCAAGTCCAAACTTTTCGAGTAGCAAATTATGACGAGCAGCTGAATAACGATGCACAGCTCTCCGATTTAGACTTCCTAGAAGAACGAAGGCTAACAGCGGACGAGAAGAATGTGGTCTACAAGCAAAGGTCAGAACGCTACTACAACACCAAAGTACGTGCTCGCCAGTTCACTATCGGCCAGCTCGTACTTCGGAGGGCGACGGAACAGTCCATTGGCATACTTGGCCCGACCTGGGAGGGTCCGTACCGAATAACGCGCACACTCCTAAACGGATCATACGAGCTTGAAGATCTCGAGGGCAAGCCAAGCAAGTACCCGTGGAACGCGGTCAAGCTGAAGAAATATTACCAGTAAGTTTTTAAATTATTTCATATTTGTATAGTCTGTTTTTAATCTTCATTTCAATTCAAGCAAAGTTTTAAATTACCAGTAAGTGTTAGATAAATTTGAAAGTTTAAGACAAGGCTCTGCGTAGCCATCTAGGATACAAAAGACGAGCACTCTTTCTTAAAAGATGCTCGCAAGGTAGTGGCAAAGACGATCACTACCTGTCAAACAAGGAGTTCAACCGACGAATGTTTAACTCTAAAAAGACGAGCACTCTTTCTTAGAGTCTCGCAAAGGAAAGACGAGCACTCTTTCTTAGAGTCTCGCAAAGGAAAGACGAGCACTCTTTCTTAGAGTCTCGCAAAGGAAAGACGAGCACTCTTTCTTAGAGTCTCGCAAAGGAAAGACGAGCACTCTTTCTTAGAGTCTCGCAAAGGAAAGACGAGCGCTCTTTCTTAGAGTCTCGCAAAGGAAAGACGAGCACTCTTTCTTAGAGTCTCACAAAGGAAAGACGAGCACTCTCTTTTAAAGATGCTCGCAAGATAGCAACAACGATCACTATCTAAAGCATACGAACGAAAACAAATAAAAGGCAATTTAAAAAGACAAGTATCATAACATAAATCGAGAAGCAATGACGAGGACGATCACTCAATATAAAGAAAATAAGCAAACACATCATAAGCAAAAGATTCCCATTCATCAAAAAGCCTTAGAAGGCTGAAATTACAAAAAAAGGCCTTAATGGCCGAACAGTCCTAAGAAAAATAAAACAAGTACAAGAAAACTAAACTACAGGAGCAGTCTCCTCGGCAGGGGCTTCTTGCTCGCCAGCTACCCCCTCCTCGTCCACGACCTCCACTACAGCAGGGGCACTCTGCTCGTCCTGTTGGGTTGGGGAGTCTTCGGGAGGATTCACGAACTCCACCGGAACTCCCAAGAGTCGAGGGAACTGGAGTCCCATTTGCACCAACGGAAGCAAGGGGAGCTCGGTGCCCGGCTGAGGATTCTCCTTCATAAGGAGGTCGTCCAGAAGCCCGCCGAGCGGAATCACATCCACTTCCGGATGGGCATCCAATAGTTTGTAAATGAGCCCGTGGGCAGTAAGCGCCACCGATAACATGGCCACGCCCCCAGCGAGCTCAGTTGTCTCATCTCTCTCATCTATGGCATCGACCAGCTGTTGTCGGAGAGTGGCCAACTCTTCCTCATCATCTGCGGACTTACCTGTAAGAGTCCTTACCTCGTCCTCAGCAATCTTGAGGCGAGCACGGAGACGTTCGATCTCTTGAAGATCTTCTTGATCCTTTTTTCGAACAATCTCCAGTTGGGTCTCAAAATCGGACAAATTTGCCTCAGCATTGGCCAGTTTGGTCTCGAGGTCGACCACTTTTGCCTCGGAGGCGAGCAGTTGCCCTTCAACAACTGTTTTTGCCTTAGCCATTTGAGCAATTTTTGCAGCCCTGTCCTCGCTAAGTTTGCGGCCTTCAGCAATCTGGCTGGCGAGCTTCTCCATGGTATAGGAAGCTCGGCTCAAGTCAATGGCGACCAGGCGCGCATTTTCCATGGCGTTATGGTTGTCGACCTCTTCGATCAGTGTGGTCGTCAACGAGCGGGGTAGGTGCTTCATCGCCCTCTGGGCGAAGAGGTTCAGAGGCTCTTTATCGACCGGATCTCGCGACCGGTAGAAGCCGAGAAGATTCTCACTAAAGGGTTGGGCGACCGGATAGTCGGCAACTCTGTTGAAAAATGAAAGAGTTTAGAAGAAAAATACTTGAAAAATTTCTAAAAAATTTCTAAGCCCTCTTTGAAAAACTTACTTGGCAACCCTTGCGGCTTCCCAGCCGAGGAGGGTATTATCTCCCGAAGCCCTCTGTCCGGCCGACGAGCTCGTCGCAGTCTCTCGCGACCGAGTACTTCGGGGAGGAGGGGAAACAACAGGTTTGGGGGGGGGGCGAGGTCCTCGGCGGAGGAGATCTCCTCGGCGAGATCCTCCTTTCAGCAGCAGGTGGGCGAGAAGTCCCCCCTCTGGCCGGTCTAGCGACCTTCTTTGGTGGAGCCCCCGAGCTCTCCGCCCCTTTCCTTTTCTTGTCGGCGCCATCGACAATCTTGCGCTCGCGGATTAATTGTGTTTGTCGAAGCATACTGGTCGCTTTTAGGCGCTCGACTTCGACAGTAGGAGGAAGATAGGCGACAACCCGTTGAGGAACCACTACTAGATAAAGAGGCGAGAAGTCAGTATCTTCGAAGAGTGAATTTTAAAAAGAAATTTGAAGAAATATTTTATCTGGAGGGAACTCTCGAGTGAAGTGATGAGGAGGTACTCTGAGACCTGCTCGCTCACGCATGCACTCCCTGTTCAGAAATCGGCAAGACCTCTCCAGGTAGCGACGGTTGAGAACACAGCAAACGTGGTACTGAAAGAGAGGAGTGAGACGGTCGTCGGCAGTCCTCTTGCGAGCTGTTTCACCTACAAAAACGAGGAGTTAGTCAGTATAGAAAGAGCGAGCAGAAATAAAAATAACTTACCACAAATTCTACGATATTCAGTGGGAATGGGAATGCGATCCGAGGAGCCATCTGGCCTCACCGGACTTTTCCAGTCCCCGGCTACCCACCACCAGTTGGTTTTCCAATCCCTAATCTTGTTAGGAACCCCTTCAATCAACTTGAAGTTATCTCGGCCCCTAACATAGTAGTATCCATGGCCCACCTTGTCTCCGGCCCCGGCCGCCTGAAGGAGATAACAAATCTCTTTCGGGCTAAGCCAGGTGTTTCGACATCCATTCTCGGCCGCCACCTGGCCGAACAGTGTGAGAATGCCGATCAGGTTGGACCAACCATTCGGCAAAATTTGAGAAGGGGCCACCCTTAAGAAATGTAAAAAGTGGGAAATACTGGGGTGCAGGGGGAACCTTAGCCCTGCCTCCATCATGCCGATGTTGACGGCGACCATCCCTTCTGGCGGCTGGTCGGCCCTCTCATCCGGGCGAGGCACAAAAAAACACACATCGGCTGGCACCTGATATTTCTTCCTAGAATTTTCCAGCTGGGCCGAGGAGACCTTGCTCACATACGTACTTGCTTCATATTCGGTTTGGGAAGCTACTCGATACGGGCGAGGAGCCTCACGAGGAGGGTAGTCGCAGTAATATCTGTAATACGACTCCCTCGAGACCTCGTCGCCATCCAAATTCTCCCGACCACTCAAAATGTCCTTTATGCTTTCTGCATATTGGACGACCTCCTCATAGTCCTCGCGGAGACTTCTTGTCAAGGTCTCCTCGACTTGGGCGATTTCTATCTGGTCGCCCACCTCCCGATCTAAATCTTGGTCATGCAGATCCGAGTCAGTCTCACTGCCATCCTCCTCGGCATCGTTGCCGGCATCTTCCCTATCAGATTCGCTGGTATCGTCGACATCGACGACCACTGTTTTTCCCAAATCTCGAACACTAGCATTTATGGGGTCAGGAGAAAGGATCCTAGAGTCCGACGAAGAGGCCCTCTCCAATAAAACCATGGCTAGACGATCAGCCTCGCCGGAGATTGCGGAACCACCATCTAACGGCGGACCACCGTCGGAACCACCACCAAATCCACCAAAATCCATTTTTTCTTTAAGAAATGGGGGAGGAAGGAGTTTTAAAGAAGAAAATGTGAGTTATTTTACCTTGTTGACGATCGAGAACCACCACAAACTCGCCGGAAAACTTGAGTAGAAAGCTCGAGAGGATTCAAAGTTTTGCAAAAGTGAAAAGTGTTTTGAGAGGGAGGAAAGCCATATTTTATAGGCAAAATCGACTAGGGGCCTAATTGCATAAAACGGGGTAAAATCCGTAATTTTCCCAAAATTTAGGGCCATTTCCGAATTCAAATTCGGAGAGTGACTCTCACGCGCGACCTTTGAGGTCGGCACGCGCCCCACGCGCACTGTTCAAAATTCGAGCGCCGCCCACGCGCCTGACACCAATCACATCATACGTCATCAAAAGTGCCTCGGAAGGCGAGCTCGGCGTAGGAAACGAGGCGACCACTTCCATCTCACGTCATCAAGATCTCGAAATTGATTGTGTTGTCGAAAACCATTTTCACCAACGGAAAAGACGATCACACTGCTCGCCTTTCCATTCTACGAATACGAAGAAAGGCGACCAGGGGGCAAATGTTATACCTAGTCAAAGAGGTCAATCTTTGACAAGTCAATCCTAGTCACCATCTTACGTGGCGAGGACCAGTCAACAAAGTCGTGCGACGACTAGTCAACAAGACCAAGAGAATGTAATAGATTTAATGTATTTAATATATTTAAGTGCTCGTCCAAAGATGTTGGCGAGCACTCTCTTAGTTAGCTGCTCGCCCAAGTATGTGGCGAGCACGTGCTTATTCTTAGTTAAGATGTTTTAAGTATTAAAGTCTTGGGAGACACCATGGAGCGTGGCGACCACTCTCCTCGACGGCCCTCCGGCGACCACCATGGCCCAGCTCCTCGGCATCTCGCCGAAGACGAGCACCAGAGGCGGTTTAGCATTAAATGCGCCATCAAATCACCTTTTCGGGCAGAATGAAGGCCCAATCTGGAAGCTCCACGTGTAAAGGGCGGGCAGCCCTCGAAAAGCAGTATATAATGCCCATTTGGGCTCATTTGTAAAAAAAGTTGAAGATTCCACCAAATCTCCCTACCCAAAGCAATAAACTCTCCCAAGCTTCTAAAGCTTTAGCTTCTCCAAGAAGCTATATCTTGTGTTCTTGTGTGTTCTTCATCAAGTTCATCACAAATCATCACTTTAATCCATATAAACACGTAATAACCCCCGTTTAATTATATATGTTTGTATCGTGCTAAGCACAGTCCACATCCAAAGTCAACCCGTTTTTAGTGCATACAACATTTGGCGCTAGAAGGAGGGGACCTTTTACGTGTTCTATCATCAAAGTTTCGTCCGATCAACGAGCGATCGGTTAGCAAACTCCCTGTTTTCAAGCTTTAATCGGTATATCTACCGTTTAGAGCATCATCTACGATCTTTACTGTTCTTCGTGTTCTTGAACATTTTCAGTTTCTCGTAGCATATTTTGGAGTTTGATCTCCTTGTATTTGTGTTTTCAAGCTTCTTTTGTTGTTGCTTTACTAAGACTAGTAGTTGTAATAGCACGTTCTTCTGCGTAAGAACTTTAATCTTTCGTTTTTTAGATTATTTCTTTGTAATCTGAGAAGAGACACTCTTTAAACGATGTCTCAGCATACTCCACATGATAGGATCTCGCCATCCGGAGGGAACGAGCACCCTCCGGCTCCGGCAAATCCTTTTGCAAACTTGAACATGGGGGATATCCTTAATGACCCCCAACACTTGAAAGACCTGTCGGACTACCTCCTGATGAGGAGGAATCAGAACGAGAAGGAAGAGCTCGAGAAGGCCAAAGATAGGGCTTTCGTAGCTTAAAATCTCAGTTTTCACGTATAATTAAGTATTTAGGGTGAGGAGTTTTTTTTTTTTTTTTTTTGCAGAATATGATTTCTTTCTGTGAAAGTGACCGGGTATAAAAGAGTTGAGGAAATAGATTTTTTGTTGAGAAAATATTGGGGTAATGTAGATCATGGTCTTCAAATTTTATTTTTTGAAATTTAAAATAACAAATTTGAGAAATCTGAGGGAAATCAAGAATTTGGGCGTGCAAAATATTTCAATCAAGAATTCTAATTATTTAAATAATGTCTTATTTTATTTTTAATTTTTTTTATCTCAAATAACATATAAATATATTTTAAATTTTTAGGGGCGTTACATATGTTAAGGTATATTCCACTAATATTTTTTTTGAAAGATGCTGACAATCCGTGTAAATTGAATTTTGAAAATTTCCATAAACCATTGTTTTTCATCAGGTCTCTTAATAAATATTGATTGTGGAAAAACATCAACAAACATCAATATGTTTAGCAAGGTATGACATTTTTTGTATGTTTATATATATATATATATATATATATATATAATATTTTTAATTTGATTCATTTTTTAAGGTCATTCAATTTCTAAATGTTTTAGGACAATTCAGGGTTTAATTCCACTGAATTTAGATTCTTCTTCATTTACATATGTGATAATAAGTTCATCTATTCGTAAATGTTGATTGATAATAAATTTATGATTTTAACTGTTTAACAATTCATTTTAAATAAGTTTATTTTTAATTGTTTTTTATTCATTTTATTTTTCATATTTATAGTGCAGTTTGTTCTGTATATATGTTGGAATACATATTCAAATAAATTATTTTTCCGTTCAAGTTTTGCGATGATCGTATTTGGTGATGAAGAATGGAAAGTTAAGTTGAAGAAGAAAGGAAGTACAATTTTTCTTCCATCTAGATTTGTAAAATCTGTGGGATAATTCTTTGAATGTGGGTTGCAAATGTACTTTTCATAATCTTGAAGATCCAAAATTAAAATTTTGGGTTTTAGTTAAATAATAATAATGTTATTTATCAATACTTTTTGAACAAATAATGATTTTTCCGCTTAATTATTTTGTATAGATGATAAATTTTTGAATTCCAATTAATTTATATAATTTTTTTTAAATTTATTGTTGTCATATTTCTGGTAATGTAAGTATAATTTATTTAATACTTCATAATGAATTTGAGTGTAACTAATCATGAACTAGATCTAAAAATTGGAACACTAGTAATGTTATTGAGAAAATATTAATCACTCTGCTTTACAAAAAAAAATTAAATTAATCACTCAAGGGACTTGTGCAATGGAACCAAGTTTGTGTCATTTTTAAAAAATATTTTCCCTTATTTTTTTTATTTTAGCATTTGGAATTCTACATTTTTGTTTTATCTTTAAATTTATGAGTAATATAATATAATATTTTGTTCTAGGTGTAGGTTGATTATAATTAGGCCGAGTGATAAGGTTCTTGAAGCTAGGGTTATAATTAGAAGTAGGACAATTAACATTTATATCGAGATCTACGTTGCCTCCTTCTCAACGTAGACAATTTTCATTGATTTTGTCATACGTTATGTCTATTAATAAGAGTTAGGGGCAATCGTTTTCTTATGTAGGTATATTTTTGCATAATCTTGTATTTAGTTATAATCAATTATATGTAGGTGTGTCTACAATAACAAATTGTCATGGTTTAAAAATCTTATTATGTCATGACAATAATCGTGACAAAAAATGTAGTGTTTCATGAATTTTTAGTATAATTTTATAATAATTTAATATTTAAGTTTCACAATTTTTTTTAATATTTTATTTTAGATTAAATTATTGTTGTTATTATATTATTGCACTATTAATATTTAATTTGATGTGATTTACATGTTATTGAATTACTAAGACATTGTTCAATATTTTATAGTGATTCAATTATTTTGACATATCATAAACATACTTATATTTCAATATTAGACATTAATTTTATATACTTATACGTTAACTTATTGTGAATATAAGTATTACAACTATTTTTATTTATATATAAGGAATTGATTTAATTGGATTTAAATAATTAAATCTATTTTATTTTATTTTTTGCAAAATTTATTATTTTTTATAATTTATTTAGTATAATAAATATGAGTTAATTAATAATAATAATTAATGTTATAATTATGATAATAAATAATATATATATATATATAATTTAGTAATATTATAAAATGACACTATAAAAAATTAAAATTTAGAATACCGTGACATTTTTCAACATATCAGACCGTGCGCTAGCACGGGTGCCCTACTAGTATTATAATTAATATATATATATATATATATATATATATATATATTGTTTTGATATGAAACCAAGGTTTCTTATAGAACTTGTCATCTATATAAATCAACTTATACAGTTTAATATTTACAAGTATTTTATGCAGTAATAAATTTTATAAAAAATCTGATTCCATATCATCACTATATATATATATATATAATATTATTTATTTTAATATTAAATAAGATCAACTTCTTTTCATGTGCTCGTAATAGCAAGATTTACAATAAAAAATTACATTGACTATGACCTTCTGTGTAAGGCCCAATTAGCAATTGTATAACTAGAGGGTGTTTCCCAACTATAAAAAAACTTTCAATTTGATTGATATTATAATTATATACTCCCTCCATAACGTTATTATCTACCCACATCTTTTTATTTCGACGTCTAAAGATTATTTTAACACCCTCAATATAAAAATATCTCACCAAATTAATACTTTCATAAGTCACAATATTATTATTATTATTTTAAATTATCACTCATTTTTTTATCTACATTTTACTTTATACATCACTAAATTTATTTTACACCTCACTAAATTACCTAAAATACTCATCATTTATCCTGACTTACCAACCACTAAATTCTTTTTTCTTAAAAATGGCACTCTGATGCAGCGTGCGTGATCAAAAGAAAGAACAACAAGAATCGTTGATTCACAAAATACCCGAATCTTGATAAAACGAAGAATAATTCTTCAATAATAATTTCAATCTGCAAAAACTGCTCAACAATGTTTGGAAAATGAGAATAAAACCAAACCCTAGTGTGCGGAATTAGGAAATTACAAAAAAACCCCAAAACAATAAAAAAAATTGCAAAAATAACACCCAAAAAGCAATAAAATATCACCACTGAAACGATGGAATTTGGCTAAAAAGCGTCGCACATCACAGCATTGCTGTGAGTTTGACTCGTAGCATCGATTCCACCCGAAAAAGTGTGCTCACACGCCCAAATCGGGTTCCAGCTCCCAAAACTTCAAAAATTCTTCGGATGTTTTCGTTTCTTTAAAATTTGCAACGCCACTCGTGCTACATCATTGCCTCCCGGGTAGAAGAGATTCGCCCTCGAATCTGAATTGGCCTCATCACTGGACGACGAATCCTCAACAAAGTCAAAAGGAATCAAGTGCTTCACATTAAAGACATCTGACGTACGAACATGACTTGGTAATTGCAGCATATATGCATTCGAGTTGATTTTCTCCACGATCTCAACCGGTCCAATCTTCTTAGCAGCCAATTTAGAATAATTACGAGCAGGAAAACGGTCCTTTGTTAAAATAGCCCACACAAAATCACCCACTTCAAAATCAACCCGACGACGACGCAGATCTACATGTGCTTTATACTTAGAAGTAGCCTCAACAATCCGAGCATGAGTGTCACGATGAACCTGCTCAATCTGTGTCACCAAATCCGTTGCGCTAGCATGGGAAGGGACCTCACTAGGCAAAGGCAGCAAGTCAAGCGGACCACGGGGCACAACACCATAAATAATCTGAAAAGGGCTAAAACCGGTAGTACGGTTGACAGCATGATTGTGAGCAAATTCAGCCTGACTAACCTTCGAATCCCAAGATCTGGGGTTATCACCAACCAAGATGCGAAGCAAATTACCCAAATAACGATTAACCACCTCCGTTTGGCCATCAGTTTGGGGATGGTAAGCGCTACTGAAATTAAAGGACGTGTTCACTGAACGCCACAAACTACGCCAGAAATGACTAACAAAACGAGTGTCCCGATCAGAGACAATGGAAGAAGGGAGTCCATGGAGGCGGTACACCTCACGAAAGTATAACTGTGCCACATTAACAGCATCAACTGTTTTCTTGCAAGGAATGAAATGAGCCATCTTGGAGAATCGATCAACCACCACAAAGATTGAATCATTCCCCCGTTGCGTCCGTGGCAGGCCAAGAACAAAATCCATACTCACATCAACCCACGGCTGCGTCAGAATGGGAAGGGGCATATACAAACCCGCATTAGATGTAGCCCCTTTCGACACTTGGCAGATTCGACAACGAGTCACAAACCTGCCCACCTCTTTGCGCATCGAAGGCAAAAAATAAGAAGTTGCTGCAAGCTGAAAAGTCCGGTCACGACCCACATGACCCTCGTTGTGCAATTTCTGGATGATTTTGGGACGAAGGCTGCAATCAGGAATACGCTTCTGCGGCCTACATCAGTTGGTATTCAGAGTCCAATCAACGCTCCTGATATGTTGATTCACATTGTTCAAGCCACTATGGATGTCAATATCACCCAAAATTTATTTTCTGATAGCTTTTCAGATACATACGATGATGTCAATGTGGGCTATGAGGGTCCACCAATTTTTGATGAAGAGATGGGTGATTTTTTCGTGAAAAGTGATTTTTTTGAAGATTTGATGTCTACGGTTGGAGACTATGAGGATCCTCCAAAATTTGATGAAGAGATCATTATTCACTATGACGACTCTTCATTTTTTAAAGATGGTGCAATGCTTGTGTCATTTTTAAAAGTGTCTTTTGTTATGGTTGATTCATTGGTGGATGTGTGTCTCACACCACAACTTTCTTTAGTGTATGTGTCTTCTAAGGAGAAATATACAAACTATTTGGGGAGCGATACACCAATACACCAATTAAATATTGTTTGTTCTAAGGATGTTGTTGCAGATTGATCCCGACGCGCTTTCCAGATTTTCGATTTGAGGGCGAATTTTTCCTACATCGGGAGAGATGATGGAGATCAATTAACAGCAATTAAGGAATGATTGGAAATTGATGACTTGATTTGATTCATATTTTAAATATAATTGTTATTTTCTATTTCAGTACTATAAGCCCACGATAGTGTTGGGCTTAGATTAGGGTTTCTTGAGGTTTGTCGTACTATTAATAAGGAGTGTTCTTCATTGTAAGGGGAGTTGATTTAAATAGAAAAATATTGGGTTTTATCCCTTTTGACGTGTTTTATTTGTGTTCTTCTAGTATTCATTTTGAATAAATGGATTATCACTTTTAATCTCGTTTACGTATATTCCGGGCATTCGTAGAATCAACGGTTTTACGTGTGTATCGTGCTTCCGCCTGCATCAGTTGGTAATCAGAGCCATAACGATTCAGTGGGGTTTATCGTTTATCAACGATGAAGCAAAATTACGATACGGAGGAGAAATTTGATTTTCTCTGGTCTCAATTGGCCGCCATCGTCGATGGAATTTTCGACAGCTACAGCCAACGAGACGAACTTGCCGCACTGGAAACGCCAGCGTCACCACCATCTCCAGTTTTGGCAGCCCTTGTCGCCGCCGCCACAGTGCCGCCCCCCTTTCCAGAAACTCATTCCACCAGTTTCACATCTCTACACAACCAACGGATTCAGTCAACGACTTTCATCGTACATGTTCAGCTCGTGGAAGATGTTAACCAAGTTGGGCCAACTAATATTTTGGGAGAATTTGGTCCTGTATTTTATGAGGGAAATAGTGGACCTAGAGTTAGTAATAATTGTTTTTTTATTATTAATGATAGTTATTTTGGCACTTCTCTTAAGCCAACATTTACTTATAGTCTCAAGACCTTGAGCAACGTATGAACTGCAGATGTTTTTTACGTTAAATTTCCTGAGGCGTTAATTATTACATGAAATTTAAAAGTTCACGGTCTCCACCACGAGCTCCACTTCTCCTTCATTATATTATATATTTAAATTTAGAAGGAAACGAGACAGAGCAATAAATATATAAATTCATACCTGCTCTGTTCTGCGCGCGGGGCGTGGATGACCTGTCCCGTTTTAAAAATGAAACAGAGTAGGACAAGTCCAAATCGTTCGGAGCAGGGCATGTCAGCTTCAGAGCATGTCATTTTAATATCCCTAGTCATATTGAAACGGAGGAGTATCTTTTATGTGATAATCAAGTTGTTATATTGCATGTCATACACCTACACTGTTTTGTTTTGACACAAAACAGTTAAGGTACGAAATTGTTTTACAATGATAATATTAAACAAGAAGATCATATATCATAAAAAAAAAAAAAAAAAATCTCATCTAATTAAATCTAAACTTATAGATAGGTAAATAATTAAGTAATTTACGAAGGTGTTGACCCAAACAAGTGAGAAACATTTAATAAAAAATATTGTATACAGAGAGATTTACGAAAGTTGTTTTTATTACATTATACCCCTTCTGTCCTAAAGGAATTTGCACTCTTTGAATGACACGCAATTTAAGATATGTGTAAAAAAATGTGTAATGAGTGATGTTTTGAGGGGTAGTTTTGTAAAGTTTTATGAATAAAGTAAAATAGAAGGTAGATTGAGTGTGAAAAAGTAATGACATATGAATAAATAAGAATATATTTTGATTGTGAGGTTATGAAAATACATCATTTTATAAACTGTGCAAATTGATATAAGACATCCATATATTAAAAGTGTGTAAATTTGTATGGAACGGAGGGAGTACGTTCTTTCCGAAGCAGTCCATCAAGTCATCAACAACAAAAGAAAAAAACACTAACGGTAGACTTTTTTTAGAAACGCAATATTTGAGGATGAAAATTCAAAAATGGGGTTTGACGTAAAACAATCTAAGTTGCACGTGGTAAATAATCAGTGATGTTAAAAATACAATGCATTTGTAGGTAAATTTGGTAAAATAGCACGAAATGAATAAAAAAAATATAAAGTCTTGCAAGTTGCTTTTATGGATTAAATATAGAGATGGAATTAAGTTTAATTATGTTATCAAGTCAGATATATTTACTTACAAATAAATGATAACTAGAGTTGCTAATGGAGTTTAGTGGGTGGGATGCTCAAAAGAATAAACTGCTCGAAACACTTCTATGCTCAACTGTTTGGGCCTGGTAACATAACAGGGCCCACAAAATAGGAAAAATTAGGCTCGTTTAGATAATTTAAAAAATTAATGGGCATAAAATTTAAGTTGATTTCGGGCCTACTCTATTCGATTTTGTCTACTTAAGGCATCAAAGCTTCTTCTTTAATCTATATGTTATTGATTTTTAAGTTGAAATTACAGTATATATATATAGAAAAGGAAAGTAATGACCTCTCACTTGGATGTGATAAAAAAGAGCTACTAACTATATTTTTTCTTTTATTCAACTTGTATCGTATTTTATTGTAAAATGGGTTTCAAATAAGATCATAGATCTACGGGTCATACATACATATAAAAGAATTAGATTGTATAATTCAATTTTGTAAAGAATTAAACAATTGATAGAGGTTGCCAAACTAACTAAGGAGGTCTATAATATTATATATATATTATGGGAGCACGATTTAATGCAGGTAGATAGGCTTTAATAGGCGTAGCTCAAATTTATAGCTAATACACTAGCTATCAACCCCACTTTCTATTTAATAATAATAATAATATAGACAAGGAAAGAAAACTCCGTATCTAGTACTACATTTACACAGAATATGGCAGAAAATTTAAAGCCATATGCTCCACCAGGTCGATGAAACATAAATATAGAATATCCAACCCCAATTTATTGAATAGGTGATGAATGTGTCGATAAAATATTTAAATTTAAATTAAAATCTATACTTTTATAAAATCAAGCCCCCGCAAAACTGTGTTTCCTAATTTTTTACAAAACACAAACAAAATAAAACATAGTTTTTTTTTCGTGTTTTATATATGTCTAAAGTGGAAAAAAATATGCAAGGTATACAGTTTGGTTGATATATTTTATCAAGTGTATCTTTACACGAAGATATATGTTCAATATTGAATTACATTATACAGTATAGTTTTAACTAGAATTATTGAACCCTGAAAATGGTTGACTTGATGTTGGAGGGTGGTTGAATAGAATGAACATACAATTGAATCGATACATCAGCTATTATTTTAAATTTTTTATCTTTATTTAATATTTAAAAAATATGAAAAGTGACCGATATGCAGTACACATGTCGGTAGATCGGATTATTACAACAACATCATCTGAAGTTTCTGAACAGTTAAAAATAAAATATAAAGGGTATCATCGAACTCTACATGCATCTAATTTAAGATTCTGCCATTTCAAAAAAAATTAAAATAAGATTCTGACATAAGAAATACTACTGTACTATGAATCTTGTTAATGACATGATATAATTCAACAGATAAAATAGGGAGATAAAACGGACTTCATAACTCTCTCACATATAGGAGGTATGTGTATGTATATACAACTAAATCAATTATTTTATTATACTTTTCATGTTTCATTTCAGTTACACTTTACTAAAATTTTAACATGTGTTACTTCCGTTATTTTGAGGTGTTAATCATTTTTTATAATGATACGGAGTACATATCAATAAATCAAAGGGTAAAACACTAAAATTTGAACAAGTAATCTCGTAACATATGCAACAATTAGGCCTAAAACTGTCATTTCAATAAACTTAGTCAACATATTTTACACAATAGTCAGATTTAAGTTGCCTATAGTGTACGTGACTTTGAGTCTGTGACTTGTAAAATCTTTTGTATGGATGAAGGCGAAAGAAATGGATTGAAAATTTGAATTACCTTTAGTCTAAGCAAATAATTTAGACTACTCAACTCTAGCAATTTCCCTCAACTACTAGAATATATACTACTTTTACCTTCACGAGTTCATAACTGCAATCACAATTTTTGGTGATGCTTTACCTCTTAAGTATTAAAGCGCAGTGGATAGATATATTGATATATCTATGGTTAGATTAGAATATTTTAACTAGTTTAAATTGAATTGTAAATAGTGTGTCTTTCAATTATTTGATATAAACACAAATATATACAATCGAGTATGTGTTCACATGTTAGGTAGAAGTCTAAAATAAATAGGCATGATTTTGTTTACTTTATGTTTATTTGAAGCTCCATTTCTTTTAATTTTTTTAAAACCGCGTAACGAAGTGCATAATGTTTTATCTCATTAATATATAAGATCATAAGTGTATTTTAATATTCATTGACTTAAAAAAAAAAAAATGTGTGAGTAGTTTAATTATGGGTTGTGGGGAATATTCATTTTATTTAAATGTCCCCGATCGATTATCATTCTCTGTCGGTGTGATAAATAATGGTAACAAATTATTTCCAAAATAAAATAAATATCTGTCACTATATTCCAAATTTAATTTTTTTATTATATAAAAAAAAAGTATATTGAGTCAGAGCTGTAGCACGAAAAGAGTAATATGCACCTAATTCTTTTTGGTAAGATGTCAATGAGCATTTAATATTATGCAAGAAATTTTGCACTAGCATGCTGCTATTATTCAGGGAATGATGTAATTTGTACCACCAAAATCACCTTGCATATCCTTGACATTTTCTTGGTTTACAATTTTTCTACATATTTTAAACAATACTACCATAATTATATGGTTAAAATTATTAAAAGAGACCATTTTTACTAAGTTCCAGTTTGTTACTTTAAAAAAAAGGTTCCTGTTTGTTATTAATTGTTCCAATCGAAATCCGTAGAAAAATATGTTAACGTTATTCTAATATTTGAGTTTTGGTACAAATTACTGAATTGAATTGTTGAGGTAGAGAGATAGAAAAAAAGAAAAGGCAGTGAGATATATAAAATATCAAAGAAATAGAGAGATAAAAGAGAAAAATGTGGAGAGGGTCATAGAGATAATAAAAAGGGAAATAAATTACTTTCTATGAAACACTGAAAATGACAAAATTGATAACTTTTGAGATGGAAAATGTATAATTCTAATTTTTCGGTTGGGTTATATTTAAGTGCAATATTTTCTTTCTTTAATTATAATTTAATGCAAAATTATTACTATCAATTTACCGAAACTTACGTAGTTGATTTATTACCTTAATTGACTGGAGAGATAAATGTGTTTTTACCTTGATTGTGAGATATTAAAACTTTTTGGACTAGTACTGAGTGAGACCGTCTCACAGAATGAGATCCGTGAGACGGCCCTCATATATAAAAAGTGATAATGTTTGAGCAAAAAGTGATAGTGTTTAAGTAAAATGTGACAGTCATTTTTATTAAAAATATTATCACTTTTTTTACAAATCAAAATCTGGAAAAAAAAAAATAGATTATCCTACCAAAAATTTTGAAATATGAATTAAAAGATATTTGTCTAACAGAAAAAGATCCATGAGACTGGTCTCACCCAAGTTTTTGCCAAATTTTTTATATCTATAGTAATTTTTATTATTTAATTTGATTTCTAAGTATGTATAGTGCATTTGGAAGTAATTTTGATTTCTGAAGATTGTATACCTTAATATACCAATTTTTTTATTATGAAAAAATTGATTATTTAATCTAATTTCTCAACATTTAATATGATTACTTAATTTTAACTCTTATTTTTTTTTTTTTTTGTGAACGGTAAAAGGTGTTTTATTAATTACGAGTATTAAGGGTACTCAGCCCATGAATGTACAATTTAAGCTATGTTACATGCTGGAATTTGTCGACATGAACCATTTACTCACTAGTACATAAGAAAGGGTTGCAAAACCAAGCTGACAATGAGGAGTTTGATACCAAAACATTTTTTCCTCCCATCCAAGTCCACATACTGACCTTTATTTTCTCCATTGCTTTCTTTACTTCTTGCCTCATCCCTTTGAATCTCATTTCATTTCTATTGCTCCAAATCACCCACATGGTACATGTCCATATACTGGACATGAATTTTTTCTTTACTTTGCTGTTTCCAAGTGCCTCAGCATGCTGCAAGGAATGGATCTTGATGTTGTTGTGGGGCACCATGTTAATATTTATCCATCTATATACTTCCTTCCATACAGCCGCTGCATAATTGCACTCCATAAGTAAGTGGACATTGCTTTCAGGTCCGTTCCCACACAGCTGACATCTTGCCTCCTCTTCCGAAAATGGTATTCCCCTTTTTAATAAGTTATCGGTTGTGGCGAGCCTTCCTTTGAGCGCCTTCCAAACAATTGTTTTTACTTTATGAGGTGCATAATTCCTCCAAAGTGTTACAAATTCTGTTTTTTCATCTGTCTCCTCTTCTGAATCTGGCACCTTGATCAGCTCCGCGTACACCTTGCTTGTCGAATACGATCCGGTTGGGGCGAGTGCCCAGTTCCATGTATCCTCCTGTGCCTGGGAAATTTCATTTCTGTCTAACAGACTCAGCAAGGTGGTTAGCGAATTTAACTCACTGCCTCTCGGTTCCCTCTCCCATTCCCACTTCCATTCCCACCCTTCTCCTACCCAATCTCCCATATTTCTAATCTTGTGCTTTTGTTGCTTGCTTATAGTGAAAAGGTCAGGGAACCTCTCTTTTAAAGTTTATTCTCCCTCTATCCAAAAATCATACCAAAACATAGTATTTTCTCCATTACCCACCATTCTCCGGATTTTATGCCTAGCCCCCCTACCTCCTATCCTTTCGTATATCTTCCTAATTTCTTTCCACCAACTTGACTCGCTAGCGTTTCGACCCCCTCTTCTTAATCTATCCCCCTCCACCCCCTCAAATGCCCCATATCTCGATGCTACCACTCTCGCCCAAAGACTCTTATCATCCGTAATATACCTCCAAACCCATTTGCCTAAGAGTGCACTATTAAAATTATTGAGGTCTCTTATGCCTAAGCCTCCATTCTTTTTATCTTTACATACTTCCTCCCATCCTACCCAAGGAATCTTTTTATTTTCACCACCACCCCCTCCCCATAGAAAGTTCCTTTGTAATTTTTTTATCTCATTAAGCACAGAAATAGGTAATTTAAAGAAAGATAAATAATAAGTTGGTACCGCAGATAGTACAACCTGGACGAGGGTCGCTCTGCCTCCCAAGGATATTTGCTTATCTTTCCAAACCGCTAATTTCCCTCGAATCTTTTTTAGCATCCCTGCCCATGCTGCTGCTTTGTGATGATTCAGACCCACATTCATACCTAGGAACTCCATCGGAAGGCAGCCTGTATTACATCCAAGGAATCTTGCCATATCCCGTTTGTCATCATCTCTCATGTGTATCCCAAAAAGTTTGCACTTACCATAGTTGACTCCCAGCCCGGATACGAGCTCGAAAAGGCACAGTAGGTGTTTGATTACTCTAATGTCTTCCCATTTACCATTACATAGAAACACAGTGTCATCGGCATATTGGAGCAGATGTACCTTGACCTTGTTTTTTCCCATGCATATAGGATCCAATACCCCCATTTCTGTTGCTCTGCTTACTAGAATATTGAGTCCTTCGGCTGCAATTAAGAATAAGAATGGGGATAGGGGATCTCCTTGACGGAGTCCTCTCTCGAGTTTGAACTCACCGGACGAGCTGCCATTTACAAGCACTGCCGCACTAGCTGACGAAACGCATTCCATCATCCAGGTTCTCCACTTTGGTGAGAAATTCATTCCTTCCATCATTCTATCTAAGTATGACCACTCCACTGAATCGTAGGCCTTGGCGAAGTCCACCTTAAAGAAAGCCCTAGATTTCTTTTTCCTTTTGGCTTCGTCGATGGCTTCATGTGCAATGAGTATGCCGTCCAATATTTGTCGTCCTTCAATGAAGGCCGATTGGCAGTCAGAGATCACCAGCTCCAGAACTTTGGAAAGTCTTCTAGCCAGTAGTTTTGCAATAATCTTGTAAAGACTACCAATCAAAGAGATTGGTCGAAATTCCTCTAGTGATTGGGCGCCTGTTTTCTTTGGTATAAGAACTATGAAGGACGGATTCATTCCTTTCACTAATTTTCCGTGGCGGTGGAATTCTGCCGTCATCTTAAGAATTTATTTCTTCAATAACTCCCAGTTGTTCTTGAAGAAGCCCAAGGAGAACCCATCCGGACCTGGGCTTTTAGTCGTTTCACAGTCCCATATAGCTTCTTTTACCTCTGTTTCTGAGAAATCCGCAGTGAGAAAAATATTATCACACTCCTTTAATCTTCGTTGAATCAGCAATTGAGGAATGAACGGCCTACTGAACCCGTCGGTTTGAAGTGTGTGTTGAAGTATTGGAAAACCTCTTGTTTGACTTCCTGAATAGAGTCTGTCCACCGCCCACCAATATACAGTCCATCTATGTTGTTACTTTTCTTTCTACTGTTTATTACTTGGTGGAATAATTTCGAGTTCACATCCCCGTCGTTCAACCACTTTATCTTTGCCATCTGACTTAGTTGGTCCTCTTTGGTTCTCAAATCATTTTGTAGCCCAGCAATCATTTCTTGTCTTTTCAACTCTTCATTGTCTTCTAACCCAAAAGTGTCATCCAGTATGTCAAGTTTTTCAATCTCCTTTCTATTCTCCTCAATTCTTGAATCCAGATTGTCGTATACCTTCTTGTTCCACTCCCTTAAATCAACTTTGAGTAGTTTCAATTTTTCTTTTAGTATGTATCCGCTCCATCCCCTTAAATCATACGACTTCCATTTATTTGTAACAAAGTCTTTGAAGTTTGGATGCTTCATCCACGTATTGAAGAACCGAAACGGTTTTGGGCCCCAATCTTTTTGTTGAGTTGCTATGTAGATCGGGCAATGGTCGGACACCGAACGTCCCATTCCCTTCAGTTTTGCTTCTGGCCATTTGTCCAACCATGCTTCATTTACCATAACTCTATCTAGTCGACTTTTGCAGGTCCCGTCCGGCCGGTACCAAGTGAACTTTCTTCCAAGGAGGGGCAAATCTAGCAGGTTAGACTGTGTAATGAATTCGTCGAAGGCTTCCATATCTCTTCTATCCTCACGTTCGCCTCTCCCAACTCTCTCCTCGGTGCACCTGATTGCATTGAAATCCCCTGAAATACAGACATACTCTTCTCTATTTTGTTCCACCACTCTTTTCAAGCATTCCCATAACTCTCTTTTTGCATTCCCGTTACAAGGGACATATACGTTTATCATAACACATCTTTTTCCGTCTTGTTTCCATACTCCGTTTACCACCAACATCCCTCTATTGTGCCACGAGCTGGATTGTGTGAACACTGCTTCGTCCCAAATAGTGAGCAATCCACCTGACCTGCCTTCCGCCGCGCGGCTGCTCCACCCAAACTTTGTAGCACCCCAGATGGATTTACAGATAAATTCGTCCATATTCTCCACCTTCGTTTCCTGTAAAAAACAAACTTCAATATTATTTTTAATTACCATATTTTTTACCTCTTTACGTTTGTCTCTCCCCCCCATGCCTCTGACATTGAAGCTTAGGATCTTCATAGATTAAACTCTAGCGTTTCCTCCCTTCAATTTTTCTGCAACCTTTAAGGCTTTTCTTTTGGCCTTTCTTTTCAATTTTTCTAGCCTTTGCACTGTGGTTTCGTCAGGTTCCGCTCCGCATAACCCTAGTTTCTTTCCCAAATTCCATGCGCTAACAGCTTCGTCCCGGATTTCTCTCTCCTCCGTTGAGTGCTTCCATCGTTTAAGTTCGATATTCTCAACATCGAACTTTGGGGGTCTTGCTCTGGATTTCCTTCTTAGTTTACTAGCCATACTCTGTTTTGTCTGTATCACCTCCCCAGGTTCGAGATTCGAATTTTCTTCCTCTGACTCTCCATAAGTGCCATCTGTCCCTGCCGATTCTTCCTCATCCATCCAGCTAGGTTTTGTTTGAGGCCCACCATTTAGTTCAATTATATCTTCAAGGCCCAAAAATTTTTCATTGTCCAGAGCTGTTTGATTTTGAATTTCTGTGTTATGGTAGTGGGCCTCTTCCTCCCCATTACTGCATGGCCCACTTTCCTGAAATAAGGCATTTAGGTCCAAGTGTCCTGGGCCCACATTTATTTCCTTGTTATGTCTAGTAGCCTCATTACGTACCAGGGCTTCAAAAATTGGGCTATTTCTTAGATTAAGTTCAAGCCCAACATTATCCTTAAAATATTTTGGGCCCAAGTAGTTGTTGGCATTTAATGGTGTATCCGTTATCTTTTCATTTCTTGGAGTACATTCCCGACACTTTGGACTCTCGGGTTCTACCCCCAAGGTCTGATCATTAACTGATTTTTCGTTAACCACGACGTGAGGCGGCGGAGTAATTGCATTTGTCTTTCCCGCTTCAAAGCTGACGTCATGATTAATTATTACCCCTTCGTCTACCTTTTTACCCAGATTCTCCGGTGCCGGCATGGACTCCATTATTTCCGGCGACATCCAATCCTCCTCTTCCAAAGTTAGTATGCCCTTTGATTCTGTATCCCAAGGTTCGACATCAAACTCCTCATCCTCCTCTTTGATCCTGATGTTATGAATACGACCATCGATCTGGATTCTTAGGGGAGTTCTCGGGATCTCTGGTAGCGGTGTCCTGACCAATAATCTGGCGAACTGCAAGTTACTTCTATTAGTAGTATCTTCGTCGATTTTTATGATTTTCCCGAACTGTGTTGATACCATCTTGAAGAATTCTGGGTTCCAGGCTTGTAGCGGAACGTCGTACCAATTTGTCCATATGACCCGACCGCTTAACATCAAACCCGGGTCCCATCGATTCACACCTTCAAGCCATCTGTGTGCCCAGTCCATGTGGTCAAATTCTGTTGTGACATGTTCCTCGTCATCCTTTGGGCTTATCAAGATCATGTCTCCGCCAAGTGTTGAGATTCTCCATCTATTCTCACTTTCCTTCATCAAATCCTCACCCACGTCTGGCCAGGAATATTTGTCCTTGATTCTTCCTAGAAAGCATCTTTCCAGCCATTTCCTGTCTTCCTCCGATGATTCGTATCTCATGCCCCTGAACCCATCGTTTCTGTCCTCGGTCTCTCTCTCCATCCTCTGTTGTGTTGGCATTCCTCTCGGTTGTATAACTTTTTTCGTATCAGTCTCTCTGCCCTGGTTTGTGCTTTTGCCCTTGTGCTGCCTTTCCTTTTGTCTATAGTGAAGGCCTTTGGTCTTGAGACTGCTTGCCCCCCTTGCTGTTCAGATTTTGTCACATTTGCATTTGTTCTTGCAAATTTTGAGATATTTGCCCTTAACTTGTAGTTCCCAAACCAAATGTTGTTTAGAGCAACCTCCACGTAGCGTAGGTCCACGTTGTCACCGAATCTGGCGAACCCGAATCTTGCACCTCTTTTGTCTTTCTTGTCTGCGATGAAGCAATCTCTGACCTGTTCTACCTCGTTTATCCTGTCCACCAGCTCACCTTTACTGCATCCGTCCGGGAAGTTGCAGAGATAAAACGTCACCTCCGTCTTCTTGATAGAACCTGCTCTCTCACTAGCATCCAGCCACCGTGAGGGTGGGTTTCTGGGTTTGTGCAGGATGGGTTGATATTGGTTGTGTCTCGCCGGAGTGTACTTTGCCGGCACCGTATCTTGATTATTTCTAGCCCTGGCCCTACCGACTCTTACCCACCTGTACTCATCCTCACTCACTCTCTCTCTAGCCATTGCTCTCTATATGTCCAACAATTATGAAGAAATAAATAAATATATGTAACGTATCTACAATCGTTTTTTTTTTTTTTTTATGGAAGTTAAATATACATCCTTTTTTTCCCCTCCCCATGATCTACCATCGTTATTGATATGTACAAATAAATTATATACTCCTATTTCGTGTAATCAACCCTGTTATTTAATGCAAATTTTATCAAACTTGAATGGAATGTACTAAGTAGTACTCCGTATTATATAGATTTGAGAAATATTATTTTGGAAATTATGGTCAATCCTTAAAACTGTTTTGAAAAATTCGATTGAAATCCCAAAATTACTAAAAAAATATTAAATTGTCTAATTATTATTTTTATATAAAAACAATGGGATGATATTCATTTTTAAGAAGATTTGTCATCTCTCCTAATAATCAATTTTTCTATAATAAATTGTACTCCCTCTGTCTCAAAAAAAAAAAAAAAAAAAAAAAAGTTAAATATTCCCCTTTTTTTTTTGTCTCAAATTATAGTCAACTTTTCTTTTAATAAGGATAATTTTATCTTAAATACCCGTACTTAATGATTGTTGGAATTATTTAATAATATGGTTCATTAACGGTAAATAAGGGTATAACAAGAATGTAAGAGTCAAATGTATATGTCAAAAATGTTTGTATTGATTTGTGTGAAAAAAAGAAGTGGACTATTTTTTTTTAGGAGGAGGGAGTACAATGTTTTCAAATTTACATTAAAGACATCTTTTATTGAATTACAAATATTGAATTGAAAAAATTATAGTTTTCATTATAGACTACGTATGTTTTGTTGTAATAATGATATCGATCTATACTATCTTATGTTAATGTGCAGAAAGTTGATTGAAACTTAAGAGTCAAAATTTTGTATTCATGAGTTAACATCATCTAACATCACATATTGAGGAACGATATGTGCATGGTAATGATATTAGTGGATGAGAAACAATATATATGTTTTTTCAAAAAAAAATTTGGTATTCTTTTTGTTGGTTATATTATACAGTATTAACAATTACTATATTATTAAATTTTGACATTTATTTATACAATTCAGTTCTATGGTGCAAGGTGCATGCATGTTGTTATTCATAGGCACCTAATTTCAATGTTTGAAAATATTGTAAGAGAGGAGTAATTTTTCAAAGGCAAAAAGAGGTTTAAAAATGTTAGTGTTGAATCTTGATCTTGAAGGAAAATCATAAAATATAGGACTACAACAAATACGTTGTTTAGAAATTTGTATTTTAAATACTCTATTTTAGACTGAAAATTTATGTGTGAGTTTATTGTTCTTTGGTTAATTTCAAATAATTACTCTTTTTATAATATTTTTTCCTTTTAATCAAAATTTCAATTTATATTGTTGACAGTAATTTTTTTTTTTAAATTGCACTTATACTGTTATACACTATTAAAGATTTGATGTATTTAATTTAAATAATTTTTGCTTCAAAAAAAAATATATAAATAATTTTAAATTGGGGGCTCATTCAAGTTGTATTCATTTTGTAAAGTGATGTTAGAAATTTGGTAAAATGACAGTTTGGACACCCAATGTATAGAGTAAAATCCCTGTAAATGGCGTTAAATGAATTACTTAGTGATGATTGGGTGGCGTTGGAAGCAAGCATTAATAATAGTTACACATATATGGTTGAAGCTAAGGGGACAGACTCAAATGAATGAAGAGGGTTGCCCAAAATGCACAATAAAATGGAGACTTAGAGACTTGAGAGCATATAACGTTTCTCTCTTCGTCTCAAAATTATTGTCTTGCTTTTCTTTTTTATTTATTCCAAAATATAGTCTTATCGTATATAATATCAAAATTACTTAAATTTATTTAAATTAATGTAATGTGTGAGAAGAAAAATAAATTTATAAATAAAATTCAGAATTTAATGTATTAATTTGTGTGAAAAAACCATCATTTTTTTTTTAGAGGGGGAGTATTAATTAGATTGTTGCACAAATTAAGGGTGGTGCTTGTCCTTGCATTCTCAACCAACAATTAGTTGTGCATTCAACTAACAAAAGGATGTCTTTAATTGGGTTTTTGGACCACACCCTGTGATATCTATCTTTTATTTTAATTTGGCCTAGGTTTTTAATATATGGATTTGGGTTGGGATATTAGTAAGTATGGTGATAATGCTCATAAAAACGAATTTGAGTTTGAGTTTGACCTCTTACTTAATCTTCAAGTAAAAAAGATATATAAAATCAATAAAGTAAACTTGTAATTTTGGAAATATTATTTTGTTATCTTTTAGAAGGATCGAGACAATAAAAATTTGTAATATTAATTTGAATTTCTAATAAGCCATGTTTGATTCACACATAACATTACTCCAGACTTCATAGGCATCTATCTTAACATGTACTAGTATCCTTTTCATTTTAAAGTATATCAATTTTTAAAAAAATGAATTAAATTAACTTCACACCATTTTTAAATTTATACTCCCTCCGTTATTTTTTATAAAATGTTTTAGACTTTTTTTCTTGTGCATAAATATAAGATGTTTTAAATTTTTTGCAATGTTTATTCCAATTATGTCCCTTGACTTTGGAAAGAATTGAAATTTAATATGTATTATGAAATGAAATTAATGTAATTAAAAACCTTCTTTATTATCTAAGAATATATTTGTCAAAACGTACCATTTCTTAATTCTAATAAATTTCTCTAAAACAATTTATAAAAAAATCCAGAGGGAGTATGTATCATTTTTGTGCCGGGATTATGCTATTTTTTGTATTGTTCTAATTTTATCAGATGTACGTGAATGGAAAAATTAAATTAAGAAATTCAAATTCAACACCAACAACCTCAACCTCCTTATCAAGTCTCAAATTTTAATAACCGTATGTGAATAATATTATCTATTTTCCCACACCCTTAATATAATCACATTGGATTTTGCATCTTCTTAAAAATAAAAGAATTAATATGTAATTATGTAAATGATGTATACTTATGGGTAGTATCTTAAAAAATGGGCATAAGATCAAAGGTGCCATTCCTATATTACTCCCTCCGTCCCACAATAACTTTCACACTTTCCTTTTTGAAACTTCCCATAATAACTTACATACCCTTAAAATGGAAAAAACCCTTTATAAACTCCACTCTCACAATATTTTCAATTTTACACAAATGTCCTTACTTTTTCTTCACACATACACAAAAGTCAACTCATTCTTTACTTTATACATAAAGTTTTACAAAATTACCCCTCAAAACTCCACTCATTATTACACTTTTTTAATTTATGTGTCCACCTACCTATAAAAGTTAATACGGAACGGAGGGAGTACAATATTTCTTCCCTTTTCTTTCCCTTAATTCGTATTTTAAAAAAAATTGGGAGGGGGGGTGGGGGGATAAAGTAGTGAAAACACTGAGAACGCACATTCTCCACTTGCAGAATGCACTTGTCTCCTCTCTCACTCACTCTTAACTTTACCTTTACCCTCTTTCTAATCAATTCTTGTGTTTTTTTTTTTTTTTTTAGCTTTTTCTTTTATGTGCTTTGGTCAATCTCTTACCACCTGACATTTTTTGACCAAACATAAAAGTGTGCAACAGAAAAAGGAGCAGTAAACTTGCCTCGATTGTCATTGGAATTACTTGCTACCTAGGATCCCTCTGCCAACCATACTTAGTACTCTAGTATTTTTCATTTTCACTTTTCCCTCCTGACCCTTTAATATTCACACAACCGATTTTTCATAAATCATAATTCCCCAAACCCATTTTAAATTTTGAATTCGATATAATTATAACAATGTAATTAAATTATAGATCCAGCTTTGTTTCACAATGTAGATTCAAATGAGCTTTCTTCTGGTTTACAGTCTTTACCCTAAAGTTAAGGCAGAATTGAAGCATGTTAATGTGGTTGGTTATTCAGAATTTCACATTACACACAATCTCATTTCACATCTCTAATCTCTCTCTCTCTCTTCACCTAATAATAATTTACAGTAAGAATCCATGTCTCACTTTGTTTTGAAGAAAGAAATTCAAGAACTCGTAGATGCCCCACATTTCATGTGATATAATGCTGTCAATTGAGAAGTGTGAATAAAGCCCAGCAACATCAACATTCTCATTATCATTCGGTCCACAATTCTTCAACCTTTCTAATCTACAATCATCATTCACTTAATAATTCAATTACTTTTCTTTTGAAAAAAATATTAATAAATAATTTCTTAAAGCCGAATAAACTATGTACTAGCCAAAGAGATAAAAGAAGTATAGGTTAATTAAAAGAGATAAAATTCATAGTTTTCGCTTTACATTCCCTATACTATACTACTAAAAACTGACCATAATAACCAAGAGATTTTTTCAACTCCTCAAAATTTGGCTCCATATCTTCCTCTTTTCTACAATTGTACCCCATAACTTTTACTACTCTCGGGACTCCCGTGCCGTTACCGTCACATTCACAGTCACAAACTGGTCAACTTTCGTCCACCGCTTCTTCTTCTTCTTCTTCTTCATTAACGTCGTCGAGGATATCTTCGTCATCATCAGCCCACCTCTCAACGGGAGCACACTCCGCCTTATGACGGAGTTTCCAATCCAGCGCCTGACAAGCACGTGAGCAATAATTCACTGCTCCGCAAACAGAACACCGACGAAACTCATGCCTCCTACTCTCGGGCCTTCCGCAACCCGAATGCGAACAAAGCCGAAGCCCCGGATCCGGAACACTCCCAACCCGAGCCGAAAACCAATCCGATAAAAAGCGGTTCGCAGGGTGGGCTTCCGGGGCGGGCACATTACACCCGAAATCACTCAACAGCGGACACCCCCCACCCGCAGCGTGGCGCAGGGGGTTACAAGTGAGCCACGAACGAGGCACAACAGCCGACGGGTTAGCAGCGAGCACAATGGCTAACTCACGCGCGCTGGCTTGGACTAAGAACCGGCGCCCCTCGGCTATGTTCTGTTTAACGCCGTAACCGTCCTGCAGGCAGTGGCCGAGTTCCCGCAACGCATCGACGTGGCCGAGAAAGGCGGCGCGTGCGCATAAAGCGACCCCGGCGCGGAGATCCTTGTCGTTCTTGGAACCGCCGCTGCCGTTGAACTGGATAACGGCGAGCGAGTAGAGGGCCGAGGCGTGGGAGCTAATCGCCGCCTTTGCCATTAATGATGCCCCGCTGCCTCGATTTTGCAAACAGTAGAACCGTATCTGTGTCACATGAATAATACATAAATAAATATTTGAAATTTAAATAAAAATTGAGAGAAATAAATACTAAAAATACACACTTACCATGCCTAGAGTGTAGCAAGCTTCGACATTTCCTGAATCGGCGCAGAGTTTGAGGAATCGGTGAGACGAGTCGGACCAGTTTTGTGCTTTGACTGCCAACATTTTCTGAGAAGCTTTTGATAATACCAGAGAATGGAACCCTAATCGATTCAGCCTTTTGCATCTGCAGCAGCAGTTCATACACAACAAAATTAAAAATATTCAATTTCTTGAAATCTAAATATTCGTAAATAAAAATAAATTAGGAATATTTGGTATGGTAAATAAATTAGCACAATAAGGAAAAAGAATACATACGTCATGGTGACATTGATGAAATCGGCAGGGGAGGCGGCGGTGGAGCCGAGTTTAGAGAGAACAAAAAGCGCAAGATCATCAGGTAAAGCGTCGAAGAAATCACATCCCCCGGCGGCGTTTTCCTCCGGCGAGGCGTTGCATCCGTGTTCATCTCCGGCGAGTTTGAGTTTCCTTCTCTTGGCCGCGCGGGTGTTAATCTCACCACCGCACGTATCCATAACCCTAGGATAACAGAGCCCTCTCCTCGTTCTCATATCACACTCTATGTTTGTGTGTCTGAATTTTCTTATCTCTCTAGCGATAGATAGATAATGAGAGAAGAAACGAAACGCCCCTTATATATATATATTTATATATAAGCCAAGGCAAGGCAACCACAACAGCGACAAGAAAATTGAAAGGAAAAAAAGAAAAAGGAAAAGATTTTTCCTGAAATTACGAAACTGGCCCTATCGCCTCAGATTTGTCTCTATTTACCTAAAACAACGTGGTCAAACGGCGTTGACCAGATCCTTACGCCCGTCCTGCCTTTTAATTTCTGTGCGCATGCTTTTCTGCCGTTTAATGGAAAGGTGAAACAAACAAAGAAACCTCCATTTATTTACTGTGTCAGTAATTAAATTTCCCTCTCTCTTACATATGACACTGAGTCTCTCTCTAATATTGCTGGGTTAGTTTAAAAATCTGTTAATTTTGTTTTAAAACTAATTACGGTTAATCACGAGAGATAGTACGCAGTAAAACACGGCGCGTGTAGGAAGTTTGTTGAGGGTAATAAAATGGGAAAAGTGGGGAGTGTTTGTCACGCGCTTTCGGTGAGAGTGGGGAAGGGTACGAGTAAGTAACAAATTCTCTCCAATGAAGGTCAAACGAGTGATTCAGCACTAACAGAGGTTCAGTTACTCATGTTTGTTTTTACATGCCATTTTATGTTTAATTTTCGGACACTCCTTTTTTTTGTTTGGCTTTTTCCAGTTTTTCAAATTTATTTTTGCAAGAATACAATTTTGTGCAACCAAAAATTTGGTGGTAGAGATAAACATTACCAGACATTAATTAAATTGGACTTTTCTTTTATTTTGTGATAATGTATTAAATGAGCGTGACCAACTTTTATTTATTTTTTAAAATAGTAAAATTGAATTAGTGGTTTAAGTTAGATAAAATTCATTTAATTTAGACATATTGTAATTGTATGCGTGACGATTCCTAGTGTATTGTTGCCATGTAAGCGTGTTATTAATGAGTTTAATTTAGGTGTAGCATTTGCTTAATTTAATACAATTATTTTGTGAATTGTTAATTTCTTTATTTATTTATTTATTCTGTGGATGTGATTACATGTGTCATTTGACTTGAAAAATATCATCCATTATATTAACATGTTTACGTAATTCTTCATTGAATCAAAAATACAAATAACATATTGGTTTTATTTTTATTTTGGTAATTTTCTGTAAAATTAGAGTCAACATCCTTTAAATCTTTGTGAATAATTATTTAGCCTGGCTAATTAACACTAACCAAGGAATTTATGGCTGATAAGTTTTTAAATGCCTTGTTTTGAAATATGACGGTTTAGATTTGAAGATGTAAATTATTTCAAGTTTCCTTTTTTTAGAGAGATTACTTGTAATTTAATATGAAAATTCGAATTATGAGGATGTTTGTAAATAATTTCAAGTTAATATAATTTCTTATTATTTCAAAATCATTTTTTGAAGTGTCAGCAAACTTGGTTGAAAAAGTTATATCATAAGCTTTTTTTTTTTTAACAATCTGCTTTTAAGTTTTAACAAATACACTTATGTAATTGCTTTAAATTGATTTTTTAAATATTAAAATGCAACTATCTTTTATATTTTTTTCCCTTAATAATTGACTCATTTTATCATTTTTTTTTTCAAATGGATTATTGATTTTACAAATTTGAATTAATTAATTTTTTAGAGATTGAGTGGGGGTAAATTGTGAAGAAAAATTTCACCCATTTCCTTAATTGTCTATATTTCTCGAAAATATTTATTTTTGCCACATGTAAGATTTCAGATATTCGTGGTTTAAAATTGGCAGGGTTGAATTGTGCATTAGAAATATGAACAAATGATTATAAATTGATTTATGTAATCAATCACCACTAAAATGAAGAGGAGTGCTTAAATATTACTCCAATTCACCAATAGAATGAAGAGGGTGCATAAATATGAATGAACACAATTACTAAAAATTGCAGAAAATTCATCAATTCTTCACGAGTCAAATCAGGTTCAAACAGATCTTAATTATTAGAATAAGTAATACATATTTATACTTACATTAACACTTATTTAGCGTTAAAGTAAAAAATGTAATGAATTTAAAAATGAGTTACATGTATCACCATATGAAGAGAATGTGTTACTATATGATCAAAACAATTAAAATTTCTGCTAAAAAAAAAAAATAGTTGAAGTTAATATTAGAGTCACTAACAATAAACCCAAAACATGAAAGCACAGGGAACAAAATCTTGTTCTTCTGGAGGAAATACAAATTGTATTGAATCGATTAATTAACTTTTACATTTAATTTTGTAAAAATAAAATAAAAAATAATTTAATACATATATATTTACTTTCCGTTTTTTCCATAAAAGCCCATAAAAAATAAAGGAAATATAATCGTATTGAATTTAGGTAAAAATCAATATACGTAAAAAGGAAAGAAATAAAATAGTCACTTTCTTAATTCGACGCAATTTGGATAAACTAAGGTACAAGTAATCGATAACAGGATAATTTGCCATTAATTTTCCAACGTGTTCGATTTACCATATCATTTAAGTTAGAATTTATATGTCAGAATTACCTCTTTACGTTTCCAATTAATTTTGATTTATAATTAGGAACGGATTAGAATTTTGCTCCTAAAAGGGCTAAAATCATCATATTATAAAAATACAAATTAAAGGAGGTGATTTTTTTAAATTAAAAGTCTGATTAAAATTTTAAAACATTCTTAAATATGAAGTGTAAAAACTAAAACATCCAGGGGTGACTCCGTGACTGCAACCCCATAATTTCATATAGTATGTTTTTAATTAATTGTCGCTTTAGTTATTTCTTCAAAATAAATTAAAATACACCCTATTCATATATTCCTAAAAACAATCTCCTACAACCCTAATTTCGAATTAAGTGATTATAAAAAAATAAGAAATTTAATATTTAGAAGTTTTCTTATTTATATCCTCAATCATTCTTGAGGAATTAAAGGAAAAAACAATTTGCGGTATTAAATACTCCGTATATATATGATATACTACTATGGTTAAAGAGTTTAAATTAAGAGATGAATAAAAAAAATCCTTAATTAAAAAATATTAATAGATGTATGTAAATTAGGAAGAAATTCAAAAAACTTATTATTAAACATCAAACCTAGCCTATTTACTACTATTAGGCTTAGAGATTGTGCTATCTTATTGAATGCTATAAATAGGTACATAAAATAGAACGTTTGGTACGATATGATGGATTATCAAATATTAAAAATTTCTTCGAATCGATAATTGGAGTTTTTTTTTTTAGCATATGAGTATATTGTAAACTTGCTATTAATGCATTAAAAAAAATACTTTGAGAATCCACGGAAAGCAAAAGGCAATATATCCACCTCTAAAATACTACTCCCTCCCTCCTTTTTTTATAAATGATGTTTTCATTAAATTTGTTGAAATTAAGAAAATATGTATATTGACAACTATACCTTTAAATAATAAATGAAGTTTCTAATCACATTAATTCTTTGATGCACATTTTTTATAATTAATAAAAATAAGTTAGAAATTATGAGATTTTTTAAAGTTAAAGGAAGTGCATAATTGAAAAGACAATGAAAAAAATTCTAAAACATCATTTATTAAAAAAAAGGAAGGGAGTAGTATTTATCTACATTATGTTATATTTTTGCCTAAATTCAAAGCATACTTTTCTGTCAAATTCTTGAAATTTAATCCCAGAATATTGATAAAGCATTACGTGAAAAAAAAAAATGTCAAACTCTAAAATACTGTTCTATTTTTTTTAAATAAATTATAAATCAATCTTTTTATTTAATTGTTGTAAGTGAAACAAATTAATTAACATATGGTGTAACTTCTTTACTGTTTATGTATATACTGTAATTAAATCTAGTTCTGTGTGAGTTTTTTTGAAGCCCTATCATGGATGAAGACAATAAAAAGGTTTTTGGATTAAAAAAGAAAAAAAAGATAAAAGCCATAAGTTCACAAGCCGAAATCAGAGGCCGAGGTGCCATCGCTAAATGGTACACCCCTAAAAACGACCTAGCAACAAGAGCGATAATAAATTTCGAAAAAACCGATAAAAAATCTATGAATTTCAAATGCATCGCCCCTACTACCCTTGAACTGGGAGACGCGGGTGAAATCATTATCAAGCCCTGTTGGATGGCTGATAGTGTAGCTCGTGCAGGCTCTACCCTCGAATTCATTGTTAGCCCTACCCGGGATTTGGTTCACCCCAGCCATCATGGGGCTACTACGTTTCTTCGTGGAACGAGTCGGGCCTGCCCGAGTAGGGGAAGGAACGTCGTTGGCAGTGGCCTCCAAGTTCGGACTGTTGTTGGCCGCTGCAGCCACAAGATCCTCTGAGGGCTCATCCGTACTGAGACTGGAGAAGGAGTTGCTCACTGGGACCGGATCGGCCTCAATATCCGAGGAGGGGTTCTGTGGGGGCGCTCGGGGCTGGAGGTCTGAGGGAGAAGGCCTCGATCGTCTTCTGTGCCGAGTCCTACCACGGGAGTCGTCGCGAGGAGGCGGCTGGGCCTGACCCATAGCGCAGCAAGCAGACACGTGATCCACTACCTTACAGTGGTTGCAGAACTCCGGAAGCTGCTCATATAAAACCTCCACCGTCACCGAACTATCCTCGCATTCAAGGACCAGACACTCCAACAAAGGTTGTTTCATATCCACCTCGACCAAGATTCTAGCGTACTGAGCCATGGTCTTAGCTGCTGTGTGACCATCCATCTTAATGAGCTTGCCAACCGCCGAAGCTGCAGCTGAGAGAACCGTGGACTGCCAGAGTTCAATCGGGAGGCCAAGGAAGCGTACCCAAACTTGAGCCGTCGAGGTCGGCGCCTGATTCGGATTGAAGCCTGGAGACCATTTTTTAAGGCGAATGGAACCTGGGCCCAGTTGCCAATCTCGTCTCCTAAAAATACGATCGCGCTCTTCCAAAAGGTGAAATTTAAGAATAACAAATCATTTTCCGATTGGCACAACAGAGAGGCTCCCATGGAGGGACCAAAACTCGACAAGCCTCTTCGACAGCTCAGCATACGGGATCAGGGTTTTACCACGAGGGGTGATTAAGCGACCAATCAAGGCATCCTTGAATTCGGTCACACCAGCCTGTAACGTGGCGTGATCGATCGAGATCGTGATGTAGTCCCCCTTCTTACATGGGCGCATGTGTTCATGAAAAATGACTGGGGTCGTGGAGAAAACGACTGGGCTCGTGGAGGAGGGGCCAATGGGCAAGGTTGGCATCTCGGAAGAGGGCGGAGCCAAAGTGCTATGACCGACCAAGGCAGACACGAACGAGGTAGGGGATGGCATTGCAGGAAAAGAGCCAACGAGCGGTTCGAGAAACTCAGTGAACCCAGGAAAGTGCTCCTCCAAGGAGGGGAGGTGAACACCAATGGGAACAGACTGATCAAGAGATTCCAAAAATGTGCCCAGACCAGGAAACCGAGGTATAAGCAGCTTAGCCAGAGCAATTTCACCGGGGGAGAAATTGGATAAGAACGAAGAGGGTGTTGGAGTTGGAGCCTGCTCGTGTAAAGGCAGCGTGCTGTCTAGAGGAGCCTCCTGCTCCCGCAAGGGCGGCGGCGGATGGCTGCCAGTGGAGGAGGAGGGCGGCCGAGGACGGCTAGAGGCAGCGAAGGGAAACGGAGGAGGGCGGGGAGCCGCGGCACTAACGGGCGACATCAATGGGATTACTTTATTTTGGAGGGGATGTTAAGACGGTCGTTGATGCTATAAATTCGACGGATTTATATGACTCTATATTTGGTGATTATGTTGTTGGTTGTAGAGTCTTATTAGCTCAATTTACTAATGCTTTTGTTTTCTTTGTTAAAAGAGGTGTTAATTTGATAGCGCATACTTTGGCTAGAGAGTCTCGTTTTTTCGACAACCTTTATAGTTGGGTAGACCCACCAAAATTTGTGATCAGGTTACCTTGGCCTACAATTAAGTATTTCTTGTGTAAAAAAAAAAAACACTATGTTCATGAATATTTGTTCATAAATACACAAAATGTAATCCATATTTATTATCCAAACCTTATTGCATAGTTTGCCAAGTACAAAATACATAAATAATTAAAAATTGTGAAGAATGTCCGTTTGAAAAAGTATGTGAAAGGTTTGCTACTATTAATTAAAATGGTGAGTTTTGTGCTTGGCATGGAAAGGAAAGGTAATGAATGCGTGAGCCGTCGAAGAAAACTAATTAATCAAATAAAAAACGTTTAAGTATATGCTAATAAATCGTGGTCACGTAAGATACCTAAAACCGCCGATTTAATGTCACGTCGCCGTAAAATTAACATTTTTGGTCACATCAACACAGACGTGCTTAAGGCCTACAATTATATTTGCACACTACCACTCCCCTCTATTTATTGGAGTAATTTATTAGTATTCAGTTTTAAATTGGAATTCAATATAAATATATACTACTATCTAGACCAGTTTTAAAAAGTTACTGTATTAAAAACCAGAACAAACAACGGCATAAAAATTTATTTATTTTTTAGTTTTTTGATGATCAATATATACCTATGATATTTGTTGCATATGAAATGAAAGTATACATGTATAATTGAATATATACACAGAAATATCAATTATCAGAATGATTAAATGAGTTGGTTTCTTGGTCAAGTTATTATATTTATTAATTATTAATGATGCTAAAATTAGGCTGTTTGACAATTAAGTCTGACTTTTGCACAAACTAGAATTTTCAAAATTAGTGTGAGGACATACAGTAGTTTGCCAACACGTTACACGAGTCATCTCCTAACGTATATGGAAACATAAAATTTGTTTTAGTATAAAAAGACATCATATTATTTTTTCTCTTTTAATTACATTAGCTCTAATTTCCAATATATCTATTTTTTATATTATATTTATTAATTTTCGTCCCTCGAAAAAAAAAAAAAAAAAAAAAAAACTCACGTTAGTTTTCAAATTGAAGCCTTAAATTTCGCAAATATGAAATGAGTGTCAAATATATTTATGAAATCGTGCCCGCTCGGTTAGAAGTTGGAAGAAATTATAGACAAAAGCCTGTTCAAAAGTGAGGCAGCCGTAAACGTGTTGCTTTGCCGTTTGATATCATGCCATTATTGTAATCAACACACAATTTCAACAATTAAAGTCTTTTTCACAACCCTTCAAATTTAAAAAGAGGCAATAAATTAAAATTAAAGTCTTTTCATTTTCAATTAATGCATTGATAAACATGATTGAGACTTACAGGAATTCCATTACAGATTCTTTCTTGTACTCGTATTTATGTATTATATTTTTCTAATTAAAAAAAAAAATTACAAAGGAAGATAATAGGTTGAAAGTTTGAATAATCTATCACCAGACATTTCATTAATTTTAAATTAGTTTCTTTTCAGTTTCTTTTTCTTAATTTTGCAGTGTTGTATTTATTTTCACGGTCTCCCTCCGTACTTGAGTGTTTAAACTCCTGTCACGAGAAAATGTATTGTTTCATTTTTAAGTGGTACTTGTCCTTTCAAAAAAAATTAATGTTCAATTTTATTATTTCTAATATTTTAAAAAAACATATTCTTCAAATTATTTTATCTCCACCCCTCAACAATTACTTATTTATTTTATTGTTTGAAAGAATTCCGTCCCATCTAAAAGTCCGAACTTAGGGCCGGATTAACACCTCTTACCCTTTTTGGGGAGGAGGCCCATCGAGTGGACAATTTAAATGGGTGGAGTGCTTTCAACAGGAATCGAACCCAGATCGTTTGCCTGGTTTGCTCTGATACCATGAAAAAATTTCGTCTAATCTAAAAGTCCGAACTTATAAAAAGGTTGGTAATTAATTCTTGTATATTAATTCCTAACATTGTTATTCAATTTATTTATAAACAATAACATTATTTATTATTGAGTTAATATTCATTATAAATGGAAATATGCACACTAATACATTATTCACTTTAAACATCCATTTAATATTTAAACAATTAATATTTTTTAAATCTCAGTGGAAATAAATGGTGAGAGTATAATTTTAATGTTCTAAAACATCAAAGACACGATGTATTACAAATTTAATTTTGAATAGTTTCATTGATTTTTAGTGGAGATATTTGCATTTAGTTTTTTAAAAATATATCTCGGGCAGATGGAAAATGACATGGCTATCAAGCGGCCGAGCGGGTGATGTCGACCACTGATGTCAAAACACATGGCCCCTCTCTCTCCTACTTGTTTTTTTTTTTTTTTACATATTTTAAAAAATATTTATAGATAAAATGGATAAAATATAGAAAAGATAAAGTAAGTATACTAAAGTATACCTGTAAAAAAATATATATGGACAATCAGAAAAAAAATATATTTATATTATACTCCCCGTCCAATCTTATAATGCTCATTTGGGTTAGACACGAATTTTAAAGAAAATTGATTGTCTTTGTAAAAATTGAAAGTTTGAGTGGGTAGATAAAATAGAAATAAAGTAGTGAGTGATAGTAATATTTTATTTTTAGAAAAGAGAAATTATAAAATTGAACAGACAAAAGAGAAAAATGAGAATTATAAAATTGGACAGAGGGAATATTTTATATAAATTTATCACGGATATAAAATGTTTCAAATTGTTTTGTTAAATTTATAAAATATACAGATATTTGATAGATCTGTCGATGCTTTCACTAATATAATTTCTCGATATTTTCACTAATACAGACATTTTCAGCCGGTTTTAATTAGAGAATAATGATTATTTGCATGTTTTGATGAACTACTTATTTATTTATGCACAAAAGTGTCTTCATTTTTTTTCTCTTCACATTATTACCTTTGTTAACAACAATAATAACGTAATCAATAATATAAATATTAGAAAGCGAAACATTATTTGTTGGATATGAGATTGTGGTCTCGCACATTTACTAGGAAGGGAGTATAATTTAAACACCAAATTGAATATTGGAATTTTGGTTCTCTAGGACATTTACTAGGAAGGGAGTATAATTTAAACACCAAATTGAATATTGGAATTTTGGTTCTCTAGGTATAATTTAAACACCAAATTGAATATTGGAATTTTGGTTCTCTAGGTATATATATGACCTTGTTTTCTCTAAGCATATCAGTATTATTTTCAATTAAAAACTACTCAACTTTCATTTTTTAACTATTTCAATAATATAAAAATAATTTGTACTATACGATTATAAATGAATACAACATATATACTTGCAAAAGCTATTTTATATTTTATTTTGTTTATTAGATAGGTTGGGAGTGTCGTGGAGTATGGTAAGTTCAACTTACTAATAAAATAATTATTTATAAATAAAGTGATGATTGAAGGTTGAAAATAAAATAATGAGAATATTATTATTTAAAAAATAGAATAAAAATAATGAATTGAGTTAAAAAAAATAGTGACATTATGAGAAGAATAACAAAAAAGCCACGGCTAAACAAATCTCCCGTTATACTATACACACCTTATGATTTCAATTACTATACACATCCCACATAAAATATATTTTTTAAAAAAATTAATACCCACACCTCAATATTACACAATTATAATCCAATTCTAAAAAAAATAAAAAATTACGAAAAAATTATTCTTCACTGACGGAACGGAAGAGGTGAAATAAGAAGAAAAAAAAAAGTGAGTTCAAATTTGAAATGAAGAGTTTCAATCGTACATACTTGACATTATTCGGAGTTTTATACCGAACAAAATGAGTAAATTTGGTACGCTTAATCTTCATCTTTTACGCAGTTTCGTTAGTTTTTGTGAGGATTTTTTTCGATCTAAGGCCTGAAAGATGGGTCAACTATCGATTTAAGGTCTAAAAGAAAATTTATATCGATATAAGGCTCGATTTATATAAAACTATCAATTGAAGGCTTGGATTTTAACATCGTTAACATTTTATTTAACGGAATGCGAATTCAAATGTGACTCAATTTTATTTTATTTTTTGAAACGGACTCAAAAATAATTTCCTTATAAAATTATGTATTAGTCATGAAAAAATTTGTATGAAAGATAACATTTCGCTTACATGGACGCTAGTATTGTACTCCCTACGTCCCATATTAATTTGCATAGGTAGATGGACATAAATTTTAAGAAAGTGTAATAATGAGTGGAGTTTTTAGGGGTAATTTTGTAAACTTTTATGTATAAAGTAAAAAAATGAGTTGACTTTTGTGTATGTGTGGAGAAAAAGTAATGACATTTGTGTAAAATTGAGGATATTGTGAGGGTGGAGTTTATAAAGAACTTTCCATTTTAAGGGTGTGAAAGTTATTGTGGAACATCCTAAAAAAGAATGTGTGAAAGTTATTGTGGGACGGAGGGAGTATAACTAATTGTTAACGGTGTTAAAATCTAAGCCTTCAATTGATAGTTTTATATAAATCGAGCCTTATATCGATATAAATTTTCTTTTAGGCCTTAAATCGATAGTTGACTCATCTTTCAAGCATTGGATCGAAAAAATTCCTTTTTGTGAAAATACAGGGTTTTAATTTTTGTGATTTTTTTTTAAGTTTATTGAATACATTTTTTTTTCTTTTTCTTGTTTCACTGATTAGAGGAGAATGATTTTTCATTATTTTTTTATTTGGATATAATTTTTTTAAATTGAGATGTAGGTAAAAATTTAAAAATAAAATTATATTTTATATGGGGTGTGTATAGTAATTGAGGTGTGTACAGTAAAACTAGGGGTTTGTTAGCCGTGGCTAGGGGTGCAAGTGAGTCGAGCCAACTTGCGAGCTACGTACTCGTGCTTGACTCGAAAAAAGATCAAAATCGACTCGAAGTTAATTAAGTCGAGTTGAGTTTTGAGCTACTCGAGTAGCTACCAAGTTTGAGTTCAAGCTCATAAATACTCGACGCGCACGAAAGGCTCGCGAGCCTAATCGAGCTTGAACTATATTTACTATTTTGCCATTAATATATAATTTACATTTATATACAAGTAATCGAGTCGAGCTTGAGTTTATTTTAGAAAAAAAATGTTTTACAATTAATTTTCAAAATTATATATAGGTAATCAGGTCGAGTCGAGCCGTACTCAAGTTTATCGAGTTTCTTATCGAGTTGAGCTCGATCTTAAAAATTTTAAGCTCAATCGAGTCGAGTTTCGAGCTTTGAGTATAACAATCGAGTCGAGTTTCTAACTCAACACTACTCGGCTCGTTTACACCCCTAGCAGTGGCCTAACAACAAGTCAAACCAACGAATGAAAGAATATTAGTTAGAGTAGTAGTTTCATGGTTCTAGTTGTAACTTCTTTTTTAGTAGTTGTAACTTATACTTGTAAACTGCATTGTGAAGCACTGTTTGATATCTTTCTCTCTTTTAATACGTGTAAGCTTGAGTTTACTATTCGATATGGGGAAAATTTGAATGATAGGATGAGCAAGGTGTCCCGGAACATCCCAACGAGGAGGAGGTGGAGGTACCGGAAGGGGAACTGACGAGGCCACAAAGTATTCTACTAGAAAGATTCACGGTACGAAAGAACATGGGCCAGTCGAGTTGTGTAAGGCAATGATGAAGATCTGGAATCTAGAGACGCCGCTGAGGGTTTCCCAAGTGGGGGAGGGCCTATTTGTACTGCAATTTGAGGAGGCGGTGGAATGCAACAAGGCCCATTACAAGCAACCCTGGAACCTAAAGGGAACGACTCTACTGCTGGCAAAGGCTAACGGGAAGAGAGTGCCCGATCACGGTGGAGTTCAATAAGGCACCATTCTGGATCCAACTCCATGGGTTGCCCTTGAACTCAATGAACCCGAAGGTGGGGAGACGGCTGGGAAGCAGGGTTGGGAAAGTTCTGGAAGTGGACAAACCAGCGGGAGAAGCGACATGGGGAGGTGTTTAAGGGTACGGGTAATGATTGACTTAACCCATCCGATCGCAAGGGGGACGTCAATCACTGCTTTTGGGGAGAATCGAATCATTCTCTTCAGATATGAAAAACTGGTTGAGTTCTGTAGTTTGTGCGGAATAATGACACATTTTGAGAAAGAATGCCCTACCCTGTTCGAGGAAGGCGGACAACAAGGGGAGCGGGAGGTGAACTATCCGATGTGGTTGAAGGCGGAGGGGCAGAAGAGACCGAAACAAGAGGACTTTGAGTGGGCCCGCAAGAAGGGCATCGGCCGGAAAAATCAACAGCAGCCAGGGGAGGCAGAGGTGCAAGGTAAGAACAAGGGGCCACAAACGCCGATAGTTCCAAAGCTGGGAACGAAAACCAAGCACATTCAGAAGAAGGGGAGCGAGCTATCGAAAGAGGTAACACAAATCAGTTCCTAACAGAGCCTATTACCCATGTGGAGGATGACCTATTCAGCCTGTCAAATAGTATGAGGTACTATGCATACCTAAACTCCCTTCCGAACTTTGGAGGAGAGGCGAAAAACCCGGGTTAGAACGTTTTTGGCAAGAAAGGGACCTTGCAGAGCACTCCGGCTTGGCAACTGGGGGAA
The DNA here is from genome assembly GCA_963675135.1 of Galeopsis tetrahit. Taxonomy (NCBI): domain Eukaryota; kingdom Viridiplantae; phylum Streptophyta; class Magnoliopsida; order Lamiales; family Lamiaceae; genus Galeopsis; species Galeopsis tetrahit. The sequence goes on along the minus strand of OY776122.1, from coordinate 60,552,083 downwards.
GGAAGTGGCTATAGGGGCATGATACCCACACCAATTCTTCGCCAGGCAGTGCTGGGCTCGAGCAGTATGAGGAATGAGAGCATCCAGATGAGCGAGCGTAAAGTGGAGGACCCAAAGAAGACTACCCAACCGGCGAAGAAGAGATGAAGAGTGGCAAACGGGAAAACCGAAGGAGATGAGAAGGTAGGCCGGGGCTAGGGGGATAGCAGAGAGGTGGAGAAAGTGAAGAAATATAAGAGCGAAGAGGAGCATGAGGCAGAACTCATGGAGGTGGTGACTGACACAACTCAGCACTGCCGACAGAAATGATCGTGTTGGTCTGGAACGCTCGTGGACTCGGAGGTAAGCGAGCGTTCCAAAATTTGCAGCAACTGATAACTGACCAACGCCCAGAGCTTTTGTTCCTTATTGAGAATAAAATGTCTGTTAAATTATGTAGTAGTTGGAAATCTCTTTTGAACTTTAAATTATGTTTTGGATATGATGCAAATGGTGCTAGTGGTGGAATTTTACTCTTTGGAAATGAATCAATGGATGTTTCTTTGCTTTCATACTCGTGTGGACACGTAGATTGTTTGATTGGTTTTGATAATAGAAGATGGAGGTTTACGGGCTTCTATGGAGCCCCGAACACACAACAGCGTAGACATTCTTGGGACTTATTGAGAAAGTTAAAACACTCTTATATGGAGGAAAATTTAGCTTGGGTTGTGGGAGGGGATTTCATTGAGATATTATATCTTGATGAGAAAGTTGGAGGAAACAGTGATAGACAAAGGCCGATTGCACAAATGAATGCCTTTAGGGACCTCCTGGGAGAGTTGGGTTTAAGAAACATGGAGGCGAAGGGTCCTTTTTTCACATGGACGAATAGGAGGAAAGGAAATAGGGCTCAAAAAGAGAAGCTGGACAGATTCGTAGCTAATGATGTTTGGTTGGATATGGTAAATTATTGGGAGGTACGAAATTTGGACTTCTATGGGTCCGATCATAGACCAATCAAGCTTTGTATTGGGGGAAGGGAAGATATGGCTAAGAGGAGGAGGCAGTATGTGTTTAGGTATGAAAGAGCTTGGGCGTTAGAGGAAGGATATGGGGAAACGGTGAAGGAAGGGTGGCTGAAAGGAGATAAAGAAGGAGGAATAATGGCTAAATTGAAGGAGTGCAGCAAACATATGGCAAACTGGGCGTATGAATAGGTAACAGACATCAAAAGGAAGATACATATATGCCAAGGGAACCTAAATGAGTTGTTAAATCAAGAAACAGGGGAGATGGATATGGATAGAATCAACGCCTTAGAGTTAAAATTGGAAAAGTTGCAAACTCAGGAAAGTATGAAGTGCCACCAAAGCCTGAATCGCGTGGCTAAAAGATGGAGATCGTAACACAAAGGTTTTTCATCGGAAAGCTAACCGAAGGAGATGGACGAATTCACTTCGAGGTTTGGAGGATTAGGACGAAAATTGGCATACGGATCAAGAGGGTATGGAGAGAACGATAACTCAATACTTCAATGTAATTTTTCAATCGAGGCAGCCGGATATCTTGAGCATTAGAGGGGCGCTTGAGAATGTGTTAGAGGTGGTGACAGATAACATGAATGAGTACTTGGAAATGCCATATACGAAGAAGGAGATTAAGGAGGCAGTCTTCCAACTGAACCCACTGAAGGCTCCGGGGCCAGATGGGTTCTTGGCAGGCTTTTACCAGAAATCGTGGAATGAGGTGGGAGAGACAGTATCCATGGAAATACTAAAAGTGCTGAATGAAGGGGGGACCTGACATCATGGAACGAGACTTGGGTGACATTGATACCAAAAAAGAAAGAGTCGAGGGTGGTCGCCGACTTTCGGCCTATCAGCCTTAACAATGTTTTGTACAAAATATTGGCAAGGGCGATCACGAATCGGCTTAAGAAGATCATGGGACGAGTAGTATATGATAATCAAAGTGCCTTCACGCCGGGGCGATTGATTTCTGATAACATTATTTTAGGATATGAATGTATGCACTGGCTAAGGAATAACAAGAGTCGGGAGGGATACGCCGCACTAAAATTAGACATGAGTAAGGCGTACGATCGGGTGGAGTGGGTATATCTTGAGGAAATCTTTAGGCGGATGGGATTCAGAGTCAGCACGGTACGACTGCTTATGCATTGCATAACGACGGTGCGATTTGGTTTTAGAGTCAACGAAGGAGTTATGGGGCAGATTAATCCATCGAGGGGGCTGCGGCAAGGGGTCCCCTTATCGCCCTTCCTTTTTGTGCTATGTGCACAAGGCCTTTTGTGAGAATTATATTCAATCACCGTTATTGAGATGATAAGAGTGGTCCACTATATATAAGGAAATAAATAAACAAGAAAATAAATATAACCGATGATAAGAGATATACAAGGAAATAGATAAACAAGGAAATAAATATAAACCATAAATAAAAGATTGCTACCTATAATATATTATACTATTCCTATAATACATTATACTATTCCTATAATATATTATTCTATTATATTCTCTAATACCCCCGGTCAAGCGAAACTGGGAATGTAAACGAACACGTGCTTGGTACGCAACAATCTGAAGCGATTTTGAGATAGAAGCTTTGTGAAGACATCCATAAAACAATGCACTTTTGTTGTCATAGAACAGGAGAAATAACGAAAATTCAGAATCACCAAATAGGACATGCCAAGGCGTAAAAAAATGGGAAGCAAATGGATCGAAACACCGAAATCATTTGAAGGACGAACGATGGCAAAAAAATAGGCAAGAAACACTTGCAAGTTTTGTGGAAACAATTGAACCGAGCACAAACAAGATAGATAGGAAGGGCGCGAAGCCAATAAAGTCGGCCATGGGCTCTCTACAGAGAGAGGAAAGTAGAAGAAGAAAGATGTAGCGTGAAGCTATAGAGAAAATTAGAGTGTAGGTGAGTGTGACTAACACCATATGAGTGAAAATAGTCATGGAGATAACTTGATCGGCCATGAGAGGGAACGAGGAGACGTGCTCGCTCGAAGAAAAAAAATAGGGAGGGGACGAGGAGACTTGCTCGCTCGAGAAGAAGAAGAAGGGGGGACGAGGAGACTTGCTCGCTCGAGAAGAAGAAGAAAGGGGGACGAGGAGACTTGCTCGCTCGAGAAGAAGAAGAAGGGGGGACGAGGAGACTTGCTCGCTCGAGAAGAAGAAGGGGGACGAGGAATACAAGCTCGTTGGTGGCGGCTAAAAGCGGCCAAAAGAGGGAACGAGGAAGACCAGCTCGTTCGAGAAGAAGAAGAAGGGGAAGAGGAATACAAGCTCGTCGGTGGCGGCTAAAAGCGGCCGGGAGAGGGAATGAGGGAGACCAGCTCGTTCGAGATAAAGAAAAAAAAAACAAGGCAGCGACGAGGGATACCTGCTCGTCGAGGACGCCAAAAAAATTGAGAAGAAATGGGAAAGGGCAAGGCGGTGACGGGGGATACCAGCGCGTCGGAGACGCCGAAAAGATAGGGAGGAGAAGAGAAGGGTTTCAGTGTATTAGGTTGATAACATGTGAGAATTATATTCAATCACCGTTAATGAGATGATAAGAGTGGTCCACTATATGTAAGTATTACAAGAGATATACAAGAAAATAGATAAATAAGGAAATAAATATAAACCATAAATAAAAGATTGTTACCTATAATATATTATACTATTCCTATAATATATTATTCTATTATATTCTCTAATACCTTTCAGCAATGCTGGAAGCGGAGGCACAACGGGGAAGGGTGCATGAGATCAAAGTGGCGAGGGGGCACCCTCCATTACCTATTTGTTCTTCGCGGACGATAGTCTACTATTCTTTAAGGCGAGCAGCACAGAATACGCGGTGTTGAAGGAAGTGTTAAGGAGGTATGAGGAGATCTCGGGACAAATGGTGAACTATCAAAAGTCGGCTATCACTTTTAGCCCAATGACAAGAAAGGAGAATAACAGATCCATTAGAGAGGCTTTGTGAATCAGATTGACGAGCGGGCACGAACTTTATCTGGGGTTACCTGCATTCTCTATGAGAACGAAACGTATCCAGTTCGGGTACTTGCGAGATAGAGTGGCAAAGAAAATCGATGCTTGGAAGGAGGGGGAGTTCTCAGAAGGGGGGCAAGAAATATTGGTTAAGGCAATACTTCAAGCGGTGCCTACATACACGATATCTTGCTTTAGGGTGCCAACTACTATTTGCAAAGATATAGAGAGGTTAGTAGCAGATTTTTTGTGGGGGATTAAAGGACACATGTAAGAAAATGCACTGGAAACGTTGGGATACCTTATGTGAACCAAAGGGGTTGGGAGGCTTAGCTTTTCGAGACATGGTAACATTCAATAAGGCCCTACTAGAAAAACAGATCTGGAGAGTTATTGAGGGACCAGAGGCATTAATAAGCAATGTCCTAAAAGCCAGGTATTTCAAGCATACACGTGTGATGGATTCAGAATTAGGCAGCAACCCATCTTTTATTTGGCGTTCGCTTCACTGGAGTAAGGACTTGTTGGAGTCTGGAATGTTCTGGAGAATTGGGAACGACAACTCAGTTAAAATATTCAGGGACAGATGGGTGCCCAGAATAGCAAGAGGGAGGATTTTATCGCGAGTGGAAAGTGGTTCATCGGTTAGTCGGTTTATTAATGAAGCAGAGGGATGGAATGTGGAGCGGGTGGCACAAGCGTTTTACCCCTTTGAAGCTCAGACCATTTTGAACACACCCATAGGGGGGAAAGAGGAGCAAGACTCAGCCTATTGGAAGCCGGGTAAGAAAGGGAGGTATTCCGTCAAGACGAGATATTGGCAAGGCAAGGGGGAGGAGGAGCGGAAGAAGCAAGGGGCGTCGGTTTCCTATGAAAGCGCGCAAAAATAAGCATGGACTAAAATATGGAGGTTGAACGTACCCCCGAAAGTCAAAATATTTTGGTGGAAGGTGGCATGGGACATTCTGCCTACAGAGGTCAATTTAGAAACACACCATGTGCTGGTGATGGGGACGTGCAAGTGGTGTGGAACAGCAAAGGCAACGACACCACATGTTCTATTCTACTGTAGAGAGGCTAAGGCAGTATGGAAGGTGAATGGATGGTGGACGACATTGAAAGAAGGGAAACAACTAGGGACGGGGGAGTTACTACGGAAATTACATTCGGAGTTAGATAAGGGGGAGATGGAGAAGTTGGTCACGATGGCATGGGGAGTTTGGAAAGAACGGTGTAAGATCACACACAATACAACCAAGCAAAAAGGCGTGAATGGGGGCGGACTAAAAAGACTGTCCAATATGCACTGGGCACTGAATTTCCTCAGTGAGTTCCAAATGGTGGGGGCAAGAATGGGGGGTTAGGACATAAGAGAGGAAGTGGTGGATGAGCAGCCACAGCCGGACTGTGAAAGGCTGAAAGTGGATGCGGCTTTCGACGAGACCACGGACAGATATGGTATTGGCATTGTTGTGGGGAATCCCGATGGGAGTATCTACGCAGCCAGAGGTAGAGCTATAGAGAGCCCAGGAAGTGTGGTAGGAGCGGAGTTGAGAGCCATTGAAGAAGGCCTAGAGTGGTGCCGAGAGAATGGATTAACAAAGGTAGAACTACAATCTGATTCTTTAGAGGCAGTGCGCATGATCGACAAAAGTCAATCGACATAAGTCAGAGGGTGTGGAGTTCAGAAGGATTTGTCCTGGCGCACGTCAAGAAGAAGATGAAAGGCTTTGTAGTGTGCAAAGTCTCGTATAGACCCAGGACCACGAACGCAGCACCGGATGGAATAGCAAGACGAGCTGCTAGTTCTCACTCTTCTCATGATTGGAGAGATGAAGAGATAGCTCGTTGGATCGTAGACATAGGCACATAGCATTGTTTTGAGTTGATAGTGAAGCTGAAATGTATCTTGTTTTGCTATGGACGTGCCATTGATTTTAAAAAAAAAAAAAACTTATACTTGTAAACAGCTATTCGATTCCCTCTTAAAGTATAGAGAAGGGATGCAGATTATTTTGTTCATCAAATTCCCTTTTCAATTCAACTGCGATTCAATTTTAATTTTATATTTTTTTTCACTTATCTTAATATGCATTCTATTCAGTTTTTTCATGTTATAAAATTTTATACAATAATAAAATTGAACGGAGAAGTATATCAATTAAAATGAAATCTAAAATTTGAAGAAAAAATTGTCCAAATGGCCGGCATTAACAATTACTCCAGTTTTCGGATTCTGACGTTAAGTATTTTAATATTGTAATTAGGACTTTGTGTTAGTGATGTTGACCACGTTTATGTGGTGTTTATCGCATCGCTTAATATTGGTAGTTGTTGGTTCCTTTACTTAAAAGGAGGGGAGTTGCACCTCGCCTTGTCAATTTCTCAACCTCAGTCAAACAACTCACCCCTTTCTTTTTATCTCTTTTATCATTATATACACACGCACCTAGTGTTGAGCTTTATAAGAAATTTACCCTGATTCTAGTTTAAAATTATATATATGCATATCTTTTATTTATACATTAATTTTTAGATAAATTTGTGTTCGACAATCTTATACGTGTGACAGATGCTCAATTTCAATATCTGAGACTAACTTGGAGTTTTATAAACCCTTGAATCATACTCCCACCATTCTACAATAAGCAATGTTTTAGTTTTTTTTTTTTTACTTATACACAATTAAGTGATTTTTTAACATTTTTTGCACTATTTCTTCCCGTTAAACTTACTTTATTAATTAGTCTACTCGCAAGGTAAATCTTTTCTCATTAATAAACTGAAATTAAGAAAATTGATTGGATCTCATTTATCTGACAAATTTGCTAATACATACTCTTTTTTAATTCAAAAAATAATAATGAAAACTTCATTGTAAAAGGAATGACTTACAATAAAGTAAATGTATAAAATTGTTTGATTATAGGGTAAACCCAAAACTTATTGTTTAATTAGCCTCAATCCAGCGTGTTAGGTTTCAAAATTCAAAATATCAAACAAGATATAATTGAGATTTCGAAATTGAAATTAGGCCCATAATTGACTTAAACGTACGTTACTTTCGCCTCAATAATGCATGTTTTGAGAAAATTCTACATAATCAATTTTTATACTACTGTTTTTTGTCGTTCAATTAGAGGTCGGCTATATAGCGTTAACTCTATCTGCTCAACAATTTCTTGGTTAAATAATTTTCTAGCATTATTGAGTGAAGAAAAATATATTAATGGGAGTAATAGGTTTAGAAAGTAAAACGAAATAACTGAGGGGAAATAATTTGATTAGACTTATGGGGTTGACTAAATAATAATAATACAAAAATTACATCAATTGTAAATGCAGGCGTGACACTAGTGGTTGAGATCTTCCAACGTTACTGGGGCCACTGAATAGGACGTTACATTTTATATGTGCATGCGCCCTTTTTATTTAATTTCTTAATTTAAATGTTTAATTGTGTGTCTTTTAATATGCATGAAAGATTTTCCTTAACCTCATTAAGTTTTCATCCCTTGGTTTGATTTGGTTCTTTTATGCATAGCCTTCTACAGCAAAAAATAAATATCGTATACGAAATTTTAGATAATAATACTATAATCATCGGTCAATTTCTTTGAAAAAATGGAACAGTTTACTTAATTATGTGAAGGGACAGGTGGAATAATCTTTTTAATTCTGTGAAGGGACGAAGGTTTTTTTTCCCCCTTTTTTCCAAGGGCTAGTGGAGTATCAATGTATTCCAGAATTTAATTTTATGAAAAAAAAAAAAAACACAAAAGATTGTGCTATTTTACACAATTACATCTTATCCTAAAAAAAAAAGGGTTAAATTTCTCAAAATATTCATGACTGAGTTTATAAAGTCAATCATGGGTCGTATCTGGATTGAGTTTTTAGATTTTCTTGTACTAAATGCTCCTTTAAGTGCAATAAATATTGATTAATTACTCGAGTCCTCGTTACAAATTTTATTTCCTTTCATATATTTTCATAAATTATCAAGTTGTGAGTATTAATAAAACCACATCTCGAATTGAGATCTGTTTAACAGAGGTAAATACACTACAAATAATTGTCAAAATTGCTAGGAAAAATTGTGAGGGTAGGTAATCCCTCGTTAAATGGCGAGTGATTTTACGAGGGGAGCAGATGGAGAGGGAAATACCGAGGGTTAAATTGCAAGAGAATTACAAATCCCTCGCCATTTAATGAGGGACATTGTTTTAAAAATGATAAAGAGCGAGGGATTTAATGCTCGTTATTCATGTTAAAGAGGACTTTTCCCTCGCCAAATCCCTCTCTATTTGGATACTTTTTTTGTAGTGATAAAGTTTTAACCTTTCATTTTATGTTAAAATGGTTCAAACACTTCTCTTCAAGGATTATCGTATATCTATTCACTTGTACACTTGGAGAGAAAGCTCATCGTGCGAATAATTTAATATAGGTAGAGTTGTTTTCAACAGGATTTGAACCGCGGGGGTGGGCACAAACCTAAACTCTGATGTAAAAAAAAAAGTGTAATCTTATCTAAAGATTTAAATTTGATAAAAAAAATTATCTTATTTAAAAGTCCAATCCTGTAAAAAGTGTAAAATCAATTTATTTATGTTAATTGTCTAACAATTTAGAAGTAAAAATAAATGAATGTAGAGAGAGGACAACAGGGAGAAAGAACTGAGGGAGCGGAGATGCAAATCACACGTCTCTTGAATGTATAAAGAGTAATTGAAAAACTGAATTAAAATTAATGATATACTACAATTTAATTGTTGGATTAATTATCACGCCTCTTCTCTAAATTTGAAGTGTAACAGTGGCATATTTGAAATAAGAAATAGTGAATAGTATATTATTATTCAATATTTAAACTCATACAATTCAATGTAAAATAAAATATATATATATACTACATACCATTAACATAAGGACACAACATTCATACAAGGATATACTATACCAACATGCATTCAATTAACATATTAATTTGGAACTTATACTAAACAAATGGGGTTTTTTTTAGCATTATATAGTAGAGAAAAAATGGAGAGATAATTAAAATTCAGTGTATTAGATAATGCTAATTTTTTTAAAGAAAATAGTTAAAACAATATAAAAGGAAAGTAAACAAAAAATGGAGTTGAAATTAAGGTTGAAGCAAGAATGTGATTCTAGTTGGGGGCCACCTTTTTGTTAGGAGGTTCGGGAACAGGTAATGCCTGCCTGCCACCTCTCACTACGTGGCGACGTTTCCTTAATTTCCACCTTTGCATGCAACTGCACTCTACGTATGCATGATCATATGCACCAGCCCTCTGCTAACAAATAAATCAATTACTAGTATTTCTTTTTTCTTATTTTTCCATATATTCTCAATAACTTGAGTTTGTTCCAACTTTATCAAAACTTAGCATTATATATACATTTCAAATTTAAATTATACTTTAATTGAATAATATTTCGGATCTTACATATATGATCAATATTATATATATATCCTCGATCTTTGAATCAATTGATGAATATAAAGCTATGTTAATAACTATTTTGTGGTTGTAAATAACTATCATGATCATTTTTGTACAAGACATATCTAAATTATATGCGCGTTACTCATTTACGCATTTTTCTTTTAAATTCATTATTAAAAAAAAAATGAATGTCCCAAATTATATTCATCATTTTTTAATTTTATATTAATTAAAATAATATTTTTACTTTAAACTACAATTATTTCAAAATCACATCAAATATCATTAATTACTTTATTACTAGCAATATTTTATTACTCTAATTAAAGGTTTTTATACTTTCTATATTATCTCCTTTAATACTAGTAAACAACTCTTCCATTTAAACTTCACACACAGTAATGTCAGTAAATGATGAGTCTAATCTAAAATGAAACGGGGGAAGTAATATTTTTCAGCGAAATAACTAATATTCACAAACTAATACGCTTTAGTAAAACAAATTTAAAAAAATACATCTGAATTGTACTGTACATCTGATATATATACGTGCGCGTACACTACAAAAAACGCGAGCTATAGGGACGGACATATGCCGACGGATTATAGTCCGTCGGCATTGCCGACGGATATGTTGACGGAATGCCGACGGATTTGGAAAGTCAATAGAAATGCTGACGGATTTCGGTGCCGTCAGCATTTACCGAGGGAAATGCTGACGGATGTCGGTTCCGTCAGCATTTACCGAGGGAACTGCTGACGGATTTCCGTCCGTCGGCATTTACCGAGGGATAATGCCGACGGATATTTAGAAAAGCGTATGCCGACGGATAATCCGTCGGCATCCGACACGTTGAATCCGCACCGCCTCGTTTTCGAAAAAGGTAACGGTTACCATTAATATAGGGCGGTTGGCGAGGGAAATGCCGACGGAATATCCGTCGGCATTTTTTTTTTTTTTTTTTTTATATAAGGGCCTGATATCAGAATGTTTGGCGAAAAAAAAAAAAGGGGAGTGCGTGAGCGAGGCTTCGGTGGGGAAGACGAAGACGAGGACGAGGCTATTGAAGCAAATTTCTCCGATTACATCGATACGGTACGTTTTCTTAATTAGTTCTATTACTTAGTTTTAATACTTATATATGTTTATGCATGAATATATGTAAATATGAATAATTTAATGTTGATTTGCATGTTATATTGATTTAGTTAGTTGTTAAAATATTATGATCATGTTAGTACGAATGTTAGTTAATTTAATTTGTTGATTAAGAATAATTTTGATAGAGTTGTTTTTTAAGGTTAATTTACTACTTAATTGTTATATGTATACATTAATCAATTGTTATATAGTTAATTACTAGTTTAATTTAATGGTGTAATTTTGATATAGAATATTTTTAATGTAGGTAGTGCATGTTTCAATCAATTGTTTAAATTAGTTTAGATATAGTGGTTCGACCGTTGGATCACGTTGTAATTAGGAATATGTTGATTAAATTAGGAATACGCTATATTAGTAAAAAATTTAAATTAGGAATATGTTCATTAAATTGATAATTATTGACCCAATTAGAAAATTATTATTTTAATTAGTTTTAGGTTTGTTAATTTAGGAATATATATGTTCAATTTTTTATTATTGATTAAGTTAGGTAGAAAAATAATAATTAAATTAGGTTATTGTTGATTAAATTAGGAATATGTTGATTAATTAAATTAGGAATATGCTATATTAGTAAAAAATTTAAATTAGGAATATGTTCATCAAATTGATAATTAGAAAACTCCAATTAGAAAAGTATTATTTTAATTATGTTTAGATTTGTTAATTTAGGAATATGTTAATTTAGAAATATTTTTAATTTAGGTGATGTATGTTTCAATCAATTGTTTAAATTATTAGTTAATTAGATGGTTCGACGGTGGTATCACGTTGTAATTAGGTTATATATATATTGCTTTGATTTAAATTAGGAATATGTTGATTAAATTAGTAATTGATTAAATTAGGAATATGCTATATTTGTAAAAATTTTAAATTAGCAATATGTTCATTAAATTGATAATTAGTAAAATTATGTATTTTTTATTGATTGAAACAGATGAGTGAACAAGTACCGAATCAGGGTTCGGGTTCGGGTTCGGGTTCACGTCGTAGGTCGTCACTTTGGTCACGTGCAAGGAGGTCTCGGGATGAATCAGTTCCTGTGACGGCTCCTCCTCCTCCTCCTCCTGTGGCAGTGTCGCCGCCGCCGCCGACTACGATGTCGGTTGGTTCGTCATCCTCTTCTCGTCAGCATCCTGTTCGAGACACAAGGCAACCCGTTGATATCGTTTCAGGAAGGTAAGTCAATAATTCTAATGTTTGATGAGATTCAATAACGATTAACTTTATTTATTTATTTATAATGTGTTAGTTTATAAATTTGTTAATAATTTTACAGGTTGATGCCCGGTAATGAGGTGTCCAGGATGTGCACAAAATCCTTTAAGGATTGCAAGATTTCTAAGGGTGCTATCACTTGGTCGAAGGTGCCACAATCTAAAAAGGATGATTATTTCGAGGAGTTCCAAGTATATAATTACAATATTTAAAGTTTATTAAATAACTAATTATTCATATTATTTGATAAATATGTTGAATATTTATTTGTATAGAAAAAGGCCCGTTGGGATACGACGATCTACTCGGACGCCGCTATTTACCAGAAGTGGTACAATCTTTGTTCTACTCGGTACACGAACACGATGTACGACTGGAGAAAGGCCTGGCGTGATGAAGACAAAAATCTTGATCTGGGGAAAGACGAGGATGGTGTTGACCTGTGGGAGTCGTTGGTTGAGAAGTGGATGGAGCAGGATTACCAAGACAAGTGTGACAAAGCTCGGGCCAACCGCAGAACCGACGTTGGAGGCGGGATGGCAGTGCATCGGGGGGGAGCTCGGTCCGTCCTCGAGCAATCACTTGCTCTCGTAAGTTTTATTTAATTATCTAAAAATTAAATAATTATAGTTAATTATTTTATATTAGTTATCCAAATGAATTTGTATATGTTTATTTGATACGTAATAGGAGCGGGAGACTGGACGTCCCCACACCCACTTGGATCGGCTGAGCCTTCTTCATCCGTTTAATGCCGATACACAGACGTCCACCTACGGGCGCACTACTGACCTCCACGTAAGTTTAATTAAATTTATGTATTAATTACATTATATATATATATATATATATAGATAATTAAATTAATTTTAATTTTTTAATTATGTAGTTGAGCGTCCGACAGAGGATTGAAGAGGCTGAGACGCAATCCACCGCTACTGCTTCATCCGGAAGCAGCGGTACCCCTCCGGTTGTTGACGTGGACCAGCTTTACCTTGACGTTGCCCCGACCTCTAAGGGAAGGGTCCTTGGCCTTGGTGGGATGAGCAGCGCCGTGAGGACACCAAGTGGTCGGTCGGCCCGGAGTGCATCGCAGCCGTCCGTATCCTCCACTGCCGTCCCGGATCCGAACGTCATGGCAACGTTCGAGAACTACTTCCGCCTCTGGAGTACCAATGCGGGTCAGACGTTGGGGATGTCTGCTGAGCAGATCGAGGCCATCTATCAACAGACGATGGGGCAACCACCGCCAGCTCCAGCTCCAGCTCCAGATCAAGCTGCAGGTCAAGATGACGGTCAGGCCGACGGTGGCAACGTCAACTTGAATGATGGTATGGATGAATATTTTAACTTTCCCGGCACTGACAACTTTCCTGGCAACTATCCTGGTTGAACAATTTGAACAATTTAATTTTGTGTTGAACTAATTTATTTTTTTGTTGAACTTATTTAATTTTCTGTTGAACTTATTTAATTTTCTGTTGAACTTATTTATCTTTATGTATATATTTATGTTTATGTTGAAAAATATGTTGAACTATATATTGCAGTTTATTGGTGTATAGATGAAAATTGGGTGCATTCATTTGTTTCATTGAGTACAAAATAATCTCATTTAGAGTGCATTCTAGATATAGATTTAAACCACTTGAAGAGTGCATTTTAGTACAAATTAAAATAGCCTCATATAGAGTGCATTATACAAATTAAAATAGCCTCATATAGAGTGCATTTTAGTACAAATTAAAATAACCACTGATGGTTTTGCACCGTTTGGGATGCATGGGAAGCAGTATTCTTTGTGGCCGGTGATACTGACTCCATATAATCTTCCTCCGTGGATGTGCATGAAACCTCAAACAATGTTTCTGACTGTATTGGTGCCTGGACCAACGAATCCAAAGGACAAACTAGATGTTTATCTCCAACCTCTTATAAAAGACTTGATCTTCTTATGGGAGAATGGAGTCCAAACATACGATGTTTTTAGAAAGCAGAACTTCACGATGCGTGCTGCTCTTTTATGGACCATTAGCGACTTTCCTGCATATGGTATGTTGTCCGGGTGGAGTACGGCCGGAAAGAAAGCATGTCCGTATTGTATGGAGAATACTGAAGCTTTCAGTCTCCCGGTGAGTAAAAAAGTTTCATGGTTCGATAATCACCGTAGGTTCTTACCTCAAGGTCACCCGTTTCGAAGAAATAAGAAGAACTTCGTAAAAAACAGAGCAGTCACAAACAATCGACCTCCACTACGAGATAGTATTTTATACATTTATTTAATAATCGAGTACTAAACGTATATTTATCTATTGCTTTTAGTGTCACTTATAATTTACTCTCCGTACAGGACGTAGGTTGTTATATGAGGTTCAAGTGACGGGGTTGAAAAAAAGTACTGAGGAAAATGCAGCGGAACACAACAGAGGAATTGAGGGTGGTTGGAACAAAAGGAGTATTTTTTGGGACTTACCATACTGGAGTTCACTATTGATACGACACAATTTGGATGTGATGCACATTGAAAAGAATGTGTTTGACAATGTGTTCCACACAATCATGAACACGGAAGGCAAGACGAAAGACACTCCAAAGTCTCGGGAGGATTTGGACACTCTTTGTCGCCGTCCAGAGTTGAAAAAGGATGAGCGTACAGGTAAATTTCCAAAGGCTAGCTACACACTGGATAAGCCACAAAAACAAAGATTGTGTAGGTGGATAAAGGAGTTGAACTTTCCGGGCGGCTACGTGTCGAACTTGAGTCGATGCGTAGACACAACAACGGGTAAGGTTGCAAGGATGAAGAGTCATGATTGTCATGTATTTATGCAACGCTTGATACCGATTGCGTTCCGAGAACTTCTTCCTCTCAATGTGTGGAGGGCTATCACTGAATTAAGTCTATTTTTTAGAGATTTAACGGCTACAACGATCACGATCGATGATATGATTCGTTTAGATGAAGACATTCCAGTGATTTTGTGTAAGTTGGAACAAATTTTTCCACCTAGCTTCTTTAACTCGATGGAACACTTACCCGTTCACTTAGCGTATGAAGCAAGAATTTGTGGTCCGGTGCAATACAGGTGGATGTACCCATTTGAAAGGTAAAATCTTACTTTTTTTTATTTCATTACAATTACACATGCATTCATATAAGTTTTATATATATATATATATGTGTGTGTGTATATCAGGTATCTCCACAACTTGAAACGCAATGCTAAACAAAAGGCAAACGTTGAAGCATCGATTGTGAATGCTTATTTGAATGAAGAGGTTGGCATGTTTTGTTCTTATTACTTTGAAGACCACGTCAACACAAAGTTAAGAAGTGCTCCACGTAACTTCGGTGGTACATCCGCTGACGATATCAGTGAAGAGGTCGATGGAATGCTATCCATATTCAAGTCTAAGGGACGGCCAATAGGAAAACCCACTGAACGATATTGGGAGACGAACTCGGAGGTGGAAATAGCACAAACGTATGTGTTGTTGAATTGTGATGAGGTTCAGCCATACATCGAGTAAGTATTTCATATATAAATCGTCTATTTAAATACCACTTCATTTATGTCATTTAATATTAACCAAGTTTTTGAATGTTGTGAATTAGGATGTACGCTCAAGAACTACGACGAGCAGAACCAAACATCTCAGATGCATATATAGATGCTCGTATTCAACGTGAATTTTCCCGATGGTTCGAACGTTATGTGAGTACCATTTAATTAATTATGTTTTACGTAAATAAATTAATATTTATTTTAATTAATTTTAAATTGAGCCGTATAGGGACGGGATAACGCTCTAGACAGTCGATTCTTACGAGATCTCAGCAAGGGACCACTACGTCGTGTAAAGACTTACAACGGTTATATTGTGAAGGGCTACAAATTTCATACGTCTGGGCATGCATCGACAAAGGCAACTACCAACAGTGGCGTCTGCGTTAGCAGTGCGAATTACAATGCAGATGCAAGTGATTACTTTGGGGTGTTACGGGAAGTCGTCGAAGTAGAATATCCAGGATATCCAACAAAGACTGTAGTGTTGTTCAAGTGTCATTGGTTTGATTCAGGCCATCTAGGAACAAGAATTCACCCGGAGTACAAGCTCGTTGATGTTAGTTCGAAAAGGGCGTATGTTGGGGATGATCCATTTGTATTTGCGCATCAAGTATCTCAAGTATACTACTGCACATATCCGGGAGCTCCACGTGGTTATGAATGGCACGCTGTTTGCAAAGTAAAGGCAAGGTCAATGGTAGAAGTCCCTAAAAAGGACAAAAATACTGAAGATGAATCTCCATTTCAAGCAGAACAAATAGAGACTCCAACTGAAGTCTTTACGGGAGATTTCAATCTTTCTGTACCCTTGACGGTTGCAAATCCCCAATTAATCGAAATTGAAGGTGAAGAGGAGGGGGATGAAGAAGAGGATGAAGATGAGGATGAAGAGGAGAATGAAGAAGATGAGGATGAGGATGAGGAGGTGGATGAGGAAGATGATGATGAGGAGGAGGAGGATAATGACGAAGAGGAGGATGAAGACGATGAAGATGAAAATTAATTCAATTAATGTAATGTATTTATTTCTTATTTTATAAAAGTTAATTAATTATTTATCATTTAGGTACAAATTATAAAAATTAAATTTACTATAAATATAAGCCACAACCAATATATTTATTAATATATGTGGAAGAAATGAATTTTGTGATTTTTTTTAAAAATATTTTGGTAATTTAGTAGGTCTAGTATATAGAAAAAATTGAATTATTTAAAAAAAAAAGGAAAAAAAAATCGCCAAATGCTGACGGAATTAACTTTCCGTCGGTATTTACTTTTAGAAAATACCGACGGATAATCCGTCGCCAACATACTGACGGAATTACCGTTCCGTCGGTATTTACTTTTTGAAACATACCGACGGACAATCCGTCGGTATTTACTCGTATATAAAACCTATTCTTTCAGACATTTCCTCTCTCCCACCTCGCCTCCCTCCCTCCCACCTATTCCAGTAACGCCGCCGCCGCCTCCTCCCCCACCCAAACCTCTGTATCCACCTTCTCCCCCCACTTCTCCTCTCTCCTTCCTCCCCTTTTACCTTTCACAAGTAGGAATACTTTTTTCGGCAAATGACCGTCGCCTCTCTCGCGCAGTGGCGGCGCCTCCTCCTCCTCCCCTCCGCCGTCCTCTCTCCGCGTCGTAAACCGCCGTCCTCCCATTTTCTCTGCCGTGGTACGCTTTCCTTTTTTTTTTTTTGAGTTGTCAATTTGTATTTTGTTGTTTGAACAAACTGATTTGATTTTGTATTTCAGTTTCGGATGATGATGAAAACGACGAATTGTGGGCTCAACAAGATATGTTCCAGGTTTGATGATTCCATAATATGTCAAAACCATTACAAAGGTACGTATGTAGCTACTTCGATCATCTTTCTTGACCCTTATTTTTACTCTTATTCAATCCACCCATCCTTCGATCTCACAATTATATTTCCTATTTTTTTTTTATTCGGTCTAATTAATTATTATAAAAGTATATATATATGAATGAAAGTGTCCCAAAATTCAATTTCATGTTATCACTATATATAATGAAGGTATATATTAATTATTGATATAAAAAGTTAAAACCACATGCATGTATTATTGATCGACTTATTAGTTAAATGTCTTCCGATGCTTTACTACTCTTTGTTTGGATTGCCCCCTATATTTGTTATAGATTCTAGTGTAGTATATGTAATTTATTGGTTTGTGTTAGTGGTAATTTTGACAAACCAATGCCAATTAATTGTCCCCTCTATTGTATCCATGCATTATATTTCGACAAACCAATGCCAATTAATTGTGGTCGGAAAATGAAATTCTGGTCGGGGCCTCCCCGGCCACCCTTATTTTTTTTATTAATATTTTGTTTTACCGACGGATATTCCGTCGGTAAAATGCCAACGGATATTCCGTCGGTCTAATGCCGACGGATATTCCGTCGATATGTGAATTTCGAAAATCATATTTTTTTTATTCATTTTTTTGTTTTACTGACGGAATTTCCCTCGGTAAAATGCCGACGGATATTCCGTCGGTATATGACCGACGGAAATTCCGTCGGCATATGAATTCTTTTATAATTATTTTAATTCATTCTAATTTATTTTATTATTATTTTAATCCATTCTTTCCGACGGAATTACCGACGGAATGTTGACCCGGCTGGTTAAACGGGTTGTCCGAAATACAGACGGAATAGCCCTCGGTAAATCCGTTGGCATTGCCGACGGATAATCCGTCAGCATTGCCGACGGATAATCCGTCAGCCAATCCGTCGGAAATCCCGACGGAATTCACAAATCCGTCGGCAAAAATACTGACGATGAAAAAGGGGACGGCCGACCTTCCGTCGGCAGATCCGTCGGTAACATCGGCGGCCGACGGAAATTCCGTCGGTAAATCCGTCTCTAAAACGCCCTTTTTTTGTAGTGGTATACAATATATTTTGATTAAATTGTATATTGTGTGGTTGGAATATGGTTGGTTTTGGTGAAACCAAGGCAAGAAATGTGAGGTTGGACCATATATATATCTTGGTTCATGTGAAGCGTGCCACCGGCTCACTCGATCTCTTGTTAATTACTTGTACCTAAATTCCTAGCTAATTCTATAAATTTACTTTCTTTAACTGCGGTTCAAGTGAATTTCAAGTTAGTGTTCTCACATTTTTGATTGCTTCTAACTTGTTTAGATGATTTCGATACGTTAATTTGTGTACTTCTCAGCTTTTATATAATCTTTCATCAAGTGGCGCGCGGTGTAATAATGACCATAGATGAATGTACGTTATATATATATAGAAGAATATCATGATATATAAATTCTTTGAAATTAATTATTAATGTAATAACTTCATTCGTAATATTGTCTGGATTAAAATAAATTTGAATTAACTTTACTTATTCTCAACTATTTCTAGCTCGAGTACGTGTACGTTTAGGTTAAAATGGCGTTCAATGTAATTTGGATATGTTTTTAAAAAGAAATTCAAAATTGAGACTGCTATCACAACATTAATTGATGTATTTTCGTAAACAGGTAGGTGAAAATTTCATATTGGAAAAAATATATAAAATAGGAATTAATACAAAAAATTAATTAAATTGGGGATCGCGCTGTACATATTTTTACCTGATCATTTAGGTTCATAATATGATATGGGCTTTTAATATTTTCTATTTTATGTTGATTTATAATATGATACTATAACCTTCTATAAGTATCTCGCATGGTCAAATAAATTTACTACTAACTTTCTAGTGGTCAAAGAAAAAAATGATTTAAACCACGTACATCCACATGTAATGAAAACTCACGAGGTGAATTATCTTGTCATAGAAGTTTTAAAGAAAGTGGCTAAATCCATGCATACATTAAATTTGAAGAAAAAGTTGCTAAAATATTATTCATGCTCGTCACATTGAAAAGTTTAACCAAAGCAGCTTTGCAATTTTTATATGACTATTATTTCCAAATTAAATGTACGTCCGTGGGACATACGTGTATGGTATAATTAAATTGCATTTGAAATTAATATACAATTAACCTGCAATTAAAATCAGTCAAATTTTAAGGGATTATAATTAATTAACACAAAATCTTAATTAAGAAGCTAGAGACAAGGTTTGTGACTAACGTGAGAATGTATCAACTTCTAATTCTTCTTGCTAATTCTCATATACTTTTATATATAATGTTGGTATGTGAGTGCATGTGTATAAATGGATTAATTAGAATGTAAGGAGTTAAATTAATACTAACATCTGAACAAACTTCTGAGTGGGCAGAGGATGTTGCTTAACGCATTTGTTAGGGTTATTTCCTCGTAAATGGAGTCCTTCGGATACGCTCACACGCCTACGCACGTGATCATACCATCATCTTAATTAACCCATAATTTTCTTAATTACCTCACTCAGTATATATATACATGATTTAAAAAAAAGAAAAAAAAAACTTTTTTTTTCTCGTTACTTAATTAGAAGCGTGCATGTTTGAACGTGCTCGAAGGATTTAAAATCTATAATTAGATCTTCTATATATATCACTTTCTATATATATACATACGTGTGCGTGTGTATTTTTAGAGTATAAATTCTATTCACGATGATTAATTTATCAAATTGACTATTTATTTCTCATCACTTTTCAATTATTCCCACCTAAAACATCTCTAGTATTCTTTAATTAAAAAAATTTCCTCATACTTTTAAATTAATAATTTGCAACATACACAATAGTCATATATTTTGATAATATAAACAAATAATTAATAGTCTTTTTCTATGAAATTGTTTCTGCAAAAGACAAAAAAAAAAAAAAAATTGCAATTGCCACCCTTCATTTTTAACAATACTTTTCAATAATTTAAGTAATATTATTTAACATTACGACTAATATATTTCAATAGTAATTAAATTCAAAATTAAACTGGTCCATACAATAATTTGGCCTCATCAATTAATCAACCGCTGAAGAGACGTTAATTGGTAGAGTAAAATGATTTATTAATTTGCTAGCTTTATAGATGAATAGTAATTCGAGCGACTGTCTGTCTCACTCAAATTGACCAACTTTAGCCTTCAACCACATGAATTTCTAGAAAAATCTTTCGCAAGGGTACTACTTAAACAAAAATCGATATTATTACCTGTAGATTTATTACAAGCAACTAAGGAAATTATGACTCCATGGTGCAGATGAATCCATGCATGCATACGTGTAATAATAATAATGGATATAATATTTGTATATGGATTTTGTTGAAAGTTTGGAATTTAATCGGCCGTGTAAGCAAGAGTGAGGTTGCTTTTTGCCTGCCTCACCAGGGACAAATTTTAATTGCCTTTGCGTTTATGACAAGTGAAGTGAGCTACAAAAAATTAACCGGAGGTTATTCTGGTCATTATACATCTTGGCAATAATTAATTTTATGAAAAAAGTGACGAGCTTTTTCGTTTGTAACTTGTAAATGTTAGTATTAATATATAAGAAGATGGGTGGAATATAGTATGTTTGCTATGAGATAGATTTGGAAGAAAATTGGTTGTTAAGAGATAAGGTTGAGGATGAGGAGTAGTTGGTGGATATAAATTTGCATTCTCTATTTATTTTTATATAATCTATTCTTCACCAATTTCAAACCCACCACCCCTCCCACGCCAAATTAAGAGTATGAAAATGAAATCGAAGAAAAGGTGCAATGATTATATATATTAATTATTACGGAATTAAATAGAAGACTCTAGAATATATATAGTCTTTCAATATTATTTACACAGATTTAATTCTTATCATGTATTCTAGATCTTGTTAATTTGTAGATATGGTGAAGATATATTTTTCTTCTAGAATTCTTTCTTAATTGTAAATTACATGTACGTGCCGGTTGTATTCACAAAATTAAATGAAGCAAAAATATATACTATTAAATCTTGTTTAAAAATTGAGAGTTGTTGTCTTCGATCGGTTTTGTACATGTAACAAGAGTCAAATAATATTATACTCCGATATATACCACATTCGACCCTGACCAAGTGCCTAATAATTAAGGCTAGTTCTTAATTATTTATATAAATACTAAGTATAAAATCTGCCTAATATGTGGGGACGGAAGACAATTTTGTATATTATTATTTTTTAAATATATTTAAATTTTTACTTAATAAATTCTATGTAATTTTTAAAAAAATAAATAAGTTAACCATAAAAATTAGTAATTGATAAAGTGAATTAATTGATAGAAAGGGAGAAGAAAATTAGAAAGTGAGAATGATTTTTTTTTTGTGTGTGTGTGTGTGTGTAGAGAATCGGATTAGTACACGTAAGGATAGGACAAAAAATTGATAGAAAAAGAGATTAGAATTAGATATAAGGGGAATTGGTAAACTAATTAAGAATTTAATTAGATGAATATTTAATCGATTTCAGAAAATACTACATAAAAAAATAAGAATAATCTTTTAGTTGCCCAATTTGAAGTAGAGTATTATTTAGTCGATTTTGAGTTATGTACATACCACCGAAGTAAGATTACAAATTTATATATGAGCGCGGCAAATATTAATTAAAAGCACTTAAAAATGACACATATATGCATCTTAATTAATAAATAAATAAATAATACAGTAACAAAACAATAAATAAATAAATGCATGGTCCTGAAAACATGATGCATGCATCTTATAGACCACAATCTATTTTATGACATCTTTCATCAGTTGAACCAAACCATATATAGGAGTATAGTTTATTAACCTCAAATATTATTATAATAAGCACGAACATGATTATTAATGAATGTATGATATATATTTAGGACAATTATTAATATTAATTAATTAATAAAATGTTCAAATTTGGAGCATGCCTCGACAAGGTAGATTAGAGTTGGCGCCGTCTACTACTTTTTTATAGGACCCCCACCTTGATTCATGATACAACAAAATACCCTATCTCATTACATAGTTTTCAACATATAATTCACTTTTTTTTTTATATAAATTTTAAGCTTTGGTGAAAACTATAAATATATATATTTTACTAGGAATGAGAATGACCAAATGCATTAACAAAAAGTCAGTAAAGAAAGAAACCTTAACACACAAAAACTGCATTATTTATAGGCTTTAATGATGATTGATTTGCCTATATGAATTGACAAACGCACTTCACAGTTCACACTTATAAGTTTTATTTTAAATGTTGGATGCTCTATCAATTTCTCTAAAGGTGATTCGTACTTTACTTTAAACATAATTATTAAAATTTTGGATTAATTGGTTCCAACTCAAATTTCCGGCCTTTTAAAAATCTATTAATATCAAATATGTTGCGTTTGAAGACGAGGTATATATTTATCATTTCATTTTTTCTTGTTATGCTTAAAAATTGAATCTTCTGTGTATTTTTATTTCAAAACTGATTCAACATTTTTTTTACCTTGGAATATTGACTATAATTAGAAATTTTAAAATCAGTAAATATATGATTTCCGGCCATGTACAGAGTGAATCAAACTAAAATTAATATCGATCTTGACTTGATTTTTGAAAACATTAGTGGTCTTTTGACTTGAAAAATATTCACAACCTACATATTTAAATCTTCACTTTACCAATTTAGATGAAACAGTCATTTTAAAAGTGTCTGTATCTGTTCCAATGATAGACTAATTCGAAGGACTAATCTCACCGTCCATTAACAATGACCTTAGTTAAAGCTATATATAAATTACTAGCTAGATAAAACAATCATATTATATATATATATGAGTATGATACAGTACAAGTTATAAAGTCTTAATTGCAGTCCTAGGTAACGTGAAAATGTCTCATTCTCATTCCCCAATTTTGTGCACAAGATCACTGCCAATAATCATCTATGGAGTAGTTAAACTAATTAAAAAAATCTTAGTTAATTGGGATGTGTGAGAATTTAGCTTAACGAACCATAAAAAGGATTAGGCAGAAAAGAGGAACAGAGAGATGATTGTTGCTTAACGCATTTAGGAACCCATAACTTGGGGCTTAATTATATTTTTATTTTTTTATAAATTAAATTTTACAATTTGTTTTTATTTATTGCACTTGCACTACCTCGGGCGACGCAGAATCCTAGTGTGACTGCAAACTCGTGCTGGCCCACGGTACGTGGTTTGAGTAATTCTCAAGCCATATGTTAACATTCTTCTTTTTAAAAAGTTTTTTTGATTATTAAATTCTCTACTCTAATCACGCGATAATCTTAACAAATTAAAGGATAAATTAAAAGGTAGATGTGTTTAATTAATATAGTTGATGAAGGTGAGGCATGGGGCTTAGCTCTAATTGAATTGGATGAGGCATGGAGCTTACTTGAGCTGGCTCTATTTTAATTCGAGGGAGTGATTGTTCAAATTGATGTGAACAAGGTTCATGATACGATTTAAGTGTTTTATTAAGATGATTCTACTATCCGAAACTACAGTAAAACCTCTATAAATTAATACCCTATAAATTAATAAACTCTCTAAAATAATAAAATCTTCCGGTCCCGACTTGGGCCTTTGTAAAAAATCATCAAATTCGATAAGATAATAAAATAATAATTTTTCGGAAAATCCCTTTATAAATATTAGGTCCCATTAAAACTCTAAATTAATAATTCATAAATTACAATTATAAATATTATGGTAATTTGCTAAAATATGAATCTATTATACCTTGACTAACTTTCAAATGGTATTTTTCATCAATCCACTCTTGTAAATCTTTTTGAGTGCATGTGAGATGGTCTCTCTTATACTCACATAATGTTTTAAACATTTTATCATTCATGGATGATTTTGCGATGCCTTTTAGATGAGAAGACATGATTGGGTGTTATGAATTATTTTATTTCTATATTGAGATTTATATAGTGGAGTATATGTTTCATTCACCATGCATGAATATATTTAAGTGCAACAAATTAGTGTAAACATGTATACAATGAATATATTTAATTAGTTACAAAGAATTGGTTGGTGCATGAATATAATCAAGTAAACATATATGAATTCATTTATTTTCAATACATATGCACTAAATTTGCTGAATTTTAAAAGTCTCTCTTTTAATTAATAAATATTAATTTATCGATAAATTAATACCTCTTTAAATTAATAAATTTTCATGGTCCCAAGGTTATTAATTTATAGAGCTGTATATTGCTTTGATTAGAGGGAAAAAAGTTTTTTTTTTTTTTTTTCTTGGGTGGATAAATTTAGTAAGTCGAAATGTCAATTTTGTGACACATTATTTTATTAGGGTGTCTCGATTGTATGTAGTATGTACTATCTTCATATTTCGATTTTTATGGATGACCTTCTAAATTTAATATGTATGTGCAATTAAAATTTTGATTTAATAAAAGAAAAAAATAGGCAACCAAAGTTCAAAATCGGAATCAAAATCAAAGTATATATATAATTCTCGTCTCTATACACTATATACGCATACACCATACACACTTGACACTTGTAAATATGAATTAGTGGTCATTCATTTAACACAAAAGTGAAACACGAAAAGTGGAATAAGAGAAATGAATCGATGATAAATATTGTACTTCCTATAGTGACAAATACGTACATCTAATATATGTCGTGATCAATAGTTGCGTTAAGGCATAATCAAAACACATTATCCAGTGGATTAACGTAAATAATGCTTGCTCTCTTCATTTGACTAAGAATATATAGGTCAGATGTCATTGTTTCTTGTCACAGTTTAATTATTTTTATCAATATTAATTAAGTATTGTCTTGACATGGAAAATACAATACGCGCGGATTGTGTAATGTAGATTAAAGAAGAGAGTAATAATTCACAACATATATAATTTTTTTGAATAATTAAATTTGATGATAAGGTTCGACTAATTAATTAGCTAGATGGAACAAACATTTAATTACATATTATATTATATATAATAGAATTTGGCCGTCCCAAAGACCGACAATTTAAATTAAAGGTGGAAAGAGGCTTTGATTAGGTGGTATATATTTAGTTTGCAAAATTTGCATGATTTAATGTTAATAAGAACAAGGTTTATGATGTTTGGCCGGTATCTAACCTTTCTAAATCTTCTCTTTTTTTACCTAATCCGAGTCACACAGATAGAGAAAGCTCTAGAGAAACAAGTGATTTTTCTTGTATTTATGGTGTATATATATTACATTAATGAATGAATCAGATAAAAATAAAGTAATATTAATAAATTTAAGTTAATTTAATGATTCAGTCTCGAGTGAAGCTTATCCACCTAAGTAAAATACAATTACACTTATGCCTACATGTATATGGTTCTGTGTGGTTTGGCTGATATGGAAATGGAGAAATGCAATACTCTTCAAGAATGAAATCTTCTCGATTACAAAAGTCAAGGAGGAAATGAGAGCAAGAATATAGAGCTGGTTTACGATCAAATACTCTAACCGGAACAACCTTTCTTTCAGGACATGGGTGTTAGACCCAATGCAGTGTATGAAATGAAACCAGTGTAGCGTAGGACCTTTATTATTTCTATGTTGTACCCTGTACAATGAATTCTCGGGTATCCCTTGTACCCAATAATAATAATATATTTTTACCGATAAAAAAAAATACAATTACACTTATTGTGAGGAGAACAAATCAAGTCAAGAGGAGATTAGTTAGTTTCTTAATCAGTTTTTATTTCTGTTGTAACTTCCTCCTCTATTTTCACTTCTTGTAAACCGTAACTCAATTCTCTCAAATATAGAAGAGAGAGAGAGTCAAGTAAATCAATTAATCAATTCCAATTTTCTCCAATTTCTCCATGAATTCATCTAATCATATATTTCTACATGGTATCAGTTTTGAGATCAATTCTTGATCCAAATTCGCAAAGTTAGGTTTTGATTTTCCGCTGCTATTCAATCGATTTTTCGCTGCTATTTCTACATGGTATCTAATTCTGATGTTATACATCATGATTTGGAAGAAGAATTACTTGATTATGCTTCTGATATTCCTGATAATACTACAAATATTACCCAATTAAGTGATAATTGTGATAATGATATGAACATTAGGAAATCTACTAGGGAAAAGTCTATCCCAGCTTACTTGCAGGTATATAATTTGGACTTACCTCCTTCTTTGCAACATCATAAACAACCAGAGGATAAGGATGCGAATATGTGTGTTAATGGTTCAACACCTACTGTAAGATATCCTATCTCTAACTACTTGTCTACTTCCAATCTTTCACCTGCACATTGCATTTTCACAACTTCGGTTTCCCTTCACCAAGAACCTAAGACTTATAAACAGGCTAGTTCTAAGGTAGAATGGCAGGATGCTATGCAGAAAGAAATAGATGCTTTAGAAGCAACAAGCACATGGACTTTGACTGATTTACCTCCAAATAAACATTGTATTGGTTGTAAGTGGGTGTGCAAAATAAAACATAACGCTGATGGGACTATAGAAAGATATAAGGCCAGATTAGTTGCCAAGGGTTATACTCAACAAGAGGGTATTGACTATTTTGATACTTTCTCACCTGTTGCAAAATTAACCACTGTTAGAGTATTGCTTTCTATTGCAGTCACAAAAGGGTGGTATTTACATCAATTAGATGTGAATAATGCCTTCCTACATGGAGATTTGAGTGAAGAGGTCTACATGAGACCACCACCTGGTTATTGTGCAGCTACAGATAAAAGGGTTTGTAAATTAAATAAGAGTTTATATGGCCTGAAACAAGCCTCTAGGCAGTGGTTTCAGAAACTTACTGCTTGTTTGCTAAATTTGGGCTATACACAATCTAAATGTGATACTTCTTTGTTTTTGCGATCCTCACAAAATTCTTTTACTGTACTTTTGGTATATGTTGATGATATAATATTAGGTGGGAATGATTTAATTGAGATTAATAGAGTTAAACATCAGCTTGATATAATTTTTACTGTAAAAGACTTAGGTATTCTCAAATATATACTTGGTATTGAGGTTGCAAGATCAGACAAGGGTTTGTTTCTTTGTCAAAGAAAGTATGCTCTAGATATTGTTCATGATGCAGGATACTTAGGTTGTAAGCCTTGTAAAACTCCTATGGATTCCAAACAAAAATTTTGTTTTACAGATTCTGATATATTACAAGATCCTTCTTCTTATAGACGGTTGATTGGTAGATTATTGTATCTAACAATCACTAGGCCTGATATTTCATATAGTGTGCAGACTTTAAGCCAACGAATGCAAGCTCCTACTAAAGACGATCTGGCAGCAGTTCACAGAGTTTTACGGTACTTGAAAGGTACTCCAGGACAAGGGATTTTTTATAATACTAATTCAAATCTTTCTTTGAAATGCTTTTCAGATAGTGATTGGGCAAGGTGTCCGGAAACTAGAAGAAGCATTAGTGGTTATTGTGTGTTTCTTGGAGATAACTTGGTCTCTTGGAAGTCTAAGAAACAACCAACTGTTAGTCGTTCATCCGCTGAGGCAGAATACAGAGCACTAGCCTATGCAGCCTGTGAAATTCAATGGCTACTATACCTTTTGAAAGAATTCAACGTTGATCATTCTTTTCCTGCATTGTTGTACACTGATAGTCGATCAGCTTATAACATGGCTCACAATCCTGTCATGCACGATAAGAGCAAACATATCCAGGTTGATTGCCATTTCACTAGAGAGAAGATACAAGAGGGTGTTATCAATTTGATCAATCTCTCCACGGAAGATAATTTGGCTGATTGTTTTACAAAGCCATTGGGAACTCAGTCTTTTGAACTACATAAATCCAAGATGGGATTGTCTAACATCCATGCCCATCTTGTGGGAGGGTGTGAGGAGAACAAATCAAGTCAAGAGGAGATTAGTTAGTTTCTTAATCAGTTTTTATTTCTGTTGTAACTTCCTCCTCTATTTTCACTTCTTGTAAACCGTAACTCAATTCTCTCAAATATAGAAGAGAGAGAGTCAAGTAAATCAATTAATCAATTCCAATTTTCTCCAATTTCTCCATGAATTCATCTAATCATATATTTCTACACTTATCAACTGGTCGATACAATTTTAATTATAAACTAGTATAATTAAGTTTACGTAGTTCGACGTGTATGCAGTGCGATCGAATTCAGTTTTATACTGTGAACAAGTTTCTCCCAATAAAGATTCATATAAATTGAAAAAAAAAAATTGAGTACCAATTTTCCTTAAATATAAAGGTAAGTGCCCCCAACTAAATTATTTAAAAAAAAAAAAACTTCATTGTTTAATTTTTTTCCTGATAATTACGTAAACATAATTAAATGGATTGCCACCTCTTATATGTTTCATCAAATTTACTATATATATTTATATGATTATGAAGTGTTTAGCCTAAAAAGATTAAACAGCTACTATTATATTCCAAATTAATAAGATGAGCCGTGAAAGCCATCTCGTTTGACAAAAGATTATGAAAAGGGGCCCTAATCCCTTAATCCAAAACACACAAAATTGATTGTTTCAATCCAAAATAATAATAATAATAATAATAATAATAATGCAGAGTCAATTGTTGATTTTTTTTTACAGAGTCAAACTCAACACAAATTATTACTACTAGCTAATTGGAATCGATTGTTGGTAAAACTTAACAGTCGAAAAAACCTGAGTAGGGAGAAAATGAATTAACATATATAGTTATTTAATTATTTGCATGTAGCGAAGTAATTAAGATGGTTTGAAAAAGACATAGAATGACATGTAAACATTTTGCCTGAAACGGACGCAACGGCAGCATATTAATTGATTATTATCAACTTTGCTTGCTTGGTGTTTTGTTTTGACTTGCTACTTTCTAATGACTTGACATGATATATCTGATCATCCTATTTTTTTAAGACACAAAATTTCAATATACTCCCTCCGTCCCGCTATAAACTTCCCCTTTCTTTTGGATGTTTTGATTAAGAAATATGATAAAATAATAGATAAAGTGTAAGTGATGTGATGGTGAGAGAGAAAATAATAGATAGGTATTAGATGAAGTATGATAAAATAATAGATAAAGTAGATGTGATGTGATTGAGAGAGAGAAAATAATATTCCAAAAATGGAATGGGAAACTTATAGTAGGACATCCATAAAAGGAAAGTGGGAAACTTATAGTGGGACGGAGGGAGTATATACAACAAGTTTCAAGTGTGGGGTAGAGCTCCATATACTATCTAATTAGGAGTGTAATTGAGTCGAATCGAGTCGAGTACTATCAAGTTCAAACTCGATTCGATTAGAAAATTCAAGCCTCTAAACTCAACCCGCAGTACTCAATTGAATTGTTTTATTAACTCGAACTCGATAATTTACATAACATCAATTAAACATTTTAATTTTATTTATAATTAACATATTAGGAGTAACATTGCAAAAACATGTGAGATCAATAGCCTCGCGAACCTAACGGATCTAATATTGTTGAACTCGAATAAGTACTCGAATCCGACTCAATTAAATTCGAATCAATTTAAAAAAAAAATCAAGTCGAGCACGAGTAAATCAGGAGCGGGCTGGACTCAATTACAGCTCCAAACCCTCATAAGTCGTAAGAATGAAATCATAATTGATGTTAACATCTTCTACTAATGTTTTTTTTTTTTTTGAGAAAATCTTCTACTAAACTTAAGTTTATTTAATTCAACGATAATAAAATGGGCTTTATCGTTAGGTAGGAAAGGCCCAAAAATCTTTAGTTTTCACTTGAAGTCGTATTTAGGCCCAAACCAACGATTTTACCACTTTTTTTGCACGTGAAAGAATTTCATCGGATGTTGTACGCACCTAAAAGTTATTAGTTCATTAAAATATATAAATAAAAGTAATGAATTCCTCAAATATAAGTAAACAATTATTCAACATTAACTCAAAGAAAACAAAACTGCAATTATTAATTCAAATTTAACTTAGAAAAAGTAAAACCTGTTTCGTAGAGGGAAAAGACTAGTTTTAAATTCGTTCATTACAGCATCATTCTATACTACTATCATTTCTAATGTTCCTTGTATGGGTTGCACTAAGACTAGTCGTTAAATATAACTACCAATCAATTGTTTTACCATTTTATGTCTAAACGAAAATTAATTACGTCAAAAAGAGAATTGCAACGCCGTTTGGCTTGTTGACCAAGCAACCATGGCCAAACCTAGCTTGGACAAATTATAATGTGGGAACTCATTGACTTTTAATCTTGTGCCCTTTAAAGATGAGGAATGAGTTTATGTCAAACGGTTCCCTGTCAAGAATCCTATTGATCAATCATTTCATTTCATTTTATTTTTTAATAATAAAAACCATTTCATTCATATATTAATTTAACCTTTTAATTTTAAAATAATTCTCTTTTTTTAATTAGCTAAAAAATTGAGCACTTAAAAACAAAAATGTCTAAAATAAAACTACTACAAGGCCAAAATATGATATTGTACAAAAAATTAACAGCGACTTCGTCCAAAAAACTAAATTTTGTTATAGTGATTGCAGTATATTTTGACAATTTAGTAAAATAATATCTGAGATCGAAAAAAATATATTTCATTTATGCTTGTTCCACGTTAATCTGGGTACACGCGAAATTTTGCCTCAATTTATCTTAATTAACTATATTTTATATGTATGCAATTTTTCATATAGAATTTTGGAAAAAGGATTAGAAACCGCCTGAAATAATATTCTTAACAAACATATACCCCAGAGTCAAAAAAAAAACAAACAAACAAACAAACATATACTACAAATTATTGTTTGTATACATTATTATTATATCCAAAAGAAAATAAATTGTACAATTGGTTAATTTAGAAAATGGTTGTATGGGTCATAATTCGACATTTTTTCGAGTTTAGATTAATTTGGAGTACTAGCTAGTTTAATTTGGATGAAAAGTGTACGTTAGTTCTTGATTACTTGTGTTTTTAGGTGGAGAGCACATATATATGATTATGATTCCATTATCTGTCACATGCCGCTTTAAAAAAGGTTACTATGAATCTCTACTACCATAATTGCTACTCCTTCATGCTGCACAACACCTAAACTTTTCTTGTTAAAGAGAGTATATTATTAGTTAAGGAATAATAATTAGTCACACAAGGAAATATACAAGAAATTAATTAATATGTGCATTAAGTTACGACAAAAAAAAAAGAAAAAAGAACTGATTCCACTGATTCTTGAATGAAGTCCGTATTGTAATTCATATGGCTGATTCTACTAATATTTTGATCTGAATCAAGCTTTTAAATAAATAGTGTTCCTTCCCTCACGTTTCTTATTTTATACTGTACGAAACTAAAAAATGTTTATGATGAACTGATGATTTTGTGTTGGCTGGACATTTGGAATTGAGAGTACTTGAAATAAGAAATAAAATTGAAAAACATTCATTAAAAACAAGAATGTAAGGGAATTTAAATATATACAAAAATGTATATGAAATATTTGAGAATTTTAATGATTCACTAATAAAAGTAATTTGAGAGACTTATTCACGGGTAAAATATGATTCATGAATTTTTAGAAACTGTTTTAATTTTACTTATGGACAATTCATGTACAATATTTATTTACATTATAAGATATTTAAAAAATGAACTTCTAAAATTTATAGGTTTGAATTGAAGAATTCATTGGCCACATAGAAATACCTAATATATTTGAATAATTCTGTCACTGAAAATTAACCTTTTTTTTTTGTAATTAAAGAATTTTAATTAGTAAAACTAGTGAAAAAATTGTTGTCAGTAAAAGACAATTTTTTTTATAGTGGTAATTATTTTGAGATGAAATAGAAGCTAATGGTGGTAACAAAGGACCAGAGTCGAGACCGAACACATTTCCTTTATTTGGTAATTCTAAAAAAAAAAAAGTATTAACGTGAATTTTCTAGATGTCCAATTTTAATCCTTTTAAAAATTTGTAATTTTTCTTTTTGTATCCTCTCTTTCTCCACCCATTTATGTTTTCCAATTCTAATTTCATCCCAAAATTGTTTCTTTCTCTTTTTTCTTTCAATCTCATCTCTGCCTGCCGGCTGTGGATTTTTCGTGTTCCCACATAAAATTTCATGTTCATCGAGTTGTTTTATTTCCACTAGATTTTTATGCCATCATTTTGCATAATTTTGAAACTTAATTATTATGATAATGACATTTTAAAATTCAATATGATCGATCTATAGTGTGAATCGTCTACTAAAATTGTTATCATTGGAGTAGTAAATAATTAAGATATTGTTTGGTTGGCCGCAAACCATTTATGATTAAACTAATCGCGTTTCTAATCAATGTCACAAAATCTAAGCATACAATTGTCATAATAATTAGTGACATTAGGCATGGAAATGAATGCTACGTTCCTTGTAAGCCCTACATAAAATTTATAATTAAGTATACATATTTAGCGCGTGCATGCACCCTATTCATAATCCATACTCTAATTAATTTATATACACGCACACCGTATGAATGTATATTTGTAAAATCGTAACATACAACTTGTGAACCGATTCAATTTGAATTTTATCCATTTAACTCCACTTGCCTTTTTTATATGATTGATTAATACAACTTGGTTTATCTCATAGTATGATTTTATAAGAAAACGTTTCTAAATTAAATTTGGGCTTCATTTTAATGAAAAATTTGTTAGAAAAACGCCAAGTTGTTTTTTTCTTTTAATTTGATCATTAAATAGTGCGAAAAATTTATGTGCAATATTGCACATGTAATATTAGCACAAAGAGTTATATTTGCGTGCACTCAATTGCATGGTGCAATTAAGCCACAATTTTGACTTTGTTCTTATTTGGTGGATCAAAAATTTATTTGGACAAATTAAGAATATATCCGGATCACTTAAAATTCAATTGCATACAAGAATTTGTATAGCACAAATTATGAAGGAGAGTGAAAGTCTCGCGGATCTTATGCAGTTTGAATCGGGTCAAATGAATTTGCTCACACAAAAATCGCGCAAATGTAAACAGAATAACTTTATGTCATATCCGGGTTACTATAAGGAAAAATAAGTATTACTTAAAAAAAAATACATATTTGTCCTTATAGCAAGTTAGTAACCCATGTAATGTATTGAAAAACGACGTTATTATATGAATACAAATGTGTTATTTTATTGGGAGATGTGCGTTACTTCCTCACGATTGGAGGTGACAACGACACCTACTGTCTCGCGGTTTGAAGATCTTGAGTTTGTAATTGTTGTATCACTATTCTGATCTTTGTAACCAATTAAAAAAAAAAAAACCAATAAAAATATTTTAAGAAATCAAAAGATATATTAAATTTTACTCAAAGTCTTGATCTATCATATTAAAACGAATTCAGCAAGTAAAATCACACAAATTCAATTATGGAGAAGGAGGTATATAAATAGAACATGTTTTAAGAAATATTGCATAGTATTGAATCTATGCAATATTGTATATAGGTTTTTGTTTTAAATTAACAAATTCACTGGCAAATTGAGACTTGAGTCTCTAAGACAAAGGTACAAATTCTTGTCATTAATAATATCTTTCTTTTGCTTTTTTCCCTATAAAAATGACACTATATACCACATATATAATGAGAGAGAAAAAGGTAAAAATCTTGTAAAAAAGTATCCCAAGCCATATGGGAAAAGCAAGACCTTTCGTTCTCATAAATAGTATTATTACATAAATTGAAAAATAAATAAAGTTAGTTGTACTTGGTTAAGTAATTTAACAGCAAAGGATGAGTATTAGAGACATGCATGCATGTGATTTTATCAAAGTTTGTTTGGCATATGATGATAGAAAGCAGAGTCTTACTGGTTCAATTAATTAATTAATTAATAGTTGTGAACATGATAATATTTGAAGCTGGGGTCGCAATTCCAATTGTCCGACTTGATTATTTAATTTAATTTGTCCACTTACATCTCTTGATCTTGAATGATTGTTCTCCAACACTTCTTTCATGTACAAGAAAATTAGTTAGGGATAAGAATTGGGATCCTGATCGAATTTATCTACTCTCACCAAATTTGGTGGGCTCAAACTAATATTTAAAATACACACTGACTTAAATAAATCACTTCGAAGTTATAAAAATATGGGGATAAACATTTGAGTATTTTAAATCCGGACTCAAATTATTTTCTTCAATAATTTTTAAGTTGATAGAGTTGAATTATTAAGTTGATAGAGTTGGGTAGGTCCTGAACAATCTGGTGATGGTAAACTAAAACACATGCTTATAACTGAATTTATTGATGGTTCAGAAGTGATCAGTTGAGCAATTATCAAGATAAACTGATTGCTGAAAAGTGTAGGGTCTAAACTATAGTCTAGTTAAGAAAACCTGTGTTTTATACTTAGGAAAAAAAACATTGATTAATTTTATGCAATAAAGCAATATCAATTGTGTTTGATGCTTGGGATTTAGTGTATTATGCATTTTGATATTTCAAGCCGATAAATAATTGTTTGATGCGTGGTTGATTTAGTGTATTATGCAATAAAAACATTGTATTATGCATTTTGATAAATATAACTACTAGAAAAATGGCATTTCTTGACATTTAAAATTGTATTTATAAACCACTTTTTAATACACTTTATTTATCATGACATTTCTTTAAAGTGACATCTAAGTTAATGTAATAATAGGTATCAATGTATTAATACATTCTTAAATTATTATTAAAATTATTTTTAATTATCATCAATTTTCTATTTTAATTAATACTACATTATTAAATGTCAAGATACATTCATTTAAAAACTCATTTATTATTATTTTGTAATAGTATTAATTAATAATACATACTTTAGTGTCATGATAGTTTCATTTATATATATTAATTTTAATTAGATTAATAACAATAATAAAAATTTATAATAATATTAAAATAATAAATAGTAAATTAAAAAATATTTTTACACATGAAATAATATTAAAAATCACAATAAATTAAACACATTTTACTAGACATGAATACTTGATAATATTAATCTTGAATGATTGTTGTAAGCACTTCTTTCATGTACAAGAAAACTAGTTAGGGATAAGAATTGGGATCCTGATCGATTTTATCTACTCTCACCAAATTTGGTGGGCTCAAACTAATATTTAAATTACACACTGACTTAATTAATAAATCACTTCGAAGTTATAAAAAGATGGGGATAAACATTTGAGTATTTTAAATTCGGACTCAAATTATTTTCTTCACATAATTATTAAGTTGATAGAGTTGGGTAGGTCCTGAACAAGCTGGTGATGGTAAACTAAAACACATGCTTATAACTGAATTTATTGATTGTTTGTTCAGAAGTTGATCAGTTGAACAACTATTAAGATAAACTGATTGCTGAAAAGTGTACGTTTAAACTATAGTCCTAATTAAGAAAACCTGTGTTTTATACGTAGAAAATAAAAACATTGATTAATTTTATGCAATAAAGCAATATCAATTGTGTTTGATGCTTGGTTGATTTAGTGTATTATGCATTTTGATAAATATATATAACTTGATAGACAAATTTCAAGCCGATAAATAATTGTTTGATGCTTGGTTGATTTAGTGTATTATGCAATAAAAACATTGTATGACAAAGTGGGATAGCTCAAGTGGTTAGAGCACCACTACCTATGTCTTAGGTCCTGGGTTCGAGTCATGGGGAGGAGAAAAAAGGGATGGGCATTTAACTTTCCATAAAAAAAAAAATAAAAAAAATAAAAACATTGTATATATTATGCATTTTAATAAATATATATGAATTGATAAAACATTGTGTATTTTAATAAATATATATGAATTGATAGAGATTTATAGTGGTTCGAAAACTCGACTTCTAAAAAAAAAAAAATAATAAATAAAAACATTGTATATATTATGCATTTTAATAAATATATATGAATTGATAAAACATTGTGTATTTTAATAAATATATATGAATTGATAGAGATTTATAGTGGTTCAAAACTCGACTTCTAAAAAAAAATAATAATAAATAAAAACATTGTATATATTATGCATTTTAATAAATATATATGAATTGATAAAACATTGTGTATTTTAATAAATATATATGAATTGATAGAGTGGTTCGAAAACTCGACTTCTACCCACTCTCACAGACTCTGTTGTGATATTAGTAGAACTTGAGAGATTTATTCTATGCTCAAGATATGGATATGTGGGCTTAGAAATTACAATGTTGAATGCTTAAATGATTTGGCTTTTAGAAGTGCTCGTGAAATACTATAAAAAATCTTGAGTTAATATGTGTTTACTGATTTCTTTTGTAGTATTTTTGTAATCTTACTATGAAAATAAGACCTTGTATTTATAATATGATTAAAAAATTAGTTGTTGAAGAAATCATTCCAAATCTTACTATATTTGGTGCAGATCTTCCTTAGGAGTAGAGACGGACACAGGTAATGCCCGGGGCAGTGGACCCCCACCAATTTTGTAAATTTTCTGAGGGTATTTTTGTAATCTCATATATATATTTAAATAATATTTATATATTATATATATATTATATATATATAAATTATACTCCCTCCATTTTTGAATAAGTGTCACTTTAACATTTTTCAACAAATTAAGATATTAAATTGTGGTCAATATTACCCTTCATTAATGATAAATAATTTTGATATTAAATTTTTGTTTAATAAAGAATGTGGTCAAGAATGTATGTGGTATTCATATGTACAATATTTATGATTTTTCCATGATTTATGCTACTACATTAATTGAAATTGAAGGCAAATTATTTTATAAGGGTAAAATTGTCAAAATTGAAGAAAAAAACATAGAATGACACTTATTATAAAAATAATTAAAATGACAAAGTGACACTTATTTAAAAGTGGAGGGAGTATATGGTAGTATGGATTATATATGGCGGCCCAGTACTTGGAAAGTGGCTGCATAGTCGGCTACTAATATTTACAATTTCGCCTCATCCTGCAAAGTAATTAAATAAGTAATTCAATTAAAAAACAGAGTGTCTCCTTCTTTTCATTCAACGCACGCAACAGAACTTTCAAGACACAGATCAAGAAAAATATGTCCCATTAATTTTAGATATTGAAGGTAAAATTTATTTATTATTAATTTAACTTTTTTATTTTTCTTTATTATTTTGGTTGGTCCACCACAATTATTTTTATTCTATTCTTTTGTCTTTTTATTGAATTTATCGTTTTTTCAGATTTTAGGGTTTCTCAAAACTGTCACCACTTAAAATTTTTTGATATGGAATAAATTCTTTGAATATTTTTTTTATTGTTATTATTTGACCCCAACTTGAAAATCATGGGTCCATCACTGCTTAGGAGTATGTGTAAATTTTTTTTTAAACAAAATTAGACTAAAATTGGTAAGAGTGGATAGGTGTTTAGTATATTAATTACTTGAATTTACGTGCTTAATTTTATAAAATTTCATAATACTATTATTTACATCAAATTGAGGAGACTTTGCTATTTTTTTTAGAAAAGTAAGAACTTTTAAAAGCAAAATGCGATTTATTAGGCCCGTGATTTATTTTACTTGGGCAGCCCAAACTAATGAAGAATGGCATAAACTTAAAAATTTGCAGGGTTATATACCCTCCATGTATGTTAGATGCACCACCGATACATATACTCAACCCGTACAAATGACAATATATAGATGTATTTTTCTCAAATTTTCTAAATTACCTCTTTTTCTTAAAAAAAAAATCTCCTAAATAAATTCTAATTCCCCCACAAAATCTCAGAAATGACGCCCCATTCCCAAACCTCTTCGGCGGCTCTTCTTCAAAATCCTCCAAGGTCGATTCTGTCGACTGCCGCTCCTGGTTTTTATTTTATTTTTTAAGTAAACCTCATCCCTCCAACTTCCACCTTGCAGCCCCACCCTGTCGGCCGCCGCACCCATATATTGGGTAAACAACGCACAATTAGGTTTTTAATTTAAAAAAAAAAAATCGACAAACGAGTGTAAAAATTTATACTATTGTCGACAATAATGCATATTTTCGGCATTGATTTGTCGAAAATTTTCATTAAAATTTTTTTTTTTATACAAATGAATGTCGAAAATTTACACTATTATTGATAAATTGTTGTCAATGTTGAAGAATAGAAAACAGAAGCATGCAAATAGGGGTGGGAATAGGCCGAGTCTAGGTAGGCTTTACAAAAAAAAGTCTGATATTTTTTAGGCCCGAGCCTGACCCATGATCTATCATAGACTTTTTTTTAAGGCTTGACCTAGCCTTTTTAACAAATAGGCCGGACCCGAAAGTCTTTTAAAGACCTTTTTAGTCTTATTAGTGTATTTATTTTTTAAAAATCTACAACACTTATATTTCATCGAATCATAAAAAATCGACTAATTATATTGCCAGATGCTTACTAGTTAGAAATTATATATATTAGACACTCATATATGTTTTCTACATTTAAGTATAATATACCATATACATTATATATTTATATTTTATATATATATATATATATATATAAATATATATATAATAAATAGGCCGGCCTGTTGGACTTGAAAGGCCTACGAAAAAGCTCAAGCCCGACTTATTTAACTAAATAGGCTTTTAAAAAAGCTTGAGCCCGACTTATTTATTAAACGAGCCGAGCTGAGCTTTAATAAGCCGAGCCGTAGGCCCCTGTCGGGTAGTCTGGCCCATTCCCACCCCTACATGCAAACCCTCGTGCATGCAAAACAATCTTATATATATACATGCATACAATACATGCAACCCACAGTTGTAAATACACACACTTATATACATACAAAGTTATACATATAGAAAGGTAGTTAGTTTCCTAACAAACTATTGTTAGATAGAAGACTCTAGAATGTGTAGCCTCTATATATAGTGTACTCCTCACACTTGTAAACTTGAGTTGAATATACACATTTTAAACATGGTATCATGAGATCAATCTTTCTTTTGATTTTGATGTGAATTTTGCAAAACTACCTTTCCTTCTTCTTCGTCTTCATTCATTTTTTTCCAGAAACCGCTGTGTTCATCACAGCCTTCATATCTTCATCAGCCTCCAACCGTTTTTCTCTTCACATATTCATCTTGTAACCGCTTCTTTTCCTCACATCTTCAACTCCCGATCCATTCCGCTCGTTTCTGCTTACGTACTGCTCTGATCTGTTATCTATGGCCAATCTCAGTTCTTCTCCCACTCTGCCTCTGTTTATTACTTTGTCGATTCGTCTTGATAACGACAATTACCCGTTCTGGCATAATCAGGTGCTTGCTTCAGCTCGTGCTCATAATTTTGAGGATGTTCTCCTCTGCACAGCAGTGCCTCTAAATTCTACTAAATCCACTTCGGATTCCCTTTCATGGCAGAGAAAGGATCAGTTTCTCCTCAGCTGGCTCTTAAGTTCAGTGTCTGAGTCCATGCTTGGCCATGTTAGTCGGTGTGAACATGCTTTTCAGCTATGGATGGTATTTGAGCTCTTGTTTCAATCACAGTCAAGTGCCAATGCCATGATCCTGCACTTACAGCTACAAACTCAGAGGAAGGGTGATATGAGTATTGATATGTTCATCCTGAAGATGCGCTCTATTGCTGAGGCTTATTTCATACGGGACAACCAATCAAGGATGATGAACTTGTGTTGTATATCCTTGGTGGTCTAGGTGCTGATTTCGATGTTGTGGTTGTTTCCCTTACAACTCGAGGATCCGTTCCATCTCTTCCTGAAGTTCAGTCCATTTTGCAAGCGTATGAGGTACGTTTGCTTAGTCACATCTCTCACTCCATCCAGCTTCAAGGAGGTAACATATCATCTTCTATTCAACCTTCAACTAATGTTGTTTCTAGAGATCATAGAAGCAATGGAAAAGGCAGGGGTTACCCCAAACCTAGGGTTGTATGTCAATTGTGTGGGCGCAAATATCATGTTGCAGCTAAGTGCTACAAAAGGTTTGATCAAACCTATACTAGCCTTGGAAACTCCAGATCATTCACTCCAAACTCCAACTCTATGTCAACTCCTCGACCTCCTATATCCACTCCCTTTCAAGCTCATCTTACCCAATATCAGCCTACATACTCTCACTCCAGTGCATCACCATCTGCTCTCACTAGTTATGTCAATCAAGGTGCATCCACATCTGGTAACTCTACTCCATGGTTTGTTGACAGTGGAGCAACACACCATGTTACATCTCAACTTGCCAATCTGAATATCAACTCACCATATCAAGGTATGACCTCTCTTATTGTTGGAAATGGTGCTTCATCTCCCATTCTACATACTGGTTCTTTCAATATTCCATTGAATGGTGGCTCTAGCTCAGTTGCTATGAACAATGTACTACATGTACCAGCTATTACTAAGAATTTGATGAGCATTTCTCAGTTTCTTAAAGATAATGATGTTGTAATTGAGTTTTTTGCTGACTGTTGTCTTGTTAAGGATCTGAAGTCTCACAAGATACTATTGAGAGGGGTGCTTAAGGACGGGTTATACATGCTGGATTTCGGATGCTTGAAGGTCAATAAAGAGTCTGCTCATGATCAACAGTTGTCTAGTTTTTGTACTAGTGTTGAAAATAAATCTCAGTCTGATGTTAGTGTCAATCATGTTAATAGTGTTCATCATGTTGCTAGTGTCAATCATGTTGTCAGTGTTGAGAATAAATGCAGATTGTGGCATTGTAGATTGGGACATCCTAGTGACTCTACATTGTCTAGTGTTCTGAGAAGTATCAACATCCCTTGTAATCCTTCTCATGCTAGTTTCTGTGATGAATGCAAAATTGGAAAGATGCACATGAAACACTTCTCTTCTGTTATTCATCATGCTTTATCTCCATTTGAGCTACTACATATGGATGTTTGGGGGCCTGCTTCAATTGTGTCAATAGAAGGCTATAGATATTATATGTCCATTGTTG
This sequence comes from Galeopsis tetrahit, assembly GCA_963675135.1. Lineage (NCBI taxonomy): Eukaryota > Viridiplantae > Streptophyta > Magnoliopsida > Lamiales > Lamiaceae > Galeopsis > Galeopsis tetrahit. The sequence continues at coordinate 60,510,689 of OY776122.1, read as the reverse complement.
ATGATTGCACAAGATTTGTATGGATTTTTCCTCTTATGGCCAAGTCTGAAGTAATATCAGTATTTACTCAGTTTATGAACCTTGTTGAAAGACAATTTGGTAAACAAATCAAAGCAATTCAACATGATATGGGATCTGAGTTTCTCCCTGTTGCAAAGTTGGTTAAACCACTTGGTGTTAATGTGAGACTATCATGTGCATACACTCACCCTCAAAATGGATTGATTGAAAGAAAGCATCAACATGTTACAGAAATTGGCCTGTCCTTACTTGCTCGTTCAAAGCTTAATATGGTCTTCTGGTGGCATGCCTTCTCCACTGCTGTTCACATTATCAATATGCTTCCATCTTCTGTCACTAAAAACACATCCCCCTTTGAGCTCATTCACTGCAGGCCACCTGATTATTTGTCACTAAGGGTGTTTGGGTGTGCTTGTTTCCCATTTCTCAGGCCCTACAATGCATCTAAGCTAAAATTCAGAAGCTCCAAATGTATCTTTCTGGGCTACAGCACCTCCCACAAAGGTTATAAGTGCCTCCATGCTTCTGGCAAGATCTTTATATCAGCTTCTGTTCAATTCAATGAAGATGAGTTTCCATTCTTCTCTCAGGCCAAACCTACTTCCTCAGCTACTCCACTCTTTTCTGCTCAAATTCCATCATCTTGCCTTCCATCTCCAAATACTTCTTCACCCTCATTGTCACCAGATACCCTCAATACATTCTCATCAGATTCTGCCTCAAATCATCATAATTCCACTCACTCTTCTTCTAGCTCTTCCAGATACATGCTCCCACCTACATTACACTCCTCTCCCTCACCAAACCCTAATGTCCCAATCACCTCATCTCCCCTCTCACCACCCATTCAGAATGCTCATCCCATGCAAACCAGAGTTAAATCTGGTATCTACAATCCTATAACCCTCATCTCCAGTACACTTGTTCATGATCCAACTTCTGTTACTGAGGCAAGCAAAAGTTCTGATTGGAACAGGCTATGCAACTTGAGTATGATGCTTTGATCCAGAATGGGACTTGGACACTTGTTCCCCCTTCTTCAGATATACACCCCATCACCACAAAGTGGCTCTTCAGAGTCAAGTACAACAAAGATGGCTCTATTGAAAGATACAAAGCCAGATTGGTGGCAAGAGGCTTTCAACAACAAGCTGGTGTTGATTATTTTAGTACCTTTACTCCAGTTATCAAACCAGTTACTCTTTGCATTGTTTTCACTCTAGCTGTCACAAAAGGATGGCCTATACAACAGGTTGACATCAATAATGCATTTCTCAAAGGATTACTGCATGAAACAGTATACATTGCTCAACCAGAGGGCTTTGTTCACCCTGAGCACCCAAACTATGTCTGCAAACAGAGAAAAGCTCTCTATGGTCTAAAGCAAGCTCCCAAGGCTTGGTATGATACTCTCAAGGATTTCTTGGTTCAGCAAGGCTTCATACACTCCACCTTTGATCATTGTTTATTTCACATAATTAGTCAAGGCAAAATGACTCTATTACTGGTTTATGTGGATGATTTTTGATCACTGGTGATGACACAGCTCTTGTGCAACGACTCATTCATGCTCTACACACTCAGTTCTCTCTCAAACACTTAGGGGAGGTCAACTACTTTCTGGGCATAGAAGCTTATTCCACTTCTTCTCTCATCAAACTCACTCAGTCCAAGTATGCAAAGGACATCATCTCCAAAGCTCACTTAACTGACTCAAAGCCCTGTCCAACACCAATCTGCCCCTCTTCCAAGCTCTCTCTCTCAGATAGCCCTCCCTTTGAGAATCCCACCTTATATAGAAGCATTGTTGAAGCTCTCCAATATCTCACTCTAACCAGACCAGACATAGCCTTCAGTGTCAACAAACTATCTCAGTTCTTGCAAAAACCATCTCAAAATCACTAGAAAGCTTGTAAAAGAGTTCTTAGATATATCAAAGGCTCCTTAACTCATGGCATCTCATTTTCTCCTATTTCTGATTTCAGGTTGCAAGGATTTGTGGATGCAGATTATGCTTCGAGCATTGATGACCGGCGCAGCACCTCAGGCTTCTGTATCACTCTTGGACAAAATCTTGTTTCATGGAGCTCGCGCAAACAATCAGTTGTAGCTGGGAGCAACACAGAGGCAGAATACAGGGCCCTTGCCCTTGCTACAACTGATCTCATCTGGATTGCTAGCATCTGCAAAGAACTTCACATTCCAATCACCACTCCTAGTTTACTTTGGTGTGACAATCAAGGGACAATTACTTTGGCTTTCTGCCCAACATTTCACTCCCGTACCAAACACATTGAGGTGGACGTTCATTTTCTTCGAGAGAAGGTGCAAAATGGAATGTTTGATGTTCGATTTATCACTTCTAACGATCAACCTATTGATCTCCTCACCAAACCAGTTTCTCCGGCTCGTTTTGCACATCTTCTCAGCTGGTTCAAACTGTCATATATCACCATGGCTTGGCTTCTTCCGGGGCATGTTGAAGAATAGAAAACAGAAGCATGCAAACCCTCGTGCATGCAAAACAATCTTATATATATACATGCATGCAATACATGCAACCCACAGTTGTAAATACACACACACACACACACTTATATACATACAAAGTGTATACATATAGAAAGGTAGTTAGATTCCTAACAAACTATTGTTAGATAGAAGGCTCTAGAATGTGTAGCCTCTATATATAGTGTACTCCTCACACTTGTAAACTTGAGTTGAATATACACATTTTAAACAATCAACAATAATGTTTATTTTTTACACTGACTTATCGATTTTTTATTTTTTTTAGATTTCTGTGATTTTTTTTTTTTTTAGATTTCTGTGATTTTTTTACACTGTTTGAGACTGTTTATGTAAAATTAGAGTTAGAGTTTCAAGATAGAGGGAAATATATTTATAGGGTCATTTTATTAAAAGTGTAATTTAAGTATTTTACATGGGTATTAAATTAATAAATGTGTAGGGGGAGTACATCTAACAATGTTGGAGGGGTATGTAACCCACGCCTAAAATTTTCATGCAACCATTTTTTAGGCCCAATTTGCAATACTCCCACTTAATAAACTTAGTCAGCTGCTGTAGTTGACCTTGGAAATCAATAGCCACTGTAAAAAAGTGAATGACTCGAATACTCATTCATGGAGTATATTCATAATAAGGGAGGCAACACAACAACCTGAGCATACAAGAGAGATGCTAGTTAGTTATTGGACATGTACCAAAATTATCATTTTACTTAAGCCCCTAAATGCAATTCACTACATCTTAAATTAATTTCCAATAAATCTATATATATAATAACAGGATAGTCTGTCATTTTTTGTAACTACCTGTTTTCCCGTCCATTTCAACTTCTATTTTTGGATTTTTTTTTTTTGTTATTTTGAACTTAATACTTTTGTTGTCTACTATTTCAATAAATATATTTTATTCTATCCAGGTCATTATTATTTGAGGACAGTGGTGCATGCTATCTGATATGACTGATATAGCGCAGACCTATTGTTCGAGTAGAGCGTGGAGGAAGACGGAATCTTGACTTGAAGTTCACGAAGAAGGTGAAGAACACAAACCAACTCTAAAGCAGCATTCGCCATTGCACAATACTCCGACTCACAGTTGGAGCGAAAGACAGTAGGCTGTCGTTTAGCACTCTAAGAGATCAAATTCCCCACCCCCCCAAAAAAAAAATTGAGTATCCATAGGTCGAACGACGAGTCTTCACACAACGGGCCCAATCAGCATCTGAGTATGCAGTAATAGCTGGAGAGGGACCTCTAGAGAGGAAGGAGTGTACTTAACATAGCGAAGTACACGTTTTACTACTTGGAAGTGGTGAACAGTGGGAGCCTGCAGATGCTAACTAACGAGGTTCACATAAAAAGGATATGTCTAGGCTGGTAATTGTTAGATATTGCATTGCACCCACCAAGGATCGTTAAAGAGTTGGATCATGAAATAAGGGACCATCAGTTGGCAATTGACAGCCCGCTACCAAGGGGGTGGAGACGGATTTGGCATCCTCAAGAGCAGCCCGTTGAAGAATGTCACAGGCATACTTAACATGATTCAAGAATAAGCCAAAAGAAGTGTAACTCACTTTAAGCCCCAAGAAATAATTAAGCTTACTGAGATCCTTAATAGTAAATTCCTGACGCAGACGAACAATGAACGAGCAATCAACATATACCAAAAGAAAAAGAATTGAAGAACCACGAATATAAATAAATAAGGATGAGTCAGAACGACTACAGATGAAGTCGATACTCAAGAGAAAATCACTGAGAAATAATTTGGATCTCAGTCCACCGCAAAGGCGTTGAAACCAAGCACGTGGGGCCTGCTTAAGGCCGTAGAATGATTTCTTGAGATGACAAACGTGATTTGGAAAACGGGAATCAAGAAATCCAGGCGACTGATCCATGAAAACTGGTTTTGTCTAAACACCATTCAAAAATGCATTTTTTACGTTTAGCTGGTGGAGGGGCCAATTGTGTAAAACTACAAGAGAGAGGACAACTCAGACAATGGATGTTCGAACTACAGGACTGAATGTGTGAGAATAGTCAAAACCAGGGAGCTGAGAGAAGTCTTGAGCAACTAGACGAGCCTTATGATGATCGATCGAACCATCGACCAAAAATTTAGTACGAAAGGCCCATTTAGAGCCCACAACATTTGCATTAGCTGGACGAGGCACAAGATCCCACGTCTGATTTTGAGACAGAGTAGAGAGCTCTTCATGCATAGCAGCGACCCATTCAAGGTGTTTTAAGGCAGTCTTAATTCCACGTGGCTCGCTAACTAACAAGAGCATGGAAAAGGGTAGAAGATGCATAATAAGTGACATGTTTGGGTTTAAAGATACCTGACTTAGCACGGGTGCGCATGGGATGCGTAGCCCAAGGCGGTGAAGCAACGGGTGTTGGATCAACACTTGGGTTGTCCGCAACACCTTGTGAGGGTATAAGAATATGAGGCACAATAATGTTCGTAGAAGAATCAGACTTCAAGGAAGGACACAACGAACAAGGAACACTGGGAGAGGCCTCAATAATTGGAGGCGCAGGAATAGGAGCAGGGCTCATCAACCTTAGTGGCTCAAAAAACTCTGAAATTGGCAAAGAAGAAGAGTTTGTCATATTAGTTAGCATAGAGAAATGAAAGAAAGTGTTGGTAAAAAAATCAGGGGTATGCATCAGACGAGTTTCTGAAAATCAGATGACTTGTTGACATCTGATATATAAGTTTAGGTGTAGAAAATAAAACTAACTCTTCTCTACAGATGACTTGGTCAGCTGACTAATTAGGAGTCTAGAACTAATCGGTCTGCTGATTAGATCAGCTGATAGAGAAGCGTGTGCGGAATTTGTAGTGTGACCATTTTAGGAAGATTATACTCGTCTACATACTCATGCAAATTTAAAACTTTTATTTCATGTATACACACATTTTATGTTATCAGAAGACTTGGTGTCTTCTAATTATGAACTTGCGAATAACAAAACAAATGAGTATATCAGCAGACTTGGTGTCTGCTGATATAAGACATTTTCCTTTTAAATATATGATATGTAAATATGCATGCTAAAACAGTAAATAACACATATATTTATAGTGGTTCGAATCTCAATATCCTACATCTACTTTCACGATCTCAATCATGGTATTGCCCTCCTTGAACACTTTAACTTCCCAAGAGGAGGACGTCTTGCTACTTTATAGTCCCAATAGAAGACTTTTGATCAAGATCCTCAACTACTTTATGAGGATACAAATCTACTTGTTGGTTAGGTAACAAGTAACCTTTATAGTGGTTTTCTTCTATGATTCTTAGTGTGTATACCTCTACCTATCTCTAAATGGGAGTATAGAAGGGAGGACTCGAGAATGACTAAGTATGAGAAATTCCCTTACAGTCTTAGTTAGCCTAAGCTAGGATTGGGAATTTCTCTTCTAAGCTTGGGATGTGTATAAGACTATGCAGACTTAGATATCATGAGTTCACTCACTAGAGATGTGGGTATAGATGCTTGCTTGATGTCTTCTATATTGGTGTTCTTTGAGCTCTTCTAATTTTCTGGACTTAGAACATTTTGCTCAGCCTTTAAGCATTACCCTCACTCTTGTATGAGATATGAATTGAACTCAGTATTTATAGTGTGATTTGCTTGAATGTTACCGTTGGAAAGTAATAAGCAAATCCCACTATTTTAGGAATACAATCCTTTACTTGATATTCTAAATATTACATTTCCATGTAATATTTAGAGTATCTTTGACTTTACAGATTCTGCAGCCTTGTGTCAGATCCGTACTGCTTGTTGTTGCACTACCATTGGTTCAAATCAGCTCTTATGGATGCTGTCTAACGGATAATCAGCTGATATACCATCAGCTGATTTTCCATAGCTGATTTCAGTTGTCTTTCCACTGCTGTTGAACTCTGCTGACTTTTCACAGCGGATATACCACAGCTGATATACCACAGCTGTTTTGACACCGCTGTCTTTACTCAGTTTCTCTTCTGAGCTTCTTCTCTACTGAATCTGACACTTGACTTCTCTAATTGTTTTCTCAGCTGTGTAGACTTGTCTAGTTAGTCAAGTAGACTAAGTCTCAGCTGTGTTTGACTTTACTCAATTTATCTTCTCTGCTGCCTTTACTCAGCTGCTGTCTTTACTCAGCTGATTTTCCACAACTGATTTTACTCTGATGTTTTTACTCAGCTGCTGTCTTTACTCAGCTGATTTTTCACATCTGTTTTTACTCAGCTGCTGTCTTTACTTTGGTCTTCTGATTTTGATCTTCTATCCTAATCTATTACAAGATGAATAATTAATTTGTCTATACAATACAACTTATCCTATTACAAGTATATTTGGTTTATCAATACAAAACATAAGGATATAGAATATCCCAACATAAATCCTCATCGAATTAAGCATGACGAGAAATATAGACGCGTAATGAAGAAGGATTGAATCAACAAACCCCATTGTGCGAGCTACTATAGCCCAAAAAAAATACACGCCTTGCTACGAGGCTTAAACTTATTTGTGGTATAGTCCCGAAGGTAAGGATAAACCCTGCAACCGAAAGGGTGAAAATTCCCAAAATTTGGAGTGGTGGAAAATTGCAATTCATATAGAGATTTACCATTAAGAATTTTAGTTGGCAAACGATTAATAATATGAATAGCACTACTAAAAGCATCAACCTAAAACTTCATCGGAGTATGAGAGTGAAAGAGCATGGCAAGTCCGGTTTCAGTAACATGTTTGTGTTTCCTTTTAGCCCGACTGATTTGAGCGGGTGTGTATGGACAAGAAAAAGTATGATGTATGTCTTTATTTTTAAAAAAATGTTGTACTTTACGATTTATAAATTCAATCCCCCCATCATTGTGAAAAGTTTTAATGTGACAGGAAATATTTTTAACAAAAGTATTAAATTGAAGCAAAACTTCAAAAAAAAAAAATCAGATTTATTACGTAACATATATAACCATGTAAATCGTGAAAAATCATCCACAAAAATGACATAGTAACGAAAACCTGAATCAGAATAAACGGGCGCAGGGCCCCACAAGTCACAATGAATAATGTCCAAAACAGACGAAGCACGTTTAATGTCCAAACACAAATGGCAGACACTTACTTTTAGCTTGCTCATAAGAATCACAAATCACATGTTTAGACAACAAAGCAGAAACAGAAATAACACCAAGTTTTTGCAATAATGAAATTATATCAAAAGAAACATGGCTTAGTCTTGAGTGCCACAACTCAAAAGAGGCCTTAGGCAAACTAGCTGCAACCAAGGCCAACTTCAAATTATCCAGAATGTAAAGTCCATTTCTACGACAACCCCGAGCCAGTATTTCCTGAGTGTCCCGATGCTGAATCAAAAAATAAGTGTCATTAAAAATCACAATAACAGGCAGGTCAGCCGTCAACTTGCTAACAGAAAGAAAATTTTTGGTGAGGCCCGGAACAACCATAACATCAGATAATTTAATATAATTATTTAAAGTAAGAGAGCCAATATGAAAAATGGAAAGAGACGCGTCATTTCCAACGACGACATAATCCAAACCTATATAAGGAACAGAGGAATCCAACCGAGAAGTGGAAAGAGTCATGTGAGCCGAAACCCTAGTGTCAAGATACTAATCTGACGGAGGATCAGAGATGGAACAAACAACATGAAAATCCTCAGCAATATGTGCAGAAGGGACGACATCAGTATTAGTGAGGGAAGATGGAGGCACCGGAATAGAAGTAGTAAGGGCTGCTGGCAAAGATGGAGAAACTACAGAAGATTGATTATACCGATCGGGACAGGCATTCGCATAATACCCATTTATACGACAATTCGGACAGTGAGGCGGGCGTCTTTGGCCTTGGTCACGACCACCTTGCTTACCATTAGAACGAACAGAGGAGAAATGAGCCCGGGACTAGTGGGTAGTGAAAGCAGCCTGGACAAGAGCAGGAGGGTCCAAGGCTTGTTGAAACAAATCCCAAACCTCTGCATTATTTTGTAGATCGGCGAATGAGGGAAGGGGAGCCATGGCCATTTGGGTAGCAGAGAAACTAGAGAACTCAGGGCCAAGTCCTTTTAGAAAGAAATTGGTTTTATCAGTATCATCTACACGAAAACCGATAACTAACAATTGATCACAAATAAGTTTGAATTCGCGACCAAAGTCGGCCACCGATTTATCACCCTTTCGAATTGATTGAAGTTGGCCTTTGATACGAAACTCACGGGCCTTCGATTGATGACTGAAGAATCTTCAACACGCCAAGTGGTGAAAGCTGGGTTTGGGGTTTGTTTACCGGCCGATTCTATTTCAGACAGGGGTGGAGGCCGTGATCCATCGACGAGTCCGACCAAGCCCTGACCGATGATAAGAGGGAACACTTGACTATGCTAGAGAAGGTAGTTCGCAGAGGAGAGTTTAATTGTTAACATATGAATCAACGTGTTGTAGGAAAGTGTAGTGGATGAATCTGAAGCAGGAACTATGGTAATGATTTGAGCGACAGCCAGATTCTAAGAGAGAGATTGGGAAAAATTCCAGAAAGAAAAGAACAGAGGAAGAAAGTGGCGTGAATTTTGAAAGAGAAGAAGAGAAGGGTTGTAGTGCCTTTAATTAGGCTGATACCATGATATTAAATAAATTGCATTTTTATTGAATGAATAATTAGTTAATTACATCCTTAATTTATATATAGATTTAAATTATACAATGAAAAGTCAAAATGATATAATCACAATTCCTAAATTAGTGGAACAATAAATGACCAAATCTCTTTGATTTATTTGGTATTATTAGATCAAAAAATTTATTTAATTTTTAATATATTAACACAAGTATTGATAATTATTCAATCTTGGTCAAATAAAAAAAATCTTTAAAAATAGACAAATTAAATCTTCTATTTACAATTAGTGAATATACAAGATAAGTTCTCTAAATTCCTTCAATTGTCTCGCCACCTTTAATAACAGAGCTTGGTTATATTTGTTGAACATCCTAAAAAATGATATTATCAAAGTACAAATTAAAATAACTAATTACATGTATCTATTTATATACTTTAAAAAAAAATCACTTACATCCAACTTTTACCAATTTAAATTCTTAATACACATATAATACAAATATTAAAAGAGAATTTTTATAAAAATTGTCATTTCTAGAGACACTTTTTAATAAAGAACAACAAATATAATCGTTTCAAATAAGAGCAAAGATGTATGTTAATAACCAGTTATGCCCTTAGATTTAAATATGAAGACTAATTTAATAATTTAATATTTAAATATTCAATTCGTAATATTCCTTAATTTTCGCCCTCTCTTCAACAACATTCCCATTAATCAAGATTTATTTTGTTTCAAGTTAACTGCGTTTCAATTAATAATTTGATCTTCCTTATTCGTGATCAATATTCAGGATTATAGGTTAATCTTCAATTATGGGTCCATACTTTCCATAAAAAAACCCTACTGCGGAAATCTTCGACACTGTGTTTTGTTAATCAGTTCTGCATATTTTTCTCATTTGATTTTCATCTTTCTTTATAAGTTGCAGATTCTCAATCGATGGACTATTTCGTGATTCTCAAGATCGAATTCAATGGGAAGACCAAATTGGTTCGTGTTAATCGGTCTTATTTAATTAATGAATTCTTCATATTAATTCCTTATATCTCGCCATTTCTTCAACCATCATTCCTTATATCTCGCATTTTCTTCAACCATCTTCCATTGATTCAATATTTATTCCTTTTTCAAATCACGCATCAATATCGTGGCCATTATATTGAATTTTTTGACTTTCTATAATTCCACCCACAAACGTCAATCTGTCTTCCCCCGAACATAGGCGCCGAATACGATCAAACCCCCCGAATGGAAGACAAAAGCATTGTCGGTAGCAGATCTTCCTTGTCGTCGCCGTCCACGATCGAACCCCCCCCCCCACCTAAAATCATTGATTCTAGTTTCAAAAGTATTATATGTTCATATATTTGACCAAACACAGAGATGCAGATTGATTGTTAGTCGTTTGTACATGTTATTTTATTATTATTTTAGGGTTTTCTGATAAATAACAAATTATCAATCAATGGATTATTTCGTGATACTCAAGATTGAATTCAATGGGAAAACCAAGTTGGTTCGTGTTAATCAGTCTTCAACGTTTCTTGAAGTCTTGAATCAAGTCATTGGTATGTGACCCACATTAATAGACTGATTTTATTAATGCAGATCCAATTTGCATTAAAGTCATTTTTCTGCATAATGATATTTGCATATGCACATAATTTGCTGCACACTTCTGCATTATTAATATGTTGATGCAACTTTAGTATTTTTTTTCTGCATTATAGTCAGAGATTTTTCTGCAGATCTTTCTGCATAATCAAGTCAGACATTTTGTTGAAGAAAATATCTAATTTGATTTGACGATTTTTCTGCAGATCTTCAAGTCTGAAAATGAAATTGAATATCAGAGATTTGGGGAAGAATTAAATATAAGAGATTTGGGGAAGACTTGAATATTAGAGATACTTGAATATCATAAATTTGGGGAAAGTCCTAAAATTGAGGATGTAGAATAATTAGCGGGGTTTGAGAAGGAGAGAAAGATTTGCATTCAAATTTTAAAATTAGTTGACTTAATATTATATTAAAACACAATTTTGAATATTAAGGGTAATATGATACATTTAAGTTGAATTTTGACCTTAATTTGAACCTTGTTCTTATTTGAATAAACTCTATGTGAAAAGACCTTATTGGTGAAATCTCCATATTAAAAAAAAAAGTTGATTAGTTCACTTGCATCCAGCCTGTACCAAATTAAATTTATAATACAAATATTAAAAAAAAATTGTTTAGTGCATCTGAATCAATATTCTAAAAATTAAAATAGAGCATGCCTCTTCATATTTAAGTACCTCTGAAAATGACTTTTGCTTTCTTTAGACATGAATATTCTAGAACATAAAAAATATTTATATGATTTTAGAACATAAAACACCTAATATATTAACACAAGTTACAAGTAAAGAATTAAAAGGAACCGAGAAATCAAATCTATATAAAAGGAACCACTTTAAATTTTAAAAATTTAAAAGAATATAAATATAAAAAATCTAAAATAAATGGACAAATCAAATCTTCACCTGCATCCAATCTTTACCACTTCAAATTTATAATACGGAGTACAATATAAAAAAATCTAATTAATGCGTCTAATTCACTATTTAAAAAAAAAAGTATATGTCTCTTCATATTCCAATACACCTAAAAAGGGCTTTCACTTTCTCTATATATAAAATCATTTTGTAGATTGCATTATTCACATGAAACACTCTGCTTAAATACATTAGTTACTTATTGTTTGTTCACCAACCTTTCAACTTGCAATGTGAGTCTTTTTAGTATTTACCATACCTTTTGCAACTTCTATTGCAAGATGACCCCCCCTCTCTCAATCCATCTTAATCCAAATACAAATTCAAAAACCAATTCACCCCTATAATACACATATACACACCTATTTTTATACAATCAAATCACTTTTTTCCTTTTCAACCACTCATTCTCTCTCCTACTTTTTTCTATCTTCTACTTTAATATCTTTCACACACTCATTATCTCTCTTATTATTTTTTTACCCACTTATTATTCTCATTCTTATTTTTATACAATCATATAAAAATTATATACTAACTAATATTATATACTATAAAAAAATAAAAACGGCTTATATTTAATTTTATTATGTGAAACATATAAAAATAATAATAATTACTATAGAAAAATAATTATCATATTTTAAAAATTGAATGAAGCTCATACACAGCTGTTAGTTTCGAACTCCGCCCACTCTGCCCCTCTCTCTTTCCAATCAAAATTACACACAACTGTAGTTTCGAAACACTCCCCCCCTGCCTCTCTCTCTCTCTCTCTCTCTCTCCCCGTTCAACTGCCCCTCTCTCACACATAACTCGTTCATAATCTCTCTCTCAATAAAAACATTCACCTACTCGTTCATAATCTCTCTCTCAATAAAAACATTCACCTGCCCTTCTCTCTCTCTCTCTCAATAAACACAATTCTTGTATATTTGCTTTAAAGAGAATCTTAAATATGCGTCCCTCAGTAGTCGATTCAGATTTTTTAGGGCCGATTTTTTCCTTGTGCAGATTGCTTTCCTCAATTGCTTTTGCAAAGATCTATACACTACACTATGTATATGGTCGGTTGGGAAGCTTGCATTTATTTTGGGGTGTATTCTCTTTTATATATATTTGTCCAACTTCTGTGATTTTATTTTTAATGTGGTATGCCTTTTACAGTCACTTGCGTACCTTGCACTCGCAAACGAGATCGAAGTTTGGTGTTGGTTGATTCGGAGTCTGTGGGTTCTAACAACTAAAAAAACCTAGATTGAAGATAGCCCAGGTCATCCCCTCCCCCCCCACCCCCCCCCCCCCCCCCAATTTTATGTATTTTGTGTATTATATGTGTTTTGTTATTATGGTTGAATATTTGAAGTTTTATTTCTGTTTGCATGTATATAGATTTGACTATACTTGGACATGTAAATAGATTTTTGTTGATGAATATCTTTTTGTATTACTAAGATGTGAGTTTATAATTTCTGTATGAATCCATATGTTTAATCTAAGCTTTGGTTGCATTTTCAGATATTTTGGACTATTTTTGTAATTTCTAGTTTGGTGTATCAACGAATTTGGCTAATTTATTGCGTTTGTGTTTATTTGGCTATTCGAATGTAAGATTAGGACTTTCTGAGATGGTAATTTGTTGGTGATGTTAATCTGGTGTATTATGTATTGATGATGTGTATTATATGACACATCAAAATGGATTTTTATAATTCACAATTTACTTATTTTATTATAGGGATTTTTTATAATTCACAGTTTACTTATTTTATTATAGGGATTTTTTATAATTCATAGTTTACTTATTTTATTATAGGTATTTTTTATAATTCACAGTTTACTTATTTTATTATAGGGATTTTTTATAAATCATAGTTTACTTATTTTATTATAGGGATTTTTTTTATAATTTACAGTTTACTTATTTTATTATAGATGTCTAAGGACAAAGTGCATTGGACCAAAGATTTGGAGTCTCATTTTTTTTTTTTTTTTTACTTTGTCACCACGCTCAAATAAACAACCAACTCCTAACCTCATCTTTTAGCTCATCTGTCCTTCAAGAGATGACCCTAAACTTAATGCTATAGCCAAAAGACCCAATTATTTCACATAGCATAGTTTAAAAAATAAATGGAAAAATTTGAAAGTTAGCTAGAAAATCTTGATCGCGTACAAAACAAATTTGGGATCGGGTCTTGCTTGGGATGAAGAATTAGGGACAGTGACAGAAGCTCCGAATGTCATACAAGAACTATATGAGGTAAATAAATTTAAATGAAAGCATACTTATTTTATTAAATTTAGTATATACTTATCATTTAATTCAAATTTAACAGAAGGCTAAGGAACAAAAAATTTTCTTAAAGGCGGGACTCCAACACTTTGAAATATGTACTGACCTCTTCAAGAATAGTGTGACCACAGGGGGGTTTGCTCGATCTATATTTACTGATGTTATTGATAATGAGCAGAAGGAGCAAGACATTAATCCTCCTCCAGCGAATGATCACAATATTCCTCATTCCTCTAATCATCCAGTCGAGAAAACTGGCAGTGGTAGCCGACGATCTTCTCGCAAACGATCTTCGTTAGATACTAATGATGATAAGGAAAGGTTTAAGAGAGGGATGGATGACTTTCACTTGTACATGACTAAGAAGGTGTCAATATTGGATCAATCTGAGGCATCCATAGACTTTTGTATGGAAAAAGTTCAAAACATGGAAGGCATTCCAGTAAACCAGTTGATCAAGGCATCTGACCGATTTATGGATCCGAAGTGTTGTAAGGTGCGTGCATGGGTGTTAAACTTGTAGATTCAGAGTTCAGACTGATCTTTATTTAGTATATTTATTATGATAAATGTTTGGTAGACATTTTTCCTTTTAACATGTTGTGTTTGAATATCGGCTTGAATTATTTTGTGGCTTTTAACATGTTATGTATGAATATTGTGTCTTGTCTTGTATGAAAATTGTATCTTGTATTAGGTTCTGAGGATGAGCATGAAGTAGGTCCTGCTGTTCCAGTGGTTCGAGTGGGGAGAAATAATGATGAAAGTTCTGATGATGAAATATTATGGCATTTTTTATTTCATTTGTGTGGGTGGTATATTCGTAATTGTTCCCAACAGAGCATTCGACAATTAACCTCACGTTTAAGTGGAAATGATTGGGTAGGAGAGCTTCTAAATGGTGCTGATACTGCATTTTATAATGCTTTACGTGTGAAAAAATCGTGTTTTAGGGTACTCGTGGATGAATTGACCACACGTGGACTCTTGACTAACGGTACCCACGCACGACTTTCAATTGAAGAGAAGGTGGCAATATCTTGCGCATTAGTCGAGGCATCGCATTATAGGGGAACACTTTCAACACTCAACTGAAATTGTGAATCGTGTAGTGCATCAGGTTCTAAAAGCTTTGATGAGTTTAGCGTTTATATATGTTACTCCACCGGACTTCTCAAACACTCCGCCAAAAGTGCCCAATGAGCCAGATCTTTACCCGTACTTCAAGGTATTTTTGTTATTTGTTATTTGAATTACATATACAGTAATTAATCCATTTTAAAATGTGGATGTAATTTATTGATCCACAGGATGTAGTTGGTTCTATGGATGGATCTTTGATACCAACATGGGTTTCGGAAGATCAACATCAACACTTTCGGTCACGTAAGGGAACTCTATCCCAAAACGTGCTTGTAATATGTGACTTTGACGGTTTATTCACATATGTCTATGCTGGATGGGAAGGGAGTGCGACTGATGCGAGGGTGTTATCAAGTGTTATTCTGAATGATGATGTAACGCCTCAGTTTTCAGAAAGTGGACCTTCGAGGTCTGACCTTCCGAAACCCGAGTCATTACTTAGTGACCGTGAAAACTGAGCCTAAAAATTTCTTTTAAAAAAAGGAATAAATAGTAACATGGGATAAAACACCGCAGCGAAAAATCATTTAATACTTTAAGTTCCATAATACAATATAAGTTCATACATTTCATAGTTATAACCTTGAGTTGTTTTAGCAAAATCATCACCGACGAGTCTCGAGTACAACTCTCGGCGAAGTTGGCAGTGATTTCAGAAGTACTGCAGTTAAAAGTTAAACATGCCCATTAATATTATCATTAGTTAGTTATATATAACATATATATATATGGGGGTCTTCGTGTCTACGGCAGCTTCGGAGCCTCCATGTCATGCCCTGAAAATGTTAAAGATTGGGGTGTGAGATAGAAATCTCAGTGGACAACATGTACGTTGTTATACAGATTGGTAAAATTCTAAAATTTAAAAGTTTTTACCCTTTCCCCATGATTTGATATTTCATTTATGCATTATCTTATTTTTCTTTAATTGTTCATTTAAGTTCTTGCGTTAAATGGCATTTTGGTAGAGTCTTAGCTCTTTTATAAATGTACCGTGCCATCTTTCAGACATCTGATACACATAATCGTACCGTGCCATCTTTCAGACATCTGATACTCTTTCTTAATATATGTATCGTGCCATCTTTCAGACATCTGATACATAATTGTATCGTGCCATCTTTCAGACATCTGATACTCTTTCATAATATATGTACCGTGCCATCTTTCAGACATCTGATACACATAATCGTACCGTGCCATCTTTCAGACATCTGATACTCTTTCATAATATATGTACCGTGCCATCTTTCAGACATCTGATACACATAATCGTACTGTGCCATCTTTCAGACATCTGATACTCTTTCATAGAGTTATGCCATTTTTGTATCATGTGTTTTAATAATTTTTAACTTCATTCTTATTTCGTTCCCTTAAGAACACACCAACAGTCCATATAACATTTACATCAGCAATACAGTTAGTGTTACCCACCTGGTTAACTTTTAAGAAAAGTTACAAACTTCTTGAATAATTTTAGCAAGTGTTACGCAGGGACCGTCCGAGCTCTGATTAGGCCGCACTTCGCCTAGCACATTTTCTTGAATATTTAATTTTTATGAGAACTCTTGTTTCATAATTTACTTAACAGTTTCTCTTCAAGGATAAATCTTATAATCACGTTACAAGTAATATCGCAAATAATAAATTTAATCATATATATATTTTAACATATATTAATTAATGCGCTTTTAACAAATAATAACAATTTATGAAATAACTCATTAATAATTTAAACACATACTTCATTTTAATAGTTTAAAAAGGAGCAACATATAAAATAAGGTAAATGTAGACATTTAGAATTGAATGACTTTAATGAGAAAAATAGGATTTATAAAATTAACAATATCTTGAAAACCCTTATTCAAATGATAATTTTCTTAACTTGTAAATTACAATAAATATATTTATAATTAACAATAATAATTAATACATAGTTACACAATTCTTTATATAATTTATCCAAATAACAGACGCAACAAGATTTTTAAAATTAATTAATAACAAAATATAAAGTCACATGTATTTATATATAAGAATTTTGCTATAGTGTATTAGGGTGATAGTAAAATATATATACACGGCGATAATATATAATGATAAAATTCTAATAATAGTAAATAATATACTACTTTATATTCATATCATACATTGCACAATTTAATAATACCTAATAAAAGACATTACACACATTTAACACACACTACTACTTATTGACACGCACACAGACGCTGCACATTTTAATTAATAACTAGTTTCTTGCCCGTGCGATGCACGGGACTGTTGCAATTTTTATTTAACGCATGTAAAAGAATATATAAGTGAATGTCCTATATATATAAATATATGAAAGCACTTTCGAATAAAAAGTTTAAAGTCAATCTTGTTACCATTATTTTCATAGTTTGCTTGTTTCGAAACTCATACAAAACCCTACACAACACACGACAGTATGGGTTGAACTTGAGGTAAATAATCTATTAAGAAAAATATATTCTATGAAAGGATCACAGCAGTATGCTACAACATTGATAATTGGAAAATAAATAACTCAATTAATATTGTGTAATTAACCAAAATCGAGGTTTAGAAAATTGATGTATAGACTAATGTAGTAAAATAATATATCATAGTTGTTGCCATTTTTTTTTTATCCACTATTGCAGATCTTTTGCATGAGATAAATTGAGGAGCATAAAACAGTACAAAGATGGCAAATCAAGTTAACCAACCATAGTCCTCCAATATTTAAAGACCTAGCTAAGGGAAAGAATGTTTTGATTGAAAGTAGTTGGATTCAATTAGGGTTAAACATCCATAATTCAATACATTGAAAAATAAATAACTGGTCTATTGATATTGTGACGAGTAATTAATAAATATCCATTCTTCAAAATGAAGATGTAAAATTAGCTAGGACGCCAATACTTTTAGGCCTTTAAACGTTTTTAGGGTACGTACATATGACATTTGTAGTACACTTACACTGTAAAAACATGGTCTTTGTGAATACATCTCTCACGTCTAATTTTTTAACATCATAACTATAGCAATTGCAATCTTCATTTTCCTACAATAATATGATGAAGTCGTAACAATAATATGCATGTCGGACATGATATAAATGAGAATATCAAAATAATAACATGCATTCCCAAAGGGTTTATTTAAATCAATATTTGAACATTATATGGAGATCAAAATAATCAAGACGCAAGATCACAAACGCTATCAAAAGAATTCATTAAGAAACATTTCATCGAACACCTGGTGACCTGTTTCATAAAAAGCGACAAATATACCCTATTGCCAAATAAAAGTTCACTAAGTGATTCGCAAACATCACTCTTATGAAAAATTACAATGAAACTAAATTAATCATCCTAATTAATTCAAAAGGATAAAGTTTCAACCAAAAGATTTAGAAGTACCCATCACTTACATAAGCAAGCATGCAACGCCTTGATTAAATTGCCCATCGGGACCCTCATCACAAAGACTTAGAAAACAAATCAATTGTCTTTTAGAAAAAATAAATTGCGAAACAAAAATAAATAGCAATCAATACAAATTAACTTAAATATTTTACCTTTTCCAATTCTCGGCCATCAAGATGATTGTTAATGGCTGGAGAAATAATAAACAATGAGAAATTAAGTTCTAATTCATATAGCTTACAAAAATAAATTAAAAAACCAATGAAAATACTATTTACAATTAGAACATGTATATTGTTGGTCATAAAAAAGAGAGGAAGAAAACAAGTATGGGGGCTCATTACAGTGGCCCATTTTAATTGAGAATTTGAGATGACCATAGGTCTTTCACCATCCTTAACATCTCAGTTTATGAGTAGAGAAGGTAGTGACTCTCTTTCACAGACGACACCTTTGAGAGCCCAACCAAGACTTGAGTATCAATTTTAGAATTTCATCACTGTTTTTTCCAATTGTGTAGTTCCATTATATTGTTAAAGGCAAACACGAAACATTATTCCTTAAATTTCATCGTCTCTTCTGATTCTACATTCAGTGGTAGGCTCTTAACATTCTACATTCAATTGTGTTTTAATTAAATATAATCCACTAACATGAAACATCATTCCTTAAATTTCATCCCATCTCTTAATATTCTACATTCAATTGTGTTTAATCCACTTCATTGCCACGTGTCAAGAGTAGGAGAGCCACATGGCAGTAGCTGGAGAAAACTTTCCTCCTTTTATTATATAAGATTATGCATACGTATTTTAATTGATGCTGGCAAAATAAAAAGGAATAAGGTAGGAAATTAAACTTTACTCAGTAACCACCACTCTGGTTTTTCTTTAATAAGCACCAGTTCTCTCTCATAAAAATAATTCACACGTACATGCACGCTTAGGCTCTCATTGTTTCATTCTTTTCCAACACAATATTCACAGTCTCACTTTTTCTCTCTCAACCCCCCTCACACGCCTCACATGTTTCTTCAAATATGAACACACCAAGAAAAACAAGAAAGAAGAAGGTAGGAGATGCACATAGATTCACAACAGAAATTTAGAGATGTAATTCATATTTTAATTTATAAGGCAAGAATTTCAACCGTCAGTTTCCGGCGTGGATTAGCCATGTTCTAAGAGTCCGATCGTCAAATAGTTTGAGGGGTTTTACTCTCCTCGTCGAGGACTTTCAAATGGGACCAGAATCAAGACCAACCGTGCGGTGGTGCGACGACGACACTTTTGTGAAGGTATGATTCGAAATATAAACACAAATTACTTTCGAACGAGAAGCCTAGCGAATAAACGGTATGTGGATTTGGGTTTCTTGCTTTGAGATGGTTACTTTGGTATATGGGATGAGTAGCTCGGCTAAAGTCACCGGTGGCCAGTGCTGTTATTCGAACCGAGCCTTAACGAGACTCGGCTCGACTCGTTAAGGCTCGATAAGGCTCGACTCGTTTAGCTTAACGAGCCGAGCTCGAGCTCGTTAAATACTCAATTTACTAACGAGTCGGCTCGAGCTCGACTTGTTAGGCTCGATAACTAAATTTTTGTAAAAAATTCCATTAGGCTCGTTAACGAGTCGAGCCGAGGTCAATTTTTAACTCGGTAATGTTATCGAGCCGAGCTCGGCTCGGCTCGGCTCGATAAGAGCTCGAGTCGAGCTCGAACCTCAAATACTCGGCTCGACTCGGCTCGAATAACAGCCCTACCGGCGGCTGATTTTTCCGGCGGGTTGGGCGGCGGTGCTACTTTGAGAGGGGAGGAGGAAGGAGGCTGATAGAATTAATACTACAGAAATTTAGGGAGGAAAGGTGTGTCTTCTCTTTTACCCCAAGTCATTCTTTTATAGATGAAAATGTATGTATGAACAGTAGATTAATAGGTATGAATTTAAAATATCAGTATGCCAATGTGGTATGAATGTAGTATTGTAATGATGGTGGCTAGAAAATATCTTGCATCCTCTACTCTATCAAGTATACGCTGTGTGTAGAAGAAGACTGTAGAAGTAGTGTTAGTTTTCACGCACTTTTGTTGGGCTTTTTCTAATGAAAGTAGTTGGTTATCAATTTAAATGGGTCATATATTGGGCTTGTAAATAGAATGAGTGTGCTAATTAAATGGGCCGTTGATTTTGGGTTTAATAAAGCAATTTACTAATTTAACATATACTATCACATTTGGGTTTATAATAGAACAAATACACTAAGTAAACAAACATATTAAATAAGACAAGGAATGTATGTATGCATTTTAAAATCTAATAGTTTTAATTTAATCTAAATAGTATAAGAACAAATATCATATATCACCTAGGGGATTAAAATGAAATCTACGTATATATCACCTAGGGGATGAAATGAGGCAATCAATTAAAATGAAATCTACGTATACAGTATGAGATATTATCATGATTAACCAATAAAATGAATCTTATTTAAATTAAGATGATATATTATTATTAAGTATATTATATTTTCTTAGGTTGTTCATCATCCGTTTCATAAAATGATTTGTAAGGTTATTAATTAGACTTCTTCGAGTTTCGGCACTTATTAAATATTAATCAAACCTTATACTTTATTTATTTCTTTATTACATGCTAGGTGTGCTCCCGGATCAGGATGCTCGTCTGTCTTCCTGAAAATCAAATCTTCAAATAACATTGTTAATATAATTGAAAATCTCTTAAATTATTTATTCTTTTATTTCATATAAATTTTGGATCGGGGTGTTACAGATGAGCATTTTCCTTGACCTCCTGAAGGTACTCCACTTAGCTTTTATGAATTTTGGATATAGTGCATGAAACACACTACTTATAATTGGCACTTTTGATTTTTATAGGAAAAATGTATTTGGTTGATGTTGGCTTTTGCAATTACGACTATTTCTTAGCTCTGTATAGATCAACTAGATATCACCTACAAGAGTTTCGAAACACTTGGGCGCATCCCACTACACCACGTGAGTTATTAAATCTTCGACATTCTAGATTAATCAATGTTGTGGATAGGTGTTTTGGGATGTTGAAGAGCCGATTCCCAGTTTTGAGATATGGACTGCCTTGTTACTCCATGCGTACCCAAGTTAATATGGTAATTGTTTGTTGTGTTCTTCACAATTTCATTCGCAGATCCTATCTTTGATGAACTTGAACAAGCTACTGACGGAGATCCCACATTGCATTCTAATGCAAGAAATGCAACAAGACAAACTATTGATGCTCAAAGCGAGCGTAGGGATCTGTGGTAGAATAGAGAAGAACACTGAATGGTAGGATGCAATCTATGGTATTGCATTATACCAGACTAATATTATTTAATATTGTATGACTTTTATATATTTGTTCAATATTAGGCCTCTGGCCTTTTTTTTTGTCCACCAATTTTTTTTATCTTATCCATTGTCTGTGAAACGGTGGTGTGGCAATCTGTGGTATATATATATATATATATATATATATATATATATAATACGTATAACTAGATAAATAATCATTAATACATTAAATACAAATAATAACAAATTAATATAAATATATATAAGTATATTAAATATTAAATACATATATTTACACTATAAACAAAATACTAATAATTAAATTTTATTCCATCATTATCTCAATAATTATCAATAATAAAATAATATATCATTCATTTCATCCAATTATTATTTTACTAACTAACAATAATAAAATATTACAACATCACTTTGATGTGACATAAAGTTACATCTACCCCTACTTCTCAATCCTTAACCAAACACAATTTATACACGCAATTACTATTCATGGATTACCCAAATCTCAATCTAATCCACCCCAATCCAAATCCAATCCACCTCAATCCAAATCCTCCACCACAATCCCAAACCAAACACCACCCTAAGATTCGTTTGATTCGAGCATATCGTGCACCTACATTTTGAAAAAGAAACTATCAGAATTTGGAGTGTGTATTCCATGACACAGAGGTATGAAAACCATTTTCTCTAAATTTCAGGGTACAAGAGTGTATATTTCACGAGCATATCTTACTACATTATTGCATTAATGTATTGTCTGTGTATTTTAGGGTACAAGAGTGCACGCAACAATTAACCAAACCTACATTAAAAGATTCGAGTCAACATTGGTAGAAGGAAGACTGTTCGCGGTTAAAAAAATGGTGGTGACAGTCAACAAGAGCAAATATAAAACAACAAAAAATCATAAACAAATTATATTCATCAATGATACCAAAGTTGTGGAGCTTTTTTACGGAGAATTCCCAACACTACTATATGATTTTCAATCGTTTTCTGAACTATCCATTGTTGAAAAATTGAATGACACTCAAATGATTTGTAAACTTCTATACTATATAATTATATTAAACTTAATCTATTTTATTGTACTTATCTTAAACAACAAATTTGTACAATATTTTTCTCTTTAAATGCAAATGTTATTGGACGATTAGTCAAAATTGAAGAATCTCGAGTTGTAAATTTCAGTGGACGAGATGGAGTTCTAAAGGAAATTACACAGGAAGACTTGGAGTTAGTATTTCAAAATAAACTCTATCTTACTTACTAATCTTTTATTTTAATTTACTTGCTCTATATATATAAAACATCAAATGAAATGTACACTTTGGGGGGGGGGGTACGTAGATCAAATGATGGAATATAGGAAGAATGCTGGACCAGATCTCCAATTCTTATTGTTCAATTTTGTAGGGAAAAGTATTACCGTGGTAAGTTACTTATAGCAGTATAATATAAGTTATATACCTATGTTTGTTCAATATATCTACTAATTTGTTGTTATATAATTTTTAAATGCAGTGACAGTAACTTCAACTTTTCATGTGCAGTGAAGTTGATGCATATAAACTGAGGTATATTTCATATTCAACTTTGAATCAACATTCATTTTTTCTATGAGCACATACATGTTTAAAATCTGTTGTTTCTTCCATCATTCAATTCAAGCATAACAACATACCTGAATATAAGCATTCCTCATAAAGCACACAAATATCCTTCAAATGTAAAGCCTAAAATGTTTCTACAAAATCATTAATATGAAGAAAGAGCACCAGTTTACTATAAACATAAAGTAAAGGCCTTTATATACATGCATTTATTATAATTGCATAAATAATACAATCTTTTGTTCACAGTTCACTAAACATAAAGTAAAGGCCTTTATATTCATGCATTTATATCATAATTGAATATTCATTCCAAAAATTCAATTACATGCTCTTAATCTCAAAATAAAAATATATAGTTGCACGATCTTAAGGTATATGCTTAAACAAGTAGAATGCTGAAAATAACTAATACTTATTAGTAGTTTTGATTGAGTGTTCCACTAATTCTATAGCAAATAATATCCACTATTATAGGTACAAGATGACAAGTTCGGGTTCAAGATGACACTGAGAACACTCTATTTCTATTATGGGATCAACATTGTGTCCAATTGACTGGAAAGACAGTGACACAAGTTCTAGAAGAATCTACAGATGAAAACACTATGCAATTTTCGGAAGCTCTAACCAATATGTTTGATAAAGAAATGTTTTTCAAGATACATGTTAAGGAAGACCAAATCAATGACTACGATGGAGCATACAGTGTAAATATGAAGTTAACCCAATACAAGTCTCTTTTGTCAAAATTCAGTGATAGACATTGTGAAAGTCATATATTTTTTTTATAATCATGATTTTTTCCTAAATTATTTTAAGTTGTTTATTTTGAATAAGTTTGATATAATTGTTTTAGGAGCCTACCTACATTTCCAAGCTGCATATAGAGGGAATGGAAGTGAGAAGGTGAAATTACCTTTTGCATTATTAATTTCTTGCAACATTTTATTTAAGACACTAAATGTAGTTTGATTATTTTTCATCATTCAGTTTGAACTTATCTCATCACAAGGTGGGATTAATGACCAACAGAACAAGAAGACAAGTACTCTCAGCTGTGAAACTATTGAAGAATTAAGACTCAAACGAAAATTATTGGATGGATTCTCTTCTATTGCATCTAATAAAAAGAAAGTGTTTATAAAGCAAGAGGGTGATTAGAGATGTGAAGATCGACTTAACTACACTTTTTGAAGCAAGAGGATGATTAGAGACGATTATAAAGTGCTTTGAAGTTCTTCTTTACTTATTGATGCTAAGTAGTTAAGTTAGTTTTGAATGTGTTGTTGTTGGGTTTCCTTTTTTTTGTTGAAGATGTTAGGACTGTTTTCGACCTACTGAACCATATGTGTCCTTTCCTATGAGGTTTAATTGTATTCGATCGTTTCTTACAAAAAATTTAATTCAGTTTTAAGTGTTTCTTAACTAAACAATGTTTACTAAACATATATTAGCCATTATTGAAAATTAAATAAACGTATCAAATAATCTAATTAAGACATAATTTTTTAATGGTTACCTAGAGAAATTTTGTAATCTAAGTTTTTAATTCAGTTTATGCTAACAAGTTTTATGAAAAAAACAACTCATAATTGTGCATTCCATGATAATTACATATTTACATCAATGTTAAAGGCAACAAATAAATAAATACATTCATATATAAAATATAATTATTTAATAATGGTCAGAATTGTGTATTTTTGTAATTAATTATTGAACAATGTTTGTACAATGATTAATGATAGAAAATGAAAATATATAATTCTTGAAAAGGTAAGATATATTTAATAAAACTATTATTTATTTCAAGATTATTATTTGCATGGATACACCATAATTCATAAATATATGACGATGTTCGAATTGGTAAAAACAGCACAAACATATTCATGTAAAATATATTTTATAATTCATAAATATATTTCAAGATATTTCAAGTTTTTTTTTTAATGTACAATTATGACTTAAATACAACACAAACATATTCATGTAAAAACCAAGAAAATATGTGCTCAAACCAAGAAATGTCTTACTAAAAAGTAAAAAGTCTGCAAATCTAATTATGTATCCCATTTATATGGCCCAGACATAACAAGATACTAAAAAGTAGAAACCAATCGAATGCAATCTGTAAAGGACAATTTCTATTTTTTTTTAGTATGAAGTGAAAAAGTAAAGTTCTGTCATATGCGTATTTTTTTTACAGAGAAATATCTCTCAAATTCTAAGATTTCCCTCTTTAAATACTATCAACCACAAACCACACAATACTTTCAGAACTACAACATTAACACTTTGTACTCAATTATTATCTCCATCTATTTGGGAAGGTTTTGGTCATTCAAATCAAGGGGCGAATCTTATTACCACCACCACTTAAAGGTGGAATTTTCATTTCCAGCATTACTTGAAGGCCCAAATATTACAAAAAATGTACTTCGACATATTCAGGTATCTAAACTGTGTATACACGATTTTTTTTTCAAACAAATCAAGTTGCCTAAATGATTTGTGGTGAGATTGCTAATTATGCTTTAATTGTTGTGTTTAAGTTGCAAAAATTGTGTAAAAATAGTTTGTTTATCGAATTATTGATACATGATGATTTTACATAATTTTTAGGGAAAAACAATGAGTTTTGAAGCAAATCACACAGATAGATCAATTCGAGGAAAAGGTCAGATGAAAGACGATGAAGAGAGAGTAGATAGTCAAGAAGAATCGAGCCAATCGGAATCCCGGATTGAAAATGATGCACAAAAGAAGAACCAAGAGGGAACTCGGCCGAGTTGGACAGAATCGGCCGAGCTAGAGACAAAGCTCAGGACTCGGCCGAGCTCACAGAATCGGCCGAGCTCATGGAGGGATCAGAGTCTGGAAAGGCTAGCAACTCGGCCGAGCTGATGAGCTCGACCGAGTGAATGATGGAATATGAAGCGCAACTCGACCGAGCTCACATATCCAGCCGAGTTGCACGATGGACTGCGACTGAACATTGAAGCCCCGACTCGGCCGAGCTCACAGATTCGGCCGAGCTGCTGTGTGGAAAAAGCGTTCTCACGCTTTCATTAAGGCTCGATTCGGCCGAGTGACCCCAACTCGGTCGTGTGACATTGCAAATTTGCCTAAAAGCATTTTTCTACCTAAGGGCACGTGCCAAGCACTTTTGGAAGGGTATATAAAGTCCAAATTTCATTTTTGAAGACACACTACACACATTTTGAAGACTCTACACATAGTAATAGGTTTTTGAAGCATTTTCCTTCTAGTTCTTCCATAGATTATCTTAGAACTTTGTTGATTTGTCATTTCCATCAAGGATTGTAAGTGGACTTTGCTTATTTCATCATATTGTAGCTACAATTCCATTATCAAGGTGATATCTCTCATTTTAAGTTTCAATTTGGTAATTACTTTCTATATTGCAATTTCTCCATTAATTAGCATGGGCTTTATGTTATCTTATGCTTTAGCCATGGGATTCTCATCTAGAACCATGGGCTAATCCCCAATTGCCTTGGTGTGGATGTTTTGATGGGTGTTTGGTGTAATTGTGAAGTAATTGCATGATTAACTTAGGATTTGGGTGTATATGTTTCTAGACTTGTATTTCGATTGATTCATTTGATTGATCAACCCTATTAGCAAGCATTTTCGATTATGTTAATTGCAACGAGAGTTGGGTTTGCATGATTGGGGTGTGAGTGTGAGCTTTGGTCAATTGAATAGAAGTTAAGTAGTAATTAGCTTAACCGAGAGAGGGTTAATTGCTAGACCGACAACTTTAGACACTAAACGAATAGAGGTCGTCTAGGAGTTTGGTGAGAGGGCGTTTCATAAGTATTAGTAACCGTGTTGAAAGTACTTATGAAACACTATCTTATGCGCTTATGGTATTTGATTAGATCCTATAATTGTTAATCAATGCATGTTGTTAGTCTATGCCTTTCGAGGGGGTTTGCACACATATGTGATAGCCTTTAGCTTAATCCGAATTCATAGCTAATTCATGTAATTGGTTCACTAGTTCATTTAATTACTCACAAAACGGAAACACCCGAGGCAATACCCTTCTCTTGCACTTTCCAACGAAAGTTAGATAACTTGTTATTTCTTTTGACTATTTCTCATTATTTTAGTTAATCTAGTTTAATACTTTCGTTCTAATTCCCAAAAATCCAAACAAACACGTGTAGTTACTACAATAGCATGCATACTCGTAACTTTATGGATTCGCTTGCATTCAATTAAATTCTTAGAACGAACAAACTACTTGGTCGTACTTACGTACTACAATCGGACCCATACGCTTGTGGGGATCGTATTTTTAAGTGCTTTAAAAAGTGTTAAAAAATGAGACAAGTCACTATACTGTTGTGCAACAGAATTTATTCAATTTTTATTAATCTAACAGGGCTAGGTGAAATATTATAAATGAATAATACTGATCATAAGGCCCTTTTTCACTTCATTTGAAAAAATTAATATATGCATACATCAACCAACAAATGAGGAAGCTTATGGGGTCTACAATACTTAACAAAAAATGCACAAGAAACGACGAAAGTCACCCCGGTATGTGTTTTGTAATTCTTCTACCATAATTGTCATTTTTCAATAAAATGAGCACATATTTTTTTTTAATTTGTTATATTAGAATAACATAATTGAAGTCTTTTTCCATCATTGTCATTTCTTAATTATATATATATATATATATATGTAGCTCTCTATGAAATAACACACCTGAAAATACAATCAAACTTGAAAATTAAAATACCTCAAAACAATCAATCTATGCGTAAGACCAAACCTGGAGATAAGCATTCCGCACACACCACTATCCTTCAAGTATAAAACCTGAAATCTTTCTGTAAAATCACCAATCAGCTGAAAGCCTGAAATTAATCAGCAGAATGAACACTAGTTTGGCATTTACAACATGGCAAGGCAATTTAATCGTAAACACATATTGAGAAAAATATAATGAATATCATTTTAACACATGATGGTCGATTTTAGTGAGCAAGTGAATATAGTAATGATTCGGTCTTCCTTAATTCATGTACTTACTTTCCTGGAAGTTTTTGGAATATATAAACACATCCACCCCATTAATTTTGTCCTTAAACCACATAGTTATTTTTCTTATAGAATTAGGTACTTATAGGCACATTCTAATGTCACCTGAGATATATAATTTACAAAAGAAATCTACTACTGCAAGTTTTACAACTTTGAGGGTGTGTTCTGTTGCTTTTCTTTTATAGGAGTATAGATAAGAGAATTAAAAGAAATTACATTGTGACATGTACAAAGGACTTGCTGAAGCATTATTGCGAGGAGAGAATGATCCGTGTGCAATGGGGTAACGTGTCATACTACCATCCAGTTATACTGGTGGAGCTCGCTACATGATTCAGAATTATCAGGATGCAATGGTCATATGCAGATGGGCTGGCTATGTGTAACCCGATTTCTTTCTCACTTTTACGTGTAACCCGAAATGGCCTGAGATCGTTCGATATTTAGAGAAAAGGGACGTAAGGCTGAAGATCGTCCTGATATAATATGTCGAGTTTTCAAGATGAAGTTAGATGGCTTGATAAAAGATCTTCGCAAAAATATGATTTTGGCATAGCGAGAGCACTGGTATACACTATTAGAGTTAAAAAAATGTGGACTCCCCTCTCCAAGTGAACCAAACAAGGTGTGGAAACGAATCTGGCACCTCAATGTTCCTCCATCAGCTCGATATTTTGCATGGAGAGCATGCACGAATAACCTACCTTCATGGGTGAACCTCAGGAAAATGGGGATGAATGCTAAGATCATATGCCCGGAATGCGGCCTTGAAGAAGAATCCACAACGCACATACTACTTCACTGCCGGAAAGTTATTCATATTTGGAAACAGAGCCCGATTCGCCTACCCCCACATGCATCATCTTCAACTTTCAAGGACATGTGCACGACTATGATGGAAATTCTACCACGTGAAGGAGCTTCTCTCTTTTTATCATTGCTTGGAACATATGGAAAGCCAGAAACACATCAATCTTTGAAGATCGGCAATCGGATCCGGGGGACATCGTTCAAAAGTCCCTTCTGCTCTTTCAAAAGATGAAAGCCAGTACCAATGAGCCAACAAAGTAGAGCAAGGAGGGTAAACGAAGACCACAATGGGAACCTCTCCCTATAGGTACAGTGAAAATGAATGTGGACGCGACAGACTTCGGCGGAGGACAGGTGGGGTACGATTTTGTAATAAAAAATGAGAAGGGGATGTCACGATGTCCGGGGCAGCACACGAGACTGGGCAGGCGGCAGCAGTACGTTACTCGAAGCCCTTGCACTCCGTTTTGCTTTACGCCGAGCCATTAAAGCTGGTTTTCATGGAATGTTTGTGGAGTCTGATTCTGAAGTTCTTGTTAAATCTCTGTGCAATAATGGATTGGTTGACCCCTACGTAGAGTTAGTGATTGAAGATATTAAGGAAATGGCCAGAAAGCTTATCGACGTGGTGTTTATGGCTATTAAGAGAGAGGTTAATTGTGTAGCCCATGAACTTGCTCACCTGGGAACTGAAGCTTATTTTGAAGAAATTTGGATGAAGAAGTTCCAACATGCTGTAACAGTACTTTCCAAAATGATGCAAGACATTTGCATTTCAACATTAATGAAGCACTATTTCCCTTTAAAAAAAAAAAGATAAGTACCCGACACTAGATCACATTGGTCGTATAATTTTAGTTGAGCTTTCTGACGAGAATAGTGATCCAGCTTATTATAACGTAGTGAGAGATTTTATGATGCACAGTGCATGTGGAATTTAGAAACTAAATCCTCCATGTATATCTGAGAATCCTTGTACCAAGCATTTCCCAAAGAGATTTGTCGAATCAACCACAATAGATGAAGAAGGGTACCTTGTGTATAGACGTCGAAATGATGGTAGAACAGTTGTGAAGAAGAGCGTTGAACTAGACAATAGGTACATCATCCCTCATAATCGTTATCTATTGATGAAGTATGGGGCACATTTGAACGTGGAATGGTGTAATCAGTCTCGATCTATCAAATATCTTTTCAAGTATGTCAACAAAGGGCATGCTTGGGTTACTGTGTCTTTTTACAAGTGTACCAATGAGGACGATGTTGTAGAAAATGTTGATGAAATCAACATGTATTACGATTGCAGGTATATATCACCATGCAAGGCAATGTGGCGTATACTAGGCTACGAAATACAATACAAGAATCCTCCAGTTGAGCGACTTGGCTTCCACTTACCAGATGAGCAGTCTATCATATTCTCTGATTCTCACCCAATAGATTATGTTCTTTAGCGTCCTACGGTGAATCAAAGTATGTTTCTAGCTTGGTTTAAAGCGAATGAGAAATATCTTAAAGCTAAGGGATTGACGTATGCTGAATTTCCTCAGAAGTTTGTTTGGAAAACATCGACCAGAGAGTGGGTGCCTAGACAACGAGGTTTCTCTGTGGGACGAATTTTTTATGTACCTCCTAATAATGGCAAAATCTACTATTTGATATGTCTGCTCAACATCGTTCCTTCCCCCAAGAGTTTTGATGAGATAAAGATTGTAGATGGCTTTCAGTATGCGACCTTTCGCGATGCTTGCTATGCATATGGATTGTTATATGATGACAAAGAGTATTCCGATGGTATTTTGTAAGCCAGACAATGGGCTTCAGCAAATTCTTTAAGATATCTTTTTATCCCATTTTTATCGTCAAATTGTTTGAGTCGTCCAGAAACAGTATGGGAGAAGTGTTGGATGTATTTATCTGATGATATTTTATACAAGCAACGTCAATTATTGAATCACCAAGGTACTTTAACATTCATTTTTATTAAATAAAAAATTGACGAAATTAAAAATTTTAATTACATAGTTTTATAATTGACTTATATATATACATATTATACTTTGTTATGTTATTTTCATTTAGGTTTGTCATTGACGGGGGATGAAATAAAAAGTCTTTCATTGGTGGAGATTGAGAACTTGATGCGGAGATTCGGAAGGACAATCAGAAACTTTGATGCGATGCTATTTCCAGATATGACATGTTCATCAACTATGCAAAATAGTGTATGATGAATTGTGATACAACCGAGCGACATTGGCCGAGGAACATAAGGTTTGATTGCTAACTTAACTGATGAGCAACGTCATGTATATGATGTGATTATCGATGCAGTTGATTCATGCAGTGGGGGTGTCTTTTTTGTCTACAGTTTTTGGGGTACTGGAAAGACATTCTTGTGGAAGACCTTATCTACAGCTATCAGGTCAAATGGCGAAATCGTTTATAATGTAGCTTCAAGTGGCATATCATCGCTTTTGCTCCCCAGTGGTCGAACTGCTCATTCTCGGTTTGTAATTCCTCTCAATCCGATTGAGAATTCAACATGTTTCATAAAACAAGGTAGTCCACTTGCGAAACTTATTGTGAAAGTTAAACTGGTCATTTAGGACGAGGCACCAATGATGCACAAGTATTGTTTTGAAGCATTAGATAGAACTCTTAAAGATATCATGCAATTGAGCAATCCATTGAATAAACGCAAACCTTTTGGGGGGGAAACCTATTGTTTTTGGAGGGAATTTCTGTTAAATTTTACCAATAATTCCCAATGGCACTCGACAGGATATTGTGCATGCAACGATAAATTCTTCGAACATATGGAGAGACTGCAAATTGTTGAGGTTAACTAAAAACATGAGGCTACAAGTTAAAGGTTCAACGGTTGAACACAATGAACTAAAAAAATCTCTGAATGGATTGCAAGTATCGGAGATGGAACAAAAGGAGTTGAGAATGATGGTCATGCAGTTGCTGAAATCCCCAAAGATCTTCTACTCAGTAGTTTGGGTGACCCTATTGCAACCATCGTGCAGAGTACATATCCTTTCTATAGAGATTCGATGGATGACCCGAGTTTTTTTTTAAGGATCGTGATATATTAGCACCAACCCTTGATGTAGTTGACGACGTAAATGAACACATGTCTTCATTGAATTTTGGTGATGCAAGGACATATTTAAGTTCGGATAGTGCATATGCAAGTCTGATGCAAATGTTGACATATTAGTCGATGTGCACACGCCAGAGTTTCTAAATGAAATTAGATGTTCGGGTGTTCCAAATCATGAGTTAAAGTTGAAGGTTGGGACTATTGTGATGTTATTGAGAAATATTGATCATTCACTTGACTTATGTAATGGTACTCGATTGGTTATTACAAAACTTGGAGCACATGTCTTGGAAGCAAAGATTTTATGTGGAAACAACGCAGGTTATAAAGTGTTGATTCCAAGAATATCATTAACTTCGTCTAATCCGAGATTACCATTCAAATTTCAAAGAAGACAATTTCCCTTGATTGTATCGTATGCTATGACAATAAACAAAAGTCAAGGGCAATCGCTTTCACATGTCGGCCTATTGTTGAAGAAACCTGTCTTTAGCCACGATCAATTATATGTTGCAATTTCACGAGTGATCAATCGAAAAGGGCTTAAAATTTTAATTTGTGACCAAGATGGTGAGAATGATAGGTCAACAAAAAATGTTGTATTCAAAGAAGTATTTCAGAATTTGTAATTTTTATTAGTATTATTTTTATTTAGTTTTGTATCATGCACTTTTCATCTAGATTATAATCCATAAGACAAATATTTTCTATTTTTTTTTTTTTTTTTGAATCTCAAATTTACTCATATTAGCATAATATTAATTATACAAAAATAAATTTTTTAACTCTTAGTCCTAGTCCGTTAGTTAAATACAAAAATCCTACATACGCATAAACATGGAAATTTAATATTAATAAAATGCTGCAACTAGCTAGAGCCTAGAATCATGAATCAATTGATAAAAATTAAAGTAGCAACAATTATATATATTCGTTAAAAAAGTTTCTACCAACTAATGAAACAATTATCAAGCTTGGGTCCGACGAGAGGCATGTACCCGAACAGATATGGGACGACCCGTTCTTGTTCCACGGCAGCTACTGCACACCATTTTACCCGAACCGGAACAAGAGCGGCAACCCACGTCACCATCGGACCAGCGTGTGCAGACGCACGTGACTCTACCCGACCCGTTGCAGCTGCGACACCTGCCCGGATCCATCATGGAGTTGCTTTCATCCACCACTTGCTTCACTAGAGCTGCGCCGGCCAGCACGCTTAATCCGGTAGCCACTTGAGTTAACACTATTGGGTTCATATTGCCCTCTGTCTCTCAAGATCATATAGTATGTAATACTCGTAGTGAAAGAAACCTTGAATTCGTATGTGTATTTATGAAGTGGAATTTTGTACCACTCTAGCTAGTTTGGTTGACACTGTTTGTATTGTTGACTAAGGCCGTGTTGACTTTTACTTGGCTTCTTGGACTTCTCTTCATCCAATTTTAAGAAAATACAGTCAATTTTATTGATTTACTAATATAAAATAATTAAATGTGATATTTTAATTTTATTCTCATACTTGCTTCTGTTATAATATGCATTACTTGAGCACGTAGGTAAATAAAAGAGTAAGAATGACACATTGCACATATCATTATTGTTATTTTGACTTTCTTAATTTGTGTAACATTCATAAACGAAGAGTAGAATTGGACGATAGGTATATTTTCACATATTTTGAATTTTACCTTTGGTTAAAACAAAGAGTGTAGTCGACCCATCTTTATTATTGGATCACATAAAATTCAATATTTTAGCTAGTGAGGGTAGAATTCCCACTAACTAAATAAGACTATCATCCTCTAGATGGAACATGATGACTTATTTAAATCCAGAGCAAAAAAAATTAATTAAAAAAATAGAATGAAGAATTATAGCTCCCACTGTCTTTATAAATTTTTTATTATGACTATGGAATATAGTAGTATAGATAGATTATATTCGGCCCACAACTTTATGTATTTTATATTAACCCAGTGTCGTATTTCTTGTTGAATTATTCAAATTGAATTGCTTCTGCGGCAACATGACAAGAGGACTGGGTCTACGTCGTCAATAAATGGTTACCGACGACTAGTTATGGACCCTGGCCGTCTTATTTGCTTCACGTTTTTTAATGACTTGTAAATTAACATGTAGTGCTATTTATAGTTGAGAACTCCTGTACTATTGGCACATTACGCAAAATTGTAAAATAGATCGGAGAAAAAAAAAAACTCCAATAGGAATATTTGCGAAATAATTAGTATATAAGAAATTGTCAATAACTATCTAAAAAATTACTACTCCAATTCTTAATGAGGGAGCAAAATTTTAAAATAGACTTTAGCAGTTTTAATTGAAAGATGATTCTCTTCTGTACAAGACCATTGAGTCACATATATTCGTGCAAAATTCTTCTGTATAAAAGGATCTAATTCCGTTTTAATTTAGGTGGTCCTTGTATGTAAGTAAAGATTTGAATCCAACGACTTCTACATTGTAAACTGTCATAACCTTGGCCTAAATTCATATGGCTTTTTTTTTTTTTGGTACCTAAATTCATAGGGTCTGACTATATGCACCTCCATTTCAGTTTGATGCACTCCCCCATCACTCCCCCGATTTATACACTCCTCGAATTTTAGGTCACACCTCCCCTCAAATGTCATAAATACCCCTCCTTCATTAAAATCCTTTTACTACCCACACCCCCAAATCCTCCATCTTTCTTCCTCCTCCATTTCTTCTTTCATCTTCTCCCCCACCCCTCACCACCACCGCCGGCGACCTGCCCCTCCACCACCCGTCGCCGGCGACGCCAGCCCCTCCCTCCCTCGCCGAGCCCGTCGCCCCCCCTCCCTCCCTCGCCGAGCCCGTCGCCCCCCCTCCCTCCCTCGCCGAGCCCGTCGCCCCCCCCAACCCCCACCGCCTGTAAAAAAAAAAAAAAAAAGAGATCTTGGCCGCGCGCTGCCGCCGCGGCCGTCCCCTCCCTCCCTCGCCGAGCCCGTCGCCCCCCCTCCCTCAAAAAAATTTCAAAAAAACTCAGCAACTAAGAAAACATTCAAAAAACTCAGCAACTAAGAAAAAATTCAAAAAACT
The DNA here is from genome assembly GCA_963675135.1 of Galeopsis tetrahit. Taxonomy (NCBI): domain Eukaryota; kingdom Viridiplantae; phylum Streptophyta; class Magnoliopsida; order Lamiales; family Lamiaceae; genus Galeopsis; species Galeopsis tetrahit. Next base: position 60,474,991 of record OY776122.1, on the reverse strand, counting down.
CAGCAACTTAGAAAATTTTCAATTATTTTTTTTAATTTTCGATAAACCAGTGTCGACCATATACGTTCTCGTCGACAACACAATTTGTCGACGAGAACGTATATGATCGACACTGGTTTGTAGAAAAATTTTTTTAAAAAAAAAACCTTTAAAAAATCGACAATGAAATGTCGACCATATATATTCTCGTCGACACCCTATTGTCGACGAGAGTAAATATGGTCGACATTTCATTGTCGAAAAAAAATAAAAAAAAAATTCAACCATTTTAGGTCGACCAAATACATTCTCGTCGACAACAATACATCGACGAGAATGTATAGGGCCGATCCTGGTTTGTCGAAGAAAAGAAAAGTAAAAAAAAAAAACATACCTTGCTGCTGTTAGTTGGAGAGGGCGACGAAAATTGGGGGGAGGGGTGGGGGCGAGGGGTAAGTGGGTGGGGTAAGGAGAGATAGTTTTTTTTTTCTTTTCTGCTACTGTTACGGGAGGGGGAGGGTTAGGGGAGGGGGAGAGGCGATGGGGTGGTGGAGGGGGAGGGTTAGGGGAGGGGGATTGGCGATGGGGTGGTGGAGGGGGAGGGGGAGAGGCGATGGGGGGTGGGGTGGGGGGGTGGCCGGCAATGGAGGTGGGGATGGAGAAAGAAACGGGATGGAGGTGGGGAGGGGAAAGGAGAAAAGAAAGAAGAAGAGAGAGAGAGAGGGGGAAATGAGGTGGGGTGCATCTAGTAGTGTATATTTAATGAATGGTATTTTAGGTTTTTTACCTATTATTTTATTAATAAAATTGAAAGGGGGAGTGCATCAAACTGAAATGGAGGTGCATATAGTCAGACCCAAATTCATATTGCTGAGTACATACGTTCGTTACTGCAAAGCCCATGAACAACAACCCCGGCCCCAACATGATTCAAAGGAATTTGGTAGCCCAACTAACTGAAATTGGATTCTGGTGGCCCATTAACTAGTATGAAACGGGCCTCCAGAATTTAAAGGAATATATTGGCCCAAAATAGGGCTTGTTTAACTCTAACCATTACTAATTTACTATCCAGTTTTGACAGCTTATCAACGAAAATATAACAACAAATCCTTCAATAAAATCGACACACCACTCTCTATTGCCCTACTGTTGAATCTCCCTCGTGTGTGGAGCCCGGCTTGCCCAAACCCTCGGCGCGAAGCAGAAGATCCTTTCATTCTGAATCCATGTCTCAGGTAATTGCTATTAGCCAATCGTTGTTTGTCGTTTTTGTTAGATTTCCCAAATTTCCGTGACGGTTCTATGTAATTGTGTGTTTCCTGTTTTTTTCAAGTAGGATTGTTATATATCTCGATTCTGTTGGTAATTCGACAATTAGATCTATTATTGAGGAAATTACAAGTTCTCTTATTGTATTTCAGGTTGACAACCGAAATTCTTCCGCCGCTAAACGTGCGCGAACGGATGGTATTCATTTCATCTCGATTGATACAATTTGGAGATTTTCGCATGAATCGTGATTTTCTCGTGTGTTTTTTTTTTTGTTGTGTTATGTTTATTTTGTATTTCTGCAAGTTGTGAAATGAATAATATGGCTGATCATATGTTACTGCAGTAGAAATCCCTTATGATAGTTAGCACTGTTGCGGGTAAATTCATATTTGCAAATATATTTATTTGAAATTTTTAAGTAAAAAAATAATACTCCAATTAGAGATGCAATAATTTCTAGGCACTCATCTAATTTCGAGTCTTTGAAGTCCATTAGGATTTTTATTGGGGATTCTACGCCATCTAGAATATTAATGCTGCAAAGTAAACTGTTTGAGATTTTGTTAACGTTCTTAATGGAACTGTGAATATTTTTAACATTTTGGATTTGCATATTACAATCACGTATTGAGCAGGAAAAATTCATGCTGTGCCACAGCTGTTGCTGACATATCTATCATCTACCCTATCCATATCATTTTACATCATATTTTACTACTCTAATTGGATGTTTCGGTACTTGAGTTTTTTTTTTTATCTCAAAAAAGTAGTTGACATTTTATAATGCGTTACATATTATGAGAAGTGCATGATATAGTTTTATTTTTTAAAATATCAAATAGGATTAGCACCTCAATTGAGACTTGTAAATATTGGGTTTGATATTTGATTTGTGCATCCAGTCATGAGTTCTTGTGACTTTTTGGTATTTATTTGAACTTGTTGTGTTCATAGGTGGCCGCAGGGAAGATGACTGGACTTGCCCAAGCTGTGGCAATGTGAATTTCTCTTTTAGGACAACTTGTAATATGCGTAACTGCACTCAGCCTAGGCCAGCCGATCACAACACGGTGAGAAGCTAACTTCTTTCCGAAGGAAAGTCAGGTTTTTCATGTTTCCTTGTCTTAGTTTTTGTTGTCTGGTACCATAGTTGGACAAGTTAAATGTGCATAAGACTTGGTTTTTATTGTTTGGACATCGTAGTGTGACAAGTTATGTGTGCATCTAACTTAGTTTTCATTGTCCGGACACCATTGTTTGATAAGTTATGTGCATGTAATATGGAAATATACATATTGTTTTGAGTTTTATTTTTAATTAGCCACTGACTCACTGGTGTTAAAAGAGATTCTAGGATGGGGTCCCTTATTTTTTATTTTATTTTTCTGTTCTCAATGTTATCATCAGCTACTAACTAAAGTCACTTCTATTTTAGAAATCTGCTGCAAAGCCTATGCAAGCACCCCAGGCCTACTTATCTGCAGCTCCCTATGTAGGCTCTGGGCCACCTTCATCCATGTACGTGGGAGTGCCACCTTATGGATCTTCGGTGTTCAATGGAGCATCTGTGCCTCCATATGATGTTCCATTTTCTGGAGGCTCAGCATATCATTATAACAATTATGGAAGTCGGTTTTCCGGAGGCAGCCCGTATCGACCCCTGCATATATCTGCACCCCCTCCTTATTCCAGTGGATCAATTATGCGAAGTGGTATAGTCTCTATCTTGATATTTTCATTGTTTCTAGTTATCTACAGTTGTTGCAACACCATATGTGGAATTCTCTGCAACCAATTGTTATTTATTACCCCCTGTTTTTTCTTTTCTTTTTTTGTCTTTTTTGCTTTTTAGTTGTTTGTTTTTATATTTGAATATGTATTGCATCTTCTAGCAATGTTGTGTCTTTTTGCTTCATGCACTTTGTCTAATTTATTTCTTGCTTCCTTGTAGGTGGGATGTATGGTTTGCCACCAATCATAGATCAGTATGGAATGAGTTTCCCTATGAGCCCCACCCTGGTAAGGTTGCAAAACTTGAAGTTAACAACAGTTATGAATGGTATATATGATGCAACATCTTTTTTTTTTTTTTTGCACATTCAGTTTTTTAAGATAGCTGTCTGGTCATGATGATTGAAGATTAAAGGATATAAGATTTTGTGTTGGTTTATCTACCTGGTCTTTGCGTGGAAAAAATCTAACATTGATGTTTCTCACTGGAAAGCCAATAAACTTTCTATTTCTAGACTTTGGAAACAAACATGCTTACTTTTCTATCATGTGATTTTAATTTTATGCAGGGGCCAAGGCCTGGATTTTTTCCTGAGGATAAACCTCAGAAGGCTAATGGTATGACTGCGCAGTCTAAATTTGATTTTGGGGCTTTAATTTTTTTTTCGACGAATTAACAACTATCTTACTTTCTTAGATGGAACTCGTGACAATGATTGGGCTTGTCCAAAATGTGGAAATGTCAATTTTTCATTTAGAATGGTTTGCAACATGAGAAAATGCAATACTCCGAAGCCTGGATTTCAGGTATTAATTCCTATCCTTTGGTCTTGAACACAAGTCGTTAAATAAGAGTTAAGGTCTATGAACTATCAAGATGCAGTAATACAATGTTTATCAAGAGTTTAGGTGGTCTTATTATGTGTCAATTTTGTGTTAATTCCCTTATTCTGAAACTTCTTAGTTTAAACAATATTTTCTGAAGTTCTTCATTATTAATGTAGGGTGCCAAACCAGGCAAGAATCCGAGTAAGTCTCTTTCAATGAATAAACTCATTTACACCATACATTTGAAAATGGATCTATATGTTAATGTACTATGTACTGGTGATGTTATTTAGAGCCAGATATGCCAGACGGAAGTTGGAAGTGTGAGAAATGCAACAACATAAACTACCCGTTTAGGACCAAGTGCAACAGACAGAATTGCGGTGCTGATAAGCCCTCCGAGACTAAAGAGTCTCAACCAGAAGCAGCTGATGCAAATGATCAGGTCTGTTGTGTAATATGCTTGTTTTGTCTGACTCTTTACCTTGAACCATTGTTTCTTTTGGACCTGCGTAAATGTGTAGCCAAACAGAGTGAGTTCATATGCAATCTAATATTTTTCTTTTGGCCAATTATTCTTGTGATTGTTAAAGTGTTTGCTTGTCTATTTCTATATGTTTCCGTCTTCTCGTGTATTAATAGAGTTGTCTACTGTTCCAGTGAGTACTAGGCATGTCTGAGAAGGTCCAGAGTTGTCCAGCATTGCTCAGTGTGGGTGTCTGAAAGTCAGTCATGTCGTCTTCCTGTTGCTGCCGTTGTTGATTTACTGAGCCTTCTTACAATTCGTGTCAAGTTGTATTAAGTATTAACTCTATCGGTATCTTGTGGTCAATACAAATTTGCATCATGTGTCTTCCAGATTGCTATTGCTAGTATTTTTACCTGGTCGCTATTGTCTAGGTTTCTGTACTTTGGTATGTCACATCTTAAGTGGTATGATAATTGATAACATACGTTTCTAGTTATGTCTTTTATTTGTGTTTTTACACCTTTAGAGCTACTGTTCTAGTGACATGTCGGCAAGGTCCTGTTATTTTAAGCAGGCTTTGTTGTTTGGGTAATAGGTCTCTCAATTTGCAGTATTAAGTATAGTTGCAGTTTCAAGGATTGCTTTCTTGTCGTTTGTGGTTCCTTGGGCTTTTATGATATAGAAGTTCTACAAATAGGATCTTCCTGTTGGCTTGGGGTTGCGTGTTCCAAACCTTCATTTTAAGGTGAAACACCTAATGTGTTTGTGATAGTCTCTGTGAGTATGTAGATTGAGGTTTCATGTTTTCAACTGGTACAGAGGCCAAATAGTAAACATGGTCTCTGAAATGAGAACCTAGTGCTAATAACTGCTTTTATATTAGTATACTATTATGCTGGAGTACTTTTTACTAAGATCTGAATTCAGAGTATCCGTTGCCTGGAATCCTTTGTCCTTGTGGTGTGGTAATTTTGTGTCTATATGTATGATTCGCCCCAAATGTTCTTTAATTTGAGGGTCACAGATGGGTCAATTGCATTTTCCATCCAATGCATGACAATGTGAAGATTATTTTTCTTATCTCGTCAGGCTTTCTAGCATGGAGTTTACTTTTGATTACCCTGTTATTGTACTCGTGGATAAAGAGGATTTGCATATCTGCATTGTAAATATTTAAAATAAATGCTAACTAATAGTTCCCAGTTATCTCCTCTGTTTTTTAAATGAAAATTCTTGGGCGGGTTTCAATCATTTGAATTATAGTAGAAGATATAATTTTCACAGATTTCCTGAAAAATCATGAGCCAGTGAAACCTATGAAAAGATCGTTGCTCATTTTTTACTGTTTATTGCTTTCTTAAGTAAACAATATATGAAGACCTTTGCTCTTTCGTTCGTCTTGCATTGAACGCTGCTGTTTCTATATGAATGGAATTGACACGGGGTGTGCACCGGTCCAAAACCGGACCGGAATTAGGACCCGGAATCAGTCCTAATATATGGACCGGAGACCGGACCGTAATTAATCCGGTCCGGGTTTGGACCGCTTGGACCGGATTTTTTTTTTTTTTTTTTAAAGATTTTTTTTCAATTTTATGGAAGCAAGAACAAGATTGATAATTTGTGTATGAAAATTAAAGTGTTGGCTCTTCATTTGAAATCAATCTACACCAATGTGAATTTTATTTACATTATTATTAATGATTTTTTGACCCTAAAAGTAAATTAAATATATTTGTTAAATTATATAGTATTTGAAAAAATGTAATAGATCTCAACAATTTTACCTCAAATTCTCACTAATTAATTGGTTTTGAAAAATAAATGAGAGTGCATTAGTAAAAAATATTAAAAAATAAAATTTCGGTCCGGACCGTAAAAATTCCGATCTTGGACCGGATTGAAAAACTGGAATTCAAAATGTGAAGGACCGGAGACCAGACTGGAAACTAACCGGTCGGTTCGGTTCTGGTCCTTTTTTCGGTCTTTTTTTGTGCACTCCTAATTGACAGTAAAGTTAAACTGAATTTGAATAATAGTTGGATACGAGCGAGATACTAAGATATGAATTGTTTTATATCAAGTTTGTAATTTGTGTTATTTTGCACGCACAAGATACGCGTTCTTTATAATAATCATCAAAATATTTGAAGTAGAAAATGTAATGTCTCTGGTGCCCACAGGCCCAGCTAAGAGTATTATTACAATTTCTTCATCTGCTAGAACCATGATATTCACTGTATTTATATTTATGTGATAAAAATTTATATGAGACGGGTATGCATAATCATCTTATTATGCCTAGAGAATTTATGATTTATATATTCTGCGACATATAAAAGCCGACAGAAGTTTATGATTTTAATACTCTTTTAGTTAAACACCGCTAAATAGTATTGCTCCAGACTCCAGTTCTGTTTTTTTTTTTTTTCATAATTAACAGAGAAAGTTGATTTTTTTACACACAACATAAATTGCAATTGGGCAGCCCACAAAGTGATGGGTTTTACATGGAAATTTTTGGATGAAGAAATTAAATGATCACAGTATCAAATTATATTGTTAATCGAACGATGGGAAAAAGGTCCTCAAATCGAAGAGTAAATCATTGAACAATGTTGTAATCTCCTGTTGGAAAGAAATGGATGAATTGCCTTGCAACCATTCTCAAATGAAGGTGAAAAGGAGTAGGTCTGAAGTACACTAACCTATACTTCCCTTGGTAGCGCAATGAGAAAATGGTCAATTCAATATATTGGAATAGAAGTTAGCAGCAGCAGCATCATAGGGCGTTTTCAATAGCTGGATCTCCTGAAAGTTGGGATGTGTGGAATGCTGTAGCCAGAAATCACCTTGTGGGATTGCATTTGCATGAATCATAGTGGAATCGCTTACATGCATTTGATGATGTTCGCATGAATTGGTTGACAGAAGAGAGAGAGCACGGCCAAACTCCGGTGCGCAAGAGATTAAAGCTCCCTTCGAACCTAACAAATAAATCGGTTATTACTTATTATTAAACCATAGAGTCTGTTGGTCCTAAAAAAATATAAACGTACGATTCTAGTTTCAATTATTTTTTATATGTACCAATTTTGTCCAAAAGTTGCCGGAATCATCGCCAGAATTGACCGTCCACTTGCCGAGGATTCCGACAACTTTGGGATGAAATTGGTACATAATTGAAACTAGACTTGTAAATTTATGTTTTTTGGGACTATTTTGAAAAGGGTGAAAGTACAAGAAAGGATTATTATTATTATATCCGTCAAGTTTGAGCATAAAATAACCTGGATTTGACGTGGAATCCTTGGGTGGAGTTTGCATATTGATGATGGGTTTAGGTGCGGGCATATGCAACAGTTGATCATCTCCTCCTCCATTAGACTTGAAACAAGAAGGGGAATATCCTTGTGTTAATGTGAACTTGGAGTTACTCTCCCAACCACTATTTCCACAACTCATTTCTTGCTTTCCTCCTGTGCATTTTCAACACATCAGCCTTACACTAAATATAAACTTGTTTATGATCGAGGGTGACGTATAATTTTTTCTATGCAATTGAGTGTATACCATACAATTGAATTTTAAGTGATTTAGATAAATCTTTAATTGTCCAATTGAACAATTCACATTAGAACAGGTCAAAATTGGACTGCACACAAGTGTAACTCTAAAACATAAGATAAATACCATACCATAATAAGGTGTTGCCTGTCTACTCGGATCAAACTGGATGGTTTCCTGCGGTGGCTTGCGGCGACGTGCATTATGATCAGAGAGCCTTTTTCGACAGCTGCGCTTCTTTTCATCAAATTCCGATAAACCATGAAACCTTCACACATTCACATTGTGGTTTACTTAATGATACTGTGTAGTATAAAACTGGAAAACCTAACAAATAACACAGTTGTACAATAAATCCATCTTCATAGAATTTTACCTGCTGCATTGTTGGCAGAAGCGGCGCTCGAGTCCTCCAACGATAACTCTCGAGCATTTGGAATGGCTGTCGCACACTCTATGCTTACGGTGATATTCTTTAGCCTCTGAAAGACCAATGTTGCAGCCCTCAACTTGACAACATACAGGAAGAGCATTTTGACCACATGATTTAGTTTTCTTCACTCTAGTGGTGGGCATCACACCACCACCACCACTACCACTATTCTCAAAATAAGTCCGTTTTCCGAGCTTCAAACCAAGAGACGCTTCTGCAGAAGAATCCATTTTGTTGCTAAAAGAGCCCTCAATTGTATGAATTCCAGAATCAGTAGAAGCTGATATCGAACCACCACGGCCAGCATCGGAGCCACTGTTACCGCCGCCATGGATGATATCTCCATCATCTGCAATCACCCAATCTGCTAATTGAGCCTTCTTACCACTCTCAATTGCTGCTGCTTTTGAACCATAACCACCAAAGTTCTCCCAATCCCACTTTGCATTCCACTCCATCTCCCTAAACTGGCTCATTAAACACCTCAATGCATCATAGATCTGGAAATTGTGAATCAAAACCACTCAAAACTTGCTAAAAAAACAACAAAATTATTCAAGAAATTGTATATCCCCTGTTCCAAAACAAGAATCAACATGCTTCCAGATTCAACGACTCTATTCTACTCGACCTTCATATATGCAATTCTTAAGAAGTAAGCAAAATAACACATAAAGAGAAACAGCTTCGTTTTTCATAGAAATTGAGAAGAAATTACTGTCCTGCACCAGATCAGAAATGTAAAAAAGAATTTTAACTACTTACTGCCGGAATTTAACTTGTGCTTCTTCACTCAATCATTTGTCAAATTCTTCATAATCCTAGAAAAGGCAAATTTGTGAAATTCATGTATGTATGGGTATGGCAAACAAAAAGTCTGAATATCGCTTTCAATGCCCAATCCCAAACCCAAAAAACACACCAACACCAAAGAAGAACAAAAAAGGAAAAAAGTTAAAAACAGCAGTATATGATATGAAGGGGCATGAGATTTTCATCAATATTTTATTCTGACCACTTTTAAAAAATGAAAAAATAATGGTCGTTGATGGGGCAGTTATGGTCCCCAATTTAGGGTTTTTTTATTGGAATCAACAACCGAAAGCACAAGGAGAAGTATTCCTACTGTCTCAGAAACCACAAAGCATTACTAAAATCAAAAAAAAAAACTGAAAGAAAGAAAAGGCATGGGCAAAAGCATCTTTCTTCCCCATTTCCAAAACTGAATTTCTTTACCATACTATGCATATATCACACAATGATCTGTTACGGAAAATTTCTCCGCAGTTCATCCAAAAATAGCAAGAACAAATCATTCACTCTATTCTACCGCAGTTGAATAACTAATCAATCATTAGCAGCATATGATTTAGGGAGAGGGAAAAAAAAAGGGGGAAATCCGAAATAGACAAGTAAAATGGAGAAAAGAAAACCTTTTGAAAATGCAGAAGAGGTGCTGTGCTGTAAAAGTGGTAGAGAGAGAAAATGGGGAGTGGAGGGTGTGTTTGTATTACTAAATGAAGAAAGTTAAACCCACCAAATAATTATACTATACTATTGCTGTTCCTGACACTGCACGAGTCCTATGGTAGGATGCCACCATTTTTTTTTATGGATACGATCCTCCCCATTTTTTTACTCTCTCCCTCTCATCTATAAACTTCTTTCCGTTTCTTTTTAGTAATATAATAAATAAATGTATTAGAGTTGTTGTGATTGAAAGAGAAGAATATAATTAAATGTGAGAGGAAATAGTTATTAAAAAAAAAAATGAATAGCTTTCGTTGGAATGTAAAAAAAAAAAAAAAGTTCAGTAGCTTTTTCACTAGAAATGAGGGAGTATTAAATAATAATATAAAATAAAGTGTAAGAATAAAAATTAAAAATATTTATAAAAATGTATGAGAAATTTATAAACAAACGAACTAAAATATAGTAAAATGAAAAGCTGATAGATGGACGGAAGGAGCATTTATTTTTTTTATATTTTTTTTTTGTAGATTTGGGGAGAGAGAGGTCTCACATTTTTATATTTTCGCTTAATGTGTTTATTTTTATCTTAAAATATATTAAAATAAAAGGAGAAAATCCAAAAAAAAAATCATATTTTCTCTCGTCCTTTCAAAGGTTTACAACTGTTTTAAAGACAGAAAAAATTAAAAAAATGGAGTACAGTATTACATGTGTGGTGGTTAGTTGAAATAGACACATAAATTTTTTTTTTTTAAAAATGATATAGAAGAAAACGAATGAGAAAATAGAAGGAACAGAAGAAATATTACTTATGTAACTCAATAATACTTCATCCATTTTTTAATTTTCACTTTCTTTATTTCTTTTATACTTTAAAATTCTTATTTCCTGAGGAGCAAATAGAATTTATACCGTATTATTGTCTTTAACTTTTGGAGGTGTTTGTTTTGGAATTTTGTAGTATGGGAGAGATGTGGATGGAAAAAATAAAATGGAAAAATCCTGATTAATAGTGTTTGTGTATGTTTATTTTGGAATGTTAAGCAGGATATGATGTAACTTTATGTTAAATTAATTGTGTAAGAGTGTGTAATTTTATGTCAAATCAATTGTGTAAGAATGTATGATGTTGTATTATTGTAACAGTAGAATATATTGTATTTTTAAGGATGAATGGAGTTGAATGGTGAAATTCAGATATAAAATTTCGAACCAGAACAGGATGGAGGACGTTACGTCCCCGTCCGAACGTGATAGTCCCCAAACAAACATGCCCTAAATATTCTACTTCTTACATAAACTTTTTTTTTTTTTTAAATCCGTTTACAACTCAAATTGAAATTTAAAAAATAAATTTGATGGAGAAATATTTTAAAACTTGGACTAAAAAAATAAAAATAAACATCTTATCTCTTACTCCTCCAGTGCTATTCAACTTTCCTTTTTCGTCCGTCCCAATGAAAATTTTCTATTCATTTTTTGGTAACTATTCACTCTCACATTTAATTATATTTTTCTCTCTCTCAATCACATCACCTCTAATACATCTACTTCTAATATTAGTATTTCTTAACCTCCGTGCCCGGAGCTCAGGAGCTTTCCTCAGGACGTAGGGAGTACTTCATAATGCGGCTGACTTGTGTGTTTATGAGACTCCAACTCATTTATATTTTAAAGAAACATATTATTTAAATACTAAAATGAAATTTAATTGTATGTACAAGACTATTTCATTCGCATGTGTAAATTAAGCAATGAATTGAGATAGATTTACTAATCGCTCCATGTATTGATTTGATAGTTTCGCACCATTTTTCACCATTAAAAAACCTTCACCTACATTTCCTTCTGTTATTCACATTATCTGCCATATACATATTATTTGTGGGGCAAAACAAATATCTCACCTCAATGTCAATAATAAAAGCTCATCAATCAATCTCCACCACCCCAAAATATATATACACACTAATTTATATTTCCTCCGTTCATAAATTATATTTTAACTTTTTCTTTAAAAAAAAATTATATTAATAAATAATCTTCTTACCACATTCATGATTTAACTTATCATAGAAAACATATTTTTCTCACATCTCTAAAATTAAGAACTAGAGATGATTAATTAGTAAAGGTCAGTGCAAAAAATAGTAAACATCATGTACAAGTGTATGATGTTAAAATATCATTTATTTGTGAATACGGAAAAATAAAATAAAATATATATATATATATATATATTTTTAAAAAGAGCACTTTCCCGTGCTCTGCTGGCCTGCTCACTTCAGTCAAATAATCAAATTATTACTGATATACACCTATTTTAAAACTTGGACGAAGTCTAGCTCAATTCTCATTATTATTCAATTTTGCGTTTAAACGTCTTTCAGAATTTAGGTTTTTTTTTTTTTTTTTTTTAGAATTTACTGTTTTAATTATTTTTTTATTTAGAAGGTAATACTGTCATGCATTTGCATGTAATACTACTTTCGCTTTAATACGCTACAAACTTTACATTTTTCTTATGTTTTAATGTACTATAATACTGCTTGACCCTTCATTATTTATCCCTTCCGATCCCTTGTAATTTATTTAAAGGTATAGTAAATAAATTAGTGATTTTTTTATTAATTGTTATTTTTCCGCAAAGAACAAAAAAATGAGAAGAATGGAAATCAAACCACGGTCACAAGAGTTGAGAATCAACACATTGACCGCCACATAAACCAAAACATTTGAACTAAATAGTTGCCCCTTTATTGTCTTGATTCGCTAATTATTCTATTTTCATGGTAAAAATACGAGTCTATTTTCACTATAGAGGCTAGGGTGTCTCTTGAATGTTTTATTTAAATTTCCGGAAAAAGGTTTAGTGAATGCTGCAGTTGTGCGACTTGTAAGTTTTAACAAGATTAATTTATGGGAATCAATGAAAACAGTGTAATTAAGGTTTGGTTTGGTTTGGAGAGTTGACTTGCATGTTAGATACTTAGACGATGGATTTAGGTGCCTATAAATTTAAATTTTTTGTTATTTCATTTCAAAATATATGTATGCCGCTTTTCCTTTTTCGAGAACATTAAATGATTTTTTTTATATGTGTGAAAAAAATTAAAAAATGATAATTAAAGTGAACCGGATGAAGTATTGTTTTTATTGCAATTCTTATTAAAAAAAATCTCCCCTCTTATATCCCAAATATTTACTCATTTTGTGTCACAGAAATATTTTCCCTCCCTCTTAGTTCGTGCTGTCGGTGCCCCAAAAAGACTGTCTTCTATTTATTTATGGTTTGTTCCAAAATATTGTCCTTTTTAAGTGTATTAAATATTTCTATTTTAATGAATAATTAATTACTATTTTAATGTTTAATAATGAAGAGTTTATTTAAAAGTTTGTAGATAAAATTTTCTTAATTTTAAGCACAAGGAATAATATTTTATTGACTTGTGTAATTAAAAATGAATGAAAATCATCATTTTGGAACAAAGTGAGTAATATTTTGAAGTTTTTTGTCGAACTAAAATTAAACCCAACGCTGGATTTTTTATTTTTTGGTCCTTGCAATAAATAAGACTGAGAGTTGAAGCAATTACTTCAACAACAAAACCTCAATGGCTCAAATTGACCCGGATCAGTAAGGTGATTTTGGAATATTGGCAAAAATAGGAGTGATATAATTTTACTATTTTATCCTATTTATTATTTTCAAACTCCAGATTACGCTTAAATTAATGAATTGAATGGTGTAAATATTTTAACACATGACCTTTTTTTAAGGTGACAAGTGCGTTGACCCGACCCGTATCAAATCGATCCATTTCGCATTACTGTATATAGTCCTTTACTTCAAAACCGGCCAAATAATGAATAGTTCAGGACCACATCAGCTTGATGCCAAACTACCAAGCTTTAAGTTTAATTTTATTTATGACAATTTATGGCTATCACTAGGTTGAATTTTAGCTAAGATACTACATTGCTTTCTTTTCTCTATTTCTTCAAAATGAAAATTATTTGAAAAAAAAAAAAAAAAAACTTACTCCGTATTACTTATTACTCCACATCTCAATAATAGTTGACAAGTAAAACACTAGAGTAGAATTAAAGAATTAAATCTTAACACATATCCTATTCCAAATCAGTTTTCACATCTAAAAATTGAAGTTTCTCACAATTTTCACTCAGTTACCTTTCATGTGACCTTTTACACAATACTTTTATTTTATTATTTTTTCTTAGTTTATGTTTCCAAATCAACGTGAAAATTGATTTGAAACGGAAGAGATATAATACTCACTCCGTTTCTCTTTTAAGTTTTGCAATTTTTTTTTTTAGGTGTACATTATTGTTGGCAAATTGTGACCCTACTTTATTAATTAGAAGTGGGCTTACCGAATTGTGTACTCATGAAAAGTCCAATATGGTACTATAATTTAAATGTTGGACTGGTCTATGACTCTATGCTCACTTCTTTCTAAGAAATGTTTTTTATTTAAACTTAATATTTCTTACAATTTTCTACTCAACCCAACAGTGTAAGATTTTCGTCGAGTAGGAGTATTATTTATATCGAAGTGTGTGGCCGTGGGTAAAATAATTCTCAAACCTCTAAAATTTTACTATTAGTATAAGTACAGAGTTTTGACCCCCAAAAGTGAATCTAAACCCAGAGTTTAAGAGCACACATGTAGATAATTTATTAAGAAAATAAATAAATAGCTGGACCACTTTGAAGTTTGATGCTGTTATTTAGGAGTATTTAATTAATTAAATTAAAAATAAATAATTAAGGCCCAAGTGTGGTTATCATTTCTGACGCCAACTAAAAAAACAGTTGCGCTAATTAAATAAGTTGAATTATATTCGTGTATTTTAAGGTTGGCAATGGCACCACGCAAGTTCTTGCACAGTCAAATGTTGTTAATCTGAAACCAAGAGATCTCATTTTAATTTTGTATTATGATCACCACGTGACATGTACTTTCACCTCTTCTCAAATCTCTACAAAATGGATGCTTAATTTAATTAACATCATTGGGACACATTAAATATGGTTTAACTCCCGGGTATATAGTGCTTAAAAAACACTCATTCGTCTTATGAAGATAGCTATAATTTTCTTTTCTAAAAGTCATTACAACTATGTTTTCTCTTTTACTTAAGTAAAAAATGTTTTAAACCATTTTGATCCTAATTAAACTTATTCCACAATTATTCGCTGGCATATGAATTTATACCAAATTTATTAATTTTAATATGTATTACTAAAAGTAAAATAGACACTAATTTTTTTTTAATATATGTGTAAAAATTAAATGCAACTATTTTTGGGGTATGGGAAAATAGATTTTCTAGGTTTTTCAATTGCAACCTTCAAAATGAGTGTTTAATTAGTGATATGGGGAAATGGTACGAGGAAGTCTGAGAGTGGAAGACTGGAAGTGGGGGTAGAAATTGTCCAAATGGAGAAGAGATTTAAATATAAGAGAACAAAATGCTTTTAGTGATTTATTGCTAAGTTTTAGAAGGTGTAATTTGAACCGGAGACTCAAAGATACTTGGAGATGGGAGTGCACCAAATAGTGTATATATACTCTACAAGCTCGACATACAAAAAACGGATGCGGGGCCACAGCTTGGGAAACGCAAACATGAGAGTCGAGGAGGAGTTCTCACTTCTATGGGGTTGTTGGACACCTAGAAGAATACATACGATTGTATGAAAATTGTTGAAAATGAGACTAGTCACAACGGATAATTTGAGAAAGAGAGAAACTCCGAGTGAAAGTCGTTCCAACAGATAAAGACTAGAAGAGAAGCTCTGCTAAAGAAGGGACCATTGAAGATATGGTGTGCAAATTATGTGGGAAGACCGAAGAAAAAATTGACATTTACTACTGGAATGCAAGTTTGCAAGACTTGGTGGGAGTGTCTCGAATGGCTGAAGATGGGCATGGCTACCCACAATACTCTTTCATGTCACTTTTTAAAACAACATAGTGAGAAGATATTCAAAAAATGATACAGAGTATACATAAGAATATCTTCTAATTTACGGGTGGGTGTCAATATGAAAAATATTGAGATGTGAGAATTCATTTGTATCGTCTTGACTTTGTGATCCATATTTATATCTTATTGAGTAATTTCACCAATTTTTTGTAACTTACAAGTATACTGGTTGAGTACTCTAAGTAATATAACATTATTTACTGTTAAAAAAAGGTTTAACTCTTTCAAAATTTGATAATTTAAAACATAGGGAATGTAACAAATTGTGTTTTGTTTTTTTTTGTTTTTTTGACAGGAATTGTGTTTTGTTAATTGAATAACTAAGTGCAACATGTGCTACATAAATTATTTGTACAAGAGTATTAACCATGGATTATAATTGTAATGTTAAATCTCAATCATCCAACCGTTTCAATAAAAGATGCTTGTGACCACTATGTTGAAATTTAGTTGGGGGTTAGAGTTGCTTGTTCCCCTAGTTGGGACACATTCATGGTTCACGATTGATGGGCCATAAATATTTATTTGTTCCCTTAAGTTGTATAAATGCATCCAGCCTTTATTATTATTATTATTATTATTGTAGACAAGCAAAATTAAATTAATTTGGGCCTCCAAAGTCCAACAAATCAAGACGGGCCTCTAAAGTCCAATAAACGAAGACGGACCTCTAAAGTCCGATAAATGAAGACGGGCCTCTAAAGTCCGATAAATGAAAACGGGCCTCTAAAGTCCCATAAATGAAAATGGGCCTCTAAAGTCCAACAAACCAAATCAAGCCCAAATAGGGTATTCTTAGCCCATCAAGTAATTCAAAATTTGAATTAAGGCCTAACCACTTGCACAAATATCTCCTTGGCCCATAAAAAACCCTAGGTTCTACACCTATAAATAGAGGCCTCATTTCATTCATTTGATCATCAACAAAGAAAGCAGAAGCATTCAAGGCTCTAAAATTCTCTGCAGAGATTTTAGAGTGTTCTTCAGCAAGCGGAGGAGCTTCAAAGGCGTTCTTCGTGCAAAGCGGCGAGAAGCAGCGTTCGAGAGGAGCTTCAAAGGCGTTCTTCGTGCAAAGCGGCGAGAAGCAGCGTTCGAGTGGAGATCAAGGTGCTAAGCCCCTTCGATTCGGCGTTTCTTCAAGGCGTTCTTCGTGCAAAGCGGCGAGAAGCGGAGATCAAGGTGCTAAGCCTCTTCGATTCGACGTTTCTTCAAGGAGGAGGTGCTTCGTGGATCTTCAACGGCGTTCGTCCCGGAAAAGTCCCGATAAGTCCCGAAAAAAGTCCCGATAAGTCCCGAAAAAGTCCCGAAAGTCCCGATAAGTCCCGGAAAAAGTCCCGATAAGTCCCGGGAAAAGTCCCGATAAGTTCCGAAAAAGTCCCGAAAAAGTCCCGAAAGTCCCGAAAAGTCCCTAAATTCAACGTTTAATCCAAAATACGGCGTCAAGCCCTTGGATTAACGTTACAAAGTCCCAAATTCAAGAACGATCTTCAACGACGTTCATCACAAAAGTCTCTAAATTCAACGTTTAATCCAAAGTACGGTGCTAAACCTTTGGATTAACGTTATAAAGCCCCAAGTACAAGATCGGAGCGGATTCGGCTGCGGATTCGACCCCAAAAATCTCAAGAAATTCAAGAGGTTCAAGAAGAGAGAATCAGAGGAGAAAATTAGAGATTGTAACCCACAAATACTCGGTTTTAATCCGAAAGAAATAAAATCGTTTACCATTTTCGCGTTTTTATATTTAATTCACGAATTTGTGTTTACAAATTGGCACGCCCAGTGGGACAATCTCTACCTCTCATCTCTACTCTTCAAGCAAATCAAGTCACGACGATGGCGCCAATCAAGATTAAGATCAAGAGAGGCGTTGTATCTGGATCAACTGGCGTCGACTTTGAAGACGTGAACGTAATCACAAGAAGTATGTCAAGGAGCTCCAAGTCATCCGCTGCTTCAAAGAAGAATATTGCAGAAGGTCCACCACCCAACACTGTGAACGAGGAAAACAGTGCAACATGTTCTCCCACTCACTCCATGGCAAGCTCATCATTATATTCAAGTGCAGCTTCAGCAATGGCGACAAATGTCATGACTGTTGAGGAGCAATTAACAAGCTTGACTAGATCCATAGAAGGACTCACAAAACATGTCCAAGAACAGGATGCTAAGATTGCTAAGCTGATGAGCAACGCAGACAACGGGCAGTCAAGTCGTGCAAAGGGAAAGCAAGTCGAAGGACATGATGTTGAGATGTCTGGTGAACGTCAGCAGATGGAAATTCACCCAACTCTTAAGGAGTTACAAGTTTCTCCCGATGGTTTGGTGCCCATTGACCGGCTAAAAGAAATCATATTCGGGGCGATCAAAGATAAGTTCGAGGAAAGTCCTAAGTCTTCATTCACCTACATAAAGCCTTACACGAAGAGGATTGACAGTTTGAAGATGCCAGCTGGTTATCAACCTCCAAAGTTGCAGCAGTTCGATGGCAAGGGTAATCCAAAGCAACATATTGCTCACTTCGTGGAGACCTGCAACAATGCTGGCACGTATGGAGATCATTTGGTGAAGCAATTCGTGCGCTCTTTAAAGGACAATGCATTCGATTGGTACATCGATTTGGAGGCCAGTTCGATAGACAGTTGGGAGCAAATGGAACAAGAATTTCTCAATCGATTTTACAGCACTCGTAGAACGGTTAGCATGCTTGAATTGACGAACACTTGTCAATCAAAGGAAGAGCCGGTGATCGATTACATAAATCGATGGAGAAATCTAAGCCTAAATTGTAAGGATAGATTGACTGAAACTTCAGCTATCGAGATGTGCATCCAAGGAATGCAGTGGGATCTTCAATATATCCTTCAAGCAATTCGACCAAGATCATTCGAGGATTTGGCTACTAAGGTTCATGACATGGAGTTGAGCATGTCTACAAGTGGATTTGAAGGGCCACTATCTCAAGAGTGGGGGCAAAGGAAAACGATTTTGAAAGAGTTGCAACAAAAGCAGTATCCATTCCTAGACTCTGACATCCCCGTAATTTTCGATGACTTGATCAAGAATGATCTCATTGAACTACCACAAATGAAACGACCCGATGAGGCTGGGCGAACGGACGACCCCAAATATTGCAAGTACCATCGATTGGTAGGACATCCAACCCAAAACTGTTTTATACTTAAAGATAAAGTTATGCGACTAGCCAAAGAAGGGAAGATCTTGCTAGAAGAAACTGAAACAACGACGAATCACGTCACAGTTGAAGACAATCAAATTAAGGAAGTTTATGCAAATAGCGCCTACAAATTGATTTCTGAAGACGGCATATACATTTGTCCCATGAACGGAATGTTTTTGAAACGCTACTACACGTAAAGAAAACAAGTATGCTCCATAAACGCACGAGCCTAAACTGCTTGTCGCTCCATAAACGCACGAGCCTAAACTGCTTGTTACTCCATGATGCACGGGACTAAACTGCTTATTACTCCTGGCCCGCACGAGTATAAACTGTGTACGACGACCACCAAAGGTAAATACATGTGGTTAAACTGTTAACTTACTCCACTAAAGGCATTTTAAGTGGTTAAATAATTAAATCCCTACTTTGTCAAAAGTAGTTAAAGAATAGTCACTCCTGGCCCGCATGTGGGAAATCATTTGAAAGTAATTCGCAATTCGTCCACATCAAAGACAAACGTTCTCGTGAACGAAATGCGAGGGGGCAATTTGTAGACAAGCAAAATTAAATTAATTTGGGCCTCCAAAGTCCAACAAATCAAGACGGGCCTCTAAAGTCCAATAAACGAAGACGGACCTCTAAAGTCCGATAAATGAAGACGGGCCTCTAAAGTCCGATAAATGAAAACGGGCCTCTAAAGTCCCATAAATGAAAATGGGTCTCTAAAGTCCAACAAACCAAATCAAGCCCAAATAGGGTATTCTTAGCCCATCAAGTAATTCAAAATTTGAATTAAGGCCTAACCACTTGCACAAATATCTCCTTGGCCCATAAAAAACCCTAGGTTCTACACCTATAAATAGAGGCCTCATTTCATTCATTTGATCATCAACAAAGAAAGTAGAAGCATTCAAGGCTCTAAAATTCTCTGCAGAGATTTTAGAGTGTTCTTCAGCAAGCGGAGGAGCTTCAAAGGCGTTCTTCGTGCAAAGCGGCGAGAAGCAGCGTTCGAGTGGAGATCAAGGTGCTAAGCCCCTTCGATTCGGCGTTTCTTCAAGGCGTTCTTCGTGCAAAGCGGCGAGAAGCGGAGATCAAGGTGCTAAGCCTCTTCGATTCGGCGTTTCTTCAAGGAGGAGGTGCTTCGTGGATCTTCAACGGCGTTCGTCCCGGAAAAGTCCCGATAAGTCCCGAAAAAAGTCCCGATAAGTCCCGAAAAAGTCCCGAAAGTCCCGGAAAATTCCCGATAAGTCCCGGAAAAAGTCCAGATAAGTCCCGGGAAAAGTCCCGATAAGTTCCGAAAAAGTCCCGAAAAAGTCCCGAAAGTCCCGAAAAGTCCCTAAATTCAACGTTTAATCCAAAATACGGCGTCAAGCCCTTGGATTAACGTTACAAAGTCCCAAATTCAAGAACGATCTTCAACGACGTTCATCACAAAAGTCTCTAAATTCAACGTTTAATCCAAAGTACGGTGCTAAACCTTTGGATTAACGTTATAAAGCCCCAAGTACAAGATCGGAGCGGATTCGGCTGCGGATTCGACCCCAAAAATCTCAAGAAATTCAAGAAGTTCAAGAAGAGAGAATCAGAGGAGAAAATTAGAGATTGTAACCCACAAATACTCGGTTTTAATCCGAAAGAAATAAAATCGTTTACCATTTTCACGTTTTTATATTTAATTCACGAATTTGTGTTTACAATTATGGTTAATTTTTTTGTTTTTTAGGGGGAAAGCATGTATTGAAGTTTTTGTTTTGAGTTTGAATTGGGGTTAGATTGCCATGTAACATTAAAGTCAGAATTCAAAAAAAAAAAAGCAAAGAAAATGCTTGATAAGTAATTGGGCATCAAAGTAGGCCCATCTCTTTTCAGTTGGGCTCTGCTCAGCCCAGGTTGCCTTATTTAAGAAATGACCACGGTTAAGGGTTGGGGTATATACCCCTCCATCTAAGTTAGATACACTCCCCTTCCCATTTTATTAATTAAATATGTATGTAAAATATCATATTTGCCCTTTTAGTAAAATTTTATAGATACATACACCTCCTTACTTAAAACACTAAACCTAATTTTATACAAAACCCTAAACCTAATTTTGCAGCCCCGCCTCAACTTCCGACAACATCCACCTCCATTGCCGCCGCAACCTCCGGCGTCACCAATCCAAAATATATTCAGAAACTTTAAAAAAAAATTAGATTTTTTTCGACCAACCAGTGTCGATCGACATTGGTTGGTCGACAGTAGAATATATCGTCGACTAATTATAGTCGACGAAAAACACCCTCTTCAACAACATTGTATCAAAAAATTTAAAAAAATTAATTTTGGACAAGAAATGTCGACCAAAAATATTGTGGTCGACAAATAGATGTCGACCATAATTTTTTTTGATCGATATTTCTTGTCCAAAATTATTAAAAAAAAAGAAAAAAAAAGAGAGAGAGAGAAAGAAATTAAAGTTGCAGAGAAAGAAAAGGGAAAAAAAATTACCGGAAGCTTACGATGGGGATGGTCGTCGGGGAGAGAGGAGGGCGGTGGGGAGGAGGCGGCGCTGCTAGGTGAGAGGGGCGCCGCCGCGCGCTTGCAGAAATGAAAAAAAAATACTTACTTGTTTCAGGGCGGCGTCGAAGGGAGGAGGAGGAGTCGGGGGAGAAGGTGGATACAACGGTTTGGGTGTAGGAGGAGGCGGCGCCGCTGCTGGTTGCAGAAATGGAAAAAAAAAAAAAAGGAAGCGGGTGGCGCTAGCAGGCGGGCGGTGCTGGAGGCGGGCGACGCCGGAGGCGGGTGGCTTGGGCAGCGATGGGAGAAATTGAGGGGGAAGGAGGGAAGAAAACGGGAAGGTTGGGGAAGAATGAAGGGAAATTAGGGTTTTTATGGGGGTGTGCATTTATCATACAAATTATTAAGAAGATAAAGGGGTATAATAAACAATTTGGGGGAGTGCATCCATCTCAGATGTACTTTAAGGGGAGTATATGTATCGGGGAGTGTATCTAACAAAGCTGGAGGGGTATATACCCAACCCCACGGTTAAATGCCCCTTTATTGGCGACGGATAAATGCCCCCCACCCATTATTATTTCTTCACCCCAAGTTCACCCACCTCTTATTTTCTAAGATTACCCTCCTTACTCATAAATCCTAATTTCCTCCCATCTCACCCCTTTTTTTTTTCTCTTCACTATGGTTCGATTTCACACTCACTACTCAATATATGTGTAGTGTATTTCGTTTTCGAGTTTTTTTTTTTACAAAAATCGTATTTTGCAAAACTCAGCACTAGTTCGCGGAGTTTTGTGAAATTTTTCGGAAAAAAATTCCACGTTTTGAATCAAAACTCGGCCAACTTTACCACATTATGATTCAAAACTTGGCCAACTTTTCCATGTTATGATTCAACAATAGTTTGCCGAGTTTTGAATCATAACATTGAAAAGTTGACCGATTTTTGATTCAAAACATGGAACTTTTTTTCGAAAACTCTCACAAAACTCGGTGAACCAGTGCTGAGATTTTGCAAAACGCAATTTTTGTAAAAAAAACTCAGAAACGAAATACACTACACATATATTCATTACAACTACACAACACAATCATGCAATAGTACAGTCAAATAAAACAATAATAACATAAAAAATAATCAATTACAAAGAAATACTATGTTATGGGTGTGGAAGGAATGCAAAAAAATTGTTCTTTTTTTTTAATGGGTGGCGGGTGAACTCAGCACACAGGGGTGGTATAGTCTTTTTGCCTATTAGTTCAAATTTCAAAATATAAATTGGGGTGGGGTGAAGACATAATATGTGGGGGGTCATTTATTCGTGGCCTCCTTTATTATGTCTTCATCTCCCCTCCATTTTTTAAATTTTCAAGTAAAAATACTGTATTACCCCCTTACATTCACCCCTACCCCAAAAATACAAAATACAAAAAAAAAAATGTATTCCCTTCTCTCTCATAAAATTTTGTCAAAAAAAAATTGAAACCTTAAAAAGCTTGAATATAAATGTGTTTGGATTTGTTTTGGGGTTCAATGGTTAAAAACGGGGTTTCAATACACTGTAAGTGTTTTTTATATATTTTTTTAAAAATACTTTGCGAAACTAAAAATTCGGCCTTGGTTCATGAGAATTTTGAAATTTTCGAGTTTTCAGAGTTTTTTCAAAAAAAAAAAACTTCCACATAAATATTTCAAAAAAATTTGATGAGTTTTTTTTTTTTTTGACAAAAACTCGAAATTCATCAAAAACTCGGAAAAAACTTCCGAGTTCTTTTCTCTTCCTCGGTAGATCAGTGTCGAGTTTGACATTGTTATAAAACTTTGTGATTTTCACTTATGTTCATACGAAAATTAAGTTTTGTCAATGTAATTCGTACAAAATTATGTTCAAGTAGTTTGAATGGAGGAATGGAAATTGGGTGTGTGAAAGGGTGGGTAAGTGGGGTTAGGTAGTTGTGGTATTTTATGGGAATGAACTTAAAATTGGAGTATGAACTCAATTGAGGTGAAAGACATAAGGAGGCGAATTTAACCGTGGCCTTAAAGAAAATTGCAAGGTGGGCTATTTAGTTAGTGATATAGAAATAGCTATCATGACCATTCATTTTATTTTTATATATATATTTTTTTCGACACCTAATTTATATTTTCTTACATTCTCTTTTTTCTTTTCTTTTTTTCCCTAGATTCTCTTTAAACATTTTGAAATTTCACATTTCTTTTTAATCATTTTTTGTTTGGGATCAAAGGGGCCACAATATTGAGGGATGGGTGATTCCAAATTTAATGGGATTTTGGGAATGAATTTACTATTTGAATGAACCAAAATATTTATTAGAGGTTAAGGGAAAAGGTACACCAAGAACAAATCCAAGCAAGGAAGAATATAAAATAAGGATTAAAATAATTTTTTTTTTTTGACAGGAGGGTTAAAATAAAATTAATAATATAGTAATGAATAAGCGAAACAAGTGCTTAGTATTATCAGCATTTAGGAACACAATATTGTCGTCTCATAGATAGCTTTAGTATTATCAGCATTTAGGAACACAATATTGTCTCATAGATAGCTTTAGTATTATCAGCATTTAGTCTCATAGATAGCTTTTATTGGGATGAACAAAAAGGGCATGTTTCCTTCATGGATTTAGGAGGGTTTCATAGACATGTTTCCTCCCTTTTCTCCCTTGTTTGATTTCTCATAACTTTAAACACTTTGACCCGGATTTATAATTTGACCCGATTTTTATAAACTAGATTATGGATTTAGACAACCTTTGAGTTTATCTAACCTCCCACCACATCTTAACCCATCTTATCCCAACTCATGAAGCAAACATGATCAAAAAGTTGAATAACTTTCATTAGGATGGAATAACATTTAGAAAACACAACTTTCTCAACTATTTTGCAAGAACTCCATGGAAAATAAGAAAATAAAGCCCACATTACTTTTCAAGTCGCATAATTAGTAGTATTACTGTATTAGTATAAACACTCTTCCAAATGTTTGAAATGATAGCTCATACACATTTTCAAAACAAATCTCTACAATAATTCACCTTAAAAGCTTCGAGTCCCAGAAAAGGGCATCTAAAAAACTATTACAAAGACTCTACGTGATCAAGAAAACCGGCAAGTTACTACAGCAAAATGAAGGAGATAACATTATTATTAAGTCTTACAAGATTTCAAGACATGATTGCACTGTGTTCTCTTACAAAAGGATAATAACATAGCAAACAGTTCGCCTAAAAGAACACAATGTGATATGTGATCAAGCCATCCCTCCACTTGTTGCAGTCCTGATTATCTGGAAGAGTGCTGCGAAAGAAAAAAGGTTGACATCATTTACTAAATGGCCCGTGAAAGGAAAGTGATAAAACAATGTAAAACATGCAACATACTGAAGAGGATGCATTCTCTGCATAATACTGCTATTGAATAACAACTAGCTTATGATGCTACCATATAGACACAAATCAGAGTAGAATGCTTATAGAGGGTATTGATTTAGGAAAGATTATATAGCATTCAGTAAAGGAACAAAAATATGATATGCATAAATGAATAAGCAACAATGGTTACATCAATTCAACTCATAACTCATCTCTTATGTCAATCAAGTCAAGTTAAAAGCTTCTAAGATGTATGTGCAAATTAAGTAAAACCAGATAACAGAGTACTAAATAATTGTTGTCAATTGCCATAATCAAATATGTAGTGTTTAGCTAGGAACAGATAACAAAAGATCACACTTTAAGGACAATAGCACTTAATATTGTAGGCCAAAAGCAAGCATATGTTAGGAACACAACAAAGCTGAATTAACAAAGAGATATGGAGAATAGGATTAGAAGCCTTACATGATCCTACGACAACAAAAACGAAGAACCCAATCAAGATAGGGCCAACAGGATAGTTACTCCCCTTCTTTGCGGTGGTCTCAGGGACAGCACCTCGCCTGGTAATATTCTTCTCAAACCTCTCCACCTTCCTGTCAGCAAGCCTCCTTGATGTTGTCTGCAAACAAAATAAAAAAGATTATAACAAAACGAGAGAATTGATGCCCAATGGCCAATATATCCACAAGCTGATCATGAAACTCAAAGAATAATGTGAGTTACTTAGAAAAACTAAACATACAATCCTTCAATTTTAGGAAAACAACACCAGGATAATTTTAGGGCCAACATAAAATGTGATGCCTAATTCTGTTTTTTCCGGGATTTGAAATAAGTTTAACAATTGAACAAACAATCGAGGCAGAACGGCCTTGTTATTGCTTAAATTCATTGGCACAAGGATGCCTCAACACCATCGAATAATTCATGAGGTATATAGCACTAATATTGGACGCAAAATGACCTATATTAACGAAATCTTACAAAATCATCTATAAATCATAAGAACAAATACCAAATCGCAAAAATAGAAGAGGGCACGTTTTAATTGGGAAGCTATATGATAATACATTGAGGATTCACGAAATTTACCAATGCATCTACGAATTATAAGAGAAAACATAAGAACAAGGAAAAAATTAACAATTTTACCATTGCTAGTGCGAGATCGGGTAACCGGTAAAGCTAAGAACAAAATATTCTGCGAGAATTACAGGGGATTCAGCTCCGGCGAGGTAATCGGGCACCGATCTCTTTATTTGTCAACGATTTTTTTTTCCCCTCTCCGGATCTTTTTCTCCAAGTAATATCAATTAATACAGTATAATTTTACGATTTCTGTTTTTTTTACCGTATTTATAGGACCTACAATTTAGAGTATTTCACCATGGCCAAGTCAATGTCATCTCATAGCTTGTGATTGGGTCAAACGCGTGTACGATCTACGTGGCGTGATTTTATTGGATGATCTGGTGTGTACATGCCTTACGCTGTAATTTGTTTTTTTTATTTTAAAATTAAAAAATTTCAGGATTTGTTTTTTTTTTTTTCAGGAGTGGGCCTAAATATCTGGCCCATTAAATACAAATTACTGGGCCTAAATCCAACAAAAGAAAACCATGAAAACCAACGATGAATCAATCAATATCAATAATCAATAACACATAGATTAATTAGTCTTAGCATGACAACCCTAATTATTCAGTTTCATTCATTCGTGCCCTTGTTTCATATTTTATTACTCCCTCCACTTTTAATTAAGTGTCATTTTAACAATTTTCAACAAATTAAGATATATAATGATGGATCATTTTACCCTTCATTAATGATAACTAATTTTAATATTAAATTTATGTTTAATAATGAATGTGGTCAATATTGTAGGTGATATTCATGTATACAATAATTAAGGTTTATCCATTATTTATGCTAGTACTATATTTAAAAGGGAAAAAACTTAAATTAAGGTAAAGAAAATGGAGAGAGTATAATGTATAAGGGTAAAATTGTCAAAATTAAAGAAAGAAGTGTAGAATGACACTTATTTTGAAAATATTAAAAAGGGCAAAGTGACACTTAATTAAAAACGGAGGGAGTATATGTTAAGATTATTATTGGTCATTAATTATTTTTTCACTTTATATACGTGTCAATAATCTAGAAATTGAAAATTGAAATATAGGGTGTAATACAAAAAATGTTTCCCGTGATTACTTGCACACTTTCCTTATTGCGACGTCCCAAAATTACTTGCACACTCTTAATATATAAATACCACACAAAACTAATAACCTCACAACATCATTTTATTTTCAAATTTACCACTCCTTTTTTCCATACATTTTACTTTACACATCATCAAATCCACTTTACAAATCATCAAATTACCTAAAATACCCATCCTTTATCTTACATCATCAACCGCTAAATTCATTTTTCTTAAACATCGTGTCGATCAAACTATGCAAGTAATTTCGGGACGGAGAGAGTACGTGTTAATTTCAAGCTCAATATTATTATTTTTCTTAATTTTTATGTTAAACTATATGAGGGTGTTGGAGTAAATAGAAAAACCCTCATGCAAAGCATGCATGCTCCCATGCACACGTTTTTCACTATTGTAAACACACACACATGTAAATAAGAATACTCTAGAAGATGAAGTAGTTACATGTTTGTTACATCTAACAAACTATAGTTACGAAGAAAACTCTAGAATATGTGTCTTCTATATATATATTGTAAATACCACTCATTCAATGATAAACTGAAAATATTATTTTCAAACATGGTATCATGAAATCAGGGTTTCTCATGACTAGTGTTTGATCTTTGCAATCACTCTTCTCTTCCTTCGTTTATGTGTGTATCTTCATCCGTTCTTCACCTTTTCTGTGTATCTTCATCCTTTTCTTTTCAGTAACCGTCATGTTCTTCCTGTAACTACTTTCTTCTGTTTCTTTTTCCAGCTTCTCGATCCTCTCCAATTCCTTTAGCTACACTCTGTTATCTCTTTTCATGGATTCTCAATCTGCTATTTCTCCTTCTCTACCCAGATTCATAACTCTTTCCATTCGATTGGATAATGACAATTATCCGTTTTGGCGAAATCAAGTTTTAGCCTCAGTTCGTGCTCATTGTTTTGAGGATGTGCTCTTATGCACTGCTGTACCTACTGATCCGACTGCCTCATCAATTTCTTTTGAGCTGGCTCCTAAGCTCTGTATCAGTTTCTATGCTTGGTCATGTGAGTCGATGCAACCATTCATTTCAACTTTGGTCAGTTTTTGAATCACTCTTTCAATCGCAATCAGTGCTAAGACGATGGGGTAAAATGCAAGTTTGGTCCCACTAGAATTTTTTAAAAACAATTTTAGTCCTACGTTCTTTTTTAGTCCCATTTTTTGCAAAAATAGTCACAACCTTTAAATACTTAACGGTTTCCGTTAAGTTATATAATCTGAAAACTAAAGAAATTATTTATAAAATCTGAAATTCGTTTTATAACCCAAAAATCTGAATATAATTTAAAAATTAAAAAAATCAAATAAATGTGAATTATTTTAAAACATCTGAATATAATTTAATAATAAAAAAATATTAAAATATTAGAACTGAAATATATACAAAAATACAAATTAAAAAGTAAATTCTGAAAATAATTTGAAGATAAATTTTTTGAAGTTGAAATATGCAATCTGAATTTAAATATAATAATTTAAAAGTTTTTTTTTTCAAAAATAATAATAATAATTTAATGTAAATTATGAAATTAATCTAAATAATTTTTGAATACAAAATCTAATTAAAACTAAAATTAAAAAAAAATAACATTTATATAAAATCTGAATATTAAATTTATTATCAAATTCAATTCAAAATTTTTAATTACAATTATTTAAAATTTAAATTCAGAAAAAATCAAATTAAAAATAATGTTAATAAATAAGTATATTAAAAATAAAAATAAAAACATGCCCACAATCTATCTTCTCCTCTCCCTTGTCGTTATTCTCGGCCAGCGTCCCAATCCTCACCCCAATCGCCGCCAACACCGCTCTAGCCCCGTCCTCATCACCACCTTGTCGCCACCTGCCACCACACGTCAACAGGTACCACAACTACCACCGTGGCACCGTTATCCCAATATATATTTTTCGAAAACCTCGTGAAAAAATTCGACTATGAAATTCGAATCCGGTCACGAAACTCATAAAGGCTGCACACTCTAGCCTCGTCTCAGTGCTAGGAATCAAAGCCCCTTACCAATTTCAAATTTTAATATCTCCTTCATCTACAATTTGTGAATATTCATTGGGATTTCTTGCCATTTCTTACCGTGCGATTTGGGGGATGATTGAGGGATTCTAAGATGCATTCACACTATTTGGCAAAGAATTTGTGCGATTTGGGAACTATTATTATTTGGGTGGACTGATTTGGGAGTGTTTCATGGAAATGGTGGTTTTTTTTTCCAGAAGATAACGGCGCGTGTGTTTTACACCCACAATTCTGTTAGTTTTAAACGGTAAAATTACATGGGACATTTTTTGCTCAAAATGGGACCTTTTTTGTGAGGACATATTTTCTTGGGACCAAATCTGCATTTTACCCTAAGGCGATGATTCTTCGCTTACAATTGCAAACGTTGAGGAAAGGAGATTTAAGTATTGATGCTTATATTCTCAAGATGAGATCTGTTGCCGATGGTCTTCATCATGCCGGCAAACCGATCACTGATGGTGAATTGGTGTTGTATATACTTGGTGGTTTAGGAGCTGAATTTGATGCTATTGTAGTCTCTTTAACAACCAGAGGTGTCATTCCATCATTGCCAGAGGTTCAGTCTATTCTTCAAGCTTATGAGATTCGTATCCTTGGTCACAATACTCAATCTATTCACATTGTTGGTGGGTCCATCACCTCCCCATCTCCTCCATCAGTTCATGTTGTCTCCAGAAATGTGGGTGGATCTGGAAAGCCTACTGGCAAGGGCAGGGTGTTTACTAAACCTAAAGTTGTATGTCAGTTGTGTGGTCGCACTTATCATGTTGCAGCCAAGTTTTATAAGAGGTTTGGCCACTCTTTTCATGGACTTGAAGGTTCCCAGTCTCGAGCACCTGCACATGCTATCACTCGCCCTCCTATGCCATCCTATCAAGCTCATTTTGCTCAACAACAGCCTGCTTATGCTCC
The DNA here is from genome assembly GCA_963675135.1 of Galeopsis tetrahit. Lineage (NCBI taxonomy): Eukaryota > Viridiplantae > Streptophyta > Magnoliopsida > Lamiales > Lamiaceae > Galeopsis > Galeopsis tetrahit. Next base: position 60,444,934 of record OY776122.1, on the reverse strand, counting down.
TGTTCATCCATCTCCTTCATATCCTGCTCAAGCTTTTACTGGATACATGGGTTCTGGTGCCTCCTTTTCTGGATCTTCATCTACTACTCCTAATCCCATGTGGTATGTTGACAGCGGGGCTACACACCATGTAACTTCTCAACTGGCCAATCCTCAAATCTCTAACCCTTATCCAGGTATGGATTCTTTGGTTGTTGGTAATGGTGAGTCCATTCCTATTTCACATACTGGATCATTCTCCTTACCTTCATTTGATGCTACAAAACCTATTGTTATGGATAATGTTCTACATGTGTCTGCAATAACCAAAAACTTCATGAGCATTTCTCAGTTTCTCAAAGATAATAATGTTGTTATTGAGTTTTATGCTGATTGTTGTTTTGTCAAGGATCTGACAACTCGAAAGACATTGTTGAGAGGGGTGCTTAGAGATGGTCTATATGTCTTGGATTTTGGATGCTTGAAGTCTCTTAAAGCTTCAAGAGGTCTCAATAATGCTTTTGATTCAAGTGTTTCTGTTGCTCATTTGAATAAGGATGTGTCCACATGGAGGTTGTGGCATTGTAGACTTGGACATCCTGAAGATGCTACTTTTTCTTCTGTTTTAAATAAACTGAATATCTCTTGTACAAAATCTCTGTGTTCTGTGATGAATGTAAGCTAGGGAAGATGCATCTTAAACATTTTTCATCTGTAGTGCATCATACATCATCACCTTTTGAACTCTTACATATGGATTTATGGGGACCCGCCTCTTGTGTTTCTTTGGAAGGTTATAAATACTATTTGTCCATTGTTGATGATTTTACTCGATTTGTATGGGTGTTCCCTCTTATGGCCAAATCTGAAGTAGCTGTTGTGTTTACACAATTCATGAAAACTGTTGAAAGATCATTTGGGGTGTTAATTAAAGCTTTACAACATGATATGGGCTCTGAATTCATTCCGGTAGATAAGATAGTAAAGCCTCTTGGAGTACAAGTAAGGTTGTCTTGTGCTTACACTCACCCTCAGAATGGCCTAGTTGAGAGGAAGCATCAACACATCACAGAACTTGGCCTTGTTATGCTTGCTCAATCTAATTTGTCCATGGCTTTTTGGTGGCATGCCTTTTCTACTGCAGCTCATGTTATTAATCCACTCCCCACACCCATATTACAGCACATATCCCCTTTTGAAGCTCTTTATCACAAAGAACCTGATTATATGTCTCTTAGAATCTTTGGCTGTGCCTGTTTCCCTTTTCTCAGACCTTATAATTCCTCAAAACTTTAGTTCAGAAGATCCAAATGCATTTTTCTGTGATATAATTCTAGTCACAATGGATACATTTGCTTGCATGAATCCGGTAGAATATACATTTCTGCCTCAGTACAGTTCAATGAAGATGAGTTTCCCTCATTCAACTCATTTTCATCTGGCACCTCTCCCTCATCTCATGCTCCTCCACTTCCACATTTCTCAGCCCAAATACCTCAACCTGTTGCTGCATTACCCCCCACACTAGCTCCCTCACCAATGTCCTCTCCTCCCACATCACACCATACTCCCATCTCCCCCTCTTCAAGTTCTACAAGATACATGCTCCCTCCACCTGCAAATTCACCCTCCCCATCCACTAGCTCACAAAATTCCATCAACTCTCAAAATTCCATTAGCTCACAAACTTTTGTCATACCTCCTCCCATCCAATCCATCCAATGCAGACAAGATCCAAATCTGGCATTTATAAACCAAAGGTTCTTCTCTCAACTGTTCTCATTCCTGGGCCTACCTCAGTTTCAGAGGCTCTACTAAGTTCAGAATGGAAGCAAGCCATGCAGCAGGAATATGATGCACTGTTACAAAATGAAACTTGGTCTTTGGTTCCATCTTCATCTGATATTCATCCAATCACAACAAAGTGGATTTTCAGGGTCAAATATAAGAAAGATGGATCTGTTGAAAGGTATAAAGCTCGATTGGTAGCTCAAGGTTTTCAACAACAGGCTGGAGTGGACTACTTTAGCACCTTTAGTCCTGTCATCAAGCCTGTAACTCTCAGAATAGTGTTTACTCTTGCCATATCTCATGGATGGCCAATTCAGTAAGTGGATATAAACAATGCTTTTCTAAAAGACTTGCTATATGAAATATTTTATGTTGCTCAACCTGAGGGTTTTGTGGATCCTCAACATCCTTCTCATGTGTGCAAACTGCACAAAGCTCTATATGGTTTAAAGCAGGCACCCAAGGCTTGGTATGACACATTGAAGGCTTTTCTGGTTCAGCAAGGCTTTATTCACTCCAACTCAGATCACTGCCTCTTCCATCGTTTTCTACATGGCAAAACTACACTTATCTTGGTCTATGTAGATGACATTCTCATCACTGGAGATGACTCTCTCATTGTTCAATCCCTCATTGATGCTCTTCATTCTAAATTTTCTCTTAAACATCTAGGATAAATCAATTACTTTCTTGGTATTGAAGCTCATTCCACCTCTCATTCCATCAAACTTACTCAATCCAAGTATGCACATGATGTTATTCTCAAAGCTCATCTTGAGAACTCAAAACATTGTTCTATACCTCTTTGTCCTTCTTCCAAACTTTCCATCTCTGATAGTCCTGCCTTTGACAATCCTACACTCTATTGTAGTATTGTTGGAGCTCTCCAATATCTCACTCTCACCAGACCCGACATTTCCTTTAGTCAACAAGCTTTCTCAGTTTTTGCAAAGACCAACACAAAATCATTGGAAGCTTGCAAACGTGTCCTTAGATATCTTAAAGGGTCACTATCTCATGGTATCTTGTTTTCTCCAATTTCTGATTTCAGCTTACAAGGGTTCGTTGATGCAGACTATGCTTCAAGTGTAGATGACAGACGCAGCACATCAGGTTTTTGCATCACCTTAGGACAGAACTTGCTCTCATGGAGTTCTAGGAAACAATAGGTGGTAGCACGCAGTAGCACGGTGGCTGAATACAGGGCACTTGCTCTTGCAACGACTGAAATCATATGGATATCTAGTTTATGCAAGGAGCTCCACATTCCGATTTATACTCCAAGTCTTCTTTGGTGTGATAATCAAGGTGCTATTACTCTAGCCTTCAACCCGGCTTTTCATTCCTGCACCAAGCATATTGAGGTCGATGTTCATTTTCTTCGGGAGAAGGTTCAATCGGGCATACTGGACGTAAGGTTTATTTCTTCAGAAGATCAGCCCGCTGACCTGCTCACTAAACCCCTTGCTCCGACTCGCTTTAATCACTTAAGCACATGGTTCAATCTTGCTTAGCCAAGTGGCTTGGTTTCTTCCGGGGTATGTTGGAATAAATAGAAAAGCCCTCATGCAAAGCATGCACAACATGCATGCTCCCATGCACATGTTTTTCACTATTGTAAACACGCACATGTAAATAAGAATACTCTAGAAGATGAAGTAGTTACATGTTTGTTACATCTAACAAACTATAGTTAGGAAGAAGACTCTAGAATATGTGTCTTCTATATATATTGTAAATACCACTCATTCAATGATAAGCTGAAAATATTATTTTCAAACAGGGGCAAGAGTTATAATTGCCTATGAGCATAAATGAAGAATCAGAAAAATATATTCAGTAGAGAAGTATTGAAATACTCCGTAGTTGGGTTGAAGACCATGCAATTAAATGAACCCAAATGAATATAGGCTTAATAAGTATAAAAGGGTGTGTATTTTTAATGCGTATATTTTTCTTGTATAATTTCGCTAATTTACAAAAGTTGTTAGTTTTATTTCATACACTGGTCATTTACAATAAGGAAAAAGGTATTTCGTTTTTTTTTTTTTTAGTATTTCCAAAAAAGAAAAAAACATATGATGATATTATATATTGCCTCTTAATTAGGTAATTAGTTTATACTACACAAATATTATATAGTCCAATATTGCAACGCCCAATATCCACTATATATATGAACAAAAAAATTACAGGTTGAATCGAATTACAAAGTCGTTATTATTTGTTTCCAGCCGCTTGCTTGCCTATAAAAACTTATTTTAATTGGTGTTTATTAATTTATGCTCCATTATTAATTGTATCCATCTTTTTATCATTAATTGGATGATGAAATTCTTACACATAACTTATCTAATTATTTATTAGGAGCTACAATTCAGCCCTTAAAACTACAATAATTTTTTGGTATTACTTAAAACTACAAAAATGATGGGAAAACCAATTTTATCCCTAAATTTCATCTTTTAACATTGGGCTATTCTCTCTCCTTCTTTCTTCAAATTTGACTGTGAAGTATAGAATTCTGAAGAAACATCCCATCGTTCTTCCCTTTCCAAGTTTTGTTCAAATATCAAATTCAGGCAAGGTATGTGTGTTGGCGTACGAGTAGGGAGGTTTTGGGAGCTTCATTTCCTACTTTCTCCTGTTTTTCTAAAAAAAATTATGCGATTTTTCCCAAATATGGTTCAACAATATGCCAAAATCCTTTTGTTTTCATGTTTATTGACAGTTTTATATCTTTATTCTGTTATTTTCCCCAAATTTCATGAAAGAATATGCGGAAATCCTCTTATTTTCGTGTTTGTTGAATGTTTTATACCCGTATTCTGCTATTTTCCCCAAATTTCTATCAAGAATATGCGAAAATCCTATTTGTTTTCGTGTTTCTTGACTGTTTTCAAACTTTATTCATTTATTTTGTGTGATTTTGGTTGTTTCGATCATCATAAGTTAAACCGCCCTCCCCCACGGTCGTCCGTCTATTAATGGATTTTTCCATCATTTCTGTTGTGAATTACAATGGGCAGTCTAAGCTCATCAATATTGATGGAAGATCATCATTCGTCCAATTTGTTCAGCAAATTACTGGTACGTGGAGGGATGTTTTGGATGAGTTGTTGTTTAACTTCTCTGTTGGTAGTGTTGAAAATTGTGTGCTGGCTTCTGATAGTGATTTGAGTAATATGTTTATCTTTTTCAACACACATCCCATAAATTAGTGAATGTTAGGGTCACTAACAAGGTTGTTGCTTCAAATTCTTTCAATATTATGGGTTTAGGTATGGGAATAGACTTAACCAGACATTCTAAAGATGGGTTGATTTGAATGGTAAGGAAAATTGTGCTCTTTCGTCAATTAGGCATAGTGTAGACAATTGTACCACTAGAAAATCTGGGGGTAATCACATTCTAACCCAAGATGATTTTTCAGGGCAAGGTAGCATCCCATTATATGATACATGTCCCATAGAGAAGAGGAAGTCTTTGTTGTCGAATTTGTGGGGTGATATCATGAAAGATGGTGCTGGAACTGAATTTATAAGGGGTGTTGTGGAGTTTCGTCTGGAGCTTATAAAGTATACGTCTAAATTGGCCTATAAATTCAAGTATTTCCGGAATGATCCGAGATACATTCATACAGTTTGTACGAAGAAAGGAAGGTGTGATTGGTTTATAAAAGCTAAGCGTCGAGCTGTCAATTCACATTTTGTTGTATCAAAGGCTAACCTAGTCCACAATTGCATGGGGCAGCTGGTGATCGAGAAAAAGAATAGGGTTGGTACTTGTCTCCTATCTACCCTAGTGTTGGAGAAGGTGAAGTCTGATCCAACAATAAGTGGTAAGAATATAATTCGCTCATTGAATGATAGTTATGGGATTGTTGTCCCCTACTGGAAGGCATGGCGCAACATCAAGATTGTTAGGGACGAGATATTTGGTAGTTTTGACGAATCTTATGATCAACTTCGATGGTATTGCGATGCAATTAATCGTACTAATCCTGGTAGTGTCGTGGACCTTCAAAGAAATCCTGAAACCAATCGGTTTGAACGTCTATTTATTTCTTTCAAGGCATGCCTAGACGATTTTTGAACGTGTCGTCCAATGCTCTTTGTTAATGGAACATTTATGAAAGGGAGGGCTAAAGGTATCATGCTAGCAGCAACGGCCAAAGACGGAGACAACAATATATTTTAAACTCTTTGTCCAATTTCTTGACAAACAATCTGGAACTTTATAGCCCAATTTCTTGACAAACAACATATCAAATCTTTATTTGTTCCAGGTTTCAAAATGGATTTTTGTTTTTGTCTTTGTTTTTTACTGTTGCAATGTTCTGTTTGTGGGATGGAGATTCATTTCATAAATTGTAATGTTGGTAGTTAGTTTTTATTTGACTGAAAAAACTTAATAGGCGTTCATGTATATAACTCTTGTTAGTTATTTTGTACAGTTTTTTTATTTTGTATGAAGAGAACTTTTTTGACAAACTGTACGGTCAATCTTATGTGTTATGCAATTGTTATATTAACATCTACATTTTTCGATTTCTACCCATTTGTTAAGATTGTTTCCAGTTGCATTTGCTATTGTTTCCGCCGAAATAATAGAAAATTGGATATGGTTTTTGGAGAAGCTACGGGACTTTGTCAAACATGATAAACAGGTGATTTACATTTTTGATAGGAACAAAGGGCTAATGTATGCATTCCAAGAAGTATTCGAACATCCTATCCATTTCTATTGTTTATATCATTTGCTTACAAACCTCAATAGCCATTTTTCTAGTGGTTGGACAAATTTAGACAAAGAAAAACTCACAGATCTTTTCAAAGAATGTGCTTACGCTCCGACATGATATATATTTTGAGAGAAGCGAAAAGCCTTCATAGAAATGGGTGACAGTGTTGCAGAAATATGGCTAGAAGATATGCTAGTTGAAAAGTGTGCGGTTGCGTACAAAAAATCATGACTAGATATGGTGAGATGACTTCAAACGCTGCTGAATCGTATAATGCATGGATTAAGGAGGTTAGGTTCCTTTCTATTACCTATATGATCGACTCAATTCGAAAGGCTATTTCTCGTTGGTACGTAGAGAGGCGGAAAGCTAGCAACCTATGGACTGGTGCATTATGTCCTACTAAAGAGGCATTTTGGTACCATATGTCTGAAATTGGAAGTAAATGGGCAGTAACCAAGTGTCCAAAAGGTCAATTTGAAGTATCATCAAGGGTATCCGTTATAGTTGACTTGCGATTACAAGTTTGTACATGTTATCAGTGGCAAATAAGATGTTTCCCATGTGCCCATGTCGTAGCGGTAATTCGCAAACACCGCACCAGTGTATATGACCACGTAGAGGAATGTTTCCTATCAACAAATAACCGTGAATGCTACAAGGTAGATATCACACCAGTCCCAGAAACTAAGAGATTCACTTTTGAAAATAATGATTTAGATGAAGAAGAGAAGATCCTCCCTCCTATTCTCATTCGTCCTACTGGTCGCCCTAAGAAAAAAAGGATTTCGTCCATCGGTGAGTTCCGTCGAACAAAGTCCAAAATCTTCCCCCGTTGTGGTAAGTCTGGGAAGCACGACCCTCTTACATGTGCAATCAAAGCAATCTAGTCCATGCGTATTCAGGTAATCTCTTTTGTTGTAATGCACCTGATGCGGCCTAAAAATGTCACCTAATAAGGAGTCGACACGTGTATAGGGGATAAGATAAAAGTGAAAGGATCAGACTATGAAATATGCTCTGAGGAGAAATCCTCTCGGGAGATCCCTTTGGAGGGAGCTACCGCCAAAGAGAAGCTTCCAGAAGAATTACTTTTGGAGGAAGTTCGTGAGCCTTGAATGTAGGGAGGTTCCGCTATTTTCGGCTTAGACTCGATAAAAAGTGGACCTTATCCTCTATTATCCGGGGAAACCAAGTCAAATAAAGAAGAGATATGGCCGAGTCTTCGGGAAGTGGAGGAAAGAAGGCTTCGTCCACTCCGCAGGACCGAGTCTGGCGGGTAGTTCCGGAAAAGGAGGAAGGCTTGACTTCCTCTCCAGCTAACATCTCTATAAATAGGTAAAATCGAGGAGATTTCCAGGTTAGACTCTCGTACATTACGCATTGACTAAACTGAATACAATATACCTTTGGGAGATCTTTTAAGAACTGTTTTTCATATATTAAGGATCCCGAGATCCTTGGAGAGATTAATAGACTCTATACTGACTTAGGCATCGGAGTGTCCACGCCGGATTCCCCTCCGGCGTGTTCTTTGCAGGTTCTTGAAGGTTTTGAACGAAGGCAACACACTTGAAGCAATTATCCGTGTTTGAAGAACAGGACGCTTAATCCCGAGGATATATAATCCTCTCGTGCAAATTTTGGCACATCAACTGGCGCCGTCTGTGGGAAAGAGTTGAAAGATTTTCTCACGAATTTCTACCTGTTTGAGCAAATGGGTGGCGGAGACAAAACATTTATTTCTGGAAAGAAAAATCTTCCGGGTGAGAATCCCCCTTTGCCGATTGATCCCCCACCAATGGGAGGCCGGGGGAAAAACCCAATCCATACTCCTTCTGGATCAAATCAGCCATTGGCGCCCACTCCAGATTTAGGTGACGAGAATCATCCCTTACCGGTCCGGGAGGGAATAACCGGGAATCTTGAAACCCCAGAGCCCCAGACCGCAGATCCTCAGCGAGAGGATATTCCAGACTCAGGGACACTCTTGATCTCTCCCGATCAATTGAACGCCCTCATCCGACAAGCTGTAGATAAAGCCTTTGCAGATCAAAAGGACCAGATTCCCAAGGCTGCACCAGGGAATCCAAAGGTACCGCCCCATAGACCCCAGGATGAGGCACCTGGGACCTCCCAAGTGTTGTCCAAAGAGATGGGGATACGAGTGGAAGAGGATGATAAAGTGCCCTCGCGCGCGGAAAGAAGCATTCCCCTTCGAAGCACTAGAAGGAACGCAGAACCGGCACCCCGAGGGACAGAACCCCTTGAGACAGAAGAAAGCACTGATGATACCTACGGAGGGCCAGTTAGCGACCAGCTACAGGCTCTGCAGAAAGAGATGAAGGATATGAGGAGACAGATGGACAACCTAACCAGTAGATCCGCTCACACATCCGGATGCCAGTTCTCCCCTAACATATTACAGGATGAGTTACCATTCAACTTCAAGCCCCTTAACTTTGAATATGATGGTACGGCAGATCCTTACGAACACTTAGTAAGATTTGAAAACGCTGCGCTATTACATCGCTACGGAGAAGGAATTAAGTGCAGGGTGTTCCTGACCACCCTGGCCAAAGCAGCGCAGCAATGGTTCACTCAGTTAGAACCTAATACCATCCGATCCTGGGAAGAATTCAGTGAGTTATTTCTCCATCAATTTGCAAGTGCCCGGAGACAGCCAAGGGCCACCTTGACCCTCTTCAATCTGAGGCAGGGGGAGAGCGAAAGCTTAAGAGCTTTTCTCCGGAGGTTTAATCAGGCAGCTCTGGAGGTCCCTACAGCCTCTCCGGAGGTGAAAATCAACGCCCTCACTAACGGATTACGAGATGGAGATTTCTTTTCCTCCTTAGCTAAGAAGCCAGTTAAGAATTTTGATGAGCTGCTGCACAGGGCAGAGAAGTACCTCACTCTAGAGGAGGTCCGTAAGGCCAAAAGGCTGGAGGCTAGGCCAACAGATCGAGAGAGAAGAAGGGAAGGTCCCTCCAGACGATCCAGCCCAGAGATCCCTCGGACCTCTGGATCAACAAGAGATAGCAATCCCTCTGGAGGTCCCCGGTCTGGCCCTCGTGGGAGGTTCGAGAAATACACGCCCTTGAGGATTGAGCCTGCCGAAGTACTGGAGGTAGCCGGAGACCATCCAGACTTGAAATTCCCATATTCCAGAAATCGAGGACCTCAGAAGCCCAAGTCTGATCGATTCTGCTGATTCCACAATGAGTATGGGCATGATACAAATCAATGTTACCACTTGAAGGACGAAATTGAGAGGATGATCCAAGCGGGTCATCTAAAAGAATTTATATTCAGAGATAGGCAGGGCCCTCGAGGGCAGAAGCGGAAAGATCATGAAAGAAAACCAGAAGAGAAGGAAGCCAGAGAGGTAGCCGAGGATATGCCCCCTCCTCCACCGAAGAGAGGAGTAATCCACATGATAGTGGGTGGGCCAGCTGATGGAGATTCTTTTCGGAAGAGAAAGCAAAATGTCCGGGCTCTAAGAGCAGAGCAGGGGAGCCAGTTAAGAGAGGTGGGGCGCATGACGGAGACGCTCAATATCCGGTTTGGCCCAGAAGATGTGAAGGGAATTAAGGAAGATCACAACGATGCTCTGGTGATCACTACGGACATAGCGGGGTTCGATGTTGCGCGAATCTTCGTAGATACGGGAAGTTCGGCCGACATCATGTTCTTTGAATGTTTTAAGAGAATGGAGCTGAGTGTGAAGCTGCGCCCTGTAGATACCTCTCTGTATGGTTTCTCCGGAGGGGCAATCCAACCTTTGGGGTCAGTGATGTTACAGGTAGGATTGGGAAACGCTCCAGCTCGGAGAGTCCATGTGGTGGAGTTCCTTATTGTAGATATTCCCTCGTCGTACAATGTTGTGATGGGACGACCCAGCCTGAATCTTTTTCAGGCAATCATCTCCACATTTCATATGAAGATGAAATTCCCTACAGCCACAGGGGTGGGAGAAGTGAGAGGAGACCAGTACCAAGCACGGAAGTGCTATGCAGAGTCCGTAAAGATGGCAGATAAAGCCCTAACTAGGGGCCTGGAGCGGATTAGAGGAGATGACCCTGAGGTCAAGAGGAAGAAAGTAGAGGGAGTGGCACCTGAGCAAGTAAATGTTAAGACATACGAGGAACTAATGAGCGTGGAGCTCTTTCCAGGGAAACTCGGCTTTGTTACCAAAATAGGTACCCAACTGGGGCCTGAACTCACAGAAAAGGTAATATTTACATTACGTCGAAATTCCGATATATTCGCATTTTCTCCAACTGACATGACAGGAGTCCCTCCGGAGATAGCAATACATTGCCTTAATGTGGATCCAAAGGCAAGACCCGTAAAACAAAAACTACGAAATTTCGGGATTGAGAAGAATAACATTGTGAAAGAAGAAATCGAGAAGCTACTGAAAGCAGGGCATGTAGTAGAAGTCCAATTCCCAGAATGGCTCTCCAATGCCGTGCTGGTGCCTAAAGGGGGAGGAAAATGGAGAATGTGCATAGATTTCAGGGACCTCAACAAGGCATGCCCTAAGGACCATTACCCGCTACCAAGAATAGACCAGCTAGTAGATGCAACTTCAGGCTTTGAGTTGCTGAGCATGATGGACGCATACCAAGGGTACCACCAAATCCAACTGAATCCTGCAGATGTCCCCAAAGTGTGCTTCATAGCAGCTTGTGGAACGTTCGGATATGTTCGGATGCCATTTGGATTAATCAATGCCGGAGCAACCTATCAGAGGATGGTCGATGCTGTCTTTCGAAAACAGCTAGGGAGAAACATGGAGATATATGTAGATGATATGCTGGCTAAAAGTGTGAAAGCAGATCAACATATAGAGGATTTGGAAGAAATTTTCCAGGTAATTCGAGAAAATGGCATCAAGTTGAACCCAGCCAAATGCTCTTTTGGAGTAAAATCAGGGAAGTTCCTGGGATATATGGTCACTCAAAGAGGTATAGAGGTGAATCCAGCCAAGGTGAAGGCTGTACTGGACATGCAGCCACCAAGAAACATAAAGGAGCTCCAGACACTTAATGGGAGGATTACAGCGTTAAGCAGATTCATAGCCCGGTCTGCTGAAAAGAGCCACCCCTTCTTTAAAATTCTTAAGAAAGGGACCAAGTTTGAATGGAGCGAGACATGCCAAAAGGCCTTTGAAGACCTGAAGCACCATTTGTCTCAGTTGCCGAAACTGACGAAGCCTTCTCCAGGAGATACCCTCATTTTGTATCTCTCCGTAGGGGAATTCTCACTAAGCACTGCTTTAGTCAAAGAAGAGGGATCTCTGCAGCACCCTATTTATTATGTCAGTAAGGTCATTCAGGGGGCCGAAAATCGTTACTCAGAGATTGAGAAGGCTGCTCTGGCTGTGGTAGTTACAGCCCGGAGGCTGCGCCCATATTTCCTTTCTTACAAAATATTGGTCCACACTAATTACTTGTTGAAACAGGTTATAGGACGAGCAGACCTCTCTGGAAGGATGGTGAAGTGGGCGATCGAGCTCCAAGAATATGACGTAGATTTCGAGCCACGGAAGTCTATAAAAGCTCAAGCTTTGTCAGATTTCATCCAAGAGTCGACTAAACCAGAAGAGGTCGAGGGATGGAAGGTGTATGTAGATGGCTCAGTGACCCTGAGCGGATGCGGAGCAGGGATTGTGTTGACAGGCCCTCGAGGAGAGGACCTACAATTCGCAGTGAGGTTTCAATTCATGACCTCAAATAATGGAGCAGAGTACGAAGCTTTGATCAGAGGGATGGAGATGGCATTGGAATTGGGAGCTCCAAAGGTAACTCTACACTCAGACTCCCAATTAGTTGTTCAGCAGGTGAATGGTGAATATGTAGCCAAAGATAGCAGGATGGCTGCTTACTTGGAACGTGCCAAAGCGGTGATGAGCAAATTCCAAGAGTGCGAGGTAGTCCAGATACCTCGAGAGAAGAACATGCAGGCGGATAGTCTTTCCAAACTCGCTAGCTCCACAGAGTTTGATGGACAGGGAACAGTAACTCTAGTAGTTGCGGAAAGAGAGGCTTTGGAGAACCCCATTGGCTCCATCGAAGAGGAAGACGATTGGAGAAGAGCTATATGGATAGAACTTACCAAGGGAGCAGATGCCCCTACCACCAGAGAGACCCGAGCCCTTCGGATCAAATATTGTATTATCGGGGGGCACTTATACAAGAAGTCGTTCACACACCCATATTTGAGGTGTATATCAACTAGAGAAGCTATGTACACACTTAGAGAGATCCATGAAGGTGATGCAGCCAGTCATGAAGGATACAAAGCAGTGGTGAAGAAAGTTCTAAGGGCTGGGTTATACTGGCCCTCTATGACAAAAGATGCCAGAGAATTTGTGAGGAAATGCGTCAAGTGTCAGAAAAATGCTCCATTGATAAGAACCCCTGCGGAAGAGATGGGAGCGATGCACTCTCCTTGTCCCTTCGCTAAGTGGGGAATTGACTTGGTAGGACCCTTCCCTCCAGCCTCCGGAGGGAGAAAATTTCTAATAGTAGCAGTGGACTATTTTAGCAAATGGGTGGAAGCTGCTCCCCTGGCTACGATATATGAAGAAAATGTGATTAAATTCTTGAAGAAACAAATCTGCTGTAGATTCGGAGTACCCAGAATATTGGTCTCCGATAATGGAACACAGTTTAATGGCGAGAACGTGCGAGGATGGTGTGCAAGATTGAACATAATACAGAGATTCACTTCTGTAGCTCATCCTCAAGCTAACGGACAAGTGGAGGTTACTAATCGAACAATAGTAGATGGAATCCGAACTAGGTTGACAAAGATAGGAGGAGGATGGGTAAACGAGTTAGATAATGTGTTATGGTCATATAGGACTAGCCCGAAGACAGCAACTGGAGAGTCCCCATTTCAGCTGGTCTACGGAGCGACGGCGGTGATACCTCCAGAGGCCGTTTTACGATCGCACCGAGTTGCCCAATTTGAAGAACATCAGAATGAAAGATTGATGAGAGAAGCTCTAGATTTGATGGAAGAAGAAAGAGAGATGGTCAGGGTACGTGTGGAAAGATATAAAAGCAGAATTAAAGCTGCATATGATCGAAGGGTGATCCCGAGGTCCTTCAGAGCAGGGGACCTGGTGCTGAGAAGAGCGGACGCCCTGAAAAATACAGGAAAGCTGGAGCCCAACTGGGAGGGACCCTATAAGATCACACAGGTGCTGAAAGGAGGAGCATACAGATTGCAGAGCATGGAGGGGGTCGACATAGCTAGACCCTGGAACGTTTGCCATTTGAAGAGATTCTTTATTTGAAGACAGTGTAAGGTCTTGAGACCGTCTATAATTCTTGTTTTATGATTTTTTGCATTGATCCGTACTTTGCTTGGTGTATTTTGTGGCTTCACCGGAGCTCTTTTTCCCTCTCTACGGGTTTCCCCTTTGGGGTTTTTCCGTAAAGAGGTTTTTAATGAGACCGGCGTAGGTTATCTATGGCCTATGTTGAAAATTAACAATAAAGCAATGAAGCCTTATCATTTTTTGAAGAGAGAATTATTCAGAATTATTATGTCTTGGTTATCTTTCTCATATTTGAACATGCGACGTATGAATATAACTATAACAAGAGTGAGAAACGCTCAAAGGCCTAGAGGCCGAGGTGCTCCAGAGAGCCCTCACTTCACTTGAGACCCAAGTGGGTTACTGAAATGAGAGGATTTTACGAATTAAAATCTTTTAAGAACAAGAGTGAGAGACACTCAAAGGCCTAGAGGCCGAGGTGCTCTAGAGAGCCCTCACTTCACTTGAGACCCAAGTGGGTTACTGAAATGAGAGGATTTTACGAATTAAAATCTTTTAAGAATAAGAGGGAGAGACACTCAAAGGCCTAGAGGCCGAGGTGCTCCAGAGAGCCCTCACTTCACTTGAGACCCAAGTGGGTTACTGAAATGAGAGGATTTTACGAATTAAAATCTTTTAAGAATAAGAGTGAGAGACACTCAAAGGCCTAGAGGCCGAGGTGCTCCAGAGAGCCCTCACTTCACTTGAGACCCAAGTGGGTTACTGAAATGAGAGGATTTTACGAATTAAAATCTTTTAAGAATAAGAGTGAGAGCCACTCAAAGGCCTAGAGGCCGAGGTGCTCCAAAGAGCCCTCACTTCACTTGAGACCCAAGTGGGTTACTGAAATGAGAGGATTTTACGAATTAAAATCTTTTAAGAATAAGAGGGAGAGACACTCAAAGGCCTAGAGGCCGAGGTGCTCCAGAGAGCCCTCACTTCACTTGAGACCCAAGTGGGTTACTGAAATGAGAGGATTTTACGAATTAAAATCTTTTAAGAATAAGAGTGATAGACACTCAAAGGCCTAGAGGCCGAGGTGCTCCAGGAAGCCCTCACTTTACTTGAGACCCAAGTGGGTTACTAAAACGAAAAGATTTTGTGAATTAAGATCTTTTTAGGAATAAGAGAGTAAGAAGTACGTAGAGAAGAGGGAGCATGACCTCCCACAACCAAGCCACCCGAAATCAAAAACAAAAAACCGTACAGTCAATGAGTGGTTTCAACGTAGCCTACAAGGCCAACAAAAGGGGGGAAGGAGAAAAGCCGCACCTCCAACACATTCTTTGTTGGTCTTGTAAGTTACTCATGCACAAAAAAAAAGACAACAAAAACATCCAACACCAAGCTAATACGACTGCTGCAAAAAAGCCCCCACATATCCAGGAGTGTGGGGTCCCCTACAAAGTATGGAGAGCAAGTAGTATGAGCAGAAAGTAAAGAGTGTAGCAAAACAACAGAAAAATAAATTGTTTGATGTGATCATAGAAATGTGAAACTTAAACTGTTTTCTCAACAGCATCCCCTTCAGCAACAGCCCCCTCGACCTCAACTCCTTCGACAATGCCACCCTCCTCAGCAGCATGATTGCTAGATCCTCCGCCCTCCTCCGAACCCGTGGCACCTCCCATGGTGTCTGCAACGCCAGTTCCTCCATCCATTGTGGTTGCCGCGATTAGAGCGGAGTCATAAGGATAAACCAGACGCTCCAGAGGCTTTAGATCAGCCATACCTACCTTCACAGCTTGCAGTTTGGTGATAGCCTGACTCATTCCGGGTAGCCACCAAGGACTATCAGGGCTCTCCTTAGGATCCCCCAAGAATTTCGGAGGAGTAGCAAGCCGGTCCAAGTGGAACTCGCGAGAGTAAGTTCCATTAAACCCCGAGGCTGAGTGCTCGGCTACGGCGTTGCTGAAGCCGTGGTCGATGAAATGAGGGATGTGCGGCCCCATGGCACAGAGGAAGCTCGAGCTCTTTAAGAAGCTGGATAGCCACTGAGTATGAAGAGTTTCCAAGAACTCTTGACCCAGAGAAGAAGTGAATAAGGATTTAATGCAAGCCTGCACCCCGACATCTGGCAGCTCGCGCTCCATCCGTTCCACCTCTAACACCAGGCGCTTAATCCTGGCTACATCCTGCTTGCTTTGAGCCTGTAGGAGGGACAACTCCTCAGAAAGAGCTTGAGCTCGCTTATGGACCTTATCTTTCTCCGTGGTGATACCCTTGAGGGTTGACTGGAAAGAGGATGCTTCAGCCCGGAGAAGTTCAAGCTCAGCTACCATCTCAACGCCTTGGTCGAGTATCTTAGTATAGGTGAGACCAAACTACAAAGGAAGAGAAATTAACACCTGAAGATATGAAGAAAGCAAAGATTATAAAAAGGGAAAATGCCAGAAAATACCTCAGAGAAAAGATGAGCGCCGCGAATCAGTCGATCCTCAGGAAGAGGCGGGTCGGACAACTCAGCATCAGGAGGAGCAGGACATCGGTCAATGAGGCGATGGAGAGGCTCGTAAACAGTAGAAGGAGGAGTTCCCTTATCAGCACGGGTAACTTTCCCCTTCTTCTTCTTAGATGTACCACATTCGGAAAAAAACGCATTGGCAGAGGAACGGGTTCTCTTGGCAACTGAGCCTGGGACCTGAGTAGAGGAACTAGGGAGAGGAGGAATCTTCGAAGAACCCTCTGGAGCCGGAGTCTTTGCAGATCTCTCGAGAGCGGGAGACGGAGGAGCCTTTGGAATATCTTCTGGAGCGGATAACACAGGGGTCTTCACTATGCTGAGAGCAGGGGCATCTCGGGAGATATGAGTCAACCAACTCATTGCTACAAATAATCAAGAAAATTTTCAGAACTCAGAAAAACAGCCACATGCAAGAAATAAGATATAGCAATAGAAGATTTTTTACCATCTCGGGAACCTAAGGGAAAATCTTGAGGGCAAAAGCCGAAGTGGGAGAGGATGCGAGGATTGTTGCAAATGGCAATAACATCGAAATAGTTGTGCAAACGGGTATGAGTGTTGAGATTGTTCATAATAGTGAGATTGGAAACAGAGTAAGCTTTCAGGGGAGGAGGAATCACTCCGGGATTTTGGAATAACCAATCCCCGTGAGAAAATGGCCAATCGGTAGGGCTGGTAGCAAAGAAATAGTAATCTCGCCAAGATGAGTCTTCCTCATGGAGTTTTTTCAGAAATTTACAAACACGGGACCTTCGCCCACTAACATAGAAAAAACCATCATTCACCTTACATGAGTGTTGGCTCAGAAATAGTTCGGCAGATGGGTCACCCCCATTTCCCTTCACCAAGATGTAAAACCCTATCATGGTACGGATAGCATTCGGAGTAAACTGGTTAAGAGGGATCTGCATGCGGGTGGATATGGCAGCCAGATAAGGATGAATCGGAAACCGTAGTCCGGCCCTAAGATGGGCTTCAAAAAAAGCAAGGGTCCGAGGCTGGAGAATATCTGGGCGTTCATCGGAGCGGGGAGCACGAAAGGCGTACTCCGATGGAAAGCCATAGGCGTGAGCAAGGTCAACTAGGTGAGTATGGTCGATTTGGGAAGCGGGGGAAATCCTATTCTCTGGACTCCCCATTAGAGAGGGAGTCGCTTCAGAGGAATTTTGGCTGGCAGCTTCCGGCGGAGAGGGAGGATTTGACATCGATTTACAATGTTAATAAAAGAAGAACAAAAGAATAGCTGGGTTACCTTGAAGTAGAAGGGCTATGGAATCAGACGAGGCGGTTGACGACAGCAGAGACTCGAGGTGAAGAACACCGGAGAAGAAGGATGAAGACGACGAGAAATCTTTGGGAGGAGTGAAATTTGAAAAGTAAAGAGAGAAAAAGGAGATGGTTGCGTGAAGTAAATGAGGAAAGATAGGGGGAAAAATCGAGGGTTTTCCTCGGGAGAATAACAGAAGAGAGAGAAAGGTGATCGCGTGGAGTCCACGCGCGGAAGCCGAAAAGTCTCCCAGAATTGGAGGCGGGAAAGCCCTCGGAGAAGGACGTTTTTGAAACTTCCTCTCCAAAGCAGGGAAGATACACGTTTCTCCAGGAGGACCTTTGTAACAAGTTCTAGGAAAATTTTTCTACTCTCACAAAGGATGTCTCCCTTTTACGAGAGTAGGGGGGAGTGATGATGCGGCCTAAAAATGTCACCTAATAAGGAGTCGACACGTGTATAGGGGATAAGATAAAAGTGAAAGGATCAGACTATGAAATATGCTCTGAGGAGAAATCCTCTCGGGAGATCCCTTTGGAGGGAGCTACCGCCAAAGAGAAGCTTCCAGAAGAATTACTTTTGGAGGAAGTTCGTGAGCCTTGAATGTAGGGAGGTTCCGCTATTTTCGGCTTAGACTCGATAGAAAGTGGACCTTATCCTCTATTATCCGGGGAAACCAAGTCAAATAAAGAAGAGATATGGCCGAGTCTTCGGGAAGTGGAGGAAAGAAGGCTTTGTCCACTCCGCAGGACCGAGTCTGGCGGGTAGTTCCGGAAAAGGAGGAAGGCTTGACTTCCTCTCCAGCTAACATCTCTATAAATAGGTAAAATCGAGGAGATTTCCAGGTTAGACTCTCGTACATTACGCATTGACTAAACTGAATACAATATACCTTTGGGAGATCTTTTAAGAACTGTTTTTCATATATTAAGGATCCCGAGATCCTTGGAGAGATTAATAGACTCTATACTGACTTAGGCATCGGAGTGTCCACGCCGGACTCCCCTCCGGCGTGTTCTTTGCAGGTTCTTGAAGGTTTTGAACGAAGGCAACACACTTGAAGCAATTATCCGTGTTTGAAGAACAGGACGCTTAATCCCGAGGATATATAATCCTCTCGTGCAATTTTTGGCACATCAGCACCTATATAAATAAATATCATTTTGATTCAATGAAGCTAACTTTCATTTTTTTTCAGATGTGTAGTAGGTAGGTTACATACTGGAAGTAATGTTATTTTGTAGGGGCAAAGAAATCAGGCATAAAAATATAAAAAGTTAGTTTTTGACGTGTTTTGCGGCTGCTTGAAAAAACTGGTAGTTTAGTTTTTGTTTGAAAGTTTTCGAAGTGTTTTGTGGTTGTTTAGAAAAAAACTGGCAGTCTAGTTTCAGCTCCTAAGGCTTATATTCTCGATAGTTCAATCTTGTGAAACTTAAAATACGTACAAAGATATAGATGGCTAAGTTTCAGATAGGGGGTGATCTATGTAGCCACATTTTTTCATCTTGTAATCATTGTCTACCTTATATTATGTCATTTTGTGACACTAGTTTTTAGATGATCAGTGTTGTTTTTGAAGTGTTTGTGGTTGTTTGAAATTTAGGATTTTTTATGATAGTTTTGAAGTGTTTTGTGGCTGTTTGGAAAAGTGAGTTTTGTGAAAGAAAAAAAAGAAGATGTGAGTGTGCTTTTGAAAGTAGAGAATACGTACTTTCTGAAGCCTAGTTTCAAATTTGAATGTTTAACATGTACACTTCAATAAATTAGTATTACTGCCCATCTATATTTCTTAAGATTTCAGGAATAAATTAGAAATTAGTCCTTATATACTCCTAAAGATAGTGCACCATTGGCGATCTGCGATGGCATGGTATGTATCGTAACTCTTGATGACAAGTTGTTGCTTGTTAATCCAACCACTAGATATTTTTGAAATTCCATCAATAAAAATTGTTTTCCCGGAGGGAACGTCTTGGGCATCTGTGTTTTTTGGCTTGGGCCACAATTCTGCCATAGACGATTACAATTTGATGAGGATAGCAATGTTCGACAACACCGACGAACTCAAAACTGAAGTAAAGGTGTTCCATGTACGCTCTAAGGTATGGAAACAAGTTTCAAATTTTCCAGTCAACTATCCATTCAAGAGTCCTGGAATTTTTGTGAAGGGGCAGCTCTTTTGGGAGACTTCTACCCAATGGGATGATCTAGCATTAGTAAATTTTAATTTTTAAAGATGAATCTTAGGGTTTACTTATTTTCCAAAAGAAGTCAAAAAATTATTTAATGTTGGTAGATTGGATGATCATATAATATATATTGGTGATATTTACCATCATGGTTGTTGAGGCATACACATTTTGGTTGTTGTGTGGGTATGATGCTGTTGAGTCTTGACATAAATTCACAATCAAAACAAATCCAATTATCAATGATCCAATGGTTTTTACCCTCCAACCATTGTGGATTTTGAAACCATATGACAAGAAGGTGATGTTTAGGAAGGCACCGGTCGGAGATTAATGTTGCTATGATATAATAGAAGACTCTGTGCAAGATACTGAGGGGGAAGAGATCGTGGAAGGATTTTGCACAGTTATAAGAATTGTTGACTCAGTATGTCGTCCAAGTGGAGTTTATTAGTATATTAGTTATAGTGTAGGAAAGACCTGGGTTCTTAAAAGCTCTTTCTGGTTTCTAATTTATTGGAATTTTGCGTAGTTGTATCTATTTTGTCTTTCCTAACATTATGCTTAGTTGTATCTATTTTTCAGTTTCTTATAATATATGCATCGTTTTGTAGTAAATGTATTATGTTACATGTTATTAAATAGTGGGCTATATAAAACTGTCAGAAAAAACAAAAACAAAAAAAATCTAGAAAAAAAAAAAACAATAATATAATATAATGGGCCTGGTTAAGGCTGATTATATTTAATAAAATTATTATATTACATGTTATTAAATCTAAATGGACTATTAAAATAATATTGGCACGTATTAAACACAAATCCATCTAAATGGACTATTAAATAATATTGACCCATAGAAAAACCTAGATAAGATTTGGGTCATTCTACAAACCTAAATGGGCTATTAAATATGTAATGTTTTTTTCTTAAATTGGCGCAAAAAAAATTGTTAGCTACATAAAATTGATAACTCTGGTTAAGGTTGATTACATTTAATAAATTTATTATATTACATTTTATTATTGGCCCATTTTAAACACAAATCCATCAAATTATTCAAAATATTTCACCCTACACAAGTTGCGTAGATATAAAGTCACAAAATAACAAAAACCACAAAATAACAATTGGGGTAAGTTACAAAATAACAAAAACCACAAAATAACAATTGGGGGTAATTAGCAGACACCAAAACACACAAGATAATGATTAGATATAAAGTCATTAACTAGTTTTATCCCCACTCTTAAGCCACAAAAATCAAATAATCTCATTTGGGGATGATTAGCCTACCCACAACATATGACACAACAACAAAATGAAGATTCCTCAGTAAGAACCAAAAGTCATACACACCTTAACATAAGTCATACCTAAAACATAATGCCCAAAATATTTTCAAAAACACCAAAATGTGTTATGAAGCCCTATTTAAACTTGTGTGACCTCCAAGTTCACATTTGCTGGATCAACAAACCAAGTAACCATTTTAGACTTGTAATCTCCAGCCTCAATTATTGATAACACACCAGTCTTAGTAGGAAGTCCATTAATTATGTTCTCGATATTTTGACAAACTACCACTCCGCAATCAAGCGTCCCAGGGGTTTGTTGCACACAATCAACTACTGCATGTTTCTTCAAACGTGTTTTCAGCAAGGGGTGAGAAGGTTTGTTTGATTTGAAGTGAAGACGAAGACGAAGCTTTCTCTCAATGTATTCAACCTTAATAACCATTAGTAAACAATGTATTGTGAGATTTATAGAAAATTCATATCAATTTCTTTTATTAAAGTTAAATAAACAATTTATAAATTACCACAACAATTTATAAATTACCACGACAAATTGTTCAGATCGAGAGTCAGAAGAGTCCAATGATCAGCCAACCTTTCAGATCAGGTTTCACTATTTTTAACTAATAAAGGAAAAACCAGTATGCTTCAATCCCCAACTAAGTTCAACTTTTCATCAATCAAAACTCTTCGACTGCTCACATTAGCATCAGTATGAATCAAATCCTATAGGAAAATGAAAATCATAACCCAACAGGAAAAAGTTTTATTAATTCTATGGATTGTAAAAATGTAAAAAATGCATAAAAGTTATGCAAAAATGAAAAATGTGTACCCAACAATTGACTATAAAAGCAGTTGTACGTTGAGCACTTTTTTCCTCTTCATACATGTGAAGCAAGATATCTGCCCAAAAATCAATAATCTAGAAAAAAACCTTAAAAATATTAAAACACGTGTTTGGCCAAAAAACATTATAAAATATAAAAGGCAAAAAATAAGATCACGCTTACAGAATCGGCAATACTAAGGTGATGAAGAACAAAGACAAAGTTCTTAACAGAAACATGGGCCATTGGGATTTCACCTGAATAAACACATTTTCTGCACAATACAAAAAAAAATATGTTTCCGTAAATATATATTATTCAGAAAAAAGTATATCTAAAAGACATATATATAAATTAGAAGGAGGTTTCTTACCCTTCACCATCTTCCTTCCAATACTTTGAAACACTATCTTTTATCCTTTGGCTTGTTGTCATTACTGCTTCAAATGTTTCATCCAATTTATAAGATACACGTCTCGAACGAATTCCCTTTTCCACCTTCGGAACTTTGAATTCATGAACCAACAGGAGCTCACAAGTACTCAGTTGAAGACTGATTTCAACACATTTTCTATCTGAGAGGACACTCCTTGCCTTAACACGCTTGGTCATCGATCCTGGTTCTAGGTATTTACTTACTGCCTTCTTACCCTTTTCAACCTGATTTACTTGAACGTGTTCATCGATTGCATCATAAATCTCAATTGTTTCAACAAGTGCAACATTTTTGCTTAAGCAAAACTTTCTTCTCAGATGACACTATATGCAACTTCTCAAGTGCATCAATATGAGAAATATTATTCGGGTTCTGAACCACCTGTGTTAAAGTAGGTTTTGTAAAAAAATCATTATTTTTTATTTTCAATTGCTCACATTTAGACTACAGTGTTGCAATGACATCCTCCTTCAAGGTCAGATCATCTTTAAATTTTGAAACCAAACAATCCTTCTGATTGATCTCCTCCTCATATTTTAACTTTTGAGTGTCAAACAATTGTCCCACATCGCATTAGCATTGAAGGGTCATTGGGTATAAAAGGGGGGACTAGTATCTCCATTGGTATGAGGCCTTTTGGAGAAAACTCAAAAAACATTTGAGGACTAGTATCCAACATTGATAGTAACAAATCTTTCTGTTTCAGCTGCTCAGAGTATTTTGATGGTTCTGCCAACACATTTTTCAATCTTATTACTCAACAAAGTATTTCACTCTGCAATCAAAGCATCCTTAATAGAGTGTTCCTGCTTTCGTAAGTCCTCTTTCAACAATTCAAGCTCTTTTTCCTGCTCTAACATCTTGGCCTTACTATCCTCGAGCTGCAAAGCAACTGAATTCTTGTTTTCAGTACTCATCGCATATTGAACAACAAAATTTACAGAATCAAAGTTCAGTTTCTTCCCTCTTCATCTTTCATCCTTCATCCAGTTCTAGTGTTTGATCATCGTCTTCACTCTTTCATTATTTTTACAATTTTAAGTTCCAGTGTTCATCTATCTACACTCATCAGGTGATGTTTTTTTCTCCTTTCTAATCTTACACACTATAAATTAAAATAGATCTGGTGATTTTCTTCTCATTTCGTATGTCTATTATTTTTATTATTGTAGATCTGGCTCTTCTTGACGTTTTCAGAAGTATAAGAACACTGAATCAAACTTAGGTAAAAAAAAATATAATTTCTTGTTTATATTGTAATTTTGTAGATCTTTCTCGTATTGAAGTTTATACTTTTATACTGCTTCTTTCAATTTTATTTCTCATTTCTCAACTTTATTTTTTTTCTCAGGTTAGGTTATAATGTCTGGGGTTGAGACTCATCGTGATGAAAAGGTAACTGAGTTTCTCAACTTTATTTTTTTCTCAGGTTAGGTTATAATGTCTAGGGTTGAGACTCATCGTGATGAAAGGGTAACTGAGTTGGAAGTAGATTCATGTCCAAGTGCTGAGAGAAACAACCAAAAGAAAAATAGAAGGAAAAAAAGGTCATATGTATGGTCTCACTTTGATATTATTGAGACTCGTGCTGGTGGTTTTAAAGTATGCAAGTTCAAATATTGTGGACATGTCTACAATAAAGTAAGTAGTCAAACTGAAACTGGAAATATGAAACGTCATCTTGCTACATGTCCTAGGAGAGATACTCGTGATGTTGGGAAAATGATGATGTCTAAGAGTTCTGTGTCTAAGTTTAATCCTGAATATTTTCGTGAGTTGTTGTGTTCTGCAGTGGTTGTGCATGATACGCCCTTTAGCTTTGTTGAGTATGAATGCATTAGAATGGCTTTTGAATACCTCCGACCTGATCTCAAGTTAATTTCTAGAAATACATTAAAAGCTGATGTTTTGAAAATTTATGAAAGGGAAAAAGTAAGAGTTAGGTCTTTGTTAGAGATGACGCCTGGTAGAATCTGTCTAACTTCTGATTGTTGGAGTTCTATTACTACCGATGGTTATATCTCATTGACTGCTCATTTTATTGACAAGGATTGGGTGTTACAAAAGAGGGTGCTGAATTTTTCTCTTATGCCATCTCCACACACTGGTGTCGCACTGTCTAATAAGTTGCTTTCAATGTTTTCTGAGTGGGGGATTAAAAAGAAGTTGTTTTCTTTGACTTTGGATAATGCTTCGTCAAATGATGTGTCATTTGATATGTTGGTTACACAATTGAGATTGAATGATGCACTTATTTCAAATGGTGACTTTTTTCACATTCAGTGTTGTGCTCATATTATTAATTTGGTGGTCCAAGATGGTTTGAAGGATATTGATGGTGTTGTAGTCAAGATTCGTGAAAGTGTCAAGTATGTTAGGGGATCACAAATGAGAAAACAAAAGTTTTTTGAATGTGTGAGCATGGTACCATCATAAGTAATAAGAAAGGTTTGAGGCAAGATGTGCCTACTAGGTGGAATTCTACATTTATGATGCTTGACAGCGCTTTGTACTATCAAAAGGCTTTCATGAATTTACAATTGATTGACACACACTATGTGAACTGTCCTTCTTTAATTCAATGGGAAAAAGTAGAAAAGTTATGTAATTTCTTGGGAGTGTTTTATGAGGTTTCTAACTTGTTTTGTGGGAGTAAGTATCCAACTGCCAACTTGTATTTTCGTCCAATTGTTGCATGTTATGCTTCTTTGAGGAAAAGTGTTGAGAGTGGGGATGAGTACATAAAAAAAATGGCAACAAAAATGTTGGCAAAGTTTGAGAAGTATTGGTCAGATTTCAGTTTGATTTTGACTATAGCGGCTGTTTTTTATCCTCGATACAAACTTTAGTTTGTGGAATTTTCTTATAAGAAACTGTATGGGGGTGATTCTGTCCAATATATGCAAGTTAAAGATAAATTGTATGCTCTTTTTTATGAGTACTCCAAAGTGTTCGATAATCAAGTTAGGATGGACGTGAATGTAACAATTGCTTCAGCTGTTAACTTTGAGAGTGAAAT
This sequence comes from Galeopsis tetrahit, assembly GCA_963675135.1. Lineage (NCBI taxonomy): Eukaryota > Viridiplantae > Streptophyta > Magnoliopsida > Lamiales > Lamiaceae > Galeopsis > Galeopsis tetrahit. The sequence goes on along the minus strand of OY776122.1, from coordinate 60,419,584 downwards.
GTCATCGCCAATGGTTGAGGTAACAAAACATGAAATTGATCTATTTTCTTGGTTTAGTTTATTTTATTTATTTACTTATTTTTATTGGTTCTTCATTGTAGGAATTCAGTGAATTTGATACTGAATTTGGATTGAGCCAACAGAAATCACAATTGAATCTTTATTTGGAGGAACCACGAATGGATGTGAAGACTAATCTTGACATACTTGAGTATTGGAAAGGAAATCAGTTTAGGTATCCAAGTGTTGCTTGTATGGCTCGTGATATCTTGAGCATTCCTATAACTACGGTGGCTTCAGTTAGCATTGGTGGAAGGGTGTTAGACCAATATCGAAGTTCTCTTAAACCAAGCACGGTAGAAGCAATTATTTGTACACGAGATTGGTTATATGGAGATAAAGGTACAATTTCTTACTAATATTAGCATAAATGATTAATTATTGTTTCTAATTATTTTCATTTTATATATATATATATATATATATATATATATATATATATATATATATATATATATTTTAGTTTTTGAGAAGGAACTACCTGTTGATGAATTGCTTGAAGATTTAATGGATAATACATCTGATATTTCAACTAAGTGTTCTACCTTATTATGAGAGGTAATCTTTTTATTTTCTTATTTTTACTGTAAGTTATGTAATCTATAATTTGTTAATGTTACTAAAAAAATATTATTTTATTGTTTTGTAGCCTTTGGATGGAATGAAGAACCTAAAATGTGGGTGGAGATGTGAAAATTGGAATGATGATACTAATCCTTTTGTGTCTTGATGGATTGGTTTATTTTGTACAAAACTTAATTAATATTAGTACTATTTTGGATTTAACTGATCCTTTTGTGTCTTGATGGATTGGTTTATTTTGTACAAAACTTAATTAATATTAGTACTATTTTGAATTTGACTTGTATTTAATTTTATGACTTAGTACTTTGGATGAACTTTGTATTTGGATTGTATGGGAAATTTTAAGTATTTTGGATAGATTGTGCAGTGATCAGTTATTTTTATTTTTATTTGATATATAGTTCAATTTGTAGAGAATCTTAATTTTAAATTCATTTATTTTTTTATCGTGTTGCTATCGTGTCGTGTCGATCCGAAAAATATCGGATTGTGTCGACACAGAAATTTCGTGTTGGTATCGTGTCGTGTTGGTATCGTGTCGTATTGACCCGACACGAAAATTATCGTGTCGTGTCGGGTTGACACAAAAATTATCGTGGTTGTGTCGTGTCGACTCAATTTCTTATCGTGTCGTGTTAATGTTTGGTCTTATCAGATCGTGTCACTATCGTGTCGACACGAAACCCGACACGATAGCACGAATTGCCAGGCCTAGATTATGTGATTGAGATTTATGTGTTGTAGATTTAGGTCCATTTGACTGATTTATATGTTTGTTATCTTTGTTTTGTGGTCTTGATCTTGGTGACTTGTGTGTTCCTGCTTCCGCTTACCATTTATAGTATTTCCTTGCATATTTATGTGTTTTCATTGTGCTTAAAGCTTTGTTAACCAAAAGGCCAACCCTCTTTCTGCGTATGTTTTGGCCCTCTTTACTAGTAAAGGTGATTTCAGTATCTGGAAACAGAAAAAGAAATGCATCCTGATCCATCAGCTTGTTTACAGAGTCGTTGACCATTCTTATGATGCTGATGAAACTGAGAATAAGAAAAATGAAATGAATTTGCTTTGTCTTCCATAATCTTGAACCTATCCGATTGTGTGCTTAGGATAGGTTGGAAGAGTTATACACTGAAACATCTTTGGCTCTTTGCCTAGTAGAACATTTTTGCTTGAAAAGTTTTTTCGTTTTAAACTTGACTTGAATAAGGATATGGATGAAAATCTGGATGTGTTTACTAAGTTTATTCAAGATATCAAGTATACTGGTGATAAATGCATTGATGAATATACCCCCATTGTGTTGTTGAATGTTATACTTGTTACTTATAGTGATGTTAAATCTAAAATTATGTATGGTAGAGATAATATCACTCTTGATATTGTGGTTAATGGCTTGAAAAACAAAGAGCATGAATTAAAATACAATGGAAATGGTAGTAAAAATTATGGGGAAGTCATGCATGTTAGGGGTAGATCTTCTATTAGATTTCATAACAAGAAGAAGCATGATAATCATGAATTTGATGCTAAAAAGAAGTCTCATGACAACAACCGATCTAAGTCTAGGAATATAATGTGTTATAAATGTGGTGAAATTTGTCATTATTATAAAGCATGTATTAAGCCTCAGAAGAAACAACAAAAAGAGCATGCCAATGTGGTTTCTAGTTCTAATCATGATGGTGATGTTTATATGGTGACTGAAATATGTGATGAACAATGTGTGAACTCTATGCATTCTACTTCCATGTGTAAAAATGAATGACTTGTTGATTCTGGTTGCACGATCCATATTGTAGTCTATTTTCATCTTATGAAGAAGTGAAATATGGTTGTGTCTTTATGGCTAATGAGAAAGAGTGTCATATTGCTGGAATTGGTGATGTATGCTTGATTCTTGACTCTGGTGTTTCATTTACTTTGAAAAATGTGAGGCATTTTCCTAACTTGTGCAATAATTTGATTTCATGTGCTGCATTAGAAGATGATGGTTATGAGGAAAGGTGGGGAGAAAGGTTGCGTGAAAATCATGAAGGGTTATTTGGTTCTTTTTAAAGTTGTTAAAAGAAACAATTTGTATGTTTGTTTTACCAAATCTGATTCTTATGTGAATTATGTGAATGTTGTGAAAGATGATAAGACTGAATTGTGGCATAAGAGATTAGGACACATGAGTAACAAAGGGCTTGAAATTTTGCATAAATCGGGTGCATTTGGTGATGAAAATCTGTCCTGCATACCATTTTGTGATTCATGTGTGTTAGGAAAGCAACATAAAGTGAAATTCTATGTAAACCCCTACACTAATACCTCTTCTTGCACTGATATTCTTGAGTACTTGCATGCTGATGTTTGGGGTCCTGCTAGTGTGTCCACACATGGTGGAAATGTGTATTTTCTATCAGTGATTGATGATTTTTCTAGGAAAGTTTGAGTTTTCTTAATGAAAAACTAATCTGATGTGTTTGTAAAGTTGAAGGATTGAAAAATTCTTATTGAAAATCAAACTGGTAAAAAGATTGAAAGTCTTAAAACTGATAATGATTTAGAATTTTGCAACAACTTGGTGGATAATTTGTGTGCTAATTCTGGTATTAAAAGGCATAAATTTGTTCCTTACACGCCTCAACTAAATGGGGTTGTTGAAAGGATGAATAGGACCTTAATGGATAAAGTTAGATGCATGTTAGCTGCTTTTGGGCTTGTTGAGAAATTTTGGGGCGAAGCAGTTCACACTGCTGCATACCTAATCAATAGATCTCCATCCGTGCCCTTAAAAGGTAAATGCCCTGAAAATGTTTTCTTTGGTAAAAACATTGATTATTCTAACTTGCGTGTCTTTGGTTGTGTTGCGTTTGTGCATCAAAAGGGTGATAAACTTGAACCTAGGTCTAGGAAATGTGTTTTCTTGGGTTACCCTGATGGTGTTAAAGGTTATAGACTTTGGTGTAAAGATGAACATGAATTTAAAGTAGTAATCAGTAGAGATGTTGTTTTTAATGAATATGAATATATGATTTCCCGTGTTTGCATGCTTTTGTGTCTTTACCTGAAAATGAAACTACTCCAACTGAGGTGGAGTTGCTGCCAAGTTTATCAGGATCTGATAATGTGCAAACCGATGTTGAACACACAGATATTAATGCTGAAAATGATGTTTTACCTGCTGAAAATATTTTTTTACCTGTTGAAAATGTTGATTTACCTACTGAAATGCATGAAAATGGTGTTGAATATGTGGAAAATGTGTCTGGAATTGCTGATTTGACTGATTATCAACTTGCTAGGAATAGACCTAGGAGAAATATTAGGCAACCTACTAAATTTGATAATTTTCACATTGATATGTGAAAGTGTGTGGTATCTAGTGTTTAAATAAAGACAGAATAATATTACACCGAATGTTGTGACAAATAGTGCAACACTGACTCTAACATAATATGAGAAATTTAAAGACACACAGCAGAAGACTAAAACACTAAAACAATAAGAACACAATGGAAATACTTTTTAACATAGATTTTATTAATGAAATATATGCTAGTCTTATGGCGAAACACTTAACTTGTAAGTACAAAAATGTTGTGTGAAATGTTACAGCAATAACTTTCACTTACGGAAACTACAATCGAGGCAGGTGCCTGAATCTGGAAAATAACTTAAGTGTATAACACTGTTCAAATACTAATCATATCTATGATTACACTCTCAATAGATCAAAAACTAGTTTCGAGTTGTACTAGAATTTGGTATACTTCGGCACAGTCTAAAAGATGTAGCTAGTGGTCATAACTCCTAACAGGGATGGACGCTCGGTCTAGGATGTTAATCAAATAGTATATGCTAAATTGTGAAGGCTTCTTCGGTATTTAAAGATGTAGAAACACATTCTAGAGGCTTCCATGTAAGATCCTACTTTTTAGGATCTTAACTCCCATGATCTCTCTAGATCCTTCTTCAATGTTCCAGGTCGATCTACAATGTTCCAGGCTGATCTAGCACGTCCTCCAATGTTCTGGAATCTTCCAGGTTCCAGTCCCTTGTAGAAGCTTCTAGATCGTCCCTGAATGTGACAACATTTAGCTCAACATTTAATGTAACATTTCATAAAAGACTTAAAATAAATTAAGGAAGGTCAAATTAAGATGTTGCTCGATCTACAATGCATGCTTTCAATGCTTTTGAGTCTTGCTATGATAGCCTAAATCGTATGATCAAGCCTTAAATTCTAAAAATTCAGTTGAATGCTATGAAAGAAGAAATGAAATCCTTGCATGTTAACCAAACTTGGAATCTTGTGCCTAAACCTATGCATTGTTCTGTTGTGTATTGTAATTGGTTATTCAAGGTTAAAGATGAAACTGAACATGTTAGACTTAAGGCTAGATTAGTGGCTAAGGATTTTACTTAAAAAATAGGGGGTAGAAATTACATTGAAATCTTTGCTCTTGTTATCAAATTTACCATTGTGGGCATAATGTTTACTCTTGTTGCTCATTTTAATTGGGAACTTAAACAAATGGATGTGAAAACAACATTCTTGCATGGTGATTTGGATAAAAATATTTACATGAGATAACCTGAAGAATTTTGATGATCCTAAAAACCCTGAGCATGTGTGTCTTCTTTGTAAGTCATTGTATGGATGGAAACAATCACCTAGACAGTGGAATAAGAAATTTGATGAGTGTATGATGTCTTTGAAACTTAAGAAAAGTTCTTTTGATAATTGTTTGTACTACAAGGAAAATGAGTATGTGTCTTTTTTCTTGCTCATTTACGTGGATGGCATGCTTCTTGTTAGTCCTTGTGTTAAAACTGTTGAGCATGTTCAAAAGTGCCTTTGTGATAAATTTGATATAAAAAACCTTGGTGATGCCAAAAAGATCTTAGGCATGTGTTGGGAAAAAAAATGATTTTGATTTAGATACCAAAACCCCTGATTGATGATGTTCAGATTAGTTGAGATATGCTCAAGTATAGATCAGATAAGTTGTCTCAGGATACTTGAGTATGTAGAAATGCTTAAGTCTCAAAAATCTCAGAAATGTTGTGAGATTTAAAGTTCAGGATAGTTGTCCAAAGCTGGAATGTTAGGCAGCTTGATTAGTGTTAAGGTTATAGGCCAAAGTTGCTGAGTTTTCAGGATAAGCTCACCAAATGGACAACTGAGCTGAAAAGATCAAGAGTGGTAAGGCAAAGCTCATAAATGCAAATGATCAGATCAATTGAAGTACAAATGATCAAGAGCATTGAATGCTAGGATCACAGAAGACACATTTATTGAAGCATTTATTACCATCAAGCCTGAACTAAGCATTGAAGACTTAGAAGAATTAAAGATTGAAGCATTGAATGAATGTTGGAACATTCTAAATTGCAGCAGGAATGTTCAGGGGAGTTGTCCCATCTGACCGTTGGTTGAGTGTAGAGTCTACCACAAATCAACCTTGGGAAATGTGCATATTTGGAACCTGACACAAGTCATCTCAGCCGCATTTTTCAGAAGTCAACACATTCATTCAAACAACCATTGAAGAAGCTTTTACACAGTGGACAAAAGGATGCCAAGCTTCATAACCGTTTCAATGGTGCTGCAAATAGACAAGTTTGAAATGCTATCTCTCCAACGGGTAGTTGATCAAATTTGCCTATAAATTCAGAAGTGATCAAAGGATTCAAGTATCCAACTATCTGCTATCAAACTATCATCAAGCAATCAAAGGAAACCAAAGTTGTTCTTAAGAATCCCAAGTTTCCTGATCACTTCAATTAGCTAAGCCAATCTTTGTAAACATCCAAAGCTTAGCATTGAGATATCCTAAGCCTTTACACTGTTATTATTGTAAAGGATATCTCTACTAGTTGGAACCAAACCTCAAACCCTTACCTCATTAAGTGAAGGAGTGTTTGTTGTAGAAGTGAGGAGTTAAGGATTGTTATTGTGAAACACAGTCTTAACTCAGAGAAATTGAGCACTAGGACTCAGATTATCCTAGGGATCAAAACACTAAGAGAGTGTTGTTGATCAGTGCACCTTGGCACTATAAAACAAGCTAATTCCATTGTTAAGGAATTGTCCTGTTCAATCAGGGAAAGTGGATGTAGGAGTATTAAGACTCTGAACCACTATAAATTGTGTGCCATTTACTTACTGCATTCATTATAGCTCTTGCACTCAATCATATTTCAAAGAATCTAGCTCAGTAAGTTAAGAAAATCTGTTTTGGACAAAGTCCCTGATCACTGTATTTTTCAGAAATCAACTTGGAGTATTTCTTTGAGTAAAAGGCCAACCACATTCCGCACTTAGTAACTCTATTAGATATTTAGCCAACTGATTACTTAATAGTAATCAGTAGGATAAGTATCTATCAAAGTTCATACTCAGGCTTGTTGTGAGACAACCTTCCTGATAAGTCAAAACTGTTTGAAAAGAAAAGAATTTGCATACACAAGTGCATTCCCCCCCCCCCCCATACACTTGTGTCATACTGCATCAAGGACCAACAAGTGGTATCAGAGCAGGGGTTCAAAGACCACTGCTTCTGAAAATACAACTGATTTTCAAGAACACATCATTTTTGTGGTCACAATGCAGTTCCAGGAGATGGCTAACAATGCAGTTCCAGGAGATGCTGTCAATTCCAGGAACTGATCCAATTTCTGAAAAACCTATTTAACCTATTTCTGTAGAAATGGCTAACAATGCAGTTCCAGGAGATGCTGTCAATACCATCAACAACATGGGTCCAAATCAAGTGAATCATATTTCACATCACAAGTTGCTAATGTTCTCAATTGAGAACTATGATTTTTGGAAGATCAGGATGAGAGCACATCTTGCCTGCCAGCATGATGAAATGCTCAAAGTCATCACCAGAGGACCATTCACCTTCACCAAGCTGAATCCGAAGGTCACTGATGCTCAGAAAGCAGACCCAAGGGAGCTATTGCCAAAAGATGAGGATGAACTGACAGCAGAAGAGAGAAAAAGGAGAAATCTGAACTACATTGCCATGAACACTTTGTACCAGACTATACCAGATGCTGTGATGGGAAGAGTATATCACTGCACCACAGCAAAAGAGATCTGGGATACCCTTGCACTTATGTGTGAAGGTACCCAAAAGATCAAAGAAAACAAACTTCAAGTGGCCATCTAAAAATATGAGCAATTCACTATGGAGCCCAATGAAACTATTGATCATCTTGATGGCAGATTCACTGACATCATGAATGAGATGAATTCTCTGGGCAAGTTCTATACCAAAAGAGAAGTTGCACTAAAAATTCTAAGAAGTCTCACATCCAAATGGGACATATATTCAGTCATGATGCAGAACACCAGTAATCTTGACAACATGCCTATGCAGCAGGTGTTCTCTGAACTCAAAGCATATGAGTTTGATTTAAACAGGAATAAAGTACATGAGGAGCCATCCTCCTCAAGCAAAGGTGTTGCATTCAAGGCTGCTGAGTCAGAAAAGAAGAATGCACAGAAAACATCTCAAACTGTCTCCAAGACTGAGATGAAGGAGGAGTTGGCACTCATGGCAAGGAGATTTGAAAAGCTCAACTCCAGATTTGGTAGATACAAAAAGTTCTACCAAGACAACAGGACCAGGAGAAGATACAGTTCTCCTGACAACAAATCAGAGGACAAACTCTCTGATGAAAAGAAGGCTGACAAGTATGCTGACAAAAAGAAGTACAGCAAAGGTGAACCATCATCATCCAAGAGGAAGGAGTCCTCAAGCAAGAAAAATGATGATGAAGATGTATGTTACAACTGCCAAAAAAAGGGTCACTTTCAGTATGATTGTCCTGACCTGAGCTCAAAAGAAAGAAAAGAAAGGCAGATCAAGAGAGACAAGAGGCTGAACAACAGAAAGGCTATGGTAGCTGGGGAATCAGCAAGTGAAGAGAGTGTCTACTCTTCTGTGATGGACTGTTCTCCAACAGTGACAGTGAAGAAGACTGTCAAATGGCCTTTGAAAATGAAGAGGTATGTTCATCCTCCAACTTTTCTAATGACACACATGAATCTAGTGAAATCCAATTTAATTTTGGAAAGTTATTGGAAGATTTCACCAGAATGCAAGAAGTATGCAATATGGCATTGAGAGAAAATGAACAGTTGAGATCTAAAGTCAAAATCACCAACCTCCCTGAATCAGAGATTGACATCAGATCAACTGAGTTGTATCAACAGATTGTGAGAGAACACAGTGAATTGTCTCTCAAAGTCTCTGAACAACAAAAGTTGATTGATGAACAAAATCTGGTTCTGAAGAAAAAGGACTTTGACCTTAGGACTCTTCAGGCTAAATTTGAAAATCTCTCTAATGAATTTGATACTCTTAAATTAAGTGAGGGGAGCCTGAAACTGAAAATGTCTGCCTTGAACAAATCTGCTAAGGCAATAGAGGAAATTCAAGGGTTTCAAAGACTAATGGCTCAAAGAAGTGGATTAGGCTATAATCCACTTGAACCCTCACCTGGTCTTAGCATTGATTCAACAAGCAATACTAAGATGATCTTTGTAAGATCAGTGGCTCAGCAAAAAGAAAATGAAATGGAAGTGAATCACCCACTGATCAAGGAAAAGGGTAAAGGAATTTTTATACCTACTCTAGTAAACAATGCTTCTAAACCCATACCTAAGGAAAAGGTTAAGAACATTGTTTATAAGAGGAATGAGGTTCAGAAGGGTAGAACCAATGGAAGGTCAACCTATCTGAATTCTCATCAGTGGAGTTGTCCAAAATCTGCTCAGAAAAGGCCAACTCAAATGAGGCAACCTCAACTGAATGGATTAAGGCCCAACCCCTCTGATAGGTATAAAAACTTCAGGAAGCCTGGACCCTTCATGCCAAAGGGAAAAGGCCATCCAAGCTCCTATCCACAAAGGTCTTACCAAGCTGCACCTAAGCCTAGTAACTTCAGGAGACATATCCCAAAGAAACTCACCAACACTCCTGAACCTTACAAGGCTAACACCCATGCACAGAAACCACCTAAGGCATTTAAGGGTATGACTGTGTATGTAGATGTAAATGGGAATCAAGTCAGTCACTTTGAATCAATCAGAGTAATTAGGCAGATTTGGGTTCCAAAAGGTACAACTAACCCCCTAGGACCCAACATTCAAAGGGTACCTAAAGTCTGACTTTGCAGGACTGCAAGGACCACAAGAAGAGAAGAAGCATCAACAAAAGGACAGCATGGTACTTGGACAGTGGATGTTCAAGACATATGACTGGAAACAAGGAGCTTCTCTCAGAATTCATTGAAAAAGATGGTCCTTCAGTAACCTTTGGAGACAGCTCTCAAGGAATTACAAGAGGTTATGGTACATTAAACATTGGTAATGTCAAAATTACTGATGTCTCATATGTCCTAGGCCTAAAATACAACTTGTTGTCTATAAGTCAAATTTGTGATAGAGGATATAGTGTTGAATTTGTACCAAATGAATGTATTATCAAAAACAAATCAACACAACAGGTGCTACTAACAGGGGTGAGAAAGGGAAATGTTTATTTTGCAGATTGGAACAAAACCCCTGAAGCAGTTTGTCTGGTTGCCAAAAGCACAAGTGAGCAAAGCTGGCTATGGCACAAAAGACTAAACCATCTGAATTTCAAAACCATCAACAAGATTACAAGAAACTCTCTAGTTAAAGGGCTGCCTAATCAAGTGTTCACCAAAGAACATATATGCCAGCCATGTCAGGAAGGAAAGCAGATCAAAACTTCATTTAAAGGAAAGCCTGTCATCTCAACTGAGAGAGTTCTTCAACTACTGCATATGGATTTATTTGGTCCAATAATCCCAGTAAGTATAAATGGAAGAAAATATGCTTTAGTTGTTGTTGATGATTTTTCTAGGTACACTTGGGTAGTATTCTTGTTGAACAAAAAGGAGACCCAAGTCAAGCTACCTGAATTGATGATGAGACTGAGGAATGAAAAGGGCCTAAGTATTATCAAGATCAGATCTGACAAAGGCACTGAATTCATAAACTCATACATCAATGAGTACTGCAGCAAGAATGGCATCACTCATGAGACTTCAGCAGCAAGAACACCTCAACAAAATGGGGTTGCTGAAAGAAGAAACAAAACCTTGAAAGAGGCAGCAAGAACTTTGATTGCTGAATCTAAACTACCTAAAAGGTTCTGGGCTGAAGCCATTAGCACTGCATGTCACACTCAAAACAGGTCCTTAATCACTAAAGGACAAGGTAAAACCCCATATCAAATATGGAAAGGTAGATTGCCCACTGTTGCTTATTTTCACATTTTTGGTTGCAAGTGTTTCATTCACAATAATGGGAAAGAGCAATTGAAAGTTTTTGACAGCAAAGCTGATGAAGGAATATTTGTTGGATATTCACAAATCAGCAAGGCTTATAGAGTCTACAATTGTAAAACCCTTGTTGTGGAAGAAACACCTCATGTTGTGTTTGATGAATCTATTAATGAGTTCAGGGATAGAAACCTGAATATTGATGAGATAACATAAAGAACAACCAGATTAAGGCTTCAAAGCAAGGAAACGGTGTTTGTAGATGTTGCCCAGCCTGAACTTCATGAAAATCAAAAACTGGACAATCTACGCCAATCAACCTGAAGGAGAAATTGAACTGACTGACCCCATCCCAGTTCAAAACCAGGTAACAACTACCAATGAAGAAGCAGGCAATGCTGAGGTAGTTAATGGATCCAATGTTCAAGGGGGAACCAATGAAAATGTCAACTTATCTGACAATGAGGACAATACCCCTGAATATGATCCTGAACTTGATCCTTCAATTAACTTTCCTGAATTTAATGAATCTAGTGATCCAACTTCAGATGAGGACAATCCTCCTGAAGGGATCAGGTCTAGAAGGACTTGGTTGCATGACCACCCAACTAGCCTGATACTTGGAAATCCAAGTGAAGGGATCAAAACTAGAAGATTTCATGGAGAAAGTGCTTTGTTTTGTTGTTTCCTTTCAGAACAGGAACCAAAAGATATTGAGGAAGCACTACAAGACACCAACTGGATCATAGCCATGCAAGAAGAGCTGAACCAGTTTACCAGAAATGAAGTATGGGAGCTGGTGGACAGACCAACTCATCAAGATGTCGTTGGAACCAAATGGGTGTTCAAAAATAAGAAAAATGAAAATGACATCATTGTGAGGAACAAAGCAAGACTGGTGGCCAAGGGATACTGTCAATCTGAAGGGATTGATTATGATGAGACCTTTGCTCCAGTAGCCAGACTTGAGGCAATCAGACTCTTCTTAGCATATGCAGCTCAGATGAGATTCAAGGTGTATCAAATGGATGTGAAGAGTGCATTTATCAATGGGGTACTCAAGGAAGAAGTATATGTTGAACAGCCCCCAGGCTTTGAAGAAGGAGACAAGGTGTACAGATTGAAGAAAGCCCTCTATGGCTTAAAGCAAGCTCCAAGAGTTTGGTATGACACCTTATCACAGTTTCTTCTAGATCGTGGTTTTGTCAAAGGCACTGTTGACAGAACCTTGTTCAGAATCTGTGAAGGAGATGATATTCTGTTAGTCCAAATCTATGTGGATGACATTATATTTGGATCTCCAAATGAGAAGCTGTGTGAGAAAATTTCCAAACTCATGCAGAGCAAATTTGAGATGTCTATGATGGGATTGATGAATTTCTTCTTAGGACTTCAAGTCACTCAATCTAAGAAAGGAATATTCATCAATCAGGCCAAGTATACAAGGGACATGATCAAGAAATTTGGATGTGCTTCAAGCAAAACTGTTAGAATTCCCATGAATACTAACTGGAAGATGGATCCTGATGAAAAGGGAGTATCTACCAACTCCACTGAATACAAAGGCATCATTGGATCTCTACTCTATCTCACTGCAAGCAGACCTGACATCACATTTGCAGTTGGAGTATGTGCCAGATTTCAAGCAAATCCAAAGAAGAGTCACCTTGAAGCTGCCAAGAGAATTCTAAGATATCTCAAGGGAACTGAGAATCTTGGGCTATGGTATCCAGCAGATGATAACATTGAGCTCACTGGATATTCAGATGCAGATTATGGAGGATGTAGAATTGACAGAAAATCCACCTCTGGAACATGTCAATTCTTGGGCAACAAGCTTATCTCATGGTTCTCCAAGAAGCAAAATACAGTTGCCACATCAACAACTGAAGCAGAATATGTAGCAGCTGGAAGTTGCTGTGCTCAGATACTTTGGCTCAGACAGCAACTTAGAGATTACAAAGTCATCTCCAATGAAGTTCCAATATTCTGTGACAACAATAGTGCAATTGCCATCTCACAGAATCCAGTGCTACACACCAGATGCAAGCATGTTGATATCAAGCATCACTTCATAAGGGATCATGTGGAGAAGAAAGATATCAAGCTTGTCAAAATTCACACTGATAAGCAAAAAGTTGATATCTTAACCAAGCCATTAGCTGAAGCAAGGTTCTTGGAACTTTCAGCTGAATTGGGCTTACTTGATCCAGGAAAGATGGAAATATGAAGAAAGGAAGCTCATATGAAGGGGGAAATTCATGAAGTTGAATTTCAGCAAGGTTGACCAACCTCACTGAAGCAGTCTGCCAAGAAGGAAAACTCAGCAAAGTTATCCTTGGAATGTTCAGCAATGTTGGTCAGGAGATTTGTCCTAGTGGGACCCAGTCAGCAACTTTGGGACCCTCTCAGGCATGTTGGTCAGACATATTGACCTTACAGAAGTCAAAACACATCTCAGGATGTTTGTCCGAATTAATTGCTATTTTTAGCATTGATTGGACATTTAGAAGATTTCTTGGTCTAAGAGTAGGCCATTTTAGGATGGCGTGTGCTATTAAGATTTTTGCCCCCAAAATGGCAAATCAGCATTTAATGCAAAAATCACTTTTAAGATTGCATTAATTACTGTGCCATCATCAAAGCCATTGATTAACAAGTAACCTTCATCAAACCGCCCCAAACCCACTACCCTACAATATCCAATTGTTTTTCAACTTTATCCACCTTCACAAATCATTAACCAGCGGTTAATAATTTTACCTCATATATAAACTCTTAGGTTTTCATCCCCTTCCCTACGCATTCATATTTTCCAAACACTTAAACCTTTTGAAAACCTCTCAACCTGCAAATTTCTCATCTTACTCCCAATCCATCCATGGCTCCCAAAATCAAGAGAGAAGAACTTGTAGACTTCAATGATCCATCTTTGGACATTGATTTTTCCTATCTCAGTAACATAAATTCTTTGTGGTTTGAGAAGCTGGTAGCCTTTGATAGCCCAGATAAAGAAGTTGAACCAGTCCTCCAATGGCTAAGGGAGGCAGGGCTTGAAAAGTTCTTAGGTACCAAGCCTGATTCTTGTTTGAATCCTTTCATGGCTGAATTATTTGCCCATCTCAAATGGAAGGGCAAAAAGGGTGATGTGTGCACCAAGTTGACCTATGCTGAGGAAGATGAAGATGAAGAAAGCCAACACACCATCATCTTCACTACTGAGGACCTTGATGCCAGTTTTGGGCTACCATCTGAAGGCCAAAATCCAGAAGTTTACAGAGAAGGAGAGGAGCAGGAGTTCTCAAATCCATGGATGCTAGTACCCAAAAAGCTGGTAAGTGCTCAGAACAAGAACACTTTGAAACCAGTTTATAGGACTTGTTTGATTGTGTAGTGAAAAGTCTTTTGAGCCATTCTGGGAGTGTGGAACAAATCAGTATGCCTAAATTGAGAGTGATGGCTGCTGTAATTGACTCTGCTGAGAAGAAAGTCAAGTTTGATTGGAAAAACTTCATTCTGGACAAGATGATGAATGAGAAGTTTAAGTTCAAAGAGGTGAAGCACCACAAGGTGGTGGTGGATGGGAGACTTCAGTTCTGCACAAGAGCTAGCTTGCTCTTGGAAAGATTTGCTTACTACACTCACCTCCAAGCCAAGCCAAACTCCTTTCCAGCCCAAAAGGTAATGTTCAGAAAGCTGTCCTCAAAGACAGAAAAGAGGAAGCAAGAGGCAGCCTCCAAGAAAGCAGTAACTGTTGTACCAACCACCAGATCCTCTCCAAGAAAGAGGAAAGCTCAACCTGTGAAAGCTCAGCCTAAGATGAAAAGAATGAAGAAGATCATCAATGAATCCTCTCCAGAAAGCCAATCTAGAAGTGGAGGTGCCACTTCTGAGGAAATTGAGAAAGTGGCAGAAGAATGAGTCAACCCCCCTGAAGAGGGAGAAGAATTCAGAGAGGTTGTCCCCTTGCAACCTGAATCTGTAACAGAGTTCAGAGACCTTGAGAAGCCAACAAGGTCAGAAAGAAGGAGAAGGATTAGCAAAACCTCTGAAAAGCAGAAGTTGATAGAGGAAGAAAAGCAGAAGAAGGAATTCTTCAAGGAGATTAGACAAGCAAGTAGGTCTAACTCCAAGTCAAAATCAAAGCCCAACAGCCCTGAGGCCAACTCTCCTGATATTCAATCTCAAAGAATATCACCAAGGCATGAAGAAGAGGAGTGCAAGACTCCTGAAGATGCCCCAATTGTGGCCAAGAAATTTTACTCTCCTGAAGGTGCACCTGATAGGACAGGTATTGATGTCCTGGCTGATTTGGTTGAAATTGAAGATAGGCCATTCTCCCCACTTGATCCCAGACTACTTTCCTATACCAAACTTCTTGAAACTGCTCTTCAAGAAGGTGATCAAGTTGTTTATCCACCCATTCCAGCCATTCCAATTACCTCCTCAGGAACATTGCTCTCTAAAGCACCTGAGTCCCAAATTGTTTTAAGCTCATCTGAACTCAATCCTTCTGAACCCAGCCTATCTGAGCCCCAGCCCAATTTACCTGATTCCAAATCCAACCCCCCTGAATCCCAAGCCAACTCTTCTGATGGAGATGGAAGTGAAGAAGAGTACACTTATGAGGGGATGCTGAGGCAGATTGCCAAAGCTAATGTGGATGAACTGTACCCTGGATTGAAGGCTTATCCAAGGCTGCAACAACAGTTCTATGATCTCAGGGCACTTGTTGAGATCAAGGATAGAACAATAGTGGAGATAGCTCTAGCTATCAAGCATAAGGGAGCTAGTTGGTGGCAGGTTGAAGAAAACAGGCTCTTACATTTTGCAAATGTAAAGAAGTCCAGTGTGTTGACCACTGAGGCCCTGTTTTGCACAATAGTCCATGAGAAGGTGCTTGCTGAAAGAGAAAGAATTGCACAAGGAATCAAGCATCCTGATAGCACTTCTGATGATAATGATAATGATGATGATGATGACAACACCAATCCCAACCCTCCTGGCCTCAATTCTGCTCAGGTACATTACTTGACCTATCATTATGTTAAGGACTCTGATCATTCAGAGGAGTTGACCAAGGGTGGTGACTCAGTCCAAGATGCATTGGCCAAGGATGGTTCTTCTGAGCCTGAGGCAAAGCTTGACAATGTTGAGACTTCCATAGGAGAAGCTGGTTTGACTAAAGCCTCATCAATGTCAGCTCAATTGGGCATTGACCAGCCTTTAGTCATTCAGGATGACTCAGTGGACTTGGAATGCCCAAGCACTGTGATCTCCCAACAACTGCCCTCTGTGGATCCTGTTGAGGATATGGAGGTGTCAGGATTAGGAATGGAAGGAGTTGAAAAGGATGTTAGCATTAAAAAATCAGAGGGAGATGGTGAGGATTGTGTGATTACTGGTACTTTGAGTGCACCAACATTAGAGGGAGATGAAGTAGAAATATTGGGTGCAGCCCAATATGAGAGTCAGGCTATTCTTCAAGTCAAATATGAACTTGATGAATCCCTTGGAGAAAGGAGGCCTGATTCTCTAGTGAATGTGAGTCCATCATGTGTGAATGAAGAAAAGAATAAAGTTGAAAATGAGAGTATAGGTGCTGATGTATCAGACCTTATGGGAGAAAGAAAAAATGAGGGTGTTGAGGGTGTTTTCACTAACCCTTTGAGTTTTGCAGATACAGTGGCTGTTACTATTGAACAGATTTTTGCAGATGCTTCCCTTACTGACATTCAAGTTGATGCTGATACTGATCTAGAGGCAATTTCAGCAAATGTGTCCACATTGAACAAGATATACTTTGAGCAAGCTAATGCAACTGAGGCTAGCTTGCAAATTGCATCAAAGACTGCAACATCCATTGAGCAACAGTCAGAAAAGCTGGACAATCTGGTCAGGGAAGTTGGGAAGGCACATGCTGAAACAATAGATACCCTTGATGGCCAAGGCAAAACTCTAGCCTCTGTGGAGATGAGGCTTACTGGCTCAGAAGAAGTGATCTTGCCAACTTTGGATACAAGAATTTGTGGATTTGAAACTGGACTGCAAACAGTTTCAACAGAAGTTACAAGGGCCAAGGATGAGATGGTAAAGTTCACAAAATCTGTGAAAAAGGAGCAGCAAGGCCTCAAGGATCTTTACAAGCACAATGTGAGAGCTTTGAGAAGGACAATAAAGGATGCCTTGAGACAGAGGACAGCAGCTCAAAGGAGGAAGGCTGAGGAGTTGAAAGTTGCTATGGTGAAAGAAGCTGTAGAAAAGTTCACAGTTGAACTAATGGCCAAAGTGTCTAATCAAGTTGTGTCCAACCTCACTGACCAACTGCAGGCCAAACTTGATCAATCATTGAAAGCCACTTTGGATGCCATTGTTGCTCAGAAAATGAAGCATGTTCACACATTCTTGAGTATGGCTGATGACAAGATGCAAAACATTCATGATGAGAATGTTTATCTGCTGCAAGAGTTGAAGTCCCTCACTCATGCTCACTCACATCTCTCAGTCACTATCAGTGACTTGAAGCCCCAGTGTTTTGATAATGCCAAAAAGGGGGAAAGAGAGAGAGCTAGAGCAAAAGGAACCTTGAAGATTGGTGAATCCAAAGGAAAGGAGAAGGTCCCTGAAGTTGAGGAGGAGGAAGAAGAAGACATTGGGAAAGGCAAAGGCCCAATGAATATTGAGAATTTGACTAAGGAAGAACAAATCCAGATTGCTGTCAAGGAGTCTATGATGTCTGCAATGGAAAGTCAGGCAAGGAAGCAACAGAGACCTGGTGGTGAGACTGCAGGCCTTGACCCCAAGGAGAAGATTGTTGAAGTAAGGGGGAAGGTGACCAGGGCCTCTAAGAGAAAGAGGAAGAAACAAGCCTTCAATGAATTCCCAACCAGTCTGACCCTTCCATCTGAATTCCAAGCTAAAGAGTCAACTCCACTAAGGCAGTCAAAGAGATTGAAGAAAATAGCCAAGTTGCCTGAGATCCAAGAAGAAGAAGCAAAAGAAGAAGAACAGGACAAAGAGCCTGAAGTTAGAATGCCCAAGCTTGCTGCTGATCCTTCAAAGCTGTTTGAAGAAGGATTTGGAAAGGATCCTGAAACTCAAGAAAAGCTAGCTCTTCAAAGAGCTAAGGAAAGAATGGATCAGTTGGTTGAGGCCAACAAAGCAAGGGATGAGAGAAGGGTAAACTTCAAAGCTCCAAGAAGGAGGGCATCATATAGAAAACTTAAGCCTCAAATGCTGCAGAGATGGGACACTCAGTACCGTCACCATGATAAGTGGGTGCCAATCTCACTAAATGATGCTTGGGAGGAAGCCAAGAGAAGCTTTGTGTATGACTTTTATGTCATAGGAAAATGGCTTGAAGAGAGTGTTGATGAAGTCTTTGTGCAGTTCATGTTTGAGAACCATAGGGACCTATACCAGAAGCTGTTTGCAGCAGCTGAGATGGCTAGAGTTGAGTTCAAGGCCCCTGGTCCAATTCTGTACATGCCACCAAAGTTTAATGGGAACCTTATTGATGAGGGAAAGATTCTGGAGGAGTTCATCTCAATCATGAGGATGGAGAAGATGAAGCCTGGCCCTAAAGGAACCAATAAGGATATCTAGGAACTGAAGAAAAGGGTCTGGGCTCAGTATGGGATTTCCCCTCAGGATGATGGAACTCTCTGAAGCATAAGTTCACTCCTTCCCTATCTTTCTATGATTTCTATTCCTGTTGTTATCTTGTTTTATTTGTATCAGCTTAGTGAGTCCTTTTTATTTTCTGTGCTGTAATGCTTTATGACATATATGAAAGGATCACTATGTTTCTATCAAGAGATAACAACTCATTATCTCAATCAACCTGACATGACCTATATACTTGATTTATTATTTGTGCTAACAGTTTGTTTCAGGAAAATTGACCAGTTCATCTATCCTGAAGACAGAGCTTAGTATAAGTCAAGTTCCCTTTGTAATAGGTTTTGGCATCATCAAAAAGGGGGAAATTGTTGGGAATAAAATGATTTTGATTTGGATACCAAAACCCCTGATTGATGATGTTCATATTAGTTGAGATATGCTCAAGTATAGATCAGATAAGTTGTCTCAGGATACTTGAGTATGTAGAAATGCTTAAGTCTCAAAAATCTCAGAAATGTTGTGAGATTTAAAGTTCAGGATAGTTGTCCAAAGCTGGAATGTTAGGCAGCTTGATTAGTGTTAAGGTTATAGGCCAAAGTTGCTGAGTTTTCAGGATAAGCTCACCAAATGGACAACTGAGCTGAAAAGATCAAGAGTGGTAAGGCAAAGCTCATAAATGCAAATGATCAGATCAATTGAAGTACAAATGATCAAGAGCATTGAATGCTAGGATCACAGAAGACACATTTATTGAAGCATTTATTACCATCAAGCCTGAACTAAGCATTGAAGACTTAGAAGAATTAAAGATTGAAGCATTGAATGAATGTTGGAACATTCTAAATTGCAGCAGGAATGTTCAGGGGAGTTGTCCCATCTGACCGTTGGTTGAGTGTAGAGTCTACCACAAATCAACCTTGGGAAATGTGCATATTTGGAACCTGACACAAGTCATCTCAGCCGCATTTTTCAGAAGTCAACACATTCATTCAAACAACCATTGAAGAAGCTTTTACACAGTGGACAAAAGGATGCCAAGCTTCATAACCGTTTCAATGGTGCTGCAAATAGACAAGTTTGAAATGCTATCTCTCCAACGGGTAGTTGATCAAATTTGCCTATAAATTCAGAAGTGATCAAAGGATTCAAGTATCCAACTATCTGCTATCAAACTATCATCAAGCAATCAAAGGAAACCAAAGTTGTTCTTAAGAATCCCAAGTTTCCTGATCACTTCAATTAGCTAAGCCAATCTTTGTAAACATCCAAAGCTTAGCATTGAGATATCCTAAGACTTTACACTGTTATTATTGTAAAGGATATCTCTACTAGTTGGAACCAAACCTCAAACCCTTACCTCATGTTGTAGAAGTGAGGAGTTAAGGATTGTTATTGTGAAACACAGTCTTAACTCAGAGAAATTGAGCACTAGGACTCAGATTATCCTAGGGATCAAAACACTAAGAGAGTGTTGTTGATCAGTGCACCTTGGCACTATAAAATAAGTTAATTCCATTGTTAAGGAATTATCGTGTTCAATCAGGGAAAGTGGATGTAGGAGTATTAAGACTCTGAACCACTATAAATTGTGTGTCATTTACTTACTGCATTCATTATAGCTCTTGCACTCAATCATATTTCAAAAAATCTAGCTCAGTAAGTTAAGAAAATCTGTTTTGGACAAAGTCCCTGATCACTGTATTTTTCAGAAATCAACTTGGAGTATTTCTTTGAGTAAAAGGCCAACCACATTCCGCACTTAGTAACTCTATTAGATATTTAGCCAACTGATTACTTAATAGTAATCAGTAGGACAAGTATCTATCAAAGTTCACACTCAGGCTTGTTGTGAGACAACCTTCCTGATAAGTCAAAACTGTTTGAAAAGAAAAGAATTTGCATACACAAGTGCATTCCCCCCCCCCCCCATACACTTGTGTCATACTTCATCAAGGACCAACAACATGCATATTGAAAGAGATATGAAAAAATATACTCTCTTGGTTGGTCATATTTCATATGTTGATAAGGTTTTGAGTAAATTTTCCATGTCATCTACTAAATCTGTTGATGTGTCTCTTGCTGCCCATTTTGTGTTAAGTTAGACACAGTCTCCCACGATAAAGTTTGAAATTGATGAGATGAAAAGGGTGTCTTACTCCCACGTCATTGGATCTGTGATGTATCTCATGATAAACACTAGATTTGATATTGCATATTTTGTTAGTTGCTTGAGTAGATATATGTCTAATCCCAGTATGCCTCACTGGAAGGCTTTGAAGTGATTTTTTAAGTACCTTAAGGGTACAATGGAGGTAAGTCTTAAATTTTTCAATGTGCAAATGGTGTTAGATTTGTTGGGTATGTGGATTCTAACTATGTCAATGATAGAGACAGCATGAAATCTACCACTTCATATGTGTTCACTTTGTGTGGTTCCTGTATTAGCTGAAAATCTCAGTTACAACATGTTGTTATTTTATCTAGGACTGAATCTGAATGTATTGCTATTACTGAGGTTGCTAAAGAGGTCATTTGGCTAAAATGTCTTATTTCTGAAATTGACCTACTTGAAGGTGAAGTGGTTGTGGATTCTGATAGTTAGTTTGATATTCAATTGTGTAAGAATCGTATTCATGTATACCATGATAGAACTAAACACATTGATGTTAGGTACCATTTTTTGCGTCACATAATTGATAAAAGCATTATTGATCTTGAGAAAATTGCTTCTAAGTTTAATCTTGCTGATATGGGCCCTAAGTGCCTTTCTATTGAAAAACATAGGTCTTGCATGAGAACTTTGAATTGTGATTCTGTTGATTAAGATTGTTTCTTGCAGCCTTTATGTTTTTTTTTTTATGTTTCTTGTTTTCTGTTTGTGACTTGTGTGTCTAAATTGTTATAGTTTCACTACAAAAAACGCGCGTAATAGGGACGGACAACTGCCGACGGATTATAGTCCGTCGGCATTTCCGACGGATATGCTGACGGAATGCCGACGGATTGGAAAGTCAACATCAATGCTGACGGATTTCCGTTCCGTCAGCATTTACCGAGGGAAATGCTGACGAATTTCCATTCCGTCAGCATTTACCGAGGGAAAATGCTGACGGATATTTTGAAAAACGTATGCCGACGGAAATGCCGACGGATAATCCGTCGGCATCTGACCCGTTGAATCCGCACCGCCTCGTTTTCCAAAAAGGTAACGGTTACCATTAATAGTGGGCGGTTAGCGAGGGAAATGCCGACGGAATATCCGTCGGTATTTGTTTTATTTTTTTATATATAAGGGCCTGATCAGAATGCGTTTGGCAAAAAAAAAAAAGGGGAGTGCATGAGCGAGGATTCGGTGGGGAAGACGAGGACGAGGCTATTGAAGCAAATTTCTCCGATTACATTGATACGGTACGTTTTCTTAATTAGTTATATTACTTAGTTTTAATACTTATATATGTTTATGCATGAATATATGTAAATATGAATAATTTAATGTTGATTTGCATGTTATATTGATTTAGTTAGTTGTTAAAATATTATGATCATGTTAGTACGTATGTTAGTTAATTTAATTTGTTGATTAAGAATAATTTTGATTGAGTAGTTTTTTAAGGTTAATTAATTAATTAATTGTTATATGTATACATTAATTAATTGTTATATAGTTAATTACTAGTTTAATTTAATGGTGTAATTTTGATATAGAATATTTTTAATGTAGGTAGTGCATGTTTCAATTAGGAATATGTTGATTAAATTAGGAATACGCTATATTAGTAAAAAATTTAAATTAGGAATATGTTCATTAAATTGATAATTATTGACCCAATTAGAAAATTATTATTTTAATTAGTTTTAGGTTTGTTAATTTAGGAATATATATGTTCAATTTTTTATTATTGATTAAGTTAGGTAGAAAAATAATAATTAGAAAAATAATAATTAAATTAGGTTATTGTTGATTAAATTAGGAATATGTTGATTAATTTAATTAGGAATATGCTATATTAGTAAAAAAATTAAATTAGGAATATGTTCATTAAATTGATGATTAGAAAACTCCAATTAGAAAAGTATTATTTTAATTATGTTTAGATTTGTTAATTTAGGAATATGTTAATTTAGAAATATTTTAATGTAGGTGATGCATGTTTCAATCAATTGTTTAAATTATTAGTTAATTAGATGGTTCGACGGTGGTATCACGTTGTAATTAGGTTATATATATATATATATTGTTTTGATTTAAATTAGGAATATGTTGATTAAATTAGTAATTGATTAAATTAATTAGGAATATGCTATATTAGTAAAATTAATAATTAGTAAAATTATGTATTTTTTATTGATTGAAACAGATGAGTGAACAAGTACCGAATCAGGGTTCTGGTTCACGTAGGTCGTCATTTTTGTCACGTCGTTCAAGGAGGTCTCGGGATGAATCAGTACCTGTGATGGCTCCTCCTCCTGTGGCAGTGTCGCCGCCGCCGCCGACTACGATGTCGGTTGGTTCGTCATCCTCTTCTCGTCAGCATCCTGTTCGAGACCAAAGGCAACTCGTTGACATCGTTTCACGAAAGTAAGTCAATAATTCTAATGTTTAACAGTATTCAATAACGATTAACTTTATTTATTTATTTATTTATAATGTGTTAATTAGTTTATAAATTTGTTAATAATTTTACAGGTTGGTGCCCGGTAATGAGGTGTCCAGGATCTGCACACAAGCCTTTAAGACGTGTAAGATTTCTAAGGGTGCTATCACTTGGTTGACGGTGCCACAATCTAAAAAGGATGAATATTTCGAGGAGTTCCAGGTATATAATTACAATAATTAAAGTTTATTAAATAACTAATTATTCATATTATTTGATAAATATGTTGAATATTTGTATAGAAAAAGGCCCATTGGGATACGACGATGTACTCGGACGACGCTATTTACGATAAGTGGTACGGTGTTTGTTCTACTCGGTACACGAACATGATGTACGACTGGAGAACGGTCTGGCGTGATAAAGACTTAAATCTTGTTCTGGGGGTAGAGGATGGTGTTGACCTGTGGGAGTCGTTGGTTGAGAAGGGGTTGGACCCGGCTTACCAAGAGAAGTGTGACAAAGCTCGGGCCAACCGCAGAACCGACGTTGGAGGCGGGATGGCAGTGCATCGGGGGGGAGCTCGGTCCGTCCTCGAGCAATCACTTGCTCTCGTAAGTTTTCATTAATTTTTAAAAATTAAATAATTATAGTTAATTATTTTATATTAGTTATCTAAATTAAATTGTATATGTTTATTTGATACGTAATAGGAGCGGGAGACTGGACGTCCACACACCCACTTGGATCGGATGAGTCTTCTTCATCCGTTTAATGCCGATACATAGACGTCCACCTACGGGAGCACTACTGACCTCCACGTAAGTTTAATTAAATTTATGTATTAATTACATTATATATATATATATAGATAATTAAATTAATTTTAATTTTTTAATTATGTAGTTGAGCGTCCGACAGAGGATTCAAGAGGCCGAGACGCAAGCCGCCACGACTACTGCTGAATCCGGAAGCAGCGGCACCCCTCCGGTTGTTGACGTGGACCAGCTTTACCTTGACGTTGCCCCGACCTCCAAGGGAAGGGTCCTTGGCCTTGGTGGGATGAGCAACGCCGTGAGGACACCAAGTGGTCGGTCGGCCCGGAGTGCATCGCAGCCGTCCGTATCCTCCACTGCCGTCCCGGATCCGAACGTCATGGCAACGTTCGAGAACTACTTCCGTCTCTGGAGTGCCAATGCGGGTCGGACGTTGGGGATGTCTGTTGAGCAGATCGAGGCCATCTATCAACAGACGATGGGGCAAGCACCGCCAGCTCCAGCTCCAGCTCTAGATCAAGCTGTAGGTCAAGATGCAGGTCAGACCGACGGTGACGAGGTCAACTTGAATGAGGATGTGGACCGATCTTTTAGCAACTATCCTGGCAACTATCCTGGTTGAACAATTTAATTTTGTGTTGAACTAATTTATTTTTCTGTTGAACTTATTTAATTTTCTGTTGAACTTATTTACTTTTCTGTTGAACTTATTTATCTTTATGTATATATTTATCTTTATGTTGAAATATATGTTGAACTATATATTGCAGTTTATTTGTGTAGTTTATTGGTGTATAGATGAAAATAGGGTGCATTCATTTGTTTCATTGAGTACAAAATAATCTCATTTAGAGTGCATTCTAGATAGATTTAAACCACTTGAAGGTGGAAGTGAATTTTAGTACAAAATAGCCTCATATAGAGTGCATTATACATATATTTAACCAAACCACTTGAAGGTGGTAGATGCAACCATGACAACTAGCACAATCAAAATGATTTTGTTCACTTTGATTAAATCCTTGATTTCTTCAGCCAAATTCTTGATCTCTGTAACCAATTTCTTCATCTCTTGAGTCATTTTCTTCATGTCTTCAGTTTCTTGGTCACTTTGATTAGATCCTTGATTCTTGTCAACAACACAGTTTTCTAGAGTATCAGCCCATACAAAGAAACCACATCCACCACCATCACTTAGGGAGTCAGGACAATTATGAAATATCCTCCCTTTACTTCTAGGTTGTTTAGAAGCATATGTACGACATGCCTTTCCACAATAACAAACAAGGCCTTGCTGAAATCGAATAGAAGATGAAGAAGACATGATATTTCTTTGCAAAATAGAAAAAATCGAATATGGTGTGTGTGAGCTTTGTGTTGCTATATATACAAAAAATTGAATTAATTAATAAAAAAAAAAACCCGCCCAATGCCGACGGAATATGTTGTCCGTCGGAATTCGGAATTTGATAAATGCCGACGGATATTCCGTCGGCATTTATCTTTACTGACGGCAATTTGGGCGGGTGAAATGCCGACGGAATTAACTTTCCGTCGGAATTCACTATTTGATAAATGCCGACGGATTATCCGTCGGCATTTATCTTGACCGACGGAAATTTGGGCGGTTGAAATGCCGACGGAAATATAAGTCCGTCGGCATTTCCGTCGGGAAATCCCTAAAACTTACCACTGTGATTCACGTGTTATGCAACACTAAATAAACAACCGCAAGTATACGGCGTCTATCGTAGCGTGATAAGCACGAGGTCGATCCCACGAGGAGGTTAAGCGTAAAAGTGAAGTTTGCTAGTCGAGTTCTAAATAGACGTGATCGAATAGATTGAGTGTTGAATTACCCATAAGATTGCCTAACTATGTGTCACAAATAGACAACGAAAGAGTAAATATAAAATCGATCAACTAATCATGCAAAGTAAGAAAACGAAAGTAAAAACGGATGAAAACTCAAAGAAGGAAGGGTGGGTTCCAAGGCATATGTCACACTAAGGGTTCAACTTATGATTAAAGACTTAATTAAGTGGTGGTATGTTGATTACTATAAGGTTGATCACAAATGGTGAATTAAAAGTTCTCTCGATCCAATTAATCCAAGAGACATATCATACAAACTAGCATCTCTACTAAGCATGCATAAGAAATCCCCAAAAAGTTTCTAAGATCATCTAATACCCTCCCAATAATTGATCCTCTTTCTCAAGCTCACAAGAATATTGGGTCGAATGCTTAAATACGATTAACGAAAGAGATTTCTCAATCCAATTTCAATTAACAATAGATAAAACATACTATCATGGCCATTGACAACATGTTTTGCAATGAAAGTTAAGCATTAAAATAGAAATATCAACACAACCACCAAATAAACAAGAAATTAATTCATAAGCATCATCCAAAGTATAAACATAGCCTTAGAACCACAAATTGTTTAGCTAGCTACTAACATAATGAAATTACAAAATCCAAGTGAAATAACTAAATAAAAAGGAAAAGAAAGAGAACAAAGAAGCTTAGTCTAGATTGTGGTAGGGAATGGAATTTGGGAGTTATTGCATCCTTTCTTGAGTGATTTGATGAAGAATTGATGAAGATATGGCCAAAACACCTCCAAGTATGTGTAACTATGTGTGGATTGGGGGAGAATGGCTTGTAATTCAAGAAATGGGGCTTATATAGTGTTGGGGTAGGGTTTGAATGCCAAAATTGCAAGTTGGTCCTTCAAAAATGGCCAAAATAGGGGAAAAAACACCGAAAATGGGGATAGCACGGCCGTGCACGGAGCACGGCCGTGCAAAATGAGCATATAGGCGTACAGGTGCTCGGCCGAGCAGGTGACTCGGCCGTGCTCGGCATGTGGGCAAAATAGGAGTGCTCGGCCGTGGCCTTGTCTCGGCCGTGGCGCGCAGGTGCAGGGGAGATATCGAGCTCGGCCGAGACTGATGCTCGGCCGTGGCGCGCGGACAGTGGTCGATGGGATGCTCGGCCGTGGTCTTGTCTCGGCCGAGGCATTGGTTGGCCCAAAATTGCTGTTTCGAGTGGAGCCTCCTCGAGGCGAGTTCTCGGCCGTGCCTTTGATTTTCGACATCGTCCGAGCTCGGCCGTGACCCTTGCTCGGCCGTGGCCTTGAGGTGCTCGAGCTCGGCCGAGAGGGGTGCTCGGCCGTGCCATCTCCTTGGCCAAAATCCCTGTTTCGAGCACGGCCTCCTCGAGCATGGTGCTCGGCCGTGCTCACTCGGTCGACTCCGGCTCCTTCTCGTTTCGTGCGTAACTTTCGCCTCGGGTGTCGGATTGACTCGATTCTTTTGGCTATTCCACTCCGTTTTTCGAGACGAATCCAACCGTGCACTCCTCTTACTGATCCAGTAAAGTATGGTTGATGTTTTGCTCCAAATTCCATCGTATTTCCTACAAAATCGACAAAACACAACCTTTCTCTCATTTCGGCTTAAACAATCATATTTAATGCATAAATCAATGAAATCCACATCAAAACACGCTTCACATGTGCCTCTAAAACGTGTAAATTCCACCCGAATCAAACTCCCCCAAACTTAAAATGTTGTTTGTCCTCAAACAACTAAGCACTTAAAGCAATGAGGGTGGAATGATCACAATGGAATATTCAATGTAATTCACACATGCAAAGTAGAATGTAATGATATCTCTTTCTTAAAGTGCATCTCTCAATGAAGGTCATAGGCTCACTATTGCAATTCACACTCATGGATCAAAGAATGCATAAACACACAACACATTGTGAATGGGAAACAAAATCCAAATGCTCAAGTCCTCTACTCACATGATGAAGTGTTTCTCTCAAACACACAAACAAATTGAGGATATTAATGCACTCATCAACCAAGTTATGCTATGCAATCACCATATGCTTGCCCAACTTCTACTTTTCACAACACTCAAATGCTCAACAATGTGATCAATAGGACTTTATCAAGGATGTAACATTGGCTCTTTGGACAAGGTAAGATGAATTTGGGAATTGTGACTCTTCTAGTGGAGGACAAAGCTTGTTGTTTTACAATGTGTGCTTTCACTTTCAAAGCTTACAACTTCATCCTCACTTTTCTTTTTTCATTTTTTTCAAACATTCATCACCTCCTCTTTTTGAACCATTTTTCTTTTCAAGCTTTTGGGGCTCTTTGTCCCTCTTTTCTTTTCCTTGATCTTCTTTTCATCTTTCTCTTTTTCTTCTTTCAACTTTTCCAACTTTTCTTTTCACCAAAGATATTCATTTAAGCACATGTTTTCCACTTTGTCTTTTATCCTCCACTAAATATAGGAATCAAAAGGCTCAAAAGGCTAAGTGGTTAACATTGTAGTTTGCCAAGAAAATGAGGAATTATGCTCAAGGGGCTAACTACGGAAGATTACTTCGGATTTAAGAAATTTTGGCTAAGTGACTCTTTTAGAACAAGATGGCCTATATCACATCACAAAGTTTCACACAATCATGCTTTCAAACAAGAACTTGGGCAAGTTCTAGAATCACTAGCAATAACCTAGTCCACTCTCAAATGAACTAAACCGGATTACATGCTCGATTTGTGGCTCAATTCTCACTGGTTTATTCAATAGGACTCTCACAATCATCAAATGTTCCCAAACAACAATACATCATGCATCCATGCTATCAAAGATCACAAATATGAACACAACATGATACTATTCTCCAACACCAATCATGCATACATTCAAAGCAAATAAACATCATCACAACTACTCAACAATGGATTCCAATGACTATTCATGCTCACATTTCACCAAGTATCCACTACCCAACAAATGATCAAAACCAACTCAAACAATATAAGCATGTGAAAGACAAATGTGCGCCGGTGCAAAATGTGACACAAGTAGAATGACGAACCGGTGCAAGGGTAACAACTAGTAGAAAAAGAAAAGAGAAAAAAAAAAAAAAAACTCCCCCAAACTTAGAATTTTACTATGTATAAATTCTAAGTTTGAGGCTACAAGTTGTTACCTCCCTCCTTGCACATCCAATGCTTCTTCAAAGATCACCATTGCAACACTTGCTTCCTCCACTCCAAAGTTGGCTTTGCTTCTTCTTCATTCTTCAAGATATGATGTCCATAGTATTCTTCATCCATACCTACAAAATAAACCAAGCTATCAAAACTACTAAAGCAATAAAAACATGAAAGCAATAAAACCTTGGGTTGCCTCCCAAGAAGCGCTATTTTTAACGTCCTATGCCGGACGGTTCTCCTTGAGGGGAATATCAAGTCACCCCATCATCTTCCTTGCTCTTGCACTTCTTTCCCCATCCAATCTTCTTAAAACCGTTGAAACATCCACAAGCTAGCCCATCCGGCTCTTCAATCATGTCATAGGAGGTTGATGCCTCATTCATTCCCAAGCTTGCACAAGTAGCTTTTCTTGATTTGGGGGAGTTTTTGAAGAAAACTCCCCCAAACTTGGCCTTCTTGCCCATCTTCAACTCATTCTTTTCCACTTGGGGGTCCTCTTTCACAATGTTTATCTTGGGCTCTTCTTCCACCTCCTTTCTCATGGGTATTGGGGGATACTCTCCCTTGGGAAACCCATACTCTTCATTCCCATCATTTCGGAGTTTGATAGTTCTAAACATGTCAATCGTAACTATCTCTTGGTTCATTCGAAGCTCCAACTCTCCATTCCTCATATCAAGAATGGCCCCTCCGGTTGCCAAAAATGGCCTTCCCAATATCAATGGAACGTTTTTGTCTTCCTCCATATCCAACACCACAAAGTCTACCGGAAAGAGAAGCTTGCCGATTTTGACCAATACATCCTTCGCTATACCCAAAGGGTATGTCATAGACCTATCCGCCAATTGGAGATTCATTGTGGTTGGTGTGAGCTCTCCTAAACCAAGTGACTTGAAGAGTGACAATGGCATGAGGTTGATGCTTGCTCCCGAATCACATAGAGCTCTTAATGTACCTCCATCTCCAATAGTGCATGATAAAGTGAAGGATCCGGGATCCCTAAGCTTTGGAGGTAGCTTAGCTTGAATTATGGAGCTACAATGTTCGGTTAAGTGCACCGTCTCATATGCCTCCATTTCCCTCTTGTGTGACATTATCTCCTTCAAGAATTTGAAGTAGTGTGGTATTTGTTCAAGAGCTTCGGCGAAAGGGATGTTGATATGGAGTTTCTTGAACATCTCCGTGAACTTGACAAACTTGCTATCCAAGTTCTTCTTCTTCACCCTTTGCGGATATGGGATGGGCATTACATTTTTACTAAACAAAGGAGGGATTGCCTCCCCACTCTTCTTCTCCCCTTCTTTTTCTTCTTTCTCTTTCACTAAGTCATCTCTTTTGTCAACACCCTCGGGTGCCATTACCACTTCCTCCTCTAACGGCATCTTGGGCCCTTCGTAGCTTGTCCCACTTCTTAACCTTATGGCTTTGCATTGCTCCTTGGGATTTAGCTCCGTGTTAGAGGGGAATTGCCCCGGAACGTGTTGCTTTCCAATGGCATTAGCAAGTTGACTCACTTGCTTCTCTATGGCTCTCACATTATTTGCCACATTTTTTATCATCTCACCATGTTCATCAATTCTTTGCCATGTCTTGTTTGCATTTTCTCTAGTCTCTCTCATGAATTTCGTGGTTTCCCCCATAAAAGCACCAAACATATCCTCCATTGATGGCTTTGATGAAGACTCCACAATAGCTCCATCTCTAACATTAAAATTTGGGGGTGGGATGATGGCATTCCTTGTGTTGGCATAGGAGAAATTCTCATGTTGCCTCAATCCGGGATGATATTGATTTGGATTGGGAGGTTGCCTCTCATTCCAACCTCTTTCTCGAAAATGACGATCCCTTTGATTGTTCATATAATGTGCCTCTTCATATTGTTCATCACTAGGTCCCATTAGTGACTTGGCCGCCATCATCGAAGTCAACTTATCCATCTTGTTGGATAAAGTGGCAAAATCATCCGACTCCTTAGTGGAAGCAACTTTCCGGCCTTGCCTTCTTTCGGATGGCCATTGGTTTCCGTTCTTTGCCATCTCCTCTAGGAGCACATAGCCTTCATCCGTCGTCTTTCCTAGCAAAGAACCTCCACCGGCCGAGGCATCCACCATCCCCCTCGTTCGATGGTCCATCCCATTATAGAAGTAATAAATCAATTGGTCTCTTGAGAATCCATGTTGAGGACAACTCCGTATGAGATCCATGAAACGCTCCCAAGCCTCGGCTAAAGACTCATCATCGTCTTGCATGAAAGAAGAAATTTCTCCTCTTATCTTGATGGTCTTGCTTGGAGGGAAGTATTTCATGAGGAAAGCATCTACAAGGTCGGCCCAATTTTCGATCGTCCTTATATCAAGAGACATGTACCATTGCTTTGCACGATCACGGAGGGAGAATGGGAACAATTGGAGACGGATGTAATCTTGAGGGACACGATTAATCTTAACCGTTCCACTTATCTCTAGGAATTGAGATAAATGGAGGTTAGGATCCTCCTTTGACAACCCTCCAAATTGGTTGTTTTGAACCATCATGATCAAGGCCGGCTTGAGTTCGAAATTGTGAGCATCTACGGGTTCTCGACCCGCTCCTCCATATGGCCTCGGAATTGGGCGGAAATGATCTCTTAGTACCCTTTGTGGTCGATTCCCCATTCCCATTCGGTTCCTCAAATCCATCAACCCCTTGATTCTCAACCTCCTCCTCAACTTCTTCCACAACCGGATTCTCCCGTCGATTCATTCTTTCCAACTCTAGTCTTCTCCTTTCGGCGTTCCTTCTTCGACAATTGGCCTCAATCTCCGGATCTAAAGGTAGCACGTCTTGGTGGTTCCTCCTAGATCGTGTGATCATAAACCATGTCTATCAAAAGAACGAACAAGAGTGAGATATACAAATAAGCTCAAGGTAACAAACACAAATATTTTTTGGATTTTTGCAAATAAAGAAAGCAAGTAAATGTCTAAACTAAAACTCTCTTAGCCTACACTCTAGAGCTTATAAAAACCTCCCCGGCAGCGGCGCCATAAACTTGATTCACGTGTTATGCAACACTAAATAAACAACCGCAAGTATACGGCGTCTATCGTAGCGTGATAAGCACGAGGTCGGTCCCACGAGGAGGTTAAGCGTAAAAGTGAAGTTTGCTAGTCGAGTTCTAAATAGACGTGATCGAATAGATTGAGTGTTGAATTACCCCTAAGATTGCCTAACTATGTGTCACAAATAGACAACGAAAGAGTAAATATAAAATCGATCAACTAATCATGCAAAGTAAGAAAACGAAAGTAAAAACGGATGAAAACTCAAAGAAGGAAGGGTGGGTTCCAAGGCATATGTCACACTAAGGGTTCAACTTATGATTAAAGACTTAATTAAGTGGTGGTATGTTGATTACTATAAGGTTGATCACAAATGGTGAATTAAAAGTTCTCTCGATCCAATTAATCCAAGAGACATATCATACAAACTAGCATCTCTACTAAGCATGCATAAGAAATCCCCAAAAAGTTTCTAAGATCATCTAATACCCTCCCAATAATTGATCCTCTCTCTCGAGCTCACAAGAATATTGGGTCGAATGCTTAAATACGATTAACGAAAGAGATTTCTCAATCCAATTTCAATTAACAATAGATAAAACATACTATCATGGCCATTGACAACATGTTTTGCAATGAAAGTTAAGCATTCAAATAGAAATAACAACACAACCACCAAATAAACAAGAAATTAATTCATAAGCATCATCCAAAGTATAAACATAGCCTTAGAACCACAAATTGTTTAGCTAGCTACTAACATAATGAAATTACAAAATCCAAGTGAAATAACTAAATAAAAAGGAAAAGAAAGAGAACAAAGAAGCTTAATCTAGATTGTGGTAGGGAATGGAATTTGGGAGCTATTGCATCCTTTCTTGAGTGATTTGATGAAGAATTGATGAAGATATGGCCAAAACACCTCCAAGTATGTGTAACTATGTGTGGATTGGGGGAGAATGGCTTGTAATTCAAGAAATGGGGCTTATATAGTGTTGGGGTAGGGTTTGAATGCCAAAATTGCAAGTTGGTCCTTCAAAAATGGCCAAAATAGGGAAAAAAACACCGAAAATGGGGATAGCACGGCCGTGCACGGAGCACGGCCGTGAAAAATGAGCATATAGGCGTACAGGTGCTCGGCCGAGCAGGTGACTCGGCCGTGCTCGGCATGTGGGCAAAATAGGAGTGCTCGGCCGTGGCCTTGTCTCGGCCGTGGCGCGCAGGTGCAGGGGAGATATCGAGCTCGGTCGAGACTGATGCTCGGCCGTGGCGCGCGGACAGTGGTCGATGGGATGCTCGGCCGTGGTCTTGTCTCGACCGAGGCATTGGTCGGCCCAAAATTGCTGTTTCGAGTGGAGCCTCCTCGAGGCGAGTTCTCGGCCGTGCCTTTGATTTTCGACATCGTCCGAGCTCGGCCGTGACCCTTGCTCGGCCGTGGCCTTGAGGTGCTCGAGCTCGGCCGAGAGGGGTGCTCGGCTGTGCCATCTCCTTGGCCAAAATCCTTGTTTCGAGCACGGCCTCCTCGAGCATGGTGCTCGGCCGTGCTCACTCGGTCGACTCCGGCTCCTTCTCGTTTCGTGCGTAACTTTCGCCTCGGGTGTCGGATTGACTCGATTCTTTTGGCTATTCCACTCCGTTTTTCGAGACGAATCCAACCGTGCACTCCTATTACTGATCCAGTAAAGTATGGTTGATGTTTTGCTCCAAATTCCATCGTATTTCCTACAAAATCGACAAAACACAACCTTTCTCTCATTTCGGCTTAAACAATCATATTTAATGCATAAATCAATGAAATCCACATCAAAACACGCTTCACATGTGCCTCTAAAACGTGTAAATTCCACCCGAATCACACTGCCTAATTTTTTTCCACTTCACTTTCGTATTGCAAATTTACACCAAAACTTTCTACTGCCTAATTTTTTATGCTCATGCTCGGGTATTCAGAAACATCAAATTACGGTACATTTTCTACCATTTTTAATTTACTGTATATATAAAATTCAATATAATGTAATTACATGTTTTATATATATCATAAGTTTTGTGTGAATTTATTATAAGAGTAGTCGTTAGTAATGTGTTGCTCCACTTAAATGTTTAGCAGATGGATTTGCCTGACCGTCGTTGGATGTATTGTACTCCTAGAATGATTAGAGGAAATGTGAATGTGAAATTTTATAATGAACTCGTGTTATTTGTTGAATTTGCAAAAAGTCAGCCACATTACATGAGTGGAAATTGCATTAGGTGTCCGTGTAATGCTAAGAAATGTCAGAATAAGCAATATAAAGAGATTGATGAGGTCCTAGTACATATTGTGAAGAATGGTTTCGTTGATAATTATTATAATTGGACTAGTCATGGCGAAACACGTTGGCCTTATAGATTTGATGAAGTGTTTTACTATTACACTATTGGAATCTATCAACAAGAAGCAAATTTCGATCATGTTGGCACTAGTAACGAGGTAGAACAACGGTTTGGGGACGAAGAACAACAGTTTGGGGACGAAGAACAACAGTTTGGGGATGAAGAACCGAATATGTATCAAACAATGATCAGGGAAGCTGGTTTTTCAAATATGGAAGAGGAGCCGACGAATGAGGCATTTCGGTTTTATGAGATGCTCAAATTAGTCGAAGAAGATTTATATTCGGGTTGTGAATCCCACTCACAGTTGTCATTTAATGCACGACTCATGAACATTAAGACCGAGAACAAGCTTTCTAACAGGGCATATGAGCAAGTGACACAGTTATGCAGTGAAATTTGTCCTCAAAATAATAAGGTGCCTACGACGTTTCATCAAAGCAAACAAATGTTGAAGAATGTTGGTTTGCCGGTTGAGAAGATTGATTGTTGTGTGAATGGTTGCATGTTATATTGGGGTGACGAAGATAGCAGTCTGAATATGTGTAGATTGTGTGGCCATCCCCGGTACAAAGAGGCACGTCGAAAGGGACCTGGTGGTCAATCGAAGAAGACAAAGAAGAAAGTGCCATATAAGAAGATGTACTACCTTCCTATCATTCTCCGTTTGATGAGATTATATCAATCAAGTGCCACTGCACAACACATGACGTGGCATGCTACAGATTCCTCTTCGGCTGAGTCGAGGGAGATGCGACATCCGGCAGACTCAGAGGCCTGGAAACATCTTGACAACGTGTTTCTAGATTTTGGTTGTGAACCGAGGAATGTGAGATTAGGTTTGTGTACTGATGGTTTTGCACCGTTTGGGATGCATGGGAAGCAGTATTCTTTGTGGCCGGTGATACTGACTCCATATAATCTTCCTCCGTGGATGTGCATGAAACCTCAAACAATGTTTCTGACTGTATTGGTGCCTGGACCAACGAATCCAAAGGACAAACTGGATGTTTATCTCCAACCTCTTATAAAAGACTTGATCTTCTTATGGGAGAACGGAGTCCAAACATACGATGTTTTTAGAAAGCAGAACTTCACGATGCGTGCTGCTATTTTATGGACTATTAGCGACTTTCCTGCATATGGTATGTTGTCCGGGTAGAGTACGGCCGGAAAGAAAGCATGTCCGTATTGTATGGAGAATTCTGAAGCTTTCAGTCTCCCGGTGAGTAGAAAAGTTTCATGGTTCGATAATCACCGTAGGTTCTTACCTCAAGGTCACCCGTTTCGAAGAAATAAGAAGAACTTCGTAAAGAACAGAGCAGTCACAAACAATCGACCTCCACTTCGAGATGGTATTTTATACATTTATTTAATGATCGAGTACTAAACGTATATTTATCTATTGCTTTTAGTGTCACTTATAATTTACTCTCCGTACAGGACGTAGGTTGTTATATGAGGTTCAGTGGACGGGGTTGAAAAAAAGTACTGAGGAAAATGCAGCGGAACATAACAGAGGAATTGAGGGTGGTTGGAACAAAAGGAGTATTTTTTGGGACTTACCATACTGGAGTTCACTATTGATACGACACAATTTGGATGTGATGCACATTGAAAAGAATGTGTTTGACAATGTGTTCCACACAATCATGAACACGGAAGGCAAGACGAAAGACACTCCAAAGTCTCGGGAGGATTTGGACACTCTTTGTCGCCGTCCAGAGTTGAAAAAGGATGAGCGTACAGGTAAATTTCCAAAGGCTAACTACACACTGGATAAGCCACAAAAACAAAGATTGTGTAGGTGGATAAAGGAGTTGAACTTTTCGGACGGCTACGTGTCGAACTTGAGTCGATGCGTAGACACAACAACGGGTAAGGTTGCAAGGATGAAGAGTCATGATTGTCATGTATTTATGCAACGCTTGATACCGATTGCGTTCCGAGAACTTCTTCCTCTCAATGTGTGGAGGGCTATCACTGAATTAAGTCTATTTTTTAGAGATTTAACGGCTACAACGATCACGATCGATGATATGATTCGTTTAGATGAAGACATTCCAGTGATTTTGTGTAAGTTGGAACAAATTTTTCCACCTAGCTTCTTTAACTCGATGGAACACTTACCCGTTCACTTAGCGTATGAAGCGAGAATTTGTGGTCCGGTGCAATACAGGTGGATGTACCCATTTGAAAGGTAAAATCTTACTTTTTTTATTTCATTACAATTACACATGCATTCGTATAAGTTTTATATATATATATATATATGTGTGTGTGTGTGTGTATATCAGGTATCTCCACAACTTGAAACGCAATGCTAAACAAAAGGCAAACGTTGAAGCATCGATTGTGAATGTTTATTTGAATGAAGAGGTTGGCATGTTTTGTTCTTATTACTTTGAAGACCACGTCAACACAAAGTTAAGAAGTGCTCCACGTAACTTCGGTGGTACATCCGCTGACGATATCAGTGAAGAGGTCGATGGAATGCTCTCCATATTCAAGTCTAAGGCTAAGGGACGGCCAATAGGAAAACCCACTGAACGATATTGGGAGACGAACTCGGAGGCGGAAATAGCACAAACGTATGTGTTATTGAATTGTGATGAAGTTCAGCCATACATTGAGTAAGTATTTCATATATAAATCGTCTATTTAAATACCACTTCATTTATGTCATTTAATATTAACCAAGTTTTTGAATGTTGTGAATTAGGATGTACACTCAAGAACTACGACGAGCAGAACCAAACATCTCAGATGCATATATAGATGCTCGTATTCAACGTGAATTTTCCCGATGGTTCGAACGTTATGTGAGTACCATTTAATTAATTATGTTTTACGTAAATAAATTAATATTTATTTTAATTAATTTTAAATTGAGTCGTATAGGGACGGGATAACGCTCTAGACAGTCGATTCTTACGAGATCTCAGCAAGGGACCACTACGTCGTGTAAAGACTTACAACGGTTATATTGTGAAGGGCTACAGATTTCATACGTCTGGGTATGCATCGACAAAGGCAACTACCAACAGTGGCGTCTGCGTTAGCAGTGCGAATTACAATGCAGATGCAAGTGATTACTTTGGGGTGTTACGGGAAGTCGTCGAAGTAGAATATCCAGGATATCCAACAAAGACTGTAGTGTTGTTCAAGTGTCATTGGTTTGATTCAGGCCATCTAGGAACAAGAATTCACCCGGAGTACAAGCTCGTTGATGTTAGTTCGAAAAGGACGTATGTTGGGGATGATCCATTTGTATTTGCCCATCAAGTATCTCAAGTATACTACTGCACATATCCGGGAGCTCCACGTGGTTATGAATGGCACGCTGTTTGCAAAGTAAAGGCAAGGTCAATGGTAGAAGTCCCTAAAAAGGACAAAAATACTGAAGATGAATCTCCATTTCAAGCAGAACAAATAGAGACTCCAACTTAAGTCTTTACGGGAGATTTCAATTTTTCTGTACCCTTGACGGCTGCAAATCCCCAATTAATCGAAATTGAAGGTGAAGAGGAGGGGGATGAAGAAGAGGATGAAGAGGAGAATGAAGATGAGGATGAAGAGGAGAATGAAGAAGATGAGGATGAGGAGGAGGATGAGGAAGATGATGAGGAGGAGGAGGATAAGGACAAAGAGGAGGATGAAGATGAAAATTAATTCAATTAATATAATGTATTTATTTCTTATTTTATAAAAGTTAATTAATTATTTATCATTTAGGTACAAATTATAAAAATTAAATTTACTATAAATATAAGTCACAACCAATATATATATTAATATATGTGGAAGAAATGAATTAGTAGGTCTAGTATATAGTAGGGTTTAGGGTTTTGGTAATTTATTAGGTCTAGTATATAGAAAAAATTGAATTATTTAAAAAAAAAATCGCCAAAATGCTGACGGAATTAACTTTCCGTCGGTATTTACTTTTTGAAAAATACCGACGGACGGATTATCCGTCGGTATTTACTTTTTGAAAATTACCGACGGATTATCCGTCAGTATTTACTTTTTGAAAAATACCGACGGAATATCCGTCGGTATTTGTACATGCCGACGGAAAATAAACCCTTATATATAACTCAACCTAGGTTTTTCTTTCACTCTTTCCAAACTTTCCTCTTTACAATCCCTACTCCTCTTCTCCAACCAACTCTTCGGCGACCTCACCGGCCCTATTCCCGCGCCGATTTCTCTCCACCAATCTTCCGCGCCGATTTTTCTCCACCGTGAAGCATGGCCGCCGCCCAATCTGTGCTCCTCCGGTGTTTTAATAAGTTGGCCGACTCCGACGTAAGTGATTTTGAGTTTAGATTGAAAAATTTTGAACTTCAACATCGATTTTTTTTTAATTTTTTGGTTGTTTCCTTGAAGTAGACGAAGTCGCCGCCCTTCGCCGGAGACTGGAAGAAGACGAAGCCACCGTCAGTTTCTGGAAGTACGTATTAGATGATGATGATAATGATCAAGTAAGCTACTAATTAATTTGATTTGTTAAAAACAATGCCAATTTCTTCACATTCCCAACATAATATTTCATGTAATATTATTGTTTCATTACATAATATTTTAATTTTTACATAATGACATTTTTTACGAAATTTCTTCACATTCCCAACCTCTCGGAAAATGTAATTCTGGTCGGAAAATGAAATTCTGGTCGGGGTCTCCCCGGCCACGCATATTTTTTTTATTAATATTTTGTTTTACTGACGGATATTCCGTCGGTATGTGAATTTCGAAATTATATTTTTTTTATTCATATTTTGTTTTACCGACGGAAATGCCGACGGATATTCCGTCGGTAAAATGCCGACGGATATTCCGTCGGTCAAATGTCCGTCGGCATTTGAATTTCGATTATTCAAAAATTCATTTCTTTTATAATTATTTTAATTTATTCTAATTTCTTTTATAATTATTTAATTCATTGTTTCCGACGGAATTACCGACGGAATGTTGACCCGGTTTGTTAAACGGGTTGTCCGGAATACCGACGGACATTCCGTCGGAAAAAGATGACGGCCATTTTCCGTCGGTATTTCCGTCGGAAAATTCCGACGGAATTCAAAAATCCGTCGGCAAAAAAAGCTGACGCCGAGAAAGGGGACGGCCGACTTTCCGTCGGTAACCTCGGCGGCCGACGGAAAATCCGTCGGTAAATCCGTCTCTAAAACGCCCTTTTTTTTTAGTGTTTGTGTACTTTGTGTCCAACGTGTTGTTTGTTTGTGCTTATCTTGCATTTGCTATTAATGTATTGAATAATTTTTATTTTATTTTTTTTGCTTTTGCAAGTGCAATGTGCGTGCAATATGTGTTATGTGTGCTATGTGTGGGTGTGGGTGTGGGTGTGGGTGTTAAGGCGATGATGATGATCTACGGATATTTTAATTGTAGATGGCGATGGCAAAAAATATGAAGAATTTGTTGGGCTTAGGCCCAAGTGTTTTGGTCCAAGGGTTTAACATTAAAAGGCTGAGCATTAACACTAAGAGGCTCAGTCAACATGTTGCCCTAATTCTATATCTTAGCCTCTTAGGCAACCTCACACTTAGGCAAAGTGATCGTTCTTTTTTCTTTCTCTCTCTGTAAAGTATAATCGAGAGTGAAAGTGTGAAAATTCTGAGTGTGAGTGTTAAAAAAAAAAATTGATCCTATATGTCTTAAGTCAATCTCTGTCTGAATATTTCACCAGGGTTAACCAGAGACAACTTGAAAACCCATCATAAAAATTGTTTTGGAATAGGAAAATAATAAATTAGGTTTAAACTAAGGTGATTACACTCATCGCATAAGATGACGTAGAAAAACTTAATTAATCAGACATATTTTTCAAACACCAGCATAATTAAAATATTCGTTTTGCAGCTATTGGGCAAAATAAAGTCATCATCTTGTAATAAAAGAATATAAGCATCTGAAAATGCAGACTCACTAATCTATTTGGACGCCATCTTTTTATTTCTTTATTTATATATATTTATAATCCTACACATGTAGCCAGGGGCGGAACCAAGTGTACGCTGGGGGTGGCCATGGCCCCCCTCAAATTTTTTGTTTTTTATATATTATATGTATTAGTTATTAAATTAAATTATAAATTAATTAGTTTTGTTATTAAATTAATTTATAAATAGAGTTAGTTCTTAATTGGGCCAGATTTGATTGTTCCGCTTTTCAAGTTATAAACTTTATCTCAAATATTAATATTAAAATATATTTTAATCTCTTATAGTTTAATGGTATAAATTAATACTAATTTTTAAAAGATAAACATCAAATATATATTTGAATTGACAAATTCTTGTATGCAATTGAGAGCATTCCATGTAATTATATTTTAAATGATTATGATATATTCTTAAATTCAATTGAAATTTTGACACACCACAATAGAACAATGTCAAAATTGTGGCCTAATTGCATCATAATTTGGGTGCACGCAAATGTGGCTCATTTTAATTTCTTATATTTTAATGATTAGAATTAGTGATCATAATTTATTTTTCATTAGTTAATTTTTTTTTCCGTCTTAACAAGTTAACAACAAGAGTAGTAGAAACGCATACACGATTCTTCAACATTTCATATTCTTTTTAAATTTTAATTTTTTTATTTACCATTCATTATTATTTTTAATTTTCAATTCAAATGATTATAGATTATAGAATTTTACATTTTAATAATATAAATATTTATTTGATTAACGAACATATAATAATGTCGAACAATATTCTATTGGCCCCCCTCACCGTGTATCCTGGGTCCGCCCCTGCATGTAGCCTGCATTTTTGGTGGAATATATTGTCAAGTGCTTTGGAGTTTGGTCACATTAAATTAATTAATTATTTAATGAGAAAAATGGAAAATATAAGGTTGGCAAGTTCCCACCTTCACAAAATAAAAAATAAAAAAAAATCGCGTGGATGAATCGCTTTCATATATATATAAAAACCTGAGCAAACTCCACCATTGAATTGTTCCATAGCATCAACTATATATTTTTAATTAAATTTAATCAACTTAATTAACTAAGCTAAGTAATTTGTTTAATCACCTAAATCCCACATTTTCTCCCTTTTCCAGATGATTTTTCCACCTCTGAATTCATCTAGGCTCTGACTCAACACATTGCCGGCAATCAAGTATAAATTATTAATAAATTCTACTTTTTCCAGAAAAGTGTACTTGTATTTTGAGAATTTTGGATGTTTATAATAAAATATTAGGGTTGATGTCAGCTGCTAATCAGCTTTGTAAAGAAATAGGTAGAATGTCTTAATCTTTGATTAATTTGCTAAATGTTCTTACAAGATGACATAAGAATGTTTCTTGTAATTTTGTTTGAAGGGATATCGACGACACTTTTGAGCTAATTTTATGGTGGAGAATTAAGAGATGTAATGGAAAAGACATTAGCGGAGGCCAGGTACGTTAATGTTATACCTTTAATTTTTATTTTCTCACTAGTGTATTTGATACATATGTTGAGTTATCCATATTAAATATTTCACCAATTCCACATTAAATCATTCATAGATGAGGTGTACTTTTACGTACATATAAATTTTATTTTAAATCTTATTAAACATTAAATCCTAAATCCAATTAACATTCTATTTTGAACGGAATTGATCAAATGGATGTATTTGAGGTGCATTAATAGAATTCAAACACACTATTTTTATCGCAATATTCCAATAAATTTGAAAACAACAGTGTAGGATGAATATTTGTATTTTTTATTTATTTATGATCGATCTTGACATTCATAAATTGGTCTAATTAAAAGGTTTAATATAAATAAATTGTGATTAATTTATGATCATCTATTCTATTACTTCTACTGATACTCCGAAATTCCGAATGATTAAAGAATTTAACCACCCAAACAATTGTCCAACAACTTTTCTTTTTCGAACATAAAGGTATATATATATCCCACATGACCACATGTTGATCAAATAATAACATAATTAATCATGACCCGTAAAAAATCTTAAATCATACAAATAATTTATGGACTAAGTATGATAGTTAAAATTATTCACATGTTAGAACAAGATATCTAATACTCTATAAATTTCATATAAAATGGAGTATTTGTTTATACAA
The DNA here is from genome assembly GCA_963675135.1 of Galeopsis tetrahit. Lineage (NCBI taxonomy): Eukaryota > Viridiplantae > Streptophyta > Magnoliopsida > Lamiales > Lamiaceae > Galeopsis > Galeopsis tetrahit. The sequence continues at coordinate 60,377,048 of OY776122.1, read as the reverse complement.
AATTTATACACTCTTCGTTCAATAAAAATGTTCTTACTTTATCTTATTGGGATGTCCACTTAAAATATATTTGTACCAAATTGACATAACCCTAATCTACAACACTTTATCATTACCCTTCATTTGTCTATTTAATTAATTAACTTTATTTATAAAAAAGTATTTAATTTATAAATAGACTCCAAATAACTCCAAACTCCAACATATCAATTTTATACATAAAGAAAAAACGTTTTTTTTTTTTTAATTTGTGCAAAAAAATTATGAAATCATTTGGAAGAGAGATTTGTTAGAGTTTTTTTTGTGTATTAGACTGATACTATACAATCTGATTAGTTTACCTCAATCGAGATTTGATCGAGTCATTTCACTATATATAATGTGTACAAATACAAGAAGCTAAATCTCTATATTTCTAGAGATACACTAGAAAAATATTTACAGTACGTATTTACTGAGTTTTCGACCGATTCTATCCTAATGTCTTTAACGGAAGGAGTAGTTAAAATCTCAATATTCTTATTAATAATAAATATTAATATCATAGGTTAAGCACAAATAAGAAATTAAGCTAGAAATATTGGATAGACTAAGTTGTATATAAATTTAATAAATGGGAAAGCTATATATATATATAGCTTTATTGAAAGACATGTGTGAAAAAAGTAGTATAAATGTGTTTCATGTTACGTCTGATGTGTTGTAGCCTTTTTGTGGCGATAGAGAGCAAATAATGTATTCCACCTACTGCTCCCATTTAATGAATCAAATTGAAAAATTAAAGTTTATTAGCTAGTATCGACGCTACATATGACCACATGCTTTCTACACCTTCCGAAGTTGATTACATTGGATGGTATAGGTTTGAGATTTAAAAGTATATTTTTCTGATTAATTTTAGAATCGAAACTCTCTAAATGCAAACATTTGTTAAGTGAACTACTTCATAACCACGTTAGTAGTGGGTGTGAATGCATGGTTCTTTAAATTAGACGATGTATTATTGGATCGGATATCGAGATTTAAAAATTATTATTCCATATATATTCAATATTCTATGTAATAAACTCTAAAAAAGGTGAACCCATGATGTCCCGGTTCGGTCCTACATGGATAGCTTGCAATTTAATTATACTTGAATGAAATGTATATAATTTAAGAGTGAATTGACAACTCAGGCTATAGATAAATATAATAAATAAATGGGGCCTTGTTAAAATTTATAAATTTTGTTTTTAATTGGTAAAAATTGGAACTCTATAAGATGAGGACCCCAAGGCCAGGCCATATCGCAGTGTCAAATTTGCGTGGGTGGGTTTCCTTCGTTGTACTTGTACCAATTGGAAAAACTTGTCTAGTACTGTATTTATTTTTCACAAACAAAATTCCAATTATTGTACCACAACAAGTTTATCAAATCAAATGTAATTGCATTGAATTCTTGTATAAATCAAATTTATATTTGATCCACGATTAATTCAATAGTTGATCTAGTGTGAATCGATTTTACAATACACCTAATTTACAATATGGATAAAGTATCATTGTCTCGTGACTTGGGCAAACATGGAAGGAGTACTTCTTCCTATTATAAAGGTCGGGGCCCCTTGAACCCCCGGCCCGACGCAGACTCGCGCGTCCCCTCCTATTCCTACCTCGGCTATATATTGTGACCACTTCGGTCCCGATGAATCATTCTTAGAACTCTTTGACAACTGCATGTATGAGTTATCGGACAACACCCAAGAGTTGGTGGCTACTGCATTAATTGAGCCGCCCACCGTCCTTGATGTTGCTCTTGCGGTTACTCCCCACGCTACGGAGAGGCCCAATTTATTCGGGGTGGGTGTATCACAACGGCAGCCACCAAAAAGCGTTATAAATGAGTAGAGGCTATCACCCCTAAGACCTTCACTGTTGATCCATCGGGAGTTTTTCAATGAGCTGCACTTTGTTGCCTTTGTATGGAGGACGATGGGGTGATGCTTTTGATTCCCCATGAGTTATTTTTTCCTGTTTCGGTCCTTTTGGATTTGATTTATTTTTACGAATTTTTATCGTGTTGGTTGGTTTAGAGGGATGTAACTTTTCGACTTATGAACTTATGGTTTTGTGTCTTTCTTTTCTTTTTCTTTTAATATATATTCTTTATTTGCCTAATTTACCATTAATATCTTAGAGTAAAATAATTAATACTATCAAACTGAAGTATTATTTATAAACCAACTAGTACGAGTAAAATAACAAAAATAAAATACAAATTAATTTTATGATAAAACTAATTTGTAGTATAAAGGTTTGTCGTAATTTCAAAATAACTAAAGTGTAAAAGATCGATCGGCCACTTGTCCAAATTGAAGCAGTGCCCAATTTATTGAAATTTAGGGTAGACCATTTCTGTTGACCATAATTAATTCAAAATAACTATGTGTTAAAGATCGGCCATGTGACAAATTTAAGTTGTGTCCTACATATGAACCATTCCTATTGAATTTGACTATGATCTCGTTTTTTAATCTTTATTTTGATCCAAGGGATTGTATTTCATGTTGATCCATGGGAATTTAACTTTTGAGTCTTTAGGCTCGAGTCAGCATGTGAGTTGGTTTGGGTGGTAGAAGAATTTTCACGGTTTAGTAAGAGGAGTCGAGGGGTGAGTTGGTCTGGGTGCGTGGTGGAAGAATTTTTTTCACAGTTTAGTAAGAGGGGTCTAGGGGTCTCTTTTGTTCGAGAATATTGATTTTGTGTTGGGTGATGGAGTTTTAGTTAGATATTGAAATGATCCATAGTATGAGAAATAAAATTTATTTTAAGGACATGTTCAAACGTTTGTAAACGTCGTCTAGGAATAAAAGGGGTTATGTTAAGGAGTTTTTCGACTTCGGGGAGTTATGGATTTTTAATTGTTCAAGAGATTTTAATCATGTGGAATTTTAGAGTTCTTGGACATGTGGAATTTAATTTGCATGATTAAGTTAAAGCCCAACGCCCAAGATTAGTGCTTTTAAAGATTGGAAAAAGTGAGCTTTAAGACGAAGGAGATATTTTACATTCTGGCTATCGCAAGTGCAACCGAAGAGTTGTCACATGGCCCATTGACAAAAGTTTGGTGAAAAGGTACGTGTTCTGATCAAGGTGGTTGCCCTTTCGTGGAAGGTTTTTCGAGGCAAGCTTGCATCAATAGACGATTTATTTTGAAGATTGATAATGTTAAATAAAGGAGATGACAATTAGTCAATTACCCTTTATGTCTTTCCGCACCTAAAATGGTGAATCATGTGTTCTTTACTTGTTCAAGGGCGGCGCTAAGCATATGGTCATTGGTATGTTCATAGTTGGGATGACAATTCTAGAACTTATAACATGCTAAAACATCACAATCAATTAGAAAGTAAGAACCAATTAAGAACACAACATTAATCAGATTAAAACTGCTTCCGAATGCATACGGCTGGAGCTGAAACGGTGAATCATGATGTTTTTCATATTAAGCTTAATGCTGAAGCTTTTAAGTTGCAACACTGAAGCTCAAAGTTGTATTAATTGATAAAAAAATTATATGCAATATTCCAAAATGTAATATTATTACAAATTATTTTAAGTTCGGTCAAATGATAAAATCATGTTCCTTTCAATGATATTCTGAAAACTCGATTAGAATTAAAAATTATCATTATTTTGAATCTGGATTACGCAGAATGCGACTTACCTTCAAAGATCTATAACAACTTGAGGTTCGATTTTGATACATATGTTGAGTTATCTGATCATTTCAACTGGCTTATATTAAATTACGGATGATGCATGCGTTTTTCGTTCATTTGATATTTACACAATTGAGTATATTTTTACGTGTTAAATATAAATTTTATTTTAGATTTGATGAGACTAATCTATCCCACCAAACTAAGTCTAATAGGAGTGCGAGGGGATTTGTGTAATTTCTATCGGTTCAAGTTAAGATTATAGGCTCATTGGTATCATTTTCAACACTTGCAAGTATTTTTTTTATTTTTTTTAAAGAAAATAATATTTAAAGGACTTTTTGAATTTTTTTAATACTGATCTAAAGATCTTAGAATTTAACAAATATTATTTAAAAATGAGTATTAAGACTGAATTTTTTTTCGGGTGTGTTTACTTGTAGGCGGTGGGTTTTTGACAGGTTAGGATGGGATAGGACAGTACATGGGTTATGGATAAAATTACATTGGACAAACCACGTTTACATAGTAGGAAATTTTTTAATAAAAAAATATAATTACAAAAATATCCCTTCCTTATTTTCGCCTCCAAATCAACAGTGCTTATCCAAGGGGTGGGGCCGGTGGCTTGAAAATCCCATAATGCCCCTCGAAATTTGTATTCAAATCGGCTCATTCAACATGTGGGATAAACCTGATTAAGGAAATAAATCAATTTTGTAGGATGAAAGTATACAATGAAAGTAGGGAAAATATCACTTTTGGTCACTGAACTTTACCACTTTTCACATTTGGTCACCCACATTTTATTACTATCAAAATTGGTCACTCACTTATTTGTCACTATCAAAATTGGTCACTCACTTATTCTTTCTCTATCAATTTTGATGCTGCTGTTAGAGAATCCGTCATTATCTAACGGAGAAAAGGTTTTGAGTGCCAACTTTTATTTTCTCTCCTTACTCTTTACTGGTGCGTGGGTTGCTGCTAGAGCAACTAGAATTCAAAGCTTCAATGCTAGAATGGAAGCAACGACTTAGATGAAAAACCATATGACTGGCTTGTAAAGAGAAATTTTTCCAGTGGTCCAGAGCATACTTCAATGCTTTTCCAAAGTGTGATATCTTGACCATGTGTGAGAGCTTCAACTCCCTCATTCTTCCTGCAAGAGACAAACCAATCATCACCATGCTTCAAACAATCAGAAACATTATCATGGTGAGACTGCAAGTGAATAAAGATGCTGCAGAAAAATGGGATGATGCACTAGAATCATAATCAAGTTGACATATCACAAAAATCATGTAGTTGTAGAAGATGGGATTTAACAGGGATTGCCTGTAAACATGTTATTTCAGCGGTAGAAGATGGGATTTTACATAGATTCTCTGTAAACATGCTATTTTAGGGGATCCCTTTAAATCCCATCTTCTCGAATGGTCCCATGATTTGAAAATGCCAATCATCTGATTTCATAGGAATGCACTATCTTAGGCATATTGCATTATTCACTTGCAGTCTCACCATGTTTCTAATTGTTTCAAACATGGTGATGATTGGTTTGTCTCTTCCATAAAGAATGAGTGAGTTGGAGCTCTCACACTTTGAAAAAGCATTGAAGTATGCTTTTGGACACTGCATGGGAATGATTTCTCTTTACAAAAGTCAGTCATATGCTTTTTCATCTAAGTCATTGCTTGAAGCTTTGAATTCAGTAATATTAATTGAAGATAAATTCAGTAAAAAAAAAAAAAAAAGATTTTGAGAGTTTAGAGGTAAGAAATTAAAAGAGGGAAAATAAAATTTGTGCGCTCAAAACCTTTTCTCCGTTAGTTAGTAAATGACGGATTCTCTAACAGCAGCATTAAAATTGATAGAGAAAGAATAAGTGAGTGACCAATTTTGATAGTGACGAATAAGTCAGTGACCAATTTTGATAGTGATGAAATGTGGGTGATCAAATGTGAAAAGTGGTAAAGTTCAGTGACCAAAAGTGATATTTTTCCATGAAAGTATGTATACTTTTTTTTTTTTATCTCACTTTATTTTATTTATATTTATAATAATAATACAAGCCATTTCTCAAGTTGTAGATAAGCGATAAATACTCACAGGCAGCAGAACGACCCCATTAGGACACGTGGCAGAGAGCATCGAAAAAAGAAAAGCCCATAATGGGCTATCGGTCAACGTCGCTGGTCCTGGTGGGCTGACGTGGGCCGTCCCTTTCAAAGCCCAAAATACAACACAAAAATAAAAATAAAATATGAAAATACAGTGATGATGGACTAATCAGTAATAAGGCATCGCCTTATCTATTTTGCCTATACTTTTCTACCCTTTTTACAACACTGCCACTCATTTTTCGGCTCCAGAATAAACTTTTATTCCTCAATTGCCCCTCCCGTGTTAAAAGTGTTGATGAGGGAATTCGGACCGTTGGATACTTGGATTCTTCTCAAATTCCACACGGACCTTTGAGTCTTGAGATAATGAATTTCTCGAGCAAATTATATGGAGCAAGTGAAATGGGATTTGTCTTCTTGTGTTTTCTATGGCTATTACTCCAGGCAGATCGAATACTTGAATTAACTAAAACATTTGGAGTTGCACTCTTGTGTACTAGTTACATGTATGTAACTACTATATCCAATACAGTAGTTACATGTAACTACTATATCCAATCCAATATATGTAACTACTATATCCAATCCAATAATCCATTACAAATAACACATGACTCATTTATTATATCCAATCAAATAACTCACTACAAATAATACATGACACATTTACTATATCAATTTAACACATAAATTTTTTTCTTGAGCCTTTATTTTATTTCAATTAATTTTTTTTTTATTTTATCATTAAAAAATAATACTCCATTAATTTTTTAAAATTTTATTTTTTATTTTACTCAATTGATATTTATATTTATCTTTTTAATATTATTTTTTTAATTTATTTTTCTTCCTATTTATCATTTGTGTTTCAAATGATAATTTTTTTAACGTACTTTCTTTTTATGTCATAAATAATTATTCTAAAATTTTAAAGTCTAATAAGAAAATTTTAAAAATAATATTAATTGTTTTAAGTATTAAATAGTATAATAATAATTTGTTTTAAAATATAAAACTCGCACCTCTCTTACGCAAGTGTTTAATTTTATTGGTACTATTTTACTTTAATTAATTGGTGTATAATTTTCACCTTATCCTTTCAAAATTTTACTTCATTCCTTACAAATTTCACTTCGTTTTACATTGTTTAATTATTTTTTTCATTTGAACTTTCATTTTTTAATCACTTTATTTTAATTTTTTATGAATATAATTTTTAGTTTATAAGTGTTATGATAACAGTTGATAAGTATTATGATATATTATTAGTTAATATGCAGTATTATATATTAGTTTATACTGGTACAAGTTCTATTTTTTTCGAGTTTCGAGTTCACATATTTTATGGTAATAGTTCAAATATAGTATAGTATTAGTTCACATATTGTATAGTATTAGTTCACATACTCTATGGTACTAGTTCAAATATAGTATAGTATAAATTCAAATATTGTATAGTATTAGTTCATATATTAAATAATATTTTTATACCCACATTAATCTCTAGTACTATACAATATATTAACTAGTATTATACCATAGGCGTACTAATACTGTATCGTATTTAACAAAAAATACATAACTTAACACATTTATAATCCCAAGCATACCATGCAAATTAATACATCAATATTAAAAAATTGATATTAACTAACTAGTAAGAAGAACAAAAGTGAGAATGAATCACACTGAATAGACAATTCAATTAATATATACGACCACACTCAATAAACATATGAATGCATCAACATGGCGATGACCTCAAAGAAAATAATAAAGCTGATGCAATATTATGCTGGTTTCTTCCCCAATTCTCCACTCATTTAAGTTTCTAAATATAAATTTTATTTTTCAATTAAATTATGTTATTAATTAGTTTTAAAAAATAATCTACAACCTTAAAAAACTTGTAACAAATCAGATATCATTTTAGAAATAATGAAGACATAACAAAATAATCTTAGTTATTATAAATTAGATTAAAGCTAGAAAGTGAGCATGTCATATTCATACATTTATACCCAAATTAGAAAAAAAATTGAATTTTTTTAGTTTAGTTTTTTTTTTCGATTTTTTTTGAATTTTTTTTCTAAATTTTGTTTATTTTTTGAAAAAAAAAAACTGGAAATTTTATTTCATAATTTTATTTTTGAGTTTCATATTTTTTTTAATATTCGTTATGTTTTTTATATTTATTTTTTAAAAGTTAAAAAAATAGAATAATATTTAACTTCATGGTGTTTTATTGGTGAATCGATAGTTGGTGTATAATTATAATTTTAATGAGTTGTATTTTAATTTAATTGATATAATGGTAATATAGTATTTTACATGTATTTTTGTTTTAAAAAATTTGGGGATGAAATTAATAAAAAAGAAGGTAAATAACTAATAACCCATATAAATAATTGGATTTAGTTACATGTATGTAACTTGTACACATAAGTGCCTAAAAAATGAGTGCCTAAAAGAAGAAAGTGTGGACTTAGTTAAAAAGAGGGTAAATAGCCAGTTACATACATGTAACTGGTACACATAAGTAATTGCCAAACATTTGTCTGAGTTAAATTTGAGCTTGCTCAACCACTTTAACAAGCTAGAAATAGAATTCAATTTGACTAGCATAGTCTGATACCTAACGAAATTAATTACTAGAAAAAAATTAAAATATCGAGATCGAACTGACTAATTAGTAGATTGAGTATTTTACAAACTCGACTCATTTATTAATATCAATGAGCGGAGTTCAAACTTTTACAAGTTGAACACAAAATACGTGTTTTTTCTATTTAAATAGTTAACTTTTGAGTAATTTTTCTATTTTATTAACAAGATTAAGTATCTAGCAACAATGTTTTTTACTCGTTATCTTACATATCTTTTTTTATAATTAAAATATGATTTTTTTAAAAATATGTATGAAAAAAAGTGAGTATACTTTTAGTGGACAAGAGAAGTATGAATTAGGAAAACTATGAATTAGGAAAACTCTAGTTTCTATGTATTATGATTTGGTTGCAAAGTTGCAACCAATGTTATCAACATCGATAAAAATATTGATGGATATATCAAATATCAATTTTTGTGAATTTTAAAAATTAGAAAGATTTAGTATTTTCACTGTTCGTTTATAAATTTTTCATTTTACCATTTTGGTTCATCCGTCTATAAGCTTCTTATAGTCTTTTTGACAAATATCTTTTAATTTTTTATTCTTATTCTTACACTTATCTAGATAAAAACTTGTGTGAGACCATCTCACAGATCTTTTTCTTTGAGACGGATCTCTTTTAATCTATATTTCAAAATTTTGAGTAGAATAACCCATATTTTTTTTCAGATTTTGATTTGTAAAAAAAGTGATAATATTTTTAACAAAAGTGATTGTCACTTTTTACTTAAACACTATTACTTTTTATATATATGAGGGTTAAGGGAGACCAGTCTCACGGAGCTCATTCTGTAAAACAGTCTCACCCAAGACTAGCCCCTATTTCTATAATTTAATTACATTTGTTAATCTATGTGCTCAAAAGTAATTGAAAGTTTATAGGTGTGGGGAGGGAGTAACAAACTTTTAGCATATGAATGTAACAAAAGAATTTGAACAAATTCTACATTTGTAATACATTTAAATAAAATAGCATATGAATGTAACAAAAGAATTTGAACAAATTCTACATTTGTAATACATTTAAATAAAATATATTATTGAATATTTCAAAAACCTTTTCGCATATTTTCATCCCCATCCCTCCCGTTGTTTTGTCGTTTCTTTATAATATCTTTGTTTACATTGACAAATGAATTGACGAGGGAGAGAAGGCCTATTGCATCATAGAATAGGTTCGTTGGTCACAAGTAGCAACTTGCCGAAATTCATTAAAGTCGAATTGTTCACTAACTAAAAATCCTAGGTTTTTTTTTTCACTCCTGGAGGAGAAATTAACATTTTAATACTACTAGTAAAAAAAATACTCCTAGTACTTAATTGATTACTACCAAACAAAAAATGAGTATTTTTTTTATTAATAAAGGCATAACATGCGATGCTCAAAAAGGAAGGTTTTTTTTTTTTTTGACATAAAAACAAATAAGATTAATATTGTGAAATGAAAAGAAACCTTGTTGTAGCATACAAATTCTACATGTCATTCTCATTATTAAAATGTTGCATAAACAAATCAAACATTAATTATTTGAGCAATAGGTTCAATCGAATTCCCTTATCTTAGCGTGTATGTCATGTTAATTTTTACACTAAGTCTACTAATTTTCATGGTATGTGGCAAAGTCAATTTTATTTTTCTCACAACCCTCTTTGTTTACATTCTAGGATCTTCTATTCTAAAGTTGTAATTCGCATACAAAGTTATTTAGGACCATATTGTTCACATTCTTCTATTTAAAAGTCATAATACACATATAAAGTTATTTAGGACCATTGATCAACTTTTTATCATTTGAACACAACTGTCTTTTTTTTTTTTTTCCAGTGATTATGGTAAGTTTGAATATGATTTAGCATTTAATACTGTTTATTTTTTAGTTTTTAATATTGTATATGTGTGAATAAAAAATATATTAATTAATTGACCATTTAATTATTTAAAAATTAAAATATAAAATATAATTATTCGAAAAATAAAAAATAAAATATATGAATATGGAGATTCTTTTTTAAATTGACTAAGGTAATTGCCAAGTGAAGAATATTATTAACCGAAGTAAATTAACATTTAAAATATTTAATTGAAATTTAGTAATATTATTTTTCTTTAAGCTAAGTGTAGTTTGCATGGATATGTTCTATTGTACCTATATAATTAAATGGACAAACGGTCTCGCTCTATCTTGGATAAGCCTTGCAGAGACCTCTGTTTGATCGGGGCGAATTCATTACAACCATCAACCCCGAACACTGTTATCGATGAGTTGAACGCTATAGCCATAGAGCCTTCATTGTTAATTTTTCGACACTCTTTACTAACAAAATGCATTTTGTAGCCTCGTATAAGAGACGATGGAGTAATACTTTTAATTTGTCATGATGTCACGTTTCTCTTTAGGGATACACGATTGTTCTTGTTTTTCTGTGTCTCTTTAGGGGAATGTGATTATACCTTTTACCTTTGTCCTGAATTTTGTTGATGTAGAGAATTTTTCTGAACAAGATTTTATGGCACCACGACCTCTGATTCAATTTTTAGAATGTTCCACAATATCTTTCACACCTTTCAAATGAAAACCCTTTATAAACTCAACCTTTACAATATCTTCAATTTTATACAAATGTTTTTTTTTTTCCACACATACACATGAAAAAGTCAACTCATTTATTTGCTTTATATATATATATATATATAGAGAGAGAGGTTTATTAAATTATCCCTCAAAACTCTACTCATTATTATATTTCTTCTTAATAAGTGTGTCCACTTACCTATGAAAGGTATTTCGGGACGGAGGGAGTACCATATAATAGAAAATACACTCAATATAAAATGTAATTTTATTAATAAATGAAAATACAATAAAAAATTAGTCAAACCTACATTTTTAACTAGTACATGCAAATAATCAAAGTACACATGATATCAAAGTACTGCATTTTAATCAATAAATGACACTTGTACAAACACATCATCCAAATTTACTACACAAACTCAATAAAGTGAGATTTGATACATTAGAACTGGACATATAGAGATGAACATACCAATAATTAACACGTAAAACAAATTCTGTATTACATTGGACACACTATTTAAAATGGAAAATTCAAACGGAATTTAGAGGGAGCAAAACATAATACTAGTATCACATTAAGTGTGGGGGCCTTAGTTTCATTCATCTGCTTTTTCCATTTTTTTAACTGTTTGTTAGATTTCCCTTTTAACTTACTACCTATTATCCATTGATGAAAAAGAAAATGGTATTTAGGAAATTTGTGTAGGATTGAAAGGGTAGTTGTGAATTTGGATGGATACAAAAAAGGAGAATAGAGTTGAAGTTGTTGGCGTGTAGGAGTTGTCCAGTGGATGTGAACATCAAAAGAGTTGGCAAAAGCAGTGATTTCTTTTCTTGGTGAGTGGGAGTATACCTTTTCTGCCCTCTTTATTAAATTGTTATTGTTCTCCATTCTTTCTACAACTAGTTAATTCTTGGCATTAATCAATCTTCAATAATTTTAGTAGTAATTCTTTTATTGGAATATTTTAATAATAGTATTTTATGTTTCTGGGGCGGATGGATGGATGAAATGGGATAGAGATAATGGTCCTTTGCGAGCGAGCAGACATTTCTACCACCATATTCCCCTCATCTTACTTTCACAGATTCTTGTTGCATAGTGTCCATACTAATCAAAACCTTCTTTTTTGTTTTCCTCTCTCTCTTAGATGCTTTTTCTTCTTCTTCCATTATTTACTGCACCAATCATTAATCTTTCCAACATATTATTACCTCACTTGTTGTCTAGAGCTCCAAATACTTGGCTCACTTGAGAGAGAGTCAAACTCATAAACCCATCCCACCTGTCTTTGATTTTCAAGAATTTTAAGGTAACCTTAATCAAACACTAGATTGATTCTTTGTCTGGGGGGTTTCTTGTTTTTGCTTTAGATATATGCTTTTTCGGTGTTGCTGATTTGATTGCTCTTGTTGAGAGAATCTTTACTTGTTTAGCGTTGGAGCATTTCTTGGGGTTGGTGGCTAACATGATAGACACTAAAATTCTCTTCTGTTTAGATAAAAAAAAAAAGGGGGGGGGGGGGGGGGGGGAAGTTGGTATCTTGGTGATTCCTTGATTCTTGCACTGGCCTCATCTTCCTCGAATCTTGGTGTTTGAGCTTGAATTTTGTGGCATTTAAGTGGATAAGATTGCTCTGTTTTCCCTGATTTCTGAAGTGGTTGGTTGGTTGATTCAGTTTCTCAAAACTCATAGATGGGATTTGGTGATGGTGGGAGTCTGATAACATTCAATAAAATTGCAAAAGCTGAGGAGAATAGCTGAGATTTGGTTTGGTACTTTCTCTTGTTGATTTACTGGTTATGAGTTTACTTCATGTACTTGAGTTTGGCTTGAAGGTGGGCCATCTTCTTTTGGTGCTATGTAGCTGGTTTGTATCTTTGATCTCTTTTAATTGGCTAAGTAATGAACAAATCATGACCACTAAGAGTAGTTTGCTTGGTGATGGAGGGCAAAAGATATGGATGAAACTGTGGGATCAGATTTCAGGGTGTGGTTCTAATATCCATCATCATTATTCCCAGTATTTTTGCTCCATAAAAGTAAAGAGGAGTTGGTGGATGAAGCTTTTGATTGCTTGGATAGTGTTTGGGGTTGTAGCGTCTGTATTGGTGTTTTGGTACATGAGCTCACATGCTGCCGAGAAGAGAAAGGAAACGCTTGCTAGTATGTGCGACGAGAGGGCAAGGATGTTGCAAGATCAGTTTAATGTTAGTATGAATCATATTCAGGCAATGTCTGTCATGATTTCAATCTTTCACCATGGCAAAAACCCTTCTGCAATTGATCAGGTAATACCACTTATTCGCTAACTACGATACTGTTGTTGTTGAAACTACTTGTTTGCCAATTAGCTGATAAATATGATCTTAGTTGTGCCCTTGTGTGTGCTTATATTATGATCATTTTAGTTTTAATTGGAGGAAATTTGAGATTGCTGTCAAGTTCTTAATCTGTAATCTCAGAAGTGCTTTGTTAACGTATGAAAATTTGCAGAGAACTTTTGCAAGGTATACGGAAAGAACTTCATTCGAGAGACCACTTACAAGTGGGGTGGCATATGCAGTAAGGGTGCTTCATGCTGAAAGAGAGCAATTCGAGATTCAACAAAAATGGACTATTAAGAGAATGGACAATGTTGAGCAAACCCCAGTTCATGAAGATGAATACGATCCAGCAGACCTCGAGCCATCACCTGTGCACGATGAATACGCCCCCGTTATCTTTGCACAAGATACTGTTGCTCACGTAATTTCTGTTGATATGCTTTCAGGAAAGGTAAACTTTTCATGCAATACGTAAATAGAAGTATAAATTGAAGAAAAACACTTGATGATCCAATTCGTTGTGCTGACAGGAAGATCGTGACAACATATTGCGTGCAAGGGAATCGGGAAAAGGTGTCCTCACTGCTCCTTTCAAGTTACTGAAAACGAACCGCCTAGGAGTGATACTGACTTTTGCTGTCTATAAAAAAGATCTCCCCCCTAATGCAACCCCTGCTGAAAGGATCCAAGCCACTGATGGGTATGATATTGTCCAACTTTCAATTGTATAGAATGATATGACGAGGATGAGTAAGAATCTTATTTCTTGAAATAGGTATCTTGGTGGTATCTTCGATATTGAATCACTTGTGGAGAAACTGCTTCATCAGCTTGCTAGCAAACAAACCATTCTTGTGAATGTGTACGATACTACCAATTCCTCACACCCTATCAGCATGTATGGTTTAAATGCCTCGTCTGACGGGCTGCATCATGTCAGTGGCCTTAACTTTGGAGATCCATTCAGGAAGCATGAGATGCGTTGCAGGTGAGGATTAAATTATTGTCAAATGCTTTTCTTAGTTTGCTGAATAAATTGCCCGGGGCTTAATTGCTTAGGACTTAAGTTAGGATTTAGGTTTGAGGATTTGTTTATATTGTTCTTACTTCTCTTAGTTAAGGCACCTTAGGATCATTGAGTATTGAACGTCTTTCCCGTTGTTTGCGTTTGCTACCTTGCCTCTAACAATGCCCTTTTTAGTTCTTTAGTGCTTGTTAATTATGAAGCCCTCCTTTGTTCTTGAGTGCTTATTAATTATGAAGCTGTAAGCAGTCTAGACAACTGGATAAGTGAACCAGTTATAACTACACTTGTTTTCCAATATTTATACTTCCGTTTTTGTAGTTACCAAAAAAAAAAAGAAAAAACCTGTATGAGATCTTGTTAGTGGTTTATTTTTATAAATCTTATTCATGCAGATTCAAGCAAAAGCCACCTTGGCCATGGGTGGCGATAACTACATCGGTGTTCATCATTATAATTTCATTGCTGGTGGGGCATATATTCCATGCTACAGTGAATCGAATTGCCAAAGTTGAGGATGATTACCATGAGATGATGAAGCTTAAGAAACGTGCTGAGGCTGCTGACGTGGCAAAGTCGCAGGTGTCTGATTTGTTCTGTTAATGCCCTGTTATTTTACGGACAAATGAAATAAAGACTTAATGCATATTGAATTTCCTTTTGTTTTGCAGTTTCTAGCAACTGTTTCACATGAAATCAGGACTCCTATGAACGGTGTTCTTGGTCAGTCTTTGTTATATATCTATATATATGTATATCTGAATGTGATGTGTAATTCGTCTTGATCTGACAACTGCTATTCGTTTTACCAGGAATGCTCCAAATGCTTATGGATACACAACTGGATGAAACTCAACAAGATTATGTCAGAACTGCAAGGGAGAGTGGTAAAGCTTTAGTTTCACTCATAAATGAGGTTTTGGACCAAGCGAAGATTGAATCTGGTAAACTCGAGCTTGAAGCAGTTAACTTCGATTTGAGAGCAATTCTTGATGATGTGCTGTCACTATTTTGTGGGAAAACACAAGATAAACAAGTCGAGGTAAATTATACTTCTGGTTTCTTCATTCCTTCATGTTTAGACACTGGTCTAACTTTTTTGATAATTGGAAGAGCAGTTGGCCGTTTTCGTCTCCAATAAAGTCCCTACAACACTGGTTGGTGATCCTGGAAGATTTCGTCAGATAGTTATGAACCTAGTCGGAAACTCAATCAAAGTGAGTTTAATCTAGCTTTGATACACATATATTTGGGTTGATGTTTACTTACTGGCTATATATTTATTGACAGTTTACTGAAAGAGGACACATATTTGTGACTGTTCACCTTGTTGAAGAAGTGATAGAAATGGAAGTAGAGAGAGAGCTGAGTTGCTCTCTAAGTGGGTTGCCTGTAGTAGATAGAAGGGAAAGCTGGAAGAAGCTCAAAATTTTCAATCAAGAGGCGTCGTATACCTCGCCAGAACAAGTAAATATAATCGTGTCAGTTGAGGACACTGGTCAAGGAATCCCACACGATGATCATTCTCGTGTATTCGACCCTTTCATGCAAGTTCGTCCCTCCATCACTCGAACACATGGAGGCACGGGTATTGGCTTAAGCATTAGCAAGTGCTTAGTCCACCTCATGAAAGGTGAAATCGGACTTGAAAGCTTGCCACAAATCGGGTCTACCTTTTCTTTCACAGCTGTTTTCACTAATGGTTGTTCGAGTGACAAGATTAACGATCAATCGAATAGTATTTCTTCGGAGTTCCATGGCATGAAAGCGCTGGTTGTGGACCCCAATCCAGTTCGTGCTAACGTCTCCAAATACCACATCGAACGGCTGGGAATCAACGTTGATGTAGTCCGTGATGTGAGTCTAGGAAGCCCAAGAAACACACCTGTGAACATGGTTTTTCTTGAAGATGAAATCTGGAACAAGAAATTAGGCACGTTGGTTCATTTATCGAACAATTTAGAGAAAGATGGTGGGGTCACCCCTCAATTCTTACTTCTGTCCAATTCGACGAGTTCTACCCTGTCTGGTTTATCAGCTTCTGGTGTTCCAACTTCATTTGTTGTGATGAAACCGCTGAGAGCAAGTATGCTCGCTGCATCCCTACAGCGTGTGATGGGTGTGAAGAGTCGAGGCAACGGGGAGCTTCATACACTGTCCCTCAGCACTCTTCTTCGTGGTCGGAAAATTTTAGTCGTGGACGACAATCCAGTCAACCTCAGAGTGGCTGCTGGTGCTCTGAAAAAATACGGTGCTGAAGTGGTGCATGCAGAAAGGGGGATAGACGCTATCTCGTTTCTCAGTCCACCACATTCTTTTGACGCCTGCTTCATGGATATCCAGATGCCCGAAATGGATGGGTAAGCCACCCTAATCAATTTATATTCGGGTTTAGATTTTTTTTTTATTTTTTTTTGTGTTTGTGTATTTTTAAACAGTATTAGTTGTTTCATTTGAAAATATTAGTTGTTATACTATAAAGTGATAGGTGTGAATTGATTGTATGGAAAAACTGTTTTACATAATGAGATCAACTCTTTTAAAAATTCTTGAATTTGTAGTAAAAGGCTATCTTGTGTTTTTCTGGATACACTAGTTAAGAATTTGCGATCTTTGTCGTTATTTATGTGAGACGATAAAAATCGTGCAGGTTTGAAGCTACTAGGAGGATAAGGGAGATTGAATCTAGAATCAATAACGGTCTTCATACTGGAGAGATGTCCATGGAAGCTTATGATAATATTTCAAAGTGGCATGTTCCGATTTTGGCCATGACTGCTGATGTTATCCAGGCGACAAATGAAGAATGCTTGGGACGTCAAATGGATGGTTATGTCTCTAAACCATTTGAAGCAGATCAACTCTATCGGGAAGTTTCACGATTCTTTCAGACAAGGTCAGATGAGTATCATGACTAGAAGACTTCAAGTTGTAGTCGACGCTCATGATGATGCATTGAGAAATGACAGAGTCTTTACATTTGTTTTGTGCATATTTCCCAATTGTGAGTATTCATTCTATCAACCATTCTTTTCTTGCATTTCAAAGTGAATGCTCATGTTTCCTTGTCCTTCTTGTGCAGGATAACGTTTTTTCTTCGGTTAAAAGAGAATGTGTATAGAAAGGTGAAGATTCTTTTGTGGAGATTCAGATTCTATTGGAAGATCTTTGGCGTAGCATCATTCACGGGCCCACTTGAGTGTACTAGTTTTCGACGCCCTCTGCAGTGAGCCAATCAGTAGCTGTGTTAATTGCAATCCAAGGTCATTCTTTAGCAGTGAAGCCCTAGGAGATTGGAGTTTCATTTGTATGATAGTAGATAGGTTAGTTATACACCATGTACAAAACAATGTTAGCATGTAAAAAAAGTGTATCATAGTATATGTAAGGTGGTTTGAATAATAGAGTTGAGGGTATTTGCTCTATTAACTCATTTGAAGCAGGATTTTTGTCATCTGCGAAACGCATGTTTGTTTGTTTGTAAATGCCAATTTATTGACACTTTTTAGCAAAAGTTTTAGTTGCCTCGACAAGAACCTGTATGAGACCATAATTTTTGTCACTAATAAATTTTATGTTTCATAAACTTATGATCTTATTTTAAGGTGTAATAACTAAAGTGGAGCTTCGTCTGATACTAGGTGGTTGACCACCCCTATTCCAGTAGTTCCAGATGAAGGCACATCACATGATTCTTATCCTTTCCGACTGTTGGCCTGTTCTTTTGAATCATCAGAATAGTGTTCTGTGTCGAATTGGAATGAAGATCAGGGAAAGAATTCGATGTCAGCCCTTCTTTCTCTCTGTCCAACTATTTCTTCAATTCATAGGTCTGCCAGTCCGTGCTTGCTATCATGCTGGCAAAAGCAGAGGTTTCGATCGATTTTACCTATTATAGGATTTGAACCAATGACTGTCGCCGTATGAAAGGATACTCTAACCTGATACATAAGATGGTCTCCTTCAAAACTCACTCATTTTTTCCATTAATAGACAAATATTATAATAATTGGGTTTAAAATCGTATGGCACTGAAAACTAACAAGTAGTCGATATGTCCGAGTGGTTAAGGAGACAGACTTGAAATCTGTTGGGCTTCGCCCGCGCAGGTTCGAACCCTGCTGTCGACGGTTTGTTTTTGTTTTTTTTTTGTTTTTTAAATTATGGTATTAGTATTTGTTATTATTGTTTTGCGAATTTATTGATTTTAATATCTCTCGTCGCATCAACTAATTAACTAATATGATTTCAAATATCACCAAATTAAATTTAGATCAAATCTAAAGACTTAAAGAAATATTCAACCAAATTAGTTGAGATTTATAATCTATTCAATTTTAAAAATTAATTGTGTGGGATGGTAAAAAATAAAAAATAGGAGTATATAATTTAAATTATATTGTATTTATAATTTTAATGACTGACTAATTCAAATGATTAATCTAATTATTCACTAACCTCCGTCAATGGAATTTATATTTAAATTAATTGAAAGTCAATGAAATTAATGATAATACCATATTCCCTTTCTGTCCGTTCTTGTTCAAATCATCATAGTTATTGTAAGCTAAATTTCTCATTAATTCGATATTCATCCTCCCAGATCTTGAAATTTAAAGCCCTAATTTTAAACTAGCAAAAGGCAAATATAAAGAAATAAATATAAAATACCCCTGTTATTTAAAATCAAGATTAAGCGTTCAAAAGACGCCACCCTTGGTGTGACAAATATACCCCCAAGGATATCTTAAATACCCCCTCCTTCCTTACTCCTCGGCATCAAACAACAGCGCCGCCGCCACAAGAGATAAAACCTCCGACACGGCAGCCATGGATCCAGACTCGGTGGCGAAGGCGTTCGTGGAGCACTACTACTCCACCTTCGACACAAGCCGGGCCGGGCTCGCGGGCCTCTACCAGGATGCATCGATGCTTACTTTTGAGGGCCAGAAATTCTTGGGTTCCCAAAATATTACTACCAAGCTAACCAGTTTGCCGTTTCAGCAGTGCCAGCATCAGATCAGCACCGTCGATTGCCAGCCCTCGGGTCCTGCCGGTGGAATGCTTGTTTTTGTCTCCGGCAATCTTCAGCTCGCCGGTGAGCAGCACGCGCTAAAGTTTAGCCAGGCAAGTTTTCTTAATTTCTCGTTGATTCATTTATAGTTTCTGTGGATTTGTTTTTCTGTTGATGATGTGTATCGATTATTGAGGTAGTATTCTGGATTCATCGATATACTTATGGTAGCGTTTAGTATTGAGTTGTTATTTAGCCAGTGTTAATTGAAATGTTTAGGTTCAAATAAGATATTAAAATCAGATGAATTTGTAGCTAAACTTCGTTTGGAAATCAATCATGGTTGTCTTGATTAGTTCAGAGCTACTTTCGGGTTGAAAAGTTGCAATCCATCCTTTTCGTTTGAGTAAATTGCTACTGCAGATAATGTGGCTATCATTCACAGAGGAATTTTGTTCTTCAATTGGGAACTTCTTTGTTTCAGAATGTTGAATCAATATAACCGTGCTATATTGCATTTGCACGGAAGACATTCTCGATTACTCTACTTTGTGATTGGAATATGTGCAATGTGGTTGTGGGCAACTGAAATAATAGATTGTGTTGTTTGGTTGGTGTAAGAATAATATAAAGGAGGCTAGTACTTAAAATGGCTTATAAAAGATGATTTTAACCATCATAATGACTAAAAATGATGCTGACATTTGGTTTGTGAAATCAGTAACCAGCAATACTTTAAGCTAAAGCAAAATAAAGAGACTATCTTTCCCCCTTTGATGGATTGAGGGATGTTATGCATAATGAATCGAATGTAGAATGCATATAGAAGCGGTTGGATCTTACTATATTATTGATGAGGATCTTAATGCCAATGCCCATTAATTTCTGCATACTCTGTACTTAATGGTGTAAATTATGGTAGATATGAGGCAAACACAGTTTAGTTTCTGCATATCATCAATGGACTGTTGAAATTGTTATTTGTTCATTTTGGTTTGTTGCTTCTCATTTAGTATTCGTTACTGATGTATGTATGTTTTTTCTGTGCAGATGTTCCATCTGATGCCAACACCTCAGGGCAGCTTTTATGTTTTTAATGACATCTTCCGGCTCAACTATGCTTAAGACTACTCAGAAGTTACTTATTGAACACATTATTTGTTCTGTTTGTTTGTTGGTCTTTTGAGACAATCTTGTCGAAAGGAGAACCTTTGACAAATTTATTTGTTCTGTATTTGCTGCCGTATTATTGAACTAAGGCTTATTCTTGTTTTTGGGTGGTTGCAATCAAGGTTATTTTGTCCCATTTTAGAAAACAACGAAACAGTGGTTTAAATCTGTTAAATCTTTGATGAATTTCTTTCTTGCTTACACTTGAGCAGTCCCCTATTTGAACCTCTCGTTGCACGTTGCGCTAAAACCAAGATATTCGATACTCGATTCGAGATTTTTTGTTAAGAGCTCGTTTATGCTTAGTTTGATATAGATATCAAATAAATTTGAACATATATTTATGTTTGGTAGCGTTTGAAACTCGACTTGAGCTCAATAAGTAAAAAAATATAAAATTAGTGTAAAAATGTCAAAATACTCAAGCGTGGTTCATGTTCAGCACGATTAAAGATTGTTTCACGTTTAATTATCAAACAAGCTCCAACAATAATTTTGTAGTGTGATTGGCTCACAAATGGAAAAGAATTGTGTGCGCAACACATAATATAGCAAGCTTCAATTGTATTCCAAACCAACTTGAAAAAAAAAAACATAAGAACATGTTAATTCTGAACAATTTTTCTAGTCTCGTCCTCTTCATCAGTTGTATCAAAACTAGACAAATCCAAGTTGGGAAGTTTGAGGGCAGGTTGGACAACATCTGAAGCTGCTTTCATTACATCTTCAACACTGTTAACTTTGCCTCCTCCTTTGCCTTTGAGGAAGAATCCTTTGGCCATTTCACCTACGGATTTGAAGGGATTGCTGAGTCCTTGTTTTATTTTAAGAATGAGAGACACCTGTGAGAGCTGCCACGCCACAGTTATTACAATCATGCCTGTAAGAAGATAATGTGTGATTGAATTCTGCCTCTGCACCTTCTTCACTTCTTTGATTATCTCTTCTGAAGCCTCCTCCTTATCTTGTTCCAACCACTCTAACTGATGATGATGAATAATGCAGAAAATTCCCAATTCACTATCGAAATTAAAATATTACTCCTATTAACAATAACAATAGATGATACCTCCGATAGCAGTTTGCTGAGAAGCTGGCGGCGGCTGGCGGCGTTATCTCCATCGTCCGCCGTGAGACTTTTGATTTCATCATTATCCTCCAATTCCATCATCAGTTTATTTATGGCTTTCTTTATCATCTCCACTTTTTCATCTGATTCCATCGCTCTCTCTCCTTGCGCCTCCCCACAAACCAAACTCTGATATATCCCACAAACCAACCACATGGGGTGTCCACACGTCATTTATTCATTAACCGCGGATTTATAATGCTCTACTAATTCTCGAGATCTGTGTTTTTTTTTTTAATAATTCTCGAGAATTTTATCTTATTTTATAAAAAAATATGATAAAATAATATACAAAAAATAAAATAAAAAACTTATGGTGAGACGTCGTGAAAAAAGAAAAGCGGAAAAGTACAGTGGAATGGATTATGTGAGATCGAGTGTTTTAACAATTGTTTAATTAATTGATTTTTAACCCAGTGAAGCTGGGAGAACAACTGCAGCTAATAGTAATCCAGTAGTACTTTTATACATCTAACCCATGCACTCTCTGCTAAACCATAAATCAACAAATTAAAATACCATCCTTCAGCCACAATCCTACAACAGCATACCAGAATTTACAATGAAATACCATCTAACAGCATAATTACTTTTCTGCTTCCTGTACACAGCTCCCAAGCTGGAAGAACAGCAGCTAACTTAACTGGTGGTAAATGTCATCATTTTCCATATTGGAAATGTCTTGATGTGAAGGGTCGTCACGATGAGAAGATGCTGAATCAGACTCCGCGTTTACAAGCTCAGCCTGCCCGAATAATAGGATCAATATATGCACATTAACATATTATGAAACAGGAAATTATTTTTGATGGAGCTGTAATTACCTTGGCCTGACGATATTTTTGAAGGAGACGTTGATACTGCTGACGTGCCTCTGGCGATTCCACCATAGACAGCACTCTAGAGACAGCTTCATCAACAGCTTGATCCACTTTCTGTTTGCGGAACACCTTAAGGATGTCTTCCTCCTCACTGTCGTCAGTAGATTCAGAGTCAGGGCGAAAACCTCGTAAACCAACTCCTTTTCGACGCCACCTTAATACTACCTTCTCCAGTATACCAACTGCCCAACAAACTTTATAATTCTTCCTAACTTGATAACCCCTCACATGAGCCTGCACTTGCAACAATAACATGTTTGTTAAATAATATCGTCATTCCAATTCAACATTTACAACACATTGCCTCTCTGTTTTTATCAGGTACATGAAACAAAATAAACATTTCTATCCATTTTTAATAGGTTTATACCTTTCTATCTATAAGAGAAATTATACCATCCCTTACTTTATTTAAATACTCCCTCTGTACCACTAAGATAGGTTTAGACAAATTTTCACACAGATTAAGAAGAAATATTAAATGTTATTGGAATTGGAATTGTTTCCAACATTCTTCCTATTTTACCCTCACACAGTCACACAAGATGACAAAAATTTTAATGTTCATTGAAATTTTGTTAAAATTATTTGTGTTAAATAAGGTCATTTTAGTCAAATGGAAAATAGTTAATGACTTGAACAAAGAACGAAAGTAGAAAGGAAGCCTATCTTAGCGGCACGGAGGGAGTAAAACTTATCATCCTGAACAGTTGGTTCTTGTCAGTTTTTCAAATAATAGAACTGCTCATAATTGGTGGCATGGTAGCCATCGTTTTTTCTTTTAATTAGCACAAAAGTCCTTTCTCTGACGGAAATAAACATGTGTTTACATGAGAAAAAATGACACACCTGTATCTTGACAACTTTCTGACGCAATGAAAGGAAGTCTTTCCGACCTTTCCAGCCTCTATATTTCTTTTGAATGGATAATGCAGCCAAGTTGTACTCACGTGAATTACGGAATGCCAACTTGGATGCAGCTGAAAGCCCCTGAATATCATTTTCCAATAAAGAATATTCATCTCCACTAGCATCAGCAATGGCAGCTGCAGCTTCTTTGTGCTGCCTCCTCCTGAATGAATGAGCACGAAATGCAGATTGTATTCGTGCTGCAGCCTGTGTAGCATTCCGAACAGCAGCCAGAGTCTGCCTAAGAGAATCCTGATTCTCAAAACTGGACGAGCTTTCATTTGATATACTATTAACTGTTCTTTCTGCTTCCAGGGCAGCAGATCCTTTCGATAGTTCACTTTCCTTTAGTGTGAGGGATGAAAGGTGACTTGTGAGTGCAACTTCTGAAAGATAGCCTGCAAGTCCCTTGTGGCCACAGATAGCAGCAATTGATGCTGGTGTTTTACCAGCAGGGTCCTGTGAGTTGGGATCTGTGACTGCTACAGCTGATGCACCCGATGCTATGAGAGCAGCAACCATCTTTTCCCTGCCACAACAACAGGGTTTAAACTTGAAAGTTAGTATAATTTGGTGAATATGGGTGATTTGTAAGTGAGAAGTTTTTCTATGATGATACTAACATGTACCAGAAGATTCTAATTTCTGATATTATGGTGATGAATGAAAGATTGGCAATATTCAAACACAAAAATAGTGTTACATGGGCTGATTGGTGACAAAAAATATAAACAGGTCAACCTGAATGTTCATCAATTTCTGAAATATATCTGTAGAAACTTAAATGGGAATATATAATCAATCCAGTAAGTTATCCATGAGAATTGAGTAACCTAAAGTTGGATTGCAGAAACTGTGAAACAACAGTATAAAAGGATTTAGTTATATGTACCAAAAGGACTGGATGCAATAAGAAATTGGGTAAACCCTGTTTAACCATTTTCAGTTGAGATGGGCAGAGGTTTTAGGACAAAACGTAATCATGGAATGCCCAGGGCAAAAGAGACTATTTCATTACTCTTCTCACTATCAATCCTTAGGATGTAACCAAAAGAAACTACATGGATTCGCATGAAATATTTTGTAAAAAAAAACTACAGTTACCTCCCAAATCGTGCGGCCCAATGAAGTGCAGTCCATCCATTAATGTCACGGAAGTTAATGCTTACTCCAGAATTCAAAATCGGGTGCAATGCCCATTCAAATCCCAATCCTGCAACCATGTGTATGATACCTTGTTCTTTCTTCGATAAAGATTCCTTTTGTAATTTAGATGAAAGCCACACTTCCAACTTGTCTTTTACAAGTTCTTGCAGAAGCCAATCAAGAGTGCTTGATGTTGTTGAAGTGCCAAACAGAAGTGCATCAATCGCTTGGCCCCACGAGTCTTCATCCATTCTTGATTTGCCCAGCAAATCAATTCTTGATTCAGAGACACCTTCTTTTGGCAACTGATCAGACAGTAGCATTTGTACAAATCTGACAAGCAACAAGAGTTCCTTTGCACTCCTATTAGCCTCCTCTATTCCAGGTAGATTACTCACATTAGGCTTGACACGATATTCAAACTCCCTGATTTCACTACAAGACTCTCGATTCCCAGAAGTTATACAAATATTGAATTTTCCCTGCTGCTGAACTGGAGCATGGCAGCAGAGGACACCTTCCTGAATAATCTGTACAGGAACTTCAATGTTGCCAATCATGCAAGCCCATTCACACTCCAAGGGATCACAGTAGAAAGACCCAATAATGATTATCTGCAAGTAGATGAACCTTGAATCATTAACTTCATACCCTTTTCCATATGGTTTAGAGTGAGTGAAGGACATGTGTCATGATATGTGTCTATATATAAAATACTAAATCTTGGCCAATAAATTCACTGTGTTAAGTTATAAACAAGATGGTGCATACCTTTGTGTCCTCAGTGGTGTAACACCACTCTGGAGATATCTCACGGATAGTGAACTTCTGCTTTTGGGCAATGGTCAAACTTGAGTTGTGTTCAAGAGACATTCCCAATCCATCTTGGAAATATAATGATGAATTGTAGTTTGGGGTGGTCCCAAAAGTTGGTGGTACAGGAGAGTATTCATCTATATCTTGGAGAATCAAAGAAGCTGGCATGGTAACTTTGGTTATCAGAGTCCTTGCATGTCAAAGATTCCAAAAATAGTAAACAAAGGTATTCAGAATCTTACGAGCATCTGGCTGTCCGAATTGTACTGGTGAGTCAGCATTTGGCAAAATTTTGGAGCTATCTAGCATCTCTTTCCAAATATCATCTTCGGTCACTGGGAGTTGATGATGTTGTCGAATTGCATCACCTGCAAAGTCATGCCCCATCAGCAGCTTACATCTCACTTGGCTTCACTCAATTCTATTAACACAAAGAACTGTTTTGGTTTGAAATAGAGAAATTGAAGATAAACAGTAAATACCTGATGGCTGTGAAAGAATATCTCCTGAACCATTTTGTGTCTCACCAAACAAATCATATTCCCGCAGCACGTCCAGATCATTTGAATCTTGAGTCTCAAAGTTGTATGTATTGAATTCTGTGACCTCGTCATCATTTAAACTCAATTGCTGCTCAATTTTTCGCAATGCCAGATTTATATATGGCTCTGGTGATCTACTGACTTCGGTTGTTCTCTCTTTAATATCAAACTGATTAATCTTACAATTCTCTATGATTTGAGTAGAACTAATCTCCACTGAGCTGGGACTAGATTCATTACGATATAATTCATAAGATTCACCAACAACGAAAGGCGAGTCTGGCTGGTCAGTTGCAAAAGAGTTAGGACTAGGACTGACAGTTGTAGAAGTTATTGTTGAAATCTGAGATGATCTGGCATTTGGCCTTCCCTGTAATCCAAAATAAATTGGATAAATTTTTTTAATTTTTAAATAGATGAACCTATGCGAGTCGCAAAATAACACCCAATCAATAATGGCTGTAGATAAATAATGGCTTTCAGTAGCATCTACTGATTATAAAGAAAGTTTAGCTTCACCCAGAATCAGAAGCGTGAACGCAGAAACAATTTGCCTAGAAGATATTACTACAAAAAAATTTCCAACATGAATGACGATTTGTTGTGCCATCAGGGAGGTTAGTACCTCACCAATTCAAAACTGACAGTCAATCATGGGAAATTATGGTTAACAACCTCACATACTCTAGTCAATAAACCAGCTTTCCCCATGGTTTAAGTAAGACTTACCTCTCCAATATCTCTGTAGTGAACAAGAACAATGTGCTCGTACACCCTGATACAACAGAAAACTTATTATTTAAAATGTGTGCATATATATAGGGAGGGAGGGTAAACTTTGGGTTGAAATAAGTCAGAACTGGAAGCTTATTCACAACAGTCACATCTCTATGTTATTACCTACTAGTCTTATGCACAGACACAGCAATTGCAAATATATACTCATTATTTAAACCATCATTAAAAACTGTATCGTTTATCCCAAATACTGCTCTGCCAAAGTCTAAATTGGGCACCCCCACCCCCACCCCCAAAGGGAGCAAATTCTGAAATCCAGTAAATGTGCAAAACTTACGGGTCCAACATCCAGTAGCTGCGCCTTTGAAAGTTAGGTGTCTCCTCGCCATGTGCATAATAACAGTTTAGTGCTTCGGCATTACCAACCTAGTAATAAGAAAACTGTCAGGAAACGATTCCACATCAGCATACATGTGACCTAGTAAACTCCATATATTAATCAGACCCCGTTATGTGATGTGCAGTGAAAGATGGACATGAAACTTGAGATGGTGGTTTTCTCAAATCAGCAGACATATATCCGAACTTTAGGTCAAATCCAACTACACTCTAAACATTAAAGTCAAGCATGTGTTTGTGAGAACCAGATTTTCTTACATCGCCTAACACTTCATTGTATTTTTAAACATTTACTGAATCTAATCATGCCTTGAAGAAAGACAAGAAATAACAAGGCCAAAGTTCAAGGATTAATTTTCCCGTAAATAAGATTATTTTGGTTAGATATTGATAAACATCACAAAAAATCAATCATTCCAAGAGGGTCCCTATTATCAACCCATAATGATGGAAGAAGTTTAAAGGTAGAAGAAAAATAAGAAACGCAAACAGGGGAATGGACTAGGCTAATTAACAACAAAATGAGAATATAACCAACAACCTTAAGCCGTTCATGCGCTTCAGCAACAGTTCTCTGATCCCTCCTCCTTCGCCATCTATGACCATCTTTTCGAAAAAACTTTAGCACTCGCTTGTTGAAAAGAAACAAAGATCCACCTGTAAGCAATAAATTGTTGGAACTAAGATTGATAATTTCCAAAGCCTTGAATACGGGAAGGATGAAGGCTTCAACAAATGAAAGAGATGAAAGAAGAGCTACGGATATTACTAGTAGGTCTCTGGGGAATTTGGTGGGTAAGCTGATGCTCCTCATAATTACTTAAAATGAAATATACTTCAACGGGCTTTAGCCAGCGACTTTGAGCTTCCCGAACCAGATGATTAATATCATACCCTGAAATTCAAAATATCTTGCATGTGTAAATTAACAGAACCAATAATATCCCAACCAATTCTTTGAGTAGTATTAATTTCTTGAGATTCAACCACCACATTAATAAAATCATTACAAATAGAATACTCTGTGTGCAACAAAGAAAATGTGAAGACCACCAATTTTCATTAAGAATATATTTACAATTTCTGTATGCAACAATATAGGTTTAAAAGGTGCATATGTCTCTACAATGAGATGCTTAAGCTAGCAAACATCCGATTTCTAGTTGGAAAGGGGGGAAAATAACATTTTCAGCCAATCTACTACCAATATACTCTCATTGCTTGAATATTTAACAGCCGAAGAAACCTGTGATTCTGTGAAGTCATTCAAACAAACTTACATGTATTTCGCTTTTACAACTCTCGCTACCGTTGTGTTTTATTTATGCAATAAATTACACTAAACGCTGGAATAAACACAAGATCATGAACTGAGAGTGTAACGGGTTTAGCGCCACCAATACCTTTTGAAATATTTAACAGACAATAAATGCACGGAATTCAGTTAATTCAAAAAAACAAAAATAGGAGTTATCACGCTGCATACGCTTGAATCAAAACACAAAATGAAACAACAAATTGAAGTAAACTGAATTTTCGCGAATCAAAAAGGAGGAAGATTAATGAATCATCTCACCTGATTGCATCGTACTGGCAGGGCTCTCACTTCTCGGGCCAAAAAAACTTAACCGCAGGAGTTTTAGGAAAACAACTTACTGGAGCGAATTAAGCTCATTTCAATGAGTACAGACAACCCCAAGCACGAATTGAGATCAGTGATCACCACCTCCTGCAGTGCAGAGAGAGGGTAGGGAGTGTGTGTGTGTGTGAGAGAGAGAGAGAGAGAGAGAGAGAGGGGAGACAATTTTGACTTGTGGAAAATGGGCTGCAAAGAGAAATACTCCAATAAATAAAAAAAATTAAAAAAAATTAAAAAAAAAAAAAAAGAAAAGAAAGACCCGGGAAGCGACATCGATAATGCAAAAGTCACGAAAGTAAATTGTAATAAGAGGAATTAATAAATTATTTAATGGCAGAGCGACAACTATTGACGAGGTAAAACACTGTGAGCTGGGAATAGCCAATTTGTAGACCATACATAATTGACTCTATATTTTATTTTTTTGACATAATTGACTCTATATTTTATTTACCACTCAAAAAATACTAGACTATACTCCGTACATCTTATCAGTGCCTTTTAACGTTCGTCACACGACATTGATTTTGTTCTATCACTTCCGGCTACTTTGATTCCCATATAATTTTATTTTTTTATTAATATGAAATATAGTAGGAGTATATTCTAATTTTCGTAATGATAACTAAAATTTCAATTTTTTTGAATTAAAGTCATCTGGCACAAAAAAATTATGAAATATTTCATATACAAAATAAAATTAATTAAAGTGATTTTGAGTATCAAACTTAACTAAAAAACAATTTTTTTTACTCTCATATATTATTTTACTACATGATCAAAACTATAATACTATAAGACCACAGTTGTACACGTGTATTGCTGCGACAAAAAGAGAGATATGTGGAAATCTCCCTAGTTTTAAGCATGCCTTGCGCGCTGCACTGATAGCAGGTTTACAAAGAGCTTGTAGTCCTGCATGAGTACTAATGACTGGCGCGAATACATTAAATGCATGAGAGGTCGTCGTGTTCGTTGACATCCGCAGATCCGAGATAGGGTTGAATCTCATGCTCGTTGTAGTCTTGAGTTTGTTGACGTGAATGGATTAGGTCAAGCGATTTGTGTGTCAGAATGGTCTAATCAGCAGTGTCAGTCCGATCCAATTGTTTACGAACCACTATCTATAAACCTTAAATTGAAAAAAAAATGTAGAAATTCAATTTTTTAATTGAGACATTTGTAAAATGAGTAATTAAATTGAGTGCATATTTATTGAATTTTAAATGTTTGCGAGAGAGTGAAAAAGGAATTTTTTTTGATTGGTTGACTTTGTAGGACCAAATCAACTAAATTGATGGAGTTCAACACCTCACCAAGAAGTAAAGTATAATTACGCTCAAATAACTCCAACAACTCACTCTCATTACTTGTGTTTTTATATATTTACAGATAGATAAATAATATTTTTAATTAAATAACTAATACGTACTCCACTAATTTAGTGGAGTAATTGATACTAGATTTTAACAAAAAATACTATACAGAAAAAGATGTAAATTGATTAACATAAAACTGATTAACATAACAGTTTATCTGTTGTCGAAAAAAAAAAAACTAAAAAAAAAAAGAGTTTATCTAATTGTATTTAGAAGGCTTTTGGATTGTTATAGTGGGTGGGCCTAAAAATGTAGCGACGGTCAGACTAAATATCTCTTGGGCTGTAATCGAGAATAATTCATTATGGATTAACATTGCATTTTGTGATCAATAAATTGAATTATCAAATAAATCTGAGAAAAATACACATTTTAAGGGACAATTATTTGAAACAATTGAATTTGGACGTTAAACTGAAGGATAAGCCAGGAATAAAACACGTTTTAAATGGACATTACTCAAGTTGTGGTGGTGGGCCATCACAAGCTACTACTTGCGGATTATATTATACGCATGATTGGAGACAGTGGCCAATATAACTAAAAATTCGACCACATAATTTATTAAAGTATATTATAAGTAGGATCATCACATGTTCTTTAAAATGATGAGATAATATATTTCGTCGACCTACCTTACTACGTGTCTATTTTTTTTTTGAAAATAAACAGTTACATAGCTTCATTACATGATTCCATACGAATCCCGAAATTTAAAAGCTAGCTACGTCTGTTATTCATCGAGATATTCCGTCATCTCTCCAATCTTGAGAAGAGTGAGTCGTCGCAGCCCATGATGCAATTCTGTCCGCTGCCATGTTTCGTGTTCTGGGAATATGTGAGATCTTGCACACTACAAAATCCTTTTTTAGTTTGTGAATCTTCTCCAAAACATATCCTTCCGGACTCCACAATTGTTTATCCTTATCAACTAGTTTTACCGCTTGCATGGAGTCCGAAAAAATCTCCACCTTCGTCCACCTATTCTCCGTACACCATGTTAGTCCTTCGGCTATCGCCTTTAGTTCCGCCCCAAGCACTGTCCCCGGGTGGGTAATCGTCTTGCCTCTCGCTGCATGCACCCCTTCGTTCGGTCTGCCTACAACCACCCCTACCCCAAAGGCATTTTTATCCTCTTTGAAAGCCGCGTCCACTTTAACCCAAACTCCCTCTATTCGCGCACCTTCTTCACTTCCCCTTTCATTCAATCTTTGCCGCAATACTGCCTTTGCTTGTTGATAATCCCTCAAGAAATTCAGGGTCCACTCCAGCGTCGAAAACACTCCCTTTGTTTGCTTCCTTTTATCAGGCTCATGGATAAAATTACACCGTTCCTTCCAAGCTCCCCACACCAGAATTGCTAGCTTATCCATCTCCTTTGCCCTAAGCCCATTTCGCAATTTACGGATCAGTTCACTTGTTGGCAGTCCATCTCCCCCTTTTAATTCTCCCCACCACCCCTGCTCTTTCCATACTCCTCTGATTTTCTGGCAAAAAAACAGGGCATGTGATGTGGTAGCTTTTCCACACCCACACAGCGTACACTTCTCGTCCATTGGTACATGGTGGTCCTTTAAGTTTCCTTCCGTCGACACAATATCCAGCATAACTTTCCACCAAAAGACCCGTACCTTCGGCGGAACTTCCAATTTCCATACTGTGTCCCATCCAGCCTCTTTGTTCCCCTTCTCCCCACCCGAACCTCCTACTCCCCCTGCTGTCTCCATCTTCCACTCATGCCAATACCCCGTTTGGACCGAATACTTTCCTTTTTCTCCCGGTTTCCAATACATAGAGTCCTCCTTTGACGCTCCCCCTATCGGTGTTGCGAGTATTGCCTGTGCTTCAAAAGGGAGAAAAGCTTGTTCGACTAGATCTTTTTTCCATTCCATGTGCTCATCAATGAATCTACTCACTGTTGAACCACTTGCAATTCTTGAAATAATCCGCCCACCATTCAGACCCACTACCCATCTATCACGAAAGATGTTAACCGATTGTCCATTTCCAATTCTCCAATGAAGGCCATCATTCAACAAATCTTTACTCCAGCATAGCGATCTCCATATGAAAGATGGATTTCGCCCCACCTCCGCATCCATTACACAAGAATGTTTAAAATACCTGGCTTTTAGAACTCGACTCACAAGTGATGTAGGCTTTTCCACAATTCTCCACAGTTGCTTTGCCAAGAGGGCTTTGTTGAACTTCATCATGCTCCTAAAAGCCAATCCCCCCAACTCCTTTGGTTCACACAGCTTACTCCATCGTTTCCAATGCATACGTTTTCCTTCTTTCTTATACCCCCACCAAAAGTCCGTCACCAACTTTTCAATGTCCTGACAAATGGTGACTGGCAATCGAAAGCATGACATCGTGTACGTGGGAATTGCTTGTATGATTGCTTTTATTAGGACCTCTTTCCCACCTTCCAAAAAATCTCTCCCCTTCCACGCCTCTATTTTCTTTATCACTCTATCCCTCAAATATCCGAATTGTATTCTCTTTGCACGCATGGAGAAAGTTGGTAGGCCCAAATATACTTCATGCCCCCCTGTCAATCGAATCTGAAGTAATTCTCTCACTCGAGTGACATTCCTCTGCTTCGTATTTGGGCTAAAGGAAATGGCTGACTTATCATAATTCACTTGTTGGCCCGAAATTCTCTCATACTCTTGTAGCACCCCTTTAACTTTTTCACTCTCCCCTTCCGTCGCTCTAAAAAAGAATAAGCTGTCATCCGCGAATAAAAGGTGTGTGATCGTCGGTGCGCCTCTCGCCACTTTCACCCCCGTTACTCCCTGATCAGCCGCCAATTTTTGCATCATAGTTGAGAGCCCTTGAGCGCATAACACAAAAAGAAAAGGGGATAGGGGATCCCCTTGTCTCAGCCCTCTACTTGGTTTTACCAGTCCCACCACCTTTCCATTCACTTTAAAGGAGTACCTAACAGTAGTAATACATTGTAACATCAAAGTCATCCATCTATCATTGAAGCTTAGCTTTTTCAAGATCATCTCGAGGTACCTCCACTCCACCCGATCATATGCTTTGCTCATATCCAGTTTGAGTGCCGCATACCCTTCCTTACTTTTGTTATTTTTGATCCAGTGCATACATTCATACCCTAGTATGATGTTATCTGAAATCATCCGTCCTGTTGTGAAAGCACTCTGATTTTCATCCACCACTCTATTCATCACTTGTTTAAGCCTGTTTGTTACAGTTCTTGCCAATATTCTATAAATCACATTACTGAGACTTATTGGCCTGAAATCACTTACTAACCTCGGGTTCTTTTTCTTAGGAATCAGTGTGATCCAAGTCTCATTCCAATCCGATACTTGTCCTTCCCCGTTTAAGACCCCCAGAACTTCTCTTGTCACTGTCTCCCCCACCTCCTCCCATGATCTTTGGAAGAAACCTGCTGAAAAACCGTCCGGCCCCGGTGTTTTTTTGCGGATTTAGTTGGAACACTGCCTCCTTAACCTCTTTTGCCACGAACGGCATTTCCAGAAAGGTGTTCATTTGGGTCGAAACCACCATTTCCACTTGTTCCAAAGCTGCACCTATGTCCTTCTCATTCGGGCTTGTTGTCTGGAAAATGGACTCAAAGTATGTCGAAATAATTTTTTCTATGGCCTCTGTGTTTGTCTGCCAGTGCCCATTCCCATCCTCCATCCCATGAATCGTATTTGCCCATTGTCTTTGTGTCGCCTTCCGATGGAATACCTTGGTGTTTCTATCCCCATCTTTCAGCCAATCAAGTCGTGCCCTTTGTTGCCATTTCATACTTTCTTGAGTTTGAAACTTCTCCAATTGTCCCTCCAGATATCTCACTCTATCCATGTCTATCTCCCTTTGTTCATCATTGAGCAGAACATTTAAACTTTCCTTGCATTCCCTGATCCTCTTCTTAATATTTCCACAGCGTGTGTAAGCCCAAGCATCCAATTTCTTCCCACACTGATTTAATCTCTGCATAATTCCCCCCGAAGAACCTTGAGTTCTCCAGCTTTCCTTAACTGTTTCTGCATAGTCCTCCTCCAGTAACCACGCTCTTTCAAATCTGAATGAATGCCTGACTCCATGTTGATTTGGACCCATTTTTTCATTGATACAAAGCTTAATTGGTCTATGGTCAGACCCATAGAAGTCTAGGTTCCACACCTCCCAATATCGTATCGTATCCATCCATTCATCATTTGCCAAAAAACGATCCAACTTCTCCTTCACCGCCTCACTGCCTTTTCTCCTGTTGAACCATGTATAAAACGGCCCCAGAGTACGCATATCATTCATTCCCAATTCATTTATCACCTTTCGAAACTCCTCCATTTGTGTAAAAGGCCTCTCCTTATCCTTATTCCCCCCTTTCTTTTCTTCTAAAGACAGGATCTCATTAAAGTCTCCACCCATCAACCAAGCCTTAGGGTCCCCCGTGTGGGAATCCCTAATTTTCCTCATTAAATCCCATGAAAACTTTCTCAAGTGTGTAACAGGTGCCCCATAGAAACCAGTGAACCGCCATTGCAAAGAATCATAAGCAATAATGCAATCTAAATGGTCTTGCGAGTAAGACAACAAAGAAATATTCATTGATGCATTTCCAAAAAGTATCAATCCTCCACTACTACCATTTGCATCACTACCAAAACAAAAACTGAAATTTAAAAGAGACTTCCAACTAAGACATTTTCTAACTGAAACTTTAGTCTCTATAACAAACAAAAGGTACGGGGAGTGGTCAGCTATAAGCTGTTGTAGAGCTTGAAAAGCGCGCTTACCCCCGAGTCCACGCGCATTCCATACTATAACGATCATTTCTGCCGGCGATGCTGAGTATTCTCAGACATCGCCTCCTTGAGTTTTGCCTCTCTTTCTTCTTCGCTCCTTGACTTTTTTGCTCTGTTTTTCCCTCCATCTCCTTTGTCACCCTTATTTTCCACTCCCCCTTCTTCTGGTTTTCCTGCCCCTGTTGCCCTTCCTCTCTTTTTGGCCGGTTGGCTTGCCGCCCGCTCTCCTTCCCCTTGGATTTGCAACTCCGTTTTCAGTATCTGGTCCTTCGGAATTGACCCCATCACAGCCTTCCTGAGCATCGGAGTTGGTATGAAGCTGGCCGTCCCTGTTGCATCTCCCTCTGTGAATGGGCTTGGTCCCTGCATTGATGTGTTTCCAGTCCCTCCAAAGGGTGGGTAAGCATTCCTATAAGCAAAGTACCTCATGCTATTGGATAAGGTAAAGAACTCCTCCTCCCCATAGTTGTTTGGTTCTGGTAGAATGTGGTTAGTTTGGAAGTTTTGTAGTGCCCCTTCAGTTCTATCCCCGGACTTCTTGTTCAGAATCAGCTTCGTTCTTTCTCCCATCTTTTCAACCTGCCCCGTCTGGACTCCTTTCCCCTTATCTTTGCCTCCTTGTTCTGCCCTTGGCTCCTGCCTCTTTTTCCCAATTCCTTTTTGCCTTGCCCATTCAAAGTCATCCTGAGTTGGTGACTTTTGCTTGTCTGCCTTAAGCCAAATCGGGTAGATTCTCTCCTTGTCTCTCTGCATATTGTCCCCCTCGTATATCGTAGGATAATTTTGCTTGCTTCGGAACGCGCCTCACGCGCTAACTAGGGGCGATTACACCGTGCAGTAGGTGCGATTAATACAACGACAAAAAAGAGTAATTAGGGTTGGCACGCTTGCGTAATGACGATCATTGCTCCGCCGGATTGAAGGAGTCGAGGTGTAAATTGAAAAGGTCGAGGTTAGATTGCTGCTAATTGCTGGTAATTTTGGGATTTTTTAGGCAAGGCAATGAGTACAATCTACATTGTAATACGAAACGAGGAGGGATTGGGCGAGAGGTGAGGCAAAATGGATTTAAATACCCATCTATTGGGGTCCTGTTATTCACAATTGTGTGAAGCAAAGTTCAACATGTCTATTAAAATGATGTGATATACTTAATATTTTGTCGACCTACCTTATTTTCAATCATATATATTAAAAAGTTCGTGAAAATGCATACTTTTGTATTGGGACATCAAAAGATACATTTTTTTGTAAAATTTTATGAAGAAGTAGTGATATTTTGTGTAAATATGTTAATACTAGTGTAGAACCCGTGTATTACACGGAATTTTAAATATATTTTTAAATATTTAATAATAATTTTTTATTTATTTACTTAATTTAATTTATATTTTAAAAAAATGATTTCGCAGAATTATAATTATTTTGTTAAAATAATTTAACATTTTTTTTAATTATATTTATTATAACGTTATATTATAATATAAAAGTTTAACTAACATAATATTTTGAATGGTACAAAATAATGACACTTGTGTTAGTTAATTTTATAAAGTAAATTTCAAAGAAAATTTGTGAGAATCAAACGAAATGTGACGTTGACATTTAATAAATATGAAAACAACTTTTAAAAAAATTATAAAATTTCAGAAACAAACAATTTAAGTAATATTGAAATAGCTTTTAATAAATTGTAAGTCAACCTTCAATATCAACCACAACATCTTACATTTAATAAATATGAAAATAACTTTTAAAAAAATTATAAAAATTCGAAAACAAATAATTTAAATAATATTAAAATAACTCTTAATAAATTGTAAGTAAACCTTCAATATCAACCACAACACAATTAAATAAATAAATATTTTAGTTAATTGCAAATTAAATCATAACTTTTTCCTCATTTGCAATCTAATCTAAACTTTAAGGTAATTACAAATAAATCTCAAACTTTAAATATAGTTGCAATTTAGTCTTTTTGACAATTTTAATTGTGTTCGAATCTAACATAATTTAGACTTCTTAATGACATAACAACACCTTAATAAAACAATATTGTTTTTCAATCAAACCAAATATCAAAAGATATGATTTAGGGAAAAAGTAAACTTGTAAGAAGTCTAATTTGCAATAATATTTAAAGTTTGTGATTTATTTGCAATTCTTTTAAGGTTTAGATTAGATTGCAAATGACCGAAAGGTCGTGATTTAATTTGCAATTACCTCTTTTTAAAATTTACAACTTCATTAAATTATGACACATAAGCCAAATGAACCACAAAATGACACATAAGCCAAATTAACCACAAAATGATACATCATCAATTTAAACTCCCTATTAGTATATAAGGGGATTATATACTATAGAAGTAGTGTATTATGTATGTATAACAAATTTGTTAATCTTGTAAAATAATATAATTATTTATATAATAAATATTATGTATAAAATTATATAATAAATTTTACATATATATTTTCGAGCACTATTTTTTAAATGCATTAAACTTATAATAAATTTAAAATAATTGCAGAAAAAATTACTTGAGATATAAGATAAAAGTAATTATAAAATATAATTTAATAACTAATTAAATAAAGAATTGTACACTCCAATAAAAATAAAGTTTAGATCAGAAAAACACTAAATAGTCCTAAAATAAATTAAACTAAAGAATAATATGAATACTACAATAAAGTTAAGTAAATAAAATAAAAATTAATTTAATTAGTCAATGTTAAAATAATAAGAATATAATATTTGAAAAGAGTTTACAATGTTAAAATAATAAGAATATAATATTTGGAAAGAGTTTATGAATCATATCTTACTCAACCAATAACTTAATTACACATCATACTTTTCAAAATTTACAACTTCATTAAATTATGACACATAAGTCAAATGAACCACAAAATGACACATAAGCCAAATTAACCACAAAATGACACATCATCAATTTAAACTCCCTATTAGTATATAAGGGGATTATATACTATAGAAGTAGTGTATTATGTATGTATAACAAATTTGTTAATCTTGTAAAATAATATAATTATTTATATAATAAATATTATGTATAAAATTATATAATAAATTTTACATATATATTTTCGAGCACTATTTTTTAAATGCATTAAACTTATAATAAATTTAAAATAATTGCAGAAAAAATTACTTGAGATATAAGATAAAAGTAATTATAAAATATAATTTAATAACTAATTAAATAAAGAATTGTACACTCCAATAAAAATAAATTTTAGATCAGAAAAACATTAAATAGTCCTAAAATAAATTAAACTAAAGAATAAAATGAATACTACAATAAAGTTAAGTAAATAAAATAAAAATTAATTTAATTAGTCAATGTTAAAATAATAAGAATATAATATTTGGAAAGAGTTTACAATGTTAAAATAATAAGAATATAATATTTTGAAAGAGTTTATGAATCATATCTTACTCAACCAATAACTTAATTACACATCATACTTTTCAAAATTTACAACTTCATTAAATTATGACACATAAGCCAAATGAACCACAAAATGACACATAAGCCAAATTAACCACAAAATGACACATCATCAATTTAAACTCCCTATTAGTATATAAGGGGATTATATACTATAGAAGTAGTGTATTATGTATGTATAACAAATTTGTTAATCTTGTAAAATAATATAATTATTTATATAATAAATATTATGTATAAAATTATATAATAAATTTTACATATATATTTTCGAGCACTATTTTTTAAATGCATTAAACTTATAATAAATTTAAAATAATTGCAGAAAAAAATACTTGAGATATAAGATAAAAGTAATTATAAAATATAATTTAATAACTAATTAAATAAAGAATTGTACACTCCAATAAAAATAAATTTTAGATCAGAAAAACACTAAATAGTCCTAAAATAAATTAAACTAAAGAATAATATGAATACTACAATAAAGTTAAGTAAATAAAATAAAAATTAATTTAATTAGTCAATGTTAAAATAATAAGAATATAATATTTGAAAAGAGTTTACAATGTTAAAATAATAAGAATATAATATTTGGAAAGAGTTTATGAATCATATCTTACTCAACCAATAACTTAATTACACATCATACTTTTCAAAATTTACAACTTCATTAAATTATGACACATAAGTCAAATGAACCACAAAATGACACATAAGCCAAATTAACCACAAAATGACACATCATCAATTTAAACTCCCTATTAGTATATAAGGGGATTATATACTATAGAAGTAGTGTATTATGTATGTATAACAAATTTGTTAATCTTGTAAAATAATATAATTATTTATATAATAAATATTATGTATAAAATTATATAATAAATTTTACATATATATTTTCGAGCACTATTTTTTAAATGCATTAAACTTATAATAAATTTAAAATAATTACAGAAAAAATTACTTGAGATATAAGATAAAAGTAATTATAAAATATAATTTAATAACTAATTAAATAAAGAATTGTACACTCCAATAAAAATAAATTTTAGATCAGAAAAACATTAAATAGTCCTAAAATAAATTAAACTAAAGAATAAAATGAATACTACAATAAAGTTAAGTAAATAAAATAAAAATTAATTTAATTAGTCAATGTTAAAATAATAAGAATATAATATTTGAAAAGAGTTTACAATGTTAAAATAATAAGAATATAATATTTGGAAAGAGTTTATGAATCATATCTTACTCAACCAATAACTTAATTACACATCATACTTTTCAAAATTTACAACTTCATTAAATTATGACACATAAGCCAAATGAACCACAAAATGACACATAAGCCAAATTAACCACAAAATGACACATCATCAATTTAAACTCCCTATTAGTATATAAGGGGATTATATACTATAGAAGTAGTGTATTATGTATGTATAACAAATTTGTTAATCTTGTAAAATAATATAATTATTTATATAATAAATATTATGTATAAAATTATATAATAAATTTTACATATATATTTTCGAGCACTATTTTTTAAATGCATTAAACTTATAATAAATTTAAAATAATTGTAGAAAAAATTACTTGAGATATAAGATAAAAGTAATTATAAAATATAATTTAATAACTAATTAAATAAAGAATTGTACACTCCAATAAAAATAAATTTTAGATCAGAAAAACATTAAATAGTCCTAAAATAAATTAAACTAAAGAATAAAATGAATACTACAATAAAGTTAAGTAAATAAAATAAAAATTAATTTAATTAGTCAATGTTAAAATAATAAGAATATAATATTTGGAAAGAGTTTACAATGTTAAAATAATAAGAATATAATATTTGGAAAGAGTTTATGAATCATATCTTACTCAACCAATAACTTAATTACACATCATACTTTTCAAAATTTACAACTTCATTAAATTATAACACATAAGCCAAATGAACCACAAAATGACACATAAGCCAAATTAACCACAAAATGACACATCATCAATTTAAACTCCCTATTAGTATATAAGGGGATTATATACTATAGAAGTAGTGTATTATGTATGTATAACAAATTTGTTAATCTTGTAAAATAATATAATTATTTATATAATAAATATTATGTATAAAATTATATAATAAATTTTACATATATATTTTCGAGCACTATTTTTTAAATGCATTAAACTTATAATAAATTTAAAATAATTGCAGAAAAAATTACTTGAGATATAAGATAAAAGTAATTATAAAATATAATTTAATAACTAATTAAATAAAGAATTGTACACTCCAATAAAAATAAATTTTAGATCAGAAAAATACTAAATAGTCCTAAAATAAATTAAACTAAAGAATAAAATGAATACTACAATAAAGTTAAGTAAATAAAATAAAAATTAATTTAATTAGTCAATGTTAAAATAATAAGAATATAATATTTGGAAAGAGTTTACAATGTTAAAATAATAAGAATATAATATTTGGAAAGAGTTTACAATGTTAAAATAATAAGAATATAATATTTGGAAAGAGTTTATGAATCATATCTTACTCAACCAATAACTTAATTACACATCATACTTTTCAAAATTTACAACTTCATTAAATTATGACACATAAGCCAAATGAACCACAAAATGACACATAAGCCAAATTAACCACAAAATGACACATCATCAATTTAAACTCCATATTAGTATATAAGGGGATTATGTACTATAGAAGTAGTGTATTATGTATGTATAACAAATTTGTTAATCTTGTAAAATAATATAATTATTTATATAATAAATATTATGTATAAAATTATATAATAAATTTTACATATATATTTTCGAGCACTATTTTTTAAATGCATTAAACTTATAATAAATTTAAAATAATTGCAGAAAAAATTACTTGAGATATAAGATAAAAGTAATTATAAAATATAATTTAATAATTAATTAAATAAAGAATTGTACACTCCAATAAAAATAAATTTTAGATCAGAAAAATATTAAATAGTTCTAAAATAAATTAAACTAAAGAATAAAATGAATACTACAATAAAGTTAAGTAAATAAAATAAAAATTAATTTAATTAGTCAATGTTAAAATAATAAGAATATAATATTTGGAAAGAGTTTACAATGTGTCAATGTTAAAATAATAAGAATATAATATTTGGAAAGAGTTTATGAATCATATCTTACTCAACCAATAACTTAATTACACATCATACTTTTCAAAATTTACAACTTCATTAAATTATGACACATAAGCCAAATGAACCACAAAATGACACATAAGCCAAATTAACCACAAAATGACACATCATCAATTTAAACTCCCAATTAGTATATAAGGGGATTGTGAAAGTGAAACTTATGAAGAAGTTTTTCTTTTTAAGGATGTGCAAAAAATTATGAAATTAATGTATAAGACAAGTATATAAACAATTATGGAGAAGAAGTTGAACTGTGACTTACAAGGGTTCTCGGATGTAACAGAATAAACAATGTCGAGCCAAGAGCACCATTATTCCTAGATAAATAAAAAATGGTGGATGTAAAAATTCCCAACAGATCGTGTCCTTCAAATCGTATGTTGCTTTCTACCACATCGTTTCAAACGATGTTTTATTGTAACATTCTTCTAATTTGGAACAGGTATGAAATTGATGGGTATTCCTTTTGAAATTTGGTTTTTTTAGGGCATGCATTTTATTTTTTTTATTAGTTTGTCTTCTTGTGTTTACTATTGATATAGAGAGAGCCGACATGAAAACTCCAATAGTAGTACATGATGTGGTCCACCCCAATTTTTTGTGAAAGGAATTGCTTTAAACAGTTTATGGATGAGTGTCTTATTGAGGTTCACATCAAGACTTTTGTATTTCCTTAAATTAAAAAACGACCCCACAACTTTCTTTTTTCCATTCTCAATACATTTTTGTTGGGGTGGTTAATTTAAGTGGGACAGCATCTCATCTGTATTGGATGGATTGGGTTCGAGATTTTAATTACCTCATTCTTTATAAATATAGTGGTAGGTGTGCAATGACACAAATAAAAAAATAAAATTATTTGTACATGTAAAGTAGAAAAGTGAATTTAGTAAGGGTGAAGTTAAATAAATAAAAAGTATTTTTAGTAATTTAAATGGTATTTAACGAGGTGGGGAGTAAAATGTAGGCTTTTAACAATAAAATGACGTTGTGATAATATTAATTTTATGTGGTATTCTATATTAAAAGTGTACACACAATTTTGAAATGGATTCCCATAAAAAGAAAAAAAAAATTGAAATGGATTGAAAAAATAAGTGTGCAAATAATCACAAAATATAATTTTGGAAGAAAGTTTTGAAAACTAACACTAATTTCAGATCTATTTTTTCCAATAAACATACAAATTTCGAAATACATAACATAGCCCTACAATATTTTATAACACAAACTACTCGAAAATAAGCCAAAACCTTAGCCGATTTTTTTTTTTTTTTGTTGAATGAATTTCTAAAAAAAAATACAAAACTATTTGAGTGTTCATATTATCTAGAGATGTCTATCGGGCTGGCCCTAGCCCTATAGGGCCAGCCCTACAGGGTTACGGGCTAAACGGGGTAGGGCCTTAACCGGTTCATATTTAACGGGCCTACAATTGTTGGGACCTAACTCTAACCCTAGCGGGCCACGGGCTAAACGGGCTACAATAAAAAAAAAATCTTTTAAAATTAAAGATCTCAATTTGCACGTCCAACAAACAAATAAAATAGAAAAATACATAATTAGTTAATGACCAGTAAATGAGAAAGAAAAGTATAATTTAAACACAATTCTAGAACTCGTTTGTGCTCAATATGACCAAATAAACCTAAACAAATATCATAATCTAATAAAAATAGTAATAATGACTAGCTAATAGATGGTAATGAACTTCTTAATGCTTATAATTATGGTTATGGGTCAAATGACCCAAAATTTGTTTTAGGTTATTTATTAAAAAAAAAAAGGTAACAACTCGGGCTAGCGGGTTGGCCCTGTAGCCCTGCGGGCTGGCCCGGTTTAGCCCACGGGCTAACCGGTCCGGGTCAAAAAAACCCGGTTTTAAACGGGCCTATAATTCATGAACCCTAACCCTGTATTTTTCAGGGTTAAACGGGTCAGCCCGGTTAGTCCAGCCCGGATAAACATCTCTAATATTATCATTCCTATCATATTCTAATTACACAAACTAAAACAATACTTATAAACAAACAACAAATGAACACAAACAAATTTAGTCCCATTTGACTCATATTTTTTGTCTACCAAATGTAGTCTCATACACTTTATGAAAACCATCACCTCTCAATCATCACTCAATTACTCAATTTGCCATTCCCTTTATTCACAAACAATCACTTTATTCACAATGGACCTCACAATATCCTATAATACTCTTACTTTATCTACTTTTTTCTTAAAACTTGTGCCCACCCCGTATGAGTACATTTGGCCAATAAAAAGGTATGGAATATAAAAGAAAAAAGAAAACTTAAAACCATAAGCTCACAAGTCGAGCCAGAGGCCGGAGTGCCGTTAAAACCTTGCCTGGGAAAACCCTCCTTAGAGACAAAACCCAGGCGAAGGAAAAAGGTAAACTCCTCTAACAATCAATGTCTCTAAAAGACAGTATACAAATCTTTATGCAAGAAAGTAAGTAAGAAATCTGGAGGGTATCCCCTCCAGATGCAGTTGATCTTCGTCTTGGACAATGCGTCAGCCGCCTGGTTGGCCTCTCTAAAAGTGTGAGAATACCGAATGTGCATGTCTGTGGTAAGAGGATGAACCTGACTCCAGAGACCCTGCAGACGCCAAGGAACAGAAGGAGTAGAGCTCATCAAAGTGCCGACTGTCAGACTGGAGTCTGACTCGATCCATAAGAACCGCCACCCTTGGGAATGTGCATACTGAATAGCAATGAGTGTCGCTGCTAACTCCGCCTCAAATGGAGTACCCCAACTAACCTCTTGGGCAATAGCCGCAACAAAGAACCCCCTGAAGTTCCTAAACACCGCCCCTGCATGCAAACTACCTGGAGAGGATGTTGCACTGCCGTCTGTGTTGATCTTGTACCAATCCGGATCCGGAGGGATCCATCTAACAGACGAGCCCTGACGAGTCGGCTTGTGCTTGCCCAATACACCAAGAGACCTGGCAATCAAGAGATCCCGAACTGAACCGTCAGAGTAACCCCGAGAGATGCTATTGGCT
Organism: Galeopsis tetrahit; assembly: GCA_963675135.1. Taxonomy (NCBI): domain Eukaryota; kingdom Viridiplantae; phylum Streptophyta; class Magnoliopsida; order Lamiales; family Lamiaceae; genus Galeopsis; species Galeopsis tetrahit. Next base: position 60,332,319 of record OY776122.1, on the reverse strand, counting down.
TCCCTAATACCAGCAACGATTTGCGCCATGCAACGTCTGACTGAAGGAGAGACCCCATCAAAGACCACCCTGTTCCGCATAGCCCAAATTGCCCAAATTGTAGTGACAAATGCCGCTCTCCATAACTCCAAGGACTGTGGACCCAAGCGAACTCTGGTAGCCTGGAGGAAGATATCAAGAAAGCTGATCCCCGTGTGGATCGTAACTCCAAAAAGCTGAGTCAGATGTTGAAGAATCTCCAGAGTGAATGGACAGTGAGCTAACAAGTGGTCTAAAGACTCAGAATCTCTACGACAGAGCATACACATCGAAGGACCGTGAATCCCAAATGAGACCAGCCAATCAGAAGTAGGGAGCTTGCCCCATATCGCCCTCCAAATAACCGTAGAACGACACATCGGAATGAAGGAACTCCAAATCCACGACGACCAGCCAAGACGAGGGAGAGGAGATCTGAGCATGTCATAGGCTACTGAAGAGGTTAGCTCCCCTGAGGTAGTACCTTCCCAAATACGTTTGTCAGGGCCATGAAGAACCCGAATCTGAAGGATATCTCTTACTATATCTGTGAAGTCCGTGACGAAGCACTCCTCAAAGTGCCAGCAATCGTCATAGAAGAAGTCCCCAACCGTGCTCTTCAGGGTAGCCGCAAACCAATCCGGGAGGCCAATCTTATTAGAAATAGTGTATCCCAACCAGTTATCATGCCAAAAGCTGACTGTCGAACCCCTACCAATCATCCACCTTGACCCATCAGAAAGCCTCGAAACGTGAGGACGAATACCTGGCCCAATAGATGAGATCCTCCCGTGGGGACGCAATCTGCCATCCGAGGAAAAGTGTCTCCTGTGAAGCAGAGCTGTATCTGGAGATCTGTGCTAAAGAATGTCCCAACTCAACTTACAGAGAAAGGAGGCATTCGCCAATCTAATGGAGCGAACCCCCATCCCTCCTTATTCGAAGGGCGCACAAACCCTCTTCCACGAGACCGAACAAGAACCACTCTTACGATTGATGTCACCCTTCCAAAGAAAGTTGCGCATAGCAGATTCCACCTGGCGAAGTAGCGAACTGGGCCATTTGTAAACCATCATAGAGTGGACCATAGAACCTGTGATAACCGAGTTAATCAAGCATCGTCTCCCTGCCAAGGAAAGGGAGCTACCCTTCCAACGACTAAACTTAGCAATAACATCGTCTGCCACAGGCTGTAAATGAGCCTTCCTGGGGCAACCTCGAAAGATCGGAACTCCTAGGTAGGTGAAAGGAAGGGAACCTTCTGCGATGCCTGTGACCCTGTGCATCCGACGACGAATTCTTTGGGGAACAGCACGCCCAAAGAAAGCCCTAGACTTCGGAGGACTATAGATCTGACCTGAAAGATGACCATACCCCTGTAAAATAGCATGTAGGTTCCTGATATTAGACTCAGTGGCCCTAAAAAATATCATGATGTCGTCCGCATATAATAGGTAACGAGGGACAAAACGGATGGGACGAAGACGGCCTCTATCGATCTCCCAATCAATCCATCGCCCGAGCGCCTCCTCCGCAATACAAAAAAACAATGGTGAAAGAGGATCTCCCTGACGAACACCCATGGAGCAAGAAAAGTACCCCTTCGGCTCCCCATTGATGAGAACTGAAATCCTAGCCGAATCCAGGACTCCTCTCACCATAGATATGAAAGTAGTACTGAAGCCCATCCTAGCCATGACGGCCTCCAGAAATCGCCAAGAGATGGTGTCAAACGCTTTGATCATATCAATCTTCAAGGCCATATACCCGTGAACTCTCGGGTAGTCCAGGGTATTAATGACGTCAGATGCAAGAGCGATGCAGGTGTGAATTCGCTTGCCCGGGACGAAACCAAACTGATAGGCAGAGAGACAACTACTGACAAAAGTGTCCAATCTCGAAGACAAAACTCTGGTCATGACCTTAAAGATGAAGTTACCCATCACAATCGGATGAAAGTCCTCAACTTTACGGGCCCCTTCCGTCTTGGGAACAAGCGTCATGAAACAGGAGTTCAGCCCAGGAGGTAAAAGTCTGAAAATGAAGTAGTGTCTGACAGCATCGACCACCTCCTGACCCACAATGTCCCAACATCCCTGGTAAAAGCAGCCCCCGAAGCCATCTGGACCCGGAGCGCTCGAAGCATCCATATCAAAGACAACCCTTCGAACCTCTTCCGCTGAAGGAGCACTCACAAGGAGACCATTATGGTCATCAGTCACCACGGTATCCATAAAGTTGTCCAGAATACTAGCATCGAAAGGAGATGCCCGATCATCCGCAAACAACTGAGAATAGTAAGTAACCACATGGGAACTGATGGTGTCCAAGTCCGAAGTAAGTATGTCGTCAATGAGCAAAGACGTGATACCCCCCCTGGCTGTCCTAATCTGCTGAGAGATGTGAAAGAATCTAGTGTTTCTATCTCCGTCAGTCAACCACTGCAAACGGTTCCTCTGAGTGTAGTATTCCTGCCTGGCCGTCAACAACCCATCAAGATCAACCTGAGCCTGAATCTCTTCTGCAAAGGCTGCCTCAGAATCACCTTCCCACTCAATACGATGCTGAATATCAGCCAGGCGACGAGTGACAGACTCAATCTGAGTGAAAACATTCCTGAACACAGTCTTGTTCCAAATCTTCAATATGGACTTGAGCCTCTTTGGATGGAGGGAGTATTTCAAAATCTATCATTAAACATATAATGATAGCCAGAGGTGGTCCTGGCGGAGACCATCCAAAATAGAAATGACAATGGGGCACCCACACATTCTATGAGGACACTGCTGAGAAGATTCATTATAAATAAATAAAAAGTTTTTATAAAAATAATATATATATATTCTAAAAGTATAGCATAGAATTAAGATCTCTATTAAAAAATAAATTAAATAATTTTATAAGCATGTAACATGTTTATGAATTTATTTTTAAATTATAAAAAAAATTGACATTGACATAAATTTTCAGTTCAAATATCGGAGTATCATATTGTATTACTCCACATATTATATTTATATGTATAATATATATTAAAAAAATAAAAAAAAATGGAGTATGAGACGAGAGTGATATTCAAATATGTTCGGCTCCACTGCGGAGCACGGACGGAGAGATCCAAATAGAACAAGTCAATGCAGATTTAAGTTAAAATTGTCATCCTCCTTATCCATGTCAGAGCAAAAATGAATAGAATACTTGATGAAAATGTGGTGATAGATTTTTCTTCAAAAGGGTTTCAACAGTAGTTTCTCCAGAAAAAAAGTGAACTTTACTACATAGGGGCGTGAAATGGTACTTCGTGAGACATTTCACAAATCGCAAGTGAATTCAAATAAAAATAAATTCTGGGCGCACTAATTAATTTTGGGGGTATAAATAACCTATGCCAATTTCTCAGGGCCCTTTCCTTGTGAATCATGGGCTTGGTCCAAAGCCTTTCCAGGCAAAGCCCATGATCGTGTGTGAGATCTTCCATCCAATTAATGCGGAAAAACAGGGGCAAGAGTCGCTAGTGAATTGTGCTCGATTTTCAACAAGGTAATTCATCTTTTTCTGTAAATTTTCTTTCAATTTCCGGCGGATTGCGCGCGTTACCAAGTTTTTCTTCATGTTCTTCGTTAATTACCTGGATTAACTTGTAAGGGAGGTAGAAGAAGAGGAAGTGGCACTCGAGCAATCATGTATGGTGGAGGTGGGTAAAGCTGGTTCCCTGCGCACACCTGAATAATGTCTCCGTTTGTATGCACAATTGAGTAGAACTTAATGCTTCTGTTCTTTGCTTCAGATGAAGTATCGGCAATAGTTGTAGACTTGGGTTCGCATACCTGCAAAGCTGGGTACGCCGGGGAAGATGCGCCTAAAGCTGTTTTTCCATCTGTGAGCCAACTTTGCCCTCCCACTCTCACTCTCTTTGAAAGCACATCCTGAAAGCTTTCCCAGTTTTTGTGTTTCAACCTGACAATAGTTCTGGAGCTTAATTTGGTTCTAGAATTAACAATTTTATGCATTTGTGTGTAAATTTTGGGTTTTAAAAAGATATGCTTGCTAAGACTAGGGTTTCTTGTGGATTGGAGACAGTGCTTAACTGCTTATAGTTGTAGTTGTGACTTGTGAATGTGGAAGTAAAAAGGAGGGAGCACAGGAAAAATTGAAAATAATGTTTAAACGATGAATAACAACTTACAAGTTTTACGCCTGCTCCCATGAAGACTTATACATTGGTCCGATGTTTTTGCTACCTTAAAGGTTTGCACTTGTGACTAAACGAGCATATTTTTGTTTACGTTGGGTGTGAAAAATGTAATTTGTGAAGAAGGTAAAAGGAAAAGAGAGATTACAATTGGTGAAAAATAAGCAGTTATAAAAGGATCTTTATTAGAGATGTTATGAGCCCACTGATATGGAGGACCAATGTGAACCTTGGGAAGACATATCAAGTCTTACTGAAATGTGGTTCCCAGTTAAAGTCTTCTATTTGGATTTAGAGCATGCTTAGCTCAGTATTAACCAATTAAACAAGTTACTGAAAAGGTAGATAAACCTTTTTGGTTATCTGTTATAATTTATAACATATATAAATATTGATGGATGACTTTATTGTGAAATCTTGCTAACAGATGGGAGGTATTAGCTCCAGGAAAACTTGATCATTGTTTAGTTGTAACCAAGTCCTCTTGGGAAAGAAAACCCAGAAAACAGTCAATTGAGTTTCAAAGGTTCCAGTATATGCTTCCATTGCAATAGCTAGATGTGATTATGCCTCTTCAAGAGTTGTGATTCACACTTTCACAGTCATCAATATATAGGCCTTCAGGTTGTCTATAAATACTAGTTAGTTCTGTTCTCATAATGCATTTGACTATGAGTTGACACTCATAACCTTATTAAACACAGTAATTATAAACGGATGTACTTTCTACTTCAGTAGGGTACTGAGCTACTTAAGTGTAACTCTGTTGTATGGATAAGGCCTAATGGGAGCCACGGGACTGAGCTTACCTTGATAATGGATTGACTTGTCATAATTTCAAATCTCAAATGGTTATTGGAGTATCTTATTCAGCATTTGGGGCCACACTATTTTTTTTCTTGATATTTGATAGAGGGTTGATAAAGACAAGTTCCTGTGCATTCTGTATACAAGCCATTGTAATTCCACTTGCCATAAATTTGACAGACTATTCTTTTTGAGTACCTTTATACATTGATGACTATGTTCCTAGTCACATTGCAGCCAAAGGCCTTTTTTATTATTCTATATAATGGCAAAAGAATTATACATGGGTGATTTATTATCTAAAGACTTATTTTTGTAGATTTTGATTCTATAGTAGCAAGGGAGAGATGGATGCTCTATTCTCTATGAAAAGTGGTTTTTATTGGCCTTAATAATTTATTACTTCTTTAAATTAGCACAAGACTTATTATTGTATCCACTCTTCTCTCCCGACAAAGAAAGCTCTTTGGTCTTGCATGACATAAATCTCAGTTATTTTTGCTTAGTGTTTGTTGTTTACATGATTAATTGCGATTGTTTTCACTCTTTCTCCTCTATCTCTTTTAAAGTGAATATGCCCCACTCAGGTTGTGGGATCAATTGATGAAATGGAAATCGCTGATGCTGATCTTTCAGAAAAGAACTTGGGATCTGCCTCAGATTCTAAATCCAGGGGTAAGCGCAAACTGTATGTAGGATCACAAGATTTGGGGTTTCGCAGGGATCACATGGAGGTGAGTGTCTCCTATGTATTCTTCTTGAAGTTTGGTCGTTGCTCCATAATTTTTAGAGACATCACTGTGAAGATGATATTTCCAGGTGTTATCACCTGTCAAGGATGGAATCGTTGTTGACTGGGATATGGTTGAAAACATATGGGACCATGCCTTGAGGTAACTGCTGAGTTACAATTTTTAGTCTTCCAGTTTACAGTCCTTAAACCTTTCAGTAAACAAGTGGAAGAATTCCCATTTCTTCAAGCATACCTATTTCTTGATTTTTCTTATTTTAGCATGTTTTCCACATTTTGATGTATACGTATATAATTTCACGATTTACATACATTTGATTGGCAGGAGTTTGTTGATTGATCCAAAGGAACATCCAATGCTCCTTGCTGAAAAATGTTCTAATACCCAACAGCAGAGAGAAAAGTAATATTCTATTCATATATCTACATTTTGCGTGCAAATGATACTGGCATTATGTCACAGCTATATTTAGTTAAAAGTTAATTAAAAGTAAGCATAATTGCATGTGAACAAAGTAGAACAACTAGGACTCTGAGAATAACATGGGAAACTAAAGGAAAATTTCCAAGGGAACTTAGGCTAATTGGAGTGAAGGCACACTTGGGTAAACTCTTTGTAAGTTTTGATGAGAAGATTCGGTTGAATTAGTTTTGTACTAGTGTAAAAGAGCCTCAATGTTGAATGAGTTTGAAAATTAGGTTTGTAATTCGTGCATTCTATGAGACTAGTAATCTTGCTATTGTTAGTAATGTTACTATACCTAGTTACTACAAGAAGGGAAACGATCTGTAGAGAATGCCCCCTCTTGCTGCAGAAACTTCTAGTTCCTGATGGCCTGAACACCTTTCCAAAATTTATGTTTGTTATATATGGGCAATTAGAGAAAGTAGAGACTTCTTGGTGTTAGTTACTCCGTTCTCCTACTAGGAACCCTGATTTCTGTTATTTTTTGTCCTGGTTTATTTCACTTTCTTATTTTCCTGCTTTGAAGATATCGGGTGGGCTGGTAAAAATTTGCTTGATTGGATGAAATGCTGATTATGCCTTGTGACTTTTCTTGATAGGCGTTATTCCAGTACATACTTCTAGACACATTATTGTTCCAGCACCTGCAAATATTTGATTTAAAATGTCAAATGATTATGTCGTATATACAAATTCTTTTGATTTGATAACTCGTTATAATTTCTTTAGTACGTCTTTTAGCAGATTTATGATCTGGCCTCTGGGTAATTTTATTTTTCTAACAGGACTGCAGAAATTATGTTTGAAAAGTACCAAGTTCCTGCCTTATATTTGGCCAAAAATGCTGTGAGATTCTATTTCCATCTAATAAAAACTGGAAGCGATGAACTGTTCTTTTCTTTGTTTGAGACTATTTCACTTTGCTACATTGTAATCAGTAGCTATTTACTTATTCCAGGTCCTCACATCGTTTGCATCAGGACGTGCTACCTCTTTAGTCGTTGACTGGTAGGATCTTACCCGTGTTATCAGCATTGATCTCCAGTTTTGTATCCTTGATTTTATGTATATCTAAACATTCCATTTATAATGTGTTCAATTACCAAATCGTAACTTTTTTTTTTTTGTCATAGCAATTTCACTTGTCTCTGCAAGTACTAGGATGCAATGGCTACTTGTTCTGGCTATTTTATGATAACTGCTGTCCTGTACTCATTTTAAATAATTTAATCTAAGGAAGCAAATTTTGCTGCCTTTTATGTTTGCAATTAATAATCATTTAGGCTTCACATGATAGCAGGACTGATAGCATGTAAATCAATCTCGGAAATAATAGCAGCCTATAGAAATATAGACAACAGGGAAAAGAGGAAGCCAATAGAAATTTTGTGCTTTTTATGAGGTTTTTAAAACCATGAAGTTCACGTCTGTTCATGTAAAAGCATCTCATGAACACAGGTGCATGATCATATATGCCATATATCTGAAGTACATATTCATCTGAAGTGGGCCATCAAATTATTATCGTTATTGTTGTCGCCATTATTAATTATTTAATTTAATTATATTTAGGTTTTTGCGGTAGGATCTTATGTAGAATATAGTGTTATGCTGATTTAATTGCTCCATCATGCTCTATATGGTACATGGAAGGAACAATCCTTTTCCCGTCCCATTTTTGCTACAGTCACTGTATTTACAGAATAAAGCTAGAATGGGACGTTCTCCCTTTCTTTTATTGCTTTAATCAACATAAATTCTCGTTTCATATAGTTGATCACTATTCCAACAAGCTAAACTAGTTCTTCTGCTACTTGATTCAGTGGTGGAGGATCGACTACTGTGGCTCCAGTACACGATGGTTATGTTCTTCAGAAGGTACTAACCTTTATTCTGGATGTCTATATACATATTTGCGATTGTCTTTCACATGTAGGTGCTTGTTAGAAATTTATCCCCCTTGAGTTGCACGCACCTTTACTTTTCCTTGCAAACTCTCCTATCATTTATTTATAGTTGACTGATTATTTGTACTTTTCTGAACATGCTGGTTTTTTTTTTTTTTCCCATTGGGATATTTAGTTCGCATGTCTCCTTTTGTTCCCCTAGAACCCCTACCCCTTTCTGCTTCTCCATGAAGTAACTGCTATGGAGAAATTAAGTGAAAAGATTTGGTGTTTTGCTTTGAGTTACAAGATGAAGCATTACGTAGTATGTACAACATATACAATGAGAAGAAATAGTTAATAATTTAAAATCTACTACTAAATGAGAGAGGAAAGATCCTATGATTTTCTTGTAATTAAGATCCAATGATTTCATGATATAAGTATATCTATATTATATAACAAACTGTAGAAACTCCACAAGTTTTATGTTTCTTGTGGTTATCTTTAGTCTACTCTAAATCGTGTGGATAACTGTCAAGAAGAGTGATTAGATCTATGTTATATTATAATTTATTTACCATGACATCCACATGACAATTGCCCAATGAGCTAGAATATATTCATTCTCTTTAGTTTGAATTTCAATAATCACAGAGAGATTTTCATCCTCGTAATATAACCAACATGAAAATTCATTCCCATTTCTCAACCTTATTGATTCTGCTAAAAAAGACATGCTTCTTCCCGATATGTTCTGATAATCTAAACGTATTATTTTTACTTCCCAACCAATTGAGTTTCAACAATATGTTATCTTCAGTAACTTGTACTCCCTCCGTCCCACAGAAATTTGCACACTTGTCATATATGGATGTCCCATACCAATTTGCGCATTCCATAAAAAGAAATATCTTCATAATCCCCACCCTCAAAATATACACATATTTACTCATATGTCATTACTTTTTCACACTCAATCTACCTTTTACTTTACTTTATTCATAAAAGTTACAAAACTACCCCTCAAAACATCACTCATTACACCTTTTCTTACACATTTCTTAAAATGTGAGTGTGCAAATTCCACTGGGACGGAGGGAGTACTATATTTTCTCCCAGAGCTATTATCTAATTGGAGGCTAATAACCTCTCATGTTTTAAATCCGACTTTCTCCCATAATATGAACTTCTTGTTACAAAATATTGTTAATTGGGACCTAAGCAAATGTTGGAGGTGGAGAATGCTGATCACCCAAGTTTGTGCCACTGGCTAAATGATTTTCTGTGCAACACGCACTTTCTAAGAGAAATGATATAGGGATGGTGGCTGTCTAACGAGAGACTAGACAATAATAAGATCTTGACTCGGGCGAGTCATGGGCATTTACCCTTTGTTTTCTAATTTGAGATTTCAATTTCCTCTATAATCATTATTTTTAATTTTCTCTATATTTGTTGTAGGCTGTTGCAACTTCTCCTATTGGAGGAGATCTCCTCACTGATTGCTTGTTAAAAAGCCTGGAACACAAGGGAACTTCTGTGAGTTACTAAAATTCTTCACCCTGATACTTTTGCTTTTAATTTAATATTATACTCAGCAAAAGTTTGAATACGTTTTACTCTATCCCTTTAAATCTTAAAATGCAGATAAAACCTCGTTATGCATTTAAGCGGAAGGAAATTCGTCCTGGAGAATTTCAGGTCAACAATCTTCCATCTGAAGTAATATAATGAACTAGTTTTTTATTTTGTAAAGATTGTGGCATGTCACTTGGATATGAGTTGTGAGTACCTATACGAACCAGTTCTGTTCTATCACTATGTTGCATTTTTAATACTATGAGTTTCACGGAACCTACTTGGTGGTTTAGAATATAGAATTGCTCCCTTCCAACTCTTATAAAAGCATCATCGCTTTACTGCATATATTATACACCCTTCGTATGCCAGCATACACAGAATCTATTTTTTTATTTTTTTAAATTCTATCTAAATACAGTGTCCAACTTCAACTTACTGTCATTTCCTTGTCGTACGAGCAAATCTAATGCCTTCTTCTACTCACTTTTAATCCTGCTTTCTTTTTCTGGTAATTTCATATAACCTTTAGTCTTGGAACGTACAGATTGTGGACCTTGACTTCCCCAATACTACGGAAAGTTACAAGCTTTATTCCCAGGTCACCTCTTAAGAAAATTTCTTTAGTTGTTGGCCCTTATTTTGTACTAAATTTCATTCTTTATTTCAGCGGATGATTGTTGGTGATATTAAAGAATGTGTGTGCCGCACACCTGACACCCCATACGATGGTTTGTGCTCTTGAGATGAATTAACATTTTTGCCGATTAATTGTTGACTACATGTCTGTCACCATGTTCAGGCATGAACTGAATTTTCAATTTTCTTGATTAACTAGAAAAGAAACTTCTTCAGGACTTGGTGTTTCCTTTCAGAATTTAATTATCTACCCAATCCTCTGGTTGTTGATTTTTAACTGTTTGCCAAATCCAGAGGAAATGGGGAGTGTTAGGGATTCACTCCATGATTTTTGTTACTTGATGTCCTGCATAGTAACTCTTCTGGACTTGTTGAAAAAACCCATATAAGAATCTCACTGTACAATTATTCACATAAATTCTCTTTATGTTTAATCTTATCAAACAATTATTTATGGTTATTAGTTACTTTTAGTTGTTTCGTTAATTTATATCTAAACTTAGACTGATGTTGAACACCTATATATTGGTGACACTGTTTCTTTTTGTCAGAAACTTCATATTCAAACATCCCAATGACACCTTATGAGCTTCCTGATGGACAGTAAGTTTTTTTTCTAGTTATTTTTTTATCCTCTTTAATCAATATTTCTTATAATCTGCTTTTGATCAATCAATGCATTGTACCTAGTAAAACAGAGGTTAATTATTGATTCATGCATTTTTCTTTTCCTGTTTGTATTATTTTGGATTTATGTCCAGCATGAGCAGCCACTTTCTAATTTAATTGTTTATTTTTGTGTTGGTGTAGGACAATTGAAATTGGTGCTGATAGATTCAAGATCCCTGATATACTGTTTAATCCATCTTTAGTTCAGGTGTGTGTCTTGATATCTGTGACCGTTTATTCGCTGAAATGGAAACCATAATTCCTAAGAATTAGGAACTATACCTAATCTTTTAAATAAAGAAACTAAATAAACTGACAACTGAGCACAAATGATTTGAATTTCTTTTTTTTGTAGTTCTATATATATATATGTATATATATATTTACTTTATACATAAAGTTTTACAAAATTACCCCTCAAAACTACCAATTTTATTTCAGTGTAGTTGAAACTACCTTTCACATTTTTAAGTGGTGTTTCTTCTTCGATTCTTTACTTAAGCAAATAAAATATACTCCGTACTAATTATTTTTAGGAAATATATCTTTTAATTATTGAGGTTGGGAGTTATAAAAAAAGGCATCGTCGGTTGGTGATTTTGTGTTACATTATTGAAACAATGGTCTCCAAACTTCATTCCTTCTTACTTTGTTGCCCACAGTGGAAGAGAACTTTGTTAAACTTAAGCATCAGTGTCTTCTGATACTTATTTTTGGCTAGAAATATTTTGATGCGCGATAATCATTGATGGCTTATGAAACACTCTCTGCACCATTTTATTAATCTTCCCTTTGCTTACATATTACTCCCTCCGTCCCACAATAACTTTCACACTTTCCTTTTTGGGACGTCCCACAATAACTTTCACATCCTTAAAATGGAAAACTCATTATAAACTCCACCCTCACAATATTCTCAATTTTACACAAATGTCATTACTTTTTCTCCACACATACATAAAAGTCAACTCATTTATTTACTTTATACATAAAGTTTTACAAAATTACCCCTCAAAACTCCACTCATTATTACATTTTCTTAATATACGTGTCCATCTACCTATGAAAGTTATCTTGGGACGGAGGGAATACTATTTTACAGTTTAATTTACACCTTTAGCTAATTTTGATTCCATCTCAGACTATACCTGGTATGGAAAGTCTTGCAGAAACAGCTTCATCTTCTCGTGGACTGCCACAAACAGTGAGTACATTCCCCTCAAATTTGCTTGGCTTTGTGCTCAAAGCTGATTAAGTGGTTTTCCTTTTACTCCAAGTATAATTAGTTCAAAAATATTCCAGGTGATTGATAGCATAACCAAATGTGATGTTGACATTCGGAGAGAACTTTATAGCAGCATACTGGTAAGATAATTACTCCTTTGTCTAACATGGTTCACCAAATTGAAATAAATACCCCTTCTATTAGCTCATTGAAATGGTTCATACTTTTTCCCTTTATTTATGTTTTTCCAAGTTTTCCTATGTACGAATACTTGTTGTTATTATGTAGAAGTTGAGGCAGGATCCTTCTCAGGTAGAAACCTAATCATGTATTTCTTGTACTGATGGCTTGGGTCTCTTGAACTTAGTTATTGGTCTCATCAATTATCTGAGCTATCAATTTGTTCACTCATTTCTGATTAAGTACAGCAGGTTTGATTAACGATGCTCTATTTGTTCACCTATCAACTCTCTTATTCTCTAATTTACTCTTTTTTTTTTCAGTTTTTCTGTAAGTTGAATTCCTTTAGGAGCACATGTTTCCTAATATGCCCTTTTCCATTGATTTCATCAGAATAGCATAGCTAGAAATCCTGGTACTTGTACTTTTATTGTTTGATTTTTGATGCTGTGTTGATGATAATTCTGCAGCTTTCTGGTGGAACAGCATCAATGCAGCAATTGAAAGAACGCCTTGAGAAAGATTTACTGGAGGTTCTGGCTTACAATATATTATATATTTCCTGTTTAAAAATATCTCTTTCCTGTCCCAATTTCTTTATCACTGCCGAAATATGTTTGGTGTACAAAGAAAAAAAAGTGATCTGAAGATATCCTGCTCGGTTCAGATTACATAAATTTTGGTTCAGTGGTTTATTAATAATTAGTTCTATATTTCTGTCAAAATCACAAACATTCATCAATTATATGTTTAAAATGGATAAACCTATTTGGCGACTTTATCAGATTAGTAACAGACTTGGAGAGGCATTGCATAGTTTTCTTTTTCTAATGGTGTGGTATAACAACGGTAATTTGAGTGAATTCACTTCTACTCATTGCACATTCAAAAAAATTGTTTTATCAGAAGGATTTTTTTTTTTTTACATTTTGACACTGAGTTAGCAGGAGTTTTTAGTGATTGATAGAATGAATTTTGACACTGAGTTATGTTGCTACTAGGAATCTCCTCAAGCGGCAAGGATTAAAGTGTTAGCAAGCGGAAATGCGACAGAAAGGAGATTCAGGTTAGATTTAGTTTTTTTATTTGTCTTTTTCATTGGTTTCAATTATCTTTTTGGGTTCGCCACATCTTGTTAGGTTTCTGCATAATTCATGCAATTTCTTTCAATTGTTTGTGGTGTTTTCTTCCATCTGTTTTCTTACCTGGCTTAAATAGCTGGGTGATATGCTAGTTTAGTTGATATACTGAAGAACCTATAATGGAATTCTCCTACTTCCTTCCAGGGACCAGGACTGCAAATTAATATACATTTTATAAATAGACTTCTCTTCTCTAAAATTGTCTCATTTTAATCTCTTAAAAGTGATTATGTGATACAACTAATCTTGTTGAACAAAATTAAAATTAAAAATTGTGAAGATGTCCACTACTATTATATCTCTAACTAGTGCCGATTTAAACAGGGACATGCTAAGTTAGACAGGAGCGTATTATGCCCTAATATTTGAATTTGAAAGCATAATTTTTTTAGCATTATTATGATGCTGTAAAACTTTTATCCTAAGTACTTCTTCAGACCCAAATTTTATACTCCGTATGTTGTAAAATGTTAAACTTTTTCTTGTCACATCCTAATGTTCTAAGTAATCAGTTGAGAAATATAAGTAAATCCTGGATCTGGTTTTATCAATTAATTAAAACATGTTTACCTAAAAACTAGTCATAGTTAAGTCTACTAACTAAAATTAGACATAAGCCTTATGAAACAATATCATCTTCTTTTAATAAAACATCAATAAAAATATTAGAGCATGCAAAGTCAAAAAAAAAATTCATTGGGAGAAGTTTGGGATAGGATTAACTATAGAGTTGTTCTTTGGGTGACGGGTCACAAAAAATTTAAAATCTTTTTGTATGCTTTTTTGTGCTCTTCACATTGTAAGAATTGTAAGCTTCATTCTTCATTCCTCCAATTGATGTGGTTTACTAATGAGTGTGAATATAGTGTTTGGATAGGGGGAAGTATCCTTGCATCACTTGGTTCCTTTCAGCAATTGTGGTTCTCAAAGACCGAGTAAGTTGTGACTCTCACTCAAACCTGTATTTTTCTTTGTTGATGCACGATCTTCATGCTTCCTGTAGTTGGTCATATTGTTCATAGTTATAAATTTATAATTACAGAATTGAGGTTTATATTAAGATTAGGGTTTCTTCCAAGGGATGGTACATGTTAGACTGTAGTTGGTGTATTACATCATTGCTGTCTAAAGAGTATTGAATGCACCATGTTTTGTGGAATGACAGGTACGAAGAGCACGGAGCTTCTTATATTCAACGGAAATGCCCTTAACATGCCTGCTGCTGCTTTCATTTGCGTTGGTGGGCTTTAATCCTGTGTTTTTTTCATCGTTTGCTTGCTTGTTGTAGTGTTTGTCCTTCTAAATGACTTGTGCTGCACCTAGGGACGCATAAATAGCTACCAACTGATTTGGTGGGGTGGGATGTCCTTTTTTTGTAACTTGTATTTGAGTAATTGATCTCGGTATTTGATTTAGCTCCTTAGTGGGGTTCCCTTTTCCTTAACCCTAAGGAGGGTTTCCCTGACGAGGTTTAGAATTTGAATCGACTAGTGATCTTTCGACTTTAGATTTTCTTTTTCTCTTTTTATATTATTACCGTATTTGCCCCTTTTGAACTAGTAGTTAGTAGTATTGTTTAGCTGTGGTAAAACTGGCTGATAGCTGTAAGAGTTTGATATGCTGAATAGTTGTTGACCTTGTGATTCTTATCCATCTTCACTTTAAAGTTATGTTTGTAGGTTGTATTTTAGTGAGAAAAATATACTTGGAGGTGTAGCTTATTTCACATTTAAAATCATGAAAAGAAATTTAAACACACACAAGCTTTTCCGTTGTCTTAAAACAATTAGGCTGTTTGGAAAGATGGTGACGATGAAGATGTCAAATTAACAATTGACAGTTAACGACGTCCCTTGACTGTAGAGTAGATTCAATCAAGTATAGACACGGCCCAATCAGGTCACTAAATCATTACCTTTGATCAAATCAATTAGTAAAATTAGAATTTTATATGACAGTTTATCAAGTTCACGTAACTCGACATCTTGAAGCAACCAATCCCCAAAAAAATCAAAAAATGTCGGTGGGTTAATATTAATTAATCAGAAATGTATTGTAGAATTGTGTTGAAGATAGATAGAGGGGGACAACTCCTGTCACATGATTCTGCCACGCACCCTTTTCATGTGGCAGATGTCCAAAGCTAGCTTCTTATCAATTTCATACTATATAAAATTATAAACTAAAGATAATTTAGTATAAGTAAAGAGTTCCAACTTCCAATCGTCCTCTCTCTCAAGCTGTATCACACTAGTTTATTCGTTGCTTCACCTCATTCGTGGGAATAATTCCCATCAAACTAATTAACACACTTGAAAGATGCTTTAATACTCCCCTCAAAATGTACCTCCATTTGTCTTACATTCTCCATTTACTCTCTCCGTCCCGTGATTATTTGCGGGACGTTCCAACATTATTTGTACACTCTAAAAAAAAAAAAAACTCACATAATTTTTACCCTTACAACATTCATCTAATTTATAAATAACACTCTATTTTGAACCCACAACTTAATTCAATTTATAACTTTAGTATTCTATTTTCTTAAACTTCGTATGTAAAAAATGTTGTGACGGAGGGGATATAAAATATAGTCTCATACACTTTATAGAAATCATTACACTTCAAGCACAACTTTATTCACAATGAATTATACAATACTCTTATTTTATCTATTTTTTTCTTAAAACACATTTTTCTTTCATATTAGACTATTTATTGTGGACGGAGAGAATATTTAATTATTTATCCAACTATATATACACACATACCCATAGATGGACACGCATTCGTGTGGCTTATTTTAGAGAGACAGAGAGGGAGAGATAGAGAAGATGGCTGATTGGGGACCTGTGGTGATAGCAGTGGTGCTGTTCGTTCTACTGAGTCCGGGGCTCCTTTTCCAGTTGCCGGGTCGGAACCGGGTCGTGGAGTTCGGCAACATGCAGACAAGCGGCCTCGCCATTTTAGTGCACACTATTATTTTCTTTGGCCTTATTACTATTTTCCTCATCGCCATTGGCGTTCACATCTACGCTGGCTAGCTTTTTTCTTTTTTAACTCTGTAATTTCTTTTTGTTGCATCTAAATTCCAGTATTTAATTATGTTTTGGCGAAGGAAATTATTAGCTTATTTGTTTGTCAAGTAATGATAATGAATGAACTCAGTTGTGCTTTGGTTTGATTAATCTTGTTAGCCACTTTTAATCAATGTTTAGAATTTAGCTGCACTTTGGAAGGAAGTGATTCAAACGAATGAAATTTCTCACAAATCTGATAATGATAAAAATCGGTTAAAGAAAAAGGGGGGTTTGATTTAGAATTAGGGTTGCTATTCTAGGAAATAAGCCCGGCCCACCCCCGAAAAAGTTGGTACGGGCCTCGCTTTCTGGGCTTGAGATACGCTTTCAACAGTTGTGAAGCATTAGCATACCCCCCATTTAAAATCGAATAACCGATTGAGAATTCCATTTGATTTTTTTTTTTTCGGTTCGATTAAAATTTTTAATGTTGAATTTTCAGTTATTTGCTTCGATTTTGAATTTAATAAAAAGTCGAACTATTGAAAATCGAATAGGAAAAAAAGTAGAGATGAAAATGAGTCACGTCGGCACGGATTTTATGATTTTTATAAATAAATATTTTTTTTTATATACAACTCTATTTAAAGAAAATGAAAGAATGTTTGAAAAAAAAATGAATATAAATTTTAATTAGAAAATGACAGTTAAAGAAAAAGACAGAGAAGTTAGTTTTTTTTTTTTAAAGAAAATTTAAATTGTAGATTTTTTTTAGAACAGAAGTATTTGAAGAAGCCACCTTAAAAAAAAAAACCAGAATTAGTATTTAGAGAAGATATATACTAATAAAAGGCCGCGGCTAAACAAACCCCCGATTCTACTATACACACCCCACCTACTATATGCACCCCATTATAAATATAATTTTTCTTCTATTTACTAAACAAACCCCAATATTATACCATTATACCCTTACAATACAATAAAATAAAATAAACAAAATGAACCCAAATAGAAAAACATAAACGTAAAAATAGGACAAAACTCTCATTTCTACCGGAATACTCTGTCAAACAAAGAAATGGATCAAGAATCTCAATCTATCAGTATTTTTTTTTGGAAAGCAGCAAAATTTTTATTGAGGGCACCAGTGATACCCATTAAGCAGATTAAACAGAGTACATGGGAATAGATTATGACTACTACTTAACTATTACAAAGATTTGGTTCCCGATTCCAATCGTCAAAGTTATTCCAGCGATTCAATCTATCATATTTGAATTCAAAGTATCCGACTTAACTAAATAATGAATGGATACGAAAATACTCTTAAGCGTCAACTTCATTTTCTGTAATTTCATTCGATTTTAAAGTTTCTAGGGTTTCATTTTTTAGGGTTCAATTTTGTGGGTTTTGTTAAGAAACTGCCATGAAGTTCCCCGTTTTTCAAAGAAATATATGTGATTTTCGATAGAAGAAAGAAGAATGAAGAAAATCGTATCTGGTTTTTCCTCTTGCCTTGTTCACAGTTCGTGTTATGTTCGCTCACAAGAGAAAATGTTAGAAATTATTTTACTTATTCAAGATTAAAATTGAGAAAAAATTGTCATAAAAATATGATCAAAGTTGGGATTCAAGTGCAGAAAACAGCAGTATTAATTTTATAAAATGACCATAGGTTTCCAAATAAATTGGGAATAAACGTTATGCTTGATGTTTTAGAGTTTTTTTTGAGAAAGAAGATGACGAAAGGAAGAAGATGATAATAAGGGTAGTTTAGTTATTTGACATAGAGATATTTTAGTCTAAATTTCTTTGGGGTGTGTACAGAAAATTTGGGGGTATATAAAATTATATATATATATTCTTAGTCCGTCTATACATTTCCAATTACTTTTGGACACTTTGATTAAAAAAAGTGACGTAGCGGAAGGATAAAACAAAAGAGATATACACCTTGATACTACGTATACTAGGCGATGATCTCACTTTATTTCAGTTTTATTCAAAATTCAACAACTATAAATAGGAAAGCCGAAAAACCCTAGTCTAAGGCCCAACACTATCGTGGGCTTGTAGTGCAGAAATTAAAGACTAACAACCAGACTTAAATGTTCCTCCAATCATGCCATTCAATTTCCCGCCATTCCCTTTGTTTAGCGATTCGGTCATGAATTTCCATAAAGTCTAATGCCACATCATTCACCCGTGCCGAGAAAAGGTTCGCCCTCGAACCTAAAGGTGTGGAGTGCTCGTCGTCGTAATCATCATTATCCCCTGAGTACGGAATCAAGTGCTTCACATTAAAGACATCCGAAGTGCGGAGATGAGAAGGGAGCTTCACACGGTAGGCGTTTGGGTTGATTTTGGCGAGCACCTCGACGGGGCCAATTTTTCGAGCAGCGAGCTTGTTGTACTCGTGGGCGGGATATCTATCTCGCGTGAGGACTGCCCATACGAAGTCCCCAGGCTCGAAATCGAGCAGGCGACGAGATTTGTCAGCAGTTGTCTTATAATCAGCGTTGGAGACGAGGAGCTGGTCATAAGTCGCCATGTGAGTAGCACGCAGTGCCTCAATGAGGTCGGCGGCGCGAGCATCAGCCCGGATTGGCGAGGGTAGGGCAATGAGGTCCGAAGGGCCGCGAGGTAGGACTGCGTAGACGACTTGGAATGGAGCGAGGCCGGTGCTGCGATTCACTGCCGAGTTATGGGCAAATTCAGCCTGATTGAGGTGCGTATCCCAAGTGCGCACATGCTCGCCCACCAAGCAGCGCAAGAGGTTGCCCACCGACCTGTTCACCACCTCCGTCTGACCGTCAGTCTGTGGATGATAAGCGCTGCTGAACTCAAGGCGAGTGTTCGCCATGCGCCACAAACTTTTCCAAAAGAAGCTTAAGAATCGCGTGTCTCTGTCCGACACGATCGAGGAGGGTAAACTGTGCAAACGGTAAATCTCTCTAAAGAAAAGCTTGGCAATGTAAAAGGCATCAGATGTCTTCTTGCACGGGACAAAGTGCACCATCTTAGAGAAGCGATCCACCACCACAAAGATAGAGTCAAATCCACGTTGGGTCCGGGGTAAGCCCAACACGAAGTCCATACTGATAGCAGTCCAAGGGGCCCGGGGCACTGGTAAAGGTCGGTATAGTCCGGCGTTAGTGGCCGTCCCTTTCGAGGTCTGGCAAATACGACACCGCTCAACCTACCGGGTTACATCTCTTCCTAGAGTTGGCCAAAAATAAGAGCGACGAACTAGATCGATTGAGCGATCACGTCCCACATGACCCGCACTATGTAGCTCGCTAATGAGGCGGAGGCTGGTGTCCGGTACACATAAACGCGTGCCTTTGAATAAAAAACCATCGACGATTACATAGTCCTCATGGTCGCCAGATGCCAGTTTGGCGACCACCTAGCCGAAGAAGGGATCCGTCGCGTACTGTTTGCTCATAATGTCCAATCCCTGGACCTGTATCCGAAGGTCCGAAATTAAAAGAGCTCGTCGGCTTAACGCGTCGGCCACTTTGTTCGATGCGCCCGAGCGATGTTTAAGCACGAAAGTAAACTGCTGAAGGAACGCGACCCAGGTCGCATGGCGAGCAGAGAGATTAGATTGAGTGGCGAGGTGGCGCAAGGCTTCGTGATCTGAGTAAAGCACAAACTCCTTGTGGAATAAGTAGTGGCGCCAGTGTCGGACAGCTCGGACCACGGCGTAGAACTCGGCATCGTAGACATTATAGCGAGCACGAGCCCCCGTAAGCTTTTCACTGAAATAAGCCACCAGTCGACCATGCTGGCTTAGGACCGCACCAATACCAGTCTTCGATGCATCACAAGATAATTCAAAAGGCTGGTCGAAGTCCGGGAGGAGTAGAATCGGGGCTTGGATCAACCTGCTTTTGATAGTGGAAAATGCCTGTGTCCCCGCCGGCGTCCATACAAACGGCTTGCGCCCAATACAGTCCGTGATCGGTGCGGTGATTGCACTGAAGTGGGCAATGAATCTGCGGTAGAAAGAGGCTAGGCCCAGAAAACTCCTCGCCTCAGTGATGGTCGTCGGGGAAGCCCATTCCCGAATGGCCGTAATTTTGGAGTCATCTACCTGAATGCCTTTGGAGGAGATGATGTAGCCCAAGAATAACACATAAGTCACCCCAAAAATGCATTTCGATGGAGAGGCATAAAACTGCTCGGTACGTAAAATGAGGAGTACTGCCCGCAGGTGCCCTAGGTGGTCGGTCATGGTCTTGCTGTACATCAGGATGTCGTCGAAGTACACCACCACACATTGTCCAATCAAGGACCTTAATGCCTGATTCACAACCCTCATGAAAGTGCTCGGGGCGTTGGAGAGGCCAAATGGCATAACTAACCATTCGAAAAGGCCTTCTCTAGTTTTGAAAGCCATTTTCCACTCATCACCTGGGCGAATACGGATCTGGTGATACCCGCTTCGCAGATCGAGCTTGCTGAAGTAAGAAGCACCACTCAGTTGGTCCAGAAGATCATCTAATCTAGGGATGGGAAACCGGTAACGAACAGTGATCTTGTTGATCGCTCGACTGTCCACACACATTCTCCACGATGCGTCCTTTTTGGGAATAAGGAGGGCGGGGACTGCACATGGGCTTAAGCTCTGACGGACTGTTCCTCTCCGTATGAGGTCCTCGACCTGTCTACGAAGTTCCTCGTGCTCCGTAGGGCTCATCCGATAGTGAGGGCGGTTCGGGAGAGAGGCGCCCGGGACCAGATCGATGTGATGTTGTATGTCCCGAAGGGGTGGTAAGCCATGTGGTAGTTCCGAAGGGAATACATCCGCGAATTCTGCAAGCAGGGCAGTCACCGAAGGGGGAATGGTCGCTTGGTGTTTGACCTTTTACACCCCGACGAGCAATAGTAACCAAGGTGCAGCGACCAGTTCCCGTAGGAACTCCGTCTTGTCCAGCAGCAAGACTGTCGTGCTCGGCGATGAAGGAGGGAGCGTCGACGAATGTAGTACAATTCGGGCTCCGTCGAAGGCAAAGCTGTAAGTGTTCAGGCGACCATCATGTATGACCGATCTATCAAACTGCCAAGGCCGTCCCAACAAGAGGTGACACGCGTCCATCGGTACGACGTCGCACCAAATCGAATCCTTGTACTTATTGCCAATGGAAAAGGGGACCAATACACGCTGATCGACCGTGATGGAGTTGCCCCGTTGAATCCAGGCCAAAGTATACGGGGAGGGGTATGGAGTGGTCGTTAGGTTCAATTTACTAACGACATCGACAACAATAACATTTTCACAAGAACCAGAATCAATAATGAAGCGACAAACTTTACCGGTAATGGTGCAGGTAGAAGTAAAAATATGATTACGCTGCTCGTCATTCGGCGAGGAACTCTTCGGCGTGAGACAAGCGCGGCGGATGACGAGGAGTTGGCCAACGTCCCCATCCACATGTTCTTCCGGTAGGTCACTCGGCATTTCAGTATCGAACACAGGAGGACCGTCGTAACCCGAGGTCTCCCAATCGTCAATGAGTAGAGCGCGTTGGCGAGCCCGCAGGCAGGCCGAACGGCGATGGCCGGTTTCACCACAACCAAAACAGCGAAACGACGAAGAGGTAGCGTCGGTCGCTGCCGCTACTACCACTGGCTGGGGTGCTCGCGGCGGTGGCGCCGATGAGGGCGTAGGATACGTTGGGCGAGCAGAAAATCCTCCCGTTCCGGAAGGGCGACGAGACTGCTGCTGTTCCAAAAGGAGGGCACGTTGATGAGCCTCCGAGACAGAAAGTGGGGCGAGTAGGGTTAGGGTTTCTTGGATGGCCGGTTTGAGACCCCCTAAATACCGGGAAACCAACTGCGGCTGCGAGTCGCGGACATCGATCCTGGACAAATACTGGTAAAACTCCTCTGTATAGGCATCGACGGTGCGTGAACCCTGACGGAGAGAGTGCAGTCGCTGATATAGTGTGCTGGCATAGTTGTGGGGCAAAAACTCGCGTTCCATGTGCTTGCGAAATTTTCCCCACGAGAGAATGCGCGGCTTGCCTTCGCGCATACGTGTTTGTTTGACCTGTTGCCACCACGAAGACGCCCTCTGGCGAAATCTGGTCGCCACCAAAGCAACGCGGCGGTTATCAGGGACACCCTTGAAATCCAAGATGTCCTCCACCGTGGTGATCCAATCCAAGAAGTCACACGGGTCGAGACCGCCGGTGAATTCAGGGATCTCTAGTTTGAAACCATTCTCCCAACGTCGATCATCGTCTCCTCGCGGTCTGGGCTCGCGGGCGAGGGGGGCGAAGGGGTTGATGTCCGACATAGTTTCATCATCGTCCTCCGGATCCGAAGGGGGATGTACCGGTGAGTGGGCCCTCGGGGGCTGGCGGCGCTGACGGGGTCCTTCGGGATGGTGTCCGGGCGGATGATGGCCGTTCTGTCCAGCCGGGACGTTGTTGGCAAAAGCTTGGCGAAGCTCCTCGAGGCCCGCCGTGAGGGCGGCCACTTGACGACCCAAATCCGCAATGGCATCGCGTTGAGCATCGGCGGCGGCGTCAAGGGGGGGTTGGCGGCGGGAGGCATCGTACCTGTCTCTTGATACCAACTGACGTAGCGGAAGGATAAAACAAAAGAGATATACACCTTGATACTACGTATACTAGGCGATGATCTCACTTTATTTCAGTTTTATTCAAAATTCAACAACCCCTAAAATGAAGAAAGCAACAACTATAAATAGGAAAGCCGAAAAACCCTAGTCTAAGGCCCAACACTATCGTGGGCTTGTACTGCAGAAATTAAAGACTAACAATCAGACTTAAATGTTCCTCCAATCATGCCATTCAATTTCCCGTCATTCCCTTTGTTTAGCGATTCGGTCATAAATTTCCATAAAGTCTAATGCCACATCAAAAAGTAATTAGATAATAAATATAAAACAAGTGATGTGATTGAGATAGAGAGAGTGAAGGAGATACAAAAAAAAAAAAGTAAAATACGAATTATAAAATAAAATGTAAGAATAAAAAATTAAAAGATGGAGTATTTAACTAAAAAAAAGTATGAGTAGCTTATATGCGACATATCAAAACGAAAAATTTATAAATGGAATATTAAAATTAATATGTAAAGGGTTCAAACGAGTTAGATCCAGACGGATCAGGTCTACTGAACGAGGTGATACCAAACAAGCGAGCCATGGTTTGTCAGGCTGGGACCAAAATGCCATGTAAAATTTACACTCCATGTACCTTGAATATGTGGTCTATGTGCTCAATGTTTTCAACATTCATGGATGATTATTATTGTTTAGTCCATATTAAGTGAATTTTGTAATAAATGAGTTTAAAAAAATCTACAAAATCTAGTTTCATTCGTCTTATTTGTTCGATCAATATTCAATTTATTACTCAATTCAATCGGTTTCGATTATCAATAAGGGAAACTTCTACTATTTGATTCAGTAACCGAATCAACCCAATGATCACTCCTATCTATATTCTATACTTATACTACCCCCATTGTACCGTGAATTGAAAACAATTTGTTGTGTGCACACATAAATGTCGTTTGTTGTAAGTAAATATGCAACTATGCAAGCTCACAATTCACAAGCTAAAATGTAGTCCAATCCAGTCTTGCCAGTAGGGGGCCAACCCAACTCTCAATTTTTTTAATTTTTATTTTTGCTTAAAAAATATTTATGAACAAAATTTATTTTTTGGGTACAAAAATTAAACATAAAAAAATAGTAATCCACCAAGTGTCCGAACAGAGAATTAGATTAATCAAAGTTAAATATTAATTGCAAAGATTTATTATAGGAATCTAAAGTCCTAGATAATAGAAGAAATTGAGTACAAGTGATCATTTTCCTTCAACAAGAACATAATGTTATGAAATTCAAAGTTTCAACCCTCGTAAAAATAATAAAATCTCATAACAAAGTTTCAACCCTCGTAAAAATAATAAAATAATACTCTCTCCGTCTACGAAATGTAGCTACATTTGTCTTATATTCTCCGTCCACCAAATATAGTCTCATACCCTTTATGGAAACTATCACCCTTCAACCATCACTTAATAACTCAAATTGTCATCAAACTTTATTCATAAACAATCACTTTATTCACAATGTACCTCACAATACCTTTACTTAATCTACATTTTTCTTAAAACATGTGTCCCACCCCAATGAGACTACATTTGGTGGATGGAGAAAGTATAAAAGATCATTAGAGCGTCGGACCATACTTACCTTTGAGTTGGCTCGGGTGGCCCATCGGACTAGACTCAAATTGCTCACTCTAACACTGTAAAAGTAACTGAAATACCAGAATCATGAACGATATGAATAATGAAAACAACCTAATTTGGTATTACTATAATTTATGCCTCCACTTTATTGAATTTACAATAGTATAATGAACAAGAGTAGGTTCTGTAATGATTCTCCATTTCTCCTACAATCTCAGACTTGTGGAAGACAAGGATTTGTACATTCGATTATGCTATTACATATTCAAGTCAAGAGAAAAAAGAAAAGAAAAAAAAAAGACGTATACTTGCGGTGCAATTCAATGTTGTTCCCTCCTGTTTCTACTATAAGAAAATAGCCAAGTGGCATGCAATAACCATATGTTTCATCTTTGGAAGATAGAATTATCCACAGCTCTGCTGCAATCAGAGTCGTTTATTCGCAGAGCGATTTAGAAGGTGCTACAACAAAAGAACGCTTCTTATTTCCCATTCAACTAGTATATGAAATGAAATGCCTCATAAATGCTTCCAAACTGCAATGCAACAAAAGGATATATTCAGTATCTTTTAAAGATGCAACAACTACACCAAACAAAATTAAATTCTTATTGTCAATTGAGCAGCCCTGCAACTAACAAAAAACCAATCTCAATCTCACAACTGCAAGTGTAAGTGCAAATGAATGAACCAATATCAAACCCCAAGAGTTAGCTGTCTGTCATATTCAACAACTAAAAAGTTGAAAAAACTTATTTGGATAACCATTGATCAATAACCCCCATGTGTGGATACGATCACAGCATTTGACCTCAAACAAAACTGTCATCACCATATTGATAAACCACAAAAACTTTGCATTAAAACAGCAAACAACATACTAGTAGGGAGGCTAATTTTCCAGTGATCAATAGTTAATTCTTGCTTCTAATATCGAATTCAATTATAACAATAAAAGAATCTACTAATTTGGAGACAAATTCAATCAATAAAAACAATCATAGACTCCTTTTAAGAGATATACCTAAACCTAACTAAAATTGCAAAGACAGAGTCCAAAACAAAATATTTGACAAAAAGAAAAAAAAAACCCAAATCCCAACATCAACCAATTAACACAAAATCAATCTAGAAGCATATGAGGGCAGGATTGTTACCTTTTGTTGGCGAAGGCGGCGCAGAATTCCAGCTTAAAAAAGCTTTCCCAATCATAGAAATACTGGAAATCAATCCAACAAAGTACAAACAAATCACCAAACCAAGCACCCAAGGCATCAAAACAAATCCAATGACAAAAGTCACAGATCCACACAGCATCAAAGACAGAGAAATCCCAAGAAGCAAAGAGGCAAATCCGGCCGGGGAAATCTGCTGAAACGACGGCCCCGACCTCCTGCGACGGGGCGTCGCCGGATTCTGGTCGGCGAAATCAATCGGCGGAGGTGGGGATCGTATAATATTCAAAACTAAAGCTGATAGCTCATTTAAATCCTTAAATCGATGTTGCTGTTGATTTTGCGGCTGCCTACTCATCATTATCCAGTATTAACAAAACCTATATCCTGAAATCTGAAAGGGGGGGCTTGTCTAGTTCAAACTAGTTAAGAAGTCTGGTTTTAGAAGAAAGATAAAGAAACGAGTCGATCAAGAAATTTATGTGGGATCGCAATCGCAGTATATTTATTTTGAAATGGCGACAATTTCTTTCTTTCTTTTCCTTTTCGAGAGAAACTGTTTTGTTTGTTTTCAAGTTTCGATGACTTCAGGATTGACCACAGATGGATCCTATGCTACGCGGCCCATTACAGCCCTTTGCTTACGCGTAAATATCATTTTTTCGGTGATTTTAAAATTTTATTTTTGAAATTCAATTTTAATATTATAAAAAAATGTTGATATTTTTCGACCACCAACCATGCTTACAACAAACAAAATTTTAAGTATCAAAATTTACTCAAAAATATCTTCTAACTTTTTTTTATTTGTTAGCTTTCTAAAATAAGCAAATTTTAATCTAACGATTATCATCTGAGCTTATGAACACAAATCGGATATGAGCTCATGAACAGGAATAGGGCCAAAGTCGAGTTAATTAAGATTATACCTCTTTTATTTGTTAGTTTTCTAAAATAAGCAAATTTTTATCTAACGGTTATCATCTGAGCTCATGAACACAAATCATATTTGATAACATGCGAACGAGAACAGGGACAAAGTCAAGTTAATTAAGATTATACCTTTTTTATTTGTTAGCTTTCTAAAATAAGCAAATTTTTATCTAACGGTTATCATCTGAGCTCATGAACATACATCATATTTGATAACATGCGAACAAGAACAGGGACAAAGTCAAGTTAATTAAGATTATACATTTGTTCACAAGATGAATACGTTTCGGCTAGTGCTTACAGTTTGACGTAACGTTTTCAATGGTAAAACAACTTTCGTTTATATACGAACATCACCGTAACTTATAAAGTTTTGATGAACTAAGACGATGTGAAAACTGAATTACACTACTATATGCAGATGCAAAATGCTATGAATTTTATAAATAAAAAATTCTAGTGTTCAAACACAAAACATACCATTCATGGAAATTTATTCCATTTTTTGAAACAGGGTTTTAAATTTGGTAATTGTAAATTTGTAACATGGGGAAGTTACAAAAAGAAAGATGAGATCTCAGCCCCAAGAGCCAAGTCAAGATCAACTGGCCACATGCCCGGACGCAGCTCGTCGATTAGGCGCGTGTGGTCTATAAAATTATTTATTAGTCAGTATAATTTGAACTATTTTAGTAAACTCTTATTAATAAGAAGTAATTAGTTTTACTAATTATTCGAGGTGGACCAAAAAATTTCAAGTTAATTTTCACAAATTTCAATGTAAAATGTATAATTTGATATCTCAACTTTATGTATTAATTTTTTACTCATCGAAATTCAATTTTAAAAATTTAAATTTACTTCGATAGAGTGCAGTAGAATCCGTTATGACTTAAGTGGTGCACATTTGTTATCTGAATTCAAACCGATGATTAATAATCCCCCAACAATATACTACTATTATTTATAAAATATAGGGATTGAGAGTTTGAGCACCACAGATGAAGGTACAACACGAGGAAGCGGTCTCACAGGATGGTGAATCGCAGGGAATCGCGGCCTTTGTGAGTCATGCGTACAAGTAATAAGAGCACTTATCTTGAAGAAAATGCAAGTTGGCCCTATGGAACTCGACACGTCAACATTCCGTCAGTTAAATACTAAAAAAAGTTATTCATGACGTGGGCCTTATCCTCTTCCACCCACTGCAGCCACCAATTAAATATGAGATACTTTCTCCGTCTAATTTCATTATTCCCACTTTCCTTTTTTTGATTGTCCAATTTTATTATGGACATACCCTTTTTAGAAACAATACTATTTATACTACTTTATCTCCACCCTCATATTATCACTTATTTACCTACTTTGACATTCACTTTATTCATAAACAATCATTTATTTAGACCCCACAATACTCCATCATACCCTCAAATTATCTACTTTATGAATAAACTAATCAATATTCATTAAATCTCGTGCCCGAAGAAGTGGGCATAATAAAATTGGACGGAGGGAGTACTATTTCATCTTTTTATTTTCATTATGGGGGTGTTTACTTTGGGCTTTGGGTGGTTTTAAAAATCGAATTTTTGAAATCCTGGTTTTTGAAATCCCGATAAATAGTAATATGAGTCTTTCTTTTGAGTTTTGGAATAGTAGAAGATTTAACTTTATGTCAAATCAAGTTGTAGGATTGAATGAGTTTGTATTATTATATTATTATTTGGTGAGATTATAATGATTATTTGATTGTGTAATTATTAAATGTATTATATTATTGTATTATTATATT
The DNA here is from genome assembly GCA_963675135.1 of Galeopsis tetrahit. NCBI lineage: Eukaryota > Viridiplantae > Streptophyta > Magnoliopsida > Lamiales > Lamiaceae > Galeopsis > Galeopsis tetrahit. The sequence continues at coordinate 60,303,596 of OY776122.1, read as the reverse complement.
ATTATAGTATTATTATATTATTGTTGAGAAAAAATATAATGAGTGCAGTAATATTATGTAGATATAACTTTATGTCAAATCAATATGTTTGATAGGGGTGGTTTTGAGTGGATTTTGAAACCAGATTTTAAATCTCGAAGTAAAACGGGTTTTGGATCTTGAAATCCAAAACCTGGTTTTTAAAACCAAAATTAAACATCCCCTATATGATTGTTATGTAAAAATATACTTCCTTCGTCCCACTATAAGTTTTCCACTTTCCTTTTTTTTGATGTTCCACAATAAGTTTCTTATTCTATTTTTGGCAAATTATCTTCTCTCTCTCAATCACATCACTTATACTTTATCTATTATTTTATCATACTTCATCTCATACTAATCTATTATTTTCTCTTTCACCATCACATCATTTGTATTACATCTACTCCCTCCGTTTTTTAATAAGTGTCACTTTGACTTTTTAACTAATTTTAAAATAAGTGTCATTCTGAGTTTTTTCTTTAATTTTGACTATTTTGCCCTTATTTATTTACCATATATATTGTTCATAAATAAATTCCATAAACATTATTTATACCAAAATTAATTTGGTTTATGAATACTAGCTACATTCTTGATCACATTATTTATCAAACAAAACTTCTATATCAAAATTAGCTATAATTAATGAAGGGTAATATGGACCACACTTTATAATCTTAATTTGTTGAAAAATGCCAAAGTGACACTTATTAAAAAATGGAGGGAGTATTATTTTATCATACGGAGTATTTCTTAATCTAAACACTTAAAAGAAGTGGAAAACTTATTAAGGGACGGAGGGAGTAATTAATATCTAAAAATGACACGTATTAAAGATTTAATAAAATGGGACATATAATCAAGTGAAATTCGAATAACAAGAGAGGAATTGATCTATGAAATACGGTGTTGTTTATAACGTGGCAAAAAAAAAAATCGTATATTTGCATTTTGTATTTAAACAATAACACAAAAGATAGATTTGTTTTAAAATTTAATGACTTGTGCTTTATGTTTGTTTTGGGATTTAGATAGAATAGACTTTAACTTTACCTTATAAAATTTATACATTCCAAAATCCCAAAATTTAACTAGAGTTTGATTTTAAAATCTCAAATCCAAAATTTTACATTAAAAAACGAACATAGCCAAAGTGTTGAGGTAATAGTTTCTCTATAAATTAGTTTGTACTCTTCTCCATTCCATGATAATTTGCTAAATTTATTTTTTTTCCTATTTCATATGTGAAAATAATCATAAAACGGAGAGAGTATAAAATAAATTTGGTGGAGGTATAATGAGATATTGAAGTTCATTTGAATAATAAAATAGTTTCTAAAAAAATAATTGAATAATAAAATTAGACAACTAAAAAAGAAAAGTAAGAATAATAAAATTGAACAACTTTTTTGACAAATTTTCCAGAATATTTTTTGATATATAGTAGTATACTTTTGATCTTATATTGATAATACTTTGACTTTATAGTAACAATATATTGATCATGTAATAAACCATCTACTTGCGACCCGTAAATTTTTTAAGCAGTCCGAATTTAAACTTATGACTTATAAATTTTTAAAAATTATTTTAATTAGATATATTTCATGTTTCACCAAAAGTGTTATCTCTAAAATTATTTACGAGAAACCCCTAATCTAATCTCTATGCCAGCTGAAATGAAAATGGCAAAAAAAAAATTGTCGGTGGGGTTAAAAGGGAGCTCCTCTTTTCTGGATTTATTTTTGGTGTGGGGATTTATGCAAAGTAAAATTGACTTCTAAAAATTCGAGTGACAAATGATTTGACTTAAAAAATTCAAATGGAACTCTCACAATTTTTTTAATGTAATCAAGTGTAATTTTAATGTTTAATTAATTTAATTTAATTTTTAACATTTAATTTAATTTATTAAAACTCTCACAATTTTTTTAATGTAATCAAGTGTAATTTTAATGTTTAATTAATTTAATTTTTAACATTTAATTTAATTTATTAAAACTCAATTTCAATTGTATAAATACAATCATGGACTTAGATTTTATCCAAGGGTGACCATGCCTCCCTCTCCAACTCCACACCAACTTATATACGGAGTATATATTATTTAAATTTAATATTTTTAATATATTTTTTTAAAATTAAGTAAAACTAATGGTATATTAATTTTATAAATTATTTTAGTAGTGAGTTTATTATAAAAGTTGTATCAAAATAAATTTCTTATTACACTTTTAGTAGTTATGTACTATAAAAATGATTATTTTTTTTTACGTATTTTAAATGCAAACTGATTTCAAAATTAATATTTTACATGTTCGACACTATTAATGATAAAAAAATGGATCACTTTGTATTACTTTAATATGTTTTAAATATGTTTACAATTAACTCATGCAATATTATATTATACATAAATATTATAATTATACATATATTAATATTTTGGATCAATAACTTTTTTCACCCCCTAACCTCAAGTTCTAGGTACACCATTGAGTACTCAGCCAATTACATCCAAATATTACTTCTAAATAAATAAATAAATAAGTATATGTAGCGTGTTAAAGCGATAAGATGAGCAATTATTTCAGTATTATTGAATATTGAGTCGGTGCACGTTGATTGATTACGTCCTAGTATTATTATATTGCAATTTATATAACAATCATTGACATTATCGTTTCATTTAAATAACTCAGATAATACACGAGATTTACACCTTTGCAACCTTAGTTATTTAAAAAAATGCATGTTTAAACGGATAAAAAATAAATAAATAAATTATTAAGGGTGCGTTTGGAGATTAAGTCACAGTTATTATTCCTATTAATTCGAGCACATGGAGGCAGGAATTATTTAACAAGATACATACATTTATCCAAACCCTCCATACATTAGGCCATCAATCGAAGAGACTTGTACTCTATTTTTTTTTTGAAAGCAGACTTGTACTCTATTTAACATTTGAAGGTATTGCAAAAAGCTAGTATTGACATCGTTGTCAACCTGAAAATCGATCAGGTCAGACCAGACTTTAAAAAAAAAGTCTTAAAATCTGAGTTTAATTGTTGAAGAATAGAAGAACACATACACAGGCGCATGCATGCAAACCCTCATGCATGTAAACACTCATATATACACATGCATGCAGTGCATGCGACTCACACTTGCTACACACACTTTTGTATACATACAAAGTATATACATATAGAAAGGTAGTTAGATATTTAACAAACTATTGTTAGATAGAATGCTCTAGAATGTGGAGCCCTCAATATATAGTGTACTCATTACACTTTACATCTTGAGTTGAATATACACAATTTAAACATGATATCATGAGGTCAATTTTTCTTTTGATTTTGATGTGAATTTTGCAAAACCTACCTTTCGTTTTCTTCTTTCATTCCCCCTTTCCAGAAACCGCTGTGTTTTTCACGAGTCTTCACATATTCTTCAGCCTATAACCGTTTTTCTCTTCACATCTTCATCCATAATTCAACTCCCGATCCATTCCGCCCGTTTCAGCTCGCTTCCTGCTCTGATCTATCATCTATGACTAATCAAAGTTCTTCTCCTGCTCTCCCTCGTTTTATCACTTTGTCGATTCGCCTTGACAATGACAATTATCCGTTCTGGCGAAATCAAGTGCTTGCTTCAGCTCGTGCTCATAACTTTGAGGATGTTCTCCTCTGCACAACAGTTCCTTCGAATCCTGCTGACTCTACTTCGGATTCGCTTTCATGGCAGAGAAAGGATCAGTTTCTCCTCAGCTGGCTCTTAAGTTCGGTGTCTGAGTCCATGCTTGGCCATGTCAGTCGATGTGAACACGCATTTCAGCTATGGATGGTGTTCGAGCTTTTGTTTCAATCACAGTCAAGTGCCAAGGCCATGATCCTGCGCCTACAACTTCAAACTCAGAGGAAGGGTGATATGAGTATTGATATGTTAATCCTAAAGATGCGTTCTATTGCTGATGGCTTATTTCATGCGGGACAACCAATCAAGGATGATGAACTGGTGTTGTATATCCTTGGTGGTCTAGGTGCTGATATTGATGCCGTGGTTGTTTCTCTTACAACTCGAGGATCCATTCCATCTCTACCTGAAGTTCAGTCTATTTTGCAAGCTTATGAAGTTCGTTTGCTTAATCACAACTCACACTCTATCCAAATTCAAGGAGGTAACATCTCCTCCTCTTTTCAACCTTCTGCTAATGCTGTTTCTAGAGATAATAGAGAAGTGCATAGAAACAATGGAAAAGGCAGGGGTTATCCTAAACCTAGGGTTGTATGTCAATTGTATGGTCGTAAATATCATGTTGCAGCTAAGTGCTACAAGAGGTTTGATCAAACCTATACTCGCCTTGAAAACTCCAATTCCAGATCCTTTACTCCAAACTCCAACTCAATGTCATCTCCTCGACCCTCTATATCCACTCCATTTCAAGCTCATCTTACCCAACATCAGCCTACATACTCCCCTCACTCCAGTGCTTCACCATCTGCCCTCACCAATTATGTCAATCAAGGTGCATCCACTTCTGGTAACTCTACTGGCATATCTTCCTCTCCATGGTTTGTTGATAGTGGAGCAACACACCATGTTACTTCTTAACTTGCCAACCTGAATATCAACTCACCATATCAAGGCATGGCCTCTCTTATTGTTGGAAATGGCGCATCTTCTCCCATTCTACATACTGGTTCTTTCAATATTCCATTGAATGGTGGCTCTAGCTTAGTTGCTATGAACAATGTACTACATGTGCCAGCTATTACTAAGAATCTGATGAGCATCTCTCAGTTTCTTAGAGATAATGATGTTGTAATTGAATTTTTTGCTGACTGTTGTCTTGTTAAGGATCTGAAGTCTCACAAGATACTATTGAGAGGGGTGCTTAAGGATGGATTATACATGCTGGATTTTGGATGCTTGAAGGTCAATAAAGATTCTGCTCATGATCAACATTTGTCTAGTTATTGTACTAGTGTTGAGAATAAAAGTCAGTTTCATGTTAGTGTTAATCATGCTGCTAGTGTTGAGAATAAATGGAGACTGTGGCATTGTAAATTGGGACACCCTAGTGATTCTACATTGTCTAGTGTTCTGAGAAGTGTAAACATTCTGTAGATGTTGTTAACTCTTAAATGCTTTAACATTATCAACAACATCTTAATTTGACCTTCCTTGATTTATTCTAAGTCTTTTCTGAAATGTTACATTAAATGTTGTACTAAATGCTCTCACATTCAGGAACGATTCTAGAAGCTTCTACAAGAGTCTGGAACCTGGAAGATTCCAGAAGGTTGGAGAAGGTGCTAGAAGGCTTTGGAGCATTGTAGAACGACCTGGAAGATGGCAGAATGATCTAGAAAGATCATGGAGGTTGAGGTCCTAAAAAATAGGATCTCATAATGGAAGGATCTAGAAGCTGTGTATTTCTCTATAAATACCGCCAGAACCTCTCATTTCAAAGTATGCACTATTCGAGTAACACCTCCTTGAGCGTTCAACCCTAGTTAGGAGTTATGGTCAGTAGTTGTGTCTTTTAACGTACGCCGAGGGATACCGCCTTCCAGTGTACTTTGTTCTAGTCTTGAATCGAGTGAGAGTGAATCACAAGATTAGATTAGTTCTTTAGACAGTGTTTTACACTTAAGTCTGTTTGCGGATTCACGCACCTGCCTCGATTGTAGTTTCCGTTTGTGGAATGTTGAAGTAATTGCTGAGACATTTCACACGACATTTTTGTATAACTTAGGAACTAAGTTACTTTTCGCCGTAAGGCTTAGCATAGGTTTTGTTATTAATAAAATCTATGTTAAAAATTATTCCATTGTGTTCGTATTGTGTTTTAGTGTTTTAGACTTCCGCTGTGTACTGTGTTTACTTATTCACATTCTGTTAGAGTTAATGCTACACTAATTGTCACAACATTCAGTGTAACATTGTTCTGTTTTTTACTTAAACACTAGATACCACCCCACACACACTTTCACATTCCATGTAATCCTTCTCAAGCTATTTTCTGTGATGAATGTAAAATTGGGAAGATGCATTTAAAACACTTCTCTTCTGTTATGCATCACTCTTTATCTCCATTTGAATTGATACATATGGATGTTTGGGGGCCTGCTTCAAGTGTATCCATTGAAGGTTATAGATATTATCTGTCCATTGTTGATGACTACACAAGATTTGTATGGATTTTTCCTCTGATGGCAAAATCTGAGGTGCTCTCAGTGCTTACTCAGTTTATGAAACTTGTTGAAAGGCAATTTGGCAAACTCATTAAACCTATTCAGCATGATATGGGATATGAGTTTCTTCTTGTTGCAAAGCTAGTTAAACCACTTGGTGTCAATGTGAGATTATCATGTGCATATACTCACCCTCAGAATGGCTTGATTGAAAGAAAACATCAACATGTCACAGAAATTGGGCTAGCCTTCCTTGCTCGTTCAAAGCTCAACATGGCTTTCTGGTGGCATGCATTCTCTACTGCAGTCCATATCATTAATATGCTTCCCTCTCCTGTCACTAAAAACATATCTCCCTTTGAACTGCTTCACTGCAGACCACCTGACTACTTGTCACTAAGATTTTTGGGGTGTGCTTGCTTCCCATTACTCAAGCCTTACAATACATCTAAACTCCAGTTCAGAAGCTCCAAATGCATTTTCTTGGGATACAGATCCTCTCACAAAGGCTATAAGTGCCTACATGAGTCTGGCAAGATCTTTATATCAACTTCTGTCCAATTCAATGAAGAAGAGTTCCCATCTTTCTCTTAGAACAAACCTGCTTCCATAGCTCACCCACTCATTTCTGCTCAGATTCCAGCACCTTCTATTCCTTCTCCAAACATTCCTCTAACTCCATTATCATCTGCTTCTGTCTCACATCATCACCACTCTCCTCAATCTACCTCCAGCTCTTCAAGATATATGCTTCCACCTGCAGTACCTTCTTCTCCCTCACAAAACCCTACTACCTCATCAATCACCCCAACTTCTCCCTCACTAGATCTTACTGCCTCATCCATCTTCCAGAATGCTCACCCCATGCAAACCAGAGCCAAATATGGTATCTACAATCCTAGAGCACTCATCTCTTCCACACTTATTCATGAACCTACTTCTGTCACTGAGGCAAGTAAAAGTTCTGAATGGAAACAGGCTATGCAGCTTGAGTATGATGCATTGATTCAAAATGGCACCTGGACTCTTGTTCCCCCCTCATCAGATATTCACCCCATCACCACCAAGTGGCTCTTCAGAGTTAAGTACAACAAATATGGTTCTATTGAGAGATACAAAGCCAGATTGGTGGCAAGAGGCTTTCAGCAACAAGCTGGTGTTGACTACTTCAACACCTTTAGCCCAGTCATTAAGCTAGTTACTCTTCGCATTGTATTCACCCTGGCTGTCTCAAAAGGATGGCCTATACAGCAAGTTGACATTAACAATGCCTTTCTCAAAGGATTGCTTCATGAAACAGTCTACATTGCACAACTAGAGGGTTTTGTTCACCCTGACTACCCAAACTATGTGTGCAAGCTTAGAAAAGCTCTCTATGGCTTGAAACAGGCTCCAAAGGCATGGTATGACACCCTCAAGGATTTCTTGGTGCAGCAAGGCTTCATACACTCCACTTATGATCACTGTCTGTTCCACAGACTCAGTCAAGGCAAAATCACTATATTACTGGTCTATGTGGATGATATATTGATCACTGGTGATGACACCACTCTTGGGCAGCAACGCATTGATGCACTTCACTCTCAGTTTTCTCTCAAACACTTGGGGGAGGTCAACTACTTTCTGGGCATAGAATCTCACTCCTCTCCTTCCTTCATCAAACTTACTCAGTCCAAGTATGCAAATGATATCATCTCCAAGGCTCACTTAACTGACTCAAAGCCTTGTCCAACACCAATCTGTCCTTCTTCCAAGCTCTCCCTCTCAGAAAACCCTCCATTTGAGAAACCCACTCTTTATAGAAGTATTATTGGAGCTCTTCAATACCTTACCCTAACCAGACCAGACATAGCCTTCAGTGTCAACAAATTATCCCCGTTCTTGCAAAATCCAACTCAGAATCACTGGAAAGCTTGTAAGAGAGTCCTTAGATACATCAAAGGCTCCCTAACTCATGGCATCTCTTTCTCTCCTATTTCTGATTTCAGGTTGCAGGGCTTTGTGGATGCAGATTATGTTTCAAGCATTGATGACAGGCGCAGCACTTCAGGGTTCTGTATCACTCTTGGATATAATCTTCTTTCTTGGAGCTCGAGGAAATAATCTGTAGTAGCTCGAAGCAGCACAGAGGCTGAATGTAGGGCCCTTGCCCTTGCTACAACTGATCTCTTATGGATAGCAAGTCTTTGCAAAGAACTTCACATCCCAGTTATCACTCCTAATCTACTTTGGTGTGACAATCAAGGGGCAATCACGTTGGCATTTAGCCCAGCTTTTCACTCCCGTACAAAGCATATTGAAGTGGACGTTCATTTCCTTAGAGAAAAGGTACAAAATGGAATGCTTGATGTTCAATTCATCACCTCTGAAGATTAACCAGCTGATCTTCTCACCAAACCAGTTGCTCCAGCTCGTTTTGCTCATCTCCTCAGCTGGTTCAAACTGGCGTAGATCACCATGGCTTAGTTTCTTCCGGGGCATGTTGAAGAATAGAAGAACACATACACAGGCGCATGCATGCAAACCCTCATGCATGTAAACACTCATATATACACATGCATGCAGTGCATACAACTTACACTTGTTACACACACACTTTTGTATACATACAAAGTATATTGATGCGTCGAAAAAGAACGCCTTCAGATATCAGCCGTTCCTCTACGAGCACTGCTAATCACGAATCAAATCACTCGTTTTATCCTTGGAAATCTTCAAGTAAATCTCCTTGGAAATCCGAAAATAACCTGCAAAAGTACACTGGAGGGGGGCTCTGGCGTAGAAGCTCCGACGCTCAAGTCAGATTCGATAGTAGGCGAAATCAAAGAGGAATTCCCCTGTGTATCTAGGGAAATTCCGGCGAATGTAATGAAGTTTCTCTTCAAATCAGTGTATAATTCTTAGGAAAATACGTATTGTATGTAAAAGATGTGTGTATCGTCAAAAAACTTACCTGATAATGTAAAATAATTGGCTTATATACCTGGCCCCCTCTCCCCGGGAAAGAGGGGGACTTATTCTCCCTACATTCTTGGTCCACTCCCCAGAATTCGGTCCCTCAACCCTGAAGACTTGGTTTTTGAGCATATCCTCCCCTATTCTCGTGGGTTTGACCTGCTCATTTGACTTGGCCAAGAAAGATGGACTATCCGTTCCATGTTTGGGTCGAGTCCCTTCCGGGCCAAGAAATATTAACCTTTCTGAATATGGGCCAAAGGCCCAATAACCCTGCTTTCTCTCATTTCCCTACTCGAGCCCAGGGGTGTATTAATCCTGTTTCTTCGGCATACCGATCTAATCATGACTATCATAATCTATCCCGTTTCCACGTGTCGGCTCCTCGGAGAGCAACATATTTATCTACATCAACCACTCCCCCCTACTCTCATAAAAGGAATAAGTTTAGGAGAGTAGGAAAATAATAACCCTGAGACATATATTATGAAAATATTCCATTCTTTAAATACCCTTTGAAATACTCTTGATTTGATTCCTTTCATAATAATTGCCCTAAAAAAGCTTCAGGACTTTTGCACTTCCACACGCAATCCTTCCCTCGAAACATGCAGCCACGCGTTCAGTTCAGGGCCAACATCAGGCCGCCCTTCTTCATTCACGCGCCTCTCGATTAGGGGGTATTTAATTCTTCTCGATCTTCTCCCTTCTCTCTCCTCTACTTAATCATTTCAAAACCCATTTTTCCACCAAAAACCCTTCTTTCTTTCATTTCAAACTTATCTAATTTCCATCTTCATTTCCACCTCTGCGATCCTAACCTCTTTGTGCACGTTCAGCGGCCGTTCCGTCATCACTTCTTAGAACCGACTTTACTCCAGGTATCTATTCCTCCCTTTCCTCTCTCATTTACAATATCCTCATGTCGTCCTCTTCAGACTCCATTTCCATGGAGAGTTCAACTTCCAACCCACTCCCCATATTTCCCGTAACTGAACGAGCTTTGAAGGATGAAATTTCTGGGTCCTCCCTTCTTACTTCTGAGCGCGTTGCCGCTTTTCTTCGTTCAGGGATCTTCCCCGCAGATTATTCCGTTAGGGCTGCGCATAAGAGAGAGCGCCCTAATTTTCCAGGTCATAATTCTTTAGCCTTTTGGGAGGCTCAATTAAAAGCGGGCCTCCGCTTTCCCCTTCATCCTTATCTCTGTGAAATTTCCAGTTATCTCCGCATACCCTTGAACCAATTTACCCCCAATGCCATACGCGCGATGTTAGGCTTTTACATTCTGATGAGGGGAAATGGTGGGGATCCTTCAGCTCAACTCTTTTTAACCCAATATGTATGCAAATTTTCGGATGGGTTTTTTTTATGCTAGTGGTCGCACCTCCCGGACCGGCAAGTTCATGGAGAAGCTCCATGAAGGAGTCCAGGATTGGAAAGACTACTATTTCTTTGTTACAAATCCTCTTCCTTGGGAATTTCCTCATGAGGGGTGGATTTATGAAAATCCTGGGGTGCCACGTCCTCCTCTTTCCGTCTGTTCCTCCTTAAACCTGGATGTGATGAACCGTTTAAATGATCATGTCTCTAATCATGGCTTTTTTGATGTAATGGGTATCTGTAAAAATCCTAGAGTCCTTTCTCATTTCGGTTTTGGTAGCCCTGATTACCCTTTAGGTCCCGATGATGGTAATACCATTTCTCCTCTCCTGGTATTGTACTCAAGACCCTAACCCATTATACTTATTAATGCCGTTTCATGTTTCTTTGTACAACTATGAGTTGGTTGACTCAGATTTCGCGTGATGCTGCCCCTCTCTCGATGGTTAATAGGTCTCCAGCGCCCGAAAGTTCCTCGAGGGCTCAAATTCCTCCCTCTCCAGTGGAACCTGCTGCTGGATCTGTTGCTAAGCGTACCCGTTCCTCTACTGAAAAAGCCATAGTTTCTACGTTGCCTCCTGTCTCCGATGCTTCCAAGAAAAAGAAGTCCAAGACCAAATCCTCTCTGCCCAATGTCGCTTCTGATGCTCCAGATGAGATGAATGTTGACCATCTCCTGGGTTTTATAGAGCGTTACACTCCGGCTCATGCCACTGAGGCCCTCAATGCTCTGTCCTTCGGTGAGCGAGTTGTGCATGCCGCTCACAGCTTTACCCAGGTATTCTCTTCGTGAAAATACATTTCTAAGTAATTCTAATAAAAAAGAATATGTTTGTCTTACTCCTTTAGATGATTCATTGTGTAGTTTGGTCTCCTGTTTTCCAATGTGTCTGAACGAGCCCTTCAGTCCCTTCAGCTGGTGGATGATCTCCACAGCCAGGTAGAATTGGAGAAGGTGAAGAGGGATATTCTCGAAGCAGAATTACATGACGCTAATCAGAGGTATAAAGTACTCCAAACGACACTTTCGGGGGAGATATCTTTACTGAAGAAGGAATTTGGTAAACGGGTGGAACAGCTGGAGGTTACTCTTCCTCAGGCTGGTGTGAAATTGTGCATAGATTCCCTGTTTACCTCTGCCGCAGGTCAAAAATTTCTAGGTACCTTACATCAGGAGTGGCTGGAGGCTTTTCTTCAGAGTAGCAGCTTTTTGGGGGCGATGGGTGCATATATCCCTCATTTCATTGATCATGGATTTTCCAACGCCGTAGCGGAACATTCTGCTCCTGGATTTAACGGTCAATATACTCGTGCCCTCCGGTTAGAAGAATTGGACACTCCCCCCAAGTTCCCTGGAGATGCTAAAGAAGACATCCATACCCCTTGGTGGTTACCTGGGATGAGGAAGGCGATCCTGGAGTTGAAGGATGCTGCCCTGAAACTGGATGATCTCGCACCGGCTAAGGATATGGCTTTCCCTGTCCATGTGGACAACCCAACTCCAGTAGCTACTGTGGCAGCGGATGCTCTGATGGAGAAGGCAGAGGGAGGTGATTCCAGCGGGCGAACGGGGGAGGCAGGAGCAGGTTCCGAGGGGAAGAATGATGTTCCCTTCTCTTCATAACTCTAATTCCTTGATAACACTTTGGTACTTTTAAAACACTTTTTGTTTTGTTAAGGCCTTTAAGGCCCCTTTTGGATATTTTCCGGAGACTCCACACTCCGGGGTTTTTCTGTGGAGGGCTTAGGCATGGTACCTTAAGCCTTGAATATTTCTGCTTTTCTTCCGCTTAATATCGTACCTGCGCATTTATCACTTGACATGCATATATAGATATCTGACTCTATTATTAGATGCGTAATCTTAATATCCTTCCTGCTTATGAATCCAGCATGTTCCTGATGCGTAAAGGCTCTAAAGCTCCTAGAGGAATCTTAACGAGGAGATAGGGTTTATTTCCCTGTACTTACTTGGTGATTTGATAATGCTTCTAGTCTCTCTTAGTACTAGAATTTTTAGGGATTATATTCTCCTGAAGTTAGAATCTTAGGGATCGTATTCTCCCTTAGGTTGTTTATACTCGTAAGAGTTTGTTTATACTCGTAAGAGTTTGTTTATACTCGTAAGAGTTAGTTTATACTCGTAAGAGTTTGTTTATACTCGTAAGAGTTTGTTTATACTCGTAAGAGTTTGTTTATACTCGTAAGAGTTTTGAGAGTCGTGAGAGTCGCTAGGGATAGGGTTCATCGACGAGTTAATCATGTCTTCCGCTACTGTACCACTGTACCCCCTACTCCCCCTAGCTTTAGAGGCTGTCGTGAATAGGAACTTTAGGAATTTTCCCTAGGTATTTTCTATTCGGACCTGTATGAATTGGCGTAAATTTCTCTATCTTGCAATGTCTCTATCACACTATATTTCAGTTTCCCAAAGCATATTTGTTATTCCGACACTCATTACGCAGGCCTTCAACAGTTATCTTAATACGATATTAACATATGAGAAATATTTCATCATGAAATTAGCACATAAGAGTCATCTCATCACAATATTAACATGCATTTAGGGAAATTGCTGAAATTTTATCAAAACCGATGCTCCATTGATCAAAAATGTTTATCAACATAGGCAAATAAGGGGAACCTATGCCGGCCTCATTAAAAACCTCTCCGTGGTAAAACCCCAAAGGGAAACCCACGTAGAGGGAAAAAGAGTGCCGGTGAAGCAATTATTCGAATAAGAAGTAAATGTTCGAAATTGTTCATAAAGAAAAAGGAAGTAGGGGAATAACACCTTCCTCAAACATAAAATCTCTTCAAGTGACACACGTTCCATGGCCTTAGTATCTCTTTCCCTGTCATGTCTTGGAGCTTGTATGCTCCGCCTTTTAGCACCTGTATTACCCTGTATGGACCTTCCCAGCTGGGTTCTAGCTTTCCCGTGTTTTTCAAAGCATCTGCTCTCCGAAGGACTAAGTCTCCCACTTTAAAGCAGCGAGGGATTACTCTGCGATCATAGGCTGCTTTGATCCGACTCTTGTACCTTTCTGCTTTTAATCTCACCATCTCCCTTTCTTCATCTATCTGATCCAGCGCTTCCCTCATCAACTCTTCATTTCTTTTTTCTTCAAAATAGGTGATCCGGTGCGATTTGAGTCTAGCTTCAGGGCTATCACTGCTGCTGCTCCATATACTAGGTAGAAGGGAGATTCGCCTGTAGCTGTCTTAGGGCTGGTTCTATAGGACCAGAGGACATTGTCTAACTCCTTCACCCATTTTCCTCCTACCTCTTCCAATCGCGTTCGAATACCATCCACTAGGATTCTGTTTGTAACCTCCACCTGCCCATTAGCTTGTGGATGAGCTACTGAAGTAAACCTCTGTGTGATATTCCACCTTTCGCACCACTTCCTTACTTTCTATCCATTGAACTGCGTTCCATTGTCGGAAACCAGGATCCTGGGTATTCCAAACCTGCAACAAATATGTCTAGCAAGGAAAAGAATTACATTATCTTCTTCAATTTTGGCCAAAGGCACGGCCTCTACCCATTTACTAAAATAATCCACAGCTACGATCAGAAATTTCCTCCCTCCTGGTGCCAAGGGGAAGGGTCCCACCAGATCGATTCCCCATTTGGCGAAGGGACAGGGCGAGTGCATAGCCCCCATTTCTTCTGCAGGTATTTGTATCAGGGGTCCATTCTTCTGACACTTCTTGCATTTCTTCACATACTCTCCAGCATCTCTGATTATGTTGGGCCAGTAAAAACCTGCCCTAAATACCTTCTTCACCATGGTCTGGTACCCTTCATGGCTGGATGCGCAACCTTCATGGATGTCTTTGATCACTAGCTCTGCTTCTCTTCTTGAAAGACATTTCAAATAAGGTTGGGTGAAGGACCTCTTGTACAATTGACCTCCTAGGATGCAATACTTCCTTCTCCAAGCCTTTGCTTCTCTGGACATTGGGGCTGCTGGATCCCTGTTCAATTCTTCCCATATTTCTTTCCTCCAATCATCCCCTGCTGTTATCTCTCCGATCAGAGTTTCCGTAGCTACTTGATCTGCCACCAACAGGGTTACCTTTCCGTCTCCCTCGAATTCAGTGGAACTAGCCAGTTTGGACAGTCCATCTGCTTTCATATTCTCTTCTCTTGGTACCTGTATCACTTCAAAAGTATGGAATTTATTTTTTAACTTCTTTACCTCTTCTAAGTAGGTGATCATTCTCTCATCTTTGGCGAGGTACTCCCCCATGACCTGCTGTACTATCAGCTGTGAATCGGAGTATAGGGTGACCTTCTGTGCTCCCAACTCTGCAGCCATGCTCGCTCCTCTAATCAGGGCCTCATACTCTGCACCATTGTTTGAGGTTGAAAATCGGAATTTGACAGCCACCTGCAGTTCTTGACCCTCAGGGTCGATCAATAATATCCCTGCTCCACACCCCAAGGCGGATGCTGAGCCATCCACATATACCTTCCATCCTTGTTCTTCTTCCACTCTGGTAGACTCTTGAATAAAATCTGCTAGAGCTTGAGCCTTGATGGATCTCCTTGGTTCATAATCTATATCATACTCCTGTAATTCCACTGCCCATCTAACCATTCTCCCTGATAAATCTGCTCTCCCTAATGTCTGCTTCAAAGGGAAATTAGTTCGCACCATAACTTTATAGGACAGGAAGTAGGGGCGTAGTCGCCTAGCCGTTACCACCACTGCCAGGGCTGCCTTCTCTACCTCTGAGTACCTCATTTCCGCTCCTTGGATGACCTTGCTCACATAATATATGGGTTTCTGTGCGGAACCTTCCTCTTTCATCAGGGCGGTGCTCAGGGAGTGTTCCCCTACTGAAAGATATAAGAGCAATACATCTCCCTGAGAGGGCTTTGTCAGCTTCGGAAGCTGTTCAAGGTGAAGCTTGAGTTCCTCGAAAGCTCTCTGACACTGGTCGTCCCACTCGAACTTCGACCCCTTCCTTAAGGTTCTGAAGAAGTGGTGGCTCTTTTCTGCTGACCTTGATATAAACCTACTGAGAGCTGCGATCCTACCATTCAGGGTTTGCAATTCCTTCAAATTCCGAGGGGGTTGCATGTCGAGCACCGCCTTCACCTTAGCAGGGTTCACTTCTATCCCTCTCCGAGTCACCATATATCCCAGAAATTTCCCTGACCCTACTCCAAAAGAACATTTAGCAGGGTTTAATTTAATACCATTCTCTCGGATTACCTGAAATATCTCCTTCAAGTCATCAATATGTCCCTCTGCCTTGACACTTTTAGCCAGCATATCATCCACGTAAACCTCCATGTTCCTGCCTATCTGCCCTCGGAACACCGAGTCTACCATTCTTTGGTAGGTGGCTCCTGCATTTATCAGTCCAAAAGGCATACGTACATAACCGAAAGTACCACATGTCGCTATAAAGCATACCTTTGGTATATCGAGGGGGTTCAACTGGATTTGATGATACCCTTGATAAGCATCCATCATGCTGAGTAATTCAAACCCGGACGTGGCATCCACCAGCTGATCAATCCTAGGCAGTGGATAGTGGTCTTTAGGGCACGCCTTGTTCAAGTCCCTGAAGTCAATGCACATCCTCCATTTGCCGGCTCCCTTAGACACCAGTACTGCATTCGAGAGCCACTCAGGGAACTGCACTCTCTTCACGTGCCCTGCGCTCAACAATTTATCGATCTCCTCCTTTACAATGAGGTTCTTCTCTTTACCGAAGTTCCTCAACTTCTGCTTCACGGGCCTAGCTTTGGGATCCACATTCAGATGGTGCACAACTATTTCTGGAGGGATACCCGTCATATCCGTCGCTGTGAATGCAAAGATGTCTGCATTTTGCTGGAGGGCAAGTATCATCTTTCCCTGGAGCTCAGGGTTCATATTCATACCTATCCTGGTTGTAAATCCCTCCTTTCCTGGGTAGAGCTCGATGCTCATTAACTCCTCATCTGCTTTAACTTTGGGTTGCTCTTGTACTAGCTCACCCACTTTCTGTCTCTTCAATTCAGGGTCTTCACCCTTAAATCTCTCCATTCCCCGGAACATGGCCCTGTCTGCTATCTTGACCGATTCCACATAACACTTCCTTGCCTGATACTGATCGCCACATATCTCTCCCACACCCCCAAGGCAGGGAACTTCATCTTCATGTGGAAGGTGGAGATCACTGCCTGAAAAATATTCAAGCTTGGCCTTCCCATTACTACATTGTAGGAAGATGGGACGTCTACAATCAAGAATTCTATGACTTGTACTCGACGGTTAGGGGCTACTCCTAACCCTACTTGCAATAACGCTGAACCAAGGGGTTGAACGGCTCCCCCTGAGAATCCGTAGAGGGCGGTTTCCACCGGTCTGAGCTTTATATTCAAGTCCATCTTCTTAAAGCACTCCAAAAACATGATATCGGCAGAGCTTCCAGTATCCACAAAAATTCTTGCCACATCGTATCCTGCTATATCCGTGGTAATGACTAATGCGTCATTATGAATTTCTCTAGGTTCCCCTGCGTCTTCTGGCCCGAAATGAATATCTGGACCTTCTGTCATCTTTCCCACCTCATGGTGCTCTATATTCCTCTCATTCTTCAGCGATCGAACGCTCTGCTTCCTCTGCCTGAACGAATCCCCATCAGCGGGGCCTCCCATAATCATATGAATAGTTCCTCTCTTCTGGGGAGGGGGTGGTGGCTCCTCATTGCCCTTCCTTTGATCTCTTCTATCATCTTCCTGTTTCCCTTCGGGGTCTTTTCGCTTTTGACCCCTGGGGCCTTGTCGATCTCTAAAGATAAACTCCTTCAGGTGGCCTGCCTGAATCATCCTTTCTATCTCATCCTTCAGATGCCAACATTGGTTGGTATCGTGGCCATAGTCGTTGTGGAACCTGCAGAATTTGTTTGACTTAGGGTTTTGGGGACCTCTGCTTCTTGAGTAGGGGAATTTCATATCTGGATGGTCCCCTGCCACCTCTAGGACTTCGGCTGGCTCCATCCTCAACGGGGTATATCTCTTCGCCCCCCTCCTTGGGTTCCAGGGTACAACTTCCTCTCTTCTTACACTTTCTAGTCTCCTGGAGCCTCGATGTCTCTCCGGACTTGGCCTCCTAAACGGAATCTCTTTCCTCCTTTCTCCATTACCCACTATTGCCCTGGTCTCTGATCGCTTAGCTTTCCTTACCTCTTCCAGGGTAAGGTATTTCTCTGCTCTCCTCAACAATTCATCAAAGGTCCGAACTGGCTTCTTGGCTAGAGATGTGAACAGATCCCCATCTCTTAGCCCGTTGGTGAGGGCGTTAATTTTGACCTCTGAGGAGGCTGTAGGTACTTCGAGAGCTGCTTGGTTGAATCTTTTCAAGAAAGCCCGAAGACTCTCATTCTCCCCTTGTCGCATGTTAAACAAGGTGAGGGTGGCCCTAGGTTGCCTCCTAGCGCTGGCAAACTGGTGCAGGAATAGTTCGCTGAACTCCGACCATGAATGGATAGTATCTGGCCCTAACTGGGTGAACCATTGCTGCGCCGCTTTAGATAGGGTAGTCAGAAATACCCTGCACTTGACGCCCTCTCCGTATCGATGCAATAGGGCGGCATTCTCGAACCTCATCAAATGCTCGTACGGGTCCGTGGTGCCATCATATTCGAAATTTAAAGATTTAAAATTAGGAGGCAGTTCATCTTGTAAAATAGTGGATGAAAATTGATAACCAGTAACGTAAGAAGGTTTACTTACGTTATCAATCATATGCTTCTGCATGTCTTTCATCTCCTTCCGCAAGGCCTGTATCTGATCGCTGACGGCTCCTTGATACGTGTCGTCCGTGCTTTCTCCCATCCCTGTCTCCAGAGTGGTATCCCCAAGGATCCTCTCCGTGTCCCTCCGAGGGGGTCTTTCCAAGATGCTTCTCTCCGCCTGAGACGGTACTTTTTCTTCTGGGTTCTGAGGGGGATCCTCATTCCTGGAAGGGACTGGAACAGAATCAATGACCTGTTCTGGGAGATTTTGTCTTGTACCCTTACGAGTGGTTAGAATAGGTTCGGGAGGGCGAAGTCCTCGAGTAGCGATTATTCTTTCAACTGATTGCGCGATCATCTCATCTAATTGATCTCGAGAGACAGTCAGGAGTTCCGGTTGAGCGTTAGGGTTATCCCTATTGATCCCACTCCCTGAAGCTCCTGAGGTGCCTGGTGCATCTCCCTCCAGAGTGGGAAGGATATCTTCCAGTATATGATCTACAGGCTGTTTTCCTAGATTTCGGTTTGAGGGAAAACCTGGAGGGGGAATATCTTCTGGTGTATTATCCACGGGTCGTTTCCCTAAATTTCGATTTGAGGGAAAACCTGGAGGAGGCGGAGGAAGAGGAGTAGGAGTGGAATCTCCTTTCTCCTTCGTCTGCTTCACTGGATCATGTCCTCCACCCATTTAAGTACGGAACTTTTCTCATGCCTTAGCTTGAATTGTTCCCACAGACGGCGCCAGTTGATGCGTCGAAAAAGAACGCCTTCAGATATCAGCCGTTCCTCTACGAGCACTGCTAATCACGAATCAAATCACTCGTTTTATCCTTGGCAATCTTCAAGTAAATCTCCTTGGAAATCCGAAAATAACCTGCAAAAGTACACCGGAGGGGGGCTCCGGCGTAGAAGCTCCGACGCTCAAGTCAGATTCGATAGTAGGCGAAATCAAAGAGGAATTCCCCTGTGTATCTAGGGAAATTCCGGCGAATGTAATGAAGTTTCTCTTCAAATCAGTGTATAATTCTTAGGAAAATACGTATTGTATGTAAAAGATGTGTGTATCGTCATAAAACTTACCTGATAATGTAAAATAATTGGCTTATATACCTGGCCCCCTCTCCCCGGGAAAGAGGGGGACTTATTCTCCCTACATTCTTGGTCCACTCCCCAGAATCCGGTCCCTCAACCCTGAAGACTTGGTTTTTGAGCATATCCTCCCCTATTCTCGTGGGTTTGACCTGCTCATTTGACTTGGCCAAGAAAGATGGACTATCCGTTCCATGTTTGGGTCGAGTCCCTTCCGGGCCAAGAAATATTAACCTTTCTGAATATGGGCCAAAGGCCCAATAACCCTGCTTTCTCTCATTTCCCTACTCGAGCCCAGGGGTGTATTAATCCTGTTTCTTCGGCATACCGATCTAATCATGACTATCATAATCTATCCCGTTTCCACGTGTCGGCTCCTCGGAGAGCAACATATTTATCTACATCATATATACATATAGAAAAGTAGTTAGATATTTAACAAACTATTGTTAGATAGAAGACTTTAGAATGTGGAGCCCTCTATATATAGTGTACTCCTCACAATTTACATCTTGAGTTGAATATACACAATTTAAACATTAATATATACTCCATATAATTTTTGAACCCAAACTTAATTCATGAGCTGTTATAGATTTTTCTTTGAAATTTAGATATAACATTTTTAATATATAAGTCTGGTACAAAAGATTTTTAAAGACCCGTTAAATAAGTTTAATCTTATTTAGTGCATTTTGAAGAAAATATCTTACAACAATTGTATTATCAATAATAAAATTATCAAATGATCCAAAACAAGTGTTCTATATATTCTTTTCTTTTTTTATTTAATAATTTTTTAATAACATAATTTATTATGTATCATATATATTATATATTTATATATATAAATGAAGTTAAATATGTCACTCTATTTGATTTAAAAGGAATACGAAAAAAACTCAATCACAATTTATTTATTTATTTCTATTTTTTGAGAAAAAAAAACACACTCGTTTATTAGTTGCAAGGATAGGAACTAACGGAAAGACAATCTATAATGTTTGGACACTCAACTCGAAGACGAGGACTAGAAAAATGTCTAGCATTCCTAGCAAATTGATGCACTATAATATTAGCGTCTCGACAAATCTACTTCAATTGAAAACCTGAATTCATATTTAATTCCTTCACACAAAGTTTCATCATATATACTCCCCAATTTATTTAAGTAAATAAGCTTCTTAAAAAAGTTTGAGTCCGGCTTATTTATTAAACGAGTTAAGCTGAATCGAACTTTAATAAATTAAACTGTCAGCCATAAGTCCCTATCGCCTGTCGGATAGCCTGAACCATTTGACCAGAGAAAAATGCACTTTTGGTCCCACCATCCACGGGCACTCATGATTTTGGTCCCAACATTCTGAATTTTGGTCCCGAAAGAGAAAAACTTGACACATTTGGTCCCAAAATTGAAAAAGCTAACACATTTGGTCCCATCCACGTTAAATGTTGACGGAACGACTCACGTGCGTGTCACGTGGTTATACGCACACACGACTTTAATGAGGACACCCACCAAGAATTTTTTTGAACATTAAAATGCAAGTTCTACCCCTCAGCTAAAATTAAATAAAATTTCCGTGATTAGTACACCCACCTCCCATTTCATTAATGAATCAGCTAAAATTAAATAAAATTTCCGTGATTAGTACACCCACCTCCCATTTCATTAATGAATCGCCTCCATCGTCACCACCATTTCTCGTAGCCACATTCACGCCCGAAATATAACATAAATTCATACAATCTGTCCAGATCATGAAACTTGGAAATATAATAGAAATATAACACATTCACATCCACATTTCTCATAGCCACATTCACGCCTCCATCGAAAATGGATAAAAAAAGTTGAAAAAATAACAGAAATTCATGAAACTTTTTTGAAGAAGAGCTGTCCAGATCGGAAACTTTTTTTAAAACAACATTTCAAGATCTTGATTGGAAATACAATCTGTTTTTTTCCTTTATTGTCCAGATCCTGACTAGAAAAAAACAACCAAAAACATTGAAAGGGGTAATACCACTTTGCAACAAGGCAAATGGAACGGCTAAAGAGATCGATGGTGGAGGATGAGATTTACGGCGGGTGAAGGCGGGGGAGATCGACGGCGGAGGGCGGCGAGGAGATCGACAATCGATCCCGAAAACTGGTAAAAAACTGGCAATAGTTTCCCTTTCCCCTCCTCTGGAGATCGCTCCATCGAGCCCAATCTGTTTCGACCCCGCCCTCCCCCTCCCCCTCCTCCTCCCTTTCCCTCTCCCCAAACCCAATCGACACAAATAGTTTCTACTTCACCTGTTTCAGCTGCAACGGATATTCATCCAACTCGAGGCGGCGCTGGATCTGCGATGGACGCCGTTGCGAACGGTCGGCAAACGGGTGAGGCAGCGTCGTGGATGAAGGTGTCGGCAAACGGGCGAGGCGGCTTGGATCTGCGATGGACGCCGCCGCGAACGGGCGAGGCGGCGTCGTGGATGAAGGGGTCTGCGATGGAGTGGGGGAATCGGCGCGTCGGCGTGGCCGGTGAGGGAGACGGCGGGGCTGCCTGGCTGGTGGAGCAAGGAAGAAATGAGTGAATGAATGAATTAGGGCGAAAATGAGAAGAGGAAGAAAGGAGGAATGAAGGGTATTTTTGTACTTTCTTAGGGTGTGTACTCATCGAACGGGGTGTGTGTTAAGCAAATGGGAAAATAACGGTTGACTAACGGTTGACTAAGGTCAACTAACGGTTGACTAAATTTAGGACCAAATGTGTCAAGTTTTTCTCTTTCGGGACCAAAATTCAGAATGTTAGGACCAAAATCATGAGTGCCAGTGGATGGTGGGACCAAAAGTGCATTTTTCTCCATTTGACCACTACCCACCTCATTTAATAAACGAAACTTAATTAAATTCGTTCGCCAAAAGTTAATCAGTAGATAGAAATAATTAATTAAATATAGATTATGTTTTTATGAATGATAAAGATTTTTTTTTTGAACGGTCAAATAATTTCATTTCCATCGAGTACAAGGGGTACTCAACCCGTAGTATTACACCATAATTTTGTGTCTAATAAAACGCCTTTACAACTACAGCTTTTGTCCTTAGCAACTAGTCCTCCTAAACATTCTAGCCTTCCTTTCTAACACACACCAGAGGAGAGCAGTACCATGCTGCTATAGAAGAGTTTTGAGCCAGCATGTTCTGTCCCTCCATCCACCCCCAAAGTTTAATTTTAATGGACTCCACCACCTTCTTTACTTGTTGGTTTTCTCCTCTGAATCTTTTCGAGTTTCGAGCATTCCAAATTTCCCAAATAACACTTGACCATAAACCCGCCATTAAATTTCTGTGGGACTTAAAGTGACCCAAAGCCTCAATATGCTGCAGAAGATGAATAGCAATGTTAGCATGAGGGACCATGCTCACCTCGAGCCAGCGGTAGCACTCCTGCCACACGGATGTCGCGAACCTGCATTCCAATAGTAGGTGTCGGTTGCTTTCTGTTTCCGAGTCGCAGAGAGTACATATCTCATCAGCTTCTGAAATGTGCACCCCTCGTCTCCTTAGGTTGTCCGTCGTCGCTAATCTTCCTTTTAAAGCTTTCCACGCGATCAATTGAGCCTTTCTCGGTGCCTTGTTTTTCCAAAGGGCCTCGAATTCTGGCTTTGTTTCGACCTCCCCAGCTGCTGTTTCCGCCTTGTCTGCAATCGAGGAGTACGCTTTTTTGGTAGAGTAACAGCCGTTTGGAGCTAGCTCCCACCTCCAAATATCCTCACAACCTTGGTTTGGTTTGAACCTGTCTAGCAAAACAATCAAACTCGTTAGTGCCTCACTTTCTTCCTCCCTGAGTTCCCTCCCCCACTTCCAGTCCCAAACCCACTCACCACTAACCCACCTTCCCATGTTACTAATAGGAGCCTCCTGCTGCAAACTCAGAGTAAACAAGACAGGGAACCTCTCTCTAAGGCTAAGGCCCTCCCCCACCCAACAGACACTCCAAAAATTTGTACAATCCCCATTCCCCACTAATCTTACTATTTTATGCACTGCCTCTCCCCCTCCTAACGAAGCATAGACAGCCTTAATCTCCTTCCACCAGCTAGACTCGCTGACCCTTGCCCCTCCCCTTCTACGCTCAGCAACCGAGATACACCCCAACCCCCCATACCTCGAGGTCAGCACTCTCACCCATAAATTATTTTTTTCCGTAAAGAAACGCCACACCCACTTACCCAACAACGCAATATTAAAAGCACATAATTCTTTGATACCTAAACCCCCTTTTTTCTTTTCCGAACACACCTCCTCCCATTTAACCCATGAATGATAAAGATTTAAACCCGAGTTCTATCTATGTTAAGCTCCATAACTAATTTATACAATCAACTTATCCACACAATGCTTTCTTTTTCTTGGCGTTGAAGTTAAGAGTTCTAATTTATTTACTCTATCGTTTAACCAAATTTGTTACCACTTGCGTTATTTCACTGTCTACCAAATATATTCTGCCTTTTATAAAAATAATCATTTTATTTTGAGTTAATTCTAAATAAATACACCACCTTTAGTCTCAATATCAATTTAATCACGATCTTCACAATTATTATAAAAAATCCCAACCTTTCATCGTATTAGAATTTAATACACATTTTTATTTTTTGATCAACAATCGATGACGTGGCTTGCCGGAACTTGCCATATCAGATTACACATATTTTTTTTTCCACATCACATTATATGAATAAGTGTAAGAGTGTTTAGAATTATTTTCATTGATTGAGAAGACTGGCAAATGTCATATATTGTATATACAAGAGGGATCATAACTAATCTTGATTAGTTATTTAACCAATTAACTAATTAACCAATTAACTAACTATGTTGACACCCCCCTCAAGCTAGACGGATGGGGACAAATGCGAAGCTTGGAGCGGAAAAAATCGAAAAGCGGACGAGGAAGACTTTTAGTGAAAATGTGCGCCACTTGAAGATTTGAGGGAACAAATTGAGTTGATAGACGACCAGAGACCACGAGTTCCCGGATGAAGTGATAGTCAATGTCAATGTGCTTGGTCCGTTTGTGTGCGACAAAATTTTGACTTAGGAAAAGAGCACTTTTATTTTCGCATAGGAGGCGAGGAGGTTCGGTGGGAAGAGCTCGTAGTTCGTGAAGAAAAAGGTGACCCAGATTAGTCCGGACGCAGTGTATGCCATTTTTGGGTTTTCTGATTCACAACTGGATTTGGAAATAGTAGGTTGTTTTTTGGCACTCAGGGGAAGAGATTCGGACCAAGGGAGATGGAGTAGCCATATGTTGATCGACGGGTATCTAGGCAGCGAGCCCAATCAACGTCAGAGTATGCGAGGAGATTAGACAGACCGCGAGAAAAATCGAGACCATATTGAAGAGTTCCCTTCACATATCTGAGAATTCTTTTGACAGCCTGGAAGTGGTCTGTTGTCGGGCATGATTGAAACTGGTTGACAGTGTTAACCACGAAGGAGAGATTTGGTCACGTAAAGGTGAGATATTGGAAGGCGCCGACCAAAGAGCGATATTTAGTGGAGTCCGAATAAGGAGTGCCGACCAAGCGGAGATGTTCGGTGGAGGAAAGTGGAGTTGCAACGGGTTTAGAGTCGAGCATGTCAGTGCGAAGAAGAACATCGCGAGCATATTTGGATTGGCTGAGAAAAAGACCAGAAGAGGTGTAAGTAATTTCTAAGCCCAGAAAATAGTTAAGTTTACCTAAGTCTTTGATGGCGAACTCCTTTTGTATGCGAGATATCAGGCGAGCAATAAATGTCTCATCGTTGCTGGTGATGATAATGTCATTAACGTAGACGAGAAAATAGAGAGTTATGTTCGCTTGATGAAGAATGACGAGAGAAGTGTCAGATTTACTTTCAAGAAAACCTAAGGAGGTAAGAAAGGTATTAAAGCAAAGAAACCAGGCCTGAGGAGCCTGTTTTAACCTGTAAATGACTTTATTAAGGCGATAGACGTAGTCAGGGCGAGCAGGATCTGTGTAACCAGGAGGTTGCTCCATATAGATCGTTTTGGTAAGTCAACCATCAAGAAAAGCATTGTTAACATCTAATTAGCGAAGAGACTAATTTTTTAGGATAACAAGAGAGAGTATAATGCAAACAGTGGAAGGTTTAACGAGGAGATAGTCAACTATAGCCAATGAAAACACAAGGAATGCTACGAGGAGATAGTTTGTTAGCGGCATAGTCATGGAGATATGGAAAAACATGACAACCAAAGACATGCAAGTTATCAAAGTGAGGGGAGAGGAAAAGACAATTTCATGAGGAGTTTTGTTATGTAGAACAGATGATGGAAGCCGATTAATAAGATATATGGTTGTACCAAAAGCCTCAACCCAATATTGTGAGGGAACCGAGGAGTGAAACAAGAGAGCTATGCCTGTTTCAGTAATATGTCGATGTTTCCTCTCTGCTCGACCATTTTGAGTAGGAGTGTAAGGACAAGACATAGTATGAATAATGCTATTTTGAGAGAACAAGGTTTGAAGTTTTTTATTAGTGAATTCAGTGCTCCCATCAGAATTAAATCATTTAATAGTGGTTTGTTGTTGATTTTCCACCAATTGTTTGAATTGAACGAACACATAATAGAAATCAGACTTTTGCTTTAAAGGATAAAACTAAAAATCATTAACAAATATAATATAATATCGATAACCATCACAAGATGTAGTGGCAGAAGGACCCCATAAATCACAGTGAACAAGATCTAACAAGGAATGTGCTCGATTATTATTAATAGGGAAAGGTTGACGAGAACTTTTAGCAAGTTGGCAAGAAGTACAAGATACAGGAGCAAGTAAAACAGAAGTAACAGAAATAAAGCCTAAACTAGCGAGCAGTTTCACATTGTTAAAGTGAGTGTGTCCAAGTCGATCATGCCATAGCTCATACGAAGCCTTTGTTTAATTTTTAGTATGAAGTGTAGAAATGAAAGAGTCAAAAGAATGATCCAAAATATACAGGCTATTTTCACGTCGCCCCCGTGCGAGCAAGGTCCATGTTGCTCGATATAGAAAGAGTGGAGGTGAAGTTTTTAGAGCCGACGTGAGTAATCGATAGAGAATTACCATTGTCGACCACTACACGATCAGAACTTGAGTAGAGAGAAGAGAATTCGAGGGCGCCCGACGAGGGAGACCATATGGGCCGAAGCTCCTGTGTCAATATATCAGTCGGAGATGTTGGAAGGAGGGATAGTAGAGTACGACGGTAAGGATTCAACACAATTAGATTAGAATGGACATGAATCAGCAGAATGACTATCAAAGTTGCATATTTGACAATGTGGTGAGCAGCGAGCATGACCACGACCGCCTGAGCGACCTTGAAAATGACTAGACAAGAAAGCAAAACCGCGACCAAGAAGACCTCGTCCTCGGCGGAGAGGGCGAGCAGATTGGGCAAAGAACAAAGGAACAACAAGGGTCGATGTAAACATCATTGAGCGATCTAGTAAACAGGTCATGTGACAGAAGCCAGGAAGAGGGGAGATATTGATTTGGGAGGTGGAGAAATCATGAAAATCGGGACCAAGACCTCGAAGAAACCAATGGGATTTGTCCGTATCATCAAGAACACAGCCCATGGATGATAATTGGTCGCACAAATTCTTGAACAAGGTGCCATATTCGGTGACTGTTGGATGACCTTTCTTGATAGTTTGTAGCTCGTCTTTGAGACAAAGTTCGCGAGCCTTCGACGATTGGTTAAATGTTGTGGCCAGGGTCAACCATATTTCTGCCGAGGAGCGACAACCAATGATAACAACGATGGTCTCCCCCGTAAAAATAGAAACCAAGAAGACTCGAATGATTTGATCTCGAGCACACCAACAAATATAATCTGGATTAGGGTCGGTTTTGCCATCTTTGGAGATGGTGGACGGCGGCACCGGTGAAGAGCCATCGACAAATGGAAGAAACTTTTGAGTCGCTAACAATGGATAAATTTGGGCATACCACATAAGGTAGTTTGTAGATTTGAGCTTGACCGTAGAGAGATGGGTCATATCATGAAGAGTAAGGGTTGAATCGAAAACTTAGTTGGCCGTGGTGGTGGAGGGCGACGGATCAGCCATGCTTGACGAAAGAAGACGAAGAAGGAGAGAAGGGTTTTCAACGGTTAGACTAATACCATGTGAGAGTGTTTAGAATTATTTTCATTGATTGAGAAGAATGACAAATGCCATATTGATGCGTCGAAAAAGAACGCACTCGGATATCAGCCGTTCCTTTGCGAGCACTGTTGATCAAGAGTGTAAATCGTCAATTTGTCCTCGACAATCTTCTCGTAAATCCAAAGATAACCTGCAAAAGTACACCGGAGGGGGCCTCCGGCGTAGAAGCTCCGACGCTCAAGTCAGAATTTATCGTAGGCGAAATCAGAGAGGAATTCCCCTGTATATCTAGGGAAATTCCGGCGAATATAGTGAAGTCTCTCTTCACTATCAGTGTATATTTTGTATGGCAGTGTGTATAATCTATAAAATGTATGTATCGTAATAATAACTTAATTAAGAATATGGAAATAACCTTCTTTATATACCTGGCCCCTCTCTGCGGAGAGGGAGAGACCTATTCTCCCTGAATTCTCGGCATATATCTAGGAATTCGGCCTCAAATCTCTAAGGACTCGGCTGATCCCCCTGAAGACTCGGCTCTTCAGCTTATCCAGTCCTCTTTTCGTGGGTTTGAACAATTCCTTTAACTTGGCTAAGAAAGATGGACCTTGGGCTAGATATTTCCCAGCCCAAGGCCTATTAATTTCTCCACATATGGGCCAAAGGCCCAATTACTCTGATTCCTCTGATTCCCCTGCTCAAACCTAGGGGTGTATTAATCCTGTATTTCTGACGTATTGGCCTAATCACAATTACCACAATCCATCCCGTCTCCACGTGTCGACTCCTTAGGGAGCGACATATTTATCTACATCAACCACTCCCCCCTACTCTCATAAAAGGAATAAATTTTAGGAGAGTAGGAAAATAATAACACTAGGATAAATACTAAAGAAATATTTCATTTCCTCTCTTAAAACTTAAAATACCCCTTGAGATATTTTCAGTGATTTGATTCCCTCCGTAATAATTGCTCTCGGAAAGCTTTATGACTTTTGCGCTTCCACACGCCATCTTTCCCTCGACTGCCACGCGTCTAGTCCAAAACCAACATCCAGCCGTCCTTCTCCATTCACGCGCCTTTCGATTGGAGGGTATTTAATTCTTCTCGAATTCTACCCTTCTCTCTCCAAAGTAATTATTCAAAACCCCCTTTTTTCACCAAAACCCTTTTTTCCTTTCATTTCAAGTTTATCTATTCTCTATCTTCGTTTTCACCTCTGCGATCTAACTTCCCCGTGCACGTCCAGCGGCCGTTTCATCGTCACTTCTTAAAACCGACTTTTCTTCAGGTACCTATTCCTTCCCTTCTTCTCTCATTTACAACATGTCATCTTCTTCAGACTCCGTTTCCATGGAGAGTTCAACTTCCCATCCTCTTTCTATCTTTCCTATAATCGACCCTGCTTTAAAAAATACCATCGCTGGTTCTTCCATACTTCCTCCTGAACGCGTTGCCGCTTTTCTCCGGTCGGGAATCTTTCCTACCGACTACACCGTTAGGGCCGCCCATAGGAAGGAACGCCCAAATTCTCCAGGCCCAAACACCTTGGCTTTTTGGGAGGCTCAACTAAAAGCGGGTCTCCGTTTTCCGATCCATCCTTATTTCTCTGAGATTTCTACTTATCTTCGCATACCTCTCAACCAATTCACCCCCAATGCTATTCGAGCCATGCTAGGTTTTTACATTTTGCTGAAGGGGAATGGTGGCGAACCTTCAGCCCAGCTTTTTCTGACTCAATACATGTGTAAGTACGCAGATGGGTTCTTCTATACCTCTGGTCGTCCTTCCAGGGCTGGGAAATTCATGGAAAAGCTCCATGAAGGAGTCCAAGACTGGAAGGACTATTATTTCTTTGTTACAAACCCCACTCCTTGGGATTTTCCTCATGACGGGTGGATTTATGAGAATCCTGGGGTACCCCGTCCTCCTCTCTCTGTTTGTTCTTCTCTGAATTTAGATGTGATGAACCATCTAAATGACAATGTTTCCGCTCATGGCTTTTTTGATGTAATGAACATTTGTAAAAATCCTAGAGCTCTCTCTCATTTTGGTTTTGGTCGCTCCGATTATCCTTTAGGTCCCGATGATGGTAATACCATTTCTTTTACCTTGATATTGTTTCCGATATTGTCTCTAAAGTCTGAGTTGCTGTGATTATTGACACATTCCCGTACTTTCTTTTGCAGCTATGAGTTGGTTAACTCAAATTTCCCGTGATGCTGCTCCTCTCTCGATGGTTGCTAAGTCTCCAGCCCCTGAAGGCTCTTCAAAGGCCCCTGTTCTTCCTTCCCCAGTGAAACCTGCCACTGGGTCCGTTGCTAAGCGCACCCGTTCCTCTACCGAGAAAAC
This sequence comes from Galeopsis tetrahit, assembly GCA_963675135.1. NCBI lineage: Eukaryota > Viridiplantae > Streptophyta > Magnoliopsida > Lamiales > Lamiaceae > Galeopsis > Galeopsis tetrahit. The sequence continues at coordinate 60,273,681 of OY776122.1, read as the reverse complement.
CATGGTCTCTGTCTTGCCTCCTGTCTCCGATGCCTCTAAGAAGAAGAAATCCAAAACCAAATCCTCTTTGCCTAATGTTGCTCCCGATGCTCCAGACGAAATCAATGTTGACCATCTCTTGGCTTTTATAGGACGTTATACTCCGACTCCTGCTACCGAGGCCCTTAATGCTCTTTCTCCAGAAGAGCGAGTTGTGCATGCCGCCCATAATTTCACACAAGTAGGTTTTTCAATGTGGATATTGCTTTGCATGATTCATAGAAGAAAATGTAGATATCTTACTTCTTGATGTTGTTTCTTGTGTAGTTTGGTCTCCTGTTTTCCAACATGTCTGAAAGAGCTCTCCAGTCCTTCCAGCTGGTGGATGACCTCCAAAGTCAAGTAGAGCTGGAGAAGGTGAAGAAGGAGATACTCGATGCAGAATTACGGGATGCTAATCAGAGGTGTAAAATACTCCAAACGAAGCTTTCCGGGGAGATTTCTTCGTTGAAGAAAGAGTTCGGTAAACGGGTTGAACAACTGGAGACTACTCTTCCCCTGGCTGGTATGAAATTATGCATAGAGTCCCTGTTTACCTCTGCCATAGGTCAAAAGTTTCTAGGTACCTTGCATCAGGAGTGGTTGGAAGCTTTTCTTCAGAGCAGTAGCTTTTTAGGGGCAATGGGTGCATATATCCCACACTTCATCGATCATGGATTTTCCAATGCCGTAGCTGAACATTCTGCTCCCGGGTTTAATGGTCAATATACTCGTGCCCTCCGGTTGGAAGAGCTAGACACTCCCCCTAAGTTCCCCGGCGATGCCAAGGAAGACATCAATACTCCTTGGTGGTTGCCTGGGATGAGGAAGGCCGTCTTGGAGCTGAAAGATGCTGCCCAGAACTTGGATGACCTGACACCGGCGAAGGATATGACTTTTCCTATCCATGTGGACAACCCAACTCCAGTGGCTACTGTGGCAGCGGATGCTTTGATTGAGAAGGTGGAAGGAGGTGATTCCAGTGGGCGAGCTGAGGGGGCAGGAGCAGGTTCTGAGGGGAAGAGTGATATTCCCCTCTCTTGATAACTTTCATTTCCCTGATAATACTTTGGTACTTTCAAAACACTTTATATCCTGTTAAGGCCTCTAAGGCCCCTTTTTGGTATTTTCCGGAGACTCCACACTCCAGGGTTTTTCTGTGGAGGGCCTAGGCGTGGTGCCTTAGGTCTTGAATATTTCTGTTGTTCTTTTGCTTGATATCGTACCTGCACATTTATCATCTGGCATACATATGCACATATATCTCTGACTCTGTTTATTAGATGTGTAATATGATATTCGTCCTACTTATGCATCTAGCATGTTTTCAACATTTTATTAACACGTAAAGGCTCTAAAGCTCCTAGAGGAACCTTAATGAGGAGATAGGGTTGATATCCCTGTACTTACTTGATAATTTGATAAGGCTTCTAGTCTCTCCCTTAACACTAGGGTTTTTAGGGATCTTAGGGATCATCTTTTCCCTGGCTGTTTATACTCGTAAGAGTTCGTTTATACTCGTAAGAGTTCGTTTATACTCGTAAGAGTTCGTTTATACTCGTAAGAGTTAGTTTATACTCGCAAGAGTTCGTTTATACTCGTAAGAGTTTGTTTATACTCGTAAGAGTTAGTTTATACTCGTAAGAGTTCGTTTATACTCGTAAGAGTTAGTTTATACTCGTAAGAGTTCGTTTATACTCGTAAGAGTTCGTTTATACTCGTAAGAGTTCGTTTATACTCGTAAGAGTTAGTTTATACTCGTAAGAGTTCGTTTATACTCGTAAGAGTTAGTTTATACTCGTAAGAGTTCGTTTATACTCGTAAGAGTTCGTTTATACTCGTAAGAGTTCGTTTATACTCGTAAGAGTTCGTTTATACTCGTAAGAGTTTGTTTATACTCGTAAGAGTTCGTTTATACTCGTAAGAGTTCGTTTATACTCGTAAGAGTTCGTTTATACTCGTAAGAGTTCGTTTATACTCGTAAGAGTTCGTTTATACTCGTAAGAGTTTGTTTATACTCGTGAGAGTTTACTCGTAAGAGTTCGTTTATACTCGTAAGAGTTCGTTTATACTCGTAAGAGTTCGTTTATACTCGTAAGAGTTTGTTTATACTCGTGAGAGTTTGTTTATACTCGTGAGAGTTTGTTTATACTCGTGAGAGTTTGTTTATACTCGTGAGAGTTTTGAGAGTCGCCAGGGATGTTTATACTCGTGAGAGTTTTGAGAGTCACCAGGGATAGGGTTTCTGGACAAGTTCATTATGTCTTCCGCTACTGTACTACTGTACCCCCTACTCCCCCTAGCTTTAGAGGCTGTCGTGAATAGAAACTTTAGGAAATTTTCCTAGGTATTCTCCATTCGAGCATTTATGAGTCGGTGTAAATTTCTCTATCTTGCAGTATCTCTAACATGTTATATTTCAGTTTCCAAAACATATTCGTTATTTCAGCACTCATCATGCAGGCCTTCAACAGTTATCTTAACACGATATGAACATATGAGAAACATTTCATCATGAAATTAGCGCATAAGAGTCATCTCATCACAATATTAATATGCATTTAGGGAAATTGCTGAAATTTTATCAAAACCGATGCTCCATTGATCGAAAACGTTTATCAACATAGGCAAATAAGGGGAACCTATGCCGGCCTCATTAAAAACCTCTCCGTGGTAAAACCCCAAGGGGAAACCCACGTAGAGGGAAAAAGAGTGCCGGTGAAGCAATTATTCGAACGAGAAGTAAATATTCAAAATTGTTCATAAAGAAAAAGGAAGCAGGGGAATTACACCTTCCTCAAACATAAAATCTCTTCAAGTGGCACACGTTCCATGGCCTTAGTATCTCTTTCCCTGTCATGTCTTGGAGCTTGTAGGCTCCACCTTTGAGTACCTGTATTACCCTGTACGGACCTTCCCAATTGGGTTCCATCTTCCCAGTGTTCTTCAAAGCATCTGCCCTCCGAAGGACTAAATCCCCAACTTTAAAGGAGCGAGGGATTACCCTGCGGTCATATGCTGCTTTGATCCGACTCTTGTACCTTTCTGCTTTTAATCTCGCCATCTCCCTCTCTTCATCTACTAGGTCCAGCGCTTCCCTCATCAATTCTTCATTTCTCTTTTCTTCGAAATAAGTGATCCGGTGTGATCTGAGTCTGGCTTCAGGAGGTATCACTGCTGCTGCTCCATATACCAAGTAGAAGGGAGATTCACCTATAGCTGTTTTAGGGCTGGTTCGGTAGGACCAGAGGACGTTGTCCAACTCCTGCACCCATTTTCCTCCTACCTCTGCTAATCGTGTTCGAATACCATCGACCAGGATCCTGTTTGTAACCTCTACCTGCCCATTAGCTTGGGGATGGGCTACTGAAGTAAACCTCTGCGTGATGTTCCATCTCTCGCACCATCTTCTTACTTTCTCTCCATTGAATTGTGTTCCGTTATCGGAAACCAAGATTCTAGGTACTCCAAACCTGCAACAAATATGTCTAGCAAGAAAAATAATTACATTGTCCTCTTCGATTTTAGCCAAGGGCACAGCCTCTACCCATTTACTGAAATAATCCACGGCTACAATTAGAAATTTTCTCCCTCCTGGTGCCAAGGGGAAGGGTCCCACCAGATCGATTCCCCATTTAGCGAAGGGACAGGGCGAGTACATAGCCCCCATTTCTTCTGCAGGTACCCGTATCAAGGGTCCATTCTTCTGACACTTCTCACATCTCTTCACATATTCTCTAGCGTCTCTGATTATATTAGGCCAGTAGAAACCTGCCCTAAATACTTTCTTCACCATGGTCTGGTACCCTTCATGGCTGGATGAGCAACCTTCATGGATGTCCTTAATCACTAGCTCTGCTTCTCTTTTTGAAAGACATTTCAAATAAGGTTGAGTGAAGGACCTCTTGTACAATTGGCCTCCCAGGATGCAATACTTCCTTCTCCAAGCCTTTACCTCTCTGGACATCGGGGTTACTGGGCCCCTATTCAGTTCTTCCCATATTTCTTTCCTCCAATCATCCCCTGCTGTTATCTCTCCAATCAGGGTTTCCGTAGCTACTTGATCTGCCACCAACAGGGTTATCTTTCCGTCTCCCTCGAATTCAGTGGAACTAGCCAGTTTTGGCAGTCCATCCGCTTTCATATTTTCTTCTCTTGGTACCTGTACCACCTCAAAAGTATGGAATTTATTTTTTAGTTTCTTTACCTCTTCTAGATAAGTGATCATTCTCTCATCCTTAGCGAGGTACTCCCCCATGACCTGCTGTACTATCAGCTGTGAATCGGAGTACAGGGTGACCTTCTGTGCCCCTAACTCTGCAGCCATGCTAGCTCCTCTGATCAGGGCCTCATATTCTGCTCCATTGTTTGAGGTGGAAAATCTGAATTTGACAGCCACCTGCACCTCCTGACCTTCAGGGTCAATCAGTAATATCCCTGCTCCACATCCCAAGGCGGATGCTGAGCCATCCACATATACCTTCCATCCTTGTTCTTCTTCCACTCTGGTAGACTCTTGAATAAAATCTGCTAGAGCTTGAGCCTTGATGGCTCTCCTGGGTTCATAATCTATATCATACTCCTGTAATTCCACTGCCCATCTGACCATTCTCCCTGACAAATCTGCTCTCCCTAATGTCTGCTTCAAAGGGAAATTAGTTCGCACCATAACTTTATAGGAGAGGAAGTAGGGGCGTAATCGCCTAGCCGTTACCACCACCGCCAGGGCTGCCTTCTCTACCTCTGAGTACCTCATTTCCGCTCCTTGGATGACCTTGCTCACATAATATATGGGTTGCTGTGCAGAACCTTCCTCTTTCATCAGGGCGGTGCTCAGGGAGTGTTCCCCTACCGAAAGATATAAGAGCAATACATCTCCCTGAGAGGGCTTTGTCAGCTTCGGAAGCTGTTCGAGGTGAAGCTTGAGTTCCTCAAAAGCTTTCTGACACTGGTCGTCCCATTCGAACTTCGACCCCTTCCTTAAGGTTCTGAAGAAGTGATGACTCTTTTCTGCTGACCTTGATATGAACCTACTGAGAGCTGCGATCCTGCCGTTCAGGGTTTGCAATTCCTTCAAATTCCGAGGGGGTTGCATGTCGAGCACCGCCTTTACCTTAACAGGGTTCACTTCTATCCCTCTCTGAGTCACCATATATCCCAGAAATTTCCCTGACCCTACTCCAAAAGAACACTTAGTAGGGTTTAATTTAATACCATTCTCTCGAATTACCTGAAATATCTCCTTCAAGTCGTCAATATGTCCCTCTGCCTTGACACTTTTAGCTAGCATATCGTCCACGTAGACCTCCATGTTCCTGCCTATTTGCCCTCGGAACACCGAGTCTACCATTCTTTGATAGGTTGCTCCTGCATTTATCAGTCCAAAAGGCATACGTACATAACCGAAAGTACCACATGTCGCTATAAAGCATACCTTTGGTATATCGAGGGGGTTCAGCTGGATCTGATGGTACCCCTGATATGCGTCCATCATGCTGAGTAATTCAAACCCAGATGTGGCATCCACCAGTTGGTCGATCCTGGGCAAAGGGTAGTGGTCTTTAGGGCAGGCTTTGTTCAAGTCCCTAAAGTCAATGCACATCCTCCACTTGCCAGCTCCCTTGGACACCAACACTGCGTTCGAGAGCCATTCGGGGAACTGGACTCTCTTCACGTGCCCTGCATTCAACAATTTATCGATTTCCTCTTTTACTATGAGTTCCTCAACTTCTGTTTCACGGGCCTGGCTTTGGGATCCATATTCAAGTGGTGCACTGCTATTTCTGGAGGGATACCCGTCATATCCGTCGCTGTGAATGCAAAGATGTATGCATTTTGCTGGAGGGCAAGTATCATCTTTCCCTGGAGCTCAGGGTTCATGTTCGTACCTATCCTGGTTGTAAATCCCTCCTTTCCTGGGTAGAGCTCGATGCTCATTAGCTCCTCGTCTGCTTTAACTTTGGGTTGCTCTTGTACTAGCTCACCCACTTTCTGTCTCTTCAATTCAGGGTCTTTTCCCTTAAATCTCTCCATTCCTCTGAACACGGCCCTGTCTGCTATCTTGACCGATTCCACATAACACTTCCTTGCCTGATACTGATCACCACATATCTCTCCCACACCCCCCAAGGTAGGGAACTTCATCTTCATGTGGAAGGTGGAGATCACTGCCTGAAAAATATTCAGGCTTGGCCGTCCCATTACTACGTTATAGGAAGATGGGACGTCTACAATCAAGAACTCTATGACTTGTACTCGACGATTAGGGGCAACTCCTAACCCTACTTGTAGTAACGCTGAACCAAGGGGTTGGATGGCTCCCCCTGAGAATCCATACAGAGCTGTTTCCACCGGTCTAAGCTTTATATTCAAGTCCATCTTCTTGAAGCACTCCAAGAGCATGATATCGGCAGAGCTTCCAGTGTCTACAAAAATTCTTGCTACATCGTATCCTGCTATATCCGTGGTAATGACCAGTGCGTCATTATGAATTTCTCTAGGCTCCCCAGCGTCCTCTGGCCCAAAATGGATGTCTGGGCCCTCTGCTATCTTTCCCCCTTCATGGTGCTCTATATTTCTCTCATTCTTCAGCGACCGAACGCTCTGCTTTCTCTGCCTGAAGGAATCCCCATCAGCAGGGCCTCCCATAATCATATGAATAGTTCCCCTCTTCTGAGGAGGGGGTGGTGGTTCCTCATTGCCCTTCCTCTGATCTCTCCTGTCGTCTTCCTGCTTCCCCTCAGGGTCCTTTCTCTTTTGACCCCTGGGGCCTTGTCGATCTCTGAAAATAAATTCTTTCAGGTGTCCTGCCTGAATCATCCTCTATATCTCATCCTTCAGATGCCAACATTGGTTGGTATCATGGCCATAATCGTTATGGAACCTACAAAACTTGTTTGACTTTGGGTTTTGGGGACCTCTGCTTCTTGAGTAGGGGAATTTCATATCTGGATGGTCCCCTGCCACCTCTAGGACTTCGGCTGGTTCTATCTTCAAAGGGGTATATCTCTTCGCTCCTCTCCTGGGATTCCAGGGTGCGACTTCCTCTCTTCTTACGTTTTCCAATCTCCTGGAGCTCCGATGTCTCTCTGGACTTGGCCTTCTAAGTGGAATTTCTTTCCTCCTTTCTCCATTACCCACTATAGCCCGGGTCTCCGATCGTTTAGCTTTTCTTACCTCCTCCAGGGTGAGGTATTTCTCTGCTCTCCTCAACAATTCATCGAAAGTCCGAACCGGCTTCTTAGCTAAAGAGGTGAATAAATCTCCGTCACGCAACCCGTTGGTGAGGGCATTGATTTTAACCTCCGAGGAGGCTGTAGGTACCTCTAAGGCCGCTTGGTTGAATCTTTTCAAGAAAGCTCGTAAGCTCTCATTCTCTCCCTGGCGCATGTTGACCAAAGTAAGGGTAGCTCTAGGCTGTCTCCTAGCGCTGGCGAATTGGTGCAGGAACAATTCGCTGAATTCGGACCATGAGTGGATAGTATCTGGTCCTAACTGTGTGAACCATTGCTGTGCAGCCTTGGACAAGGTAGTCAGAAACACTCGACATTTGACACCCTCCCCATACCGGTGCAGTAAAGCCGCGTTCTCAAATCTCATCAAGTGCTCATAGGGATCCGAAGTGCCATCGTATTCAAAATTTAAAGATTTGAAGTTAGAGGGCAGTTCGTCTTGTAAAATAGTAGGTGAAAATTGATATCCAGTGGTGTAAGAGGGTTTACTTACGTTGTCAGTAATATGTCTCTACATATCCCTCATCTCTTTACGCAGAGCTTGTATCTGATCACTGACGGCCCCTTGATATGTGTCGTCCGTGCTTTCTCCCATCCCCGTATCCAGGGTGATATCCCCAAGGACTCTCTCTGCATCCCTCCGAAGGGGTCTTTCCAGGACGCTTCTCTCAGCCTGGGAAGGTACTTTCTCTTCTGGGTTTCGAGGGAGATCTTCGTTCCTGGAAGGGACTGGGACCGAATCAATGACATGTTCGGGTGGATTTGGTCGTGTGCCCTTATGAACAGGTTCAGGAGGGCGAAGTCCTCGAGCAGCAATTATCCTCTCCACTGATTGCGCTATCATCTCATCCAACTGATCTCGAGAGACGGTCAAGAGTTCTGGTTGAGTGTTAGGGTTATCCTTATTGATCCCACTCCCTGATGCTCCTGAGATACCTGGTGTGTCTCCTTCCTGAGTGGGAGGGATATCCTCCGGTGCGTGGTCTACCGGTTGTTTCCCTAGATTTCGATTTGAGGGAAAACCTGGAGGAGGAATATCTTCTGATGTGTGATCCATGGGACGTTTCCCTAAATTCCGATTTAAGGGAAATCCTGGAGGGGGCGGAGGAAGAGGAAGCGGAGGAGTGGAATCTCCTTTCTCCTTTGTCTGCTTTGTTGGATCTTGTCCTCCACCCATATCAGTACGGAACTTTTCTCACGCCTTAGCTTGAAATGTTCCCACAGACGGCGCCAGTTGATGCGTCGAAAAAGAACGCACTCGGATATCAGCCGTTCCTTTGCGAGCACTGTTGATCAAGAGTGTAAATCGTCAATTTGTCCTCGACAATCTTCTCGTAAATCCAAAGATAACCTGCAAAAGTACACCGGAGGGGGCCTCCGGCGTAGAAGCTCCGACGCTCAAGTCAGAATTTATCGTAGGCGAAATCAGAGAGGAATTCCCCTGTATATCTAGGGAAATTCCGGCGAATATAGTGAAGTCTCTCTTCACTATCAGTGTATATTTTGTATGGCAGTGTGTATAATCTATAAAATGTATGTATCGTAATAATAACTTAATTAAGAATATGGAAATAACCTTCTTTATATACCTGGCCCCTCTCTGCGGAGAGGGAGAGACCTATTCTCCCTGAATTCTCGGCATATATCTAGGAATTCGGCCTCAAATCTCTAAGGACTCGGCTGATCCCCCTGAAGACTCGGCTCTTCAGCTTATCCAGTCCTCTTTTCGTGGGTTTGAACAATTCCTTTAACTTGGCTAAGAAAGATGGACCTTGGGCTAGATATTTCCCAGCCCAAGGCCTATTAATTTCTCCACATATGGGCCAAAGGCCCAATTACTCTGATTCCTCTGATTCCCCTGCTCAAACCTAGGGGTGTATTAATCCTGTATTTCTGACGTATTGGCCTAATCACAATTACCACAATCCATCCCGTCTCCACGTGTCGACTCCTTAGGGAGCGACATATTTATCTACATCACATATATATATACAAGACATATTATAAATAATCTTGATTAGTTATTTAACCAACTAACTAATTAACCAATTAACTAACTATGTTGACAATAACACTTTATAAAAATAAAAATAAAACACGACAATAACACTTTATAAAAATAAAAATCACTTCTTCTCCACTACTTCTACTTCCCCACTTCTCAAACTTCAACAAGTGACATAAGTTACAGAATCGAAGATTCAGATGAAAAAACTTGAGTGAAGGGTTAGAGAAAGCGCTAAGGATATTAACAAGGGTGGGGGCTGAAGAAATCGGGATGCATCACAGTGAAGGGCGAGTATTGAAAGTTGAGGAGTTGAGTGGAGACGAGTTGGATAAATTCGTGAAAGAGGAGAGTGGGAGGTCAATGACATACCTGGAAACACCACCAGTGTGCTCTGTTCATCAGATGGGAAGTTGCAGAATGGGGGTGGACACTAGAGTCCCTTTCATTTTGAATTAATAACAGGAGCTTTGGTTAACTTTTTGGGGCATACCTTATGGCCCAGAACTTCTGTCAATAAAATTGTTATGTTGCCCGGCCAAAAAATAAAATAAAATAAACTTAGTTGGGTGATTGAATCAGCTCTAAGTTTGTAGATTTATCGACCCATTCATTTCAAATCAATCAGTTAGTTTTTTTATGTCTGTGCTGAAAGCCACGACATTACGACGGAGAAAAGTCTGGGATGCAGGGAAGGTGTTTGAATAATTGTCCCATACCCGAATTCTTTCGAAATTATTGACATTTTTGTCATTATGACTTTTTAGTTTTTAGGATTGAGTTTGAGAAGTGGGGATGAAGAAGAAGTAGTGGAGAAGAAGCGCTAGTTTTTTTTATATAAAATGTTATTCATATAATGTAATGTGGAAAATAAAAAAATAAAAAATATGTGTAATCTGACGTGGCTAGCTCCGGCAAGTCACGTCATCGATTGCTAACCGAAAAATAAAAATGTGTATTAAATTGCAACACAATGAAAGGTTGAGATTTTTTATAATAATCGTGAAGGTCGTGATTAAATTGATAGTGTGACTAATTTGGTGTATTTATTTAGAATTAACCCTTTTATTTTTACTTTTTAACCATCACTCAATTACTTATATGAACACCATAATATCTTACTTTATCTACTTTTTTTTAACTTATATCATTTTTATGGAAATAGATTTAATGGACAAAGTATAAAGTCTTGCAAACTCCGATTAATTGGGGGGAATCGATCATTTGACATAGTGAACTGATCCATGTAATGTATATATTGTACTCATTTGGTCCCACTGTATATTATATTATCACCCATAATTTTGAGATCATAGATTAATGAGTATAATAAAATAATATATACGATAATGAGCATTATATATATCGCTTGACATTCCTTGGGTTCTTTTACGTGAGCGGTTAAAAGCATATATGCAGCGAGTTCCAAGTAAAATCCTCATCTCGGGGTTTTTTTTTGCCACAGATCAAGATTATATTTGTTTCTTGTCGAAATTAATTGGCCAGTGTTGGCTAATTTGGGCGGTTGTAATGGCTTTATATATCCTGTATTGGGGAATTTTGAGTTCATACTTCATAATCTTACCTTACTCATCTTCTTCAAGCCTTAAGTAGCTCGATACAACAGTGGCTTTCTCATCTGCTGCAGGCCAACTCGATGAACCAATGGAAAGAGTTAGGCTTTCTGAAGTGGAAGAAAGCCCTATGAGAGTGAATGTGAGCGAACTGATACTCCCCAGAGATGCTTACTTGGGGAGATTTTTAGTGCGAAAAACAATGGGAGTTGCTGAAGTCATGAATACCATGAAGAAAATCTAGCGACTGGAGGGGCAACTTAAGGTGACTAAAGTTTCAGATAACTACTTCATCTTTGAATTTGAAAATGAGGTCGAGAGGAGCAGGGCATTCTTTAGGCAGCCCTAGATCCTCAATGGGCCCAGACTGATTCGCTTTAAGGTTTGGGGAGAAAAAAGGTTGTCTGATCTTACAATTAACTCGATTCCATTATGGGCTCAAATTCATGGATTGCCAATGTATTCCATTACGAAGACGATTGCACAAAGGCTAGGTGCAAGACTGGGTAACGTTATTGAAATCGACTGTCCCGAAGGTGAATCGGCGATTGGAAGATGCCTCCGAGACAAGGTCCTTCTTGACCTTGCAGCGCCACTGAATATAAGCATTGATATCACAATCCAAGAGGAGGTAATCATGCTAGACTTAAGGTACAAGAAGTTGGGAGATTTCTACTATGTGTGTGGCCACTTAACACACACATATAAAGACTGCCCTACTTAGCACAATGACATCGGAGGGAATGACAAGGATTCGAAGTTTCCCAATATGACTTCGAGCAGAAAGTAAAAAAGGGCTGGAACCACATCAATATGATTTCCTCAGGATGTGCAGGGAGAATGACGGAACAAGAAGCATCCCAAGAACACCCAATGGTGACCGTGGAGCCTTATCTTCTCAGATCATTCGACCAAATGCAGTTGTTGGGAGCTTCTCAAGAAAATCAAAGATTCACATGGGGCAAGCAATATGAAATGGGTAATTGGAGGTGACTTTAACGAGATACTCAACAATAACGAGAAAATGTGGGATCGAACATTACAAAAATACTCTACCACATTGATAAATTCAGGCAAGTTCTGAATGATCCGAATCTGCATGATCTGGGGTCTAAAGGACCTTGGTATACATGGACTAACATGAGGAAAGGAAAGAAGAGAATTCTTGAGAAACTGAATAGATTCATAGCCACCACTTAGTGGATTGATTGCTATCCACATTATTCGGTCGACAATACACAATGGTTTGTCTCGGATCATCTGGCAATATGCCTAACTATTGAGAACCAAAACAACATGATCCAAGGAGAAAAGGTTGAACAGTTCAAATTTGAACATGCCTGGTTCTTATAAGAAAGCATACATAAGCAAGTGTGATGGCTGGAACTTGGGGGAAGCAAATGATACATTACCAAACAGACTGCATCGCTGTGGCACATTTCTTTCCAATTGGGCAAGAAGAAATGTGGGAAACATTAAGAAAGCATCAAACTTATGACGAAAAAAATTGCTGAAAAAGAATGTGCAATTAACACTGAAGACAAGCTGGAAGAATTGGATAATATAGAGAAAGAACTGGAGAAACTTTATTCCCAACAGGAATTGATTTGGCATCAAAGAGCATGAACAAATTGGATGGGAAATGGGGACAGAAATACCACCTACTTTTATCGTAGAGCAACTGAAAGGAAAATTCAAAATGAAATTAAAGGGCTCTATGATGAAGATGGTAACTATGTCACCTCTGAGGCGGGTATTCAGAGAATTATTACACAATTCTACGACCAATTGTTTCGTACTAACAGGCCATCAAGCTCCCAAATCGAGGAGGTTACAAGCTTTACTTCAAATATAGTTACTAACAACATGAATGAGAGGTTGGTAGCTAGATATAATGCAAGAGAAGTGAAGGAAGCAACCTTCGATTTGCATCCCATGAAAGCCCCGGGGCCAGATGAATTTAGTGGAAAGTTTTATCATGAAATGTAGGATATAGTGGGAGAGAAAGTCATTGAGGGAATTTTAAAAATTCTGAACGAGGGACAAAAGGTGGATGAATGGAATGAGACATAGATAACCTTGATTCCGAAAATCAAGCGTCCACAATCAGTTTAAGGACTTCAGGCTTATTAGCCTAAGCAATGTGGCCTACAGAATCTTAGCTAAGGTGATTGTGAATAGGTTACGGGAAGTACTTCCTGATGTGGTGGATGAGAATCAAAGTGCTTTCATTAAAGGGAGATAAATATCAGACAACATACTCATAAACTTCGAGTGTATGCATTGGTTACGCCAAAACAAGAGTAAGACGGGCTATGCAGCACTAAAACTAGACATGAGTAAGGCCTATGACAAAATTGAATGGTCCTTTTTGAAAAGCCAGATTATTCGACTAGGGTTCTGTGACACTGTTGTTAATCTAATTATGGGATGTGTTACGTCGGTTCGATATGCTTTCCGAATCAATGGAACCGTTGGACGTAATCTCACACCCATTCGAGGATTGAGACAATGAGACCCTTTATCCCCCTTCCTTTTTGTGCTTTATGCACGAAACTTATCTACGTGTCTGAATGACCGGGTAGTCAGAACGAGTTGCAAGGCATTAAGGTGGCAAGAATGGCCCCAATAATCACTCACTTGTTTTTCGCTGATGACAACCTAGTTTTTTCCAAAGCCACCAAGAAAAACAATAAGGTACTCAAGGACATCCTGAAGATGTATGAGGAAGCGTCTGGGCAAATGATCAATTATGATAAATCAGCAATAACTTTCAGCCCTAGTACCGAGGAGCATAATAAATGTGAAGTCAAGGACATGCTACAAATTAGAATGAGTTAAGGACATGATATATACCTGGGATTGCCTACTCTCTCCATGAGGGGTAAGAGAGCCCAATTCTCCTACCTAGTTGACAAGATGTACAAAACGGTGAACAATTGGAAAAATAAGGAGTTTTCAAAGGGAGGAAAAAAGGTATTGATCAAGTCAATACTACAAGCTATACCAACATATGCCATGACATGCTTTCACTTACCAATACAAATTTGTGAGGCAATGTAACGAATATGCGCCATATTTTGGTGGGGGAAGTAAAGAGGATCACATAAAGATTCATTGGCAACGCTGGGACAAACTGTGTATATCTAAAGAGAAAAGAGGAATGAGATTCAGGAAAATGACAACATTTAACAAAGCCTTACTCGCTAAACAAATTTGGAGAATGATCGAAACCCAGATTCCTTGGTTAGCAAGATACTTCAAGCATATGGACATTATGGAGGTGGAAATTGTATCAAATCATTCCTTTGTCTAGAGATCGTTATGCTGGAGCAGAGACCTACTACATAGCGGGTTGAGATGGAATATACGTGATGGCAATACAATTAAAATCTTCAAACATGCATGGGTCTATGGTAACAGTAATAGATGCATTCAGTCTAGAATTGCGGCAACAAGTAATATCTCAAATTTTGGAAGGAAGATATTATACGAGAAGCGTTATTGGTAAATGAAGCTGAGGAGATTCTACGTACACCTACGGGGGATGTTGAAAGTGAAGATACAATGTTTTGGAAATGGGATGTACACGATAGATACACCGTAAAATCTGGTTATCACCACGCAATGGAACTGGAAATGGCTAAAAACCAGAACGACGCAACGTCAAATCCCGACAACACGACTAAGTGGTGAAAAATCGCATGGAAGATGATGATCCCCCCCAAATTAAAATATACATTTAGAAACTGTGGTGGGATTATGTAGCAACAAAAGGAAATTTGTGGAAGCAGCATGTACCAGTGGACCCACAATGCACGCTGTGTGGGAAGGATTTCTCATCCTCAATACATGCACTCTTTTTTTGCCCTATGATAAAAAAAAAAAAATGGAAGTCCATGTGCTGGTGGTACACAATTAAGTTGGGGTCACAAATGAACACAAGAGACTTTATCTTTATGTTGTTTAATGAGATTCCAATGAGAGATTTGGAGGAAATCATGATGGTAGCTTGGAGTATTTGTCGAAAGAGATGTGAGAACTTATATGAGAACGTTATGAACAAATATAAATTCAGTGAAAACGTCGACAAGAGAATGTCCAACTATCTTGCCAATTTTCAGGATGCAAATGGGAGAAGCAACCAAGAGAGGCACCATGGTGACGATGATATTATTGAACATGAACTTGATCCTGATACTAACATCATTGAGGTAGATGGGGCCTTCAATGATACCAACATAAAATATGGGATTGGTTGTGTTATTTACAACACGGACGAGAGTATAAATGCTAGAATCTCAAGGAAAATAACCCCACAAGGATCGTCGCTCGGCTCAGAACTTAATGCAATTGAAATTGAAATCCAGGAGGCGAAGAAGATATAACTTCTCAAGATTTGGATTAAAACTGACGCCAAGTAGGCGTTGAGTATTATCAAGAAGGTAACACAGGTACGTGGGCCGGATGGTGCAACAACACGACAAATTGGAATGTTGAAAAGAGAATCTGTAGTGTGCAATTTCTCATACATTAACCGGCTCATGAATCAGTAGGCTCACCAATTAGCTCAGAAGACATTCCACTCTCAAGACTAACGTGGAGCAGTTTATTGGCATTAAGGCGACGTAAAAGAGTAAACAACACAAGGCTTACCATATGATTACTCTTTATTAGTCCCTTGAATCCCTAAAAAAAATATATACAAAGAGAAAAAAATAATAGATAGAATATAATAAAGAATAGATAAAGTGTTTTTTAAAAGTAGAATGATTAATATATAGTGAGACAACTCAAAAAAAAAAATGGGTAATATAGTGTGACGTTGAGTAGTATCTGACAACTTTTTTGTCCAATCGATTTAGTACTCCTTCCGTCCCACGATTATTTAATACCCTCACAAATATCATTTTATTTTCAAAATTGACAAATTTTTTTTTACTACGTTTTACTTCCTTTAATTGACCCTCATACATCACTAAAGTAACTTTTTTTAATTTGTGTGTTATACCACATGTAAATATTAAAATTGTGGAAAAAGAAATAAAATTTGTGGGAGGCATGACTAATACAATATACTCCTTCCTTTCATCAAAAGTTCACTTATTTTTCATTTTGAATTGTCCACACAAAATGTAATATTACTGTTTAAAAAAAATATTACTATATCTTGTATCTCATTTATCTATTTTATTTATAAACAAACAATATCTTTATAAAACTTGTGTAAAAAGAAATAACTAAAACAGAAAGGAGGGAATATAATGAAAAAAGGGCATGCAAGTTGGTTGTTGGGTAGAGGTGAATGGTGGGCTAGTTGTTATATACTATTTGAATAACTTGGCAGTGAAGCTCTCTAAATATAGGCATAGTGAACGTGCCTCTGCCCTTGTCTCCTACTAATAATTTAGTAAGTATTTAATTTGCAAATAAAAACGTTGTTCGATTTCTAGTGGTTGGATTGGCACACATCTCCAAACCTATAATAAAGTCTTAAGAGTTTTGTCAAGTAGGAGTATGAGTATATACATACATACATACATACAACTACAGAAACAGAGTCTTTTCTGCTCTGCACACATACATACATACTTGGACTTCAATTTGATTGGTTGAGAGACAAGACGTACACTTTATTTTAAATATTTTATTATTATTATTGCATACTTTGGTGCAATATAAATAGGACTTGTGCTGCTGCTAATTGTCCTGAGGAGCCGCATTCAGGTCGATAGCCACCTTATTCCTCCTCCTGCTTCCTTCACCAATCTGCATACAATTATCACTTTTCTTAAGTCTTTTTATTCATAAAAACTTGCATGTTTTATAATGAATTCATTATTGGTTTATGTATGCAGAGATGGATGCATGGGAACCACCTTGGCCTCCAGAAGCCTTTTTTCTTCCTCCAACGTCTTTTCCTGCAGGTACCTCTCTAATTAATACTTAATTTTCTTTACATTTGAGTAATTTAATAATAATACGAAAATAATTACTCATTTGGGAACACTTATGTATGTACAACCCTAGGTTCTTCATCAGAAAATCAACCATTTTATTAGAGTAGATCGTACAGAACAAGTAACAGAGATTAGCATCCTAAAACCAATTTAGGATATATATATATAAGAAATTAAGGTCATGTTTGATAGTTTAATCTAACTCCATCTTGTCTCTTATTATAGGATATTTGATAACTTAGATTAAGGGTAGATTATGCTTTAAAATCTATAAAGTTTAGATATCATCTTAATCTCCGTCTTTGCTATCAAATATGGCCTAAGACTAAATGGTTCCTTGATATTCAACTCCTCGACAATTCTTTCCAAAGATAGATTAGTATTTTTGAAGATTGTAAACCGAAAAAGATGCAATCAAGGGATGCTCAATCTCATAGATACATACTTCCTCCTATTCAATTTAGGTACCGTTTGGTAGATATGTTGAGATACTTATTGAGATACCTATAGTCAGGTCTGAATATCTCAGCTGATCTATATTGAAACGCAAACGGTTTGTCTTTTGGTCATTTGGTATATACACATAATCGAATGTGTTTTTGTATGTTAGATATAAATTCTATTTTAAGTTTGATTAGGCATCTGTCTTGGGCTAAGTCACCCTACCAATCCGAGCCTTAAATTACGTTCTTTAGCTATTCACTTCATTTGCAATTTAAACGTCGTTTTACACTTTTCAATGTTAATTAATTACCCCTAAACTCGTTAAAAATAACTTAGATAGTAATAGTCTTAAAGTCTTATGCAGAATTTCAAAGCAATTAATTAACGGTATAGAAGGAAGTGATTTTCTTAATATGTGTAAATTGATCCAAAAAGGCATATTTTGAATAGGAGGAAGTATACAATAACGGAGAAAACCAGCTTGGACGGAGGCATAATTTCATATCTCAGCAAACTGTGAATTCCATATATAATTTGATATCTAGTAGTAAGTTTTAAGAGTCAAATTGCCATTAGCCAGTCAGTCCAGCAGTATTGTAAAGAAAATTTGTAAGTAGCGCAAGTACCTTGTCGTGAAGGCTTGTTATAGACTCCAAAAGGGAACGCGTCTGTGTAAAATAGATAGTCATATATATATGCAAAAAACAGCACTCATAACACATAGAAATGGAAAGACAAAGTGCACGAAGTTGGCTTTGGTCATAATGCTCCAATCAAGTAAAAGGACAGGATCCAAAGTCATTGCAAACATTTGATCATCCTTTTGCTAGATTGATAATATATAACGAATATATAAAACACTAGCTAGATTCATATAATTAATGTTTCTAAATTTTTGTCATTGTAGGCAAGTAATAAGTCCCTTAAGCAAGGGATCCTGAACCAGATTATGATATTAAGATGCCATGTATCTGTATGACGGGTATGTTCACGAGAAGGCGGTTTAACAGCTTGACTTGAACACGTTATAATATTACTACAGTAAATCTGATCTTTCATCAGCTGCAACGATATAAGAGAAAGGGAAGAGAAGGACTTAAGATTTAGGGATAGTAGACCTTAGCACTTCTTGTGTGTATTAGTGCATTCTCAAGTTGTTCCTCTAGATGTACAAAGTCATTCACACTCAGCTTGTCTTCCTCAGCCTCCCTGCAAAACGTAAAACCTGTGTTACTCTGCATAAGAATGAAAACGAAATGTAGAGACGTGGAGCGTAGCCTGCCTTTCCACTATTTGGAGGAGCTCTTTGCATGTCATGAATTCTGAATATTTGGAGTTGTGAGCCAGGTGCAGCTGACAAGGATGGAACACATGAAATTCATCATTCGGGATTATACCATTACTTAGGTTTTTATACTGAGGCAGTCCTCTTTTTAGAAAAATATCTGCATATTGATAACATTCACCTAGACAGTAGGATCGATGCATACAGAAAAACATCTTACCTGTGTTGTATCGCAATCTTCAGTAGAGCGACTTGACTGTTTTGTAACACTACTATGATATCGTGCCAGGATGTCATTCAGGCTGTATATATAGCATTTAAGTTAATAAGCTATATCAGAGAAAATGAGGTATATCATGAAAAAGATTGAACGAAAACTGCAAGCTAGGTGATTTGAAGATCAACTATAAATTCCCACGGAAAAGTGAATATGACTCAAAGTATCAAATCACTAGGATCAACATAGATAACAAGGAACTCCTATTTCAAATTTCTAATACACATAGTATGATATATTGGATCTAAGATTTGTAACCAAGTCAAAGAAAAGAAGACAAAAAATAAGCAGTAAAAGAAATCACAAATATGGCCTCTTAGCTATATATGTGCCCTATTCAGGAGACTTACAAGCAGGATTTTTTACAAATGATAAAGTCCCTTTTAAACAATAGCCGCAGAAATATCTTGGTTAACACTGGAAACAAGTAGTTTTAGTTTAAGATAGATTATCACCCAAGTATGAAAGATAAAACGACATAGCCAGGTCATAACTTCAGAATTCCGAGAACAGGACAAAACCTGCATCCTTCTAAGAAATTTTAAGTATCGGAGAATGTTAACAGTAGAGAGGCCTAAGACAGACGATGTGTTAGAAAGACGTAGATTTGTTTCAAGGGACTTTGTGGAACAACAGAATCTCATTTCATTACAAATTTTAGTTAGCTCTTTCCAGTATCAATTATACAAATCAAACCACGTAATTGCTTATTCAGCCAAAGCTCATACTGTCATGATGAACAACTTATAGGAAATGGCCATCATAATAGTTGTATACTAGCTTGGTGTCCTGCTCAAGATAGAATGCCAACCTTTACTCATCTATTGTTATCCTGCTTTGCATGAGTTTATAATATTTAAGCAAGGTCCATTACAGTAAACTAGGTCAAATACCAATGCATCAAATATAGTTTTAAGACTTTCCAACAACGTGACACTGTGTAAGATAGTGAACAACTAATACTCCCTCCGTCCAAACTTTGTATGTATGATTCCCTTTACACAAGTTTTAAGGAATTGCTTGTTTATGTATAAAGTAGATGTGTGGAAGGGTATTATGAGGTATTGTGGGGTGCTCTTATACATAAAGTGATTGTGTATGAATAAAGCGAATGACAATTTTTGAGTAAATAAGTGATAGTTTAGCGAGTGATGATAAAAATATTGTTTCCATTTTGAGACATGGAGTATTTATTAAGTTTGGACGGACAAAAAAGAATACATACATACAAAGTTTGGAAAAGGGGAATATAAGATAGTGACCTCTCTAAGTTGATTCATTAACCTAGAACTTTATTTTTCTATTAACAATATTATATTCCTGTTAAGAGGCAAGGAAGTGAAACTCATTATACCAAAATAAATAATAACTCATTGTAAACGGAAAATGCCGAAATAGAACTACAAGATGAATCCCGTCCCAAGCCGAAGTCATTCAATACTCAATGATCAAAAGATGTCTAACTAAGAAAAACAAAACCAATATAAATAGAATTCTCAAGACTAAACCCTAACTTAAGCCCTAAGCAATAAAGCCCACACATAATGGCAGATTTGAGGAGGGAAAATGGGGGATAACCAATAAATATCAATTTCTCTAACATTTGTTGAGGCGTCCGTGTTTTAACGTCTTAGTTTTTCTTTAAATCCCCAATACACTCTCTCTCCACGATTTTTAATGTACCTTTATTTTGATCATTACACTCGGGGTCGACAACTACTTCAAAAGTAAAAGTTGTTCAAAACTTTCACAAGGGTTTTGCGATTGGATGAGAATGAATAAAAAAAATGCTAAAACATCTCATATCCAAGCCCGAACTTTGGTTCTTCCTATACCGACTGTTCTGACGGCCCTTGACTACCTAAAGAGGAGTGTAGATGAAGCTGGTCAAACAAATGATAACAAAGTCTTTAGTCCTCATTTTCTATTTACTTTCTAGTGCATATATATGTTCACTCATCGTCCCAAGTGAATTAACAACCAATAGTGCTCTCTACCAAAATAATGAGAACCAATGTTATAGAAATCAATCTCTTTGTTGAGTATTATGCTTATCTCAAGTTACTAAGAAAATCCTATTTAGATCCCTCCCTCCCCACACGTGATACAATGAGAATGGATAAGTGGATCGTGGGATTGACATGAGGGGCAAGGATATATGACTATATTTTTGGGAGCAAACTCTAGGCTTATATGAAATGAGCGAATACAAATCATGCCTTCGAATGAAAGACAATTCCAAATTTGCTTTGAAAGAATAAAATTTCAAAGTAACTTTTAAGATAACAATAGTAGATTGTACTCTATACAAGAGGGGCATTTCAATAATTACATATGTAGAAGGCGAGTCATTGAACAACATTGCATTTGACTGCCAAATATAGAATCTTGAACTTCATTACATTGATACAAACAATGTTAAGAACATTTTAACTGAAATAAATTAATTGCATACTACATTTGATAAATAAGAAGTATGAACTATATAAGACCAGGCATATAGAGAGTTCTTAGTTTAAGCTCGAAAAATGCATGTGGTTGATATCATTGTTACATTATCATTACATTACATTTGCGACTTGAGAATTGACACTTGTTTCTATTTAGATATGCAAGTCATACACAAACAAAAAAGATAAATGTCAAACAAAAATAATTTATTTTTAATAAGGAAATTGATATTTTTATTATGTAGAAAGTGTGATGGATGAAGAATCTTTTGCACAAAGTGCAAATGTAAATTACAAGGCATAACTCTAGTCTCTAGCTAAATTTGTTGCAAAAAGACTTTCAAAACTTATGTGACCGGTCACGGGTCACCCTAAGAGCCACTCTATATTTAAGCCTATCCCAAACTTTCTCATAGGATTTCGTTGACCCCTAATAAATTATCTTATTTCTTTCTTGCCAAATGGACCAAAATATGCTTTGAGGCAATCACAAAACATGAGGAGCTTTGATGGGTTGATCTTGCAAGATTTGTTATTGTCTTTCTCACTTTATAAAAAAAAATGTAGAAACTGAATCAAAACTGAGAAGCATGGTCCCTTCACGAGAGTGGACATGGAGTAAATGGTCAAATGAAAGTGATGGCAAGAATGTAGTCAAAATCATCTAGGGTATGCTTGTTTCGGTATTATAGTGGACGGGAGAAATCTCGGACTTTAAAATCCTGATCAATAGTTAAAATGTATGTTTGTTATAGGGTAGTATGGTGAAAACGTAGATTGATGTTGTATTATTATATTATTGTGAGTATTGAGAGGATATATTAGGTAGATAATGCGAGTGTATTGAGAGAATAAAAAATTGAGTAGTGGTAAAGTAAAGAAGGATTAATAGGATTTCAAAATCCTTATTTTGAGTCCCGAAACAAAAGGAGGCTTGAGATTGCAAAGTCCAAAGTCTGACTGGGATAGTCGGTAAACAAAATGAAATAGCCACCTTCACCAACTTCTACATGTGTGGTATTACTTGAATCTACAATGGAGGATTTTTTTTATTTTTTTTGGAAATATCGGTATCCGGCCCAAGGACCGACCAATCCCACCGTCCACTAGCACGGGTCCCGCTTAAAGACAGAGCAACACTTTGTATGGACTGACACCTTAGGAATTGTTTGCACCTTGGATGGAGAAGTGAGTAATTGGTTTCTTTAAGCCATGATTCGAGACCTTACACTATGTTTGTTTTGGGATTTAAATATGCGGAGGATGTTTTTGGATTTTGGTAGGGTGAGATTTTATTATATGTCAAATCAATATTTAATAGGTTGATGTTGTCTTATTATATTGTATTAAGTGGGAGAAAAGTAGGACATAGAATGGGCGAGTGGGAGAAATAGTATGAGATGTGATTGTGTTGAATTGAATTTTTTGAAAATAAGTGCATAAGTGTATTTTATAAGAGTGAACGGGGAAGCCGAATGTAGAATCCCAAACCAGAATGGAACACGGATAGCTAAGTCCTCGGTCTATCCGAGTGAGTTCCAAACAAGCGTAACCTTACTAATAAGACAAACTAATCACTCACTAGCTTGCTATATATCTAAAGACGAGATAAAAATTCAGACTAGATTTAACAATCAAGCATAGAGCAATGGTTCAAGCAATATGGTGGAAAAACCTATATTCTTCTACTTCACATTTGAAAAAGATTTCCATTAAAATGCTTAGCCTCACGTGTAGTTCTTCTGGCTATGATCACATTTGAAGCACATCTGAAAATGTAAGTATAAGGTATTGATGAAAGTAATACATTTAGGTCCATACGAAACGAATAAGTAGGGTAAAGTAACAACACATAAACGACTTTGGTATTTTTTAAATATAATCATTTGTCAAAGCGTCGAATTAAGTAAGATAAAATAACAACACATGAACGACATTGGTATTTGTGAAATATTATCGTTCGTTGAAGCGTCCATTTGATGGTAGACCACATCCCTTTGCATATTGACATATGGTAACAACAAATGGAGAAAATTAGTTTATATTTTAAGGTGATAATATAACTTGTAATGTTGTTGGTAAAGGCTCTTGGAGTTTGAAGAGCCCACAAATCATACTATGAGAGAAAATATCTTCAACGTCTGCCACTAGTTCAAATGTTAAGTCGATTAAAGCCCTAATGAGTGGAGAAAGAAAATATTGTGTGAGGCTCAAGTCAAGAAGAGAAAACGGATCTCAGGAAAAAAAAGGTGAAGAAAAAGAATATAAAGAGGCTCGTCTTAAGTGAATTAAGAAAATATAATGAGCGTTGAAGGAAAAAAGGAAGAGATGGAGATGGAGATGGAGATGGAGATGGAGATGGAGATGGAGAGGGAGAGGAGAGAGAGAGAGAGAGAGAGAGAGAGAGAATTAAGGTTAGTTGTAGGAAGGGCATAATTGGTAATTCAATGGGTGTATTAATAATTTCATTAAAATGGATGGTGTGCGAATCATGTGTATTTACCAATGTAGAGGTGCAAATAACCTAGGTCAGTAGGAAAGACAATATTTTCCCAGAGCGGTTTAAATCGTTGGTTTACGGATAAAAAAGCTTTTATTCTTCAAGATCCTTATATCTCGATACTTTTGTCTTTCCTCATAACTAGATGCATAGGTTCCTCATATGTCCATTTGATATTCATAAAGGTATTACAAAATTGATACTATTAGCCATCTAATGACCTATTAACTAGGGTTGCTTTAGTTAAGTTTTAGGTCTATCAATCATTTTTCCCCTACCGAGCGGAGTTGATTGTATACCAAGCATTGAGAGTCCCATGTAAAGGCCCACTATTAGGTATCCATCTGACGATGATACATAATGTTTAATCTTTGAATATATCGACGTTTCTTTTGTCAGAGAATCATTTCTTGGGAGTGAGGTACCTCACCTCGATCTGGAAGAATAGTAGACATGTGGAGATGGTGGAGCGTTGGAGTTATAGATGCACCTTCATTTAGACCAATTATGTGTTGATGCATGGAACATTAATCACTTGAATTGTCGGCTATCCTATCCCTATCCTAGAGGGTCTTTCGTACGAGACCTCAATTATTGGGTTGATAATCAATGGTCGGGTTTTCAAATGCTTCCCTACACGGATCACTTGGACAAGGTCTCTAGCACATTTGAAGGTAATGGACTTGAGCTCAAGACCATGTGCAAACTTCATATGGCTTAAGTAATTGGTGCACAACAATAATAATGTTCTACTTATTACATTTAGCTAGCCATTTACTTCAACATATATTGGTGTCACCATTCCATTCCATTAGGTTAAGAATTGATTACAAAATAAATATGATTTGTTTACAATTTCAACTACTACTATGTTCAATTCGGTGGAGTAGAACAATAAACATGATGTATACTAGAATATAAAAATGATTTGAGATTTAACCCAAAGCCGGAGTAGAACAATAAACATATATATAGTATGATGTATACTAGAATATAAAAATGATATGAGATTTAAACCAAAGCCTTAGATGGTGTATATGGGGAGTTCAAACTATATGTGAAGTGATAAGAATGAGATGGGCCTAGGCATACTCATAATTTGTTTTATTGAAACATCAAATATGTATAATTATACAACTTGTACTATAAGCTACATGCAAGAAAGTTTTTTAAGATTATGCAACTACTTCACAACAACACGCGTACATATATACAGAGTCATGAAAATTTTAATAAATAAATTAAGGATGAGGAATTCATATAAACAAGACTATATATATTCCAATTTTGATAATCCAGTCCAGTCCTCCCCAAAGCGACTCTAAATATTATATACTCCACTATATATATTTGATTTTAGATTAATTTTAAAAGCACGTTGAAAAGTCAATCAAGGGAGTGTACGTGTTACAAATTAGATGTTCCGTAAATTGTAAGGTTGGGGAGGAAGAAGAGTTAGTACTAAATTAGGCGTGTAGAATTTCTATTTTGGGTAATTATAAAATGAATCTGAAATCTAGCTAGGGCTCCATCCAAACAAAGAGGATCTGAAAGATTAATAGAGATTGAAGTAACTGACCTGTTAGTGCTAGAGTAGTGATAAGGCTTTCCACGGCACGAATAGATTACAACTCCAATCTCCAAATCACAAAGTACCGACAGCTCTTTCGCTTTCTTCAACAAACCCTTTCTTCTCTTTGAGAACGTTATTTGCCTCGCGCATTTGTCTTCGATTTTCTTTATCTCCAGTTTCCGACGACCCATATTCTTTCCTAAATTTTATTGGAACAAAATAAATGGATCTTTTTTTCCTTTTTATGGTGGTTTTAAGGAGGAAGAACAATCTACCCATTTACGGATAACAAAAATATTAACCCGCGGTTAGAAAATAAATATTCCCTAAGTCAATAAATCGAATCTGTCTCTCTGCAAATTTATTTAAATTGGTGGTGCACACCAATGACACGTGGAATTGGTTCGTGGTGGCAGTTCATGGCAGATCGTGTGTGGACCATTTATTAGTGACGGCTCAATTCATGCTACACAGACACCAAAGCAATGTTCTTTTTTTTTTTATATATATAAATTAATTAATTTTACCAAGCTATAAACAAACGTAGACCAAGAGCCATTCTTATACATACCATTATTATATATTTTTTTTTCTCATTCTCTAGCTTCTTGTTTATCTGCTCATTTTATACTTGTAATGATTTGATTTGATATTTGAGGCGGTCAGTGCGGGGAGGCCAGGGGATAATTGTTCCGAGATAAACAAATTATATAGGCGTTTCGGAAATTGATATTTCAATTTATTATTCTTTATTCACTTTAAGTATTCACTTTGAAAAGGGTAAAAATCAAATATGTTAAATGTAATAATGAGGGGAGTTGTAATAATGAGGGGAGTTTTGAAGGTTAATTTTGTAAACTATTATATATATATAAACTAAAAAAATAAGTTGATTTATATGTATGTGTGGACCCAAAAATATTGATATTGTGTGTAAAATTGTGAATATTGTGAGTGTGGATTTTAAAATAATTTTTCATTTTAAGAGTATGAAAGTTATTATACAACGTTTCGAAAAGAAAAATATGAAAAATATTATGGAATTGGGTGAATATAAAATAATACTCCATTCATCCATGTGTTTGTTTCTTTTTGTACAAATTATAAGAAATAATGTTAGTTTATATATATATATATATATATATAAAATTAAATAAAGTAAGTGTGGTGAGATATATTTAAAAAAAACAGACACACTTTATATAGATAATCCCAGAAAAAAAAATCGACACACTTTATTTGAATAAAAGAAATAAATATTATGAAAATGGTGAGAAATGCTAAAAAAAAAAAAAAGACATGTAAAAAAATGGTGTAAGTATAAAATTATACCTTTTTAATCCTTTTTTGTTTAAACATTAATTGTCTGTTAATTAACTTTGGATTGAAAAATGTATTTTAATTTATATGTTTCTAATTAAATTGTCCATGTATCATTTTGATTAATTACTTATTAGATTACTCCTTTTTAAATTGGCAAAAAAAAAAATTATTCTTTCTAATTATTTTCTTTAAATATTTTAAAATTATAGTATCAAATATCATTATTTTTTTCATTTCAAAAACTTTTTATTTTATTTTATTATTCTCAATTGACTAATAAACTATCAACAACAAGTAATTTTATCTTGAGATTATTGCCTAATAAATCCACTATTACAACCCATTAAGCTAAGAAAGACACCAATATGTATACTTTTCTAATAGAGTCAAATCAAATCCAAAATACCCATGGTACCCTTAAAACAATGATTTTAAATATATTCGTGTTTTAAAAGTTATAATAGATTTGAAATTAATTCCTATAATTTAGTTTTTTTATTACCAGAAAGTTTTGACTTTCCAAATTCGAAATGCAGAAACAGAAGTTTCTTGTTTTTCGGCTAAACCAAATTAAGGAAATTTCCCAAATTCAATCATCAATTTCATTTTTCCAGATTCAGAATCTCCCAAATTCAATCATCAATTTCATTTTTTCAGATTCGAATTATCAATTTCGATCAATATTATTTTTCATGATTCGGATTATCAAACTCGATTTCAATTTTGCCATTTTTGATTATGCACTAAAATCTGAATTTGGAACGGCATTTTGATAATAGATCCAGATTCTGGTACGTATCTAATACTTGTCTATTGAATTCATTATGCACTCAAACCCGTCTTCCCCTCGGCCGGCGTCATCGTTAGCATCTCGCTGACAATGGAGTCCGATTGCTCTTGATCTCGCCGCCAAGCTCTGGGAAGTCTGCCATGTCCTCTCCCATGGAGCTCCTGCTGCCACGGTTCATTCCAGCGGACGCTGCGCCACGGTTCATTCCAGCGGACGCTGCGCCACTAGTTCTGACTTCGGGTAGCTTCCCTCCTCAATCGCTGGGCTGTGTTCGACGGATCCACGGTCTGCGTTCGGGCGGACTTGCCCGACACATATGGCACCTGAATGACCACCCCTTCCACAAATATGCGTCCTCTAAGTTCTCAAGGTAATCTATCGAAAGTGTAAATATATGCCTATTACAATGCATATGTAGTAGGCACCGATTATGCATACTGTGTACATATTCAACTCCCTATGCATTTTGTGGATTGGGCTACATAAGTTTTCTTATTAAGGGTAATGTTATATTTTATTGAGTTTTCTTATGTAACTTGGATGATGAATTACTGTTCATCATCCAAATGTACGAACAACGTTCTATGCACATATCCGTGCATACCCACAGGCATACCGGATACATATGCAAATCTTCGTGCATTAATGCTATATTTTATTGAGTATTCTTATGTAAACTTGGATGATTATTTACTTTTTCAACCCTTTTGTTTGCTACTTATCAAATGTATGAACAACGTGTTTTATGCACAGTTCCGTGCATATATATTGTGCATACATAAGATTCTGCATAATCGAAGTACTAGTCGCCGGAAAATGCAGATAACGATGAAAAATCGTTGGAACAAAATCAATATTCTGCAGAATTCTCGAAGCTAAGCAAGTGAAACGCATTAATTAGAATACCTATTATTTAGGAATTTTTTAAAAATTTGGAAGGTGCTTAAATCTCTCTTTTTTCGAGAATATCTTAATCTATATTTATGGTAATTAGTTGACCCTGTAATTTGAATTAAATATTTCGAATTGTGTCAAATTAGTAAAAGGGTAAAGTTGTCTAAGATTTTTAATTTTGACTCTATTAGACAAGAATTTATGGTGTAGGTTTTATTAGAAAAAACTAGTAGTGAAATGACCTTATTAGTTTATAACCCTTTTATCTTTTATAATATATACTAACGTACAACTTTCACATTAAATTCAATGTAAAAGTTAAATGGGCAATTGAATGTGGATCGGAGAGAGTAATTATATAAAATGATATTCCACGTGATTTTATTAAGGCAAATACTTGTATGTATCAGTTACATGTATGTAACTTGTACCACTTGCAGGGACGGTGTCATGTTGGGGCCAGGGGTCCAGTGGCCCCCACCAATTTATATATATATATATATATATATGGTAAATATTTTATAATAATTATATATATTATGTGGTAATAGTTATTCCCATCATATATATATATATAAATAAATGTATTATTTTTATTTTTTGAGACATACATATTAAGTATAGATGAATAAGAGATTGATGGTGTATTTGAAAATTATTGTCTAAGTTTTTGCTAAGAATTGTAAAATATTTTAGCAATTTTTAAATTGTTTCGCTTCATTTTGAATTGAACTATCAAAACTTCAAAACAAAATGAAAGACAGCTTGTTCAATTTAATTTAATGAAATGTATTGACAATTTTATCACGTAAAATTTCGATATTATTTTATCTTTAAAGTACTATTAATCGGACCCCCTACCGAAATTTCCTGACTCCATCACTGACCACTTGATCCAATTTTTTAAATGGGTGAATGTCACCATGAGTTTTAATAAATACAGTATAATATTAGTTCAAATACAGTATAATATTAGATCACATATTGTATAATATTATTAGTTCAAATATTAAATAGGAACAATTACATACACGTAATTGGGTACACAATCGTGCCTCTATGAAGGCAAATATTAATTTTGGTACTTAAACTTAACTTCTATTTTATTTTTTATTACAGGATTATAAATTCTGTCGGACAATTAACGGTACGTGAACTAACGTTCAAAGTTTTTTTTTTTTGAAGCAACTAACGTTCAAAGTTAAATTAATTAAAAAAAGTAAACTTTCAGGAATATCGACAAGTAAAACTTCGATGAACAGATATAATATTGTGATTATTTTTATTTTATTGCAGTTTGCTTAAATATATTTAAAATTTAAATAGTCGTTTCGGAGTATATATTTGGACTTGATTTTTATTTTGTTTTTAGTGCAGTTTGTTATCTTCCATCAATGCTTGGGACAGAGTTAGGTTTATATTGACTACCAGCCTTCAATATTCCAGCATCACGACAAACATATAAAAACGCTTTGAAAGCGTAATAAATTTTACTAGAATTTAAGATTTCAGAATCTTAACATAATTTTTTTATTATTATTATTATTTACGGAAACAATTACTCTCTCCTATTTAAAATATATGTCATCCTAAACTCATGCACACATATTAAGAAAATAAAATTTTCTCATATTACCCTTAATTAATGATGGTATATCTCATAAAAAAAACACATTTATGTAAATATTTAATAATCTTAAGGTTAAATTTAGAAGAAATACAATTAATTTATATTAAAAAGTGTAAAACGACATATAATTTACAAAAATAACGAAAGGTCAAAACGACTTATAAAAAGAATAGGAGGAAGTATATAATACTCCTTTCTTGTGCATTTATCAAAATTGGATGTCCCAATTTAAATTGTGCATTTCCTTATTTGGACAATAAATCACTGTTTCATTTTAAATTATACATTTCAAACATCTCAAAATTACATCACATGTCATTATTTTATCATTTTATTTTATTACTTACAATATTTTATTACTCAAAAGATTTTCATACCCTCTATTTTATTTTTTTAATACTAATAAACAATTCTCATATTAAACTACGCGTAAATACTAAATGCACAATCTAAATTGAGATGGAAAAAGTATGATCTAAGCACAGGACTACAGTTTGAATTGTTGGATAATTGAAAACTGAAACAAAACAAAATAAAGCCAAAAAATTAAAATACGGGTTGCCTATCCTAAAAACGCTCACTTTCTCCGATTTAAAATATATGTCATCATAAGTTCATGCACACATATTAATAAAAATATTGACTTTTAATGTATCCTTAATTAATTACGTTGTGATTCTTGTAGAATTTTAAAAACTATTATCTAAGTAATTATTAATGGTTTTAAGGATAGATTGAGAAGAAACACATTTAATTGACATTGAAAAATGCAAAACGACATTTAAATTGAGTAGAAGGGAGTATTGTTTAACATCTTTAGCTCAACGACACTTAATTCCTTTCACTACAAGAAAATTAGTTTTTAGTGATAGAAATCTTGTCATTATAGCTTTTCTAACTAAAATCATTTAGGGTATGTTTACTTTTGGTTTTAAAAATCAGGTTTTGGATTTCAAGATCCAAAACCCGTTTTACTTCGGAATTTAAAAACCGGTTTTTAAAATCCACTCAAAACCACCCCTATCAAACATATTGATTTGACATAAATTTATATCTATATAATATTACTTCAATCATTATATTTTTCTCAACAATAATATAATAATACAATAATATAATACATTTAATCATTACACAATTAACTAATCATTATAATCTCACTAAACAATAATATAATAATACAAACTCATTCAAACTAAGGGGATGTTTACTTTGGGCTTTGAGTGGTTTAAAAAACTGGGTTTTTGTAATCCTGGTTTTTGAAATCCCGGTGAATAGTAATATGAGTGTTTCTTTTGAGTTTTGGAATAGTGAATGATTTAATTACTTTATGTCAAATCAAGTTGTAAGATTGAATGAGTTTGTATTATTATATTATTGTTTGATGAGATTATAATGATTAGTTAAGTGTGTAATGATTAAATGTATTATATAATTGTATTATTATATTATTATAGTATTATTATATTATTGTTGAGAAAGAATATAATGATTGAAGTAATATTATATAGATATAACTTTATGTCAAATCAATATGTTTGATAGAGGTGGTTTTGAGTGGATTTTGAAAACCTATTTTTAAATCCCAAAGTAAAACGGGTTTTGGATCTTGAAATCCAAAACCTGGTTTTTAAAATCAAAAGTAAACATACCCTTAATGATATGAATTGACTTTTAGTGACATGTCCTGTCATTAATTCTCAATTTTCTGTCACTAAAAACTTTTAGCTAGAGAAACAAATGAGAGGATTTTGTCACTAAAAATCAATTTTCTTGTAGTTCACTTAATTAACAATATTTGGTGATAAATAGACCTCCCTCCCACCATGATTTTTTTGTTCCTAGGTGACACTGAGTATCCCAAAATTCGCTATATCGACTCGTCCAAAAGTATATTAATTCGGAATACATCAAATATTGATTGGTTTTTCGCTTCTTTTTAAACTTCAAGAAATCTATGAGACAATTAATGAAGGTAAATCATGAGCAATGACAATTGATTAAAAAAGAATTACCTTACTGGAGAGAGTCCATATTTAATTTGAGCAATTTGAATAAAGATTTCAACATAATTTTCAACATATTCCTCCCCCTCTATCTCAACGTTCCTCTCAATTTTTCATCTTGATTCACCTATGGTATTGTTGAAATTTAGCCCAAGTGTGATTTTGGTCATTGGGCCTTCACACAAGGGCCCAACTTATTATTGCTCTAATTCTTGACAACTCTTTTTATATATTGAGTCACCCTCTCCATCACTACAAAAAAATTTACTTTTAAGGACACGTAAAAATGTTATAATAAAATATTTATAACCACAATTTACTTATTATCACATTTATTGCTTTTAAGGACACTAAAGACACGTAAAAATGTTATAATAAAATATCTATAACCACAATTTACTTATTATCACATTTATTGCTTTTAAGGACACGTAAAAATGTTATAATAAAATATCTATACCCACATTTTACTTATTATCACATTTATTTTATATGTGGTCTAAAGTCGTGTGAGGATAGACTAATGAGATATAATCACACTTTAGAATGTGATATAAAGTAGATGTTATCACACTCTAAAATTTACATTTAAAAATAAAAAAAAATTAAAAATACATCAATTGTAACTTAGTGGACTCGACCCATGTACCTCTTTGATCTTATGATAAGAGTTTGTCATTCTACTACAACTTACTTAGTATTAAATAATACAAAGATATAAATATATTATAAATATTTTGAAAAATCGTATATTGTGTGTCTATTAATTTAATTTAACATTTATTTTGGAAAAAATGGGTGTATACCAGATTTCAGAAAGATAAAAAACGCATAATTTTTGTTGATTAAAAATTTAAATTAATTTTATTTATTCTTAAAATTTTGTAATTTATGAATATAAAATTTTCATCTAACTAAAAAATAAATTTCATTAAATAAAATCGTTATTTATATTTTTTTTAGTGTGGTAAATAAATACTTGTTAACACATTTAAAATATAATGTATTTAAAAGGTACATATAAACACATCTATTTTTAGTGTGTTAATAGTGGTGTGACAATAGACAATGTTTATTATTGTGTGTGGTATTTTAGTATATATCCACACACTTATTATTCAGTGTCTTTAAAAACACACATATTAACACACTAAATTTTTTAATGTGGTTACATAATACTTTTTACCACATTTATTTTATAATGTAATAAAATTTATGTGGCAAAAAACCTTTTTTCTTCACTACAAGAAAACTGCAATTTAGCCGCGAAAAAATTTGTCGCTAACGTGAGTTAGCGATGAAATAATTTTGTCGCAGGATTTGTTGCTATACGCCCGTCGCTAACGTGTTTGCGACAAAAAAAATTAATTTTGTCGCAAATGTTTGCGATGAAAATTTGAGTTTCATCGCAAAATATTAGCGACGAAAATATAAGTTTCATCGCAAAATGTTAGCGACGAAAACATGAGTTTCATCACAAAATGTTTGCGAGGAAAATCAAACATTTGTCGCAAACACGTTAGCGACGGGTGTATAACAACAAATCCCGCGACAAAATTATTTCATCGCTAACTCACATTAGCGACAAAAATATTAGAATTTTTGTTTCTAATATTTGGCTATGATATCCGATTTACGAATCATTCTCTAAACCCACTTCCGTACTCGACCAACCCACCCCGCACCCACACCCGACCCGCGCCAACCCACCCCAACCGAACCAATTCAATCTTTCTCTAAACCCACCTCTGCAATCGACCCGTACCAACACTCAACCCGCCCCGCCCTGCCCAACCCGTACCAAACCCACACCCGCCCCAACCGACCCTAACTCAACCCAACCCGACCCGCACCCACATACCCCCTCTCCCATTTTATTTAAATAAATATTTTATTTGGTCTTAGTGGAAATTGATCCCGGGTGGATGGGCACCCATAGCTGGGCGCCTACCATTCGGGCAGACAGCTCTTTGGTTCATTTTTTTAATATTAATTATATATGTATTCAATTGTTACTAAATTAGTTATTTTTACTCATTTAATAATTTATTTCACATTTATTAATTGATTAATTTTTAACTTGTAACAACTATATATGTATATATACATGTGTATATATATTGTAATTTTTAAAACAATTTCAATTGTAAATAATCAATGTTACTTTAACAATTTAAAATATATATATATATATATATATATATATATATATATATTACAGTTAATCTTCATTTGCATCATCATATTTATAAGTATTTTTATAAACATTCATACTGATTTATAAGAAATAAAATTTGGAGAATTATTAAACATTTAATTATATAAATCGATTTTCTTGATTTAATATTAGCCACGAAATATAGTTATCATTGTTGTTCTTATTATTAACAACAAAATAAAATAATTTGATAAAACTGTAGCGATAAAATATTTTAATTTTGTTGCAAATATTAATTCCAAGAAATTAGCCACAAAAAATATATTTCATCGCAAAATAATAGCGACTAAATATAATTTTCATTGTTGTCCTAATTATTAACAACAAAACAAAAGAATTTGTTGCTAGTTTAGTGATGAAATATTTTTATTTCATCGCAAAAAGTAATTTCAATAAATTAGCCACAAAAAATTATATTTCATCATAAAATATTAGCGACAAAATATAATTTTCATGGTTGTTCTGATTATTAACAACAAAATGCAGCAAATACGTTGCTAGTATAGCGATGAAATATTTTAATTTCATCGCAAAAATTAATTTCAATAAATTAGCCACAAAAATTTCTATTTCATCGTAAAATATTAGTGACGAAATATAATTTTCATTGTTGTTCTGATTATTAACAACAAAATGAAGCAATTTGTTGCTAATATAGCGATGAAATATATAAATTTTGTTGCAAAAATTAATTTCAAAAAATTAGCCACGAAAATTTCTATTTCATCGCAAAATATTAGCAACGAAATATAATTTTCATAGTTTTTCTGATTATTAACAACAAAATGAAGCAAATTGTTGCTAATATAGCGATGAAATATATAAATTTTGTTGTAAAAAATAATTTCAAGAAATTAGCCACGAAAATTTCTATTTCATCGCAAAATATTAGCGACGAAATATAATTTTCATTGTTGTTTTGATTATTAACAACAAAATGAAACAATTTGTTGCTAATATAGCGATGAAATATATATATTTTGTTGCAAATATTAAATCTAACAATTTAACAGCGAAAATTTATATTTCGTTGCTAAAAATTGATTTTAGCGATGAAATTTAGATTTGTCGCAAAATTTTTGTCGCTATTCCCCCAATTTCTTGTAGTGCTTGTAGTGCATTAACGATGAGACGCATTATGTAAACGTGAGATTGGAGAGTGGAGAACCATAAGGGTGAAGTGCTACCCATCTTGGTGTTTGGTTATCTCCACTAAATCACAATACAATCCGTACACGTGTCTGAACCCGACAACTGAGTGGCGGCCGGCGGCACCGAAACCCAACAGGTATCATCCACTTGCTTTTCAATTTCGGATTGGAGTGATAGTTTTTCACCGGATGGAGACTCTATTCGATTGACGATGGTGAGTAGTTGACTCATTTGGACTTCTAACACGGCTTCACACTTGGGTTAGTCTCCTTCACACTCCATTGAAGTTGTAGGGTGTTCAAAGTGAGAAGTTTAAGCATTTCCTCAAGTGATTGCTCGGAACTAGCCCCATAAGAATTACTCCCTACGTTCCAGGATTTTTTGCACGGTTTGACCGACACATTTTTTAAGAAGAGTGGATTTAGTGGTTGGTGATGTAAGATAAATGAGGGGTATTTTGGGTGATTTGATGAGGTGTAAAGTGATTTTGGTGAGATGTAAAGTAAAATGTATGTAAAAAATGAGTGACAATTCTGAAAATAAAATGATGTTTGGAGGGTATTAATTTTGTTGGGTATTTCCATATTAAGAGTGTGCAAATAATCTTGGAACATCATAATAAGGAAAGTATGTAAATAATCACGGGAGAGTGGGAGTAATTGCTTTGGTAATGTCCTCTTTCGTGGCTTTGTCAATTTTCATGTCTAAAATCGGGATACTCACACCACCTCGAATTATAAGTGTTGCATATGAATTGTAATAAGACTCCTATGAAGGAAATAAAACAGGGCAATCATTAGTATAATGAGATATAGTTGTACAATGTTGACATGGGCTAATTCTTTGATTGTTTTCAACAAAGAAGTTCCTTATTGATTTGTGTGTTTATTGTTATTAATTCACACGTTTATTAGATCACAATTGATTGGTTTACATGAATTTTCACACATATATGCTTAAATTGGTGTATAATGATTGATGAAGGTATTTGATTTGCTTTTGTAGAAATTTGAAGCGTAATTGAGGAAAAACCGCAAGAAACTAGTGATCAATCATCATTGATACTCGCATGAGGAGGAGAAAAGAAGTATGTGAGCTTGAACGATGAATTTTGGAAGAAACGGTTTGAGAAATGGAAAGAAACGACGAGAAAATGAAGAGGCCGCGCCACATGACGAACTGGCCGGGTCAAATTTGGCCTACGACCGGGTGGCGTAATCCGGCCAACACAATTGCCCACGTAAAATGGTTAGGTGAGTCAACCCGTCCCGAGTGACTCGACCCAGCCTCCTCATCATCTACGTAAACTGGTCGGGTGGACCGGGCCGGCCGGGTGGACCTCAATTTTTGGGATTTTATCTATTTTCTCCATTTTTATGATCCAAAGTGCAATTTTCGTCATAGGGTTCCTTGCAACATATAAAAGGGTCCTAATTCAGATTTTGAAGGGAGTTCATATTGGAGAGGCTATTCTAACACACAATTCACACATAGTCATAGGTGTTCTTGTTATTTTGCAATTTCAATTCATAGTTTAGCTTAGATCATAGTTTTAATTTACATTTCAAGTGAAGATTACCATTGGACATTGTAAGTACTTGAAGATTATATTTTAGCTAAATTCCAAAAACAAGGTAGCATTTATCCATTTTATTGCAATTTAATGGGGTAATTTCAATTTCAATTCAAGTTTGTTGATTAATTTACATGGGTTTGTTTTATCTTGTTGTTTTAGTTAAGAAATTTGTTAGTATGACCATGGGCTAAGCTCTAATTGTTTTGGGTGTGAAGGTTTTGTTGGGTAATTAGTGAATTAATGTAGTAATTGCATGATTAGTCTAGGTCTTAGTAGTTTAATGCTTCTATTGTTGTAATTTGTTTGATTTTATTGATTGATCAATCCTATTATCTAGCATTTTCAATTTCGTAAATTGCAACGAAAGTTGGGTTTGCATGATTGGGGTGTGGGTATGAACATCGATTAATCAATTTAAGTAAATTAGTAATTAGCTTAACCGAGAGAGGGTTAATTGTTAGACCGACAACAATAAACATCAATCAATTAGAGGTCGTCTAGGAGATTGGTGAGAGGGCAAATCATAAACATCAGTAACTGTGTTGAAAGTGTTTACGAGTCACTATCTTAGAAACTTATGGTAGTAATTAGACGTTTAATTGCTAATTAGTGCACGTGTTCACCTAAGCCTCAAAAGGGATTGATCTATCCATATATGTGATAGCTTTTAGTATAAGCCAAGACATTAGGTTTAATTATTGTGATTAGTTCGTTAGTTCATTAATAAGCCCACAAAATGAAAACACCAGAAGCAATCTTCTCTCCCTACACTTTCACATCTAAAGTTAATTTAGTTGTTATTTCATTTATTTCTCACTCTTAACTATAATTCTAGTGTTAGTTTTTAAGTATTCAATTATAGTCTTGTGTCGTTTTTCAAAAACCCCAAAACAATCGTTCGCTACTAAAAATAGCATGATAACTTATAGCTTTGGAGTTTCAATTCACTTACACTTAATTGGATTTTTGGAATGAAAAACTACTTAACTGTAACTTATTCAACTATAACGAATCCATACGCTTATCGAGAGATGTTTAGAGAGAGAGAGAGGCCGAGAGTGTATCCGAGTTCTGGGGGGGGAGAGAGAACCTATTCCGAGAGTCACCCGGTGAGGCATAAACCGCAGCCTTTGAACCGTAAGCCGTCATGCCATCGTTTAGGTTTAAACTTAGGATCGGCTAAGTGGATTAGTGTTAGGGATAGATTGAAGTGTGCCGGACGCCCTGTAGTGACTTTTTTCTTCTGGAACTTCCCAGAGGATTATGAAACATCGGACCTGGGAAAGAGAATGGAGAAAGTTGGGGAGCTGGTGGATTTCTTCATACCAATAAAACGAAGAAAAGATGGATCGCGTTTCGGTTTCGTCAGATTCAAGGAAAACATAAAGGTGAAGGGAGGTGGAAGAGAAACTGAACAACATTTGGCTGGGGTCCTACAAACTTAGGGCAAAGGTGGCAAGCTTTGATAGAGAGAACAAGAACCACGTTGAGAAAGAAAAGGGCAAACCTTACCACCAATATACCATTCGGAATGCGGCCACCCGGAGAGAAAACGTTTCGTTTGCATCAATAATCAGAAAAGGTGGCCATCAAGAAGAGGTACCAGAGGTAGATCGAGAAAGAAAAGAGATCATATGGGGGGCAAGGAGACGGAAAGGTCTTATACATCAAAACCAGAGGAATGCAGATGGCTAAAGGCGTGTCTCATGGGAACACTGAAGGAGGAGTTTAACTGGCCGGAGAACGGACTATCGATCAAAGAGGAGGTGGAGGATGACCTGTCAATATCATTCACGGGTGGCGACCTGGTACTCATACGGTCAACTTCAGGTAATGATGTAAGAAACCTCGTCCATGATTTTGTTGAATGGAAAAACAAATGGTTTCATTCAATAAGCGAATGGGAACATAATTTGGTCCACAATAAGCGATTGGTGTGGACCAAATGGTACGGCGTTCCCCTTCAGGCTTGGTGCCCAAGATTCTTCCACAAAGTCGCATCGAGAGTTGGCACCATAGTCCGTATTGATGAGGATACCCTGAACAGAAAGCATCTCCATTATGCCAAAATACTGTTGAAAACCTCATGCCCAGAGATACCTCAAATGGGCGTGCGGATTAGAGTGGATGGACAGATGTTTAACATTAGAATTAAAGAACTGGAGGAGGACTGGGATGATCTCGAAGGGGATTCTGAAACAGAAGATACGACGTCGGATGACAGTTCATCGGTGAGATCGGAGGATTACGATTCAGATGGGGGCCAATCCGAGGAGGAAGATGAAACGTCTCAATGTTCAAACAGATGCATGGAAAACGAAGCGCCACCCCACGCATGCGTGGAAACTATTATCGAGGGAAGGAAAAGTGGGACAGGTGCATTAACGAAAGCCGACATTTTTAATTCGCTGGGCCAAGAAAATAAATGCCAAACTGATAAAGAGCGGGAGGAAATAAGTCCAAAAAATTCCAAAAAAGGGGGGCAAGAATGGATAAGCCCAATCAATAATTATGATCAAGTGGGCCAGGAAGAGGAATTATCCGGTAATTTGATGGGCTTGAAAGAAGTGGGTCAAATACAAAATGAATTATGGGAGGCCCATAGTAGTAAACAGAAAAGTCTTGACCTAAATGAACCCCTGAATGCGGATGAGCTGTCAATTTTGGAAGATTCCCACCGTCAAATCGAGAATAACTCTCTTCAGCTCCACACCGACGACGGCAAATCATCGAGAAATCTTGGTCGCTCGTTAACTAAACTAACAGACATGAGTGAAGAAGGCTCGAGCGGTGATGACATGGACTCGGAATCAGTGGGAGCTCCGGCCGACGACATCCCTGAGAAAGATGATGCAGTGTCTTATACCCAGAGTGAAGGGGGGAGGAGAGGGCCCAACAGAAGACAGAGGAGAAAACGAAACAGAAAGAAAAAAACAAATTACGAAGAAGATAGATGGATTTTCTGGCAAAGAGAACAAGAGATAAACGAAGAGACGACTTTCGCCTGGGAGATTGGAAAGCAAATGGGTCTCGTGCCGACTAAATCTGAGGAACAGGTACGTCAAATCCTTGAGGAGTTAGTTCGGAAAGACGGAGGGTTAAAAGGGGGAGGGAAGAAAGAGGGCAGAGGGAGAAAGAAAGGGGTGAATTTATGAAGATCCTTAGTTTTAATATAAGAGGGGCGGGACAAAGGGAGAAGAGGAGGGAATTGAGGGAGTTAACAAATAGGGTGAAGTGTGATGTTTGCTGTGTTCAGGAATCAAAAAGAGAAGGGGTAAAAGAGAGATTCTGTAAATCCTTGTGGGGAAGGGAAGGGGAATGGGATTGGGCGAGCAAGGATGCAGAGGGAAGGTCAGGAGGAATTATCACCATTTGGAGAACTGAAGTGTTTCAAAAGATAAATGCATGGCACACTCAAGGCTTATTAGTGGTAAGTGGCAGATGGGTGGAGGATGGAAGTGGATGTACTATCATAAATGTGTACGCACCATGTACGAGTTTGGAGAAAATGAGAGTGTGGGAACATATCCAAGCAGTAGTGGAGGAAAACGAAAATGACATTGTCTGTGTGGTAGGAGATTTTAATGCAATAAGGGATCATAGCGAAAGAATAGGAAGAGCAGCAGAAGGAGAGAGCCGGAGAGATATGGAAAAATTTAATGAACTGATCACAAACAGCAGGCTAACCGATCTGCCACTAATAGGAAAGAAGTTCACGTGGTATCGCCCGAACGGCTCGTGCAAGAGCCGCTTGGACAGGATTATGGTGAACGAAAAATGGCTTGACAAATGGCCACAAGCGTCAACGAGAGCATTGGGGCGGTCAATATCCGACCACTGTCCGATTTACACTGATATGGGTAGGAAGGACTGGGGACCAAAACCGTTTCGGTACTTCAATTGTTGGAGTAAACACGAGACTTTTAAAGAATTCGTGCAAAACCGATGGACGAGCTACCATTTACAAGGATGGGGAGGTTTTGTCTTAAAAGAAAAACTGAAACTTTTAAAACAGGACCTCAAGGAATGGAATCACACAGTCTTTGGGAATGTGGAATCACAGATTGAAAAGAAGAAAGACAAAATAGAGGAGATGGATACTATGGATGACACTTTCGGCCTCGATGATGAAGAAGCCTTGGAGAGATTTCAGTTGATGGGGGAGCTGTCTCGAGCACTGAAAATTAGAGACGACTTCATATTCCAGAAAGCAAAGCAAAGATGGATCTTAGAAGGAGATGCAAATTCGAAATACTTCCATAATTTTGTTAACAAGAGAAACAAGTCTAATGAGATATCGGGGCTATGGGCGAATGGAAGATGGCTTGAAGGAGTAAATGAAGTAAAAGAACAAATCCACAACCACTTCAGTAGCCACTTTAGTGAGGTGGTAGGTGCCAGACTGAGACTACCAACAGAGATTTTCAAAAAGAAATTGGGGAACAGTGAAAATGAGGTTCTGGCAGCACCATTCACTGAACTGGAGATCAAAAACGTCGTATGGGAGTGTGATAGCAACAGAAGCCCAGGTCCGGATGGATTCACGTTTGCATTCTACAAGGAGTTTTGGGAATTGCTGAAACCAGAATTGTGCCGCATGATAGAGGAATTCCATATATATGGGAAGATCGTGAAAGGTTTGAATCCAACATTCATGGTCCTAATTCCGAAGGTTCAGAATGCCCAATCGCTGAATGACTTTCGCCCTATATCATTAATCGGGAGCCTCTACAAAATCATTGCTAAGCTCCTTGCTAGCCGATTAAGCAAAGTCCTAGACTCAGTAATATCCGAGAGCCAATCTGCCTTCGTGGGCGGCCGGAACATCATGGACGGGATACTGATTCTAAATGAAGCAATCGATGAAGCCAAGAAAAAGAAAAAGCAAAGTGTCGTATTCAAAGTCGATTTCGCAAAGGCATACGACTCGGTCATCTGGGATTTTCTGGATGAAATGATGCAGGGGCTGAACTTCTGTAGCAAATGGAGGAGCTGGATAAGAGAATGTGTTTCGTTGGCATCGGCATCAGTTCTAGTAAATGGAAGTCCATCGGGGGAGTTCAAACTCAAGAGAGGATTAAGGCAAGGGGACCCTCTATCCCCCTTCCTCTATCTCATAATAGCCGAAGGCCTTAATTTGCTAACTGAACAAGCAGTAGAGTTGGGTTTACTTAAACCTGCTGAAATTGGAAAGGAAAAGGTCAAAGTTTCTCATTTGCAGTATGCAGATGATACGGTGTTTCTGGCTTCTGGAGACAAAGATAACATCAGAGTGATTAAGGCTATATTAAGAAACTTTGAACTAATGTCGGGGTTGAAGGTTAATTTCAGAAAGTGTGCACTGTTGGGGCTGAATTTACAACAAGATAAATTGGAGGAATGGGCAACAATGCTAGGCTGCAGGACCTCGGAATCGCCTATGACATACTTAGGAATGAAGGTGGGTATCGACCGAAACCGGAAGAGACTATGGGAAGATGTGGTGAAAAAAATCAGATTGAGGGCTGCCAAATGGGGAAGCAAACTGTTATCTGCAGGGGGAAGGGTCACTTTAATACATTCTGTACTATCCGCAATGCCGATCTATAGTTTATCCTTCTACAAAATTCCAAAAGCAATAAGCCGAGAGGTAAAAAAAATTCAGAGATGTTTCTTGTGGGGGGGAAA
Organism: Galeopsis tetrahit; assembly: GCA_963675135.1. NCBI lineage: Eukaryota > Viridiplantae > Streptophyta > Magnoliopsida > Lamiales > Lamiaceae > Galeopsis > Galeopsis tetrahit. Next base: position 60,231,107 of record OY776122.1, on the reverse strand, counting down.
TGAAAGCAACAAAAAAATTTCTTGGGTTAGGTGGGGTGATGTGTGTAGGAGGAAAGAAGAAGGGGGGCTTGGAATTAGAGATGTGGAGAGTTTTAACAAGGCACTACTAGGGAAATGGGTTTGGAGGTTTGTGTCGGAGGAGGAGAGGTTATGGGTTAGGGTCATTAAATCCAAATATGGAGTTTTGGGTAGAGAGGGAGAAGGAGATGTGAGGAGAGGGAATAACAGGAGAGTATCGGGATGGTGGAGAGATATTATCACATTATACGAAGGGGGAGATGAGGGAGGGATGCGAGGGGAGCTGTCACGAGCGATAGGGAATGGGAGTAGTACTAAATTTTGGCTCGATTCGTGGGCAATGGAGGGTGCACTAAAACTGAAATTCCCTAGGCTTTATAATTTCAGTTTGCAAAAATCAAGTTTAGTGAGTGAAATGGGGAGGTGGGAAGGCGAAAGATGGGTTTGGGAGTGGAAATGGAGAAGAGAATTACCAGATAGGGAACAAAACTTACTTGCAGAACTAACAAATTTGATTGACAGGACAAAACTACAGGAAAACGAACGCGACATATGGAGATGGAACGGAGCAGAAAACGGACTATATTCGGTGAAAAAGGCGTATCATAAACAGATGGAGAAGGCAGCACAACAGGAGATGAATAACATAGAAAAGAAAGCATATCGAAGGCTGTGGAAGAGTTATGCCCCGAAAAAGGCAACAATAACGGCGTGGAGAGCTCTAAAGAATCGATTGGCAACAAAAGAGAATGTCAAAGTTCGTGGAATTAACATCAGTCCGGAACAGACAAAATGTGCACTTTGCAACATGGAAGAGGAAGACAGCGCCCATATTTTGTTTGAATGTGAGGCGTCAAAATTTCTTTGGGACGGGCTACATTCATGGCTCAAAATATCGACAGTGACTCATGTTGACCCAGGTACGAACTTCTTACAACACTCGGAATTACTTGGAAGAGGAAATAAGAGGAAAATTGCAACAACCTTTTGGGTGGGATTGATTTGGTCATTGTGGAATTTGAGGAATGAGGTGGTGTTTAAAGGAACTATCCTTAATCTGCACAAAACTTTGGACAGATATAAATGCAAGATGAAGGCTTGGTTAGAGGTCAGAGTGAGGGAGGTGAAGGAATTGCCAATAACAGATTGGGTGATTGACCCGAGACTAGCCTTAGGGACTTAAACATATTCTAGTTCTGGTGTTGGTTTCTGTTTTGGGGGAGGGAGAATTATTATGGTTTTCTTTAAAAAACATTTAAGGGACTTAAACATTTTCTGGTCCTGGTTTTGGTTTTTGTTTTGGGGAGGGAGAATTATTATGGACTTCTTTTATAAACTCTGTAAATTTGTAATGGGTTGAGTACCCCTTGTACTCAAAGCAATAAATATTATCTTTTACCGATCAAAAAAAAAAAAACGAATCCATACGCTTATGGGGAAATTGTTTTTGTTAATAAAAAGTACGGAGCAGCAAAAACACTTATAATCGTGATTAACTTAATCAATGTGGTAAAAAACATGTATCACCAGGGGCGGAGGCAATGTGGTTGTACCCCCAAATTGGTTTTTTTTTTTTTTTTAATCTTATGCAAAATATGTATATAAATTAATAATGTCCTGAAAGTTTATGGCTAACTAATCTGCATTCCCATTAATAAGGCATAATAGATATAATTATAGGAGGTTCAATTTTTCACAGTTCAATTGTTAAATCTTAAAAAAATTATTGCAAACCATTTCTTTTCTTTGCACCCTCTTCAAATAATTATTAAATGATAGTTTAATTACTTTTGTTGAAAATAATGTACTTCTATAAATTTTCGATAATGATATCATAGATCGTTTTTAAAATATGAGAATTTTGTCGATTAATTGTGATTTGATTTTTTGATTATTATATAATTTTTTTTATTTAAGTTGTATTAATTAAATTGTACAACTTTTATTATTAAATAGTTATTCTGCCCCGTAATTACTCGTACAATTTTCTTTTTAGGATGTCCCAAGATTACTTGCACATTCTCAATATGAAAACAATCCAACAAATTTAATATATTCACAACATTGTTTTATTTTTAAAATTGTCACCCATTTTGGGCTTACATTTTACCCTACACCTTAAGAAATTCCCTTTACACCTCACCAACTACCAAAAATATCCCTCATTTATTTGACCCACACAACTATAAATTCTCTTTTCTTAAAAAGTGTGTCGGTCAAATTATGCAAATCATCACGGGGCGAAGAGAGTAATATTTTATTTAATATTTTCCGTAACCCCAAATTTAAAAATTTAGCAACAAACAAAATGAACAAGGGGTTACGAGACTGAGAATAAAACAATAAAAACAAGAAAAATAATAAAATAAAATAACTAGTAAGTACATAGAAAAATAACAGAAAAAAAGCATCCACAAATTACATACGAAACATAAAAATAATTCACACTGTTCTCCAACAACGACGACAAAATTTGACTGCACTGTTGAGGTGTGTCAAAAATAAAAATAAAACCCTCGATTGTCCTATTAACTTGTAGCAGTGGTGAGTAAGGGGTCGATTCACATGGAACATAGAAATTATATTGTGTTTCTCGCATGAACTTACAAGAGACTAAACAAATAACAAAAGGAGAGGGGTTTGGATTGAGTTTTCTAAATACTACTAAAACAAAATTAAAATGAACACAAACAAAAATAATCAAGCGCAGAATAATTCAGACAATTTAAAATATTCCAATTCACAGTTTAGTTATCCCTCGATTCCAACTATGCAAAGTTAAATGTAACGTTTTACTCTACTTTTCTCAAGAATTAATGCCCCTCGCTCAATAAACAACAAGCTTTGTTTATCGGCATTGTCCCTTAATTATATCAATTGAAACGAACTCTTCAATGAACCTTTTTAACTGAACAATATTCTAGATACACTCTAAATTTAAATTAAGTAAAAGGATTGTAAACAATAGAACAAAGGATAAACAAGTTCCCCGAATATGCACGCTCGATTTGAAAGAACTCGACTTATATCACACTACAAGAAAATTTATTTTTAATGACATAAAATTTTCATTATATCTTCTCTAACTAAAAGTTTTTAATGACATAAATTGACTTTTAGTGACAAATCCTATCATTAATTCTAAATTTCCTGTCAATAAAGACTTAATGAAAAAATTTTGTTACTAAAAGTCAATTTTCTTGTATACACCTAATAAAATATTACTAATTGCTTCCAATTTCCATAAATTCATAAGAATTACGAAATATAGACTAAAAGACATGTAAAAATAAAATAACCTAGATGATCAGTCTAAATTAAATATTTAGATATATAATAAAATTAATTAGATAATATAAATAATTCGGAGATAAGGTATAATAAAAGTTACAAAATTCAACAAGTAATAATTAAAATAACAGTTCAAATTCATAAGAATCGGAATAACAAACTAACTCGACATCTTCGATCTTTTCTACTTTTTAATAAATATTTACGGCCAAGCCCCTCTTTCTCTCAAAAGGAAAACACTTATATGAAATATTTCACATGAAATATTAGTATATTTAAGTAAGGGTCAAAAATTCGAGGATCTGTAGCGGGTCTGACCGGTCAAACGGATCTTTCCAAAAAAATCGTAAAAAAGTCGCGCAAAAAAACGGTGTTCAGGTCTGTGTTACTATAAAGGTAATTATGTGTTACTAAATCGAGATTTTTTGCAAGTCATACCAAATCAAACATATCTTTAAAAAAAAAAATCACAGAGACAAACAAATAAACTTTTTCTTAATCTGTGTTACTTTAAATAAAATTATATGTTACTGTGTACGGACAAATATGTATTACTGTAAGGACAAGTAACACACAATTGACTTTTGAGTAACACATATTTGTCCTTAAAGTAACACATGTATTGATTGAAAATTGTGTTACTATATAAATAAAACGTCATTATTGAGAGAGCATGAGATACCCACATTAAAAAGACAAAGAACAATAATTGAAAATATGAAAACACAACCATGTTGAATAGTTTACCGATCCCTACAATTACAAAAATATAATTATCAACAATTAATTGGAATAAATATGTGTGTGATATTATTGTTGATTTTTTTTCTCTCTCATTAATTCATTCAAAAAATAAAATAATGATTCTCCGCATTGTTTCGTGATTAGCAGATCGAAAATCTGAACGAATCGTTAGTAGATCGAAAATCTGAACGAATTAATAGGAGATCGGAAATCTAAACAGGAATTGATATTGAACAAATTTTCTAATTTTTTTTAATGGGGGCTACACTGCATATTTCTGAAGAAATTACGCTGCTGTTGTGAATCAAATTTCACGATAATGCTATTGTGAAATATTGTATATAAGTTTTTGTACTCTCAAAATACATGCACCCCAAATTAAAGGAGTAAGGAATAAATATGACATGGATTAATTATATCTAACATACTTGGACGTGTATATAATATAGATGTTTGTCCGGGCCGGGCTAACTGGGCCGACCCGTTTAACCCTATAAAATACAGGGTTAGGTCTCAAATATTGATGAATCGGTTAAAAACGAACCGGATATATAAGGCCCTAAACTGTTTAGCCCCGTGGCCCTGCAGGGCTGACCCTATAGGGCTAGGACTAGCCCGATAAACATCTCTAATGATGATGATGTGTTTGAAGATGATGCTTCGTCTTTGACCAAAGAATCGATGTAGAGACTCAACAAAGTGATTTTTTTTATTAGATTATGATATTTGTTTAGCTTTTTTGACAATATTAAGGACCAGTGAGTTCTAAAATTGTGTTTAAATCATACTTTTGTTTTCTCTTTACTGATCATTAACTAATTATTTATTTTTCTATTTTATTTGTTTGTTGAACGTGTCAATTGTGACCTTTAATTTTAAAAGAAAAAAAATTAATTTTTTCTGTAGTCCGTTAGTGACCCATTTAACCAATGGCCCGCTAGGATTAGGTCTCAACTATTGATGGATCGATTAAGAACGAACCCGATAAAGCCCTAAACCGTTTAGCCCGTGAACTTGTAGAACTAGGACTAGCCCGATAAACATCTCTAGTATATAGCCAACGCTCTCGCCCACACTTCTAGGGCAGCCATTTAATTGGCTTCTGGGCCTTTGACCCTTAGTTGGGCCTTTTTTTCTGACTTATATTTCTAAAATATTTTATTTATATCTGAATTAAATAAAAAATTAAGGTATTAAAGATCACAAAATAATAAGTAAAAAGATATTAAAGTAATTTTCATAGAATACCCAATTAAAATACATAAAATTATGTAATAATTTCGACTTATCACATGCGATTAAGCTCAATTTGAATTAATTTGGGCTCGATTATCCTATATTTATAGATTTTAAAATGCAATATCCTTCATTCACAAGTCCGTAAAATAATGTTCCTTTAAACATAGTTTTCTAAATTGCGTATTTAAAATTATAAAACCAAGTTATTTTCTAGTAAGGTCACATTTCTACTATGTTGATAGCAGGTTTTGTGGTTGAGTATATGTGGCAAGATTTAACTATGAAACATATAAATTAAAAAGATTGAAGCCTTGCGTACATATGAAGAAACTGAAGAACTAGAGATAAAATACTATATATATATATGATTGGAGAGAAAGTTGATTTTTGTGTGAATGATTAAGATTGTATTGATTTGTGCTATTAGTTGAAGTCATGTTTAATTACATTAATTTGACCTTAAATGAGTGTCATTTGTCCTACCAATCTGTTTCTTTCATCAATTAAGAACATTAAATGTGCATTGTAAAGCACCAGGTCCTTATCCGGACTTGGCTCTTTGTTCACGACTTCACAATGTCCTTCGGGGTGAGTTTGCTCGTAATTCTCGTCAATTCCCGAGTGCAGTGCCAGCCGTCACCATTTCACTCGTAAAACGTGCCCCTCATCATTTTCGTCACCAAATGGCGAGGGTTTATATACACCCTCACCATTTGAGCTAAATTTTGTAGTGATAAGGTTGACGAAGTTCCATAATTGACCATGTGAATAGTTGACTGACTATAACATACTAACGAACGAATTTATGCAAGTCTTTGTTCTCATAAAAAGTAATTAAAAAAATGGATAAATTTGTGCCAGGTGTGGAAATACGTACATATAATTATATCATCCTTTTAGCTTTGCCTTCGTCCTTTTTTTTGTGTGTGGCTAATTTAATAAATAAAATGCTAGTTATAAGATCATGCACCAAGAGATCTTTAGGCATATTACAGATTCAGTTTTAGAGTAAAATGAAATTATATAAGAAAAATTATGATATTTATTATATATTGAGAAAATTGTATTTATATAATGAAAAGAGTATAATTAAGTCAAGTCAACACAGCTTTTGAGCTTTCATATTTAATTCAACTCATTTAACCTATGAAAAACGTGTTAAAGACAATCTAATTCCCCAAGGTCCAGAAACAGAAGCCTCGCAAACGAATACATGGACCAAAAATAGCCTCACCCAAAAATGACAAATCAAGCATGGCCCATCTTAACTTTCATCATTATTTAAGTCTCTCTTTATTTTTTATTTTATAATTCAATTCTTTTTCTTTTTGAGCGGAAAAATGGAATATATTTATTAAGTGTAGAGGTTACACAAACATGACACTCAAAACCTTTTACAATATATTTTGGGGGTTACAACACTAATCATGAAAAGAAAAATGGTTGACACCACAGTAATTCAAAAACTAGGTTTGTAATAATGATCAAAATATTTGGGATATATATATATCAATTTATTATTGTAATATTAAAATGCGTCCGAATTAATTAAGAATTACATCAAGAAAAGATATTCGTTTCTCATTTATACAAGAATATTCTTTTGTAACATGGTATCCACTATCCATACAATTAGATAGTGAAAAAGAGTATTTGTAGATTCTGCAAAAGAGGGTAAAAGTGAGAGTTGTAAATATGAATTTTGAAATTATAAAAAAAAAAACAAAAAAAAGTGGTATATAGAGAGAAATTAAGAAGAGGGGGGCAGTGGTGCCTTATATTGGATATGATCAGTTACACTAGAGCACTGTCTTAATTATATATGAAAGTAAAGTGGATACATGCATACATACTACACATTAATTAGTCTTAATAAAACAAAATAACACAAATTAAGATGATGAATGGATCCTCAGTTTTAACGAAAGAGAAGTGCAAACGATGATATTATTAGTTAATTCCCTGCCTGAAGACTCAGATTTATTAAGGCAACCACCCGGACATGTAGTTATTCACACTCGGCCCAGCTTCAGCTGCTGTTATTGGATCGTTCTGATACCTGATGATCGATATATAATAATTCCTTAAGTACTTACGAGAATAAATTAAGATAAAAAAAAAAAAAACGACAAACAATATGAAACGGAAGGCCCGTACCCCATTTGAAGAGTGGGTTCACATGAGTGGATCTGGTGAAAAAATCCATCAGTGGCCTGTTGATGATGATGGTGATGATGTTGGGCCACTTCTCTTGCGTATCCGACTTCTTCAGCACTGGGGTTCCACTGCAGACTTATTTGGCTTCCTTCAATCAACTGCTGTCTCATCCATTAATTCACCACATATATCAATTCTTTTAACATAATTATCTCAATTTATCTATATAGGAATTCATTCATTTCACCTCAAAATTAATTTATATAAAGCAATTCTGATATCAAGGTATAAACTATGCTACAATGTCCAAGTGTTTTATGCATGTATTGGATCAGACACCATATTTTGTACTCCCCCTTTCTCAATTACATAGGCTAGTTGGACTTTGACTTTTCAAAAGATTAAGAAATTTGATTGGGAAAGCATATTATATTATGTTATACTTTTTAATGTAATTAATGCACATGGTTATATTAGTAAAATATATGGAAACAAGTTTATATAAACGGGACATTCATAAAATTAAAACAAGCCCATATACTTGTGACGGGACCAAATTCACGTAATGCGACGGCATTAGAAGAAGTAGTATGCATACCCGTTGTTTCAAGCTCTTGTTAGCTTCATTCAGTGCATGCTCCTAATCATCACATGATGTTATAATTAATATATAAAGTACCGATGGATCAAAGTAATTAAGAGTATATATGTACCTTTCTTTGAAGATCTTGTAAGGTGTCAAGCATTGCTTGGGTCTGCACATGATTAATATATAATATAATTAAGAGAGTATGTATGATGGATGCATGATTGATGGAGTAATATAGAGTACCCTTGTTGATCTGATCTGTTTGAGGGACATATCAAGCTGTCGCTCGAGCGTCTCAAGATCCTTGCTGCTCAAAGGACCAAGATCCTCCCCAAGAAGGTTTCTGCAACACACATCATTTTATTACACACCATTCAATTCAAATGCATTCAACAGGCTGTCTAATCATTCATATCATTACTAGTTACTACCTTTGAGTACGCTGTAAGGCTTCGTACCGTGCTTTTAGCTTCAAATACTCCTGCTGACTACTCAGTTCCTATCATCAATTCATTACAAACTTGTAAATTAATTCAGCCATACTTGCTTATATATATGTATCCTGGACTTAATTGGTCCTTAATTTAACAACATTTATACCATGCATGGACTTAATTATAAAATGTGAAAGTGAGCACCTAGGACAATATTAAATGCATTAAATATAAAAAAATATCAACACTAGAGATAAACAGTACAGAATCACATCAGTTGCCTCAGATAGATATATAATTATATGCATAAGCAGAAATTCCAGTCATTAGGGCAAAACTAGTGACTCACTTCATTGTCCGGTTTGATGGTCAATCCGAGTTTAAAAACATTCATTTTAAATAAATTTGGAATGACACCTTAATTACTAATCCCCCTAACCCAAATAGTAACTACTAATGTTTTAGGGTTGTGTTTTTATTTCTAATTATTTGACATTTTCTTCCTCTTTCACCCTATCCAAATTCCAAAATTAAGGAATGTGGGAAAATGACAATCTTAATTTCACCCACAAATCTTAACACTGCAAAAATGAGTATGGAAAAAAAAAAAAAAAAAAAAAAGAATCCAAACCTGTTAATTTAGACCAAAATTAGCATGAGTCTGGTGTTAAAAAAATTCATCACGAGTCTTAAGTTTGTAATTAACAAGACATGGAAACAAGGTATATATATTTCCTCAAAATAAAGATTACCAGTGCCTCCCTCGTGGATACACTTGGCTCTGGTGCTCCATAGTTGCATTTCTGATACCTGTCTAGCGTTTTCAGCATGCTGCTAGAGTCACATATACAACCATTGCACTCAGTTAATTACTACTTCAAATGTATTTAATTAATAATAATAATAAGTAATCAACTACTTAATCCAAGAATGATCATTTTGTGTAACCAAGAACTTCAGACGACAAATTGTCTTTTTTTTTTTCTTCAAAAAGAACATATATATATCTGGATTCATTACATTGTCCATGAGCAATCTTGTACGCCCTCCTCATAATTGTCGGTAATTAATAAACCTTTCTAATAAGAAGATTGATCAAGAAAGAAACTGAAACAAGTCTCAAAGGCCCCAAATCGATCAAGAAAGAAAAAATAGAATTGTCAAACAAGAAAAAAAAAATCTAATTAATTACTATAAGTTACTTACAAATCCGCTCTAAGGAACCGAGAGGAAGCAGTGGAGAATGATGAGAGAGAATTGTACTCCATAATTGTAACAAATAGAAAAGGGCCATATCTTCAAATCATGAAACACCCAAAATAATACTAGTAATTATATTTAAAGAAATAAAACAAGCAAAGGAGAAAATTCTTTAGGTTTGCACACAAAAGGCGTAATTTCCCCCAAAAATTAGGTGAATAAAATTGAGAAGCATATCCTTACTTCTCGGGCAGGATCTTGAAATAAGATGAACAAAACCGAAATTAAAAAGAAACATGAACAGTAAACCCTAAGATTTCGCTGAAAACAAAACCTAAATCCTAGGTTGAAGTGCCGATTGCCCATTATGCAATCAATTGAGCAATTTGAGAAAAACAAGCTCAATTGATATCATTTTTCAAAGAAAAACAAGATTCAAAGAGAATAAAAGATTTTTCATACCAATAATACACAATTAAGTGAGACAAAATTAAGAAAAATAAAGGGAGAAAGAAGTGAAGTGAAAATAATGGATCGGAGGAAATTGGAGTATATATAAATAAATAGAGAGAAAAAAAGAGAGAGAGTTGTAAGCTGGGTGATTTGGTTAAGGTCTGGGGTGCAGGTATTGGATTGAACATAAAAACGGAAATAATTGTATCTTCTTTTGATGGTTTCCTCTTACAGATCTAACAAAACCCTCAAGCATAGAGGCCTACACGCCTCAAAACAATAAAAAAAAACGGCAAAAAAAGATAATTTGCTTTTCTTCTCCCTTTCCTTTCCCTTAAGCTAGATTCAAGATCTTATACAAATAAATTAATTAGACAAATTAGCTGAAATGAATTATACCTAGAGCTACTGCAAAACTCATAGAGCTTTCCTCTATTGGAGAAGATGATCAAAGCAACTTCAGCATCACAGAGAACAGATAACTCATAAGCTTTCTTCAAAAGCCCATTCCTCCGTTTAGCAAAAGTCACTTGCCTGTTGATCTTGTTCTCTATTCTCTTCAGCTCAACTCTCCCTCTCCCCATCTCTCTCTCCTCTCTCTTTCTCTTTCTAATTCTAATTTTTCTTCTACAATGGCCTATTTTATTTATATATATATATATACACAAAATTGAAAAATATCTAGGTACAACTCATCAAGTATATATGTAGAGATGGAGTCAGCTGAAAGAGAAGGATAGTACAAGTACTAGTCATGTATGAATTTCATCCCTATAATTTTTAGTAGTAAAATTTGAAGGAGGAGATTTTGTTAAAAATGTAGGAAAATACAAGGGCCCGGAGGTGAAACCTTAAAACTGATTGGTTACATCAGTGCTAAGTGCCACGTGTCATTGTCTAAACCAAACCCTAACTTTGTTTTCATATCCCCAAACTGCCCTCCAATCTTTTCACTTTTTCACTTTCTTCTCTCTTCCACAACATTTTCACTTCACTTTTCTCCCATTTAATGTATCACCTATAACACCATTTCTTATATTTATTTCCACATATTATATAAAAGGTTCAATTTTGCTCACTTTGTTTCTTTTTAATTGTGACTTTTGAATTTATTTTTTTAGAATTAGGGAACACAAACTTTAGACAATTTTACCCTCCAATAAAAGAGAGAGAGGGTGTGTGGGGAAAGAAATAACGTTGAAACAAAATTTAACCCTAAAAACGACTATTAACAAAAAAGTGCGGGAGTATGGAATAAAAATAGATTATTAAAATTTTAAAGTGTTAGTATACATATAAATTAAAAATTGAATTATTAAATCTAAATGATCACCACACGAAAACTACATTTTAATGACAAAATTTTCTCATTCTGTTTTTCTTGCTTAAAAGTCTTAAATGACTAGGTCTCATAAAAAAATTCTTATTTTTAAGTTATAGTGGATGTTGTTCAAATTTGAGCTAGGCAGTCCAATCAATGAGTTTATTTGTTCATAATTATGGAATATGTTTACAATTGGTGTTTCATGATCTTGTATGTGTTTCAAAATATGTACTACTCCAATGTCTTAATTAGTCATACATGATATGTTTATTCTACAAAAATAGGTAGCGTACAAATTTAAATACTACTTCGATGTATCAAATCAATCACGTATAATGTTTGTTGTTGAACAGGGAAATAGTTTAATAACTAGCAAATAAAAGGTTGAAATTTTGTAATGACAAGGTTTGAAGGGCCAAAGTAAGTAATTAAGGATATGTTTCACGTGTCCCCCTTCTGGTGAAGCATGAGAAACATATATTTAGTCCATGTATACGTCCAAATTAGAAATCAAAATGCTCATAATAATTCCTTGGAATAAATTCATCTATTTCAATTCACACAAAATAGGAAAATGAAAATGGAAAGCTGATCGGATTAAGAAAATATATATGCAGATGAGAATAATTTGGTATAGATGCGATAGAGATATATAATAATAATAATAATTTTGTTAAGTATCGTTGGAATAATTAAGGTAGCTTGCTTGATAGGTTTAGGCGAATTGAAGTAATTGCAAAGAAGAAGAAATAAAATTGGGAATTGAGCAAACATTTTTGGTCTACCTAATGTTATGAATTAACTAAATTTGTGAAAGATGAATGAGTATCGGGTTTGACCCTCTTCATCTGGTCTAATTACTTCAAGAAATATCATTTACGCAGCATCTAATTTTATGGTGTAATTGATGTCATTTGATCATTTTGATTCTTTTTTAAGGTGACAGGTCAAAAATTTAATTGAACAATTAAAAATATATTTAAATAATTTAAAATTCAATTACTACATAATTGCATAGAAGAAATTCTTTTTTATTTTGGTGCAATAATGTTAATTAAGTTCAATGCAATATTATATCTATCGATGAATGCCACATTTTCCGATTGATCAATCAGTTTATTTTAGAAGTTGGAGAATTTATAACATATATTCTACTTAGAAACAGCCAAATTTCCTCTCTCCATTGCCAATTTAAAATATTATTCATTAAATGTGTGAGTAATTTTTTTTTATTAAATTAGAGATACTCATGGGGTAAATTAGGAAATAAACATATGAAAAATTAGCTAAAACAACACTTATTTTAAAATAAAATTTAATCTCTAAAACGACACTTATTTTAAAATGATGGGAATATAGAAAATAAATTAAGTAACTCAAACTTGTAATACTTTTTAGGGCTAGTCTTGTATGCACGCACCATTGACTTTTTTTTTTTATAATGTTGTACTTTTCAGTTGTAGTGACTTACACTTTTGGTAAAATGGTGTTGCACTTTTCAATTGTTACACTGTATAATAATATTTTTATTTATAGTGACTTACACTTTTTCATAATATTGTGTTGCACTTTTCACTTATATTGAATTACACTTTTTGTAATATTGTGTTGCACTTTTCAGTTATACTGACTTGCACTTTTTTATAATATTGTGTTGCACTTTTTAGTTATATTGACTTACATTTTTTATTAATATTGTGTTGCACTTTTTATTTATATTGACTTACACTTTTTATTAATATTGTGTTGCATTTTTATTAATATTTTTGTAAAAAAAAAGGCGAAAAAAAGGAACAGACAAAAAAAGGCGAAAAATAAAAAACAAATCAGCCAAAAAAAGAGGAAATAAAAGAAAAAAAGGAAAATTAACCAGCCGAAAAAAAAAATATGAAAAAAAAAAAAAAATTGCACTCGAGCGGGACGTGCATTCGAGTGTATTTAAGTGTAAGCCTACTTTTTAATACTTCCTCCGTTCCTTATTAAAGGTCTTTGAAGCTAGCTAGTATTTAAATAAATTAAGTAACTCAAAATTTTACCCTAATTGATAACTTCTTATCTCTCCAATCCTCTATTTCTTCTCTTTTAACTCTTCTCTAATTATACCCAAAAAAAAAAACTCATTTTTGTTATAATAAAAAAAACTTCCTTAATAAAAAAAATGCAAGAGTATATGTAGGTAAATTGAGAAGAAAGAGGGTTAAAATGACAAACAATTAGAACATGTGGAGTATTCACACTATTGTTGAGCAGTGAAGCAAATGACTTTTTCCACATAATTGGGGAAGTGAGATTTTGGACATGTTTTAGGTCATTACAAACTAACTTCCAATTATTTTATTTATTTAACAGTCTCTCATAATTTTTGAAACAAAATAATAATCTGAAAGTTGTAGAATTTGAAAATACACCCTCAAATTAAAATTAATTAAGAAATGGTTTGTAATGATGGTTTTATAAGGTGTTCTTTCCGCGAGGGCTCTAATTTCTTATTATTTGACCGGTTAAGGATGTTTTGACTATTAGTTCCAACTACAATATCGTTTAATGTTTGAACAAACATGGATAATTTTTATTTACCAAAAATATGTATATGATGTTTGTCCATATGTTGGTTTGAAATATATAATTTTATTCGAATACAAATCCTTTTTTTTTTTTTCATATTTTAATTGAATTTTAAGTTATTTGAATATACTTTTAATTATTCAATTAAAATTTTAACCCACCATATTATAGTTAGTTAAAATTGTAATTTAATTGTTCAAATTGCATTATGCAATTGAATGCACAATTTTATATGATACTTCAATAATTATATGTTCACTTTTATTATTTGTCTGTTCATGTTCATTTTCTTTTATAGAAACAATCAATTTTATTTTTATCTCATAATAATTCTACAACACCCTTATTTCATCTATTTTTTTAAAAACTTGTGTTCAGTCAAAAAAACATATTTTTCATGGACAGAAAAATATTACTCCCTATGTCCCATGATTTTATGCACAGTTTCCTTAACGGGCATCCCAACATTTTTTGCACACTTCAAAAAAGGAAGCAACTCATATAATAATTTTTACCAATAATACTCCTCTTTTATTTTACCTTTCATTCCCTTTAGTCAAATCTCCCTCAATTTAATCAATGAATTACCAATAATACCCCTCATTTATTTTACCTTACACAACACTTTATTTTATTTTCTTAATTTACGTGCCGATCAAAGTGTGTATAAAATTTTGGGACGGGAGGACTCAATTTCAAAGTCCATATTTTGAATACGAAGCAGCCAAAAAACTAACCAAGTAAAAGCTAGGTAGCTTCATTTTTCTGAGTAGCCAATAGTTAGTCGACACGTTGAGTGTACTTTTGTTTAACAGTGGAGTATAAGTTTGCAGCCGTGCATTTTAAGGTTGAACAAAACAAAGCTCTGTGGGATTAGAACCACACGTCACTTGTCAACATTCACATTCAATTATGCTACCTCAATTCACTATTTCCAGCTAATTTATTTTTATTTTTTTCTTCTTTTTACCTATAACAAATATTCACTCAGTCTTATTTTATTTTAAATGTTTCTTTTAAAATTTTACATTTTTTACAGATAAAATATTTATTAATAATTATTCATATTTTTACATAAAATAATATTAATTGTCACTCACTTTTACTTTTTTTCTCTATATTTTTACATTTTTTTACTCTTACTCTTTCTGCAATTTTACTTTCCTCACACTTTTCATTAATAATTTTACTAAAATCTATATTTATTAAAATATGTGTTATATCTCCAATGTAAAGTTTAATGGTGACCCCAAAGTCTAGGCTCAAATTTCTCGAATCATCTTAACCTTCAAAATCAAAATTCAAAGAAAAATAATTCAGTGATCGTCTGACGAAAAATGTTTCGTTTGTAGAATTTTTTTAAAAACTTATTTTACGACTTTTTACCTTAACAGTGATATTTATTCTCCATTTTAATCCGTGAAATCTTTCTCACAGGTGCATTAGCAAAATATATAAATGGACATTAATACTTTCGGAGTCACTAAAGTCCGTACAAATGAGAGTGGATCTAATCTATTAATATATTTATTTCCTTTTTGTAACATTGGAGAAATGAATGCTTGTAGCATTCGTGTAGTACTATATATAGAGAAACAATGAATAGGAAAATTATAATTTTATTGAGTGATTGTAAAGTGTTTACAAAAGATGTATTTATAGATACAAAGTGTATCTATATTTACAAGATATGGATAAATATTTACATTATATATTCTAAGAGATAAGAATGAATCATAATATTAAAAGATACAAATCTTTATAATATTATATTCCTAAAACGCCCCCTCAAGATGGAGCACCGTAGGAGAGTCCAATCTTGATCATAAGTGGTTGTACGCGAGAACGAGAAAATGATTTGGTAATAGCATCAACAAGTTGATCCACAGACGAAACATGTGAAACTCGAAGTTGAGGGTCGGGTACGAAAAATGGGGCAGTAGGGGGTGTATTTAGTAAGTTGGGAGTGGGTTGATCGTGTATTTACCAGAGTTGGGGGTGTATGCAGCCGTGGAGTAGGGGATCTGTCCCATCTAGGCAGCAAGCGAGTATGTAGTTGTGGAGGGAGTGTGTAGATTCGAGGGGGTGTATTTACCAGAGTGTGTAGAAGAGTGTGCATGGATTCTGGGAAGGGGGTGTTTTTTCTAGAACTGCGCGTGTGGTTACTTGGGGAGTTTGCATGGGCTTCCATGGATGGAGATTTTGGAGAAGAAAGCTTCTCGTGAGTGCACGGTTGTTTTAACCAAAATTAGTTACCGTGAGAGGGTTGCAACCGTGAGTTTTGATCGGTGTTGAGTGCCGAGCAACGGTTAAGGGTGGTATTCGGGAGTTTGGACGGCGCTGGACGTCGAGCAACGACTACAAGGGAGGGTTTCGGATCGAGGTGTTAGCCGTACGACTCGTTGATGTTGGGGTAATTGTGGGTTTTGTACGACAAGAACATCGAACAACAATTACGGGGAAGAAGAAACGTGTCTTCTTGAGGATAGGGTAATCGTGAGTTTTGTACGACAAGAACGTCGAACAACGATTACGGGGAAGAAGAAACTTGTCTTCTTGAGGTTGGGGTAATCGTGAGTTGTGTACGACAAGAACGTCGAACAACGATTACGGGGAAGAAGAAACTTGTCTTCATGATGAGGTTGAGGTAATCGTGGGTTTTGTACGATGAAGAACGTCGAACAACGATTACGAGGGTTTGGGGTGGGATCGAGGCGTGAGCCGAGAGGCTCTTGATACCATATAGAGAAACAATAAATAGGAAAATTATAATTTCATTGAGTGATTGTAAAGTGTTTACAAGAGATGTATTTATAGATACAAAGTGTATCTATATTTACAAGATATGGATAAATGTTTACATTATATATTCTAAGAGATAAAAATGAATCATAATATTAAAAGATACAAATCTTTATAATATTATATTCCTAATACTATATAGTATATGATTAATTAGTGATTTTTAGAGAAAGAATATCTTCTCATCAAAATTTCGTTAAGGATTTATGTTAAATTTTCTTACTAGGCAAACATTACGTGTTATCCTATGTATATCAGTATATGCTAGATCAAGAGTTTCTAGAAGGAGGCACATATATGTACGTACGTTCAAATAGATTAAACTCAATTAATTAATTAGGGCTAAATGTCCATTTTGCTATTTATGCGTCTCACCCTAAATTATTCATTTTATTTTTATCAACATATCTTTTTACTACCTATCCCTACCTTATCTCATTATCCATTTAATACTATCATTTTTTAAAGAATGTGCAAGTAATAAATATGACATTTAGACTCGGATGGATAGAGTATTAAAATAAGATGAAGTCATCTCATTAAAAAAATTGAAATTAAATCATGTGAAAAGAAGGGAGAGAAAGCTTAAATTTGATTAAGTGTGAAAATGTTTTACGGTGAGATAATTTATAATTTGAGCAAGTTATTTTAACACTTTTAAATAGATGAGTGTTTATTTGTACTAATTTGTAAACGTAAAATAGTCTTCTGCAGATCATCTTAATTAAATTTGACAAACACATATATTGTGCATGTGTGTTACATTGTCATATTTGAACACACAAAAACACAAACAAAAGAAGAGGGTAGAATAAGTTGACATATATGAGGAAGTATAACCATAAATTGAAGCAGTTATAAATTGAAGTCAGCTTGTCCGATCGAATACTAGATAGATGGTGAACATGGTCAAATCCACAAGCACAAATGTAATGGAGTTTACCGTAAAAAGGTAAAGCTCTAAATTTGGTTTTATTGGTGCAAATCTTAGGAGGAAGATTTTTATTTCACCAGAATTCATGTGTGTTGCTCAGACAGTAAATTTAAAAGGTAAGAAAACAGACAAAATTATCAGAATTACATTTATGATTTAAATGCAATTTGGTTTACTTGTTACTGCTCTTACACGAAAGTAACTTCTCACAGTTTCCACATTTATGCATACATATGTCTCAAGTTTTTGTTCTTGAATTTCAAGAAAATGGTGACAAGTCATTTTCCCCGATTAATTAAGAGAAGAAATTAATGTTTTTGTTCAATCAACCTTTTTATGTTGGAATAACAATTTTTTTAATTTCTTGCACTAATTATTAATATTGTCCACAGAATCGGGCAGTGAAGTTAATAAGATATCCTATTTATATTAAGTGTCCATATTTGAAGGGGGGAAATAGAATATATAAATTATCAATTCATGATCATGCAAGATGTAAGTACAACATTCAACAAGCTTATATCTTTTGAACCTATAAAAACATAATATTTGTGTTGTTATTTATGTTTTTGTTCGTGTAATTAATTAATTCATTTAAGGATATCTAAAACTTTAGATACTCAATCCCTCAACTAGTCAGAAAGATATAGTAGCAAAATGTTCCTAAATATAGCTAGGATGATTGATGTCTCAAGGCAGTAACATTCCAAATCTCTACGGTTTCAAGTTATAATGTTGCTCATGATTTCGGAATCGCTGCTTAATTACGACCATTTTAAGCGACCATTTTTGTTCGATTTTTCACTTAATTACCATTTAATTAATCAATTTTAAGAATTGGAGTTAACTGTTATGAGCTAAAAGAAACGAAAAAATATGTACTTTTCCAGCTAAGAAATTGGTCAATGTTGATAAATAAATATCCAACCACCCATCAAACTGTTAAAAAAAAAAAAGGCTTAAAGCTATAAATTCACATGACAAACCAGAACTCGGAGAACCGTTAAAACATTGTCCTGAAAAATCATCCTTAGACTATCTTCATCAGTGACATTACCCCAACTCAACCATTTAATATTATATTAATTTCTCTCTTATCCACATATACAATTTACAATCCAACTCAATTTTAACTTTATCATACTTGATCATGACACTAATCCAATCCAAAAATAATAATTATTTTTTAAATACATGTTATATTATTAATTTTTACTATATTTTAATGTGTAAATTGATATATAAAAATTATTTGATATTCTAAATTTGTAATTATAATAGGAATTTTTTTATCACACACTTAAAATAAATAATGAACTCAATAACGAAATTAAAATTACAAGATTTGAAAATACGAAATTGAAAAACAATAATAAACAAGCTACAAATGGATGCATGGAATATTAAATTACAAATAGAAAAAAAAATTACTTATTTAATTCTTATGACCGAATTTTTGTCATATTTGCTCAATCGAGTGGTCTTGAAAGTGATATGAGCTTCTCTATTGCGAAGTTGTTCCCAATTAGTCATATAAGTGGACAAACTTGCAATGCGTTCAGTAGAGTATTGAAAACGTTGACATCATTTGTGTGATTACCCATAGAGCTGTTATTCGAGCCGAGTCTTTGTGGTTCGAGCTCGACTTGAGCTCTTATCGAGCCAAGCCGAGCTCGGCTCGATAACACTACTGAGTTAGAAATTGAGTTCGGCTCGACTCATTAACGAGCCTATCGAGTCGAGCCGAGCCGGGCCGGGCCTAACAAGCCTAATGCAATTTTTTACAAAAATTGAGTTATCAAGCCTAACAAGTCGAGCTCGAGCCGTCTCGTTAGTAAATCGGGTATCTAACGAGCTTGAGTTCGTCTCATTAAGCTAAACGAGTCGAGCCTTATCGAGCCTTAACGAGTCGAGCCGAGTCTCGTTAAGGCTCGATTCGAATAACAACACTAATTACCCATAAAAATTAGAGCTGGCAAATCGGGCCGCCCGGCCCAGTCCAAGCCCATCGGGCCAAGTGATGTTCGTAGGCTAGGCCGGGCCGGCCCATGAACTGATCGGGCCTATAAAATTGGAGTCCAGCCTAGCCCATCTGCGCTACTGGGCTAGCGGGCTAGCCCAACCCATTACATAATTTTTTCAAAAAAAAAAAGATTTCTTGCAAAAATTATATATTAACTACACATAATTTATAAACAACAATAACCATTATTGCATTCACAAAAACTTATATGCAATATTGTATACATGCATTACAGTCATTCAAACACATATTCTTTATAAATACACCCACAAGCTTAATTCACACACATTTTTTTATAAATACACCCACAAGCTTAATTCACACACACATTTTTTATAAATACACCCACTGACAGCTCAATTCACACCCAAATTTTTTATAAATGCACCCACTGACATAAATTGAACATGGTCGTCTTCTCCGAGCAGTTTTCGATCACCTCAGACCGCGGTCGGACGCTGCAATTTACGATGACCTTAATCCTTAAATATTTTATATTTCTTTAAATATTCTTTAATACTAATCATTATGGGTCAATGTTATTTTGTATTACGTGCAATAATATATCTTACTACATGCAATAATATATGTTACTATATATTATAATGTGGGTTACTTAATCAATAAAAAAATATATATATATAAAAGAATCAATATTACTATATAAAATTGTGTTATTACTACATGTAATAATTTATTTTACTACATAGAAAATTATATGTTACTACATACTACAGTTTGATTTACTACATTGAATAGACGTTTGTTACTATATGTAACTTTATCAAATGATCTAATATTTTTCGCATCATCCTACCATAAAACATTTTGTATTACAACATGATTATTGTGTTTACTACATTCGATAATATATGTTACTACATATTATAATGTGAGTTACTACATCAATACACTAGAAAAAATGTGTTACTAAATAAAAGAATTTGTATTATTATATAAATAGTTTGTGTTATTACTACATAAAATAATGTGTATTACTACATATTACAATTTGAATTACTACATTTAATATCCCGCGTTCGACAATAAAATAAAAGATAAAAAAATCACAGAAACGAGTAAAATAAACGGATTAAAAATTTCGAATTAAACTGTCAGTGGGTGTATTTATAAAAAATGTGTGTGTAAATTAAGTTTGTTGGTGTATTTATAAAAAGTGTGTGTGTGAATTAAGCTTGTTGGTGTATTTATAAAAAATGTGTGTGTGAATTAAGCTTGTGGGTGTATTTATAAAGAACAGGTGTGTGAATGACTGAAATGCATATATGCAATATTTCATACAAGACTAGCCCTATTGCATTAATGTACACGGTAAGTCCAACCCCATGAGATAAAAAAAATATTTCTAGCAAAAACTATACTCTGTATATATAAACTTATTATGTATTGGTCACATTCTCACATATATTTTTTATTTATATAAATAATTATAATTAAAAATATACATTACTAATATATTAATTATATATAATTTATAAACGGACATAACTAGTACGGACTACGGAGTATAACATTACACTTTATATCAAATTCAAATTTTAAAGTCAAAATAAAATTAATAACATAATATTAATATTTAAGTATATAATATTGTAATAATTTTAATTGTTTATTTACCTTAAAAAAAATTGATTGGGCCAAACGGGCTGCCCATGGGCCGTCGAGCCAAAATCACCCTAGCCCATTAGGCCCATTGGGCCTATCGGATCGAGCCAAATAGGCCCAATTTTATATGGGCCTATAATTTTAGAGCCCAATCCATACTAGGCTTCGGGTTGGGCCCAAATTGCCGGCTCTAATAAAAATATCGGTGGATCGTAGTAATTTTGCCGATGGAGTTTCTTGGAACAAATTTCGGGAGACATTTTGCGATGTTTGGACTTGTTCAGAAATAGGATTTTAATTAAGATCCGGAGAAAATTGGGAATTTTGATAGTATTGTGCATTTGAAAATTCTTCAGAATTTGAAAAAGAAGAATTAAAATAAGATCCAAAATTTGGATAATCTTGAGAGTTCGAAATTTTTTGAGAGAATGAAATTTTTTTTGGATAATTTGGATCCATAATAGTAAATGCTAGAAATATTAGAAGATAAAATAGAGAATTTTAGTTTGTGTTTCAAAATAACTCGATATTGGACTATTTATAAAGGGAAAAAATTATGAATTTTGATATATATATATATATATATATATATTATTTAATACATATTATCTTCAATATCTACAAATTTAATTATATCACACAAAAAATCACACAAATCAATAGAATAGTGACACGTGTCACATTATCCAACATTAAAAAACTACTTGACATTAGGTCGATCACCCATCCAATGTCATGAAAATGTTGACATTCAATTATTATTTTAATATTAAATTTTTGTCTTTTAGTTATGACATTGTTGTAAATGTCACCAATAAACATAGTCTTAGGGACAAAATTCGGTTCAAGGAAAAAAATACCCTTCTAAGTAACAATTTTATTGAAAAAAATACTCAATGTGCATATCACTATACAAAAAATGAGAGATAATATTTGAACATTGTCCTCTTCAAATGGTGGAGGTGATCTGAAGCTTGACAAAAGAATCAACTGTCTAGTACGCTTCCATGAAGATATTGATGAAGCGGACCGTCATATCCTCCAAAAGGTGGTGGTGTTGTGGTAGTGGTATAAAATAACTTACCAAATTGACGGACATGTATAAAATAAAAAATTGAGGACATAAATTTAAAAATATATTCCATGTATAATTAGGATGAAATTAAAAAATATATTCCCGTTTCACATGTGAAGAAGGGAATGTGTAAAAGGATATGCATAATCAAAGAGTGAAGTTTACACATTTAAAAAAATAGTGATGATAGATGATCGAATAATGGAGATGACAACTGCCAAATAACTAAAACAGAAATAGGCGCCATCACTTACTATATTATTCTGTGTCTTTTAGCATTCACCCTGCACTTAAATGTTGCAAACTGCGACTAAAATTAGTACAAACAGATTATTTATTAATTTATTATCAACCTAAAACTTTGGGGATGGAGGGGGACCAAGAAATTTTGATTGAGATTTTGATGGGTACTAGTAGTGGTAGGGTCACATATTCCATCACGGGGCTGGATTTTCTGTATTTTTAAAATTGTTATTATTATTATTATTCTATCTCATTTTTAATTTAATGTTTCAATTACTGTCAAGTGTGATTTGCAAATCTTTTTTTTTTTTTTTTTTTTGAGAGTTTACAACAAGATCAAAACATAATACATAACTATTACAAGCTCAAATTCATGATCTTCAAACCAGACGAAATTCAATGGTATCGTCGCCCCTCCAATCGCGAGGAAGAGAATAAACGAGTGTACCCTTTGTCCCGTAATGACGACCAGATCTCTGCTTTCACTACGAAAACAGCCCCACACTAAGGTGTTCTCCCATCAAAAGAAAGAGACAAAAAATAGAGACAAAGCTCCACCAAATACCAAGATCCTAAGGCCAAAGGCCTACTCAAAAAAACCAAGCACACAAAGCTCCACAAAGGGATACATGGATCCTCAAAAGGATAAAAGGCTCAAAAGCCGACAGAAAAGAAAAGCAGAAAACATGATAAAACTAAGACTGGAAAATATAAAAATAAAGGAAAGAACTAAACTGGGATCAACAGGACACTCCTCCAAACGGTCACCGTAGCTCCGTTAGGATAAACATTCTATTGATCCCTACTAACTTTTAGAAAAACCTACATGAAATCGAACGGACAACGACGGATCTGAGCAACTCCGGCGACGGCGGATCTGGTTAGATACGGAACCAAGACGGCGCAAGGCGGTAGATGGGCGATGTCACTTGTCAATAGATTTCTGAGAAGCCCTCGAACAGATCTGGAAGAGCGCTAATAGATCTACATATTTTCTATACAGAAGAGAGGGAAAAAGGAAAGGTGGGAGAAGCTAGATGGGCGATGTCACTTGTCAATAGATTTCTGAGAAGCCCTCGAACAGATCTGGAAGAGCGCTAATAGATCTACATATTTTCTATACAGAAGAGAGGGAAAAAGGAAAGGTGGGAGAAGGTGTACGCGGCGGCTGCGGGGTTGAGGATGGGGGCTAGGGTTTCTGTTTTTTTAGAGAGAGGATTTTTTTCTCTCTCCTTTTCCTGTTAATTGTACCATAAATACTGCTTCATCTGTAATGATTTGATCTTGATCAACTTTCACCTGCATAAAATTTAAGTTATTTTGAATAAACACATATATATATTAAGAAAATAATGTATTTCACCTGTTATTCTTATTTAGTGCTTAAAAATTTCATAATAAAAACACACATTTATCTAATTATTTATCGATTTTAATGGTAAATTTAAAAGAAATACAATTAATTTACATTGAAAAATATAAAATGACATATAATTTGCAAAGAAAATAAAAGATTAAAATTAACATTATAAATTACAAATATTAGGTAGTAGAATTTAGGGTTGTGCAGGATGAAATAAATGAGATATATTTTGAGTGATTTAGTAAGATATAAAAGTAATTGGTCAGGGAAAAAGTTAAATGTAGGATCAAATTGAGTTGTAATCTTAAAAATTATACATTCGGCGACAAGTGAATAGTTGTACATATAGCAAAATAAATAGAGTAGATTTTAGAATTGGAGAAATAATGGGTTTGATTATTAACCTTATAAAAGCAGACATTTAGAGGTTGAGGCATTATTGTCACGTGGGCCTAATTCCATTTAAGGAAATTCAACTTTTGAGGAGTCACCTCCAATTGAAAATATGGGTCATCACACACCATCAATTATTATTATTATTATTATTATTGTATATTGACATCTATCAATTGTCTCTGCTAAATGTCACACTCTGTTTTGTCTACAGGTTTATTAATTATTTATTGGTGGGGTGGGGTTGGTGAAAGTGAAACACATACTCCTTGGCATAAGCCTAGTTATGTAAATTTGCATCTCACTTTTGTTGATTTGTAATTCTTCGATCGTATCACTCAGTCAAATCATTAGTCTTGAAATATACAGCAAACACAAAGAGGTAACTAATACTTGACTGAATAATAAGAAGAATTCCAGTAATTTAGATTGGGGGCCACTTAATACTTTTGTGTATCATGGACATGGACTATATATTTATATGAATAGAAGATTTTTTAGATCTTATTTATGGAATCAACGTCATTCCTTTTTTCGTGTTTTATTTATGTTATTGTGGTATTCATTGAATTAACATATTATCACATTTAATCATATTTTACGGATAATATTCAGTATCTCTGTGAGAATCAGTAAATTTGTGTTTGTGTTCATTTGTATATTCGGGATGTTTTCAAAATGAGCTGCACAGTGTGCACGTGACAGGTCAATCCTATATTTATTTATAAAAATAAATATAAATAATTAAGTAATGAATGTTCTAGTGGTTATAAATACCCTTTTTAAACATGAGGTCACAATTATTAATTAACTTACAATTCTCATCACTTAATTAATTTTCATTTTTATTTTACTTATTGCTATCATTGTTAATTTAATTAATTTAAATGGGTATATTTAATTATAAATTGTACCGTTAAAATTATTATTAAAATTGAAAAAATTTTATTCTTATTATTGAAAAGTGGTAGATTTTGTTATTGAAAAATATAATTATTATTATTGAAAAGTGGTAGATTTTTTAATTGAAAAATGTAGTTTTTATTATTGAAAGTGGTATATATTTTAACTGAAAAGTGTAATTCTTATTATTGAAAAGTGGTAGATATTAATTCTTATTATTGAAAAGTGGTAGATATTTCAACTGAAAAGTGTAATTCTTATTATTGGAAAGTGGTAGATATTTTAACTTAAAAATGTAATTTTTATTAGTGAAAAGTGATAGATATTTTAACTGAAAAGTGTAATTCTTATTATTGAAAAGTGGAAATTTTGTTACTGAAAAGTGGTAGATATTTTAACTGAAAAATGTAATTTTTATTATTGAAAAGTGGTAGATATTTTAACTGAAAAGTGTAATTCTTATTATTGAAAAGTGAGAATTTTGTTTGAAAAGTGGAAATTTTGTTACTGAAAAGTGGTAATTATTATTAGTGAAAAGTGGAATTATTAGTGAAAAGTGGAAATTTTGTTACTGAATAGTGGTAACTGTTATTAGTGAAAAGTGAAAATTTTATTAATGAAAAGTAGCAACTATTATTATTGAAAAGTGGAGGTGAGTAACGAAAAAAAAAAACAAAAAAAAAAACGAAAAAAAAAAAACGAAAAAAAAAACTAAAAAAAAAAAGTTTGAAAGAACTGTAATTTATTAATTAATTAATAAAGTAATGAATTATAAATTAATTAATTAATTAATAGAAAAAAAAATAAAATTATAACCATAAGTAGAGAAAAAAGGATAATAAGTTAGAATATGAGGATAAGGACAAAAGCAAAAGCATGTGTACCAAACTTATTTTGGTGCACATGGTGCATTTGAGAATTTCCCTTTTAAAATTAATAAAAATTTATGTTTAGATCATGTTTCTATATATATATATGTATCTGTTAGTATCAACAGTGAACACTTCTGATTGTTGATTTGTGTGGATGAAGTAGCTATGGATGTCAATCTCATACAAAGTTTATTTCCGACAAAGTTTTCTTTACAGATGATGATGTTGGTTACAATGATCCATCGATTTTTTTTATGAAGATGTGATATTTTTTTTTTTTAATGATTTGGGGGTTCAATAATGGTTGGATATTATGATAGTCCTCTAATTTTAATTAATTTAATTTTTTTATGAAAAACTCGCTTTTGAAGAAAGCGATGCATGTTTCTCATGAAAAATTTGTCCTCATAAATCAAGAACTCTTGAAGGTGTCCTCATGGTTTCACCATGTGTGGAAACACATCTTTCACCACAAAAAACTTTCCATATTGCATTATTGCAAATCGTTCCCTATATGTTCTCTAGACTTTTAATTATAGGAAGCATTCCAAATTTCGTATGAATATAGAGATATTGATAAAAATCAATATTAATATTTGATGAATAGTGATAAGACATTTGTTTAGATATAACAAGTATTTTATACTGCCTCCATCATGAAAAGTAGTCTCATGGGAGTGGGACATATGTTTTAAGAAAATGGTAGATAAAGTAAATAAAGTAAGGGTATTATATGATATTGTAGGGCCCATGGTGAATGAAGTAATTGTTTGTGAATAAAATTGATGACAATTTGAGTAATTAAGTGATGATTGAATGGTGATAGTTTACATAAAGGGTATGGGACTACATTTTATGGACAAAAAATATAGAGCAAATGGAACTACTTTTCACGGACGGAGGGAGTATGTTTTAAGAAAATTCTATAGAATTAGTTTAGGACATTTATTCTGTTCTCCAAATTTATTAATACTTATTATAAATAGGTAGATAATACTTTGTTTTATTATGAGAATTGAATGAATGAATTAAAAAAAAAATATATATATATATATATTTGTCGTTTTTATTTTTGTTATTTCGATATTCATGTTGTATTAATGGAATATCACTTTTAAACCCCTTTTTAACAATATTCGATATTTATGTGAAACTACAAATTTGTACTTTTGTTTGGTGTGTATTCCGAGTAATCTCAAAATCAATAGAAATTTACGGATTTATCATGTTTATTTAGGTGTCAGCTGGGTGTAATATGTGACTATGTCATATTTGATATTTCATTTAATAGTAGTATCATTTGTAATACACAAACATGTTGCAGTCTCATTGCAAGGACACACTCACACCATTAGACAAAAAATCAACAGGGTCGATTCTTCTGAATCTTACGACTGATTCATGTCCAAATTTACAAAATCTAACATTTTTTTCTTGTAATGTTTTATATCATTCTTTTTAAAATGAAGATAAAAAAAAAAAGGAATAACATGAGCAAAAGCAAGAAGCAGTCCCTGTAAAGGAAAATGGGAAAGGAAAAACAAAAAGTAGATAGAAGAGAAGGAGAAAAAACTTTTTGAGAGAGAATTTTGAAAAAAATAAAATAAAATAAAATTATAAAGTACTTTTCTTCTAGTTTAAAGGAGGTGTTTTTCAATTTGAATATTTTGTTCTCAAGTAAAAATTAAAGAGTCTAGTCACCACATGAAAATGTGTCACATCCCGATATTAGGGCCTAGATGAAAACATACTTTGAGTGTTAACGAAATTCGAATTTATGAGTTTATAAAACGATTTGCAGCGGAAGATTTAATAATACTCAAATTTCTTAAAGAAAAATATTACCAAACCTTAATTCAATTCAAGTAAGGCTCAAAAGCTGGTTTCAAAGAAATCAAATAGTGCATTAGTGAACAACTAAGTCTAACTCGAGATGCAACCAACTAATTAAAAGCAAAAATACTATAAGGAAAAACATTGCATGGCTAGACATCCACATTCACTGTCCCTCCACCGCAACTCTGTCAATCTGAAAATATTAAGATTATTGGGGTGAGCAAACAACTAGCTCAGTGGGATTCCCTTTGTCACAGTTAAATATCAATGCAAATAAAATCATACACTCACAAACATGCGTACATAAGTTTTCCATAACATAAGTCTTCCATATATTGACCAATTAAATTGGCCAATCTGTATACGGTGGAGTTGCCCCCAAGGATCTTACCATCCCGGACCGTCGTCCCCACTAGCTATAACGACCTTTCCGTCGAAATAACCCATAATAGCATAAGCTAGCTATAACGACCTTTCCGTCGAAATAACCCATAATATCGTAAACATAGGATCATGTAGCTAAGCAACAATTAAATTCACAAATAACACTTAAAGGTGACAAAGTGAATACGTAAGTAAGAAAATCCCACCTTAAAGTCTTGATTAATCTCGTAAATATATAGCTTGACTTATCACGAGCGTCTCTCGTCACCTAAAACAATAAGTAATAGTATGTCTTAATACTACTACTATAACATTAACCATACTGGCTTAATTGAACTAATAACATGTCTAATATCTGTAACTTAGTAAATATGCAGAATCTTAAATAAATTAATCCATATCATATTTAGTAGTATGAGTACGACTTGCAAATGTTTATATAATTTTATCACTACTAATATAACGGTAATTATTTACTAATTAAATTGATAGTAGTAATACTAATTACTTGGTATTTTGATAATTTAATCGACTAACACTAATAATATAAATATATATATATATATATATATATATATATACATCTGGATAATTAAATAATGGAATAATAATGAATATATATATATATATATATATTATTTAGCCTATATGAACTAAATTAAGAATTTAAGAGTTTGGAAATTAAAGCATAATCAAGAGATTTTTATTAAATAAACTTAGTAGCTAAAGTAGTATTTGGAAATATTTAGACACAACACTACACTAAATTGGATCGTTAAAAATAGTGGTGAAATCCATTTGTTGAGAAAAATGACTTATTTTTATTAAAGAGTTTGACAAAAATCAACTGCATCTACAACTAACAGATATGAGTTCACGAGAGTAAATATAGTTTTCAATATGTTTTGAAAGTCGATTACAGAAACTGGAGTGATTTGGATTTTAAAAGTACCAATTACTAAACTTGGCTTGATAGTCGTCTAATAACATATTTTAATGTAGGCCTACTCTCAAATCATAACAACATAAAAGAAAATAGATATTGTATGATATGATAATAAAATAATGAGGAAGAATAGAACCAACGGCGGCAATAAGTATATGAATCGAAGAGAAAAAAAATAAGAAAAGGATATGAGAATTACCGAAGGAGGCTACGGTTGGGATATTGTTCAACAACCTTATAACGAAACAGTGGATTCGGTACTCTCTAGACTTAGACGAAACTCAGGTCAACGTAGGAGATGTATCAATATTTTTCTACAATCTCAGGCTTATGATTCAACGGAGATAGGCGTGTGTTTAAGCGGAATGAGAAGACAATTTATTTCTGTGTGTGATTGTTGATGACGTAAAATAAGGTATTAGAAGCCTTAGTTAATTGAGTGAGAAAAATCTGGGATTCGAAGAAATCTGATCAATTCCACGTTGAAATCTGACTCGAGTTTTAAATTCGAATGTGTAACTAAATGGCGAAACTTGGGGAAGTTGGTTTGGTAAATTAGACGTATTGAATCATTATTAAGAATAAATATATATTAAACACTAGTAATAATAATATTAATAATAGGCGTATATACATATCACCATATATTTTATTTTAATATCTCCAATAATTTATACATATATTTATTATAGTGTATTTCTTATTATTCTTTTTTTTTTAAAAATGATATCTTATCCATTTTTAGTAATTTAAAATTCACGGGTGTTACAAAATTGTTCACCATCATATATAGATTGTCGTACTGTTTTAAGTTGATATATGTAATACGTGTATACATATATACTTCTCTAAAAGAATTCACTATGAGAAATATTCAGAGATAAAATTCTCCTATCGAATTCTTTTAGAGAATACCAATTTGAGTTATGAGTTCATAGATGATGATTATGTGGATACTGTAGTAGATAATCTCAAATACGATAATTATCCTTAAAATTTATGTTAAACAGGCATATCATATTCGTTGTTAGTGAAAAATCGTATCTATAAAAACCCAGCGGAAGTTTAAAAAAAAAAATCACCAACTACAAATCTGATATGGTTGTATAACATAAATTTTAAGGATAATTAAAATATTATATAATTCTTACAGTAATTCGAATGCAAGATTCTGATTCTCTACTACGGTACACGTAATCCTCATTTATGAACTCGCAATCCAGGTTGGGATTCTTTAAAATAATTCACTAGGAGAATTCTATAGAGACCTCTAGCCGTAGAGGTCTTTATATAGTAAAACAGAAAATATATTCGATTGAAAATTTAGGCGGGCGATTGAGAATCATCAAACGACCTTGGGTATGCAAAAACTTGGTTGAGTAAAAGATATGTGATTGTGAATTTAAGCGAGCGATTTAGAATTTAGGCGGCCGATTGAGAAACGACGGCGAAGTTGAGTAAAAGATTTGACAGCGCAGCGAGAAGAAGGAATTTAGCAGCAACAACGAAGAAGAAGAATAATAACTTGGTTCCAATTTTGATGTTCACTGGGGCGGACAGATGATTAGGATTGAGAATGATAAAGTAATTTTAAATTAAAATATAGTTATACATAATATAATGTTAATAATGATTCTAAATCAATATAAATATAACTGAGTTGATCAAGAAGGATAAATTTGTAATTTTAAAATTATATATTTTAAATTATTAAATTTATTATAAAATTACGATAGAGCGAGACACAAACGATGATTAGAGCGATGCAAAACGATGAATTATGCGACGTCAAGTGCAACATGAGCAGGTCATCAAATATAAACTATTAAATTTCAAATTTGATGGCTCAGATTAATGGAGTATTCATAGTTTATGCGACACCTGAACTATTCATAGTTTAATTAAACAAGTTATAATTCTATCCAATAGAATTATTATATATTTCTCCATAAATTAAATATCCTGATCAAATCAAATAATTAATTTAGCCAACTTTCATTCGTAAATTAAGACTACTTGTTGTGTGATCCATATGCCCTCACATATCAAACTATTAGTCAAACTAACGACCTTAGTTGAACCCTAGATAATGAACTAGACAATCTCAACATGTGAGGTACGTTGCGAGAATATAACAACAATGCGAGCAACCTATAATATGAAGCTGACACTGATATGATCCTTTCATTCACGAATGCTTCGATTAAATTTAGAACATTATGATGTGTCAATTTCAATAATTTAATCATGTTATCTCATTCTACTAATTGATCATATTGTCACATTTGAACATTATTCCAAATGTAACGTGTGTTGGTCTAACGATCCAATTAGTTATGAGAAGACGAGTATCCTCTCCAAATCTATTTGAGGAATGAATCATATTTTTGGCTAAACTACAACGCACATATACTTTGTGGTGTGTCCAACACATGACTAATCTACCTCGTTAGGAATGCAAGTGTCGGTCATGGTCAAAGGTCACCACTCTACACATGTCGCATGTATTGACCTCAAGGCGATGGACATTACATTACTCCACAAATCGATATTCCCGTAGACACGTAAATAGAATACACCAAACGATTTCTCGAAGGGGGTATCGATTCGGGAGTTTGCCGGATAGCCTTACCTCCAAAGTTGCCGCATCCATATTCATTTTCAAAGATCCTTCAGAAGGGGGTATCGATTCGGGAGTTTGCCGGATAGCCTTACCTCAGACAGATTGGTTAATTTTTCCGAGTCTCATCTCTTGAAACAGGCGAAGTGATCGCTGGATAGTGTCCTTTGGATTAATTTGAGCCTCCTCGAAGAGCAGAGCGTTTTGATCTTTCCAAATGAACCAGGTTATAATGAGGAAAAGAGATGCTCCTTCTCTGGGGAGGGTTTCGATAATGTGGCTGCACATATCTTTGAAGGAAGATTGAGATGGTTGAAGGGGGATTCTCAGGGGGCTCCGGCCCCGAGTGTGAATAGCATATGAGCATCTAATCAAAATAGGGGTCGTTGATTCCTCTTCTAAGACGCATCTCCGGCATATAGCATCCACTCTCATCCCACATTTACGGATATTAACTCCCGACGGAAGGGTGTCTGAGCAGGCCCGCCAATCGAAGTGCCTAAGAGATGTTGGGACATCAAGGTGTCAAATTTTCTTCCAAATTTTGTTAGGGCAACTAGGAGAGGGGAGATCCACTGCACATTTTGAAAATTGGTTGATCGCCAAAACATACGTGAATTTAACAGTGAATGCCCCATTTTTTGTGCAACTCCAAATGAGTTTATCAGGGGGTTTTCTCCAACTAAGGGGCATACCTAGAATGGGGGAGGCATCTTCAACAGAGAAGTGACGTTCAATTTTGGGCCTATCCCACTCTCTAGAATCCTGCAAGATAAGACCAGTCATCCGGAAAGGAAGCTCCGGTCTACAGTCGGAAGGGTTGGCCTATTTCTGATCCTGTGTTCCTATCCATCTATCGGAGAAGCTATCGATGCTGCAATCATTCCCAACTCGCCAAGCAGCCCCTTCACGGATGATGGGGCGAGCCTTGAGAAGGCTTCTACACAAGAAACTTGGTTGGAAACCCACTACCGCCATCTCCAAAGAGCCTCTCGAGAAATATCAAGCTTTGAAAATTCTTGAAATTATGGTTTCCGGATTATTGAGAATTCTCCAATATTATTTAGTCACCATAGCGAGGTTAAAGAAAAACACCTCCCGAAAGCCCAAACCACCATATTCCTTCGATCGAGATATATTTGTCCAACTAGTCTAATGAAACTTTTTTTCCTCCCTATGGGACCCCTAGTAAAAACGAGCAATGGCCCGTTCAATCTCTTCACATAAAGACTTTGGGAAGGCAAAGCAACTCATAGCATACGTCGGAATGGCTTTAATAATACTTTTGTGGAGTACCTCACTTCCCGCTTTCGACAAGCTCTTTCTTTCCATCCTTTCAGTCTCAGGATTACTCCGTCGTACACCACCTGGAAAACCTGCCGCTTGGATCTCCCCAAAAGGGTGGGAAGGCCTAAATACTTAGAGTATGAGTCTACTACTCGAGCGCCAAGTTGTTGGCCCATGCTATCCTTAGTATCGCTTGAAACACAACTAATAGCAAACAACTCCGATTTCTCCAGATTAATTCTTTGGCCCGAAGCCGCCTCATAGGCTGCAATAATCTTCATGATTTTGTTGAGTTCACTCTGGGTTGATCGGAAGAAGAGAACGTTGTCATCCGCAAAGAATAGATGCGAGATCAGGAGGGCTTGGCGAGCCACTTTGATGCACGTGATCTTTCCTCTATTTTTCGCTTGCTGTAACAGGGACGAGAAACCTTCTGCACACAACAAAAAAAGATAAGGGGAAATAGGGTCTCCTTGACGAAGGCCCATTTGAGGGACAAAGCGTTCTGTAGGAGTATCATTCACAAGAATTGAGTAAGAGACCAAAGTGACACATCTCATCATCAAGTTTACCTAGCTATCACAAAACCCAACTTCAGACACATACTCCTAAGAAAGCTTTATCCCACTATATCATATGCTTTGTTCATATCAAGTTTTATAGCGAGGAAACCCTTTTTAACTTTTTTATTCTTTCTCATAACATGGAAGGTTTCAAAGGCTATCATGACATTATCAATGATTAAACGGTTTGGGATAAATCACTTTGGGTTGGGGAGATCACATGATCAAGGAGGGGTTTTAGGCGGTTTGCTATAACCTTGCAAATGACACGACATATGACATTACACAGGCTGATAGATCTAAAATCCTTGGGGTTTTCGGGAGATTTGACTTTGGGGATGAGGGGACAAAGGTGTGGTTTAGGGAAGTGAGGTCAGCAACATGATTCAACACATCAAGACAAATAGATACAAAGGAAAACTCAACAATATTCCAGAAAAAAAAAAAAGAAAAAAAAGTGGAGGCATACCATCGGGTCCTGGAGATTTGGTGGGATGCATATGTTTGACTGCCTTTTTTATTTCCTCCGCTATGTACGACTGGTTCAACATCTCGTTAATTTCACATGTGACTCTAGACTCGATGTGTGTCTCGGGGGCTATCAGAAGTGAATAAATTCTCAAAAAAGCCCTTGAGAACCGTTCCCACTTCCTTCTCATTTCTAGTCCACCCTCCATCACTTTTTCGAAGTCTCCTGATAGTATTTTTCTCCCTTCTCTGAGTAGCTATTCTGTGAAAAATTGTGGTGTTTTTGTCACCATATTTAATCCAAAAAATCTTTGATCTTTGGAACCAAAAGGTTTCTTCAAGCTTCACGAGTTCATGAAGATAAACAGCTAATTCTTTAAGCAGCTTTATGAGTTCCTCAATATAATCCAAAAGGTTTCAATCGCATCATTGATATTTCAATTTTGATGATCCTTGATTGAGGCTAATTTAAGAACTATGTTATAGTAATATGAGATCTCACATATAAATGACAGCATTAGTTCATGGGAATACATATAAGAATAAATGCAAACCATTAAACATGATATTCTATAAGTGTGTCACTAAATATTATTAATAAGGTCAATAATATTTAAATAATTGAATATGATAATGTCTTTATAATATATATATATATATATATATTAAACAATACATTATTATTTAAAAAATATATGTTTTCTTTTTAAATTCATATAAAATAAGAAAATGAGGAGCAAGTGATCTTAAAATGTCACTTGATTTTCACCTAAATTATAACTCAAACTCGTGCTTTCAAAATCATGACCACCTTTGACATCATTGTTTTGTGTTAATTACTAAATCTTGGAATAATTTAAATAAGAAATAAGTGCTCTGATATTCTAAAGTCTAAAAACTCAAACTTTAAAAAAAAAAATGTAAAATCAATTAATTTATAGTATTAATTTTCTAATATACATAAACCTACTGCCTTTAAACCGTAAAACCATCTCGTGCAATTTATTTGTAGTACTATAAAGATAGAAAGAAATGTACAAGGTACATAAATTTATGACCATACCGCACTAGAATACTTTTGGGTAAGCAAAGTAACTTTCCCTATCATTTTTCCATATCCCACACCACACAATTTTCCACTGCTACACAATAAAAGAGAAGTTATTATAGTCCCTCTGTCCGGTTATAAACTACAAACTTTGGGCACATAAATTAAAAAATATAATATACGGAGTAATAAATAGATATATTAACTATAGTCTATAGGTGACGTGATTGGGAGAATAATATACTCCCTCCGTCACATAAAGATAGCTACATTTGACTTTACACACAGATTAAGAAAATTCAATAAATGTAGTTAAATTTAGCTAATGTGTCAATTTTACTCTTAGAATCACATTCTCCAAAATTTGCTAAGCCTTAATTACTCTTATTAATTAGGGGTAAAAGTGACAATAAAACATTTAATACTAAAGTAAAAGAGAAAATGTAGCTATAATTTGGACATCCAAAAAAATGAATATGTAGCTATCTTTGTGGAACGGAGGGAGTAATAAAATACGAAGAGTAGTTTGCGAAAAAAAAAAAGAATAATTCTTTTTTTACTGTGATAGACAAAAAAATAATAAATGAAAGTTAAGTAATTTTAATTGAAATTGATAAAGTATACACATTGTACTTCGTGCACTTCGAGTAATAGTGTTAATTATGTAGAACAGTAGTATAAGGAGTATTAATTAGAAGCAATACTTTCGATGCAATAATATTTGATGTATATACTGTATAATTTACAAATGTGCTAGTATTTTTTATTTCACACTAAGTCACCAACCAATCAAACACTATTAATTATTCACTTAATTTGCTCATCTGTTTTTTCTCCATTTTTTTAATCAATTACTCATTTGTCGTTCTACAAATTTTTCATTTCGTTATTTTGATCCGTCTATCTATAAATTTCTCATACTTTTTTTTGTCAAATATCTTTTAAATGTTTATCATTACACTTCACTTTATATCTTACTCCACTTTTAACTCTCAACAATTGCATAACTTGTATTATATATATTATTTAATTATTTATTTTAATTTACGTTTCAAAAGTAATAAGAAATTTGTAGGTACACGGATGGAGTATATTTAAACGATATGATTTTGGTTTTGCGGGGCTTATGTCCAACATTACACCCAACCTTTAATTAGGTTACACCCAACCTTTTAATTAAACCTAATCATGACTAATCTCATAGTAATTATTATTAACATACATGCGTATACATGTGATTTGAAGGGACGTTGAAAAGTAAAAAAAGGTAAGTAAAGCAATATTAAGATTTAAGAGTAATAATTAGAGCACGAGGAATGTTATGGAGCTGTCCATGTCATTTGATGTGGTAAATACTGGTAATAACCCATAATTAAGTGACCTAGCTCCAACCTGCAGGTTATATCTCATTGCCCTTACTCAAACTACCCTAATAAACTTTTTAATACTTTTTTGGTATATACTATATGTTTTAAAAATAGTGATTGAATAATAAATATAGTAGAGTGATCTGATTTAAAAAGATAGAGAGAAAAAGTAAATATAAAGTAAAGTGAAAGAATAATAAATTAAAAGATATTTATAAAAAAGAGTATGAAAAACTTATAAACGGACAAACCAAAATGACAAGATTATAAAGAAGTACATCCGGTTCATTTACATAAAGTGTGAATGTTTTTCTTTTTGAATTGTCAATATATATATAAAATGTCTATATTTCATTTTAAAAAAAAAATATACCCCACCCCACCCCACCCCACCCCACCCCACCCATTTTATTTTTTACTATTTTATCTATTTTATTCTCTATTTATCTACTTTATTCATAAAAAAGAAATCCTTAAAATTTGAGCAAAAAGAAATAAGCATATTATACACGGATGGAGTATAAGTCACAACCTTTTAATTAATTTTATTTTGATTTCATTTAACTTTTCAAGTTTTGGCTCCATTAATAGGATAACTTAATTTCGTATTTTGGAAATCAATTATTCACTCTGTGGATTAGTAAAGTAAAACTAGACTACATTTTTTAGCTAAACTTTTTTGCATGATTATGTTTCTTTTAGTCTTGTTATAATGACTTGGATGGAGAATCTGATACTCCATAACAACCAACTAATTGAGAAGGAAGAATAAGAATGAAACTTTTGATTTAATGGGATGTATTTATTTAAACATTTTTTAATAAGAAATCGATCGATATTCCAGTGGACATTCGGACAGTGATGATGATGAATTATATTGAAATTAATAAAATAGATTTCAAATTCTTCCCTCCAAAAAAAAAAAAAAAAAGATTTCAAATTCTTAATTGGTGTTTTTTCACAGTAATTATTTATAGTGTTGTGGCCGGGTGGGCTATATAGCTACTACACATGGGCTGCTGCTAAGTCTATTTGCAGCCCATCTTTCATTTTTGTATACTTCACTTTTTACTTTGACTTCCATGCACGCCCATCAAATTATGCATATCATTTTTTATTATTTTTATGGAATATCGGTAACAATAAATTTCATGAAATAAAGATAAAAAAAAAAAAAAATCAATACAATTTAATTTTTACATATTAAAATATAAATTTTTGAGTACAATCTCTATTTAATCCTTTAATTCTCTCTTTTGAATCTTGAATGTTTTTTTTCTTGGTGGTTGAAAATAAATGAGATGAGAGTTGTATTTATAGGGAAAATAATGAATATTTTTTTTATTCGTGTCACCATGTGGCGCATCTGATTGATTGATGTTGATTTAATTGATTAAATTAGAAAATCAATCTGATTTGATCTTCTTTTATTCTACTTATTTTATTTTCTATCTTGACGGAATATCAACCTAACTTGATTTAGCTTACAAATATTTTGATGATGGTGCCACTTTTTAATCGAGATAATCGCAGATAGGGTTGGTCTGCTATGGACTCGAGTGCATGTTGTGCACCCTAGTCCATGTTGCACTTTATGTTGCACTTTTCAGTTTACTGACTTACACTTTTTGATAAATGGTGTTGCAATTTTCAATTATTAAATTGTATAATAATATTTTTAGTAATAATTAAAAAGTGCAACATCATTTACCATCAGTAAAACTTAAAATTGCAACATGGACTAGGGTGCACAACATGCACTTGAGTACATACTAGACTTTACCATTGATGATATCATTTTTTATACGAGGTGTGACGATGTTAAACAACATTTAATTTCTCAAAATCTATCAAATTAAGGAATAAAAAATTGTGACATGTTTACTTTTTGTCAATCATAAAGATATATATTTTTTATATTAATAGAGATAAAGAAAAAAAAAATGTAACCTCTAAAATGACATTTAATATTAATAAGAGTAATTAATTTTACGGTGGTAAGTTCGGCTCACCATAACATCTACTCCATAGCTCGTAGATTTTTTTTTTTTTTTTTCAAATATTTATTTATTACACATTATAGTTCACGCGAGAAAACCACATACACGCTAACACGCACGTTTAACAAGCCAAGGAAATTAAAAGTCAAATACGTTTAATTACATTTAAAAGCAACGTTTAATTAATTGGTACAATATTAATTAATTTTTGGCCTTCCTTAGATTAAATTCTTCAAGCCTACGCCGCTCTTTGACAAGAGAAATATAGCTCGTTGCTTTGTTGTCCACAAGTTCATCCCCACTACCACCGTTGGGACCATGGACATACCCATCTCCTGAATTTCCAAAACTACCCTCGTCGACGTTATGGAACGACAACGTTTTCACCAACGTAGCCGCCCTTGGCTTGACCGTGGTGGGGGCTGGTGGCGGCGACTTAGCGGCTCGATAGAAAGACATTATCAGCTTGCTTTTCACCGAGACACGTTTCACACTTGCTGCTTCCATATTAATTAAGTTTGTATTGCCAATCTTCTCAGCGTGCCCACTCTATTTATAGATAAGTCGTCGCAAATTAAATAAGAAATTATACGTTCATTTACATTGTTTTGAGATAGAGATGAATCTTGTATAGTTGGAGTGTGGTCCATTAAAGCTTATTAGCTTAATACTAGTACTATAATTATATGGTTGAGTAATTGGCTCGCTCTTACGGATATATTCTTGTGTGTACATATTAAATTTGATTTGATCACTTTATTTATACGATATGGATCGATAATTATATATATATTAATATTGGAATTAATAAAGTTGCAGGGGTAGGGTAGACTGGAATAAATGCCGCCTAACTAAGCTACAAGTCTTTTGCATATTACACATATGCATGCTATTATGCTAAAATGTAATTAACGTAACCCCTAAACTATGTTAATTGGTTAAGCGTAATTAAGAATGAGAAGCTTCGTGTGAGAAGTGTGTGAAATCCGAATTTGTCGTTTTTAATGTGATCATAAGAGATTTGGCAGCTCAGGCTTATAGGTAATTAATTAAGTTAATTAGGCCACTAAATTCAAAATTGGCAACTCACTGTTTAAACTTGACGTCATCATAACGATGTCATTTCGGTATGTAAACATATTAATGTTTTATTTTAAGGATGTGGATACGTTGAGACGCTCAAGCATGCAACGGATTTTTTTATTTTTTGTAAATGTATATTTGAATTAAGTCGACATATTTTCTTTTCAAATATCTTTAAATTGGGGCATGAGTCATATTATAGTAAGTATAATTGTTTTATATAATATTATTTAATAGTACTCCGTATATGAGAATTCATTATGATCGATGTATCAGATCGTTTTATACAATTTTTTGTGTATTATAGCAGGTAAACCATACTAGAGAAGTAAAAACCATGTGTGGTGTGGTAGTTAGATTCAATCTAAAAAAATATTTAGTGTAAGTTTGTATTATAAAATTAATATAAATGAATTAATTCTCCACATTTTTATAAGTTTTGACTTTTAGATGGAATAATATTTTTTCATGACAAATATAAATTCTCCACATCTCGATAAGGCTGTGCTTGGATGTAGGGATTTAGATTATGGATTTTCCACTCAACTTGTTTGGATTAAAAAGTAAATGAATATATTTTAAATACTTAGCATCTTTTTTTAAGTTAAAATTGAAAGGATTTTAAATTTTCACTAAAACCATATATGTCATTTGAAATCCATCTACTTTTAAATCCTTTCAGATGAAATATCTTCTCAAAACACAACTAAGTTCATCATGTTTTAGATGTGACAAAAATATTTTACATGATCCACTAATTTTCATATATTAATGTGACATTGTCAAACGTAATTGGTGTTGTTGATGAGTCACTAAAAATTTGAAAGATAAATCTCTGCGTTGAGTAGCAAGATGGTAAGAGCAACCTAGACAATGGTGATATTCATATGGTTATAACTTATAACCAAAAAATGTTAATTACTACCATTTTCTGTCTCCAAATTGGTGCCCTAAAACTAAAACATTTCTCTCTACCAATTGAAGGACATGGGTTCGATGGTGGTCCTCACAAAAGTGTACAAGCTGGTTTGATTATTTTTACCAAAATTATGAGAATGCAGGTTATAACACCAGCTCCATAATCGTGGTTATATATGATTCTACGCGTACACACAATTACACAAATATGCATATCCACATATGATTATATTTAAAAAAAATCCTACGTATTAATCATATCTTTTCACTGCTTATGCATAATATAATACTCTTCAATTGCGTCTACTTGTCTTATTTGGACACTCATTAAAAGTCAACAATCATTTTATCTTTCATACTCTCCAATCAACAACAAAATGACTGGATTTGGTAGAAGCCTGATATAACAAAAATACTTGGACAGTGAGTGTGCTACTGCATCATCCCTCCATGGAATGAAGATCGAAAATGTGAATGACAGCTAGCAGAAACTAATTAACAAGAAGAATGATCATGACTGTGATGACAACAAAGAATTTTATTAATTACACAACATAGTCAACATGTTGTTACATGCATGCAATGCAATGCAACACACTAATTTAATTAATAATAGCTACCTAAATCAAAATCATCTACTCCCACATGAAAGTGAGAGTTTGATGAGATCCCGAAGCAGTTGATGATGATCCCTCGGATGCTGCACTCGGAAACATCATCCCCCCCGGGACATGCAACGAATTCGTGGAAGAAACAACTGGCTTGCTGCTTTCTTGATCCTCAAACGGGTAGTGATGGAAGTAGTTATGAACTGGGTCGGGGGGTGGCGGTGACAGAAGAGAGAGAGCACGATCAGAGTCAACCACATCGGCTGGAAACATTTTGCGGTCATTTGGATCAAGATAGTCTTGATTATTAGTGTTAATGAACTGGAACTGGAGCTGGTTTGCAGCCTTGTAGCTCTGTTCTGGAAATGAGTTGTAATTCAGATGATGATTGTTGTAGAGCATCATATCAGTCTCGGATTTGACGGCACCAGTCCAAGATGAGCTCAAAATGGAATTAGTTGCAAGTGGAGAGCTAAATGAAAGGAGCCTCCCACCAGGTGGTTGGGGAGAGAAAACTAGTCCTGAGTTTCTGTGGAGAGACTCGGGTTGAGGAGGCTTCCTCCGTCGCCTGTTGTGGCCGTCCAGTCTTTTTCTGCAGCTTCGCTTTCCCTCATCGAACTCTACCAGTGAATGGAACCTACAATACAATTTAACAACGCCACTACTTCATTGTAAGAAACATTGAAATGAAAGCAAATGAGAGGCCTAAAGTTCCCATCCTGATAACAAAATTAGATTTTTTTCACAGGATTCAATAGTTCATGTCAATATTAACTAAGGGTTGTAAAAGCTTCATGTAACTAATATGCGAATTTGAGAGAGAGCAGCATACGAAAACTCGACAACAACAAGATAGATATATGGACATAAGAATCAGTCAATCTGAAACAACAATTGCATTATCATCTCTAATAACAAAAAGCAACAAAGTACCTGCTGCACTGTTGGCAGAATCGTTGCTCTCGGCCGGCAATAGTGACCTTAGGGGTCTTGGAGTGAACCTCACAGACTTTATGTCTTCGGTGATAGTCTCTACAGAGGCTTAAATCAGCAGTACAACCATCAGCCAAGCAATGAGCTACTTGTGTAATATTGCTCCCGGGGGCCTTGCAGGCTCGTTTCGAAGACGATTCCATTTCCAATCTACTCTAATTCACTAGCCAAATTCCTCAACTAAAACTATATAATTTTCTGCCCTTACTAGCAGCTTCTCAGTTCTATGCTACCATACACATTCACCTGTTGGAAATCATTAATGTCAGCTAGATCCATCCCATATAAACAAGATAATATTACCTACACTTTATGCCCGTATATCAATTTAAGGTAAGGCATTCAGGCTAAACTCAGATAAAAAACAACCTAGCTTGCTACTTCCTTAATTCAAGAAAATAGGTTAACAAAATTAGTCATCATAAAATTCAAGAAAATTGGATACAAAAGATACAATTTTATATAGCCACAAGATCTATTGAACTGAAATCGGAGAGCGAAAGATGAAGATTTGAAAAGAAAAAAAAATCAACTTGATGTGAGTGCAAATTGCTAGGTTTTGAAAATATAATACTCCACAAATTGGCAAGTAATATTCCTTTTGGTTCAAGAATGGGAAAAGGGGAAAAAGAAAAGGAATAGGGAAAGATCCACGACCAAAATATGCAGAGAGAAACTAATAATAATAATTGTTAAATAATCCAATCTTTATAAAAACAAAAGTGGGTAGCAGGAAATGGGAAAGCTGAGTCAATTAACTCATCGGTCACAATTATAATGCTAAAAACGGCAGAAAAGAAGTAAGGGCCATTTCTTTCTTTAAAAAGAGAAGCAACATTGAGAGTAAACAATTGTTAACAACATTTTGCTACCACTATATAAACAAAATTAGTCACAGATTTGAAGGTATTTTTCTAGTTGGGGTTAATGATAATGACTCGAAACATGAGAGAGAGAAAGTAGTACCTCAGAAATGAAGAGAGAGAATCTGGCAAAGAGACATGGCAAGTACCAAAGAAAGTGATACTAAGATAAAAGGAAAGGAGTGGAGAGGAGGAAGAAAGAGTAGCTAGTAGTAATAGATTAAGTGGCATTTAATTTAATTTAACTTAGCAAAGACCATTTAACTTAAAGGGGAGAGGGTATGTAATAAGACTTTGAGACAAGTGCAAAAGGAGAAGCTTGACTTAGTCTTCTCAGCCATTCATTCTCTGACAATGACTCCATTATAGATGGATCAGTAAAGTGGCAACTGGCAAAAGTTAGATGGATTTGTGTGAAAGAGAAACAGTATGGGCCGGATGGGTTGCAAAAAGGCTCTTATAGCCATCCCCAAACACACACCCTTTAATGGACGCCTCTGGATCCTGGATTAAAGCTAAACGGTTTTGAAGTCTCGGTATTCGGTTCACTAACTCTTAATTGTCTACTAGCGGAGACCTCACTTACGGTGGGAGAAAAATTATGTATAAACGGACTCTTTATAAATTATTTGTGCATGAGACATAAAGAGGAGTACACCATCAGTCCAACTCCTATTATTCCAATAGTTGGGAAAGCTAGTGAGAAGACATGAACATCTTTAATCACACAGGATTGTCAGAAGCGTTATCTTATTCCAATAGTGGGGAGATAAATGGACATTTGATCACACATGTAAATCAGGTCTCCATTATCAGTTTGTGATAATACCCCACACTAAGGTATAACATGCAAAAAATCATCAAGAACCCGATAACCATCAAGCATAAGTAAAAAACAAGTTCCATAGAGGGAAGAAAACTGCATTAAACTTAGAAAGTCTCACAAAAAAAAAAGGTGCAATGAGACATAAAAATAGATACACCAAAAAAGCTCAAATAAGATTGTAAGAAGTCTTCCAAAAACAAATTTGAAAATAAATACTCCTCTTCTATATTTAACCATAATTTTAGCGTTTGTTGGATTAAACGGTTACTAATGAACTACAAAAAAAATAAAAAAATATATATATGTTACTCTCACTATTTTATGTTTATTTACATATTTACCGTTTGCACCTATTTTAAAAGTGGATTGAGGTAGGGTATTGTCGTATTGAGATTGAGAGATAAGAAAGAAAAAAAATTAGATAGGGTTAAAAAAAAAAAATAGTCGGGTGTTGACTGTTGTAAAAAAAAAAAGAGTAATTTAACAAAGAAGATCTAAAATGATAAAATTAATAACTTAACGAGAAATATAAGTATATAAAATGGTATAATTTAAATTCATCATATAAATTAAAAGATGGAGTATATAATACGGAGTAATATAATTAATGTGTTGTTGATTATATTACTCCGTACATCACATCACATCAACGTTCAGAAAAAAGAAAAATATACTAGTACTAAAATGAAGTAAGTTACCCCCTTCTTCCTTTATTTTTTTTGACACATTTGTTATTTTTCATGTCTCAATAATTTATACTTAAAATAGTAAAATAATATTTTAAATATTTTTTCAAAAT
This sequence comes from Galeopsis tetrahit, assembly GCA_963675135.1. Taxonomy (NCBI): domain Eukaryota; kingdom Viridiplantae; phylum Streptophyta; class Magnoliopsida; order Lamiales; family Lamiaceae; genus Galeopsis; species Galeopsis tetrahit. The sequence goes on along the minus strand of OY776122.1, from coordinate 60,186,250 downwards.
ACCTCAATATTATATTAAATGTAATTGTTTTATTAACACTAAAAAATATTTTTATTAATTTTAAAGTTGATTTTTTTTAGTACTCTTACTTTTATTTTTTATAATATTAATAAATAATTTATACATTAAAATTTATTTTTAAAAGTTGCACTCCCTTCGTCCCACTATAAATTTTCCACTTTCCTTTTATGGATGTCCCACAATAAGTTTTATATTTCATTTTTTTCCATTTTTGGCATATGATTTTATCTCTCTCAATCACATCACTTATATTTTATATATTATTTTATTCTACTTCATCTCATACTCATCTATTATTTTCTCTCTCACCATCACATCACTTGTACTATACCTCTTATTTAATCATATTTCTTAATCAAAACAATCAAAAGAAAAGAGTACTAAATACGGAGTATGTTGTGGATAGAAAGTACGGAGTAATAAGTATGTTGTGGAGATAAAATAATATGAAAAAAATAGAATTATATGAGAAGAAAATTAAAAAAAGTTAATTGAACACACAAAATTGTCTACATGTGTCTAGATGTCTATCTATGAACAAGAGGAAGCTGGTAGAAATTAAAGTGATTCTCTCTCTCCGTCCTTTTTATTCTCTTTTATACTGATTATTTGCAATTTTTTTTAATTGGAACGTTTCAAAATTATTCGTAAATTTTTAATATGGAAATACACCCAAAATTATTGCCCTTTCAATATTATTTTATTTTTAAAATTATCACTCTTTTTTACATATATGTTACTTTACACATCACTAAATTCAATTAACGCCTAACAAATTACTTAAAATACTGCTCATTTATTTTACATCATCAACCATTACATCTCATTTTTGAAAAAATTGTATTTGTCAAACCATGCAAATAATTTCGAGACGGATGGAGTATTTATTTATTTATTGTTGTGGGCTTAAAAAAAACCCCAAGAATCTCAACTTCCTTCTTCAGGCTGGTAATACATAAAAAGTTACACTGGAAGGATTTTAAAAAATCAAGATTTGGTATAAAAACAAAGGGACAGAGTGTTTGTAGCTTTCCGTCCAATTTATTTATTTTTTATTAACTTGGAGAGAAACAAAGTACAGAAAAAGAGTTTAGAGTTCTTGTGACTCACTTGTCACTTTCTTGCCTATTATCATGCTCTTTTCTTCTGCATCTAATTATTTTCTTTCTTTTAATAGTGGAATTTTTATCTTACAATTTCAGGGCCTAACCTCACAAATTAACCACTATATATATGTTATGCCCCACAAATTAATACTCCGACGCTTACATACTTTTTTACTCATTTGTCAAAACATTGTATCACATACTTATTTATTCATATTATAAATAACTACAAAAACATACGTTTCTTTTAACTCATACCTTTTAAACATAAGAATATTTTATTTATTACACATGTCAGTTATTTTATTAATCTATTTCATTACTTAAAAAAATTCACAATTTTAAATGGGTAACACAAGTATGGGATGGAGAGTAAGCTAGCTAAGATCCCTTGATTATGACTTTATATTGCATGTAGTATAACCCTTTATAAAAATATTTCTCCCTCTAATTTATTATAAATGTCGTACTTACCATCCAATCCTATTTTGATGCAGCGTGAAAGCGTATAAAATAAGGAATAAATACGAAGAACACACACATTATCCGTTGATTCTACGAATATCCAGAAAAGTGGTAAAACTCAGATACGTTGATTCACACAGAATACCGTAAAAGAGATCCTGAGATAAACTCTCGTTTTTTTATTAATCAAATCACTACCTTCAAACATACTGAAAACACAAATAAATAGTCTTAATCTCAAAACCCTAACAATGAGGCCCAACACTATTGTGGGCTAATACCAAATATAAATGACTGAATTGTAAAAAAACATGCCAAAATAACAAATCTGTCTAATTTGTAAAGATACTCTCAAATTATTTCCAGTAAACTTCGTTGACACATCATTCTTCATCATGTTTGCATCTCGTTTGCAAATTATATTGGACAAGATTTGAATCATTTGTTATATATATATACCATTATATTGCACCGAATATATGTTACCCAAATCCATCCTATCCGACGACGGTTTCTGTAGAATAGATTCAAGTATCCATATATTGCATGTCTGTAACATTTATAGTATTATAAAATTGGAAATTGAAAAAATTATGTCTCTCATTCCAAAATTTGAATGAGTAGAAATGTATAAAATTAATTAATTTATATTAATTTTCTGATACATCCCTTCAGTTGTTGGTCGAATTATCACTTTAAAAAATGTGTAAAATTAATTCATTTATATTAATTTTTTATAATATATATATATATTTTTTTACTCAGTGAGCTGAATAAACACTTCAAGAGAAATGTGAATTTATATTAATTTTCTAACACCTTCTTCCATTCATGATCAAATTTTCACCTCATGAGAGGTATGAATTATTACCGGATGAATGTAATCGAGTTTAAAGTTCTGATACTGTGAAAAAAAAAATGTCAGAATCTAATAGTCTAATTAAAGAGACGTGGAAGAACAAGAGTCTTTCAAAATGGGGTTGATTTCAAGTTCCGACGTTGGAAAATGTAAAGGGGTTTGAATTTCAATTTCCAAGCGCATATAATCAAAGAGACAGGATTATAATTCGTGTCGCAGTTTTTGTAGGCTTGTATTGGAATTATAAATTAATTATAGTATAAGTTAGATTTATATTCCTGTGTGGCGGCACCTTCAATACCTTGATTAATTCAAAATATTGCTGCATTATTAATTTATTTATTTTATATACTGTAACAACAAATATATATTTATACATGTCTTATTAATTTGTCTCTGTTAACCTACCTGGTAGTAGGAGTATTATATTCCATGTTAAACGTGTTCCTCAATATACTTGCTCTCTCACGCGTTGCCGCATCACTCCTCGTTTTTATCTATTCCCCTTCACTCTATCATCCAACAACAATAATTACGGATCAAGATTAATTGAAGATATATTGCTACAATCTCCAAAATTAATATTGATATATAAATATATCCTAGCTCATGCTAGCAATTTAAAGAAAATAAAAATGTATTTTTATTGATGCGGACCAAAATATCCCCTCTCATTTGACCCGACTCATGCAAATTTAACTTGTTGGACATGCAAAAATCATAATGTGAGATGTTATCATGAGTAGGGATGTAGAGAAGACAAGTGTTCCTCTTTTTTTCCTAAATAACATGTGCTTCATACATGTGAATATATATTAGAGTTATTTGAAATGCAATTAGGTTACACACCAAGGATGATTATAAATTTAAATATTATTATATGAATATTCGAAAAAATATTAATATTAATATTGTTCATGTCAGGATTAATTTCAAATTAAATCATCATCTTTCATTTAATTGCAATTTAATCTAAACTTTTGAATAATTGCAAATAAAATCACCACCTTTAAATATTGTTGCAATTTAGACTTCTAGACAACATCATTTGTGCCCAAAGTTGACGTTTCGAGATTAAATCGAAATAAAAAATAATGTTATTTCATTAAGTAGGTGTCACATCAGCTAATCACGTTAATTTTGAGCACAAATGAAACTATTAAAAAGTTTAAATTGCAACAATATTCAAAAGTGGTGATTTTATTTGCAATTATTCAAAAGTTTAGATTAAATTGCAATCCAGAGAAAGGTGGTGATTTAATTTGCAATTAACCCATATTGTTCAACTGTAGTGTAAATTTGAACAGGAGTGAAGTAATGTCGCAGATATCACAAAATATTGTAAACTCTAAAAAAATTACGATTTTTTAAGAATTTTATTTTTATATGTGTTGAGTGTCAAACAATTGTGAATTGTCCATATCGAAAAGGCATTGAAGGATCATTAGGTATAAAATGGGAGACTAGTATCTTCATTAGTATGAGGTTTTTTGGGAAAACTTAAAAGCAAAGTCATGAGGGTTTGTCAAACCCAAAGCGGACAATATCATATCAAGTGGGGAATATGAAAGTGTCCATCCCGAAAAAACCCTAACAAGTGGTATCAAAGTCGGGGGCCGTAATCCTGAACCCTTGGAGAAACGACAGAATCTCTATGAGTTAGGCAAACCATCTCCACTAGTCTAGACTATATAGTTAGAGTAGATCGTTTGAGGGGAGGTACGTGGTCCTTTGTTTGAAGGGGCAGATTGTTGAAATGGTCAAACAAATGTCCCACGTCGAAAAGGCATAGAAGAATTTATGGCTATAAAAGGGTGGACTAGTATCTCAATTGGTATGAGGCCTTTTGGGGATAACTCAAAAAGCAAAGTCGTGAGGGTTTGATTAACCCAAAGCGGACAATATCATGGTCCTTTGTTTGAAGAGGTGGATTGTTGAAATGGTCAAACAAATGTCCCATGTCGAAAAGGCATAGAAGAATTTATGGCTATAAAAGGGTGGACTAGTATCTCAATTGGTATGAGGCCTTTTGGGGATAACTCAAAAAGCAAAGTCGTGAGGGTTTGGTTAACCCAAAGCGGACAATATCATATCAAGTGGAATACTATGGAGGGTCCAAGTCCTGCCTTGAAACCCAACTGTGGGAAGAAATGGAGGTTCGAGATAATGCCAAGATGCAAAGAAGGAGAGTTCTCTCAAGGAGTAGGATGGACTCACCCTTCGAGAGACGACAGAGACTCTATGGGCTAGGCGAGATGACCTAGATAGAGCTAACCGTCTCGGGATCTAGGCAGGATGTTCTAGATCGGTGGTTCTAGTTAGAGCGGTCGTTTGAGGGGAGGTACGTGGTTCTTTGTTTGAAGGGGAGATTGTTGAGTGTGCATTGAAGGATCATTGGTATAAAATAGGGGACTAGTATCTCCACTGGTATGAGGCCTTTTGGAAAAACTCAAAAGCAAAGCCATAAGGGTTTGACAAATCCAAAACGGACAATATCATAACAAGAGGGAAATATGGAAGTGTCCAGCCCGAGAACCCCAACAATATGTATAATATTATACTCCCTCCGTCTCAAGAGAATTTTCACTCTTGGGATGACACACATTTGAAGAAATGCGCAAGAAGATGTATAATGAGTGATGTTTTGAAGGGTAGTTTTGTAAATTTTTATGAATAAAATAAAGTAAAATATAGATTGAGTGTGAAAAAGTAATGACATATGGTTAAATATGTGCATACTACTATACTTTGAGGGCATGTTTGATAGCTAAGATTAAAGGTAGATTAATTACATCTCAACCCTTATTGATCGTTTGATAGTTAAGATTAAGGATAGATTATGCTTTAAAATTTGTAAAGTTTAGATATCATCATAATCTCGGCTAATTAGTCTTAGCTATCAAACATGGCCTGAGGGTGAGAGTTATAAAAATATTTTCTTTTATAGAGTGTGCAAATTGATATGAGACATTCATATATGACAAGTGTGTGTGAGTAAGTTTTTGTTTTGTTTTTAGTAGTGTAATAAAATATATTTCTATTTCACCTAATATATTTAGTGATTTTTTAAACATGTTGATTCGGGTGGAATTTACACTATTTAGATGCATATTTGAAGCTCATTTGATGTTGATTTCATTGAATTATACATTGAATATGATTGTTTAAGCCGAAATGAGAGAAAGGTTGTGTTTTGTCGATTTTGTAGGAAATACGATGGAATTTGGAGCAAAACACCAACCATACTTTACTGGATCAGGAAGAGGAGTGCACGGTTGGATTCGTCTCGAAAAATGGAGTGGAATGAAAAAAAGAATCGAGTCAATCGGAGGTCGGAAGCTCGAGATACGAAGAGACGAAAAAGCATACCCGGGTAGAAACGACCCGGGCGGGTCACTTCGACCCGGGCAAGGGCAGATTTTGAAGAGGTTCGAGTTTCGCCCGGGTGAAACCCACCCGGCCGGGTGGTTTCGACCCGGGCAAGGCTGAAATTGTATTTGCTTCGTCTTTTGGCCGGGTGGCATGCCCGGGTGGGAGCCACCTGGCCGGGTCACATCATTTTCGGGGTTTTTGGCCCATTTTCTCCATATTTCAAGGGCCTAATTGCAAAATTAATTCAAGACTTCTACCTCCAACTATAAATAGATCAAATTGGAGTTTTAAAAAGGAGTCTTTACTCCTTTTACAAGGAATTCCACACACACATTCACATAGTTGTAGGTGTTCTTCATTTTTAGTTTAGATTCTTCATTAAATTAGATAGATTAGTGGTTTTTACTTCAAATCAAGCTACGATTATCATCGGGCATCGTCTATTACATCGTTTTGTAGCTACATTTTCATGATCAAGGTGATATTAATCTATTTTGCAATTTATTTTGGTATTTTCTTAATTTCTTCAATCTCTTGTTATTCTACTATGAGTTTGATGTTATTAGTTGTTTTAACCATGGAATTCTCTTCTAGAACCATGGGCTAAACTCTTATTGCCTTGGGTGTGAATGTTTGATGGGTGTTTAGTGTAATTATAGATTAATTGCATGATTAGCTTAGGAATTGGGTGTATATGTTTCTAGTGTTGTAATTTTCATGATTCAATTGATTAATTCACCCTATTAGCTAGCATTGTTAGTTTTGTCGACTTCAACGACCGTATTGGGTTGCATGATTAAGAGTGTGTGTATGAGCTTGAATTAATCAATTAGAATTAACATAGTAATTAGCTACACCGACCGGGGGTTGATTGCTTAGATCGACGACACTAGACACTAGTCGATTAGAGGTCGTCTATTAGATTAGTGAAAGGGCGTCTCATAAGCATTAGTAACCGTGTTGAACGTGTTTATGAGACACTATCTTAGGAGCTTATGGTATTGATTAGACTATATAATTGCTAATTAATGCACGTGTTCACCTAAGCCTCACGAGGGATTGGTCTACACACACGAGTGATAGCCTTTAGCTTAATCCAAAACCATAGTTTAATTCATGCAATTGGTTCGTTAACTCATTGAATTACCCACAAAACGGAAACATCCGAGGCAATACCCTTCTCTTGCACTTTCTCTCGAAAGTTAGATAGCTTATTATTACTTTTGTCAATTTCTTGTTTATCTTAGTTAATTTAGTTTAATACTTGTGTTTTAATTCCCGAAAATCCAACAAACACGTTTAGTTACTACAATAGCATGAAAACTTATAACTTTAGGGATTCACTTTCACTCAATTAAGTCCTTGGAACGAAAATCTACTTGGTCGTACTTGCATACTACAATCGAACCCATACGCTTGTGGGGATCGTATTGTTAAGTGCTTTAAAAACTTATCCAAAAACACGAACAAGTCAATGGCGCCGCTGCCGGGGACTTAAGCGAGTGTTGTTAGTGAGACTTAGAGTTTGTTAAGTGTTATTGATAGTAGCATTTCTTTTTCGTTATTTTGTTTTTCGTTTCTTTTGTGGGCTTTGATACTTGTTTTTGTATAGGTGTGAACTTCATTGCCTTGATGGATGGATACAACCAATACCAATGGAATCAATGTTATGATCAAAATGGTATGGTTTATCCTCCACAACATGGAGATATGAGCTATGATGGTTGGAGGAACTTTGATTATAATTATCAAATGCAACAAGTTCCCTCCTATTATCGAGATTGGAAGAATGAAGAAGCACCACCTCCCCCTTCTCAAGGATATTATCCTTATCCTTACCCAACTCAACCACAAGCCTACTTCCCACCACCTCCACCACATCAATACCTTCCACCGCAACACCCTTATCTTCCATATCCATATCCTCCCCCACCACCGGAAGAGTTGTATCGTCCACCTCCTCCTCCACCTATGGAGGAACCTTGGTTTGACAATTATCAAATGCAACAAGTTCCTTCTCCTTATCAATCTCAAGAGTGGGAAAGCAATGCTCATTCGCCACCAAACAATGAAGAAAGTGATACTAAAAAAGTGCTTCTTGCACTATTGTTGAAAAAGTTGGATGCAAGTGAAAAAAGGTTGGAGGCAAGTGAGAAGAAATTCGAAGCAACCGACTCCATCCTTGCTCAACTTGTTAGTAATCAAAAATCGATGGAATTCCAACTTGGACAATTGGCCATTGCCGTGAAAAAAATGCAAGAAGAGGAGAACTCAAGTGAGGAGAGTGAAGATGCCAAGCTCATTGTCAAAGGAGATGAAGATAAATGTCCTTTAATGGATATGAGCAACAAGGAACATGAAAATCAAGAAGCGTCAAAAGACGAGTTGAAGAGCGAAATGAGCATTCCTAAACTTTTAAACTCTTCAATTTATTCTTCATTTGATATTAATGCTTCTATTGATTTCATTTTACCTCTTGATCATTTTGATTCAAAAAAAGAGCTTGAGAAGTGTTTGGTGGATATTCTTGGACAAAGAGGAAAGAGATGGAAAGAGGTGGAGTGGAAGGAGCAAGAAGAATATTCATTGTTGAAACCATGGAAGAAAAATGTGGATGATTGGTCTTCAATTCATAAGAGCCTCCTTGAATTTGAAGCTCAAATGTTGAAATACAATGGGAAGGAGGATCGATATCCATGGCCTTTCCGATGAGTTCTTTTCTTTCCGTCCGGCATAGGACGTTAAACCTAGCGCTAAATGGGAGGCAACCCATTTTTACTTGCTTTATTTCATTTCTTGCTAATTTTATTTGCTTTGTTAGTTTAGTTTGACGTGTTTGCGAGTTTTGATGTAGTTGGAGAAGCTTGGATCGAATGGACAAGTGGATTGAAAGTGGAACTTTGTGCTTAGAAGAAGGTGTAGCTATAGCAATCGTAAGAGGTACGCCCACCCCAATTCTTAGGAATTGAATAGCAATTACTAAGTTTGGGGGGTAGTGGAATTTATATTCTTGTGCATAATATTGATCATAATATTGATTGCTTAGCTACTCTTAGTTTTAATTGTTGGGATAGTGGCCCATGTGTGTAGATTTGTATGGATAATACTTGGTGTCAATATCATTGCAAAACTATTTTTCCAAACTTTTAATTGCCTTGCAATGAAAAAGTTTGGGGGGGTATGTTCGTTTTTACATTTTCTATTGACACCAATGTGTATTCTTGTGTATGTGTGTAATTTGAACTTAAATGATCATTGAGACACATTTGATGGTGATTTGTTGTGAATTTGATTCCTTGAATGTGTACATGATTGGAATGAATCATCTTGTTTGTGTTGTTGTCATCTTGTTGCCTATGGATGTTTTGCATGCACAATGAGTTATGTGTGGTGGTGATTGATGAATGTTTGAGTCTTGAATGAACCGGTGAGAGTTGAGCTTTGAACCGAGCATTAATCCGGTTTATTTCATTTGTGAGTGAATCAATTCATTGCTTGCTTTTCTAGAACTTGCCCAAGTTCTTGCTTGAAATCATGCTTGTGTGATACTTTGAGATATGATGTAGGCCATCTTTCGTACTACACGTCACTTAGCCAAAATTTTCCCAATAACCAAAGTAATATTCCGTAGTTAGCCCGTTTGAGCTTGATTTCCCATTTTCTTGGCAACCTACAATGTTTAACCACTTAGCCTTTTGAGCCTTTGATATCCAAATCTAGTGGAGAATAAAAAGAAAGTGGTAAAACATGTGCTTTAGTGCCTTTGGTTTGAAGAGAAAATTGGCAAAGTTGTGAAAAGCGAAAAAAAAAGAGATGGAAGTGAAAAGAAAATAATTGAGAAAGAAAAGAGGGACAATGAACCCCAAGAGCTTAAAAAGAAAAGAAATTTTCTACAAAAAGATGAGGAGATGATTGCTTGTGAGAAAGTTGAATGAAAAGTGAGAATGAAGGTGTATAAACCTTATGAGCATAAGCTTGATGTGTTGAAAAACAACTTTCGTTCTCCACTAGACGAGTCACTTCCTCCATATTCATCATACCCCGTCCAAAGAGCCAACGTTACGTCCTTGGTTAAGACCTATTGATCTCATAGTTGAACATGTTTGTGGTGGAAAGATGGTAGAGTTTGGGCAAGCTTATGGCAATTGCAATGCGTGATTTGATTGATGAGTGTCTATTGTCCTTAATTTGTTTGAGTGTTTGAGAGAAACACTATATCTTGTGAGTTGAACTTGAGCATTTGGATATTGTCATCACCATCACTTGTTATTGTATGTTGAGCATGTGTGGGGTAATTAGTTTGATTTTCAATATTGAACTTGTGATCATTTTTGAGAATGTATCTTTAGGAAGAAGAATTCATTTCATGTCATTTGATACGTGGGATCTTTCATTGATCATCTAGTTGTAGATTTCACCCTCACATTGTAATTCTTTCGTTGCTCGAGGACGAGCAACACTTTAAGTTTGGGGGAGTTGATTCGGGTGGAATTTACACTATTTAGATGCATATTTGAAGCTCATTTGATGTTGATTTCATTGAATTATACATTGAATATGATTGTTTAAGCCGAAATGAGAGAAAGGTTGTGTTTTGTCGATTTTGTAGGAAATACGATGGAATTTGGAGCAAAACACCAACCATACTTTACTGGATCAGGAAGAGGAGTGCACGGTTGGATTCGTCTCGAAAAATGGAGTGGAATGAAAAAAAGAATCGAGTCAATCGGAGGTCGGAAGCTCGAGATACGAAGAGACGAAAAAGCATACCCGGGTAGAAACGACCCGGGCGGGTCACTTCGACCCGGGCAAGGGCAGATTTTGAAGAGGTTCGAGTTTCGCCCGGGTGAAACCCACCCGGCCGGGTGGTTTCGACCCGGGCAAGGCTGAAATTGTATTTGCTTCGTCTTTTGGCCGGGTGGCATGCCCGGGTGGGAGCCACCTGGCCGGGTCACATCATTTTCGGGGTTTTTGGCCCATTTTCTCCATATTTCAAGGGCCTAATTGCAAAATTAATTCAAGACTTCTACCCCCAACTATAAATAGATCAAATTGGAGTTTTAAAAAGGAGTCTTTACTCCTTTTACAAGGAATTCCACACACACATTCACATAGTTGTAGGTGTTCTTCATTTTTAGTTTAGATTCTTCATTAAATTAGATAGATTAGTGGTTTTTACTTCAAATCAAGCTACGATTATCATCGGGCATCGTCTATTACATCGTTTTGTAGCTACATTTTCATGATCAAGGTGATATTAATCTATTTTGCAATTTATTTTGGTATTTTCTTAATTTCTTCAATCTCTTGTTATTCTACTATGAGTTTGATGTTATTAGTTATTTTAACCATGGAATTCTCTTCTAGAACCATGGGCTAAACTCTTATTGCCTTGGGTGTGAATGTTTGATGGGTGTTTAGTGTAATTATAGATTAATTGCATGATTAGCTTAGGAATTGGGTGTATATGTTTCTAGTGTTGTAATTTTCATGATTCAATTGATTAATTCACCCTATTAGCTAGCATTGTTAGTTTTGTCGACTTCAACGACCGTATTGGGTTGCATGATTAAGAGTGTGTGTATGAGCTTGAATTAATCAATTAGAATTAACATAGTAATTAGCTACACCGACCGGGGGTTGATTGCTTAGATCGACGACACTAGACACTAGTCGATTAGAGGTCGTCTATTAGATTAGTGAAAGGGCGTCTCATAAGCATTAGTAACCGTGTTGAACGTGTTTATGAGACACTATCTTAGGAGCTTATGGTATTGATTAGACTATATAATTGCTAATTAATGCACGTGTTCACCTAAGCCTCACGAGGGATTGGTCTACACACACGAGTGATAGCCTTTAGCTTAATCCAAAACCATAGTTTAATTCATGCAATTGGTTCGTTAACTCATTGAATTACCCACAAAACGGAAACATCCGAGGCAATACCCTTCTCTTGCACTTTCTCTCGAAAGTTAGATAGCTTATTATTACTTTTGTCAATTTCTTGTTTATCTTAGTTAATTTAGTTTAATACTTGTGTTTTAATTCCCGAAAATCCAACAAACACGTTTAGTTACTACAATAGCATGAAAACTTATAACTTTAGGGATTCACTTTCACTCAATTAAGTCCTTGGAACGAAAATCTACTTGGTCGTACTTGCATACTACAATCGAACCCATACGCTTGTGGGGATCGTATTGTTAAGTGCTTTAAAAACTTATCCAGAATTATTCTAATGTAATGAGTTGGTATCAATATTATTTAGATAAAAAGATATTTCATCTACTATATTTGAACCTCATAATATCATCATTTTAATATTAATTGATATTATATTTATTTAGTCATTTTGAATTTTATTACTCCCCCCGTCCCAAGATTACTTGCACGGTTTGACCAACACGTTTTTTAAGAAAAGTGATTTTAGTGGTTGATGATGTAAGATAAAAGAGGGGTATTTTAGGTGATTTGGTGAGATGTAAAGTGGATATGATGAAATGTAAAGTAAAATGTATGTAAAAAGATGGTGACAATTTTGAAAATAAAATGATGTTGGGAGGGTATTAATTTGTGGGGTATTTCCATATTAAAAGTGTGCAAGTAATTTTAGGACGTCCAAATAAGGAAATTGTGCAAGTAATCGTGGTACCGAGGGAGTATATATTATGTTGTCATTGGTTTTCGATCAATACTTATATAATCTATCTATATGCTTGTTTTTAAAATAGAGTTTATTAACAAATTAGGACAATCCCTAAGTGATTTAAACAAAGTAAGACAAAAATTTCTAGTAAAACAATTAAGACCAAAACACCTTGTAAAATTCCTAATATGCCCTATATATTATAATTCGAATTCTGTCATTTTCAACTCTTTCCAAAATTACAGGTTCTCTTTCCTTTTTCAAAATTAAATCTAATTTGAATCATTCAATTCAATTAAATTCTCTGATAATCTTTTCGCCTTCATTCGATCAATCGATCAATTCAACGATCGGGACTGGGGAAACTCAATAACATCCCACTCGTTAGCAAATTAATCTCTACAGTTTTTATCCTCGATTCTATTTGGAATTCACAGTGTCTCTGAAGAACTGTTTCTTAGGTAATCTGATTTTTTTATCGCGATCTGTTGTTTTTTGGATTAGATCGTTTTTTCGCGTGAATTGACCATTCTAATTCCCACTCGTTAGCAAATTAATCTCTACAGTTTTTATCCTCGATTCTATTTAGAATTCACAGTGTCTCTGAAGAACTGTTTCTTAGGTAATCTGATTTTTTTATCGCGATCTGTTGTTTTTTGGATTAGATCATTTTTTCGCGTGAATTGACCATTCTAATTCATTGATTCTCTGTATTTTTCTAACTTGTTTGTATTGAGTTGTGATCGTTCAGTAAGATTTCTCCCTTTTCTATTGCAGGTGTTTATTGCAATCCAGTGTGAAAAATGCATATTGGCGATTGTAGAGACTTTGCATTTATGAAGAAAGATGGCGGTGGTCAATCACTGCGTCTCCGTCGATCTAGAGTCGCTGTCGCGATCTTCGTCGGATTATTAATCGCCTACGTTTTCGCCTTATTCTACCTTGAAGGATTTTTTGTCTCCTCGCCTCCCCTTCGCCATTCCGAGGTCATTCTTCTCTTTACTCTTTCTAATCCGTATTATGATGCTCTAAAAATCTATTTAATTTGCTGATTGTGGTGTTTGCAGTTTTGATTCATTTTACTCTTCATGAATTCGCATTTCAGGCGTTGAAGTTTCATTGTTCCTTATGTTTCTAATTTTTTTACTTTTAAAACTAATTGCTGAATTATGTGATGGTGAATGAGTTTCCACTGTGTTGTTACAAAACTGGCTCAACTGTTAATAATACTTATAAACCGCTTAAGTATGAAAAAATGAATCAAATTAGAGATTTTATGTGCATGCTAATCTTGTGGATGCATCCAAAATTTTGTGTTTATGGTTTTGCCAACATCACGAAAGACTCCGATTAGCTCTTACGTTTAGTATATGGCTTAAGAATCGTATAATGGAGATAGGAATATGTTACAAGTTCAAAATAAATATAGACAAAATTGTTTGTTCCGACCCAGTGTTGCTTCATGTAAACTTGTTCTGCATCTCATAATTATTATGTTCCTACTCTAGTCTAACTTTTACCTTCTTTTCTATCCATAATCGGTTATTCCACCTGTTGTAAAGATATTCGTTTGTAAACTCTGACTTATCTTTACTCACATATCATCTGATCTCTCTCAGGTTATCACCAATACATGTGAGTCGCCAGAACGCTTCAACATATTAAAATCAGAGTTTGTTGCTGCTTTAGAGAGAATGGGTATGAGGGGCTTCATGCCTCTAAAAGAACTATGGACTATTACATGTTCATGAACAATAAGTTTTGGATAGAAAGATGCACAACTACGCAAGCTTAAGCCAGTGATAATTCATATTAATTATCACCTCGATAAGTTCTAGAGAATGAATGATAAAGTGTTTGCACTAATTTGTAAGCGTGTTTCAGAATTCTAATGTAAATTTTAGATTCAATAGTTTATTTACTTCCAGAACTAGGAAAATCATAATTATTATAACATGTATGATAAAGCGTTATATTATTCTTATGCAATGCACATATTAGATATATGCATCTCCTATTAATATGCAATGCACATATTATATATATGCACCAAACTATGAATATATGCACATTAGTTGCGCATTACGTATAAGACTACAGGCCAATCCGACCTTTGGGTTAAAAATTCCAATGAAATTCGAAATAATTTATTCTAATTTTTCAGTACATCAAAGATGTAAACTACTCCCTCCGTCCGCCTATATGTGTTACGTTACTTTTTGGCACAGAGATTAAGAAAAGTGATTAAATAATAGATATAGTACAAGTGATGTGATTGAGAGAGGAGAGAGATAGAGAGAAAAAGTAAGATATAAAGTGAAGTGTAAGAAAAAGTACTTACCAAAAAAGGTATGGGAAGCTTATAGGCGGACGGACCAAAATGGTAAAATGGGAAGCTTATAGGCGGACGGAGGGAGTAACATGCAGAAAACACACCTTGAGAATCGAGCGAGTAATCGAATGTGTGAAACGAATGTGTACATAATTAATGGTATGCATATTTGAAAGTATATGTGATTATCGATTGCATATATAAAAAACGCATGCATATTTGAAAGTATATGCACTCGTCGGTTGCATATAAATAAAATATCCATCTATGCATCTTGCAAAAATATTATAGATTTATTCAACAAGTATTTGTTAATACAAGTTGTTCAGCAAATTATTTAAACACTTTTAGAGGTGTATGCATACAGTGACGGAGCCAGGATTTGAAGGTAGGGGGGCCCGATTAATACTAAAATAAGAAAACAAAAATATTAAAGTTGTCATATTTTTTTATTATAGTATTGTTCAAACATTTAATTCAGTTATATTATATTTATACGCATTTTATGTTTAAATGTGTAAAATCTTGAAAATTCAAATTAAAACTCTGAAATATTTTTCAATATTAAATATTAATTTTTTTTTATTTTTATATGAAATATTCAAATCTTATCACAATATAAAATGATAATTTTAATCAATAATAAATTATATATAATTATATATCTTTTAGTATTTATATTTTGAAATTACAAAAAATTCTCGTATTTATTTAAAACTCGTGTAAAAATTATATATAAAAATTTTGAACAAAAGGAGTATTAAATATTTTTTATTTAATTAAATTCACAATCATTGAATTTAAACTAAACTTTTAAAATTAATATAAAGAGGGAAACATAATATAGTGGGGACTGGGGTGATAGAGTGAATGAAGGCTATGAACAGGAATTGAAAACAAACGTGTAAATAGAGAAAGTATGGCTTATTACTAAATGTAAAATACAACATCAATAAATATATAAAAAAAAAATTAAAAATATACAGTAAAAATTTAGAAAAATTAGTGGGGGGCCCAGTGCACCCCCTGGGCCCTTCATAGCTCCGTCATTGTATGCAGAATAAAATTCAAAACAGATGAATGTTGTTTTACTAAAATTATTCCTGCAGACTCTCAAAATGCAGTTACTAACACAGTTCCAAAAAAATACCCAAATTCAATTGAAACCAAAAATGCAGAAACTCAAAGAAATTCGTGAAACTTCATTCGCATAAAGTTTTTGGTTGTAATTTTGGAAATTTAGAAATTCATCCATGGAAATTGATTAAATTTTTGGAAAGTCTTTGACTGCATAAGAGAAGAGACAATTCGATTTGAATTCAAAATTGGATTCAATTATGGAAATTTAAGCGAAATCATTGGATATTCTTGAACAATCATGACTTTTCGAATTATAAGAAAATAGGGGAAAAATTGGGAATTTGAAGGCTGTTTTGTCCTTAATTGTTTTACCAAAAGATTTTGTCTTTAATCTTAAAGTCTTAAAGTGAATTGTCCTATTTTGTTTTTTCCCCTTTAAAATATACATTTATAGTGATTTTGAATTAAATGTAAGCAGGTATGCTATAATAATTTCTAAAATTTAATGTTTTATTTTATTTTATTTGGCAGTATCGTTATATTCAAGAATATATCTATAAAATTAAAATTGCAATCTTTGTTGTATTATTATTGTTGGAGGTTGAGATTGATTGCAATTTGCAATGAAGTTGAGTGTTAGTCATTTATAATATAACTCCATATTTAGTATGGACCGACCCTTCACTTCCGAAGATGACGGATTAGCCCTCAATCACTTATCATTGATCTTTTCCACCACTAAAAAGCAAACGGGACAAATTCAGAATTAACATCAATGGTAAGGGTATGAGTTAGTTAGGCATGCAGTAAAAGCTATCAAATTTTCATTTTCGTTCATTTTAATAAAAATTGTTTTTTTTAAAAAAAAAAACAATTTTTCTATCTCACATTTCATTATATTTTTCATTTTCAACCATATCATCACAAATACATTAATTTATTAATACGTATATCATATTTTTTAACTTCCGTATCCAAAATTCATGAATAATTTTTACCGAATGAACGGGAATAAAAGTTAATGGTTAGAAAATACGGGGAGCCAAGGGTCATATCCATCTATGGTTTAACCAAGAATATAAATCATACCCTCCCACTTCTCATAGACATTTTAGTGTAACCTAAATTATAGTAATTTTTATAAATAAAATAAGTAAAATGTTTAAAATATTTCAATATAATGTACTTAGGAATATACATGTTTAATATAGTAACTGAAACCTTTAGGGGGTGTTTACTTTGGGTTTTGGGTGGTTTTAAAAATCAAAATTTTTTTCTTTTCAAAAAAAAAAAAAAATCAGATTTTTGAAATCCTGGTTTTTAAAATCCCGATAAATAGTAATATGAGTGTTTCTTTTGAGTTTTGAAATAGTGTAGGATTTAACTTTATGTCAAATCAAATTATAAGATTGAATGAGTTTGTATTATTATATTATTGTTTGGTGAGATTATAATAATTAATTAATTGTGTAATGATTAAATATATTATATTATTGTATTATTATATTATTATAGTATTATTATATTATTGTTGAGAAAGAATATAATGATTGGAGTAATATTATATAAATATAACTTTATGTCAAATCAATATGTTTGATAGGAGTGATTTTGAGTGGATTTTGAAAACCGATTTTTAAATCCCGAAATAAAACGGATTTTGGATCTTGAAATCCAAAACCTGATTTTTAAAACCAAAAGTAAACATACCCTTATTGTTATATGTGAAAGAAGAATAAATATATTTTTGAAACTTTATGAGTAAAATTATTAATTTCAACCACAACAAATATTGCAGTATTATTGAGTTGTGTATACTTGTGAGTTGTGAGAGTAAATTGACAGCTCCACACTCGTGGGGTAGAATATATTTAATACTTGTGTGGTCCAGAGATAATACATCATACAACCCTAATGCCTTATCCACCTTTCAATTTTAATATACTTCATTTATCTTTTCTATTTCTGAGAAAAATCAAGGTTGCACTAACAATTAAATAATTTGTTATATTGCACCTTACATCCTAAATTTTTACATCACTTACAAATGTGTTTTTATTCTCTAATAATCTTTAATTCTATCATATTTGATAAACAACATTTGTTGGAAATAATAACACAATTTGTTGAGGCAGGAATTGATTAGAAAGTGTCAGCAGCTGCTGAATTTGGAGGGAGAAAATGAAAATATGTATCTCCAGCTGGGACCCACTCCTCCCCAATTCTCAGCCACATGATCATACTGTTATATCGTGTGATGAATATTTATTTTAATCATCATGAAAATCTCACTGCCACAAAACCTTTTTTCTTTTTCATATTTGAGAGATTCTGCGTTACCTACCGAATGAATTATTCCATTAGTCTCGTCATTTCTTAACATGTGAAGAACATATAAAATAAAAAAAATAAATTTAATAGAAAATTTGTAAAGTAATTTTATAAATCTTTATATATAAATTTAAAAAATAAGTTAATTCTTGTGTATATATAAAAAAAAATTAATGACATTTATGTAAAATTGATAATATTATAAAGATGGAGTTAATAAAAGATTTTTTATTTAAAGGGGGTGAAAATTATTGTAAACGTAAAAAAAAAAAAAAAAAATGTATGGAAGTAATTGGAATATATTAAAACATGCCATACAATACCATATGATATGGTAATATCGAAAAATTCAGAAAAAGTAGATGGGCTACCTTTTTTTCTTGTACACTATTCAATTTCAAATTGATATATTTTTCAAAGTACAATTTTAAATAAGTCATCAATTTTTATTTGTTAGTTGAGCACTTGAGCTTATTAACTTTAAAGTATTTTGTTGCAAATGTATTTATAATTTTTTAAATAATTACTCTATTGACAAAGTGGGATAGTTCAAGTGGTTAGAGCACCACTACCTAGGCATTAGATCCTGGTTCAAGTCCTGGAGAGGGGAAAAGGGGAGGGTTTATAATGCAAATAAAAAAAATACACCATTTTTTACACTTGAAACTTGAAAGATACACTTTTTTACTCACTCTGTTATCTGTGTATCTAAAAACGCTTAAAATATTTATATTTATTTTGTAAGGTATTTAAACTATTAACCAACCAACTGATTGAGTAAAGATTACCACAAGATTTATACTCTTTATTAGCAGATCGACCAACTGTTTGTATAAATGTCTACATGAAAGGTGATGTTTCTATAACACTATTATGTGTTTGTAGAGATTGTTATTTGATCTAAATGAATGGTCCCGTAACCCGTTGATATCATACTTAATTACCGTAGAAAGCCAACAAACTATTTGGATGCATTTCGCGATTACACTTATTTCAAAAGATCCTTAAAAAATACACGATCACTCACACTATTACACTTACGTGTAAATTACACTCATTTAAAAAAAAGGAGGTAAAGGAAGTTTAAATTGCAATATGGCATTTTCAACAAAGGTAGCATAATATAATGACATCATGAGTTGAGTCATAGGTATCTAGATTTTGAATTAGTTTTGGGATAACATTCGAATTCTTTCTTGTTGTCATTATAATAGATAAAGAAGTGAAAAGTCATAAGATGGACTTGGAAAATTAGGACCACAGGGACCACTTATAATAATGTATGAAGAAATTTATGACAAAAAGAAGTTTGTATATACTATTATTATTATTGTAATTATATTAATGGCATGTTAACTATTCTTATAGATGAAATTCATGCTAAAAGGCTGCTCTAACTTCTGACTGCAACTATTAATTAACATATTAATTGCCATAATTAGGAAACGACAAATACCTATTTTGCTACTCGATCCTTTAATTAATTATGTTTAACACTCTAAATTCCATGCTTTAAAAAGTAACCATGTGTTTAGATATCGAATCTTGATAGAGAAAATAAAATTAAAAATTATCTTAAAATAATAGTAATACAACACAAAGTAATCACAATACTCCGGAAATCTAAAAGAGGTGCCTAATAATTTAATGTTCTTCCCAGGCCCAAATTTTAAATCTAAGATGATGGACAGATACTTATCGGGATGGGGTATATACCCCTCCAGCTTTGTTAGATACACTCCCCCGATACAACTACTCCCCTCAAAATACATCTGCGATAGATGCACTCCCCCTAAATTACCTATTATACCCTTTATCCTAAAATTCAGTGTGATAAATGCACACCCCCCATAAAACCCTATTTTCCCTCATTTTTTCCCCAAATCACTCTCCTCTTCTTCTTCTTCACACGCCTCACTCCTCCATTGCCGCCGCTCCATGCCCAGTTGCCGCCGCCATCGCCGCCGCTCCCGCTCGCACTCCCTCGCCGTCGCCGTCTCACTCCCCCTCCCTCGCCATTGCCGTCGCCGTCGCACTCCACTCTTCTTTTCTTCTTTGTTTTTTTTTTTTTTTTCGATCTGCAAGTCGGCCACACGGGGAGGGCCATGGAGGTCGACCACACGGCGCCGCGGCCACCCCGCCGCCCTGCGCGCTCCTCCCTCTCTTTCTTCCCCCTTCTTCTTCTTCTCTGTTTTTTTTTTTCTTTTATTTCTCTGTTCTGCAAATCCGGCCATGGAGGTCGGCCACACAGCGCCGCCGTGCCGCGGCCACCTCAGCCGCGATTCTTCACCTTCGTCTCATCCCGACGCCGCCGCTTCACCCCTCTCCCTCCGTCCCCGTTTTCTTCACGCACAGGTAAGTACGTCATTTTTCTTCTCTTTTTTTTTTTAATTTTCGATCAAAAATATTCGACCATAAATATTTTCATCGACCATAAAGGGTCGATGAGAGTGTTTATGGTCAACCCTCTATTGTCGAAAACTTTAATTTTTTATTTTTAAGTCGACGGGGAGGTGTTTGATCGATAAATGAGTGTGGACGAGGAGGTGTTTGATCGACAAACCAGTGTTGACGAGAGTTTTTTTGGTCGACACTGGTTTGTCGACCATAAGTTTTTTTTTTTTTTTCCTAAATTTCGGCGGCGAAGGGGGCGGTGACGGCGGCGACGGCGGCTATCTAATTCTAGGGTTAGGGTTAGGGTTAGGGTTGGGTTTAAATTGTGGGGGAGTGTATGTATCTTACATGTTTTAGTAAAAGGGCAAAAATGGTATTTTGTATGAATATTTAATTAATAAAATTGAAGGGGGAGTGTATTAAACAAAGCTGGAGGGGTATATACCCCAACCCATACTTATCTCAGTCCAGAATGGCATTCTAGGCCCGTATTGAAATAGGCCCAAACAATAATCTTTTTTGTTTTGTTGATAACACAATGAAATCATGCACACTGCACTCTCATTACTTGCTTCTTTCAAAACTTATCGTCCACTTAAGGAGTACACTGTACACCCACAACAGACTAAAGTCAAAATTGTAATTCAATTACAATTACTACATGTAATCGAGTGCATGCATGCAAGTGTAACTCAACAACAACACATAATCTAAAAGGACGTTTTCAAACTCTATTAATTAAATTATTTTAAACCCGTAGAGAGCAAAGGTTAAGGCACTACTTTCGGTTGATCCCTCACAACTTTTAGAAAAAAAAAAAGTCTAAAAAAAGGTTTGAGCTACATACTAAAAACACACAAGAATGCAATCAAGTACCGAATCAACAAAGGGGAACAAATAACTCTGAAAAAAGCGCACAATGATGGATTTAATTCTAAATTTAATAAATATAGTACTACATTCAATTTTAATTGTTCAATATATATATAAGTTTAGCATTTATATTAAATTTAAAGTCCTATTCCTGAATTTATGAATGATATCTAAATATCTTTCCATCAAGTTATTAGGGCTAATCTCATTAATTAGTCATTAAACTTAATTAAGTCGACCGACCTTATAAGTACTCTATCCAAATGCAATCTCATGATACATTAATTACGTAGCTATCTCTAGCTATATATATTAGTATTACAACCAATTAATTAAAAAATCAACTGGAATTTGTTGTTGCTAGCTAGGCTAACGATTTGGTCTCAAAAACAAAAACTTGAAAAGCAGTATAGATAATCAAACAAATTAACAGTGTAAGCAACGTTTAAGTAATTATATATGAACGCCAATAAATGAATATATGGATGAACTAATTATGATGTGCCATAATTAACTGAGAATCTATTACATACTGTATATATTAATTTTACATGAGAGAATCTATTACACTGCGCGCGTACACTTAATTAGTACGAGCTAGGGACATACAGTATATATTATACTATATTACAAATATTGATAAGTAGTAAATACAAAAAAAAAAAAAGAAAAGAAAAAAGAAAAAAAGGTATATATAGAGAGGTAGGTAGGTAGTAATTAATTAGAAGGCCAGGCATTGTAAATTTGCATCTGGGTGAGGATGTGTTCGAAGTTGTCGGTAGATTTGAGAATTGGATGAGAGTGCATGCCTTCATAGGTTGTCACCACAACCCCTTCATCTTTAGATAGCCTCTGAATTTGTTTTTTAACGTTGCAACCTTGATGCGTACACCTGTAATAGCTTCTGCACCAGTACCATTCACACAATTAATTAATTTGCTAGCTAATTCTGTCTCCATAACCCAAATAATTAATTTAAATACGACCCCGGCCTTGACTTCATTCTAGCTGCTAGCTTCTTTAATTTATGGAAAGAATAATCTTACTGTATTAATTAATAGGAGTAATATTTTACACACCAATTTCAGATAATTAATTGATCATACTAGTACGTATAGTACTACATTTCTCCGTATAATTTTGTGTACATAGAGTTAGCTAGACAAACTGTACGTGTATATTTTATTAATGAATTTATTTTACACTTTTTTTTTTAATAAAGTTTGAACTTTTGTATGACATAGAATTTTTTCCTAGTATCATAACATTTGATTCACGTCCACAATTTCAGTGGGTGAGAAGGAGGAGTATTAGAGAACTGATATGTATAATTTTATTGAACATTTACAATAAAATGATTTCCAGGGAGCAGAGAGTAGATCGATCGAGGAGAGATACATTAATTAGAGATTTATCGATTTGGAAATTTAAAAGGAAGAAAAATCCACCAATCTAGCTAGCGATGTAGTTACAATAGCTAGAATGCAGTTTGTAATATTATTAATGTAAACACTCCTGATTAATTATATAGCCACAGGACTTCTCTTGCCTGAAAAAAATCTTACATTATGAACTTCAGCCATGTTTTCAACAATCACGATGATCTTATATATTAATCATGACTTTTCATAACATTTCACAGAGTCAATTATAAATTTATAATTACGTAGCGCATAATTTTTTTTTGGTCTTATAATAGAATTAATATATCGATCATATATGTATACATATATATACACACGTCTAATTCATGCCTACATGCCCTGGATTTACAGCCATATATTCAAACATAACTGAAATCCTATCTAATTATATATAAGATGGTGCATGTATGTATGTATGTATGTATAGTTTACACATATATAATTAGATCGGGTGAGAAAAATTCAATAATCGTATTTAATTAATTTGATTGAATAATTTAATCAGGGTTTCAGTACAATTGGAAGAAATGAAATAAATTAAAGGAATTAGAAGGTAATAAGAAATAATAAAAATTAAGGAATTACCTGGGGAATTTATTGTTCTTGACAGCCTTTTGACCATACTTCCTCCATCTATAGCCATCATCAAGTATATCCACTTGGCTTCTTGTCTGAAAAGCGTACTTAGGGTTTCTTGATTTCTTCTCGTCCTTGTTCTTGATCATCTTCTTCATCTGATCGGGTTTCGCCTCCTCGTAATTTCCATTAATATTAATGTCTGATGATCTAGGAAGTTCCATGCTTGCAATAAGCCCCATATAACCATTATTAGGCTTGTGATGACCATGATCATGATCTAATGCGTGAGAATTCACCATGTTGAGTAGGTGTAAATCATGATCAGAATTAATTTGTGGAGTAGTTGAAGAAAACAAGTTTGGATAATTAATCTCCATGGGAGAGAGAGGATATGTGGTCAAAATTTTGTAGAAGCGCGCTACAAGATATTTGGATATGGGGAAATATGTAGTATAATAAAGGATTTAGGCTTAGCAATGGATCAATTAAAGTTGAAAGGCGGCTACCTTAATTGATGACTATATAATTTTTTTTTTTGATGATGACTATATAGTAATTTTTAAATGTTTTGGGTTTAATTGGAGTCGTAAACGACACGCAAAAAGTCGTTACATTAATTCAAAAATAGGAATGATGAATATCCAGTCACACTCG
The DNA here is from genome assembly GCA_963675135.1 of Galeopsis tetrahit. Classification (NCBI taxonomy): domain Eukaryota; kingdom Viridiplantae; phylum Streptophyta; class Magnoliopsida; order Lamiales; family Lamiaceae; genus Galeopsis; species Galeopsis tetrahit. The sequence goes on along the minus strand of OY776122.1, from coordinate 60,162,111 downwards.
TTTAAATTTCTAACACTGACGAAACGTGATTAGATTAGATTAGATCAGATTCATATTTGGTGCTAAAATACCCCACCCTCTGCAGCCTACTAGTAGTATTTAATTATCGTATGCTCTTTCCGTCGATCATATATATAGTGGAAAATTTCACGGAATTTAAATATAAAACTAAATGTAATAAAACTGATGCGATCGAATAGAGGTAAATTAGTTGATGTCATGTGAATTGTGATTGGAGGATGCGAGGACACAAAAAAGAAATGAAGAGTTCTAATTAGCTAGACGTTGAAAATACAAAAAAAAAAAATCATGAGAAGCTTCTGATGGTCGAGATCATAATTTTAGAGCATTATTGATACGATTAAATGATATTGTGATTCAATAAAATGAACTCATTATTGAAATGAAGTTTTGAATTGGATGACATATTAATGATAATTTTTATGATTGATATTGATCAAATTAAATTGAAAGTAAGTACGGTGTGAATTTACATTACAGTTAAGCATATATAAATTTCGTGGCGTACTCAGTCGACTGGTCAATGCACATGCTGTGAAATGAAATTTAATTAATTCCAACATTAAAGGTTAATGATGCTTATAATATATTTAGCAGTTAATTATAACAATTAATTAGAGTAAGGCTCCAACTTTCTCTGAATTATGGAGTAATATAATGTATTGGACCTTTCTAGAGCCAATTAGATCTCCAGCCCGTGATCGAAGAAACATTTAATTAGTTTGAATAAAGTAATTAAATTAATATCATGTGTAGGATATATATATATGGAAAATTAAGAAAAATCACAGAAAGAGAGAAGGCGATCGATGTATGGATATGTGCGTATGCATTTAATTTGGATGAGAAGGACTACAATTAATTAATGAATATTAGTTGTATTTGATTGAATATATTTATATTGAACAAGGTACATAGATTTTTTGTTATTTTTTTATATAGTTTAATATGTTTTTTTTTAAAAAAATTTATTGTATTCCAACATGCATATTAGCCTTATTAGGGCATGCTGTCTTCTAGAATTGTTAACGTCAATATTGTTGTTGTAATTAAGAAAATTAAATAATTAATATATAAGTGTACCAGCTGCATGTCTGGTTTAGCTTAATTTGATATATATATTTATACTTTTATAGTGGTTGGTAGAGGAAGACTGAAGAGTACATGGAGTTTGAGGCGGCTAATATATATATATCAGTCAATGTACACGCACGTGTTCCTTTGTTGGACTGTTGAAAAATTTAATGGAAAAAAAAATGGCATCCTCAAACAAAAAAAAAGGTACCTAATTGAGATTAAAGCATAAGTATTGCTTTAAATTTTTGAATGAAAGTGAACTCGAGACTCATTGAATAAGAAATTACAAATAATATTTGCACTAATTAAACCCCTCTAAGGAGATTATATCACCAAACTTGCATATAAATCTATGAACCATTTTTGTTTGCACACCAAACTATATAGACTATCAACTTTTTACACACAACCCATTCAACTATTTTTTTCATGCCGATATTTGACATGTTAGTGCACGTGAATTTTTAAAAGGACATTTCATTCAATATTCTATATTAATCACAAAGTATTTCTCCTTCACCTGTTTTGCAACTAGTTCACGAGCCCAATACTTAGATTTTTTTTTTTTTTTTTGTGTGTGTCTGATTCGGGTGGAATTTATACATTTTAGGGGCACATGTGAAGCGTGTTTTGATGTGGATTTCATTGAATTATGCATCGAATATGATTGTTTGAGCCAAAATGAGAGAAAAGTTGTGTTTTGTTGATTTTGTAGGAAATAAGATGAAATTTGGAGCAAAACACCAACCATACTTTACTGGATCAGGAAGAGGAGTGCACGGTTGGATTCGTCTCGAAAAATGGAGTGGATTAGCCAAAGAAATCGAGTCAATCCGACACCCGAGGCAGAAGATATGCACGAAACGAGAAAAGGCCGAAATCGAAAAACAAGGCAACTCGGCCGAATCTGAGATTTTTGGGTTTACTGCGCACTCGGCCGAGTGACCCAACTCGGCCGAATCTGCGAATTTGGATATCACTGCGCACTCGGCCGAGTGACACAACTCGGCCGAGTTGAGTTGAAAGCCGTAGGTGCTGGAACTTGAAGACCACTCGGCCGAGTGACCTCAACTCGGCCGAGTCTCGGCTAGGCAAAATCGTGGCACGCTTTTTAAGCGCTCCACTCGGCCGAGTGACCCCAACTCGGCCGAGTCATCCCAAATTCGGTGCCATCTTCACATTTTGACCATTTTTTAGGGACCAACTTGCAATTATGCCATCCAAACCCTACCCAAACACTATATAAACACCTTTTCTTGAAATTCAAGCCATTCTCCCCCAATCCACACATAGTTACACATACTTGGAGGTGTTTTGGCCATTTCTCTCTCAATTCTTCATCAAATCAAGGAAGAAAGGATGCAATAGCTCCCAAATTCCACTCCCTACCACATTCTAGACTAAACTTTCTCTTTCTATTCCTTTTTATTTAGTTATTTCATTTGGATTTTGTAATTTCATTATGCTAGTTAGTAGCTAAACACTTTGTGCATGGTTCTAAGGCATTGTAGATACTTGGATTGAAGTGCATGAGTAATTTCTTGCTTTAATTGGTGTTTATCTCTTATTTGCACATTTAATTATCCATTGTAAAGGATGTTGTTAGTGGCCATGATGATTTGCTTAATTCATTGTTAATTGGAGTAGTATCGAGAGATTTATTCCATTTAATCGTATGCAAGCATGCAACCCGGTATTATTATGATCTCGAGAGAGGATTAATTATCGGAGAAGGAATTGAATGATCTTAGAGGCTATTTTAGGCGGTGTAATGTTTGTGATGTAGAGATACGAGCCTATGTTGCATGCGCCTTTGGATTAATTTGTATCGAGAGATCGATTAGTTCTTCTTGTGTGGTCACGCTATATGAGATAACCTTAATGGCCAATTAAACGAGATAACATTCATAAACGGATATCTAGGTGTTACAATTGCCTTGGAACCCACCTTCTTTCTTTGCATCTTCACCCACTTTACTTTCGTTTTGTTGATTTGCATGGTATTTGATCGACTTTGTATTTACTCTTTTCATTATTTACTAGTGACAATTTTGGTAGATAATTTAGGGTAATTCAACACTTTCAAGTTATCGATCACGTCTAAATAGAACTCAATTAACAAACTACCCTTTTACGCTTAACCTCCTTGTGGGATCGACCTCGTGCTTATCACGCTACAATAGACGTCGTACACTTGCGGTTGTTTATTTAGTGTTGCATAACACGTGAATCAAGTTTATGGCGCTGTTGCCGGGGAGGTCTTATAGCTCTAGAGTGTAGGTTAATAGAGTTTTAGTTTAGACATTTTACTTGCTTTCTTTATTTGCAAAAATCCAAAAAAATATTTGTTTGTTTTACCTTGATTTCACTTGTGATTCTTACTCTCTTTTGAACTTTTGTCTAGACATGGTTTATGATCACACGATCTAGGAGGAATCAACAAGAAGTAGTGCCCCTAGATCCGGAGATCGAAGCCAATTGTCGAAGAAGGAACGCCGAAAGAAGAAGGTTTGAATTGGAAGAGATGAATCGAAGGGAAAATCCGATTGTTGAAGAAGTCGAGGAGGAAGTTGAGAATCAAGAGGTTGATGGATTTGAGGAACCGAATGGGAATGGGGGAAATCGACCACAAAGGGTACTAAGAGATCATTTCCGCCCAATTCCGAGGCCATATGGAGGGGCGGGTCGAGAACCCGTAAATGCTCATAATTTTGAGCTCAAGCCGGCATTGATAGTCATGGTCCAAAACAACCAATTTGGTGGGCTTTCCAAGGAGGATCCTAACCTCCATTTGTCTCAATTTCTCGAGATAAGTGAAACGGTTAAGATCAATCGAGTGCCTCAAGACTACATCCGGTTGCAACTATTCCCCTTTTCCCTCCGAGATCGAGCAAAGCAATGGTACCTCTCCCTTGACTTGAGTACCATTGAATATTGGAATGATCTTGTTGATGCATTCTTGATGAAGTATTTCCCTCCAAGCAAGACTATCAAAATCCGAGGAGAAATATCTTCATTTATGCAAGATGATGATGAGTCCCTAGCCGAAGCATGGGAGCGCTTCAAAGATTTGATTAGAAGTTGCCCACAACATGGTTTCTCACGAGACCAACTCATTTGCTACTTTTACAATGGGATGGACAACCGTACAAGGGGTATGGTGGATGCTTCGACCGGAGGGGGTTCTTTGCTAGGAAATACAACGGATGAGGGTTATGTGCTATTGGAAGAGATGGCAAAGAATGGCAACCAATGACCATCCGAGAGAAGACAAAACCGGAAGGTTGCCTCAACCTAAGATTTGGATGAGAATGCTAAACTCTCCAACAAGGTGGATAAATTGATATCTCTTATGACGGCTAAAGCTTTAGTGGGGCCACGTGACGAGCAATATGAAGAAGCCCACTACATGAACAATCAAAGGGATAGGCAATTTAGAGAGAGGGGTTGGAACGATAGGCAAGCCCGTGAAAGTTCCTCCAATCCAAACCAATATCATCCGAATTTGAGGCAACATGAGAATTTTTTTTATGCCAACCCAAGGAATGCCATGCAACCACCACCAAACTTCAATGTGAGGAATGAGATGATCATTGACCCCTCACCAAAGCCCTCATTGGAAGAGATGTTTGGTGCATTCATGGGAGAAACCAAAAATTTCATGAGAGAGACTAGGGATAATGCAACCAAAACTTGGCAAAGAATTGATGAGCATGGTGAGATGATCAAAGACGTGACCACCCACATGAAGGCTATAGAGAAGCAAATAGGTCAACTTGCTAACATCATTGGAAAGCAACACATTCCGGGGCAATTCCCCTCTAACACGAAGCTAAATCCCAAGGAGCATTGCAAGGCTATAAAGCTAAGAAGTGGGACAAGCTACGAGGGGCCAAAGATGCCACAAGAGGAGGAAATGGTAATGACACCCGAGGGTGTTGACAAAGAAGAAGGACAAGAGAAAGAAAGGCAAGAAGATAAAGTAGAGGAGAAGAAGAGTGAGGAGGCAATCCCTTCTCAAGACAAAGGCAAGAATGTGGTACCCCTCCCATATCCTCAAAGGAAGAAGAAGAAGAGTTTGGATAGCAAGTTTGTCAAGTTTGCGGAGATGTTCAAGAAGCTCCATATCAATATCCCTTTCGCCGAAGCTCTTGACCAAATACCACATTACTTCAAATTCTTGAAGGAAATAATGTCACACAAGAGGGAAATGGAGGCGTATGAGACGGTGCACTTAACCGAACAATGTAGCTCCATAATTCAAGCTAAGATACCTCCAAAGCTTAGGGATCCCGGATCCTTCACTTTGTCATGCACCATTGGAGATGGAGGTACATTAAGAGCCTTATGTGATTCGGGAGCAAGCATCAACCTCATGCCATTATCACTCTTCAAATCACTTGGTTTAGGAGAGCTCACACCAACCACAATGAACCTCCAATTAGCGGATAGGTCTATGACATACCCTTTGGGTATAGCGGAGGATGTATTGGTCAAAATCGACAAGTTTCTATTTCCGGTAGACTTTGTGGTTTTGGATATGGAGGAAGACAAAAGCATTCCATTGATATTGGGAAGGCCATTTTTGGCAACCGGAGGGGCCATAATTGATATGAGGAATGGAGAGTTGGAGCTTCGAATGAACCAAGAGATAGTTACGATTGACATGTATAAAACTATCAAACTCCGAAATGATGAGAATGGAGAGTATGGGTTTCCCAAGGGAGAGTACCCTCCAATGCCCATGAAAGAGGAGGTAGGAGAAGATTTGAAAGTCAATGTTGTGAAAGAGGACCCCCAAGTGGAAGAGAATGAGTTGAAGATGGGCAAGAAGGCCAAGTTTGGGGGAGTTTTCTTCAAAAACTCCCCCAAATCAAGAAAAGCTACTTGTGCAAGCTTGGGGATGAATGAGGCATCAACCTCCTATGACATGATTGAAGAGCCGGATGGAGTAGCTAGTAGATGTTTCCATGGACTTAAGAAATTCGGTTGGGCAAAGAAAGTCAAGAACAAAGATGATGATGGGGTGACGTGATAATCATCTCAAGGAAGAACCGTCCGGCATAGGACGTTAAAAATAGTGCTTCTTGGGAGGCAACCCAAGGTTTTATTGCTTTCATGTTTTTATTGCTTTAGTAGTGTTGATAGCTTGGTTTATTTTGTAGGTATGGATGAGAAGTACTATGGATATCACATCTTGAAGAATGGAGAAGAAAGCAAAACCAACTTTGGAGAGGGGAAGCAAGTGTTGCAAGGGTGATCTTTGAAGAGCTTTGGATGTGCAAGGAGGGAGGTAACAACTTGTAGCCCCAAACTTAGAATTTATACATAGTAAAATTCTAAGTTTGGGGGAGTTATTTTTCTTTTTATTTTTCTACTAGTTGTTACCCTTGCACCGGTTCGTCATTCTACTTGTGTCACATTTTGCACCGGCGCACACTTGACTTTCACATGATTATATTGTTCAAGTTGGTTTTGATCACATGATTGGGTAGTGAATCTTTGGTGAAATGTGAGCATGAATAATCATTGGAATCCATGGTTGAGTAGTTGTGGTGATACCTATTTGCTTTGAATGTATGCATGATTGGTGTTGGAATATGGTATCATGTTGTGTTCATATTTGTGATCTTTGATAGCATAGATGCATGATGTGTTGTTGTTTGGGAACATTTGATGATTGTGAAAGTCTTATTGAATAAACCGGTGAGAATTGAGCCATAAATCGAGCATATAATCCGGTTTAGTTCATTTGAGAGTGGACTAGGTTATTGCTAGTGATCCTAGAACTTGCCCAAGTTCTTGTTTGAAAGCATGATTGTGTGAAACTTTGTGATGTGATATAGGCCATCTTGTTCTAAAAGAGTCACTTAGCCAAAATTTCCCAAAACCGAAGTAATCTTCCGTAGTTAGCCCCTTGAGCTTAATTTCTCATTTTCTTGGCAAACTACAATGTTAACAACTTAGCCTTTTTGAGCCTTTGATACCTACATCTAGTGGGGGATAAAAGACAAAGTGGAAAGCATGTGCTTGAATGAATATCTTTGGTGAAAGGAGAAAGTGGAAAAGTTGAAAGAAAAAGAGAAAGATGAAAAGAAAATCAAGGGAAAAGAAAAGAGGGACAAAGAGCCCCAAAAGCTTGAAAAGAAAAAAAAAAGTGTTCAATGGTCTTGTGGTGTAGAATGTGCTTAAAAGAGAACAAATAAATTGTGGAAGTAGAGTTTTTGAGTTGCAATCTGTTGGGATATGAATCCTAAGACAAGTCCTAAATGATGAAAAGAAAAGATTAGTTTTGATAAGCCAAAAAGTAGACTTGAATATTTTCTAAGTGTTGACTGACCTAGTCTAGTTAAGAGAAGTCATCTTGAACAGATCAGTAGAGTTCACAAGACAAGTACTAGTTCACAAGACAAGTACTAGTCAAGTATTGTTTTGAAAGGAAAGTTTAACTGTTTAAAAGACTAACACAGTTTATGTATATACTTTGTATAATTGTTAGATGTTATACTGAGCTATTCAAGGTGTATAGAAGCTCATATTTCGTTTCTATTCGTTGTATAGTTTTTAAGTTGACTAAGCTATTTTATAAAGCTTAAAGTAATAGTTTTGTTAAGTTTAGATGATAGGACTAGATTAGTTCTATGTCGAAGTCTACTACTGTTGAAGATCTGCGCAAGACAAGTCAAGTTGGAGACAAGACATGTGCGCAACAAGACAAGAAGACAGAAGTTAGTTACAGAAACGCGTGTTAAAGATAAGGATTGAAGAGTTAGTTAAGGAATAACTAATTAACTGAAGAAACGCGTGAAAGGATAAAAGAAGAAGTTAGAAGTTAGTTTTCAAGAAAAGTTAGTTACATAACAGAAAGTTCTTGAAGATGAAGCTTATAAATACCACATGGTATTCTACATTTGAAGACTACTGTTACAAAAGAGAATTGAAGCGTTCAAAGAGATATTCAAAGCAAACACACTCTCAGAGTTGAAGTTCAGAAAGTTCAAGCCAGAAGACAAGTGAAGAATTCGAAGAAGGCTACTACTGGACTTAGAGAAGTTTTACTTTTACATTTTTGTTTCAAGTCGCTAGTTACTTGTATTTAGCTAGTTGTTAGATCGAAGAAGCACTTTGGAAGTGTTATCGATAAGATCGAAGTCTTATATCTTGGGACTTAAAATCACAAGAACACTCGATTGGAAGAGTTAATAAATTTCACGACTGGAGTTGTGAGAGTGGATGTAGACAAGTTATCGAACCACTATAAAATTGTTGTGTGGTGATTTACTTTACTGTTTGTTTAACTGCTTAATTGTTTAATTGCTTATCTAAACAAGACAAGTAGAGTGTTCATACAGAAATTCGAATTTCGAATATAAGTTGAGTATAAATTTGATTGGGCTCATTGTTACTTTGATTAATTCCGCATTACGTATTCTGATATATTGAAAGATTTTTGAATAGTCTATTCACCCCCCTCTAGACATTTTCACTAGCTTACTCAATATTATTTACTCAACTTGGGACCAACACAATCCGCGCAATTGTAACTTTATCTTGAGAAGTTTTTAGATGTGTATATGCGTCTTTATCTCTCGCCCTCCACTAGTTTATGAGTTACTTCATCCAAATTTACCCTACCTTGACCAAAGAGCCAATATTACATCCTTGATTAAGTCCTATTGATCACATTGTTGAACATTTGAGTGTTGTGAAAAGTAGAAGTTGGGCAAGCATATGGTGATTGCATAGCATAACTTGGTTGATGAGTGCATTAACATCATCAATTTGTTTGTGTGTTTGAGAGAAACACTTCATCATGTGAGTAGAGGACTTGAGCATTTGGATTATGTTTCCCATCCCAATGTGTTGTGTACTTGTGCATTATTTGATCCATGAGTGTGAGTTGCAATAATGAGCCTATGACCTTCATTGAGAAATGCACTTTGAGAAAGAGATATCATTGCATCTTACTTTACATGTGTGAATTACATTGAATATTCCATTGTGATCATTCCACCCTCAATGCTTTAAGTGCTTAGTTGTTTGAGGACAAACAACATTTTAAGTTTGGGGGAGTTTGATTCGGGTGGAATTTACACGTTTTAGGGGCACATGTGAAGCGTGTTTTGATGTGGATTTCATTGAATTATGCATCGAATATGATTGTTTGAGCCAAAATGAGAGAAAGGTTGTGTTTTGTTGATTTTGTAGGAAATACGATGAAATTTGGAGCAAAACACCAACCATACTTTACTGGATCAGGAAGCGGAGTGCACGGTTGGATTCGTCTCGAAAAATGGAGTGGATTAGCCAAAGAAATCGAGTCAATCCGACACCCGAGGCAGAAGATATGCACGAAACGAGAAAAGGCCGAAATCGAAAAATAAGGCAACTCGGCCGAATCTGAGATTTTTGGGTTTACTGCGCACTCGGCCGAGTTGAGTTGAAAGTCGTAGGTGCTGGAACTTGAAGACCACTCGGCCGAGTGACCTCAACTCGGCCGAGTCTCGGCTAGGCAAAATCGTGGCACGCTTTTTAAGCGCTCCACTCGGCCGAGTGACCCCAACTCGGCCGAGTCATCCCAAATTCGGTGCCATCTTCACATTTTGACCATTTTTTAGGGACCAACTTGCAATTATGCCATCCAAACCCTACCCAAACACTATATAAACACATTTTCTTGAAATTCAAGCCATTCTCCCCCAATCCACACATAGTTACACATACTTGGAGGTGTTTTGGCCATTTCTCTCTCAATTCTTCATCAAATCAAGGAAGAAAGGATGCAATAGCTCCCAAATTCCACTCCCTACCCCATTCTAGACTAAGCTTTCTCTTTCTTTTCCTTTTTATTTAGTTATTTCATTTGGATTTTGTAATTTCATTATGCTAGTTAGTAGCTAAACACTTTGTGCATGGTTCTAAGGCATTGTAGATACTTGGATTGAAGTGCATGAGTAATTTCTTGCTTTAATTGGTGTTTATCTCTTATTTTCATGTTTAATTATCCATTGTAAAGCATGTTGTTAGTGGCCATGATGATTTGCTTAATTCATTGTTAATTGGAGTAGTATCGAGATATTTATTCCATTTAATTGTATGCAAGCATGCAACCCGGTATTATTATGATCTCGAGAGAGGATTAATTATCGGAGAGGGAATTAAATGATCTTAGAGGCTATTTTAGGCAGTGTAATGTTTGTGATGTAGAGATACGAGCCTATGTTGCATGCGCCTTTGGATTAATTTGTATCGAGAGATCGATTAGTTCTTCTTGTGTGATCACCCTATATGAGATAACCTTAATGGCCATTTAAACGAGATAACATTCATAAACGGATATCTAGGTGTTACAATTGCCTTGGAACCCACCTTCTTTCTTTGCATCTTCACCCACTTTACTTTCGTTTTATTGATTTGCATGGTATTTGATCGACTTTGTATTTACTCTTTTCATTATTTACTAGTGACAAATTTGGTAGATAATTTAGGGTAATTCAACACTTTCAAGTTATCGATCACGTCTAAATATAACTCAATAACAAACTACCCTTTTACGCTTAACCTCCTTGTGGGATCGACCTCGTGCTTATCACGCTACAATAGACGACGTACACTTGTGGTTGTTTATTTAGTGTTGCATAACACGTGAATCAATGTCTTTCTTTAAACCCAAAAAAATCGAGAAGTGTGGGGAGAAAGAGTTCAAGAATCAATTGCAAAATAGATATGGAAAAGGGTTTGCACACTTAGTATGCAATATTTGACAAAATACTTTCTTAAAAAAATGTGTAACGCATATGTAAAAAATCGGAAGAAAACCTGAAAAATTAGTTCAGTGGTTATGTGTCAGAAATTGATACTTTGTATAGTTTAATGTAAAAGTAAATAGTTTAGTGGTTTATATGCAAGTTTAGTAATAATTTAGTGGTTTAGTGAAATTATGCCTTATTAGTAGTATTTTACTCTAATCTAATGAATAAATGAGGATACAAAATTATTGGTTTTTTTTATCCGTAAAAGGATTATATTAATGTTGGGTACAAGAGATACCCGAGAAAATCAGTATACAGGGCATATCAAAAGAGAGAAACATTAACTCTTACACTACACAAATTTCAAACCATGCACTTAAGTGGATCTAACACCCATGACCTGAAGGATGGACTGTTACGAGTGGGATATTTAATTGTGAACTAGCTCCATATTCTTGCTCTCGGCTCTTCCTTGACTTTTGTGATCGAGAAGGTTTCATTTTTTAAGAGGACTGCATTTCTCCATTTCCATATAAGCTATACCACATATAGCCAATATACAAGTGACAGTCTTTTTCCCATTTCTACACTTTATCATGCCCCCAAAGCCTAGGAAGTTATCCAGGATGTCTGATGGGAGTGCTGACGGGATCTTGAGCCAAGACAGACATTTCATCCATACTTGGTATGCTTGGGGACATTTCAGAAAGATGTGTTTCTCGGTTCCTTCACTATCACCACAAAGTACGCACCTTAAATCGTCATTCTGGTTGAGGATGTTTCTTCTTCTAAGGTTGGACCGTGTAGGCAGTCTTCCCCATAAAAGCCTCCATGCATGAGCCTTAACTTTTGAGGGTGCAAAATTCTTCCAGATGCTCTTGAACCCTTGGACCAGCTTGTCTTCCGGTCGAGTGTCTTGGTTTTGGTTGAATAAGGTTGAGTACGTCTCTTTTGTGGAAAACTTCCCTGTGTTCGATGCAATCCATTTCCATGAGTCTTCGATTCCTTCTTTTGGTCTGAACCTGTCCATCACAGATAAGAGATCGTTAAAAGATATTTGTTCCCTATCAAAGAGTGCCCTTCTCCATCTCCAAGTCCACCTCCAAGTATTCCCCTCCCAAACACCCATTTCCCCCACTGTTTTCCCCTTGTCTATGCTAACCAGGTATAATCTCTTAAATTTGTCCTTTAAGAGTTCCTTCCCCTGTCCAATTTTCCTCCCAAAAGAAAGAATTTTTCCTGTCCCCTAGGACCTTAGTCAAATTTCCATGGAACCAACCCCCATTACTCTCACCTATCACCTTTAGAACGTCCCTCCACCATAGAGAAACCCTCTCATACCTTCCTGTTGGGAAGAGGTCGAAGCCGTCTCCCCAGGCTACCCCATATCTAGACCGTAGAACCCTCGCCCACAGACTATTTCTCTCATTTATGAATTTCCAGCCTCATTTCCCCAATAATGTTTCGTTGAAAACTCCAATATCTCTTATCCCTAGCCTGCCTAGATGTTTCATATTACATATTCTTTTCCAGTCGACCCATGCCACTCTTTTACCACTGCTCCCACCCCCCAAAGAAAGTTACGTCATAGGCTCACAATCTCACTCAAAGTTTTCTTTGGTATACAATATAAAGACAGATAGTATGTCGGAAGAGAAGACATAACCGAGTTCAATAGCGTGATCCTGCCCCCCATCCAGATCTTCTTGTTGTCCCATCTTGCTAACCTGTTTTTTATTTTCCCCACAATCGGAGCCTACTCCAATGCTTTCCTGTGGTTTGATCCAACTTTCATTCCCAGGTATGTGAATGGAATGGTGTCTACTTTGCATCCAATGATTTCCGTCATTTCACTGAGAGTATTGCCTTCCACATTCACGCCAATAATCAAACATTTGTTGAAATTGATTTTTAATCCGGACATCAGTTCCATGTTTCTCAGCACCCGTCACATAACCCAGGCATTCTCCAAGCTTGCTTCCCCCATTAGGATTATGTCATCCGCAAACTGTAGATGTGAGACTTTAATTTTTTTCCCGTCCAATTTCTGCTACTTTGTACAGGCCTTCTTCAGTTGCTTTCTCCATGAGGATGCTCAATCCCTCTGCAGCGATCAAGAAAAGGAAAAGGGATAGGGGGTCCCCTTGCCTTAACCCCCTTTCCATTTTGAATTCTCCAGATGGGCTACCGTTGACCAGGATCGACGCTGAAGTTGTCGTCACACGTTCCATTACCCACTTCCTCCATTTGGGGTTGAAATTGAATCTCTCCATCATGGTATCCATGTAGCCCTAGTCGACCGAGTCGTGGGCTTTTGCGAAGTCAATTTTGAGGAAAGCTCATACCAATCTCTCCCGTTTTGCTTCATCAATCGCTTCGTTTAACACGACCACACTATCGAGGATGTTCCTCTTTCCAACAAAGGCAGATTGTGCATCAGAAATGATGGAGGGTAGAACATTACCGAGCCTTTTTGCCAGGATTTTTGCTATGATCTTATAAATTCCCCCAACAAGGGAGATTGGCCTGAAATCGTTCAAATCCGTACTAACCTCCTTTTTAGGGATGAGCACGATGAATGTTGGGTTGAAGTCTTTTACCAGTCTTCCATGGGTATGGAACTCCTCCATTAGTTGGATGAAATCAAGTTCTAGAAGATGCCTGGACTCCTTAAGGAACCCAAAGTTGAAGCCATCCGATCCAGGGCTTTTTGTGTTGTCGCAGACATTTATGGCTACTCGAATTCCTTCTTTTGAGAATGGGGCTATAAGCATATCATTTTCTGTGGTTGAGATCTGTCTTCTTGCAAAGCCTGTTGTGGGGGTTGGTCTAGTGGTCCCTTGTTTCTTGAAGTGGCTCTGAAAATGTTCAAAAACCCTTTTTTTCACTACTGAGACTTCTTCACTCCATTCACCTTCCACCATTAAACCAAGAATTTCGTTTCTTTTTCTTCTCCTGTTGATGTAGTTATGGAAGAAACGCGTGTTACAGTCTCCCTCCTTCACCCACCTACACCTTGATTTTTGGTAATTGATCATGCTTTTCTTCTTCAGCTCTCGGATCAAAAGAGCAGCTGCCTTATTCCTATTTATAATCTCACTGTCGTCCAGCCCGAAAACTTCGCCGAGTATGTCCATCTTCTGGATTTCTGCCCTTTGTGTTTCTATATTGCGTTCGATGATTCTGAACGTGTTGGTGTTCCACTCCTTTAGGTCTGCCTTGAGTCGCTTCAGGTCTTCCTTGATAACATAGCTACCCCAACCCTGTATTTGATAGCTGTCCCATTTTTCCTTGACAAAACTCTTGAAATCCGGGTGGGTTAACCAGGCATTGAGACTTCGGAACGGTTTTGGCCCCCAATCTGTTACCTTGATCCCCAAGAGGATAGGGCAATGGTCGGATACTGAGCGCCTCAGACCCCTTAATTGTGTGTTAGGCCACTGGTTTAGCCAATGATGGTTGACCAGGGCTCTATCAAGCTTGCTCTTGCATGATCCGTCAGCTTTGTACCAAGTGTATTTCCTTCCGTGTAGTGGGAGGTCCACCAGGTTAGCAACTTTGATGAAACTATCAAAAGCCAGTGTGTCCCTGTGATGATACAGATGCATGCTGCGGGGTTTTGGCTCACGATCGTGCTTTATCGATCCTATAACTCGATCTTTTCAGGTAGATTGCATGGGGCCTAGATGTTGATAATGCAGCATTGTATACTGTCCTAGCCCCAAGAGCCATTTAGTATGACCCCACCCGCCATATGCCAAGAGCTGGAGCATCTGAAAACCTCTGAGTTCCATATGGGTATGATTCCCCCGGATCTTCCTATAGCTACCCTTGAGTACCATTCCATCTTTCCTTCTCCCCATATTGCACGACATGTTGCTTCATCCACATTTTCCAGTTTCGATTCTTGGATGCAGCACAAATCCACTCCTTGGTTCTTAATGAGACTCCGTAACTCATCTTTTTTAATTCTATTCCCTAAGCCACGAATATTCATAGAGAATATTCATGGATAACTCTCTTTTGCCTCACCTTCTGCTCTTGTTTTATTTGACTGGGCTTGTTTCTCGCTTTTCCCTAGGCTCCATGTTTCTGAAGCTTCCCGTTTCGCTTCGAACGTCGACTGGGTAGGCGAACGCTGTTTTCCTTTCCCCTTGTTTAGCTGTTTGTTTTTATCAGCAATCTTATCTCTCTCAGTTTCAAAATATTTTGAGAATTTCGTCCATCTCTTGATCTCCATCTGACGCATTTCCATTTTGATAACTTTCTTCTTAGGGGGACGGGGGGTTTGCGGGGTTTATATGTGGGTTTGATAGTTGTGTTTGTGGGAGAGTTTTTGGGTGGTACAGGGGAGTTTGGTGGGGCGTTGGTGTTGTCGACTGAGAGGTTCGGGGCGGGATGTAAGTCAGGTGGGGTGTACGAGATCAGTGGGCCCAATGGATTGGGGGTGGGGAAGAGGTGTATCGGGTAAGGGTTTGAGTGGGGATGTAACCGGTAAGGGTTTGTTGGGGGGTGTATCGGGTTTGGTGGGAGGTGCATCAGGTGAGGGTTTGTAGAGGGGTGTATCAGGTTTGTTGGGGGTGAGTCAGGTGTTATGGTGGGTGCAGCGGGTAGGGTTATGGTGGGGGTGTATTGAGTTTATTGAGGGGTGGGTCGGATATGTGTTTGTGGGGGTAACAGAGGGTTGGGAATAAGTTACCTCATATAAAATGGTTGAAAGAAAAAAAAAAGTTCATAAAAGGAAAAAGAGTAAAATTAAAATGGGATAATTTTATTTGGAGTCTCGTTACCCCTTTTATATGATGAAGGTAAATTAATAATTAGTCGTCTTTATTCTCTACACAATTATTCTATGTATTCTCATTTTCATTTATATTGTTGAATTTGGAAACGTCCCATGAGTTTCTCTTTGTAATATATTGTAAAATTATCTTCCCAACGAGAGTTTGGTAAATACTACGTATATTTGATGTAATTGTGATTTATCTGGTAATATAGAGTAAAGATTTGGACGGAGGCCAATAATAAATTTCTCATTAACCAACATGAACAATAGAGTTTTTAAACATCATAAGAGATATTTTATAAATAATTTATATCTATGCTATATTGGATTTTTTTTTTTTTTAATGTCTATACCATATTGGAATTTTTTTTAGGAACTCAACAAATTGGTTTTCATGACAAATAAATGAGAACATGCACTTATGCGAAAAATATTACACATAAAGCATATCTAATTAAGATAGTTACAAAAAATCGCTGGTCATATTTTACTTGTAAATTTTTGTCGCAATTTACTTTAATTAGTTAAATTTCATAATTTTTTGTGCAAATAAAAAACGTACGTTATAATATATTGTGTCTACAGAAGTGTATTAAAAAATAGGCGCCCATTCATAATCTCTTTCGTTATTTTTCAAGGAACTGTTAAGATTAGTAAAAAACTGCCGATTTCTATTGAAAATAAACTTTTTAAAAGGTTGCACGAGTATAATCACATTTTTGCAATGGAATTCAATGAATGTGGAAATTTATGCAGCTGCTACTATTCATAGTCCACATTTGTGGACTTTATATCCGTACTCATGAAAGAACTTAGTCATTCCCCTTCCCGTCTCTTTCGATTTTACTTTTTTTTTTCAATATTCTCGAAATTATATATTCATGTCATTATTTAAAGCCTAAAGCCTTTTAAACTCATTAGTCATTAGAAGCGTTTGATAATTTGTTTAAATAATAATATTATAATAATGAGTTCAAAATCTTTTAATGCAATAAAATGCTAAAACCTTGAAGTAACTCTTTTTTGAAAAAAGCTGAGTATCGATCCTTGTTATTTATGAAATGGTAATATTTTCAAGATACACGCATAGGGATGACAATGGGTCGGGTCGGACAAAGTACCTAGATACCCGGGCCAACCCGCTCGGGTAACGGTGTGGATCGGGGCAAATTGGGGTGACCCATTATAAATTTTTAAATATTTTTAAAAAAATTAATAAATATATAACAAATTATTTTTAATTTGTATTGAAAAATAAATAAAATAATCTTAGAAGCATGTTTATAAATTTATTTTCACATTATAAAAAGGTTAATATTGATATAAATTTTTAGATGAAGTATTTGATATTGCCCCCTATGTTTTATCAATTTATATTAACCTAAAAAATATAAATGTAGGTGAATTATTATTATATATACTCCGTATGTTATATGTATTAATAAACATATTACATGCAAAATATTGAAGATATATTATATTTATATGTATAATATTATATAAAAAAATAAAATATAAAAATGGGTTACGAGTCGAGGGTGATATTCGGACCCGTCCCATTATAATACGGGTCCGGACAGAGCGATCCAAATAGTACGGTTCGGGACGGGCCGGGTTAAATTGCCATCCTAATTACGCACGACATTATTCTTATTAGAGATATATTTAGAAATGAAATTGTATAGAATAATACTAGTATGGTTTTGTAAGAATTGAAACAATATTAATTTTACCAAGTCGGTCAGTATCAGGCGTTGTAATATACTGTACTATATTAATAAGCAGCTGCTGCATATATATTTCTCGTTTGAATGACCTATAATAAATTCCAACCACCAGATGAGGTCGTTTTCAACATAAGTTGACAGGAATTTTGTTGTCACCAAAGACAAAACAGGGATCAAAGTCTACTTATTATATTCTTCTAGTCTTAATCATTCTATTGTACCCCTACAAACTATTGAAATTTGTGCATTTTCTTAACACACAAATTATATACTATGCATCACGATAAAAATTATTCATGAGATTTTGAAACAGAGATTAAAATATATAATATGTAAAGTAGATGTATTAGAGGTATATAATTGAGAGAGATATAAATAGTCTGTTAAAAAAAAAAAAAGTTATGATTGAGATGGACGAAAAAAAAAAGTTGAATAACTACAATGGAACGGAGGGAGTATCATTTAATATTTTTTAAAAAATAATTTTTTTTAAGTATTTTATTATTGAAGGTTGCAGTTTATTTTGTTGTGGTCTAAATTTTCGCCGATGGATTTATAAGTTAAAAAAAAAAAAAAAGTCCAATTCGCAGTGCTGTTAACAAAGACCATTACAGTCAATCATTCAATAAATAAAGGTTGATAATTTATTTCGTACAATAATAACCAGGTTAAATGGATGAGAAGATTGGGCTGTTGTTTAATTTCCACAAGAAACAGAGTACACGATTATATTGGCTACACGTAAATAGAAAAAGTAAATAGAAGATAAAATAAATATGATAGAGTATATTTTTTAAAAATGAAAAAAAATAAGTAGTACGGAGTACATTTTATGAAGGAGGGTAGGATCAGAGTCACACGACTCACACACACGGTTGTTACCATGACTTTTAATTTTATGGAGTATATTAATTCCCGTCAAAAAAAGATAACATTAATTTTTAATTGGATAACTATAATTAATTCATCCCCATAAAATAGAAGAAAAATAATTTTGTTAGGGTTCAAAAAAAAATAAAATTAAGACCAGAATATCAGAAATTCAGGTAAGTGAATGATCTAGCATTCTAGCCTTTTTTTAACGTAACCGGACAAACAGAATATAAAAATGGATAAGGCCATTATCAACTTAATGGGCTTCCAGTGTAAATGTGGATCCATTTGTAGAGAAAATCTTTTAGGCGCATGCTATATACCCCTCCAGCTTTGTTAAATCTACTCAACATCCTCATTTATTAATTTAATATTCATATAAAATATCAAATCTACCCTTTTAGTAAAATATATAGATAGATACATCCCTAAACCCTAACCCTAATTTAAAGAAAAGCGGCTACTACTGCAGCCGCCGACAATTATCCCTCGAGTTTATTTATTAAGAGACAATTCTACAGACTCATTTTCAAACAAAGTAAACAAATTAAAACAATTCAATTAAGATCAAATTAATGTGTTAATACCCAATTATACCCTTTGTATTAAAAACCAATATTAAATCATTATTATAATAGGTTTTGAAAATTAAATACCAATTTATGACATTGATATCTTCTTCTATCTTAGTAACCGATAATCCCTCCATTACCAACAAAACTTCCTTTTTCAATCAACCATTTGTAAGTATCACAATTTTAATTTATTTGATATTACTTTCCAAAATTAAGGGTGTGTTTGGTTTGGGATTGGCCCATCCGGATTTGGACGGGCCATCCCCCATCACATCTCTTTTCATCCCTCTCCATCCAAATACCCATTCAAATACTCATTCATCCCTATAATACATCTACACACCTATTTTTATACAATCACAACACTCTTTTTTTCTTTTAATTACTCATTCTTTCTCCTACTTTTCTTTCACACATTTATTTTCTCTCCACTTTTCTTCCACACATTTATTCTCTCTCCTACTTTTCTTTCACACATTTATTCTCTCTCCTGCTTTCTTGCACACATTTATTCTCCCTCCTACTTTCTTCCACACATTTATTCTACCTACCTATTTTTCAATCTCAATCCAAACACAATTTTTATTCAATTACTATTCATGGATTACCCCCATCCATATTTTTTCAATCTTCATCCTCATCCCATCCACCACCACCCCTAACCAAACAGCACCTAAGGAATTTCGACATAATTCCTACTTGTTGCTCAAGATTTCGAAAATCCATCATTCTTAAGCCTCTTTTTCGTGCATATGAAAACGATTTGTTTTTTTAATATTTAACATCAATATAAGACTCATGGAATGTTTATATTTCGATTTATTTAAAAGTTTAGTATTATGAGTAAATTTTATCTAAAAACTCTTTTATATATATTAATTATAAATAAAGATAAATTATGTCGAATAATTTTGTTGATGTAGAATATTTAGTTTTCTTATATTATATTATACATTTTTTATGTGATAACACCATGATTATGTAATAATACTATGATTATATTAATTATAAATAAAGATAAACTCGTGGATTTTGCATATATGAAGCACATATTCAAATGTGCATATCTTTTTAGCATGTCGCCAAACATATATTTGGTTAATCATTAATTAATAAATTAATTAGTATGTTCTTCTTTATTTTTTGTTTAATACGATTTTCTATCCAACTTATAATTTAATTTTGGCCATGCTTGTGCATAAACAATTTTTTTAATTACCCAAAAGATAACATTAAGTCAGTTTAATTTAAAATTAATGCTTATGGAGAAGTTACAATTAACATTAACATGATAATACTCCAGCTGAATTTTAGGAAAGATTTTGAAATTTGGGAGTGCAGTTATTAGCGTGATTTTCGATGATTTGGGTTTTATGAAATCTTATTTTGAATAATATGAATTATATTAATTGAATGAAAAATTTGAATGTCATTTTAAAGAAAGGTAGAATGGTACATCTATCCACCAATTTGTTCTTTTTTATAACTTTCAAAATTTTTGTTTCTATTTGTAGTCTCTATAGGTGAAATTGCTCTTATAACAACTTCCCCCTATCCCTCCACCCAGTGGCGGATCCAGGATTTTTTATTTGGGGGTACGAAAGATACTCCCTCCGTCCGCCTATAAGCTTCACGTTACTTTTTAATTTGACACAGAGATTAAGAAAAGTGATTAAATAATATATATAGTACAAGTGATATGATTGAGAGAGGAGAGAGATAGAGAGAAAAAGTAAGATATAAAGTGATGTGTAAGAAAAAGTACTTTCCAAAAAAAGTATGGGAACTTATAGGCGGACAGACCAAAATGGTAAAATGAAAAACTTATAGACGGACGAAGGGAGTATTAAGTAAAATACTACTAGCTTCCTCCATCCATCAAAAGTATGTTCGGTCTTATTTTTTTATTTATAAAAAATATGTGCATTCTATTTAAATAGTTAACTTTTAAGCATTTTTCTATTTTATTAATAAAGTTAATGATCTATTGACAATACCCTTTACACTTTAATTCACATATTTATATATTTTATACATTAAAATATGAATTATTCTTAAAACATGTGTTCAACCAGAGAAGCATATTTTTCATAGACGGAGTGAGTATTTAATAATAAAAATCATACCATTCCAGGTAACTTAAAAAATTTATCACTACAAGAAAAGAGGCATAATACTACATTAATTTTAGTACACTATGAAAGATGTGTATTGAAAGTTATTCTATTCTTACACTAACTTTTCATAACCTAAAACTACACTATTCTATGACCTATTAATACATTATTAATTAAGTGTCATAATACAACATATTAGGACATTTTGAATAGTGTATTATTAGCATTAATTTAGTTTTGAAAAATAAATATTTTTATTTTAATTAGTACAGTTTATTTAAACTCTTGAAAACCGCAATAATCATTAATGCCTCTTTATTTAAAAACAGGATATTTTTTTTCTTTTGCCTGTTCTTGAAAGACTTTTTATTATCATTATTGATCAATACATTTCCCCTAATATTATTAATATCTATGATTTTATTCAAATAATTAACTAAAATGATTTTTTTAAGATAGTAAAATCATTCTCATTTTGCTACAACTATTTACGAAATTATTGGTGTAGAACCAATAAGTGGAAAGTAATTAAATAATAATTAAAAACTTGTTTCTTAAGTCTTTATTGGGCTTCATGAGCAAATTGGTATAATAAAAATTGTTGGTTAATTTTTATTTTAAGGAATTGAAGGATAAACAATAAAGCGTGTTAGGTATAGTAAAGCGTAAATAATAATGGGTCCCTGATTATAGGCTTCGTGGAAAAAAGGGTGGAGAACCCAGTAACGCAAATCTTAATTATTTTTCCCTTCTTCGTGCAAACCCAACTTATTTTCCTATTTTTGTGTGTCGCATTGAGATCCCTTTAATCGACTGAAAAGAGTAAGAAATTGGCTTGAGAGGAGGTGCTCTGAATCGAGGTATATTCTTTTTCTTGAGATGTTTTTGTATCTTTGATCATAATTGGTGGATTATTTGGTCTCACCCCTTCCTGATTCTTGTTTTCGTATCATGCTACTGTGATAGAAATTGAATTAAAATGTAGAGAGGGGCTCAAATATATAATTTTTTTGAAATTCAATTATCAATTGATGGAGGGGTTGGATTTCAGCGGATGACCTAAATCAATTATCTCAATCAATTGTTGGAGAATTAGTTGTTTAAGCACACTAATTTTTAGTTTGTGTTATAGTTTCAATTGTTTTCAAGTTTAACTCACTAGAATTATGTAAACTAGGGCATGGAATATTTGTGATCTGAAATTTGGGGTCTTCTTCTTCACTCATGTTTTTCCAGGAGCTTTGCAACCTTCTAACATTAGCTTGGTAAGAATACTTAATTCATCTTTTTGAAACTATTTTTTGTTACATGTCAAAATTAATTAATTCTGATATTAGCTTGGTAAGAATGCTTTATTCATTTAAATTATTTTATTACATTAGTTGGGTTAGCTAGTAAAATCTGCTAGGGTCGACCTTATCTTTAAGGGTCTCCCATCCTTTTAGGTTGGGGCATCCTTCAGGGCAGAGCCTTATACATTGCCTCACAAATCCTTCTTGCTCAATTTGCTTATGGTAGCTGTCAAAGCCTTATTCTTCTTCTTGGTGTTGCCAGAGTTTTGTTTGGAATCTCCTTGGAGCTCTTAATTGATGTTTCAATTGTTTTGTTCAAATGATGGGCTTTTGTTTCTTCTTTTCTATTTTTTTACAGGCTCTGTTCCTCTCTTTTGTCATTACTACATATTTTTCTTGTTTTGCTGCATTTTATCACTAATCTATATGTGTATATATTTGAGCTTTTTTGTTAGTTTAATAACATGAATGTGTGATGCAGTTACTATTTCATATTCCTATTACCGCGGAGAAGTGAGTTTTGTCATCCATTGGGGATAAATGGAAAAATTGGAAACATTGTTTGAAAGAAAATTATGGGAAGATGGTAGTGACTTGGATGTATTTTTGCACACTTTTTACAACTATACGATCCCCACAAGCGTATGGGTTCGTTAGTAGTACGATAAGTATACCAAGTAAAATTTCGTTCCAAGGACCTAATTGAGTGCTAGTGAATCCCTAAAGTTACGAGTATGCATGCTATTGTAGTAACTACACGTGTTTGTTTGGATTTTTGGGAATAAGAACAAAAATATTAAACTAGATTAACTAAAGTAATGAAAACTAGTGACAAAAATAACAAGTTATCTAACTTTCGTTGGAAAGTGCAAGGGAAGGGTATTGCCTCGGGTGTTTCCGTTTTGTGGGTAATTCAATGAGTTAACGAACCAATTGCATGAATTAAACTATGGTTTTGGATTAAGCTAAAGGCTATCACTCGTGTGTGTAGACCAATCCCTTGTGAGGCTTAGGTGAACACGTGCATCGATTAGCAATTATATAGTCTAATCAATACCATAAGCTCCTAAGATAGTGTCTCATAAACACGTTCAACACGGTTACTAATGTTTATGAGACGCCCTCTCACTAATCTAATAGACGACCTCTAATCGACTAGTGTCTAGTGTCGTCGATCTAAGCAATCAACCCCCAGTCGGTGTAGCTAATTACTATGTTAATTCTCATTGATTAATTCAAGCTCATACACACACTCTTAATCATGCAACCCAATACGGTCGTTGAAGTCGACAAAACTAACAATGCTAGCTAATAGGGTGAATTAATCAATTGAATCATGAAAATTACAACACTAGAAACATATACACCCAATTCCTAAGCTAATCATGCAATTAATCTATAATTACACTAAACACCCATCAAAACATTCACACCCAAGGCAATAAGAGCTTAGCCCATGGTTCTAGAAGAGAATTCCATGGTTAAAACAACTAATAACATCAAACTCATAGTAGAATAACAAGAGATTGAAGAAATTAAGAAAATACCAAAATAAATTGCAAAATAGATTAATATCACCTTGATCATGAAAATGTAGCTACAAAACGATGTAATAGACGATGCCCGATGATAATCGTAGCTTGATTTGAAGTAAAAACCACTAATCTATCTAATTTAATGAAGAATCTAAACTAAAAATGAAGAACACCTACAACTATGTGAATGTGTGTGTGGAATTGCTTGTAAAAGGAGTAAGAGACTCCCTTTTAAAACTCAAATTTGGTCTATTTATAGTTGGGGTAGAAGTCTTGAATTAATTTTGCAATTAGGCCCTTGAAATATGGCGAAAATGGGCCCAAAACCTCGAAAATGATGTGACCCGGCCGGGTGGCTCCCACCCGGGCATGCCACCCGGCCAAAAGACGAAGCAAATACAATTTCAGCCTTGCCCGGGTCGAAACCACCCGGCCGGGTGGGTTTCACCCGGGCGAAACTCGAACCTCTTCACATTCTGCCCTTGCCCGGGTCGAAGTGACCCGCCCGGGTCGTTTCTACCCGGGTATGCTTTTTCGTCTCTTCGTATCTCGAGCTTCCGACCTCCGATTGACTCGATTCTTTTTTTCATTCCACTCCGTTTTTCGAGACGAATCCAACCGTGCACTCCTCTTCCTGATACAGTAAAGTATGGTTGGTGTTTTGCTCCAAATTCCATCGTATTTCCTACAAAATCGACAAAACACAACCTTTCTCTCATTTCGACTTAAACAATCATATTCAATGTATAATTCAATGAAATCAACATCAAATGAGCTTCAAATATGCATCCAAATAGTGTAAATTCCACCCGAATCAACTCCCCCAAACTTAAAGTGTTGATCGTCCTCGAGCAACGAAAGAATTACAACGTGAGGGTGAAATTTACAACTAGATGATCAATGAAAGATCCCATGTATCAAATGACATGAAATGAATTCTTCTTCCTCAAGATACATTCTCAAAAATGATCACAAGTTCAATATTGAAAATCAAACTAATTACCTCACACATGCTCAACATACAATAACAAGTGATGGTGATGACAATATCCAAATGCTTCAAGTTCAACTTACAAGATATAGTGTTTCTCTCAAACACTCAAACAAATTAAGGACAATAGACACTCATCAATCAAATCATGCATTGCAATTACCATAAGCTTGCCCAAGCTCTACCATCTTTCCTCCACAAACATGTTCAACTATGAGATCAATAGGTCTTAACCAAGGACGTAACGTTGGCTCTTTGGACGGGGTATGATGAATAAAGAGGAAGTGACTTGTCTAGTGGAGAACGAAAGTTGTTCTTCAACACATCAAGCTTATGCTCATAAGGTTTATACACCTTCATTCTCACTTTTCATTTAACTTTCTCACAAGCAATCATCTCCTCATCTTTTTGTAGAAAATTTCTTTTCTTTTTAAGCTCTTGGGGCTCATTGTCCCTCTTTTCTTTCTCAATTATTTTCTTTTCACTTCCATCTCTTTTTTTCTCTTTTCACAACTTTGCCAATTTTCTCTTCAAACCAAAGGCACTAAAGCACATGTTTTACCACTTTCTTTTTATTCTCCACTAGATTTGGATATCAAAGGCTCAAAAGGCTAAGTTGTTAAACATTGTAGGTTGCCAAGAAAATGGGAAATCAAGCTCAAACGGGCTAACTACGGAATATTACTTTGGTTATTGGGAAAATTTTGGCTAAGTGACGTGTAGTACGAAAGATGGCCTACATCATATCTCAAAGTATCACACAAGCATGATTTCAAGCAAGAACTTGGGCAAGTTCTAGAAAAGCAAGCAATGAATTGATTCACTCACAAATGAAATAAACCGGATTAATGCTCGGTTCAAAGCTCAACTCTCACCGGTTCATTCAAGACTCAAACATTCATCAATCACCACCACACATAACTCATTGTGCATGTAAAACATCCATAGGCAACAAGATGACAACAACACAAACAAGATGATTCATTCCAATCATGTACACATTCAAGGAATCAAATTCACAACAAATCACCATCAAATGTGTCTCAATGATCATTTAAGTTCAAATTACACACATACACAAGAATACACATTGGTGTCAATAGAAAATGTAAAAACGAACATACCCCCCCAAACTTTTTCATTGCAAAGCAATTAAAAGCTTGGAAAAATAGTGTTGCATTGATATTGCCACCAAGTGCTAACCATACAAATCTACACACATGGGCCACTATCCCAACAATTAACACTAAGAGTAGCTAAGCAATCAATGTCATGAACAAGAATATAAATTCCACTACCCCCCCCCCCCAAACTTAGTAATTGCTATGCAATTCCTAAGAATTGGGGTGGGCGTACCTCTTACGATTGCTATAGCTACACCTTCTTCTAAGCACAAAGTTCCACTTTCAATCCACTTGTCCATTCGATCCAAGCTTCTCCAACTACATCAAAACTCACAAACACATCAAACTAAACTAACAAAGCAAATAAAATGAACAAAATTGAAATAAAGCAAGTAAAAATGGGTTGCCTCCCATTTAGCGCTAGGTTTAACGTCCTATGCCGGACGGAACTTAACAAGTTCATACTTCCCTTTCTTTGAATGGAGGATGATAGTGCTTGACATTGTGCTCATCGGTGATGAACACTTCATCCTCCTCACTTTCCAACGCAATGCCTCCTCCATAGACCAATTTCTTCATGACCAACATTTTTCGTTCTTTGAGCTTCATCTTTCCAAGGACTTCCATCACTCCCAAGGTGCCCCATACCACCGTATTTCCAATTTCAAATCCCTTCTCAATCTTTCTCTCCTTTGAACTCTTTCTTATTCCCTCTTCATCTTCACTACCCTCAAGGAACTTATCAAAACTCTTCTCCTTATAAAACTCCCTCAAACTTGAGTTTTGCTCAAGTTTGGGAGTTTGCTTCAATTTGTTATCATCTCCCGGATCTTTCAATGGGATTTTTGGTAATGGCTCTTGCACATAAATGTCACATTCTTGGATGGAGGGGGATTCCTTCTTTCTTGGGGAACTCTCAATTGAGCCATACTTGGAGAAAATCACTTTCTATCCATTCACCTCCAATGTTACCTCCCCTTTTCTCAAATTGATGTTTGCTCCCCCCGTGGCAAGAAACGGCCTCCCAAGAATCAATGGAATATTTGCATCTTCTTTCATATCTAACACCACGAAGTCGGCCGGAATGATGAACTTGTCAATCTTCACCAATACATCTTCAATGATCCCTTTAGGATGTGTGATGGAACGATCCGCTAATTGGAGAGTAATTGATGTGGGCACTACTTCTCCAAGTCCCAAACGCTTGAAGATTGAAAGTGGCATCAAATTGATGCTAGCTCCCAAATCACAAAGAGCTTTCATCATGGGACCATCACCAATCTCACATGGGAGAGTGAAACTACCCGGATCCTTGAGCTTTTCGGGAGGAGTTCGTTGAAGGATGACACTACACTCTTCGGTCAACTTGATCTTCTCATCATCCTCTAGTTTCTTCTTGTTTGCTATTGCATCCTTTAGAAACTTCATGTAATGAGGTACTTGCTCTAAAGCATCCGAAAGTGGAAGATCAATGTGGATTTTCTTGAAGATATCCAAAAACTTCCCAAACTTCTCATCCATTTTCTTCATGTATCTTCCCGGGTATGGAAGTGGCTCATATGTAATGGGCACCCCCCATTTATCACAAGGTACCTCAAGCTTCTTCTTCTTCAAATCTTTTGCAATTCTCCACTTTGGAATTCTTGGAGCAACCTCTTCACTTCCAACTTTCTCTATCCTCTTCTTTTCCTCTTCCTCCTTTTCTTTTGCCTTCAACACTTCACCATCTTCCAATTCAATTGAAGAAACTCCATAATGTTCACCACTTGAAATTGTAATAGCATTACAATGCTCACGTGGGTTTACCTCGGTGTTTGAGGGCAATTTACCCTTTATATGTTGAGATCCAATGGAAGTTGCCAATTGTCCCAATTGGAATTCCATTGATTTTTGATTACTCAAGAGTTGAGCAAGGATGGACTCGGTTGCTTCGACTTTCTTCTCAATTGTTTCAAATCTCTTGTCACTCATATCCATCCTCTTCATGAGGTGTACAAGAAGCTCATCCGTGGAGGACTTTCCTTCTCCACTTGGGAGTTTTGCTCCGGGATCAAATCCGGGAGGATATTGAATAGCACCTTTAGGATTCGAATATGACAAATTCTCATTCCTCCGAAAATTCGGGTTTTGAGGGGCTTGGTATTGAGGGGATGGTCCCCCTTGACCTTGAGATGATGAAGATTGCCCTTGGAATCGGTTTTGGGGAGGAGCTTGATATCCTTGACCACGATTTTGATATGGTGGTTGGCCTTGATATTGTCGATTCCCTTGAAAATTTTGTGGATATCCTTGTTGACCCATGTATTGCACTTCTTCCATATGTCCCAATTGAGGATCTTTTTGCACAAAAGATAAATGATTATCTCTTGTTTGAGATAAAACATTTACCTTTTCAATGAGTGTAGACATCATTGCTCTTATGCTATCATTAGCATCCACTTGGGCTACCCGATTTTGTGCTCCACGGTCTACTCTCGTCTTGAAAGTATTGCTTGCTATCCCTTCTATGATGTCATTGATCTCTTCCACCGATTTCATCCAAATTGAACCCCCCGCACAAGCATCAATGTGGTGTTGATCTTCCAATCGCAACCCACCAACGAACCAACATGTTGTTTGTTCTATTGGGAAACCATGATGGGGGCATGTGATGAGAAGACTCGTAAATCTTTCCCATGCTTCTTTGATTCCCTCATTTGGACCTTGTTTGAACGTATAGATCTTTTGCTTGGCTTCCATCGTCTTTGAAGGAGGGTAGTACTTCAATAGGAATCTTTTCTTCAAATCTTCCCACATCCTCACTTCTCCGGTGGGAATGCTTGATTGTAGCCAAGCTTTTGCTTTCCCCGACAATGTAAACGGAAATAGCCTCATCTTTTTAGCATCTTCCGACACTCCATTTTGCTTGAGAGTGTCGGCTATCTCCAAGAATTGAGCAAGATGTTCATTCGGGTCTTCCTCAAATCCTTCCTCCGTCCTTCCTTCAAATTGTCTCTCCCTCAACATCCTTAATAGAGAGGCACTAATCTCGAAGTTGTTCGCCTCCACCCTTGGTCTTGCCAACCCATCGTAATGTTCCCTAGGTTGAGGCTCAAAATATTCCCTCATTGGCCTTCCATGATAAACACGTTGAGGCTCTTCCATATGTGGAGGAGGAGGGATGTATTCCTCTTGAATTTGTTGAGGTGGAGGATATTGGTAAGGAGGAGGATATGGGTGTTGATGTAGTGGATAGTAGGCTTGTTGTGGAGGTGGATAAGGATAAGGATTGTATCCTTGATATGGAAAGAGGTTTTGAGGTGGATATTGTGGATTGGGAAATTGGAGATTTGGTGGTGGGTTTGGGTTTTGAGGTGGATTCCCTCCAACTTGATTTCCAACTTGATGATTCTCCCTTTGAAGCTCATCTTCTCCATTCGGTGGAGAATTCATCTCTTCAATGTTTTCCATCTCAAGTGGTTCTTCTATGACTCTTTGACGGTTTCTACTTCGATTCCTTCTTCTTGCGTGTGCTTCGATCTCAAGGTCTAATGGTTCAAGGTTTCCTCCACGTGATCTTGTGATCATGCACCTACAAAAGGAAAATGTCAAAGCCCACAAAGATGAACAAAAACAACTAAACAACAAGAAATGCTACTACCAATAACACTTAACAAACTCTAAGTTTCACTAATAACACTCGCTTAAATCCCCGGCAGCGGCGCCATTGACTTGGATGTATTTTTGCACACTTTTTACAACTATACGATCCCCACAAGCGTATGGGTTCGTTAGTAGTACGATAAGTATACCAAGTAAAATTTCGTTCCAAGGACCTAATTGAGTGCTAGTGAATCCCTAAAGTTACGAGTATGCATGCTATTGTAGTAACTACACGTGTTTGTTTGGATTTTTGGGAATAAGAACAAAAATATTAAACTAGATTAACTAAAGTAATGAAAACTAGTGACAAAAATAACAAGTTATCTAACTTTCGTTGGAAAGTGCAAGGGAAGGGTATTGCCTCAGGTGTTTCCGTTTTGTGGGTAATTCAATGAGTTAACGAACCAATTGCATGAATTAAACTATGGTTTTGGATTAAGCTAAAGGCTATCACTCGTGTGTGTAGACCAATCCCTTGTGAGGCTTAGGTGAACACGTGCATCGATTAGCAATTATATAGTCTAATCAATACCATAAGCTCCTAAGATAGTGTCTCATAAACACGTTCAACACGGTTACTAATGTTTATGAGACGCCCTCTCACTAATCTAATAGACGACCTCTAATCGACTAGTGTCTAGTGTCGTCGATCTAAGCAATCAACCCCCGGTCGGTGTAGCTAATTACTATGTTAATTCTCATTGATTAATTCAAGCTCATACACACACTCTTAATCATGCAACCCAATACGGTCGTTGAAGTCGACAAAACTAACAATGCTAGCTAATAGGGTGAATTAATCAATTGAATCATGAAAATTACAACACTAGAAACATATACACTCAATTCCTAAGCTAATCATGCAATTAATCTATAATTACACTAAACACCCATCAAAACATTCACACCCAAGGCAATAAGAGCTTAGCCCATGGTTCTAGAAGAGAATTCCATGGTTAAAACAACTAATAACATCAAACTCATAGTAGAATAACAAGAGATTGAAGAAATTAAGAAAATACCAAAATAAATTGCAAAATAGATTAATATCACCTTGATCATGAAAATGTAGCTACAAAACGATGTAATAGACGATGCCCGATGATAATCGTAGCTTGATTTGAAGTAAAAACCACTAATATATCTAATTTAATGAAGAATCTAAACTAAAAATGAAGAACACCTACAACTATGTGAATGTGTGTGTGGAATTGCTTGTAAAAGGAGTAAGAGACTCCCTTTTAAAACTCAAATTTGGTCTATTTATAGTTGGGGTAGAAGTCTTGAATTAATTTTGCAATTAGGCCCTTGAAATATGGAGAAAATGGGCCCAAAACCCCGAAAATGATGGGACCCGGCCGGGTGGCTCCCACCCGGGCATGCCACCCGGCCAAAAGACGAAGCAAACACAATTTCAGCCTTGCCCGGGTCGAAACCACCCGGCCGGGTGGGTTTCACCCGGGCGAAACTCGAACCTCTTCACATTCTGCCCTTGCCCGGGTCGAAGTGACCCGCCCGGGTCGTTTCTACCCGGGTATGCTTTTTCGTCTCTTCATATCTCGAGCTTCCGACCTCCGATTGACTCGATTCTTTTTTTCATTCCACTCCGTTTTTTGAGACGAATCCAACCGTGCACTCCTCTTCCTGATCGAGTAAATTATGGTTGGTGTTTTGCTCCAAATTCCATCGTATTTCCTACAAAATCGACAAAACACAACCTTTCTCTCATTTCGAGTTAAACAATCATATTCAATGTATAATTCAATGAAATCAACATCAAATGAGCTTCAAATATGCATCCAAATAGTGTAAATTCCACCCGAATCAGGTAGGTGTTCCTTTTGATTAATTTTATAGAACAGTAACTGGATAAAAGGATAGCGCATAAAATAAAATAGAATCTGCATCTATTAATTTTTGTTCTTCAATTCAATTTCAGGAAGTAAGCAAGAGAAACAAGAAAGCTAGATCTAAAAAACCCATGAAGCAAAGAACTGGGAAGAGATCATCTGCCCAAGCTCAATCTAAATTGGTAATACAACTGCTACAGTTTTTTTTTCATCAATAAATTTTTCGTCCTCAAATCATGTTTCTGCAATATTTGAAATTTATGGAAAATGTTACGTGTTTTTGTAAGCTTGGGTATGTTTGGGGCTCTGTATGTTTGGGCTTTGCAATGAGCAGATAATGGGTTTTGTTCAGGTTTGAGTTGCATGGAGGGTACGTTGTGGGGTTTATTGCCTTATAAGTTTTTTTCTTTTGCTTGAGGGGTTTTATAGTTCAGCCCTTTGCATAGCCAAGGTTGGGTTTGGCTATGGCCCCTTCAACTAAGTGGAGATGCAGTTTGAGCATTAGGATTGATATTTGTTCGTTTAGTTTGACTTTAACTTGTGGGAGTGTTTATCCAAAGTGCTACTACAATATTTAAATTATGAACTTCATAATTTGCTGTCATGAGTAGAATTGCAAGAATTTATCTGCATGGTTAGTGAAGTTGAGTGATCCATGTACACTAGAATGCTTTTGAAAGAAATTGACTTAACAATGATATGATATTTTTTGTATCTAACTATCTAAGAACTTTCTGAATATGTTTTTTTTTTTCCTTTTATTTATATGCCTATCGAAAACTTATTTTGATCCTTTAACTAAATGTCGATTTTGTTCATCTATTCAGGATTCAAGAGTAGTAGAATGTGCGAACTTAAAAGGATGGAGATTGTCGATCTGTTCATCTCTAGAGAAGTTATTTGCTAAAATGATCAGACGATGAAGTTTGTCGATTTGTTCATCTCCATTTACAGTCGTTTAATTTCTTTCTTTTCTTAAAATGATTTATATGTAGAGATTTTTTTGGGTATTTGTATAGAAATGTTATCAAGTTTTGTATGTTAGGATGATTACTTTAATTTGTTAAAACTTTAATATAGTTATTGAGAAGATATCTTAATATTATTCCTTCGTATAATATATTTTATAATTTATTATTATTGTTGTTATTATTTAATTATTATCAATATTATTATGAATTTGGTGCTCCGTATATTATTGCAATTAAATATATATATATATTATAAAAAACAATAGTATTATTAATTAATATTGAAAAAAAATTAATAATAAAAATAGTTTTAAAATGAATGTAACATGACACTTAATCATGTAGTTTTAATTAATATCGAGAATTAGGGTAATAAAAATGATTTTAATAATAAATTTATCATGACATTTAATATTGTATTATTAATTAATATTAAGAGATTAATATAATAATTAAGTGTAGTTTAAACAATTTTATCAATACATTTAAAAATGTCAAAATAGGTTGATGTCTATCCTTACATTAGAATGGATGACATTTTTATTAAATGTCATGATAGTTTGAAAGTAGTATTAGACAAACTATAATTACATTTCTAAATGTCAACATAACCCATTTTTCTTGTAGTGTATATAACATCCAAATTAAATTACAATTATCTTTATTGTGCCTCCATCTACTTAGAGGAGAAATAAAATTATTATAGGAGAAATTAAATTTGTGTTGGACCTTTTAATGAAAATTTGAGAAATGAATGGACTTTAAATTTGAGTTGGAGAAGACGTTGGAGAACGGTGGGGTGGGCACGCAGTTTTCTTTTTTTATGTTGTTATTTTAATTTTTTTTTACCTTAAATATAAAAAAAATCAATTTGGGACTACAACTGTACCCCATGTCTTATTCTACATCTGCCACTGCCTCCATATCCAGCGGCCGTCGACTGCCCAAATAAATTTAGAAATTAAAAAAATAAACTTAGAAAATCTCAAAAAAAAAAAAAAAAATTCGACAAACCAGTTTTGACGAAAAATACTCTTGTCGACACTGGTTTATCGATGGAAAAGACTCTTGTCGATGACATTTTTTCGAAAGAATTATTTTTTTAAAAAAAATCAACATTTTCGACAACTAATGGTCGAAGATATACACTATTGTCGACAATAATGTATATTTTCAACTATAAGTTGTTAAAAAAAAAAACTACCATTACAACTGAAAAAAAAGGCAAAAAAAAAAAAAAAGAGAAACTTACCGACGCCGATGGCGGCAACGAGAGATGGGCGGCGGCACGACGAAGGTCTGGGCTGGAGTAGGAGAAGAAAAAAAGGAAAGAGAAAAAAAATGGAGGGACGACGAGAGCGCGGCGCAGGGGAGGACAGGCGCGAGGGCGCCGATGGGAGTGACAGTTTAGTGGAGAAATTATGATTTTTTGTTTGGGTTTTCTTTTGGGAGAAATGAGGAAGAAGAAAGAGGGGAAATGGGGGAGTATATTTAAAAAGTTGGAGGGGTACCGTATATAGCATGGGCCAATCTTTTATCTAAGGGTACGACAATTTGTACCTCGTTAAGGGAACACCTCTATTCATGCACTCCTCTCAACATTTATTATTCAAGATACATTTCCTCATATTGTCCTAAATACCATTTTTAGCAAGTTTGATGTCTTTCACAAGCCACACCCCACCCCAAGAACCTTTCATCTTCTTCCTTACTCATTTTCTCTATCTTTCAATTTTTCACTTTAAAAAAAATTATCTCCTCCACCATTTCTCCTCACCTCTGTCGCCTGTCGGAGCCTGCAATTAGTTCGACTAGTTTGTCGAAAATTATTAAAAAAACTGAGATTTCTAAGATTTTTTCTTTTTTCTTTTGAATTTTTGAGATTTTTTTTGTGTGTGTCGGTGGTGGTGGCGGCCAAATGTGGGGGTGACGGTGGCTGCAATTAGAGTTAGAGTTTAAATGTTGAAAGAGGAGTGTAGTTAGTAGTGGGGTGCATTTAGTAGTGATATTTTACTTTAAATTGTATTTTAAATTTTTTACTTCAATTTTAAATTAATAGTTGGAGGGGAGTATCCTTAACAAAGATGGAGGTGCAAATAGCTGTACCCTTTATCTAAATAGGCCAATTTGGAGTTTTGAGCCATTTTTACTCGGCTCATGTTGCCTTTTCCTTTCGTTTCAATTCTAAATAAATTTATTAACTTTTAATTACTCCCTCCGACCGCACAATAACTATATTTTTTGGCTAGATACAGATTATTTTAAAAAAATAGATAAAAAAAAATATTGTAAAATTATTGTAAAGTAAAAATAAAGTAATTGTTTCTATAATAGGAAATTAATATATTTTTGGTGGATATATAAATAAAAAAAGTGAGTATATTTTAGTGAATGTGGAAATATATTTTATGAAGAATTGGAGAAGTGGTGTTAGCCCACATGTTCCAATTTTGGGTGGATAGTACTCAACGTTTGTTTAGAAATACTAATGTCACTCGTGGGATGCATTGTTTGTAAGTTTAAAATAATTATGAGGTTATGTTTTTGGCTATAAGGTGTGTTCACATTTGTTTTAACATAAGTAGAAATGACCTTTTATGTGTCTTCTTTTTTGCTTTTACTCGTGATCATTTTTTTTTTTTTTTTTTTTTTCATTTCATTGTGATGCATGATTTGTGTACATTTTTTGTTTTTGGAATTAGTCGTGAAAATTATTTTGGTATCAAAAGGCGGAAACATTTATATTTTTGAGTTACGCAAGTTCGAAAGAAATAATTTTTTTCTTAGGGGATGTTTCTTTTGGGCTTTGTGTGGTTTTAAAAACCAGATTTTTGAAATCCCGATGAATAGTAATATGGGTGTTTCTTTTGGGTTTTGGAATAGTGAAGGATTTAACTTTATGTCAAATCAAGTTGTAAGATTGAATGAGTTTGTATTATTATATTATTGTTTGGTGAGATTATAATGATTAGTTGATTAAATGTATTATATTATTGTATTATTATATTATTATAGTATTATTATATTATTGTTGAAAAAGAATATAATGATTGGAGTAATATTATATAGATATAACTTTATGTCAAATCAATATGTTTGATAAGGGTGGTTTTGAGTGGATTTTGAAAACCGATTTTTAAATCCCGAAGTAAAACGGGTTTTGGATCTTGAAATCCTAAACCTGGTTTTTAAAACCAAAAAGAAACATCCCCTTATAGATTTCGAAATACTCTTATAAACTATGTTGATTGTTATTTTTTTCTCCTATTGTCATTCTCGTCGCATATCAAAATTTTCAAACTTTTTCGTTTGATTACTCTAGACACTACGACGTACATCTGACCATGATTGACCTTCATAAGTCATTCACTACAAGAAAATTGACTTTTAGTGACATAAATCTTGTCATTATAATTTTTCTAACTAAAAACCTTTAATGAGAGAATTTTGTAACTAAAAATCTATTTTCTTGTAGTGATTGTTAATAGGGATGAGAATGAGTCGGATCTAAGTATGCTTTAAAAAAAAAGTATAGCCTGTTACAAAATTTTTAGACCTAAACCTGTCTCATGACCTGTTATAGACTTATTTAAAAACTTAGACAGACTTTTTTAAAAGTCTTTTTAGTTCTATTAGTGATTTTAAAAAAAAAAATGCTACAACACTTATATTATCATCAAATCATATAATCGACATTTTAAATCTCAAAATGAAGAAATAAAAGCAATAACAAATTCATCAAATATTTCAAAAAAATATTCAAATGTTCATTTCAACTATTACAAAGGAAAATATAATAAAATAGTACTCCCTCTGTCCCAGTGAAAGATACACAATTTTCTTTTTTCGTCAGTTCCAATGAAAGCTATCCATCCATTTTTTTAAAAACTACTCTCCCTCACATTTCATTAATTATATTCATCTCTCTCTCAATCACATCCACTCTAATACATTTATTCTATTATATTTCTTAACCTCCGTGTTCAAAACTCTCGGGTAGCTTTCACCGGTACAAAGGGAGTAGTAGTTAGTATTATTAAACTTTCTTACTTTAATTATCACATATTTATTATATTTGTATATATTATATATTTATATGTAAATAAAATTAAATAGGCCGGTCATGTTGGGTTTAAAATACCTAGAAAAAAGATTGAGTCTGGCCTATTTAATTAAATAGGTTTCACAAAAAGCTTAAACTGACTTGTTTATTAAACGAGTCGAGCTGGGCTTTAATATGTCGAGTCGTATGCCCCTGTGTCAGTGACCCATTTTCACCCCTAATTGTCAATGACTCTTGTTATTGGTTATAGCATGAGACGATCATTGGTGGAAATTTTGAAATGGAGTCAAAATATATTTGATGGAGTCAATGTCATTCTGAACCTAACACCCTTTGTCCTGCAATGGTCTACATTAGAATCACTTCAACAATGTAGCTATTGAGCATCGTCACAACCTGCCTAGTAGCACAATCCAACCGAGTGGTCAATGCTTCGCAATGACATAACCGAAGTGCAGGGCACCCAAGAATAAATCAAAATTCAAATTGAATTTGCATGCGTTGTTAATCTTTAGAACTTCACACCTAATTTAACACAGGTTTGATGTAAGGATCCATAATAATAGTAGTAGTCATTTGTACATCAATTAATTAAACTATAGTAATTGAACTAATCAATTTAATTAAACCCATATAAAATTTTCCATACAAATAAATATACTGTATCAATTATTGATTACTCCATTATTTTACATTTCACATATATAATAATGTATCCACAATATATAGTACATACTTTATTATTTTATATTATTGATTCCATGACAATTGACAAGTTTAGTAACAATTTTTGGTTAAATTTTTAATTTCTATATTGAAAGAAATAAAAACAGTATTTAATGCGTTTACCAGAAATGCAGATCAGTAGTATCATATATGATGACTAATATAATAGCCAGGTCAAGATAGAAACTGAAAATATTAAGTGTAGTTGTAAATACCATTCATTATAAGTACTCCTATAAAATTATATTCTACTATATATATATTATTTCTCACCATGTTTAATAGGAATACACAACATCACGTGCGTGGTATTAAAATTCTTGTTTGGTACTCCAGTATTATATATAAGCCACGATTTTTACGAGCAACAAAAAGGAATTTTGGCCAAATTAATTAATATATTAAAAGTGCACATTTTACATGTGCCTTAATATATAAGACCTGTTGTGAGTGTTAAATTAATCATATATATATATATGTGTGTGTGTGAATGAAAGATATTGATATTGTGTAGGTAGTCGAAATGAGCTCATCAAATGCAGAAAACAAGAGTGGGATAATAATATTAGGTATTAATATTCACTGCGATGGGTGCGCAAATGAAGTTAGAAAACATCTCCGAGGATTTGAAGGTTGTTTTTAATTTGAAAAAAATCATATATAATGCATTGTATTGTATTGTATTGTGTATAAAAGAATTAACCAATTAACATTTGCAACATATATATATAGGTGTGGAGGGGGTAGAAATTGATGGTGAGAATAATAAGGTGAGTGTTAAGGGAAAAATGGCTGATCCCATCAAAGTGAGAGACTGGCTCACACACAAAATTAGGTGGAAGCATGTTGAGTTGATTTCCCCTAAGCCTTCTAAACCAAAACAAGACAAAAAGGAAGTTGAGAAGAAGCAGCCTGCAGAGGTTATTAATATTATTATTAATAGTATTTTTTTTGGTGGTTTTAATTTGTTAAGTGTAGTACTGTGTTGCAGGCAAAGGTGATTGAGCTAGTTTTGAAAATTAATATGCATTGTGAGAGCTGTGTAAAAGAGGTGAGGCATTGCATCCTGAAGATGGAAGGTAATATATTTATTAATTATGTTGATTTATTTATATATATAAATAAAATGGGTGCATGCAGGAGTAGAAAGAGTGGATCCAAATATGGAGAAGAATGAGGTGTGTGTAAAGGGAACAATGAATCCACAGAAGCTTCTAGAATTCATCAACAAGACAAGTACCGGGAGGCATGCAAAGATTGTGAAGGTTGTAGAGTTGAACAAAAATAACAATAATAAAGGTGGGAAACCTGAAAAGACTGCAGTGAAGCAAACTGCTACTAATACTACTACTGGTCAAGTGAATAATAATAAAGGAAACGGAAACAAAGACAATGTTGCTGCTGGTGACAATCAACTACGACTCGTATATGCACCTCAATTATTCAGTGATGAGAATCCTAATTCTTGTTCTGTATTGTAGAATTTATCAACTATATTTGTGTCCTCTTTGCTGCTCACTTCTCCACTTTCACACTCTTCGTTTATACATATATCACCAACAATGGCTTATGTACGTGTAGACGGAAAATGAAAATAAAAGTAGCTTTCCGAATTAATCAGCTTCTATTTCGAGTAGGTTTCGAGAATAGCAGGTCCCACGGTTAATAACAACAACAACAATATATATAAGATAAAAGGGGGAAAAAAGTCGAGTCAAGGTGAAGTACATTTTTTCGCAAAACAAATACATCCCGACTAGTGTTCATGGACATCCAGATTCATTTCAAATTTCAAATATGAATTCAAACGAGCATGCCTTTTAATTCCTTGGACCACATGGACTAGACTGCCCTTATTTCCTTATAGGCCAAGCCCAAAAACTTTAGAGCTCCAAAAAGATAGATGAGTCCAGAACCATGAAAGAATTGAGTAATAATCTTTAATGTTAGTGTAGAATTTCTAAACAATTAATTAAATGTAGAAATAAAAAGTAATTACATTGATCTAAAATTACACACATAATACAAGGGAATAATTAGTTGGATGATTAAAATGACACTGTTTTTTGTGTTTGTTTTTTAAAATAATTTTATTTTATGTTTTTTATATGATGGGTCATCTTTATTCAATGGTTCGAGTTAAGTGAAAATAATTTTGATCAAATTTAAACTCATTTTAATGCTTTATAGGATCCACACAAAACAAAATGAACAACTTTAATTCATACACATAAAAGTATTAGTTTATATTATACTCCAGTTTTCAATATTGTACAAATTGTTTCTCCGAAAAAAACATAAAATTTGTTTAAATGAAAATTGATCAATTCTTGCCACCAGTTATCATGCATACCCTTAATTAATATGAAATAGAAAGAAAAATAAACAAACAGTAATATATGGTTTAACCCCCAATAAAATAGTATGTAAATGAGTTGGTTGACTTCACCACAAATGCATGGTGCATGACTTCACCATAAAATATACTCCACTATGAAAATTAAATTGGTTGAGATTTCTTATTACGACCTAACATATTTTTGTTGCACTTCTTGTATGAATTACACGCGGAATTAAAAAAAATATGCTACGGATGATTACTTGATACCGAGCTAAATAGCTAATAACATTTTGGGGTTGGCAATAATAATAAATTTAAATTTAATATTAAAAGAAATTGCAAATTTTTAAATAGATGAGTTGGAAGATGTCAGATGGAATAAAAATATCCGGATATTTTCTTGATATATCCATTTTTAGTGGTTACCAATATGGCGATATCGATATTAGGAAGCTGAATCGATATTTCCACGATATTTGTAAAAAAATTGAAAATATCGATAAATATTGGTATACAATAACAATATCGAGACTAATATTGGTAAAATATCGAAAGAATATCGAAAAAAATTGAAAAAATGTCGATAAATTTTTTTAAAAAATCCTATAAAATAACATTGTACTGTATAATATATTTTATATAAATTTATCATGCATGTAAATGTATTTAAATTGTTTTATTAAATTTATGTATTAAAAGTTTGTTATTAAATTTTCACAATTTTTAACATTTACCAATATTTATATTCGATATATCTATTGATATTTCCACAAATACAAAGTCTCGATATTTCTATGGATACCGATATTTTTAACCTTGGATGGAATAGAGTAGACTCGCCAATATATAAGATAAATATATATATATATTCACCATATTTATTATATCTCTTACACGCCATTTATTAATACTTATAATAGAAAATGTTATAGGAGTATATATAAATTATGTAATCAGAAAATTCATATCCAACTATAAAAGCAACAGAAATTTGGAAAACCACTCACTAAAAAAATTAGTAGTAGTAAATAAAATCGAACTGTATAGCGTGAGCCGTGCTGTGCAGAAAATGAAGTACCATGAATCTTGCATCTACATACCACACTTTAATATTCATGGCGCGTATATTCTATGTAACAAAATTAAATTACTTTACTCGTAACAATTCATTATTTTAACCGGACACATATTAAATTAATTGCTTTTAATGCCAAAGATTTCAAAATTCTAATGCAAATGTATAATATTATTTTACTTCTACAGTATTTCGTAATAAATGTATTTTTAGGGTGTTTTTTTTTTTTTTAATAAAAAATAAGATTCCAACTCTATGGTGGTGTTTGATTAGAGATTGCGGTGGAATGAATTGTAATTGAGATTGAAAAAAGTGGATTGAGATAATCCATGAATAGTAATTATGTTTAAATTGTGTTTGGATAGATATTTAGAAGTAGTATTGGATATAATTTTATATTAAATCAAAAGTGATGTACTCCTAATATTTTATTAGTGGGTAGAAAAATAATAGGAGATCGAAATAATGAGTGTGTAAAAGAAAAGTAAGAAAGAAAATGAGATTTAAAAAAAATGTGATGTGATTGTATAAAAATAGGTGTGTAGGTGTATTATAGAGATGTATTGATATTTGTATTTCAATTGAGAATGGTCAATTCAAATTCGAATTGGTCAATCCCAAATCAAACACGGTCTAAGTGACACATGACCCATGACTTTTATAAGTAGGGATGTTCTTATAAACTATATTATTTCTTCCGTTCGCTTATAAATTTTTCATTTTGTCATTTTAGTTTATTTATCTATAAGCATCTCATATTCTTTTTACAAATATATTTTAATTTTTCTTTACATTTACATTTAAAGTAAAAGAAAAACTTAAAGAGGAATATAGGGAGGAGTATCTCACTTTGCCAAGTGTTTTCTAAAAGTCTAAAACCTTAAGGCGGTGTTTGTTTTGGGATTGGTCAATTCGAATTTGGATTGGTCCAATCCCAATCCAATCTCTCTCAATCCATCTCAATTCAAATACAAATTCAAATATCAATTCACCCATATAATACATATATGATCTATACATTCTCTTTTCCTACGTTCTCCTCTCTCCTACTTTTCTCTCTCCTACTTTCTTCTACACTCATTCTCTCTCTTACTTTTCTTTCACTATTAACAATAACAAAATATTATAACATCACTTTTGATGTGACATAAAGTTAAATCAACCCCTACTTCTCAATCCTTAACCAAACACAACTTACACACAATTACTATTCATGGATTACCAAATCCCAATTCAATCCACCACAATCTAAATCCAATCCAAATCAATCTCAAACCAAACACCACCTAAAAGACATTTATTGTGAAAGAAGAGTAGTATATTATTGAAAATTAATTGTGAAAAAAATGAGCAGATATTTATACCGTGGATGTGACTTAGACTTTAAAATTCGAATTTAAATCTCAAA
This sequence comes from Galeopsis tetrahit, assembly GCA_963675135.1. Classification (NCBI taxonomy): domain Eukaryota; kingdom Viridiplantae; phylum Streptophyta; class Magnoliopsida; order Lamiales; family Lamiaceae; genus Galeopsis; species Galeopsis tetrahit. The sequence continues at coordinate 60,120,165 of OY776122.1, read as the reverse complement.
TTAAAAAATAAATAGAAAATTTAACATCTCGCATACCTTAAGAAAATGCGTTGATTATTTTCCAAAAATAAATAAAAATGGGTTGATTATTTAAAAAAAAAAAAATGCGTTGATAACTAAGCCGTGAACTTTGGGTTAAAATATTTACCAATAAAATTTGTCAAGTAGTCACTAATTAGTAATTACCACATTAAACAAACAATTAAAAAATAGTCCAGTGTCACATTAGCTGCCGTATTTATGTAACCAAACCATTAGGCAATAGGCAGTGGCAGACTGGCAGTCCCTTCTTCATATTCAAAACTGGTGGCGACATTCGGAGTTTCCAAGAGTTTAGCCCTCGACATTCTCCAATTTCTACCAAATTCCCCTTTTCAATTCACCTTTCATACATATAATTTTGTTCTTACGACAAAACAAAGATTCATAAATCTTGGCTTTAACAGAAATTAGGAGGAATTGAGTTTTGAGATTATGGCTGCAAGTGCAATCTCTTCACCCAGCACATGTTGTTCTTCATCTTCAGCTTATTCCAATTCTTCAATTGGGTTTCATCAACATCCCAAAAATCTCGTGTTTCCTGTGATTTCTTCAAAAAATTTGGGCTCAAAGAATGTTTCTCTGCAATCAAAGCGCAACCCCTTTTCCAATGTGATTCTAATGCAAGATGGTTAGTCTTATTTTTCTGACCCTATTTCTCTATCTCCGTTTTTACCTTCTTTATTGAATAATTGATGCATTTTTTTTTTTTTTTTGTGCATGGTTTAGAGCTTCCTGGATATATGATTCTTTTTCTTGCTGTTTTAGATTTTAATATTTTGTTTACATTAATGGATTCTTTTATTTTATTTTACAATGTTAATTATTATGGTGATGCAATGAGCTCTCAAATTCGTTTTTTCTGTAGTGGCATTTGAGTAGTGATCTAATTGAATGAATTATTAGGTGCTTTGGTGGTTGAATCACAAAATGAAGCTCCTGGGAAGAAATTGAATGGAGGGTTGTTGTCAGTAAACCCCCCTGATGAGCAGAAAAAACAAATTGATTTGAATGTAAAGGGAGATAAATCAACTGTTAGTATTACTATTGTAGGGGCCTCTGGGGACCTTGCCAAGAAGAAGATATTTCCTGCTCTTTTTGCACTATACTATGAGGGCTGCCTACCTGAGGTCTGTGTTCAAATCTATCTTTTGAGGTCTCACTTTGCCCCAACAGATTATTGACCTGTAATCTACTTAAATGGAGTATTTAACTTGAATTGTGCTAAATTTTTACTATTGAGTTGATGAATATTGAAAAGTACCTATTTGGTTGCAGCATTTTACTATCTTTGGTTATGCCCGTAGTAAGATGTCGGATCCAGAACTAAGAGATATGGTTAGCAGAACTCTTACTTGCAGAATTGACAAGAGGTTCTGAGTTTTAGTTTTTGGTTTTGGTTTGTGTTGCAATTAATTGTGTGATGATTTTTTAAGAGTTGTACTGTAGGGAAAATTGTGCTGAAAAAATGGAGCAGTTCCTAAAAAGATGCTTCTACCACTCCGGCCAATATGATTCGCAGGAGAATTTTGTGGAGCTTGATAAGAAACTTAAGGAGCACGAGGTAATGTGTAGTGATAGTTTCTAGTTTCAACATATGTTGATTTTATGAAAACATTATTTGGAGATCACTGTCACTGTAAGTTGAGGCATTATCTTTTCGAAATGTTCCTTCAGATCTTCCTGTGTGGAATAAATGAGCCAATTTGTTTTTTGGTAGAGACAGGTCTTAAATTATATATGTTGAAGTCTTGCAACTATTCCATTATTTTCTTAAAATGAAGTTTGCAAATTTGTTTTTGACTTGTAAGTTTTGAATACTGAGGGAGGACTATTAGAATTGCATCCAAACGACGTAATACACACAGAGTTCTTAGCGTGTTTATGAGCAGCAAGTTGTTGGTTTGGTTTCCTTTTACATGTAAAACTCTTTTGGTTGTCGCAAATTGATAAATCCATTATTTATAATGAAAATGTGGGTGGCTTGTGTAGGGTGGAAGAGTTTCAAATCGTCTTTTTTACTTGTCCATCCCACCAAATATATTCGTAGATGCGGTAAAATGTGCCAGTCGCTCTGCTTCTTCTTCTGCTGGGTGGACCAGGGTTATTGTTGAGAAACCATTTGGGCGGGATTCGGATTCGTCTGCTGCTTTGACTAAATCTCTAAAGCAATACTTGGAGGAGGATCAAATTTTCAGGTAGCAAGGTTAATCTTGTTAATCTCTTGGCCTTCCTTAAAGATGATTTTAAAGAGAGGTGTTGCGTTTGTTCTTACAGGATAGATCACTATCTAGGAAAGGAGTTGGTGGAGAATCTATCTGTCCTCCGCTTCTCCAATCTTATATTTGAACCCTTATGGTCGAGACAGTATATAAGGAATGTTCAACTCATATTCTCTGAGGACTTTGGTACTGAAGGAAGGGGAGGGTAATTTGTCTTGTGGTCGATTTGACAATATTAAACGAGTTGTAACGTAACAAGCTTGCTGAAATGTTGTTTTGTGCCTGCAGTTACTTCGACAACTATGGAATAATTAGAGACATAATGCAGAATCATCTGCTTCAAATACTGGCTCTCTTTGCCATGGAAACACCTGTTAGTTTGGATGCGGAAGATATCAGAAATGAAAAGGTGGTTTGTGTAATTAATTAATACAGTGTGTTGGTTTGGTTTGAAAGAAAAAACTTGAGTAATGGTGGATGGATAACCAACAGGTTAAAGTATTGCGGTCGATGAGGTGTTTAGGAGTTGAGGATGTGGTTGTAGGGCAGTACAAGAGTCGCACGAAAGGAGGCGTGGCCTACCCTGGATATACAGATGATAAAACTGTTCCCAAGGACAGTTTAACTCCAACGTTTGCTGCTGCTGCCCTCTTCATAGATAATGCAAGATGGGACGGGGTGCCGTTCCTAATGAAAGCCGGAAAAGCTCTACATGATAGGAGGTTTGCTTATTCATATATCTCAGCATTTCATTTTATTTCATTTTGTGACTTGTATTTTACTTTTTCTGCAGGGCTGAAATAAGGGTGCAGTTTAGACATGTTCCTGGTAATTTATACAATCGAAACATTGGGACTGATCTGGACCAAGCAACAAATGAGCTTGTAATCCGTGTTCAGCCCGATGAAGCTATTTACCTCAAGATTAATAACAAAGTCCCTGGACTGGGAATGAGATTGGATCGAAGCAATCTTAATCTCCTATATAAAGCAAGGTACTTGAAGAATCAATCCCTCGTCATCGTATAACTATGTGCATTAGTCTGTCTGGGTAATAATCTGTTTGTTATTACATTGAGTAGATACTCCAAGGAGATACCTGATGCATACGAGAGACTGGTACTGGATGCCATCGAAGGGGAAAGGAGGCTGTTCATAAGGAGTGATGAATTAGATGCTGCTTGGGCCATCTTCTCCCCTGTTTTGAAGGAGCTTGAACGCAACAAGATAAAACCCGAGTATTATCCTTATGGAAGTCGAGGACCAGTCGGGGCCCATTACCTTGCTGCTGGCTACAACGTTAAATGGGGTGATCTTGGTATTGACGACTGACTCGCTCATCTTCTTTTCTGCAACATGGTGTTGTTCTTGTTTTATCTTCTTTGGCGTTTTTGTTTTACCAAGAATCACTGGACCTAGAAATTTAAATCTAGGGGTACGATAAATAATATTTTAAATTTTACTCGGTATACGTCAATGATAACTAAAGTTTTGGCTACTCGAAAAAGTGTACAGACCTGATTAAGAGGGTATATAAACATAAATGTGAAATTAAATAAAAATATAAGATACGTTATGATAAAACACTGTAAAAAGGTCGAAATTCATCGAGCTAATAGTTCAAAAAAAAAATATATATATATGAGTAAATATTAGTAGATTAATAGACAAGTGAATACAAAAAATACTTAAATTATATTTGGCTCACACAACAAGTTTTATAAGAACAATATATACGGAGTATCATTTTTGTCCAAATTCATTATGTCAATTTATTCGGACATGAACTTTAATAAATATTGATTAATTTAGGATAAAATAGATATGTTGGAGGTATGCTTGAGTATGATGGGATCTACTTTATTTTTTATAAATAAAGTGAATGTTTATAAATAAAAATAATGATAATTATAAGTAAATAAGTGATGGTTTGAGAATATAGATAAAATACTAAAAGTGACGAAGTTGGATAGGTTTAGTGGTTAGAGCACACTACTGGCTTTAGATCCTGGGTTCGAGTCATGGGGAGGGGAAAAGTAAATGACAATTTTAATTTGATTATAATTTAATGAGTTAAAAATTTAATTGAACATTTTTTTTTTTGACGGGAAAAATTCAATTGAACAATTAATAATATATCTAAATTACTTATAATTCAATTGCATACAAGAATTACTTAAAATAAATTATAATGATAATATCTTTTATATTTATAATATGATACACAATTAGTAAAGGGTCTGACTATTTACACCTCCATTTCGATTTAGAACACTCCCCCAATTGATGCACCCCCCTGAAATTTGTTAGAATAGATGCACCCCCGAAATTATCTTAATTACCATTTTCTCATTTTTTATCAATATAATACAACTTTACTTACCACACACTCCCTCAAAACCATAATTCTCTTTTCATTTTTTCTTGTCGCCGCTGCTGACCTCCTGCCGCCGCCGCCCCCTTCCTCCCTGTCTCTTCACGGCCGCGGCCGCCTCCTTCTCCCTCAGCCGCGGCCGCGACGGCCTTCCGCTTCCTCCTCTCGGCCGCGGTCACCTCCTTCTCCCTCAGCCGCGACGGTCTTCCCCTCCCTCCCCTCGGCCGCCGACGGCATCCCCTCCCCCTCCCTCTCTCTCTCATTTCTGTAATTTATTTTTTGTTCAACCCATCGTGCTCCCGATCGATTGAAGATGTCGTCCCGCCTCCTGATCAAAGATGCCGGCCACCCCCACCCCAGGTAAGTGTATCGCCGCCGCCGTCTGATAAATTTCAGTCGGCGGCAATTTTGAAGTTTTAGGGTTTTCTGCAATCTGCAACAGAAACATTTTTTTTTAATTTTCGACAATGTAATGTCGACCACGTAACCTCTCGTCGACAACATGTCGACGACGAGAGGTTACATGGTCGACATTATGTTGTCGAAAATTTTAAGTTTTTATTTTTTTAAAAAATCGATCTTCTTAAGTCGACCATATTCACGTGTCGACGAGAGTTTATATGGTCGACTTAAGAAGATCGATTTTTTTAAGTTTTTTTTTTTCGACAAACCAGTATCGACCATAGTGAATATGGTCGACACTGGTTTGTCGAAATATTTTAAGTTCTTGATTTTTTTTTGTTTGGGGAGAAATTTTGGTGTTTGGGGTTCGTCGGCGGCGGATGGATAAAACTTAGATTTAGGGTTTAAAGGTGAAGGAGGGGTGCAGTTAGTAGTGTAATATAACATAAAAGATATTTTTTGTTTTTTACATCATTATTTTATTATTAAACTCCTAGGAGTGTTCTAAACTGAAATGGAGGTGTAAATAGTCCCACCCGTTAGTAAATGTGGATAAAGAAAGGAATTCATAGCACTAAACAACACTAAACGCCACATACAAATGCAAAATCAAGCACACTTGTAATAGCTTCAAAGTGGCCCAATAGTGATTTTTTTTTTTTATCAAATGTGTGCTATGTGATATGTAGTACTCCCTTCGTCCCATTATTAATACAACATTTACGGTTTGCACGGGTTTTAATATAGAATTGTTTATTAGTATTAAAGGGGATAAAGTTGACTTTTAGGAGGGATATTATGGGTATTTCAACTTTATTGGAGAGATAATCTTTTGTTTGTGTGTAAAAAGTAATGGCATGGAGTGTAAATAAGTAGATGTTAAGGGAGATTTTTAAAGGAGATTGGAGTAGGTGGCAAATGTTCGAATAATAATGGGGGCAAATGTTCCATTAATAATGGGAATGGAGGGAGTATTAGATAGATTTTTTACATTTTTGGGGTACAGTTGTACACCATGTCTTCAAGTCTGCCAAGAATAATGTAGATTGATTAACTACTCTTCCTGTGTAATCATTTGATTTTAAGGAATGTAAGAAAATCCATACGGAATACAGTATGAATCGTTATGGTATTTGGTGTCAAAATAGATTGATGAGCAAATTTTCCAACTCCTCAACTCCAAAAGAAAAAGGCTTGTCATGGGAAAAAAGTATTAACTACCAATTGTATCCTGGACTGATGAGCAAATTTTCTACTACAAGACTGCCGGGTGGATGGGTAAAATCTACTGATCCGACCCGCACTCCCGCCCCATTTTGTATTTGATCGAGTTCCTATAAATGCCCAATCCGTCCAGATTGTTGTGCTTCTCTCTTACCTCTGTTCTTCTTCCTCTATTTTTTGGCGTGGCTTGTGTTAATTGCCTCGCCCATTATTGTAGCTTGGTTATGAGAAGGAAATTGAACGGAAAACAGTTATTTAGAGAAATGTGTGGTGTTTAGTGTACATAAGGGCAAAAGCTTGGCCGTGATTTTTTTTAATTTTCTTGTTGTGGTGTTAGTGTGCTTTTAATAATTTCGTTGGGCTTTTTGTGATTTTTTGAAGTTAATGGTGCAATTTTACTCTTGATCTTTTTTTTAATGAATTTTGTTCTTGATTAACTGGTACGTTTGGGGTCTTTTACGCTGAAGTGAGAACTTTGGGAGGGAGAAATGAAGAAAGCCTTATTGTTTAAAGCGGGGGTGAACTTAACCTATTAGTTCAAAAATTAAATTGGAGTGTGGTGAAAGACATAATAAATCGGGGAGGGGGGCATTTATCCGTGGCCAAATTGTCCTGTTGTTGCTGGGCCTTCACTAAAAACTAGAAGCCCATTTTAATTTATTCATTTATAAATATTAAAGCTGGAAGGCCACGGCTTAAATGCTATGGAGTACTTTCTTTGTTGGGTTCACCTCTCACCAAAATTTAGTATTTGAAGTATGGGGGAAAAGATTCCACTATCCTCATTGATGAGTTCACCTTTCACACACACAAATAAGAACGTGAAGAAACCGGCCACTTGAATGAACTTAATAATAAACGTGGGAGAATTCATTTTAGGTTACAATGGTTAAAAAAATGAAATTTTGGGTATACATATGTAAAAAAAAAATTAAGCGTATGCTATATTTGATTTTTTTTTTTTATCGGTAAAAGGAATTGTATTAAAATTGGGTATAAGAAATACCCGAATAATTCAGTGTACAAGTTTAATCATCAGAGAGACAGACAGTAAACATTTAAAATACATAGTGACTCAGGCCATGCACTTAAGTGGGTCTGTCACCCAGTCCTTGAAAGGCGAGGTGTTTCGAGTGGGATATTTGACTGTGAACCAGCTCCAAAGTCTTGCCCTTAGCTCCTCCTTAACCTTGGTGGTCGAGAAGATCTCGTTTCTAAAGAGGGTTGCGTTTCTCCACTTCCACATGAGCCATACCACACATAACCATGTAGATGTGGCGATCTTCTTCCCATTTCTTCGTTTGATGAGGCCTCCAAAACCAAGGAAATTATCTAGTAATTCTGACGGTAGTGCTGACGGTATCTTGAGCCAATCCAGACAGTCCATCCAAACTTGGTATGCTTGGGGGCATTCCAGGAAGATATGCTTCTCAGCTTCTTCACTTACCCCACATAGTACACACCTTAGATCATCGTTCTGGTTGAGAATGTTTCTTCTTCTAAGGTTGGATCGTGTTGACAGTCTTCCCCATAAGAGCCTCCATGCGAGAGCTTTGACTTTTGAGGGTGCAAAACTCTTCCAAATACTTTTGAACCCTTGGATCAGCCTGTCGTCCGGTCGAGTGTCTTGGCTCTGGTTGAAAAGGGTCGCGTACGTTGCTTTTGTGGAAAACTTCCCCATGTTTGATGCCAGCCATTTCCACGAATCCTCTATTCCGTCTTTGGTTTTGAACCTGTCCATCACAGATATCAGATCGTTAAAAGATGTTAGTTCCCTATCAAAGAGAGCTCTTCTCCATCTCCATGTACAATTCCATGACTCTCCCTCCCAAACCCCCATTTCCCCCACTGTTTTCCCCTTGTCTATGCTAATCTGTTACAATCTCCTAAATCTATCTTTAAAAGTTCCCTCCCCCGTTCAGTTCTCCTCCCAAAAGAAAGTATTTCTCCCATCCCCTAGTACCTTCGAGAGATTTCCATGAAACCAGCCCCCATTACCCTCTCCTATCACTTTTAAAATATCCCTCCACCTGATTCGGGTGGAATTTGCACATTTTTATGACACATTTTGAGCTCAATTTTCTTAGTATTTTATGCTTTTATTGCTCAATTTTGGCTAATTGCACTTGATAGGAAGAAAAGTGGTGTTTTGTGTATTTTGTAGGAAAAATGGTTATTTTGGAGGCAAAAGCACTCATCTAATTTTTAGTGAAGTCAATTGAAGAAAGAAATCAAAATTGAGGGCAAAACGAGTAGAAAATGGAGGATTAAAATTATTTGGGCCAACAATTAAATTGTTTGGCCCATTTAATTAATTACAGCAGCCCAGATGCTACAATTTTTCCAGCAAGTCTTAGGCCCATTCAAGAGTAATTGAGGCCCAAACCAAGAGGTGTATATGGTGGAGAGAGGAGCAGCCCATTAATTGGGCCATTTTTATTTTATTTTCCAAAAGCCCAAATTCCATTAAAACTTGGAACCCATTTCAGCTGTTGGGGGATTTTTTTATTTCGGCCAATACAGAGAGTACGAAGCGGCAGGAGATTGAAGCGGATTGGGGAGAGAGTACGAAGCGGCAGGAGATTGAAGCGGATTGGGGAGCTGCGATTTTTTCACACACTCACATTTAGTGGAAGGTGTTTCTCCATTGAAGTTTCAAATGGTGGATTAACTTGGGATTTTCACACTCCATCACCTACACTATCTAAGCTTTCTCTATCCCTTTTATTAATTTTAGTTATTTCTCCTTTTATTGTATTTGAGATTATGTAAAACACTTTAGGGTTTCAAGGCTTGTAATTATTTGTATTGAAGTTTATGGATTAATGTTTTACTTTAAATAATGATGTTTGTCTCTTATTTGTGTGCTTAATTATTATTTGAAAGCATGTTATTAGTGACCATTATAATATGTCTTATTTATTGTTAATTGGGGTAGTATCGAGAGATTTATTCCATTAATCGTACATAAGCATGCAACCCAATATTATTTTGATCTCGAGAGAGGATTAATTATTGAGAGGGTATTGATGATCTTAGGAGCTATTTATGGTTATATGATGCATGCTTAAGAGTGTCCACAATGGGTTAGGGAGTTATAACTCCCCTCTCTCCTCCACCTCATCATTTTTACATAAATAACTCAACCCCCAATAACTCCCACAATCATTCCAAAGTTATAACTTACATTTGAGGACCCACTATTCATTACATTTCTTTTTAATTTTTTATTTAAGGTTTTAAAATTATGTAAAAAAATTAATATATGAATATATTAAAATTTAATATATGTGAAAAAAATTAATATATGAATATATTAAAATTATTTAGTCGAATTTTTTTAGGGTATCAATTAATATATTTTACAAATTGAAATAAATATTTAATACTAACTCATTTAGTTAACTAATAAAGATTATTATTATTTTGATTGAATGAAAATAGAGTACAACATATTCAACACTAGAAAACAATTCAACTAAATTAATTAAAAACTTAACTATTTTGAAACGATAAATAAACGCATTAATTTAAAATTTAAAGAGAAAAAAAAAGACCGTTGTATTAATTTAAAATTTGAGGAGAGAGAAAATTTTTTAACCCTATTTTTGTTAGCAAAAAGTAGGGTTATGCCACAACGGTTGTAACCCTATTTTTAAAGTTATAACCCTCTAATAACCAACCGTTGTGGACACTCTAAGTAGAAATACATGCTTGTGTGACATTTCCTTTGAATTAATTGGATTGAAAAATCTTTTAATTCATTATTTAGTGATCAACCCTAAAGACAAACTTAATTTCCATTTGAATGAGTCATTTTTCATAAATGGATTTCTAAATACAGTAAAACCTCTCTATAGTCATATCCGACCACACAAAAATATTCCTAAATGGGGTTATTCCTAAATAGAGTTATAAGGTTTTTTTTTTTTAAATGCATGTATATTATATAATGGTATAATTAGTAGATACATGTACATGATGTAATGTGTTGAACTTAATTGAACTAATTTACTCACGTAATATGAAAAGACAATACTCAAGAGTCACCCACCATAGATGCATGTACTTGCTTTTGATTGCTTTAATTTTTTCATCTATAAATACTATGCATGGACGAGCTAATGCGCACACGCAAGTTGAAGGACACAAAAGATTAAATCATTGTCACAATCAACCTTGAACAAGTATTTTAAATCAACTTAAATTTATTGTAAAATTATATATATTATTATGATTTATTCCTAAATGGAGGTGTATTTCTTTATGTTGGGACTTGAAAAAATATGAATTATGACAATATGGAGTTTATTCCAAATTATAACTAGTCCCAAGTTGGGACCATGAATTTTTATTCCTAAAGAGAGTTTATTCCTTAATAGAGTATTCTTTTTGAGAGGTTTTACTGTATTGCATATGCCTTGGAACTACATTTTTCCTTGATTAGTTTTGTTATTTTCATTTCATTAGCTTGTTATTGATTTGAATTTGACTAGTTTTATTTGTTTTCTTAGTGACATTTATAGATAGCATTAGAATTAGTCTTAGTTTTTAAACCTTCCTTGCAAATCAATCGTGTCTAGATAGAATCGTGTCAACAAATATCACTTTTACACTAACCCTTCCCAGTGGGATCGACCTCGTACTTACTTCGCTACAATATACACCGTATACTTGCGGTCGTGTATTTTAGAGTTGTAAAATACGTGAATCACCACCATAGTGATACCCTCCCAACCCCCCCTGTTGGGAATAGGCCGAAGCCATCTCCCCAGGCGTTCCCATATCTAGATCTCAAAATCCTAACCCACAAGCTGTTTTTTTCATGTAGATATCTCCATCCCCACTTCCCTAGTAGAGTTTTGTTAAAAATTCCAATATCTCTAACCCCTAGCCCACCTAGTTGTTTCGTATTACAGACTATTTTCCATTCGATCCATGCTACTCTTTTCCCATTACTCCCTCCCCCCCAAAGAAAATTACGTTGTAGCCTCACAATCTCACTCATGATTTTTTTTGGTATATGGTAGAAAGACAAATAGTATGTCGGAAGAGAAGAGATAACCAAATTTAACAACGTGATCCTGCCGCCCATCGAGATCTTCTTGTCATTCCATTGTGCTAGCCTGTTTTTTATTTCCCCCACAATCGAGGTCCATTCCACCGTTCTTCTGTGATTCGATTCGACTCTCATTCCTAAGTATGTGAAATTAATGGTATCAACTCTGCATCTTAGGACCTCCGCCATATTATTTAGGATAGTGTCCTCCACGTTTACGCCAATGACCGAGCATTTCTCAAAATTTATTTTCAAACCCGACATCAATTCCATATTTCGTAGTACTCGTCTCATGACCCATGCGTTCTCCAAACTTCCGTACCCCATGAGGATTGTATCATCCGCAAACTGTAGATGTGAGATTCTGATTATTTCCCGTCCGATTTCTGCCGCTTTGTACATTCCTTCTTCTGTTGCCCTCTCCATAAGGATACTCAATCCTTCTGCTGCGATCAGAAACAGGAAAGGGGACAGTGGGTCCCCTTGTCTTAGGCCCCTCTCCATTTTGAATTCTCCAGATGGACTGCCGTTTACTAGGATCGAAGTTGTTGCTGTTGTCACGCATTCCATCACCCACTTTCTCCATTTGGGGTGAAAATTGAATCTCTCCATCATGAGCTCTAGGTAACCCCAGTCGATTGAGTCATAGGCCTTTGCAAAGTCAATCTTGAAGAAAGCACGTACTATTTTTTCCCGTTTTGCTTCATCGATCGCTTCGTTCAAGACGACCACACTATCCAATATGTTCCTCTTCCCAATGAAAGTAAATTGAGCAGCAGAGATTATGGACGGTATTTGGATAATATTTATTTGTATTTAACTATTGTTACATGCTATTATTGTTCGTTTGCTCATATTGTTAGCTCTAGTTGATTTTTTAGTTTTTTTTTTTTGAGGACATGTATTTTTTGACATTTTTTAGTCGAAAATTCTCAAAATTCTCAGAAGTTATTTTTCGATTTTTTTTTAAAAAAAAATTGGAAGTTTTTTCAGATAATTTAAAAAAAAAATCAGTAATTTATGCCGAGTTTTTTCAAATACTAGAAAAAAAAAAATTCGAGTTCGAAAATTCGATACACCGTGCCAAGTTCATATCTGACCCAATTTTTACAATTGTTATGTCCAATTCATGCAAACTCGATTTTATAGTTTCAAAATCATATACTATTGTGAAGAATAACATCAAGAAATGAGTATAGAGCTCAATAGATTAGAGAAATTCATTCAAACTGAATTGCGGAAACGTACCTAAATCGACAAGCTTGTTTAATCGATCGTAAATTGATCAATCCTGCTCTAGTACCATGTGAAATTTCATAACAAGAAAAAATTGAATAAAATGCATATTGAGATGAGAAATATAGAATTGATATTGAATGAACTGAAAAAAATTAGATTTTGAATAGAGAATTACTTGAAGATGATTATCATCCCTCCTCACATACTAGAAGTTACTCCCTTCAAAAAAAAAAAAATCGGTATGATTCTGATTAACTAGAGCATTTGACTGTGGTCTTTAAAAACCTGCCGCACAGGCCCAGCAGGCAGGGCATGGACAAAAACTGGGGATACTGTAGAAACATGTGAAATTTGGTGTAAACTAATTAACTAACCATCAGTGAGAATATACTGTATTATATATCCTCGATCTCAACAAGAGTAATTCATTAATGTAACAAAAACCATGTCCATGCATTCAGATTTAGATTCCGACTCTGATTCTGATTCCGATTCCAATAGATGGATGGGATCTCCACATAACAATAATAATAATGTAGACAATTAGTCGTCGTAGTAACATATTTAAATCTTCCACTCCACAACAAATCTTAACATTCGCATATCTTAATCTTTGTTTTATAAAGTATTAATTAATTTACAGATTGTGAAATTGATTCCTATAACATATATTTTGCACACTTTTTATTCACCAACTAGATTGTATTTTTTCTTTATAATTAATTGTCCAATTTTTCATTCCGTAATTCTTACATTCTCTAATATGCTCAATTTTGGTAGGGACAAGCATATTCATAATTCATTGCACAATAAAGGTACTGGGATATAAATGTATACAGTTAGATTGCACTTGATATCCGCTGTGGAATATTTTAGTATATATATTATATTATATAATTAATTATAAACAATAACAAGTCAAATGAAGGAGAGTAGTGTTTTAAAGCATCCCATTTGGTGCTCAAATTCATTTTCAATCACCACACTATATTACATTCCGCACTAAATATTATGGAGTAATATTTTAGGACAACATACATTTATGTTACAGTGAAATAACGACGCTTTATGTTATGGTAATTATGTTTTTAATGATTGTACTGTGATTTCAGTTATTATGATTTAATCCATTTCATTTAAAAAAAAAAAAATTAGTTGTATTAAACAATGAAATGATTATGTATTTATGTGGCGTGAAATACATTTCATTTCAATACACATAATAATAATGAAATAATGAATTAGTTGTATTAAAAAAGTTAAATAATATAAAAATAATGAGAGATGTAAGTGTTATTTTGAAATTCAATAAGGGCGTTGTTTTTTTTTTTATCAAGTTGAGCTCTAAGGTAGTAGTACTCCCATACAACTAGATGGATGTCCAATCATATGTCTATTTTTATTATTTAGTAATTCATCTTACTGATTACTTGTCCACTTTTCTTACTGAGACGTCTCAATTACTTGTCCACTTTTTTTACTGAGACGTCTCAAAGTTATTTGCATATTCTTAATATAGAAATATTCAATAAAATTAATACCCTCTCAACATAATTTTATTTTCAAATTTGTCACTCATTTTTTACCTATTAAATCACCCAAATTTTCAAACTAAAATATTTATGTCTGTTTTTTTAATACTTTTATCATTTTTATTTCTCTACCTTAATACGCAACCAAATATTTAATACTATTATTATTTAAAAAGTGAGTAATAAGACATTTAGTGTATATGTAGGGAGTATGATACAGTCATAAATCAGAAAAAAAAAAATTTATTTATTGGAATCAACAAATTAATAGGTGATGAGATGTATTGAATAAGACAATGCAAATTAAATAAAATATTGTGAGATTCTTTCAACTTTAAATATATGCCACCCTACCTACCTATTTTCAACTTTCACCCCTACCCTAGTGTATCTGTATAACTACATTATTCCTCTCCTCTCCTCTCCTTTCTCTCTCTCTCTCTCTCTCTCTCTCTCTCTCTCTCTCTCTTTTCTCAACACGTATGTTTGTTTGTTTTGGATTATGGTAGACGGGAATTCTAATATTTGAAATTCATGTTAAATACTAAGTAGTTAAATGATAGAGTAGAATTGAATAATTTTTTTCTATGAATTTCGAAAATAAACAGAAATTTGAAGTTCAAATTTTGACTGATTTAGTCACAAAACAAAAAACACCCTAATTTATTGCATTAATTTGGGAGCTAGCTAGGAACATTTCATTGACACATAAATGTAGACTGATAGAGATAGTACTCCACATCTATATATAACCCAATAACAGCGAAATTAATAAGATAAATTCAGAGATCAAATAAGGAATATTAACTAGTATAACCATCGATTATTTTTAATTTATGTGCGAAAAAATAATGAAATTTTTTTAGACAAACAAACTATTTTATTTCGTAATACTACTCTCCGGATCTCAGTGGGGCGAAGACGGTAATTTGATAATGACCCAGCACATGGCTCCTCCAAGACCAATGGAAAAAATAAAATAAAAAAATTGAGAGTAGAGGGTAGACAAGGAAAGAGGAATTGGGGTCCACATGAGCAGGAAAATAATTCTGTACTGTCTCTCTATGTATGCAGCATTGTTGGGAAAGAAATGTGAGATAATCATACTAATATATACTTGTGTGAGTGGCCCTGCCTATCCTATTTTAAGTAAACCAACTGCTTCCTGAAAACGGAAAATTAATTCATTAGTGATGGAGTACTGGTCTACATCTGACGGCGTTGATGATGAGTTCCAGAAGCTTGTTCTTAGAATGAACCCCCCAAGGTACGTATTATTCATTATTCCTAATTCTCAACTAACTGCATCTGCTAGCTGCATGCCACCATAACTAATTAATTTGACTAATTGGTTTATGTTCAATTGGCATGGGCAGGGTAACCGTTGACAATGAATCTAACAACAACACCACTTTGATTAAGGTACCTACCTATATATATATTATTAGCATTTGAATTTTAATTTGATCATCGAATATCAAGAAATTTAATATTTGCTGCAGGTGGATAGTGCAAACAAGAGAGGAAGCCTGTTGGAGGTGGTGCAAGTTCTTACTGATCTCAATTTCATAATCCACAGGGCTTATATTTCTTCTGATGGGGAATGGTTTATGGATGGTATATATGCACGATTATTTCTTAACTTAATTTGACTCCTTTTTTTTTTTTTTGTATGGGCCGGGATATATACCTATTACTCCATTTCATTAATCATTGTTTTGGTCGACAATGTATTGCAGTTTTTCATGTCACAGATGAATATGGTAAAAAGGTGTATGAGGCCGACATTTCTGACCGTATTCAACAGGTACTTTTTTTTTTTTTTCCATTCAATCAATCTAGTTCTAGTAAAACAATCCTAAATTCATCTTATGCCTGTCTGTTCCACATTTCTAAGAAATGTCTTGTTTTAATGAAAGGAAAGAGTTACATTTTTTTTTTTGCAGTAAAAGGAAAGAGTTACATATGTAATAAGAAATTAAGGAAAAATAAAATGGTCTGTTGCTTGAACACTATGTTTTCAATGTTTAAGTAAAAGAAGCGGAGCTTGTGTTCCTGCAGGCAAACACTTGCGTCTAGTTTGCATTTTTAGTGTTAGTATTAGTTATTGTTTCATGAAAAATATTAGAATTGTACGTAAAATAGGTGCATGGAAATTAAAACTAGTGTTTCCAAATCTATTATTCTCTCTGTTTTAAATTGGTGTGAAAACTGGCCGGAGGGAGTATAAATAATATAACAAAAATTGACATTGTTAAAGTAAACCACTTATTCCGCTATGCCATGAATCATGCAGTCACTTGGTCCAAGAGGATGCAGCTTCCAGGCATTCCAATCTGAAGAGTGCACGAGCATTGAGCTATCAGGCAGAGACAGGCCAGGATTGCTATCGGAAGTATTTGCTGTTCTTACCGATCTCAAGTGCAACATAGTTGGTGCACAAGTATGGACGCACAACTCACGAATGGCTTCCGTCCTTTCCATCACCGACCAATCAAACGGATCCGCAATCGACGATCCTCACAGACTTGCCAACATCAAACACCTTCTTCTGTCTGTTGTCAAGGGAGATTATAGTACTGGCACAGTTAATTCAGTTGCAGCTGCGGATTCTACTGATCATAATGACAGGAGGCTGCATCAAATCATGTATGCTGATCGTGATTACGATCATAAGCCTGCATCCAATTCTTCCCACGTCGTCACTGTAGACAAGTGCGTAGAAAAAGGATACACTGTGGTCAACTTGAGGTGTCCGGATCGACCTAAGCTTCTCTTTGATGCAGTTTGTACGTTAACGGATATGCATTATGTCGTGTATCATGCCACCATCGTCACCAAAGGCTCCGAGGCCCAACAGGTAAAAAAAATAATTCCGTTTCATCTAAAAGTCTGAACTACTGGCATACATATTAATTAATGAATTGGATTAATGGAATGTTAGGAGTATTACATAAGACATATGGACGGGTGCCCCGTTAGTTCAGAAGCAGAGAGACAACGCTTGATCCATTGCTTGGAGGCAGCAATTATGAGAAGAGCATCCGAGGTATTACGAGTTACACTTTTGTGCATCCAATTGTAAGTTGCAATTTAATTGAAATTAATGATATACGCAGGGAATAAGGCTGGAACTATGTAGCGTGGACAGAGTTGGGCTTCTATCGGATGTTACTCGCATGTTTAGGGAGAATGGTCTGTCAGTTACACGAGCTGAGGTGGCAACAAGGGGCACGCAAGCGGTCAACCTTTTCTATGTGACGGATGCATCGGGGCATGAGGTCAAAAGTCAAACTATTGAGGCACTTCGCCAACAAATAGGGTCAACTCTATTACGTGTCAAAGATGACTCATCGCCACCTCAGTCGTCTTTGACTAGCAGTAGCTCCTTTCGCTCCAGATCTGAAAAATTCCTTTACAATTTGGGCCTCATAAAATCTTGCTCTTGACTTTTACCTACTTGCTTTTCCCCAATTCCATTAATAAGTAGTAATGGTACTAGTACTAGGCTTAACGCGTATATATACCTTACAATACTAGTAATTGTACTCAACCTTCAATTTAATTGTTCATCTTTACAATTACGCTTAATAAGGCCATTCTTCCAACTCTATATATCAAGTGTATTTTAGTGTTGTGATAAATTATAAATGAATTTTCAACGTTGTTTCGATATCTCGTTAGTAACTTATAAAGTATATAGTGATTATGCTCCGTCTTCTATGCGTGCACGCAAAGGAGTTCAAATCTTAGTCGAAAATGGCCTTCGAACTTTGAACTTCTGTGCGAGCACGAGCTGCGTACACGAACGTCACATCGATTTAGCCGTTTGGCAGCAATCTAGCGCCTCAATTTCTCGTTTTTCTAAAAATCCAACCAACCAATGAAGTATTGTATTCACAAAATTGGAAGTTATCTTTTGAGCATGACATTTATATATGTAGTGAAGGAGGGACCAATTCAGACAACTAGGCATGCAAGTGCTTTGGGGTTGTACTTGTGGATGAGAAAAGAGATGGAAACATTTAGAAAAGACAAGAAAGATTCAAGGACAAATGATTTGGTGTGAGGTAGCCACATAATAATGAATTACTACATACAAATTGCAAGTGTGGCGTGGAAATACACATATATGTCCTTTGAATTATTATATTAGTACTATAAATGGAACAGTTGGAGTTGGTCATCCGTCATACAGTTAATTGGTACTACTGCTTAAAAAAAAAAGACTAAGGGGCAAATTAAGGCATTTTAAAGTAATGACTTTTGAATAATAAAAAATGGTGGGGGCTTTTACACTTTACAGCACACGAAAAGCCAAGTAGCTTTCAAACAAAGATGTCGTACACGTGTCAGCAGTGTGGGGGCAATAGTATACCCATATATATTTTGGACACTACTGCCCCAACTTGATTCTGGTCCACTTCGCTTTTCACGTGTCCAAGATCTTCATAGATCGTTCTTGATGTGTGCGTAATTGCAACTTGTATCTTTTTTTTCCTTTTTCTTTTATTTATTAAAAAATAAATACGTCTATTCGTTTCATTATAACTTTATATATATATATATAGACACACGTCACATATTATAAAAATAAAGAAATTTACTTTATGTATTTTAATTCTCTTCAACTCATAAATATAGTAAATTGATGAGTCGGGATTATTACATTTTTTTTTACGTTAATTTAATACTAAAAGTATTATTTTAGAATTGATTTGAGATTTTATTACATTTTTATGACTTGTTATTACTTTTATTGTTAAATAGTGTAACGTGGAGTTTTGTGTAATTTTAGGATGTTTATGATCTTTGATAAGATTGGAGACTCTGAAGATACTCCCTCCGTCCGCCTATAAGCTTTCCATTTTACCATTTTGGTCCGTCCGTCTATAAGCTTCTCATACTTTTTTTGGTAAGTACTTTTTCTTACACTTCACTTTATATCTTACCTTTTCTCTCTATCTCTCTCCTCTCTCAATCACTATCACTTGTACTATATCTATTATTTAATCACTTTTCTTAATCTCTGTGCCAAAAAGTAACGTAACACTTATAGGCGGTCGGAGGGAGTATATTTTAGGCTAGTTGCTCACTTGTTTGCTCGCCTCCCAAGAAAAAGTCAAATCAGTCAAGGTCTCAGAGTGAATTCCAACCCAAATGTCAAGTTGGGCCAAAGGAAGAAAAGCCCAAGAATAAAAAGGGAATTGGGCTTGGTTGGTTTGGGCCGTGTGTTTGGAAGGAAATTGAAATGGGCGCGGTTATACACACCAACCTATTGAGGACACCCACTGGACGAGTACACACACCGTGTGATGAGGACACCCACTGGACGAGTACACACACCGTGTGATGAGAACCCCCACGTGAAAAGTTCAAAAATACTCCTCCATTTCTAAACCCTAATTAATCTCCTCCTTTCACTAATACAGATTTGGTTTAGCACAACCCTTACAAATGACCTTAAACAGCGGTTTTAACAGCTCTCCAAGTAACAGTTGTCTAAACTTAGACAGCTGTTAAAGAATCGCTGTCTAAGAAAAGCACTTGGACAGTGGTTATGAACCGCTGTCTAAGATATATATATATTTTTTTAATTCGTTTCATTTTTACAACGGTTTTAATATATATATTTTTTTAATAATTATTTTATATTTCAAAAATCCTGTTTATACAAAATCAAAACTTATACCACTACAATATATATATACGTCAAATACCAAAACATCAAATACATAAACATACACATACATACATCCAATATACACCAAAAATATGAAATATCATCACAAATATATAAGTTAATTATATGCTACCAAAAGTTATACTACTTTAATTATAAATATACAAAAATTGATTGTAAAGGTACCCCATCCAATCTCTTTTCCATTTATCCATTCTTTTGTCGTTGTAAGTCTTGAGCGAACGTTCATAGACAAACTGCAAATAATGATCAATCAATATAGTTAGATATCTAGTATATGAATTATTCAATCGATAATAATTTAAATAAATCGATAAATTGACTTACAGTGTTAGGAATCGTCGTTTGAGAAGTGCGAATTATATCTTCAATATAGCAACACACAAAATGTCCACAATGGTTGTCATCTCTTAGGTTAACTTATATCGAATCAAATGAGAAGTGCAACCTCATTTCAAAGCACGTGCACAATTGTCTACACATGCGAACCAGATCTTCATTCTCAATTCGAGGTAAAACTCAGCAATAAAGTATTTTTGTGTAAAAAAATTAGAGAAAGAATAATAGACAAGGATCCACCAAGAATATATACAAAGACCAACATCAAGCATAGGTAAAAATAGACAAAAAAATATATATATATCTTAATTAAACAATCATTTAATAATTGATCACTCTAAAAAATAGTATATCTTAATTAAAGAAATTTAACATACATATAACCCGAATAATATACTCAAATCAAATTTATTAACAAATTAATCAATTCATGTTTGAACCACCTAATAAACACTAATTAAGCTACAACTAATACTTATACGAAGTTAGGAGATGGATGGTAAAGGATGATGCATGAATTTGTGAAGTTAGGAGATGGATGGTAAAGGATGATGCATGAATTTGTGAAGACAGAAGACGTACAAAGCTTGGTATTTCTTTTTTTTTTTTTTACTATTTAGTAGAGTATTACTAAGGTTATTTCAAAAAAATTAATAGAGTACAATTATTTTTACTCCATATTTTTCTTTCATTAGATCCGCCTCAAAGAACCAGAATGTAAATCAACAAAATCAACACATACGAAATTACTCCATATTTTTCTTCTGAAATAGAGGTAAATCAATGAAGACACTATAAAAACACAATCACAGATCCAAACACCACAATTAAGTCGAAAAATGATTTGAAACCTTATACAAAATCATATACCAGTGAACAATCAATTAAAATAAAAAAATGGAGAAACAGCAACAGAATTTCAGACTTAAAGTGACAGAGGAAAAAGATAAGACCTCAGATCTGGTGTTAATGTGGCTAACGTCAGCGGCTACGCCTGGTGTTCCGGCGATATCATAGAGAGCGAGCCTGGAGACGTGAGGATTCAACTTCATCAGAAGAGATAGCGGTTGGCCGATCCCTCCGGCTGCACCCAAAATGGCTACCTTCCGTTCCGGCGCCGGCGACGATGACAAACCGCGGCTGGAGCAGTAGGACGAGGCCGTAACCGCCCTGGTGCTCCTGCGCAGGATAGATCTCAACATTGCGACCGTCATCTTCACAATCTAGCGCGGGCGGGAGAGGGAGGCGACGGCGCGCGAGCGGAGGAGAGGGAGGCGACAGCGACGGGGGATTTAATTGGGGGAGACAACTACGATTTTGGAATTGGGGGAGAATGAATGTTTCGATCTGGAATATCACGCGTATTTAGTCAAAGTTCGAGCTCTTGGAGAGCGGTTATGAAGGGCTTTTCAAAACCTAGCTCTTGGAGAGCGGTTATAAAGGGCTTTCCAGGTGTTTACTTGAACAGCGGTTCTAAACCGGTGTCTAAGTGAGTTTGCATAGCGGTTTCTAACCGCTCTCCAAGTGTTTCTTCTATGTGTTTTTTTTTTTAATAAAACCGCTCTCCAAATTATATCTTGGAGAGCGGTTTGAAAAAAGAGCTCTCCAAGTGCAGCTCTCCAAGCTTAAATGTGTAGTAGTGTTTCCTGATTTTCCCTCATTTCATAAGACACCCACCCCACCTTCTCTCCCAAGCGGCGCCGCCGCCCACCCCTACCTTCTCTCCCGTCGCCGCCGCTGCTTTAAAGAAGGACACGGTCGTTCGCACCTCTCCTCCCTCGTGCCCTCTTCGCTACCATCCCCCTCCCGTCGCCGCTGCTTTGAAAAAGGTCGCGGCCGTCGTCGCCCTCCTCCCTCGGGCCCTCTCCGCCACCATCCCCCTTCCGTCACCGCAGTGCCACCGCTGCTTTGAAGAAGGTCGCGGCCGCCGTCGCCCTCCTCCAGCGACGCGGCCATTCGCACCTCTCCTCCCTCGGGCCCTCTCCGCCATCATCCCCCTTCCGTCGCCGCAGTGCCGCCACTGCTTTGAAGAAGGCCACGGCTGTCGTCGCCCTCCTCCCAGCAACGTGGCCGTTCACATTCCTCCTCTCTCGTTCTTTCCCTCTCCTCTCCGCCACCATCTTTCCTCGCCGCCGCTGCTTTAGGTAAGTTTAGGTTTATGAAAAAATAGAAAACTTAGGGTTTCTGGAAAATTATGTTTTTTGGAAGTGTTCAGGAATTTTTTTCGAACAACTTGTGTTTGTTAAGGAAATTTTTTTGAACAAGTTGTGTTTGTTCACGAAAAAATTTCGAACAACTTGAGTTTGTTCAAGAAAAAATTTCGAACAAGATGTTCGATTTTTTTTTTCGTACCAATGAGAGTTGTTCATGATTTTTTTTTCGGACACATTGAGTTTGTGCGGTAAAAAATTTCGAACATCTTAATTTTGTTCATTTAAAATTTTCGAACACTTTAAGAATTTTTTTATTTTTATTTTTGTTGAAATTTTGTGTTTTTAAGAGTTTTTTTTTTTTTTTTTGAAGTATGGTGATTATTTTGGTAGTGATGGTGGGGATAATTCTGAAATGAAATGGAATGGGTGGGTGTACTCATCTTTGTTTTTTTTTTTTAAATTTCACACGAGGGGTATACAGGACATTTCACATGTCCTGTAAGATGAAAAAAAAGGTTTGGTGGGTGTACTCAGTAGGTCTCTGTGTATAACCGTGGCTAATTGAAATAGGGAGTTAATCCCTTGGACACAAGACCTGGAAAGAATAGGCATTGGCAGCCGCCAGCTGTGAGAGATGAAGCAAGTAGCAGCCGTGGAGATTGGAGAGAGTTGGGTAGCTATTGTTTTTGTTAGTTAATGTATTTTTTAGTTAAATTTTGAATACATATTTTCTTAGGAATAGATTAATTAAGGATTGTACCTTTTAATTAACTAAACATAAGTAACAATTCAAGTTAGTATGATCGAACTACTAATAATTAACCATTCAAAACTCCTCTCATTTTAATTGTTTGCTTACACAAATTTTTCATATAAATTACACTGTTTTTCGTTGGATAGACTCTTGCTTACCATACTTTATAGTGGGTTAGTTAAATAATTTATTTTTGAGTGCCGGGATCACACCATAAATTCATATGTTTGACTTTTTTTTTTCCTTTCAGAATAAGATGAAGATCATAATAGTATGTAGCCATGTGTATGTGTGAATCAAATTATAAGGCCTAAATTAAAATTCAAAAAACCCATGTACATAAACAATACTATATTATCTTCGTTGTTTTAGTGAGCCAACTATACAAACCAATTTGAGAATTAAATTTGCAAATACTTAAACAGTGTTAAGAAAAAAAAATAACTACAGCAGTATTTATAAATATTGGAAACTCAATACATCAATTGAAGTAAAATAATAAAAAAAGTTCAAATTTCAAGTAGCCCTAGTTTGAAAATCAGACATAGTAGTTCCAGGGGAGGTAATTGGGTTTTACCGGCACCAGTTGTATAAAAACTGAACAGTACCGTCAGCCCAAAGTCTCATTTATTCAATTTGAAGTTGGTATAATTTAATTATCATCGGGTATGCAGAGAGGGTAAGATATATGGATGGTATCAACTTATATACAACTTGTGCATAGTATAATAAATTAATATATAGAGAGGGAGTGAATAGAGTATTATTCGTTCACCCTCCAATTCAACTACATTGTTAAATAATACTCCATTCATTCTTTTGAAAGTTGTTCATTTATATTTTGCATAACAATTAAAAAATATTGTATTATATATGTAGTGAATTATTTATGTAAAGAGAGATAGGAAAAGAAAATGTAGAGAAAAATAAGGATACAAAAAATGACAAAATGTGTAACTTCCGAGGGACGGAAAGAGTGTCAATTTTTTACATTATACAGTTGCAGTTATTTTTTTCTAAACAATTGTTTAATGAAAACAAAATGCACCTGGTGTACATACTTACTGGTTGTATATAGAGTGGAAAATAAGGGCTGGCTCAACCGCATGCAACTTGGTCAGCTCTTTAGATGATGCAAAAGTCAACTGGTTTAGATGCAATTACCATAAAAAGAAGGCAGTCAACTATGGTACAGTATCTAGTTACATTCATTTGTCTGCAGTACACATTTATTGAATATAAATGTAGATGAAATAAATACTATAGCAGAAAATAAAATTAAAGGTAGCTAGTTGGAATGGGTTGATTTCTAGCAACTCCTAATACAACCAAAATTGGTGACGACTAGAATGATGAAATTAAACATGTAGACAATTCGATAAAATTCTTATATGGAGTACTATATACACCCCGACCCCATCCCCGACGTAATTGTGTAGTGCACATAGTGTTAACCGATTATTGCTATTAAATTTTTGTTGATTCTAAAAAATGCCCAGAAATTGAATTTGAAATTGAGAGCCTACTTTTTTTTAATCCGTATTTCATTTGCAGCCAATCAATTTGTACATGAAATCACCAATTCTAATTTCGGTATTACACATTTTATTCTAAATATGAATTGTTGACACGTGTAATAGTAAAAAAAGTCTATATTTTATAATAAGAAGGGCGACATGTGTTAAAGATATAGTAGAGTGAATTAATCAAGTGAAAAGCGAAAAGTGGAATAGAAGAATTAAATAAAACAATTTAGGCTAATTATAACCTTTCCTAATAAAACCTCTATATTATGATTTTTTTTTTTTTTTTTAATTTCACAACTTCTTATGACTCAAACTCAATACCTCGTGAACTACTAGCAGTATTGCAAAAGTGATTTAGGCGGCTCTTGTTCGTCTCGATTTTTTCATTATGGACGTTCTGCGCAAAAAATCGGTCTAGAAGTCTGATTTGAACAATTGTGTAAATTAACTTTTTAAATATATAGAAAAATAAATCTACTCACTCCTAAATTAACCTTTACAACTCAAATTATTAACTTTTTAAGAATATTTAAGGATAATACATTAAAATTAAATCACAATTTTTTAGAATAGTATGTTATTATTATTTGAATTGTTGAGTTATTTGTGTTTGATATTTACTTATATATAAAGCACCGTCTATGACTGCTTATGTGACAATTTTTTTATGTATTTTAAAATTCTGTTATTTTATTAATAGAGTTTTTTTTTTTTTTTCTTTTTGAAATAGCTATTGATATATAGTTTATCAACAAGTGAATTATCATATAATGACTATAAATAATAAGTCCCAATGATGAATCATATATTAATCGAACCATGACAATCTAGCTTTCAATACAAAGCGACATATTTTTTAATATTAATCCGACATTAAACGAGAATAAGTACAAGTTGGTGGGGGTGGGTTTATTATGGATAGATAGCTATGCCCTATAAGAAAATGAAACGTCCATCATATAAAATAACGACCACAGTTCAAATTCAAAAAGAATTAAAGTGCATTTGATTGCTTACAGATTTCATATTAGCTGCAGTGTTGTGCTAGATTTTCCTCTGAAAATTACGGCTGATCACTAATAATTAAGTTGAGCTGCCAAGTATTATATATCCATTGTGCAAAGTGCACCCTCAGCAATAGTATCAATTTTCATGAGCAATAATATTTTTTAATTTTTACAAACAATAGAAATAGTTGTATATGTTAATGCTAAAAATAGTCTAAATGTTACAACATTTGACTTGGGACGTCAATGACTAGATTAAATGTGCCTACAACTGCAAATTACGTGAGTTTGATTAATTAATGTAATGACGTCAAAGATGTTTAATGAACGAAATATGTGAAGATGAACAAATTAACTTAATTAGAATTTTTTACAATGTAAATGAAAGAATGATAACAATGAGCACAAGTATATGATGTGATGTCGTGTTAATGATTAAAGGAAATAAGAGATAAATTAAGCAGTTTAATAAGTGTGTAATGTAAATAAATAGAACACGATGTGATGGTGTAGGAAACTCTTGAATCAAAGGAAAAAATTGTAACTATTCTTGGCCACCGAAATCCCCTAGGCAATCTTCATCGTCGAGTACAAAATGGTGGTATTAAAGACTAAAACATGAGATTAATTAAGTGAAAGTCAGAGTTTTGTGTTATGTATGGACTGATCCTTTATAAATTATTTACACCTAAGAAATTTTGAACTAGATGAGCACACTCATAAGTCTCAAGTCTAAATCACTATGTTAATTCCTTATGGTTATTAAAGGTGAAAGAAAAATACAATGAGAGTTATTTGCTATGGTTGATTGAAAAAAGATAAGCTAATTTGAGAGTTCAAGCTTGAATATCGTTCCATTCAGTCTTCGGCCTTGGTCATATTTATAGCGTGCATATATTAGTGTCGTTGAGGTTTGTTGAGATTTCTAAAAAATAAATAGGCATTTGACTCAAGGGATAAACTTTAACTTGGTCCTACTTCTTAAACTGGCAAATGAGTTGAATTTGAAATAAGGCTGGCCTCCCAACACTTCAAAACTGATTTGGTTACACTTTTCTTGATTTTAGTGTCAGTTGTTGCCAATTTTTCGGTCGTCAGACGCCATCCGTTGCTCACGTCGATTGTCCGACACAAAGCTAGAGTTGTGGGTGCCGTCGACCGTCAAGTAATTTTCTACCACAAACAATATTCAGTGCAGTGGATTTCAACAATATGGACCACTTTCATGCGTAATAAAAAAAATGAGGAGAGTGGAGAGTGGTGAGCCGTCGGAAATGGGTAGAGACCAGAAATGGCATCCTTTACACTGAGAGACCACCGGTGAGGCAGTATAATAACCCACCTCCTAGTTATACCCTTGAACCTTCAGACAACCATCGAATATATGGTAATACAGGTACAGCTCGAGGAACTGGCCGTAAGAAGAGTGGTGAGGCCATGCCGGAAGAGTTGGGTGCCAAAACCTGGGAAGAAGACTCAGTATCGTTCTTCTTCACAAATATTCCAAAGTTCTGTAAATGGGAAACCTTATGCAACACGTTCAAAACGGTCGTGGATATGCGAGACGTGTTCTGTCCAAACAAAAGAGATAAGGCGGGGAGAACTTTCGGCTTTATAAGATACCCAAAGAAGTTGAACGAGGATAAACTTCGAGAGGACCTAAATAATCTATGGATCGGTAGTTACAAGATTAGGGCTTTCAAGCCTAGATGCAGGAGAACACGTGTCCTCTGGGCCAATGAACCAGATGCCAACTACCCCAAAAATATTTTCGTCCAACCAGCTCGGGGCTAGGGTGGAGAATATATTGTACGCAACGGCGATGCATGTGGTGCCAGACTACAAAAATAACCAGCCCTCCCAACCTGAACTGATCCAATTCCAAACATTGGAAACCGAGAGAGAATGGCCCAGAAAATGCTTCACCGGAGGTCTAAAAAGTCAATTCTCATGGGAGGAGCATGGAGAGGAAATGGAGGGAGAATGCAACGTTAAACTCAAACTAAGAACCATATGAGGCTTTTTTATACTTATTAACAGCATCTCAGAGGTGCCAACGGAGGATACGATCAAAGACTTCGACGAATGGGTGAAACCGTGGGAAAACATTGATGTCAATCAACACCAACTCATATAGACTAGATGGTATGGTTCCCCCCTGCATGCATGGTCGGGGAGATTCTTTTCGCTCGCGTGTTTGAATTTTGGCCTGATGATGAAACTAGACGAAACTATAAAAAACAAAGAAATGTTCGACATGGCAAGGGTTCTCGTCTCCTCGTCGGGGAGGACGGCCATTGATAAGTTGTTACTGTTGATGTTGATATAAGTGTTTTGTTTAATGATCCAACACTAACAGCCGAGTGTTGTGTTTAATGTTCCCAACACTTATGACAACATCAGAATTTGCCCTTTCTTTTCTCACTAACTCCGATCTTACACTTGTTGTCTAGTAATGTCCCTAGGGCAGTTAGAAGACGTGGGAAACACCAGATATGCAACTGCGTGGGAGTGAGAAGTTATTGGACATGAAATAACAAGTCCTACATTCAAGGAGGAGTGGAGAGAAGTTATTATAACCGCTTGATCTCACGGCTGTGATGATCATAGGAGTTGAAGGCAGTTCGTCCATGAAGCCTATAAATACCGTAGCTGCCTCAACACAAGATATACCAGAAGAAAAGCTAAATTCGATTACTAGTTTATAGAACGTTTTATACGCTTCTAGTTAGGAAAACACTTGTTTCTTCTTGTAGGTCTTCACATTATTGTAAACCCGAATAATAATGTCTTGATCATAGTCTTATTTTTGCTAGGTTATATGCATAGATCTATGAGGGAGATAGTTTCATAGGATCTAGTAAATTATCTACATTTATTATAGTGTTATTGTACACCTCTAAGAGGTTGTAATTCGTTTCACATATTTTTATATAGTGAACAGCATAGATTATTTTATAATCTATGCAAATTTTGAATACTTCCATTTTCACTACGTGCATTTTAATTTCCGCTGCATAGTGTTGTCTGTACAGTGCCAACACTATAGACAACATCTCTGATTTCACACGCACACACACTTTCAGTTGGTATCAGAGCCAAATACTTGATACACTAAGTAGAGATCTTGCTTAGAGTGTGTATATTGGAATGGAATATTCGCTTTCTCCTACACTTGGTCCTTATATTGTGTACATGAAATATCTTGATGAACGAGCATGGAGGAGTAAACTGGCTAACTGGATTCAACCACGGACTGAAGCTGATGATGATCCAGAATCTTCTGCTTCTGATGTTACATCAGATGTGCCAACATCTGCTAAAACATTTTTCAGGTATCCATTATTTTCGATTACCAGTCTGAACTGTTTTAATGAATTTACTTATGATGAGACAGGTACTTCGAGAGAAAGTCACAACTGTGATTTGTCAAAGCTGGATAATTTCTTAATGATTGGTAACATAAAAAGAACAAGTATTGGTTACAATGATATGTCTTTTAAATCTTCTTATGATAAAAAAAATCCTATTGTGTTTGTTAAGGCAGAAGTAATGGATGATTCTAATATTTCTGCTAAGACACAAATTATTGTTGGTAAGGTTGAAAGAGATTTTGCATGTTTTTACTGTTCTGAAAAATGTCATAAACGTCCATATTGTTCAAAACTGAGAAAAGATGTGAATTCTTCTGAAAAGTTGCCTGAAATGACACATCATTCCAAACAACATTTATAGAAAACGGAATGTGTTTCAAAGTCAGATATGTTATGTAATGTTGTTCATATGTGATTAAAAGCATGTGTTCCTGATTTATGGTACTTTGATAGTGGTTGTTCTAGACACATGACAGGTCAACTTGAATTATTATCTAATTATAAACCATATGATGGTGGAAATGTTATTTATGGAGGTGGTTCTAAAGGTAAGATCATTGGTAAGGGAACACTCAATGTTTCTGGTTTTCCAAAATTATCAAATGTTTTACATGTTGAAGGATTACGTGCAAATTTGATTAGCATTAGTCAATTATGTGATGATGATCTATATGTTAAGTTTGATAAATATTCTTGCTATGTTCTAGATAGAAATTATGATTGTCTTATGAATGGAACTAGATCTGTTGACAATTATTACTTGTTAGAATCTAAAAATACATGCAATAATGTTAAACTTGATGAGAATGTTCTTTGGCGTCATAAACTTGGTCATGTTAATTATAAACATATTCACAAATTAATGAGATTAGGAGTTGTTACAGGTTTACCTAAACTTCAGTTGAGAAATACCAAAGTTTGTGATTCATGTCAAAAAGGTAAGCAGATGAACGTGTCTCACAGAATGTTGGAACATTGTTCAACAACACACCGTTTTAAACTTCTACATATGGATATTATCGGTTCAACGGAAACTGAGAGTATTGGTGGTAAGAGATACTCATTAGTTGTGGTTGATGATTACTCAAGATACACTTGGATTAAATTTCTAAAAGAAAAATCTGAAACGTTTTCTACTTTTAAGATTTTTTATAGAAGGTTCAAAACTGTTTTTAACTCTAAAGTTTGCAGAATTAGGTCTGGCCATGGAAGAGAGTTTGAAAATAGTTCTTTTACTGAATTTTGTGAAAGTAAAGGTATCATGATGCAAGAGTTTTCATCACCTAAAACTCCTCAACAAAATGGCATAGCGGAAAGGAAGAATAGAACTCTTCAAGAAATGGCTAGAGTCATGTTATGTTCTAAGAAGTTGTCCAAAATGTTTTGGGCCGAAGCTCTTAACACTACTTGTCATATTGCAAATGGAGTTTATATTAGAACAAATTCTACCAAAACTCCATATGAAATTCTGAACAATAGAAAGCCTAACCTTAAATATTTTCATATTTTTTGTTGTGTTTGCTACATCTTGAATGACAAGGATCAATTACATAAGTTTGATTCAAAAAGTGATAAAGGTTTCTTTCTTGGCTATTCAAGAAATAGCAAGGCCTACCGAATTTATAACTTTAGGACTGATATTGTACAAGAATTTGTAAATGTTGTTTTTGATGATGATACAAGCATTACAGAAAAGCATTGAAGTTGAAGACATTTCAGATTTGATTGATGTTCCAATCAATACTAAACAAGTTGAACAGGTTCAGAATGTTGAGAAGAATGATGACACACCAGAGGAATCATCTGATAATACAGATCCTGAAAATCTGTATAATCTCCAGAAAACTCCCTCCATAAGGATTCAGAAGTATCACCCACATGATCAAATCATTGGTGAACAATCCACAGGTGTTCAAACCAGAAGAAAAATGGGTATGAACTCAAAGGATGTGGTAAGATTTATATGTATGGCATCTATGTGTAGTACGGTAAATCATGAATGTTATCACTCTATGATTGAACCTTAAACTGTTAAAGAAGCATTAGATGATGAGAATTGGGTTGAAGCTATGCATGAAGAACTAAATCAGTTTGTTAGAAATGATGTTTGGACATTAGTTCCTAAACCAGATCACATTAATGTCATAGGAACTAAATGGATCTTTAAAAACAAGACTGATGAGATGGGAAACATAATTAGAAATAAAGGTAGGTTGGTTGCTCAAGGCTATACACAAGTAGAAGGTGTAGACTTTGATGAAACATTTGCTCATGTTGCTAGAATTGAATCCATTAGGCTTCTACTTGCCATTGCATGCTATATTGATATAAAACTGCACCAAATGGATGTTAAAGCTGCATTTTTAAATGGCATTCTTATGGAAAAAGCTTATGTTGAACAACCAAAAGGTTTTGAAAACCCTGATTTTCCTAATCATGTCTTTAAACTGAAAAAGGCTCTATACGGCTCGAAACAAGCACATAGAGCATGGTATGAAAGACTAACTGATTTCTTGATTGAGTTTGGCTTTGTAAGAGGAGAAGCTGACAGAATATTTTTCATTAAACATGAGAACAATGCTATTATGATTGCTCAAATCTATGTTGATGATATAGTATTTGGCTCTACTTGTGATAATATGCTCAAACTATTTGTGAATGAAATGACATCTACCTTTGAAATGTCCATGGTTGGTGATTTAAATTACTTCTTAGGACTGCAAATTAAACAACAAAAGGATGGTATTTTCATGTCACATAGTAAATATGCTAAGAATCTTGTGAAAAGGTTTGGTTTAGAGAATGTTAAACGCATGAAAACACCTATGGGATCAACTCAGAAACTGAGTAAGGATAATGTTGGCCAGAATGTTGACCCAACATTATACAGGTCAATGATAGGTAGTCTTCTTTATTTGAGCTCTAGTAGACCTGATATCATGTTCAATGTATGTTTGTGTGCTAGATACCAATCTAACCCCAAAGAATCATTAAGTATGTTACAGGAACATGTGATTTAGGCATATGGTATAGTAAAGATACAAAATGTACCTTGATAGGGTATAGTGATGCAGATTGGGCAGGTGATTGTGATGACATGAAAAGCACAAGTGGTGGTTGCTTTTATATGGGAAATAACTTGATCTCTTGGCACAGCAGAAAACAAAATTGTGTGTCTCAATCCACAGCTGAATCAGAATACATTGCAGCAGGGAGTTGTAGTACTCAATTGTTATGGTTGCAAAAAAATGTTTAATGATTATGGCTTACCTAGTGATGTGTTGACTGTGTACTGTGATAATACAAGTGCTATAAATATTTCTAAAAATCCAGTGCAACATTCATTAACAAAGCATATAAGTATTAGACATCACTTCATTAGAGATCTTGTTAAAAAGGAAGTTGTTAAGTTGGAGTACATATCTACTGAAAAATAATTGGCTAATATTTTTACCAAAGCTCTTGATGACAAGAGGTTTTCATCCCTTCGAAAATCTCTTGGTTTGTGTAATATCTGAAAATATGATCAAGGGTGTTGTACCAAATGCGGTAGCATTTGAGACAACACTAAGATAAGTCTCTTATTTGTTTCATTGCTATAATTTTCGTAATTATTGAATTAATCTAATTCCTTGTGATTGTTATTTGAATTTTGAGTAACTTGTGAAAAATACTAAAAGAGCTTATACACCTCTCAAATGCTGAAAAGGAAAAATCACTTATTAGATGCTTTATAAATCACTGAGTAACTATGGGACACGGAGCTCACTACTATGATGATCTCTTTTCAAAATGTGATATAAATTGCATCAAAATATTCACAAATCCATTGAGTAACTATGGGGCACGGAGTTCGCTGCTACGATGCACTCTTTTCAAGAGATGGATCAATGCGGAGTGTGATATAAAAAGAGAAAGAAAATAGAGCAACACATATGATGTAAAATCATGAAAAAACTGTGTTGAGGTGTATAGAATGCAAAACAACAGTCGAAACACTGATAAACTCAGATTCATATCTCGATTTTCTAGAAATTTGTTATTTTTGATAATTATTAAATATTATTCTCTGAAATATTTAATTGACTAAGTCTTACTTCAATTTATTTTTCAGTTATTATATTTTCTACTATTTTTTTTAAAATTTTCAATAATTAATTCTCCCTATTTCACACAATTTATTAGTGGGGAAGTTAATCCCACTACTTCACTTCCCATATTTCCAGAATCGTGAAACTCCTTCCTTCTTTCTCTCTTATCAATTCTCCTTATAATATGAGTCTTCATAGAAGAGTTGGAAAATACATTAAGAGCTTTGTTGATTCAATTAAGCACGTTAATTTTTGATTTAAAGTATTTACAGCACTTAAGTATTTTTACAGGGAATGTCATGTTACTAAAAGGCTCATTTTTTTGAATTTGCCTTGCTTTTATCTACAGAACTCGAAAGGTTTTCTTGTTGATTAATTTTTGCATTGTGTGTACAGCTTCTATTATGTCTCAGAATTCTCAAGACTCAGCTGCACAAGCAAATTCAAACTCAAGCAAGAAATTCTCTCCAAACCCTCTGAACATTCTCGCATAAATGGCATCATCAAACACCCACTCTCCAAACTCACCTTCATTCATTGTTGGAACTGTTGTTGTTCCATATGAGGATGAACAAGCACTCTCACAAACATCTCCTCTTGAAATCGTGCCATACAACCCGTTTGACATTCACACAGTAATCGCGAATGCAAACGTTGTTGCCTCTGCCTCTAAATCCTCACATAACCCACCAAATGAGCCATCATCTGAAGCCCCCACACTCGAAACTGCTCCAGTTACCCTTCATTTCCATTTAGGCACTCCATTCAACACACTGAAGGAGGCCTATGAAACCCTAAGTCGAAAAATAGCACACCCTATTATTGTGCTTGAGGGAGAAACGCTGGACAAATCAATGTTCAAGGGAGATGCTCCACCAAACCAGGATGTGGACATGCAAGATAGGCTGGAATCTTCAGATGAGGAAGTGTTGGCCGCAAAATTTGAACGATTGCACAGGCAGAAAAAGGGGAAAAAGAAGGTTGTTGTTCCTACAGCAAGGAAATGGCCCGGTGGAAAAAGAAAGTCCCAAAGGAACCTGGGCAAAATTGTGGACTACTCAGGCAAGGGGAAGAAGCCTAGAACCGATGGGAATGCTTTTGAGCCCATTGTTGTATCTGATTTTGAGCCAGAACCAGAAACAGAGCCTGAACAAGCTCTAGTCCAAGAAGAAGAGGAGGTTAATGAAGTTGATGTTGATGATGTGACTGAGGACCTGGAAGAGGAAAGTGAACCTACTCCACCCAACCAAACCAGAAGATCAAAAAGGCTCAGAGAAACCGCTAGTGTTGCCTCTCCGATGGCAACACCCGAGCCCTCTGATCCTGTATCATCATCTAGCTCCACTGAAGAAGATGAAAATGAGGTATTGTTCTCTTCTGATGATAGAAATAGTAATTCTGATGAAGAGTATAATGGTAAAACTAGTATCCAGTATAGAACCATACGAACTAGGCAAATTTTGAGCGAAAGACTGATTAAAGTACCTGACTTTGAAGAGATGAATCTGATTGACTGGTTTAAAGAAAGGTCTTTACTGCGTGCTCTACAATTTGCTTGTCCATACATTGTAAACTGGATTTTTGAGTTTTATTCTAATGTATCTCAACATGCTGCTGATCCGAACTCAACTAGATATGGACAATTTTGGTTTAGATGGAATATGCTTATGATTACTCCTAGGATGATCAATATTTTGTTGAAAACTAAGATAATGGAGGATCAAGTAGTTACAGATCATGATGTGATGATCAGTATCTTGACTGGGGGAGTAATCACTAAGTGGAGAAGAAAAATCTTAGCCTCTAAATGAACTAGTCTGTACTCTGTGCTGCATTAGTTGGTGTGTTTTAACTGGTTACCTACAACAAACAACACCACCCTCACACTAGAACAAGTTATCCTCATGTACAAAATAGGCCATTTGAAAAGATTCAACCTAGGACAGGTTATCTTTACAAATATGATGACATTCAAATCTAATATGTCTGGAAGAGGCATACTGCCTTACCACTGCCTTTTGTACAAGTTTCTACTTGATAAGGCCTTTGAAAGATCTGAGGAAGAGGTGGTCAGTAACTACATACCTGGGTTCAGCATATCAAACCAGTTCAGGATTAAAGGTGAAAGAGTTGTAGATCTCCCTTTGAGAAGAAATGATGATAGTGCAGACCCAAGTTCAGTTCTCAGTGTTCCAATAAATGATCTCATCCACAATACCACACTGCCTCCAGAAGGAGCTATCTCCTCAGTTTATTTATCTTCCCATTACATATTGAGGCAGATTGACATTTTGCAGGGATCTATTACTAATCTGCAGAGTTCTGTGGAGGATTTTCTCATTCAAAAGAAATTTTAGATGGATCTTCTTTCCACTTCAACAGGGGGAGTAGCTGATAGTTCAAACAACCAGCAGTACACTAACATTGTTCCTCCATCTGTAGATGAACCAGATATTGTTCCTAACATAACTGATGGGGTTGTTGCTGACACTGCAATGAGGGAGGATTACCAGGATATCCAGGATCTGTATGGTGATCTAGATAAATGAAGAGCTTGAAGACATGGGGAGAGCTTACATTATGGGGGAGTACATGCAGATTATGGAGATGTAGCTGAATCACATTTCAGCCCAATCCTTTCCCATATGTTATTTCAGTTCCTCCTTTGTTGTAAAAGTTCTATACTTATGTTTTTTTTTTCTTCTCAAACTCTGTTATTTACTTTTTGTAATTATTTAGGATTTACTTATGTTTAAGTTATTTAAATCTAAACAAGTTTTTTTTTTGGTTTAGATGTTGTTCTTTAATTTGATCTAATACAACTGTTAATTCAATTTCATGTTGAAGTATCAATTGTGTTAAATTCTTAATCAATATGTCTATTGTGCGAACATCAGTTGTGTTGATGTAGAAAGGTCAAATTGGGGGAGATTGTTGATGTTGATATAAGTGTTTTGTTTAATGATCCAACACTAACAGCCGAGTGTTGTGTATAATGTTCCCAACACTTATGACAACATCAGAATTCGCCCTTCCTTTTCTCACTAACTCCGATCTTACACTTGTTGTCTAGTAATGTCCCCAGGGCAGTTAGAAGACGTGGGAAACACCAGGTCATGCAACTGCGTGGGAGTGAGAAGTTATTGGACATGGAATAACAAATCCTACATTCAAGGAGGAGTGGAGAGAAGTTATTATAACCGCTTGATCTCACGGCTGTGATGATCATAGGAGTTGAAGGCAGTTCGTCCATGAAGCCTATAAATACCGTAGTTGCCTCAACACAAGATATACAAGAAGAAAAGCTAAATTCGATTACTAGTCTATATAACGTTTTATACGCTTCTAGTTAGGAAAACACTTGTTTCTTCTTGTAGGTCTTCACATTATTGTAAACCCGAATAATACTGTGTTTATCATAGTCTTATTTACCAGGTTATATGCATATATCTCTGAGGGAGATAGTTTCATATGATCTAATAAATTATCTACATTTATTATAGTGTTATCGTACACCTCTAAGAGGTTGTAATTCGTTTCACATATTTTTATATAGTGAACAACATAGATTATTTTATAATCTATGCAAATTTTGAATACTTCCATTTTCACTACGTACATTTTAATTTCCGCTGCATAGTGTTGTCTGTACAGTGCCAACACGACAGACAACATCTCTGATTTCGCACGCACACACACTTTCATTTACAAGTTCGAATCGATGGTGCATGCTATACTATCAGGGTAGTGGAGGAACCACAGTGCAAGTGCGACGTGGGGGAAATATTTTTCGATTCCGATGAAGAAGACTAAGACGAAGAGGATTTGACCGGTTCATTTACCTGCAATGGCAGGTAATTGGATTAAATTCAAAATTTGGGCAACTTATGGGACCAAAATCAAAATGTGTATTCCATCAGGACCAAATTCAAAATTAGTTTAACTTAAAGGACTGAAAAAACTTTAATCCAATTTTAATATATAGGATCCACATTAATTTCGCGCGTGTTAGATCCAGTAAGGGTGAATACTGCACTGTGTATTTGAAAAAACAGATTAAAGTCAAGTCAAGGTAAAACTTTTTTTTTTGCAAGACAAATACATTCTGACTAGTGCTCGCATGATTTACGTAATGTCTCCAAAGGTAAAACGACTTACAACTCTGATACAGTAGCCCCACTGTACAGAGTAACAAATAACGTAATGAGAGCTTTTAAGAGTTGGGCAATTTAGGATTTCGAAATTTGGAAGAAAGAAAGGCTGCAAAAGGTTTGTGGTTATTAAGGAAGGAGACTCGATATTTATAGGCAAACCCTCACTCGTGAGAGTTGTCTATAATTGGGTCGGCCTAATTGCAAAATGGACTTTTGGAGTTTTTTTATCTCAAAAAAGATAGATGGGCTTAGACCATCAAAGTTCAATTGTCAAATCCGGTTTTGCACTGGTCGGATGGCGGTACGAGTGTCGGTACCCATTTACCATTGTTGACCTACATGAACATTTTAATGTTTAAAAAACTTTCAATCTTTTATAAACTTTTCATGTGGGACAATGTGAGACTTTTCACCTTCATCCTCAAACTCATCATTATTTCTAAAAAAATGTGTAACCTTCACTCTTAATAAATTAATTTTTCACTCACCATCAAAATTTGGTTACTCCAGAGGAAGTAGTTTTTATCAAATTAATATAATATGGTTATCAAAAACCCATAATTTCGAATATTTCGATAACACCAACAAGAACATCTTATATATATATATTTGTGAAGCATTTGAGAAAATTGTGTATGATGCATGCGTAATAGTATTACATTGAAATTACTTATGAAATCCATATCCTAAATACATATGCATGCAATGTAATGTAATAATGCCTCAAGTGAGTGTAAAATTACAGGCTTAATTAAGTAGTAATCTTGATGGCGTGAGGAGATGATAAGTAGAAGAGTGGGGCCTACGCGCCACAAAATTACAAGCGTGCTGCATCGGAAGTGGGTACTCATCTGCAGAGTCGTCTTCCATCTCTGTCAAAACGGCGATGAAATGATCGACGGCACAGGGAAGCGTGATTGGCCCATCACAACTGTATCCGTACTCACACTCGGCTTCTTCAAGCAAAGTCTTGAACAGCGGGTGGTTCACGTACTCTGTTTTTATGGTGAACTTTTCTCTTTCAGGCCCCACGTAGATTGAGAAGCATCCATCTGGTCTCACGCGCCGCGGCTGCACGTTCAGGATCAAGCCACGTGGCCACGATTTGCTCTTCAACGCCAACAGTGGGACGGATCCACCTTTTTTTCCGCCGAGTGATTTGCATCGCTCCCATGTCTTTGAAATCAGCCCCCCTTTCTTGCTTCCTTTTACTTTCGCCGCCGCCGGCGGATTAATATCACATGAATATTCTTCTTCCATTTTTTTATTTTTTTTTCAATAATACACCAACAACACAATAAATAAATATATGTATGTAATTTTAGTTTTTATGATGAATTAATTAACCTCTGTCGTAAGCCAAGTAAAGCATAACCTTCATCCTCGGCCTCATCGTATTACTCATCATGCATGCATCTATCATCAACAAAACAAGATTGATTAATTGGTGATGAATTTGAAAAAGGTGTAAATTAAGAGAGAATTAGGCTAAAAAAGAAATGGAGAAGCTAGCTAGGGATATGTGTTTTTTCTATGATTCTTTAGTGATGGTTAGAGTTAGTCACCGCTTGCAATATATATATATAGCAGGAGGCTAGGGGCATGACGATTAATTTTATTATTATAATGGCACTAGTCTAGTATTTATTTTTACATTAATTAAACCAAGTTGTCAGCGCTAGCTCTCTCTTAATAATAATTAAGGAGTAGCATAATATAGTACAATTTACAACGACATGAAGCGGCCAGCTCCTCTGAATTTTGGCTGGAAATTAATTAACCTGAGGAAAAGGTCAACGCATCACGTTATATAAAAATAATTGAATGATGCAAATATTTTTTTTGGGTTAGTCTTATGTGAAATATTGCATACATGCATTTCATCCCAATTAGGCAAGTCAAAACCCTAAGTCCAAAAAAGTCAAATTAAGTCAATTTTAAAAAATTTGCGGGTCATAGGTCTGAATCCGGATTGCCCAGAAAATTCGCGGGTTGCAAACAGGTGGTTTACTACATGACCAAAATATTGTTACTACAAGGCCAAAATATTACCACTACAAGGCCAAAAATTTAATACTACATGTCAAAACATTTGAAAAATTCACCAAAAAATAAAGTCTCCAGAATATTTTTTAACATGTAGTAATACACTTTTGACTTTGTAGTGATAAAATTTTGGTCTTGTAGTAACATTGTTTTAGTCATATAGTAGCCGAATAAGTCAAAATTATTTTAGTAATTTTGTCCCCAAAAAATAAGTGTCCAGAATATTTTTGGACTTGTAGTAATACACTTTTGACCTTGTAGTGACGAAATTTAGTTCTTGTAGTAACATAATTTTGGTCATGTAGTAAAATAATAATATATTAGAGTGAAAATAAATATTTTAATTAAGGTTGACCCGCTTTGACCCGTTTTAACCTGCGTTGACCCACAAATTTTGACCTAATTATCTTAATTAGTCATATTGCATATAAGTTTTTGCGATTTTTTTTTTGGACTGGATTCACCTCAATCAACAATGAGATAAGTTTCACTGGAAAGAAAAAAAAAAAAAAAAACAATGAGATAAGTTTCCTTGTAAGAAAATAAAATAGAATGAGATAAGTTCCAATTTCGACCACGTATATATACATATACTGCAACTGTCAAGTGCAGTTTTGTTGGTATTTGTATTTGTGTGGGGCCACTACACTAGCCCACTACGCTACTTCATGCTTGTCAAATTAGTACGACTTTTCTTGGAGCCAAGTGTAAACATAAGTTTTAAAAAAAGGATATTCATGTATTGGCCTATAAATTTTTCGTTACATTTTGATTCATGAATTAAAAAAATTAATTAAATAATAGATATAAATGAAAGAAAAAAGAGAGAGGTGAATAGAGAAAAAAAGTAAATTAAAAGAATAAGAAATTTCTCCTCAAAAAAAAAAAAAAAAGAATAAAAAATTAGAAGATATTTGTCAAAGGCGTATATGAAACTTATAGACGAACGAATCAAAATGACAAAATGAATAGCTAAAATGTATTAGTACTATAAATGCGGTATGAAGTATGATGGGATATTAGTGATTGTTTATGAATATAAAGTTAATAATATTTTAAGTAAATAAGTGATGGTATGAATAGTATTATTTCAAAAAAAAAAATGAATAGGAATAATAAAATTGAACAACAAAAAAAGTGGAAATAATAATGTTGATGATGTACCTTTGCTTATTTTGATCCAACACTCTTGGCAACTCTGTTTGTCGAGTGTTGTGCAAAATGTTCCATCACTTTGGTCAATATCATAATTTGCCCTTTCTCCTAACACTAACTCTGATTTTAGATGTTGTTCTTAATGTCCTTGTATGCAGGATTGAAGACGTGGAAGTTACCAAGTCAAGCGGTTGCATAAATACAAGGAGTGAGAAGTTAAGAGAGTTGAAGACGTGGAAGTTACCAGGTCAAGCGGTTGCATAAATACAAGGAGTGAGAAGTTAAGAGCATGCATGGTGGTTCATACTTTTAAGGAGTTTGGGGAGGAAGTTATAGATCATATAAAAAATGATCTATGGAGGTTGCATGTAGTTGAAAACGTTGCAAATTAATAGAGGACTAATGCAACAGTATGATAGATTGTTGTAGACCCAATCAACATATGTATCATACTTATTTCGTCTAGAAGATTATATGTATAGACCTAAAAGGGAGGTAGTTTCATATAGTCAATTAGATTTTTCAAACCTTTCTAAAAGGTTGTTGTTGATGTTGTACCCGTGATGTGCAGAATGTTCCATCGCTTTGGTAAACATCGTAATTCGCCTAACTCCGAATTTTCTATGTTGTTTGTAATGTTCCTATGTTGCAGTTTGAAGATGTGGACGTGTCCAGGTCATGCAGATTGCATAAGGAGTGAGAGAATTGCAAGCACACATGGAAGTTAAGTCTAAATTGGAAGTTACCTTATTTTAAGGAGTTAAGGGGAAGTTACATAGATCATGTGATCTATGGGAGTTGAAGGCTGACGAAATGTATCTATAAATAGAGGCTGTCTTCAACGTTTCAAGACAGAGAAGAAAGAAGACACATTCATTACTAAAGCTATCGAGTGCATTGTGCATTTAGCTTTAGGAAAATCTGTGGTTCTTCTCCATTGTAGATCATGTAAAAATCGATCTACATGATGTTGGGGTAGTAGGATTCGAAGCATATAAAAAAAGATCCTACCACAACACAAGACACAAGAAAGAAAGCTAAACGCAATTACTAGTCTATTGAATGCACGACGCTTCTAGTTAGGAATATTTTTGTTCTTTCTTATAGATTTGCACACTCTTATAAACCCGAATATTTGTGTGTTAAATCATTGTCCGTTTTACTAGAGTTTTATGTTAGATCTACGAGGGAGATAGTTTCGTAGATTCTAGTAAACTTTTCAAACTCATTCGAGTTGTAGTTGTTCAAAACCTTAAGAGGTTGTTGATTTGTTTCACTGATATTTTATTAATATAGTGATTCGTGTAGATTATTTTTAATCTACACAAATTTTGAATAATTCCATTTGCAAAGTGTTATTTCAATTTCCGCTGCTCAATTGTTGTCTGGACAGTGCCAACACGACAGACAACACTCTGTATACACTTGCACGCACACTTTCAAATAAAATTGGAGGGAGAGAATAATATACTTTTTGGAAAAATTTATTGCATTTCTTCATAATATACCCTTAAAATCTTTTACTGGTTTAAAATGATATTTATTTTAAATAAGGAGTATAATTTAAAAAAATTCAATGTTCAAACTTTATTTTATTTTGCAACTTATACATATTCGTGGTAAGAGTCACACTTGTGTGCACTAATTGCATAATGCAATTGAGTCATAATTTTTACTTAATTCTAATTTAATAGATCAAAAATTTAATTAAACAATTAAAATTATATTTAAATCACTTAAAATCCAATTACATATATCAAATTGCATATAAGAATTTACCTCGTAAATATTTATTTTCAGCATGCTTTATTCTTTGAAATATATATATATATATATATATATATATATTAAGGTTTACAAGATCCATACAAAATGATAAAGCAGTTCTAAGAGCATCCACAATGGGGGTAGAAGTCCCATGTGGATTTCTACTCCTTTTTTTTTTAAACTGGGTAGGCTTAGCTTCGATTATTGCAAATGCAGGTGGGTGCGGATAGCCCTTCCACAAGGTTTGGAGGGTCTATCCAAGAGGCCGGGTTCTCAAAATCTCGAGAAGCCCTAGCAAATTCATGTGCCATATAATTGGCACTTCTTTTGACAAAGGAAACAGTAATATTTGAAAAAGTAGCCTTCATGTGCCAAATTCATGTGGATTTCTACTCCTAACTCAAATTGAGGATAGAAAGGGTTGGGGGAAAGATAATGTGGATTGTGGAGGAGAGAGGAGAAATGGGGTAGAAGAACTTCTACTCCATTTCAAGTGGTCCCAACTTTTATTTCTTATTTTTTTCATTTTAATTTCTTATTTATTTACTTTTTATTAATTTATGTTTTATTTTGTTTTCTTTTCTTTTCTTTTCATGTTTTTTCATTTATTTTATTTTAATTTATTAAGAATTTAATTATTATTTTTAATTATCTTTTAATTTGTATTTATAAATTACAATTGGATGAGTATTTTTTATCTTGTACTTTTGGTGTTATTTCAATAATATTTTGTCAGGAAATATATTAATATTATTTATTTTTATAACTTAAATTTTATAATTAATATTTATTGTGATTTTTAATTGTAGAAGTTAAATTATAAATAAAAATAGTTAATAAATAAATATGAATAAAATAAAATAGAAATTTAATAGTGGGACCTATGAATAATTTTGAGGTAGAAAGCATTGGGAGGGAAATGAATTATTTGAGGTAGGAGTAGGAAACTAATGAGGTGTCACATATGTGGTAAATTTCTACCCCAAAATTTCTCACTTGCATTGGAGATGCTCTAAAAAAACTCTAGATCTTCAAAACGAGACGAATTCAAACGACGTCGTTGTCCTCTCCAATCGTGAGGAGGTGGAAAAACGAGTGAAACCTTTGTCCACCAAAAAGCACAAATCTCAATTTCTCAATTCAAGACACGCCACACTAAAGTATCAACAAATCAAAAAATAAAGATAAAGACAAAAGACCACCAAGCACCAAGATCCCGCGCACTAAACATCAGGAGGTCCCAAAAGAGAGAAAAACAGGTCTCAACAGAGGGAAAACATGTTTCATGAAAAGGAAACAGGCCGTATAGAGGCAGAAAAGTCAGAGAAACCCGACGCCAACCGAAAATAAAAACATAAACTAAAAGCAAATAGCTACAAAATAGGAAAGTAAATACAGAATAAATGGGATCAATGGATGGCTCATCCGATCGGCCACCGTAACGTCGCCAGAGAAGATCTATCCATTGATTCCAACTAAAATCCTGAAAAGAGTCCCTAATCTCATTGGATGATCTATAGAAGAAAGATTAAATGAGGCAGGACGAGACGGGCGGTGATGCGGCGGCCAAACTGTGAGGCTACTTTTTATAGATCTATATATATTACATATATTCTCTTGAAAGACTTCACTATCTTTCAAGATCCTTCGATAAATCTTCTAACGATGATAATTTGTTTTTAAGGCCTAGTCGTCTAGACACAATTTAATCAATCAACAGAAAATCTAATTATCGTGTTACTTAAATTTTATATACATTTTTTATACTTTATTAACAAAATTAACAATTTATCCATAATATCATTTACGCTTTACTCTATATCTTCTTTATATATTAAAATATGCATTATATAATTTTAAAATTTGTGTACAGGAGTTATATTTTTGTGAACAGAAAAGAAAGTCTATGTTCCACAATAACTTTTACACTTTTTTTATATTTTGTAACAACTCACACAGTTTTAAAATGAAAACCTCTTTATAAACTTCATCCCACACAATATTCACAATTTTCTAGGACTTTCACTTAAATATCCTTAAAAAAATATAAGTAAACTGATTCTTTAAATAAGAAATGGGATAAGAACCCCAAGACTTTAATTTAATTAACCATGCAACCACGACTATTGCCAGCCAGCATATATAAGTCAACAAATAAAAATGTTTAATTTATAAAAATAATGATTAATTGTTAAAGGTCCATGTCATACCCAAAC
Organism: Galeopsis tetrahit; assembly: GCA_963675135.1. NCBI lineage: Eukaryota > Viridiplantae > Streptophyta > Magnoliopsida > Lamiales > Lamiaceae > Galeopsis > Galeopsis tetrahit. Next base: position 60,075,789 of record OY776122.1, on the reverse strand, counting down.
ATTATTTTTTAATATAAAAACCCAAATATTAGATTGAACGACAGATCGATCACCCAAAGTAGTGACGAAGTCCTTTGTTTTTGTCTGGTGCAAATAAATGTTGTTCATTTATATTACTCTCAATTTATATGAGTAGTTAATTTTTATTTAAGTAAATAAAGACAATTGATTAGGTCATAGTGGTGGCTTCACACAATAAATAATTCACGTCGGACGTAAACTTCTGACTTAGGAGCTACTAGTTATTTAAAATGTAATTATTGTGGCAGTATTTTACACACACCCCACCCCAAATGACAAAAACTTATTTTCTTAATTTAATTCATCATACTTATTTTATCTTATCTCCATTTTAGCTAATTTATTCTCCATTTAATGTATTTTATACATAAACAAATAATATTTTTTAAAATCTATATAAAAAGATATAGGAAGTATACATATTGCACTGATTCGATTCCATGCTATATTCTTTCAAAAAATATGCGCTATTTTCTTTTCTTTTTTCCTCTCCAACGTTTTGAGTATCAAAATTTAATATATCTTTTTTTTTTTTTTGAATTTTTATTGATTTTGTTCATACATTAACACATCTTTTTTTCGTAGAGTATCACACTTGTGTTCAATAGTAACTCAATTTTTCAATAACTTACATGTGTTACTATAAGAAAAAACATGCACAACTATAAAGACAAACTATGTGTTGCTATTTCTTACATTAACACATAGTTTTTCTTATAATAACACAGATTTAGGATCGAATTATTATGTTTATTTTTGCATACTTTTTGTGACAAGATTTATTAACCCGAATCTACCCGATCCACAAAATTTTCTGACTGCTTCCGTAAAAATAAAAGTCGTTTGTTAGACTTGGTCGTCAATGTTAAATTGTTAATACTTACTCAGGATAAAAAGATGAGAAATTAAACTGATTTTATATTAGGCATCAGATGCTCATCAAATAGGTAATTATTGATGAAAGTTAATGAAAATGAGTGATGATGATTTATATTTGGTTATAGGACTAATCCCTCAACAATAAATTAACTTTTAGACACAAATCACCAATGACCAATTCCGCATCAATAGATAGATTTTATGCTATTTTATTTTGACACTAGTTAATTTCTGACACTTGTTGTAATAAAAGGTAAAATACTTGCAAAGAAGAATGAAGAGAGAGACTATCTTTATCCTATCTTGTAACTTGTGAGATAATTTTAAAAAAATCAGTTATTTAGGATGAATGAACTGAGGAGAAAATAAAGAAGTTTTACGTAAGAAGATGTATATGTAGAGCTGTCAAAATGGGCTAGGCCCGTTGGGTCGGTCCGCCTCCGCCTATTAAAAAGGTGGGTTGGGTTGAATAATACAAGCCCGTTTAAAACGCAGGCCCGTTTGGGCTAGACCGTATGGATTGTGGATTTTGGCGGGTTGGACCGCGGACGGGGCGGGTTGGCCCGCGGGCTTTTTATTTTTTAAATTTTATTTTTTATTTTTTAAGGTTTAATGAAACAGTAACGCGTTTTTATTAAGTTGAACTATGATTGTAAGTAAAAATGTGATATTAGAAATTTATTGATTCAATTCAACTTTAAATCAATATACAAAATTATAAAATATCATTCTAAACATGTATAATTATCATGAGTAGATTGAAAGAGTAACAAATTGACATTTGTTACTGATAGTTGAGCTGATTTGTCCATTAAACTTTCGTTGAATATTTTATATGTTTGTTACTTATAATTGAGTTGATTTGCCCATTAAACTTTGTTTAAATTTTAGTTCAATTGATTTGTCAGTTAAACAAAAAATCTTTTTTAAGGTTTACTTTTTAATTATAAGAGATTAAAATTATTCACGTGGTGAATTTAATTAAAGATTATTCAAATTTATTCATACTTTATTTTTTTTATTTTTAGTAATTATTAATGTATTGTTTAAAATTTATTATAAGATTAAATGTCAAAAAGTAAAAAATAAATATATTATATAAAAGCCCGTGGGCTAACCCGCAACCCGTCATGGGTTGGGTTGAGTATTTTTCAACCCGTCCCCGCCGTGGACCGGCACGCCAAAACCCGTAAAATGATGGGTTGAGGTGGGTTATGGACCGCACCGCCCCGTTAGCCCGTTCTGACAGCTCTATGTATATGTATAAGTTGAACGCGACCGAACGAGTTTATTACTACTCCTCCATCCGCCTATTATTTTCAACTACTTTTAAGTACATAGATTAAGAAAATAATTAAATAATATATAGTACAAGTGATAAGATTGAGAGAGGTAAACAAAATAAAATATAAAGTGCAAAAATATAAAATTAAAATATATTAGCAAAAAATAGTATGAAAAACTTATAAATGGACGAACCAAAAGGTCAAATAAGAAGAGCTTATAGGAGGACGAGAGGAGTAATATATTGGCACCCTTCCCCTTCCCTTATCCAGCCAGCCTCTCTATATATCGACCAAAAGAATCCTACACTTCTGCTTGCCAAAAACAGTTGGTTCAATCAAGAGTATGACATGACAAAACTGTTCTAGACGGTTACTCATTGTCCAAATCATGCAAAACCTCATCATATGGTTATTACATAATTTACATTATATAGTAAACAAGAACAGGATCAACAACACAATAAATTAGCTATTAAATTTTTCTTTCATAGATTTCAATCAACTCATCTGTTTCCGTTTAGCAGATGTTCCATTTGTTTCTCCAGTAGTGACACAACTCATGTCCTTGGATTTGAATGTCCAGCCGGGGAAGTTCAACTCCGAAAACAAATTAGTGGGAGTTGCTTTGTAAAACGCCAAAGGGACTTGTTTCACCCTTCGTCTAATCTGCACAAGGGAAATAATAACATGAAATCAACAGGGCAAGGAATCAATGAAGTATACCTGTGATAGGCATCCTTCTAAACTGAAAAAAAAAAAATCAGACATGTTCAGAGAATTCTAGTAGAGTGGTTTTTACCTCATCATTGAAAATTGTTGCATATGAACCAGAACTGAAATCTTTAATTGCAATTTCAGCAGTTTTAGCCCTGACGGCCAAATCATTCTCTAAGGACATAACAAATCTGATTACAGGAGAAGTATCAGTTCATAATTGTCGAGTAATTGAAACACGTATGAGCACACATACATGAAATACAATGGAGATACCTTGAAACTGGAGGGCTATAATGATGACGAAGAGTATCAACCTCCCACAGAGAGCTCCCTGCCCAATCATTGCAACAGCATTAGTTTTTCACTTTTCCCTTGAGAAATAAAAAAGGGTTTTAAAACAGTAATCTAGCGAGATTCCATTAGCTACTGCTTGCGTTATAAGTGACATAAGGTACAATTAAGGACTGGGATAATACCAGTACAAATGTACTAGAGTCTAAAGCAGCAAAATGGTCCCTGCTTGCGTAAAATAAGCATTAAATGAACAATACGTTTGCCCCCAGATACTTCCTAACAACTAAGATTAGTCATACGTTAATCCTGATGAATAGGAGCCAAAGGATATATATACATATAATTAAGGCAGGAACAAGTGGGAATTCCGGATTCATGTCAAGCATCTTGTTGACAGAAAATTATGGATAATGTATGGCCAATTTCCTTTCATGTACAGGCGTGCTGCACAAATTGTGTTGGTGGATAACAGTAGTGATGAAGCAGATTGAGTATATTGTATTGCACAACGTAAAAAGGACCAAACACAGAAACTCATTGACCAATTAAGCCTAATCTATGAAGAACGTAATTAACAGAGACAATGGCATCACATATCAGTTCATCAGTAGGAGAATATATACTCACTACAATCACACAAAATAGAAATACAGAACTTACTCATGGCATTAGCATCTTTAGGATCTACTTCCTCATTTTTGAAGAGATCAACTCCTGGATTCTCCTCAACCAAATCCCAGTCTTTTGGACTTTGTGAACTGATTGTTTTTTCCTCAGAAGTTTCTTCAGTAGAATCAGAATCCCCTTCCTACATGGTGGATGTATCAAGAGTGAACTTTTAAACACATTTAAGGAATGCACAAAATAAAATCATATTAGGCATTTCTACGCTTTTAGTATTCCAGTGAACTCGTGAAAGTTACATGCAGCAACTCAGTTACTAAATAAAATAGTTTAACATGTACAAAAAAATATATTATGTTGTTCTTGCGTTCTCGGCTTCTGCTTTTAGTTTTATACAATCCCACCTTTGCTGAAAGTGGCTAGAGTACAACCAATCATGTAAGCTAACTAGGAATTCAAGATGTTATGCTTGTCTCATAATCCAAGTAGTCTCATAATTCAAGGATTGATTACCAAATATCCACTTAACGCTCTTATTTACAATTCTACATCATAAAAGTTCAAGGGAAAAAAACTACAGCAGCTAAAACTGAAGTTATGCAGTATGAGCAAAACTTTCATATGGTGATCATGATTTGCCAAGGGTTCTGCAATTTACTATGGTAACTCTGGAATTGGACTATTTTACCCATTGGGTATCATCCTACACTAACAGCTCAAAGAATTAAGATACCCTTCTATATATTCTGTTGATTGTTCAAAGAGCAGAAACTTATGTCATTTATAACACATATGTTTTCCTTTAGATCGTTTCCTCAATTAGAAGAAACTAAAAGTTGCATGATATCTAATGTGGAAGTCAGGAAACTAGGTTGCGAGGAGAATTGGTATAAAGAACTCAATGCCAAAATATGTGATTTATTGTAATGACAGATCAAATGTTCACACCAAGAGCAGATCCCCGCTGATATATATGACAGATCAATGGCGAAAATACGAAAAACAATTGTGAACATACCCTATGTACCAAACAATTAATTGAAGGATGCCTTTGTAGAAGGTTGAGAATCAAAGCAATAATTATAAGCGCTCCTGAAGGAGGAGCAAAGAGTGCAAGTCTACTCAATTTCTTGCAGAAGGCCGCAGCCAGATATGCTGGAAGGAGTGATGATTTCAAACATGAATCCAGCAGCTGAGGATGACAAATTGCATAAAAAGATAATTAGCACTGCAGTTATTTGATTACAGTAAAGAGAAATGAGGTTAAAATTAGGTAAAACTCAAGTTATGTTACCCTTGCTCAATGGTGAAGTGGTGAACCTCACTCTCCATGGAGGACAGTGACTTGGTCTTACAAAATCAACCAAGCAAGGTTTTTTTTTTCTTTTTTACTCAATTTTAAAATTTGATAATTGATAAGTTTTTCATTTCAAATCAATTTTTAACTCACCATATTATGTTCTTTAATCTGGCATATCATATTACATTACGTAAAAATAAAATTCAGATCTAAAATATGATTTTTTTTAGTTTTTAAAGTGTTTTTACAGATTCTTTTTATTATATGAGTTGAATTTAAGAAGGCGAAAAATATTACAACTCCAGCCACATTAAATATGTTTTCTTAATTTGTATGAAGAGTTGTCCAAGTCTATCTTAGTAGTAGGGAGAGTATCATTTTTATAGTATCTGTGTTGAATTTAGTGCATAACTAAAACTTATATAATTAATTAAATAATTATGAGACATTCACATATATATTTAGTAAATAAATTTAATAAAGATCAATGAGTAGATGGACAAATTTTCTTGTAATTTAGATTTCTATACAATCTGTCTCACACTATACAATTTCATGCTAAACTTTATCAATATTCAGTACTAAATAAAGGTGAAATGAATACGAGTACTAAAATGAGAGAGTGGGAGAGAAAGAGCAAAAGAGAGTAAAACATTTTGAGCATCTCATAGGCCACCCCACAGTAAATAAACTAACGTACTCTAAGGAAAAAAGATGATGTATATTAAAAAATAGCGGATTTTAATGCTATTCTTTATTGGGATATTTCATTAAGGCCAAATAAATTTTTAAAATGCATAAAGGGTGTATAGTTGGCTATCAATCCTCTCAACTTAATTTCAACTAGAAGCGAGTAACTTGTGAGATTTTTATAAAAAACACTTATATTCCAAGGATTTTGAAAATCACTTACCTCAAAGAACTTTGCACGATGTTTTGCCATAAACACAGAGGGCTCCAACAGAACATAAAGTTTATTGTAGAAGTTGGGATATTCAAGGCCATGCCGTGTCATCAGTATATAAAGGCTGCTAAGAGCCATAACACTGACAACACCACCTATGTCATAGGACCGCGTTAAGAAATCACTGCATATGTGCACAAATGGGAAATATCAAACCCAACTTTAAGCATTCAAGAATACCTAATTGCTTAAACAATATCAATTCAGCATAACCTACGATAGTATGATCGGGTTTGAGAGATAAGGAATGACAGCCTGATGAAGTGTAACAAGAATCTGTATATAGAACAAAAAACAATATATTAGACCAAAAATCTCGAACAAAACCACTAATATGCAATGGATTTCCAAGGTAATTGAAAAGGCCTTTCATTCAAACTGCAGGCTACTGATTGGAGCAAATAACCATAAATAAATGACAACTTAGTAAAACTCAATTATGTTTACACTGTAATGTTGAAAAAAGACTTGTTTACTGAGAACATATACTTTTACCAAAGAAAAGTTCATTATAAAGCATAATATGGATCACTGATAACAGGTTTTAACTTTACCTCTTTGTATACATCAAGAGGAAGGGGCAATCGGAGAAACGATATCCATGCTTTAGTAAATTTCACTTTCATTTTCTTTGCAGCATTTTTAGATGATAAAAAAACCTGTAAAATACCAAACACAGGGATGATTAGAGGGAAAATGAAGTCAAATTCCAAGGATGCACATATGATTTTCTGAAGTTCTTTCCAAGAACTTACTTTGTCATTAAACTTTTGAGACTTAGCATGTTGATCTCCTGAGGTAACATGTTCTTTGTTATTGCTTTTCTCAGTGAAACTACCTGTTATACATAGGAAGAGAGATACAATGCTGCTATCAACAAAATAATACTCCGCAAGGTGATTAGAACTCACTGAAGAGATGCAGCTAACAGAAGTATAAAAGAAAAAGGGACAAAATCATTATGTTCAGAAAATAAAATTCTTTTAATGCAACCACCCTCAATTGAGAACTCAAACTATCATTATGAAATGTCCAAACTTTCTGGGTTTAGACTAGTACCAAAAAAAAAAGCCAATCTTAACAAAATGTTCAAATTAGCACTATCTTTGCAGTATATAATAAATAGTTATGACATTCTAGATGTTTTGACTCAATAAGCAAGGATTGTTCTTAGCTTATCTAATGGAAATAAGATAGCGAGGAGATTTCGTAACTATTACATTTTTTAATCAAATTTTCCAGGCACCCAGAAAGGAAGTAATGTAAGCCTCGCAGTTGCAAGTTAGAATAAATCAATGGAATTAAAGGATATTTTCTTCATTCTTAAAGTGCAATAATTGAGTGACAAGTTGCATAGAACATAATAACAGACCAACCAAAAAGCTTAATTGACAGGGAACCATTTGTCATGGCTAGGAAATATTACCTGAATCATTCCACAACTTTAACTTTTCCTCTGTAACTTCGAATGGTGGGATGCGAGATAGTAACTTATACATCTTTTGAATGGAAAGCTCCATGCTACATTTACAGTGTGAGAAGTATAAGAGTCAACTAAGCATAAATGAGCTAAAGAGTCATTGTATCACTTGAAGCTCTACACTTGAGATATTTAACTATTCCAAGATAATAATAGAGGAAGTACCATGAAGGGACTAATCACCGAAGCCTATTTGATTATAAAGGAATTGAAGAAGTATAAATGCAATGTTAATGTTCAGATAATAGCCTCTTGTCCACGCTTCAAACTGTTATTGGCGCATAAACGGCTTCATGTGCATTCACTTACTATTAATATTTCTAAACAACTTTCAGGGAATGAAGAAGTATTTTTGTAATAGAAACTCTAATGTATTCGTCTTATAGTACTGGAGGATGTAACGGTCAACCAAATTTTACAGATTAAGAGGATAAATAAAAGTTCACAATTTCAGATCAAATTCCAAACAATAATTTCAACTAGAATATATTCTGACCTTGGTCTTGACGGGAGATTGTTGTCAACATCCACTCTTACATTTCCATCTGCAGTGGAAATAATATTTTAATTAATTAAGAAATAAATAAATTCTATAAAATTAATAAGAATTTTTTTTTTCTTTGTTAACTAGCATAAGATAGAAACATAATAGATACCTTTTCTCTCCAGATTGAGAGCCTGCTTCTCGAGGATAATGTAAGTAAAGTAACTGTGCAATACAATAGTAGATAAACCGGTAAGTGGAGGCAAAATTAGAGTGTTCATGAAAGGGGTAAAATGATCCTATGATTGCAACAAATAGTGCAATAAATAAACAAAGTAAATTCTATTGAGCAAAACAATGAAATTCTTCTTCTAAACCTTGGTGACATCATTGCAGGATATTTAGTTATATGAGTATATAACATCTAATGTGCAATGAAATTATGGACGCACATGCCCTGAAGAATAGTGGAACATACCCAACATCAACGTAACTGAAATACTTCTCTGCAAGCCAATCTAATAGAACATCAAAAACTTCCGATTCAGAGGCAAGCTGCAAGCATGAGAAACAGTCCAAATAAACAAATGTGAATCAACAAACATGAGATTTAATTTACAGGGAAGAGGAACAAACACAGGAAATATGGCAAGCAACTTACCACAGCGCGGATAAGCTTGTGATAAATAGCAGAATGAAACTTCCCGGCGTTCCCCAGTTTCACAAACTCCATTATGGAGTCCAGCACAACTTCCCGAAGATCATAATCAGATTGTGAAGAGGTAACAAGTTCAATGAGGCGAAGAATAAAATCGTCAAACATGGAGCGGAGCCACGTGAGGTAAATCAAATCGCGGTCAGGTTCGGCGGCGGAGTGGGAATTTGAATGCGTGGAGGAAGGGAGGTCGGCGAGGAGGGGAGTAAAGAAGGACTGAATAGAGAGGAGAGATTCGAGGGCGTACTGGGGAGTAGAATTGGGCGTGATGAAGGTAAGGAGTGTGTGGAGGTTGTTGATGTTCGCTCTAGAGGAAAGTAGCTGCTCTCCAAGTTTTTTCAACTCTGATAGCTTCACTCTCTTCTTCGATGCAACGGCAGCCATGGCGGTGGTGAATATCTGGTGAGTGAGGAGAAGACAGGGTTTTAGGGAAAGGGTTTTATCAATTTCAATTTAAAAACAGGCGTCTATTTTAGTTATATTCGATGCACTAACTTCACCCATCAGTTTGGGTTGGGGTTTGGGTCATAGGCCCATGGAGACGGTGTATATCTGGACCAACAACGTCCCAATTGGGCCCGATTATTTACACCCTCTGCTTAGTTCACCCATTAAATGTTTTCGTACAAAAACATGCATAAAAAGATTTAATAAACCCCTTATGGTTCTATTTTTAATTTTATAATTATTATAATTTATTAAATAGAATATTCCATCTTATTAGAATGGTAATTCAAAAATAAAGAATTCTAAGGAATCATTTTTCTAATAAACAATAATAAAAATAAAAATTTAATAATTCTATTTAAAAATATACTCTCTCCGTCTCAATATAAGTTTCCCACTTTTGTTTTATAGATTTCACAATAAGTTTCTCATTCCATTTTTTTGCATATTATTTTCTCTCTCATAATCACATCACTTATATTTTAGAGATTTTTTACCAATAGAGTCATTATCACAGCTGATTCGGGTGGAATTTACACATTTTAGAGGCACATGTGAAGCATGTTTTTGATGATATTTCATTGATTTATGGATTGATTATGATGATTTGAGCCAAAATGAGACAAATGTAGTGTTTTGTCGATTTTGTAGGTAAAACGATGGAATTTGGGAGCAAAACACCTACCACAAGTTATTGGATCGAAAAGAGGAGTGAACCATTGTATCCGGCTCGAAAAACGGAGTAGAATAGCAAAAAGAATCGAGTCGATCGGAGGTCGGAAGCTCAAGATACGGAGGGACGAAGTTGGAGGACGAAAACGAAGGACTAAGCCAATACGAAAGATTGGCCCGGCCGAGCACTGAAATTGGCCAAGTTTACGAAGTTTTGGCCCGGCCGGGTGGCATCACTTGCCCGGTCGGGCGATAAAATTGCCATTTTATTGGCCAAATACGAAGTTATAGCCCGGCCGGGCGGCCGAATGCCCCAATGACGCCTCCATTTACGAAGTTTCCGCCCGCCCGAGCGGGCCACTTGCCCCTGTTTTTGTAAATTTTGGCCAACACTCCCACCCGGCTAGGCCAACCCATTTTTGGTGCCAAACTTGCATTTTCTCCATTTTCAAGGGACCAACTTGCAATTCTTACACCCAAACCCTATCCCAACACTATAAATACCTCAATTCTTAAATTCAAGAGGACCTTACCCCTTTTACAAGGAGCTCTACACACAATCACACACAGTTGGAGGTTTTCATCATCTACTTCTTCAATTCTTCATCAAATCAAGGAAGGAAGGATGCAATAGCTTGGGATTTCCATTCTCTACCACATTTTAGACTAAGCTTTCTATTTCTCTCTCTTTTTAGTTAGCTATTTCATTTGCATTTTGTAATTTGATTATGTTAGCTCTTGGCTAAACAATTGTGGTTCTAAGGCTTTGTAAATATTTGGATTGAAGTTTATGAACTAATTTCTTGCTTTAAATGGTGTTTGTCTCTTATTTGTATGCTTAATTCTTCTTTGGAAGCATGTTGTTATTGGACATGATGATTTGCTTAATTCATTGTTAATTGGGGTACGATCGAGAGATTTATTCCATTAATCGTATGCAAGCATGCAACCCGGTATTATTATGAGCTCGAGAGAGGATTAGTTATCGGAGAGGGAATCGAATGATCTTTGGGGCTATTTTAGGTGGTGTGATGTTTGTAAGGTAGAGATACGAACTTATGTCGCATGCTCCTTTGGATTAGTTAGATCGAGAGATTAATTAATTCTTATTTTGTGATCAACCCTATATGAAGACAACCTTAATGGCCATTTGAACGAGTTACAACTCATAAACGGATATTTAAGTGTTACAATTGCCTTGGAACCCACCTTCTCATACTTGAGTTTTAATCCGTTTTACTTTCGTTTTCTTGATTTACATGATATTTGGTTGATTCTTCATTACTCTTTATTGTTTATTTGTGACAATTTGGTAGGCAATCTTAGGGTAATTCACACCATTCACTTAATCGATCGCGTCTAAATAGAATTCTGTTAACAAAATACACTTTTACGCTATACCTCCTCGTGGGATCGACCTCGTACTTACCTCTCTATGATAGACATCGTATACTTACGGTCGTTTATTCTAGTGTTGTAGAATACGTGAATCAAGTTTATGGCGCCGTTTCCGGGGAGGTTTTATAGCTCTAGAGTGTAGGTTAATAGAGTTTTAGTTTAGACATTTTACTTGTTTTCCTTATTCTCAAAAATCCAAAAAAAATATTTGTATTTGTTACTTGATCTTACTTGAACTTCTCACTTTCGTTTGATCTTTTGATAGATATGGTTTATGATCACACGATCTAGGAGGAATCAACAAGAAGTGTTGCCTTTAGATCCGGAGATCGAAGCCAATTGTCAAAGAAGGAACGCCGAAAGAAGAATGATTGAATTAGAAGAGATGAATCAAAGAGAAAATCCGATAGTGGAAGAAGAAAGGAATCAAGAGGATGTTGGAGGCGTAGTAGAGCCAAATGGAAATGGTGGTAACCGACCACAAGGGGTTGCGAGAGATAACCTCAACCGGAGGGTTGAAGAGAATGTCAATATGGAAGGAGATAGAGAGCAACGGGGGAATGAGGAAAACGAGAATCAAAGAGTCTTGAGAGACCACTTTCGTCCCATCCCAAGGCCCTATGGAGGAACGGGTCGGGAACCCGTTGATGCACACAACTTTGAACTCAAGCCGGCCTTAATAGTCATGGTTCAAAACAACCAATTTGGTGGACTTTCCAAGGAGGATCCTAACCTCCACTTGTCTCAATTCCTCAAGACTACATCCGCTTGCAACTCTTCCCCTTCTCACTCCGGGACCGAGCAAAGCAATGGTACCTCTCTCTTGACTTGAGGACCATTGAAAATTGGGCCGACCTTGTTGATGCATTCCTAATGAAGTACTTCCCCCCGAGTAAGACCATCAAGATACGAGGGGAGATTTCTTCATTTCAACAAGATGAAGATGAGTCGTTGGCCGAGGCTTGGGAGCGTTTTAAAGACCTCATTAGAAGTTGCCCACAACACGGCTTCTCAAGAGATCAATTGATATGTTACTTCTACAACGGAATGGACCACCGTACAAGAGATATGGTGGATGCTTCGGCCGGAGGAGGTTCTTTGTTGGGCAAGACAACGAAAGAGGGGTATATTTCTTTTGGAAGAGATGGTCAAGAATGGAAATCAATGGCCATCCGAACGAAGGCAAAGTCGAAGGGTAGCCTCCACTCAAAATTCGGAAGAAAGTGTCAACTTATCCAACAAAGTGGATAAGTTGATCTCTTTGATGACGGCTAAAGCTTTAGTGGGGCCAAGTGACGAGCAATATGAAGAAGCCCATTACATGAACAATCAAAGAGATAGGCAATTTCGAGAAAGGGGTTGGGGAGAAAGACAAACTCATGGGAACTACCACCCTCCTAATCCGAACCAATACTATCCCGGCTTGAGAAACCATGAAAATTTCTCATATGCTAACCCACACAATGCCATTCAACCACCGTCTAACTTCAATGCACGAGATGGTGTGAGAGAAGAATCTTCGTCAAAGCTCACTATGGAAGAAATGTTCATAACATTCATGGGAGAAACTAAGAAGTTCATGGGAGAGACGAAGAGTTTCATGACAAAGACTTGGCAAAAGATTGAGAGTCAAGATGAGAAAATTGGTCAATTGGAAAATGAAGTGATGGGAATAAAAAATGATGTGAAAGCCATTGAGATTCAAGTGGGCCAAATTGCTAATATGGTTGGAAATCAACACAAGCCGGGTCGATTCCCTTCAACCACGGAATTGAACCACAAGGAGCAATGCAAGTCAATTAAGTTGAGGAGTGGCACAAGCTATGAAGGCCCTATGATGCCAAAGGAAGATGGTGAAGAGGAGCAACAAGGAATGAAAGTTGAAGAGAAAGATGTTGAGAAGGAGAAAACAAATGAGAAAGAGAATGACACATACAAGCCTCCATCTCTACACAAGCTTCCAATCCCATACCCTCAACGACTCAAGAAGACGAGTTTGGATGCAAAGTTCGTCAAATTCTTGGAGATGTTCAAAAAGATACACATCAACATTCCATTTGCGGAGGCCCTTGAGCAAATGTCGCACTATGCCAAATTTTTTAAGGAGATCATGTCCAACAAGAGAAAGATGGTAGAATTTGAAACCGTGAACCTCACCGAAGAGTGTAGTGCCATCATCCAAGCTAAGCTACCTCCAAAGCTTAGTGATCCCGGTTCATTTACATTGTCTTGTGTGATTGGCAAGGAGGGAACCTATCGTGCTTTGTGTGATCATGGAGCAAGCATAAACCTCATGCCACTATCACTCTTCAAATCACTTGGCTTGGGAGAATTGACGCCTAATACCATGAATCTTCAATTGGCGGATCGTTCCATAGTTTATCCTTTGGGAACGGTTGATGATGTGCTTGTCAAAGTTGGGAAATTCATATTCCCAGTTGATTTTGTGGTACTTGATATGGAGGAAGATAGGGCAATCCCCTTGATCTTGGGAAGACCGTTCCTAGCAACGAGTGGAGCCATCATCAATGTACGAAACGGAGAGCTTGAACTACATGTTGGTGATGAGAAAGTCTCATTCAACATCTACAAGGCCGTTAGATTCCGTGACGATGAGGATGAGGAGGAAGAGTATGTGTATTTCAAGGGAGATCATTATTCAATGCCTATGAAAGAGAAGATGGAAGAAGAACCCAATATCAATATTGTGAAAGAGAACCCCAAGGTGGAAGATAAATATTTTAAGATAGACAAGAAGGCCAAGTTTGGGGGAGTTTTCTTCAAAAACTTCCCCAAATCAAGAAAAGCTACTTGTGCAAGTTTGGGGTTGAACGAAGCATCAACTTCTTATGACATAATTGAAGAGCCGAATGGGGTAGCTAGTGGATGTTTCGATGGACTTAAGAAAGTTGCATGGGGAAAGAAGTTCAAGAGCAAGGATGATGATGGGGTGACTTGATAATCATCTCAAGGAAGAACCGTCCGACATAGGACGTTAAAAATAGCGCTTCTTGGGAGGCAACCCAAGGTTTTATTGCTTTCATGTTTTTATTGCTTTGATAGTTTTGATATCTTAGTTTCTTTTGTAGGTGAGGATGAGAAGCATTTTGGACATTATAGCTTGAAGAATGAAGAAGGAAGCAATTTTGGAGAAGGGAAGCAAGTGTTGCAATGGTGATCTTTGAAGAGCATTGGATGTGCAAGGAGGGAGGTAACAACTTGTAGCCCCAAACTTAGAGTTTTTACATAGTAAAATTCTAAGTTTGGGGGAGTTATTATTATTTTTTTTTTACTAGTTGTTACCCTTGCACCAATTCGTCATTCTACTTATGTTACATTTTGCACCGGCGCACACTTGGCTTTCACATGCTTATATTGTTTGAGTTGGTTTTGATCATATGTTGGGTAGTGGATCTTTGGTGAAATGTGAGCATGAATAATCATTGGAATACATGGTTGAGTAGTTGTGGTGATGTATATTTGCTTTGAATGTATGCATGATTGGTGTTGGATATTAGTATCATGTTGTGTTCATATTTATGATCTTTGATGGCATGAATGCATGATGTGTTGTTGTTTGGGAACATTTGATGAATGTGAAAGTCCTATTGAATAAATCGGTGAGAATTGAGCCTTGAATCGAGCATATAATCCGGTTTAGTTCATTTGAGAGTGGACTAGGTTATTGCTAGTGATTCTAGAACTTGCCCAAGTTCTTGTTTGAAAGCATGATTGTGTGAAACTTTGTGATGTGATATAGGCCATCTTGTTCTAAAAGAGTCACTTAGCCAAATTTCCCAAAACCGAAGTAATCTTCCGTAGTTAGCCCCTTTGAGCTTAATTCCTAATTTTCTTGGCAAACTACAATGTTAACCACTTAGCCTTTTTGAGCCTTTGATACCTACATCTAGTGGGGGATAAAAGACAAGGTGGATAAACATGTGCTTGAAATAACTTTGGTGAAGGGAGAAATTGGAAAAGTTGAAAGAAAAGGAGAAAGATGAAAAAGAAAATCAATGGAAAAGAAAAGAGGGACAAAGAGCCCCAAAAGCTTGAAAAGAAGAATGGTTCAAAAAGATGAGGTGATGAATACTTGAAAAAGAAAGGAAAAGGAAAAAGTGAGGATGGAGTTTGTAAGATTTGAAAGTAAAAGCACACATTGTAAAACAACAAGCTTTGTCCTCCACTAGAAGAGTCACAAATTCCCAAATTCATCCCACCTTGTCTAAAGAGCCAATGCTATATCCTTGATAAAGTCTTATTGATCACATTGTTGAGCATTTGAGTGTGGTAGAAAGTAGAAGTTGGGCAAGCATATAGTGATTGCATAGCATAACTTGGTTGTTGAGTGCATTCATATCCTCAGTTTGTTTGTGTGTTTGAGAGAAACACTCCACCATGTAAGTAGAGGACTTGAGCATTTGGATTATGTTTCCCATTCACAATGTGTTGTGTGTTTGTGCATTCTTTGATTCATGAGTGTGAATTGCAATAATGAGCATATGACCTTCATTGAGAAATGCACTTTGAGAAAGAGACATCACTATATCTTACTTTGCATGTGTGATTTACATTGAATATTCCATTGTGATCATTCCACCCTCATTGCTTTAAGTGCTTTGTTGTTTGAGGACAAACAACATTTTAAGTTTGGGGGGGTTTAATTCGGGTGGAATTTACACATTTTAGAGGCACATGTGAAGCATGTTTTTGATTATATTTCATTGATTTATGGATTGATTATGATGATTTGAGCCAAAATGAGAGAAATGTAGTGTTTTGTCGATTTTGTAGGTAAAACGATGGAATTTGGGAGAAAAACACCTACCACAAGTTATTGGATCGGAAAGAGGAGTGAACCATTGGATCCGGCTCGAAAAACGGAGTAGAATAGCAAAAAGAATCGAGTCGATCGGAGGTCGGAAACTCAAGATACGGAGGGACGAAGTTGGAGGACGAAAACGAAGGACGGAGCCAATACGAAAGATTGGCCCGGCCGGGCAGCCGAGCACTGAAATTGGCCAAGTTTACGAAGTTTTGGCCCGGCCGGGTGGCATCACTCGCCCAGTCGGGCGATAAAATGCCCATTTTATTGGCCAAATACGAAGTTATGGTCCGGCCGGGCGGCATCACTCGCCCGACCGGGCGGCCGAATGCCCCAATGTCGCCTCCATTTACGAAGTTTCCGCCCGCCCGGGCGGCACCACTCGCCCGGCCGGGCCACTTGCTCCTATTTTTGTAAATTTTGGCCAACACTCCCACCCAGCCGGGCCAACCCATTTTCGGTGCCAAACTTGCATTTTCTCCATTTTCAAGGGACCAACTTGCAATTCTTACACCCAAACCCTATCCCAACACTATAAATACCTACATTCTTAAATTCAAGAGGACCTTACCCCTTTTACAAGAAGCTCTACACACAATCACACACATTTGGAGGTTTTCGTCATCTACTTCTTCAATTCTTCATCAAATCAAGGAAGGAAGGATGCAATAGCTTGAAATTTTCATTCTCTACCACATTTTAGACTAAGCTTTCTCTTTCTCTCTCTTTTTAGTTAGCTATTTCATTTGGATTTTTTAATTTGATTATGTTAGCTCTTGGCTAAATAATTGTGGTTATAAGGCTTTGTAAATATTTGGATTGAAGTTTATGAACTAATTTCTTGCTTTAAATTGTGTTTGTCTCTTATTTGTATGCTTAATTATTCTTTGGAAGCATGTTGTTATTGGCCATGATGATTTGCTTAATTCATTGTTAATTGGGGTAAGATCGAGAGATTTATTCCATTAATCCTATGCAAGCATGCAACCCGGTATTATTATGAGCTCGAGAGAGGATTAGTTATCGGAGAGGGAATCGAATGATCTTTGGGGCTATTTTAGGTGGTGTGATTTGTAAGGTAGAGATACGAACTTATGTCGCATGCTCCTTTGAATTGGTTAGATCGAGAGATTAATTAATTCTTCTTTTGTGATCAACCCTATATGAAGACAATCTTAATGGCCATTTGAACGAGTTACAATTCATAAACGGATATCTAAGTGTTACAATTGCCTTGAAACCCACCTTCATACTTGAGTTTTAATCCGTTTTACTTTCGTTTTCTTGATTTACATGATATTTGGTCGATTCTTCATTACTCTTTATTGCTTATTTGTGACAATTTGGTAGGCAATCTTAGGGTAATTCACACCATTCACTTAATCGATCGCGTCTAAATAGAATTCCATTAACAAAATACACTTTTACGCTATACCTCCTCGTGAGATCGACCTCGTACTTACTTCTCTACGATAAACACCGTATACTTGCGGTCGTTTATTCTAGTGTTGTAGAATACGTGAATCAACAGCCCATTCAACAAATAGGAACAACCACTTCGAATTTTATCTAATCGCTTCATTTTTATCACAAAAAAACAAAATTACCCTTATTATACAAATTGTGTTAAAAATTCGAAATTGATATTAAATCAGATATTTAATATCCATAATTTTCGCAAATCATGGAATTCCTGAATTTTAGGTCACAGAATCGGAAAGTCGGAGACTTTCCAAATTTTGAATTTCCAAAATTTGATTTCGAAAGTTTATGCAGATTCGATCAAAACTAAAGTAAAAAATTGGAAATTCAATATTCATCTTCAATCCAATTCAACTGCATCGTACGATCAAAACAGATTCTTTGTTATGCGCTGAAATCAAAACAATAAAATTTCCCAAATTTCATCTTTAAATTCAATTTTTGAGTCATTGTTCTGGTACGAGGATGATGGAGGCCACGAACCCACCGATCTGTTTTTCGTGGCGGCCTATCTGTGCGGCGGCGGTCAATCTTCTTACAGTGACGAAGGGGAAACTCTTCTTCCAGTGGCGGCCATGACGAAGGAGCGGCGGCACGTGCACGGTGTTCGTTACAAACGGCGGCGGGAAGTGACCTGTTTCATCTTCTCCGTGGTGGTGGCCGATTCGACGCAGACGGTGTTCGCAGTGGTGGCCGGTTCGACGAAGACGAAGCCCCGAGTGTTTCCATTTATTTTTTAACATTTGAAGCATCAAAATCGACGCCATTGTAACATACGAGTTCGAATTTGGGTAAGATTCTTCCAGATTTTGTTTTTTAAATACATGATTTTTAAGGTCAGTTTTCAATTTTTTTGCAAAATAGTCATTCTATTTCAATCGAGTATGATATGCAACGTAATCATCATATTTTGAATTATGCATAAAATCATCATATTTTGAATTATGTATGCATATTTGCCGTCATGTTTATATGCAAAATAATTATCATATTTTGTAATATTACATTTTGTCATTTATACATTCATTTCTATACGTATGCATATTTGTCATGTTTACATGCATTCCTTTATATGCATTTTGTCCTTCATATATTACCTGGTGTATATGCATCTTGCCCTTCATATATTACCTAGTGTATATGCATTTTTTTCTTCATATATTACCTGGTGTATATGCATCTTGTCCTTCATAAATTTCTCCGTCACCGGAAAATGCACAGTATGTCTTCAGAATTGGTGTAATTAAATGCACAACGCTAGAATCTCAAAGCTGCACAAAATGAAAAAAAATAATTGTGGTTATCTACGTTTTAGGAAAAAAAATTAAATTTTGGAAGGTCCATTAAATTAAAATTTTTGAAGGTCAATAAATTTTGAAAGGTCCATAATTTTGTAATGCCTGATTACAGGATTTTTAGTTGACTTAATTATTTAAATTAATCATTTCGAATTTTTTCAAATTAATAAAAGGGCAAAAATGTCTTAAAATTTTCAATTTGAATCAATTAGACAAAAAAAAAAAAAATTATTTAGGTTCTATTAGAGAAAATATAGAGTGAAATGACTCTATTAGAAATTTACCCTTATTTAATTTAGGAAAAATTATTATTAGGTTCATTTCACTCTTACTTTTTTCAAATAGAGTCTAGCTTATTATTTAGTTTCTAATAAGTTCAAATTGGACTTAATAAGACAAATATATCAAAAAAGTATAATGCATACTCGAAATCTATAAATTAAAATAGGAAGAAATATGCACATGAAATCTATGGTGTAATTGATGATATGAACAATAAACTTACAATAATGAAGAACAAAAAATGGTAAATACGTACTGTGAATTGGAATTGGATTGAATCTCAAGGCTGAATTTTGCTATTTTGAATTCGATTATGATAGAATCTGCAAAAAAATTTAATTTAAAAAATTATGGCAGACATGTATACTAAGGACAGTTTTGATTTTTTGCTTCAATTTGAATCAATTAGAAACATTTTAAAGTGGTAGTTCATATTTGTTTAATGGGCTCTAATAATGACTCTATTCATAAATAATCTCATTATTTTATTATATTTTTTAATTAAAACACTCAAAAAAAAGAAAAACTTATAGTAAAAGTGAGGGAGCATATGATATTAGAAGTTCAAAAGATATTGAAAGGACACTTAATTTCTTAGACAAATTTGTAGTTCGCAAGTTCAAAATATTATGTTATTATAAGAACAAAATATATTGTAGAACACTTAATTTTTGGGTTGTAAGGCCAAAAATATTCTATAAACTACAAAGGCAAAACATACTATTACAATGCAAAAAAAATTGCTACTCCCAGGTAAAAAAAATTATGTAACTATAAGGTCAAAAATATGTTGATTAAAATATATTACTAGAAATTTAAAATATTATGGTGAATTCGCCTAAAAACTATGTGTTCTTGTTGTATTTATAAATTTGTGGTAAGACAATTTTTTAGAGAAAAATATATTTTAATTAATTAAATTTATGTAATATAGTATGTTTTATTCATCAGGCATGAATATATTTAATTGACTATAATAGTTATTTAAGAGCAATGGATTAATGTAAACATGTATATTTAAGTAATTCAAATGAATTGATATATGGTTATTGAATATATAGTTAATTAAAATACAATTAACTATGTTGTATTTTAATTAAATTTGACACACATTACCCTTGATCCACTAATATTTATTTAATATTTATCTTAATTAACTATATTTCATGTATATAATGAAATATTTCATATAAATATTTGTGGCTGTTAAGTCTTTGTGATTACTTCTACTGTATAGAGCATATATATACTCGCGTTCCCATCTAATTTTTCTTAATTTAGTCCTCTTCATAGTTTCTATGTCTCTAACTTACAGTTTATAAATTAATAATTTTGGGACTGTAAAATTTTATTAATTTAGATATTAATTAATATATCGATATATTCATATTTTATTAATTAAAAGAAAGAAAGTTTTTTTAAATTCAACAAATTTAGGATATATATATATATATTGAAAATAAATGAATTGATATATATTTCATTGATTATATTCATTAACCAACCAATCAATCAATTTTTTGTAACTAATTAAATATATTTATGTATAATATTAATTCATTGTATACAATTAACTATATATTCAATAACCATATATCAATTCATTTGAATTACTTAAATATACATGTTTACATTAATCCATTGCTCTTAAATAACTATTATAGTCAATTAAATATATTCATGCATGATGAATGAAACATACTATATTACATAAATCTCAATATGGAAATAAAATAATTTATAACACCCAACCATGTCTTCTCATTTAAAAGACATCACAAAGTCATCCGTAAATGATCAAATGCGTAAAGCATTATGTGATTATAAGAAGGACCATCCCACATGCACTAAAAAAGATTTACAAGAGTGAGTTGATGAAAAAGATTTATAAGAGGGACCATACCATAATATTTATGAATTACTATTAATTTAGAGTTTTAATGGGATCTAATATTTATAAAGGGAATTTCCCAAAAACTATTATCTTATCATCTTATCGAATTTGATGATTTTAAGAGACTAGTACAATCGATCATTGAAATCGCCAGTCCCGTCGTCCACATTCGTATTTACTTGTTTCAGAAAATAACAACATCGGCTTGAGCTGACTTTCTCATTGTACCCATTAGCTCATCCATACTCATACTCCTCCTAGCTCATGATTCAGTTTGTGGTCACGGAGCTATGTAATAACTCTATACTAAATTGGTCATTTACTTGACCAAGGGAAATCCCTAAGAAATTATACTAAATTGGTCATTTACTTGACAAGGGAAATCCCTAAGAAATGTGTCTAATTTACCCATTAGCTCATCCATACTCATACTCCTCCTAGCTCATGATTCAGTTTGTGGTCACGGAGCTATGTAATAACTCTATACTAAACTGGTCATTTACTTGACCAAGGGAAATCCCTAAGAAATGTGTCTAATTTCATCTGTAGCACCCTATATTAGAGGGTTGACCAAGGGAAATCCCTAAGAAATGTGTCTAATTTACCCATTAGCTCATCATACTCCTCCTAGCTCATGATTCAGTTTGTGGTCACGGAGCTATGTAATAACTCATCTGTAGCACCCTATATTAGAGGGTTGACCAAGGGAAATCCCTAAGAAATGTGTCTAATTTACCCATTAGCTCATCATACTCCTCCTAGCTCATGATTCAGTTTGTGGTCACGGAGCTATGTAATAACTCTATACTAAATCAATTAAAATAAATAAAACAAAAGAAAATGTTTAATGTAGGAATAGTATAATATTAAGGTGTTTGAGGGTTACTTAAAAAGAAACAAACTGTTTTATTTCAATTCAATTCAGTTATGAACAAACCCTTTTATAAATGTTCAATTAAAGTATTCCATAAATTTTGAGATACAATTTTACTTTTATATAACTCTATTTTTTATTCAGTGAACTAATTCAAAGTTCAAAGTTTAAAATATTTTTATTCAGTGAACTAATTCAAAGTTCAAAGTTTAAAATAAATTGAAGAAATTCTGTGGGGGACAAATGGACAATTATAAAATTGGAAAGGTCCCTTAGTTTGTGATACCACTAAAAACTAGTTAAATACAAAAAACTAAAAACTAGTTAAATACAAAAAAGAGGTCCTACCGGGAGTCGAACCCAGGTCGCTGGATTCAAAGTCCAGAGTGCTAACCACTACACCATAGAACCAAGATGTTAATTTTGTGAAATATTTAATATAAAAACATAAATCTAATATTTGATTTTTTTAATTGTTTACGCTTTACATTTCTAATAAAAGAAAATTACGATAACAATCATTCCCTATAATAACCATACGTGCATCAATTTATGTTATTAGCTGTGTTCCACTCTGGATACTCTCTCTAACTAGTAATAAGGGGATTAAAATTTTGTTGCAATAAATTGTTTCAATTTTCCTACTAATAACTTTAAAAATAAAATGAGCCTCTCCTCTTCCATTTCCTGCCGTGGCTTTGTTCCAATGCGCCTACTCCGAAATACGAATTTGTTGGAATATAGATATTGTGCCACCAATTTTGCAAATACTGTAAAATACACAAATGACCACTTTTAAAGCATAGATACCCAACGTGTATCAAGTTTTTTTTTTTACAATAAACCTACTACTATATTAATTATTCAGCTTATTAAATTAATCTAATGCAAAATAAAATTTAAAACGTTCATTTTTAATATAAACACACATATATAGAGGGGGGAGTGGAGTAGGGGGCATTGCCGCTAGCCACAATATACCCTTCTGCACTCTGCACATAAACCTAGCTTGTGTACATAAGAGAATTTAGAGACGTGTAGTTTATATTGATGTTGACCTCCAATGAAAATTTTATCGTCGAACTTCATATAAAAAATAATAATTATACATTAATACATATACCCTTCTATCGTCACAATTGATCCCATTATTTTGTTTTGTGCATATATACTAACTAATTAAGCCAACATACATTTTCTTTAATCGTGAATCATCATACTTCTTTCTTTCTC
This sequence comes from Galeopsis tetrahit, assembly GCA_963675135.1. Taxonomy (NCBI): domain Eukaryota; kingdom Viridiplantae; phylum Streptophyta; class Magnoliopsida; order Lamiales; family Lamiaceae; genus Galeopsis; species Galeopsis tetrahit. Next base: position 60,052,620 of record OY776122.1, on the reverse strand, counting down.
TTTTCATGATTTATAAAAATATCAATAAATTTGGTTCATGAAAGTTTTATAGTAAATTGTATATCACTTCTTAGTATAAGAAGGCATCAACGTTTATATATACGTTTGAGATGAACAATAAATAAAATTAATTATTTTTTAAATTATAATACTTTGGTGTGCAGAGAGCTACTCTTCCCGTTTATCTTAATATGTTGTAGTTTAGGAATGGTTTGTAAGATTATCGGGATGTTTCAATTCTAGTATAAATAAATAAACTCATATTGTTTTTATATATATATACAATATATAAATTAAAAAAGAATAATGATGAATATTGTGTCTCAGCAGCTGCATTGGTGGCAGTATGTATGCATAATTTTGTCGTGGAGGCTAGGGGATACATGATTGAGCAAATACACTGATTTAGGCCACGTATTCATACAAGAAGCATTGTGAATTGACACGCAAGTTTTGTATATACACATATTCATCACTTTTGTTGTTATATATATAAAGTAGTAGTAGTAGCACTGTTGCAACAAGTTTTGAACAACGGCTATGAAACCGGCCACATGTAATTGAAAGGAGTAGATTATTTTTTCAAAAAATAAAATAAAATCATAGCCACACAAATGTACCATGCACAAACCAATTATTTATTTATTGTCTACATCCATCCATGATCCGTCCAACGTAATTAATTTGATTCATTCCCCACGCTAATCTTTAAACCAATGCTTGCTAATTTATATTTTATTCATTTTGGGTAAAAACTATGGCGTACGTAATTGAGTTAATTTAAAGTTATGAACCAAATTATAAAAAGTCCTTGAGTCATTTAATACAAATATATATATAGTAATATAGCCGATTCATGCATGATTTTCACCTAGCTAGCTAGCTAGCTAATTAAGTCTTTCTTAATCATACGATATATATTAATATTGTAATCGTCAGCATACAATTATTGGATTGACGTTGACATGAGAATGAAGCAATACGCATACATATTATTTCGATCATATTGAAGTGTTACATCATGACTTGTCCATGCATATATACATGTACAAATACCAAATAAGAAATTATTGGAGTGTATTAATACTATTATGTGATGATTAATATTGTTAAATTACCTAAATGCTTGCACACGGCCCGCTGAGACCTCGAGTTTAATTAACGAGTTTATTTATCGCAACACGGTAGTACTCCCTCCGTTCCGGTATAAGTTTCCCCTTTCTTTTGGGTGTTTTGATTAAGAAATATGATAAAATAATAGATGTAGTACAGGTGATATGATGGTGAGAGACAAAATAATAGATTAGTTTAAGATGAAGTATGAAAAAATAATAGATAAAGTAGTATAAGTGATATATGATTAAAAAAGAAAAAATAATTTACCAAATGAAATAAGAACTTATTGTGGAACATAAGAAAGTGGGAAACTTATAGTGGAACGGACGGAGTAATGGTTAAAGAATAATTAACGAGTTCCAAGTGTTATCATATATATCTTCTCGCGTATCATGGGATTAATCATATATCTTTTTATTTTTTTGTCTCTTAAATTTTTTGAAATCTTTCGCTTAAAAGCGCCACATCATTTAGGCAAATTAGAGAAAATGAAAAATAAATTAGAAATACAAATTAATATATATATATATACTCCCCCCATCTAATAATAAATTTTATAGGTATGAATACCCATATTAAAAAAATATAATAATGAGGTAGTGTTTTGAGGGGTAATCGTTAAGAAATATCTCTTAAATTTTTGAATTTCTTCACATAAAAGTATCACATTTATTTAGGTAAATTAAAGAAAATGAAAAAGAAATTAGAAATATAAACTAATATACTCCCTCCGTTTTTAAAAAAGTGATATTTTCGTGAAATTTGTTGAAATTAATTAAGAAAGGATCGATATGTATTGACAAGTATATATACCCTAAAATAATAAAGGAGGTTTCTAATCACATTAAATCCCTAATGCACATTTTCCATAATTAATAAGAGTAAGTTAGAAATTAGGAGATTTTTAAAGTTAAAAGAAGACATGTATAATTGGAACAAACAGTGTAAAAAATTATAAAACATCATTTAATTGTGTATAAGAAAAAAAGCTAAAACATCACTTATTGAAAAATGGAGGGAGTGTGGGATGATATTAGAAATTAGAAATACAAATATATATATATATATATATATATATCATATATTATTTTTTGTGTGGATCCTACTATATATATACTGAGTATATAATTGTGGATCCTTCTAGGCTTCGACCTAGTAAAATTCAATTAAACACCAAATACATAAGCTAGATCACGGGCAACCATCGATAATTCACAATTAAATGTTGATCGATATATGTCATTATGTCAATATTCTGATTCACATAAATTCTCATTCTTCAATCAAAAGTAATTAATTGCATTTTAACATACTACGTATTATTATTTAAAAAATTATTTAATTTTATGTATTATTCTTTTCAAAATTATAAACAAGTTATTTTTTTAAATATTAAAAAATATTACTTTATATACTGAATAATAATTAATATTTCGAGTTCGACGTACCCCATTAAATTTGTGTGAACATGCTCATTAAAATTCGTCTTTTATAAAAAAAAAAAAAAAAAAAAGTTGCCGTAACTTAATTTGTAATTGCATAACAGCTCAAAAAAAAGGGCTCCACCACCTGGCCTGAAGAAAAAGAAGTGTATAATAACGTATAAAGTTTTTGGTTTGTTGCAAATTAAAACAAAAGCATGGTGGTGTGTGAATTCATGAATGAAAACAAATAACAGAAAAACGAGAAAAAGGCCAAATCATGGATACTACCATAAGGTAGCTAGTATTAATGAAACCACAATTAAGCACCATGTTTTCTGCTTTTAATATTTTAATTAAACTCTCAACAGATGATTATAAACGCAACAAAAAGCTCCATTTCTTCGGACCATCTCACGTGAATTATCCACCTCTTTATTTTAATTTTAACTTTTATCACAACATTTATTAATTTAATTGGATATATTGTTTGGTATATATCAATTTGTAGGCAGTAAATATTTAGAATTCATTAATTTGTGATTTAGAATTGGAAAAAGCGTGTTTGGCAAACGTAGGAAAAAGCTAGGGTGTAAAATCATGCTTGTTATTGGAAGGGAAGGGCACGTGAGATAGGGGGTGTTGGGTGAATGATTTTATCGTACGCCACCTACTAATTATCCGAGTTGTCATGCAACAAAGATGATAGAATTTCAATGCCCAATTCTCTCTATAACTATATATATATCTTCCCACACTTGCATTTGCATTATCATCACTTCAATTAATCTACTTTCATTTGCATTTGCATTTGCTTCCCAATTATACCAATTTGCATACTCTCCATGGCTATCTTTGATATTCACCACCCCTGGGCCTTTACCTTTGGTATATTAGGTATTTCACATATTATAAACTCTTTTCCTTTTTTCATTATATTCCTCTTCCTTTTTCACTCACTTCACTACAAGAAAATCAGAAATGAGCTGATTTTTTCTATTAGTTGCTAAAATATTAGTGATGATAGTATATAATTTACATTGCTAATCTGATCAATAGTGATCCAATAAAATAATTAGTCGCTTAATTTTGTCGCAAATATTAAATATTGAAATTTAGCTACGAATTTTTCTAATACAACGTTAAAATATTTGTTTTAGTGATGAAATTATGTTCAATTTTGCTGCTATTTCCCCCTTTTCTTACAGTGGTTGCCTTAAAATAATTAACGTATCCTTTTTTTTTTTTTTTTAATATAAAGGAGCAAGTTTTGGGGGTACTTATGCATGTCCAACCTTCCTCAGTACTGATGAAGAGTATAATATAATTAAATCAATCACGATGCAAACAAAATTTATCATGCATCCTCCTCGTTTTTTTTTTAGAAAAAAAAAATAGTTAATAATTTGTTGAGCTAAAATCAGTAATCGCTATTAAATTAATACTACTATATGAATCATGAATGTTTTGTATACAAATTTGATCAACTGCAATTAATTAATCTTGATGATTTATGTGGTGCAGGTAATATCATATCAATCATGGTGTACTTAGCTCCATTGTAAGTTTCCCATCCTATCTAGCTATTTTAGGGCGTGTTTTCAACTTTTACACTACAGTCCATAATGGTTTTTACTTTAAGTTGTTAGATACAGAGTGTGTTTTGCATTTGCTTAAAATTGAAATGGTACGATGATTAATAAACAAAATTATGTAACCTAGGCCGACCTTCATACGGATTCACAAGGAAAAATCGACGCTGGGATTCGATTCATTGCCTTATACGGTAGCGCTTTTTTCGGCCATGCTTTGGATGTACTACGCATTACTCAAAACAAATGCTATACTCCTAATCTCCATCAACATATTTGGATGCATTATTGAGACTATTTACATCTTCATCTTCCTCTTTTATGCATCCAAAAAATCAAGGGTACGTGCCTTTTTAATTTAAAAGTCACAAGATATATCAATTTTGATCAATCTAAATTACTAATTTTGGATTAATTTTTTTCAGACTCATGCTGCCAAGTTTTTGGGAATTATGAATGTGGGGCTATTTTCTTTGATTTTCCTTCTCACTTTCTTCTTATTCGGTTCTCACATCCGAATGCAAGTTGTTGGGTGGATTTGTGTTGTCGTTTCCGTGAGTGTTTTTGCAGCACCCTTGAGCATTGTGGTAGGGATATTCATATAATCATATATCAAAATTTTAAATTAATTTTCATCACATATTTTTATTAATTAATTGATTTGATATATCTACAGTTTCAAGTTATTCGGACACGAAGCGTTGAATTCATGCCATTCCCTTTGTCATTTTTCTTGACTGTGAGTGCAGTTATGTGGTTCGCCTACGGGTTGTTTCAAAAGGATTTATGCGTGGCAGTAAGTGAAATATATTACTATAAATTTATTTCAAACCGCGTAAAATGTGACATGCATATATATATATATTAATTGAATTGGTTGTTGCGTGTAGCTTCCAAATGTGGTGGGGTTTTTCTTGGGAATATTGCAAATGCTGGTGTATGGAATGTTTCGAAAGGGGAATGCCAGAGAAATTGAAGAAGAAAAGAAGAAAGAGGAGGAGGAGGAGCATGTTGTGATTAATGTGGTGGTGGTAGGGACTCCTGAATCTGACATTGTTCCGCCGCCTCCGCTTCCTCCCGCTGCCGCTTAACTGCACTTCATTTTTGTTTATTGTTGCCCTTAATTCATATTTATTCACATTTTCTTTTCTTTTTCCCTCTTAAATTTAAGTAAAATGTAGCTATCATGTACCAATTGAATTGAATAAATTCCTTTTAAGGGATAAATTCTCTACCTTCTCTAAATTCAAATATAAATTAGACATTTTTTTATAAACACCACATAATTCTGATATTTATGGCAGTATTAATGTCTCCATCGAACAATATTACTATTTTCGTCCCATATTTTTTTTATACTTTCCTTTTTAATATATTCAATAAAAATGTACATACCCAAAATAAAAATAATTTCAACCGTCAAATTACACACATATTTACTAGTTAGGCAAAGCACATCATTATATTTTAGGCCCACCTCAATTATTGTATTTTTTTTATTTTATATATAAAAATTTACTAAATTATTTAAAACACTCTAATCATTATTTTTTTTTTAAATAAATAAAATGTGTATCTAACATTCACAGGTGATGTGATAGAAGAGAAATAATAAAGCAAATAATTTGAATGATAAAATATAAAATAAGTGACAATTAATGTAAATAAAATGAAGTATAAGAATAATTATTTGATGAGGTGAAGTCACCTAGTTTTTTAAAAATGGAACGAGGAGCTTAAGACACACCCAAAATAGAAAGATGGGACTAGGGGTTGTAAACGAATTAAAGGGTTGTAAAAGAAATCAAATAATTTTGATCGATTTAGTATTTGTATTCGAATTTTAATATTCGTAATTCGAATTTTTGATTCGAGTATTAAACAAATACAAAATTATAATATTCAATTACATTTATAATTTTTTAAAATATACTTTCTTCCTCGATTAGGTTCATTTTGTCTATTTTACATATTTTTTGAGAAAATTGGAATCGAATAATATCAAATATGAATCATTTTCGAATCAAATAATAAAAAAATATTGTTTAGAATATGTTTCAAAAAATTCGAAACAAATGCTCAAATCAAATAGTATTGAATAATCATTCAAATCGAATATCAAATCAAATTTATTATTAAAAAAAAATGATTACGAATGCAAATATTCAAATACTTTCACAAATCGAATACTGCACTATTCACTTCAATTCATTTACACCCCTAGCTTGGACGGAAGGAGTATTAGTTAATTCTATAGAACAATATACCTCTGGAATAACGAATTGGCACAACTCGTATTTTTTTTTACGGCATGCAATTATGATTTTTACCCTGAAAATAACTGTTACTCCGTATATAAATATTAATTTTATGTTGTAGTATTTTCAAAAAATTAACATTTGAGTAGTGAGATGGGAGCCCATAGCAAGTTCATCATTTAAGTAGTGAGATGGGATCCCATATCAAGTTCATTTCCTTCAGTGCATCATCCCTGGAAAAACCCCCCACAACAATCTTGCAAGGTTACAAAAAAGCAAAAAGAAAAACAACCATCATCAAAGAACCACCAAAGAAAGTTGCACCACCCCAAACACATTATTTCCCTCTCCAGAATCAAGCATTGTGCTCGTTCCCCCCTTTTAACCAGAATTATTAAATCAGTTTTTCATCCAATAACCTGATTAAGATTTCTATTTTCCACAATTCTGAGACTTTTAATTAGGTTGGTGCTTGGTGGCCTCAACAACTTTAAAAACCTCAAATCACAAGACACCGCGTCCAGCAAGGGTTCTTTGAAGTGGTCATTCATTTTTTCCAACTTCCAAAGAATGGTTTCCCAATTTTCAAAATTTTATAGTCCCCCAAAGTGAAGATTCTATATTTGGGCCAATACTTTTTTGTCAGAAATGGTGATGACGATGATAGTTTATTGTTGTTTAATAGCAAAGTCATGCTCATTAGCCCTTCGGTACAGCAAAGCTGATGCTTCCACCCTGCAAGAGCATTAACATCAATGGGACACCACAGCCAAAAAATGCAACAACTAAAAACAATGTGCATGAGTGCATTCATACCAGCCAGGATAAACAACAAATCTTCCTGTCGACAGGGCCCAATTCACCTATTTAGTAGGGAACAACACAAAACCCGTCAGAATTTTATTTATAAATTAGCATGAAGGATAGAAGAAAAAAGGCCACCTGCAAACTAAGCATAAGTTGGAATAAGCTATATGGGTCGTATATGACCATCATGCTGCATTGAAACATTTATTCTCATTTATAGTTAAGTACTAACATATCTTGGTCGATAGTTTCTTTCCATGTCTTTTTAATTTGACTTGATGATTTTGTACTTTTTATAAGTCGTTTTAGGGAATCTAAAGGTCTCCTAAGCACATGTCTGAATCATCTTAGGCACAGAACAATATTACATATAATTGAATTTAATAAAGGTGACATAATTTGAGCACTACAGTCATGGTGTTAAGCAACCTAAGAAGTACCTTATCAGTTCCAAGTGAATTTGCTACTACATGGGTAACCTTATCGTCAATCTGATTGACACAAACAGCACCAAATTGCTCTGCTGTCTGCCATAGTGGATGCAAATGAGGATTGGCTTCACCAACTGGAAATACCCGGCTAAAAACAATGCGGCAACCATGTAGAATCTTACGTTGTTGAGAAGATAAGATGTCTCTAACATCAGCTTCATCTAACGATTGATGCCCAAAAAAGGTTTCATGAATTCTCTCAATAACCTGATTTCACAGCACAAACTACTCAGAAAGCGAAGGAATATCATACTCAACACAGAACCTCTTTTTTTCTATATATCTGGAGATAACATTCATTCACAACCTCACCCCCACCCACCCCAAATACACAGAAAAAAATAAAAATTAAATAAAACCCTAAGTCCAAAATTGGAACCTGCACTTCTTTCTCAACAAAAGACATTATTTTCCTGAATTTTAATTGAATCAAATTTTTTAATTGTTTCCACTCAATGAGTAGCATCATGTACTAAATAGAAGCTCACCGACAGAGAAGAGGCCAAAGTCCCTTCTTCTGGTCTCTCATCATGATCAATCTCAAGAAGAGAAGGACCTGGTAACCCAAATTGCCGTCTACTACACGGAAAATAAATATACCTGAAAACAAAGGGAGAGATCAGATAAAGTTACAAAAAAGTGTAGAATGAATAAAAGTGAAAATCATTACCTTTCAACAACTATCAAATTTGGCTTGTTATGAGGCCACACACGTATAGAGTCATCTATAATTACAACAGCTGACTCCATACCCAGAACCCCGTCCAAGTCCTTGGTCTTGGGAACCCTGTCATCACCGTCAAATGGTTCCCCATCATCACCCCGTGAGATAACTCGTCCAGAAAACAATTCCCCTTTAGGATCCAGCAATTTTGCCATCTCAGTGGCATAATACTTGTTTCCCATGGTGTAGAGATGCATCTCAAAGAGCTTGCTTGCCTAAGATAGAAATTTGAAAAAGCTTCAAATAAGCACTTGAAGTAAAAATGTAACTTTCATTCAAATAAGCAGAATGGAAACCTTCTCCAAGAAATTCCATATCCCCGGCCGCAACTTCGTCCACATTCCCATATGAGGAAACCGAAATAGATGCCTCTGGGACTTTTCGCGATCCTGTTCTTCTTTCTTTCTCAGCATCTCATCATGGAGTGGATCAACCTCAACAAACTGGACAAAAGGCAAAAAGTTAATGAAAAAATCACTTTTTTACCTTTAACTATAAACAATTCAAAAAAGAAAAATACTACGTGCCTTAGCTGAATTTAGGAGAGTGTGATCCAGATCCAGGACAAGACAAAGCTTGCGGTCTGAAAACATTTTCTTCTGTTCATCAAGCCTCCTTCCCCTTTCTCTCTGGATAGCAGCTTTTTGCTTGTCATCAAAGCCCTCAAATAGATGCTCAACATCACTCCACGCATTCGCATTAAATGGTCGCGGGGGGACAGAAGGAGCTGCTTCCGATGTTAAGTCACTGCCACTTTTAAGGCTGCGGGACTCGGCAACTACAGCCTTAGTCTCTGTTCCAGCTTGACGACCCTGTGCTGATTGCGACAATGCAGTCTGAGCAAGTCCAGGAGACGGTATACATGCTTGAGATACAGACACAATATCCGCAATGTTCCTCAAATTACTCGTGAATTGCGTAGTAATATCAGGTGGTTTCATGCCACTTGAAGCCACCAACTTCTTATCCACTTGATCTTCTTGCCTTGGTATTCCCATGTTGCCTATCATTGCTGAACCAGATGGTGCGTTTATTTTATTTTGATCTGCAACTATAGTCGCACCCTTCTGTGGTGCATTATTATGAAGAATACGACGTGGATCACGAGGTTTCATCCGAACTTTTCCAGATTCCTCCTGCAAATCGCATGCATGTCCAAGTAGAATATTAAGAAACTAGCAACAAATATATTACACGATTCAATTCTAAAGCAACTCAATGATTTTTCATTTAATCAATATTTCAAGATAATAATAATCAGTGAATTTTCATCTAATCCCTATTTCAAGAAAATAATAATCACGAGAAGTTTCCTTAAGGAAAAAAAAAAGCTCTTGTACGTTTCCAGAACATTGGAGGCACAGGGTACATGATGTTGACTTCTACATTCAGGTTCAAAAACGAACATCAATCAGGGTTTCAGCTAAACAAAGAAAAAGTCATGTAGGAGTAAGAGATATAGCACACGGAAATTAGACGGAGGGTAATTTCTTCTGTACATATATTTTTATAATCAATATATTGTTTTTTAGTACTTAGGTAGGGTTTTTTTTTTTAATTGATTTAGTCATTCCCCATCCCCAAGATTAATTGTTCAGATCCATCATGGTAATAGCCAACTCAAAGACATCAAACACAGTGGCTTTGATTAAAAAGAAAATGATGCACAAGTGCCTACCGAAGAGACCGTCTGACAAGGAACTGTTCCTGCTGATGATGGCTGCCCAAGCATTGGGGTGAAAGGCAGAATACCAGATGTTAATGGAACAGCTCCCAGTGAGTTTGTCATTTGCATCATACCCTTCATATCAGAAGACTTCTGGTTTTCCATTTTGAGTAAGCTCATCCATACAGATGGATTGCCAGCTATGTCTCTTAATAAAGAATTAAGGGAAGATGCATTGGGATTATTCACTGGTAACATTTCAGTTTGACTTATTGATGGCAATGTAACAGGCAAACTTGTGGTTGGAATGGTCACTTGAGAGGTCAAGGCCGTAGGTGGCAGTGTTGTGTTTGTGTTTGAATCTGATAACTCATTTCTTCTTCGTTTCGGTGCAGGACCATCCAAAACTAGATTATCATGTATCTTCTGCTTCCTACCAAGAAACTCTGATTTAGTCTCATCACTTTGGTTGAGATTCCTGGGACCTGTATCAGAATTGGCCAATCGAAGCCTGGGGTCCCTACTTCTGGACGAGGAGGATTTCAACACAGGATTTCGGGAACTACTTGCAGGACCAATAGCACTAGCATTGCTAATTTCCAGACTTACACGAGGATCCATCAAGGCAGAAGAAGAATAAGAAGAAAGCACTGGTTTACTTGACATTATGTTCACAGCAGAGTTAACATTGAGACTAGCAGAACTAGAAACCTCCCCCATAACATCACCATCTCCATTAGTATCTTCCTCTCCTGAAGGAGTTGGACTAGGAAGCCTGTCATTCATAGAATGGGATCTATGGCCAAATTTCTGCTGATAAGTGGATACAGCTGCGACAGCATCGTTTTCATAAGGATGCATAACTGGAATTCCTCTCTCAAGAGTTTGTCTAGGAACAGGCCACTCAGGTTTCAGCAGACCATCCTTATTAAAAGGCAAAGTTGAAGAAATGTCTCGCGTGGGAGAAGGAAGGCTGTCTACATCATGATCTTTGTGGAGGTCCAGCAGAGGAAGAGCCATTCCCTTATGCCTTGGATTAATTATCCCTGATTTTGAAAATCTCTGCTCAATTTGATCCACTGATCCTGCAGAAGCAGATTCTGTTCCCCACTTATTTAGGCAAGCTGAGTCGTAATCAGCAGCACTCTCTTGCACCACACGTGAATCGAACCCCTCACATACTTGTTTTGTTCCATTTTTATTATTGTTACACAATGAATTATCAGAAGGGTCTTCCAGGCACAACTTAATAGCCTCAACCTGTGATAACATAATCAAAATGAGACTTTATAACTACTACAGATTCCAAATATGTATATATATATATGTGGGGAGTGGTGGGGGGGGGGGGGAATTGGCACCTCTTTCAACTGCAGAGAAGAAAAAAGTGGAGGATTTAAGCTCGTCACTTGAGCTAGCGACCTGTAGGCATATTTTACAAGGATTGAACAGTTAGTAATAACGCCACTCAAAGGAACACATAAACACAATGCAACAGTTGTGCTAAGAACCTTATCAAAATTACTCTGTTCTTCTCCTTGAGTCTAAGGTTCATGGAAGAAAATACCTGCAAGTACCACCTCTAACCATTGTATCAAGAGTTGCCTAAAACTTAACAATATTGACAAACTAATGTGGTCCATAAAAATTAACAATAAATATCTCAAAAATGCAGGCTATACACAGTAATTGATTGAACATCCTACCGAGAAAAGTGTCCGAATGTCAGCTAAAAGCAGCTGAACACGAGTATCCTTCTCAGCAAAAGAACCCTCCAACACCATTTTCTGCAAGCATATAGCTGCCGTGTCCAAGCGTGAACACAATGTATCCAACGACCTACACAAACAAAAACCATCAATTACAGAGCAATGTTTTCAACTCATACAAGCAATTCATAAAACAATGGCATACTCTTGTGCATTAGCAACGTCGAGACTTCCCAGTACTTCCTTTGAATCAACATGCATCCTACTCTCCAACTCATCTTTCTCGTTCACATCACCTTCCACCTCCTTCATAGTTTTAACATTCAAATCCTTATTATCAATAAGGATCTCGGAATCCAAATCAATTTCACCCTCCTCCAGCTCACCTTCTTCCATCTCACCGTCATCCTCCACATCAATCACAATCTTATTCTCATTCCCGTTAGAACTCCTCCCACTGTTAGTATCATTATTACCACTACTACTGTTATCTTTACTGGCACCCTCCATCATAACAAAAACGTCACCCAGTGGCTTATTATTCACGGCCTGCTTCCAAGCCAAACTATACAAACCCGAATATGCAGCCTTTGATGAAATCTGGTACTTGCGCAGATCTTTCAACGTCCAAAACCTAGGGTTATTGTTATTATTATTAATACCAAGAGTGAGATTATTTGGATTAACAAAACTTTTTGGCGGCTGGGGCAGAGGCGGCGGCGAAGGCGTTGAAGCTTGCTTAATATTAAAAACCTCTTCAGTAATTTCTTCGACAGAGGCGGAATCCGAGATCTCACCTTCCTCTACATCTATAGCCTCAACTTTTACTACTTGCTGCTCTTTACAATCGTTTTCCATATTTAAGAGAGGGGATTTTGTTTCCTAATTTATTTAACAATATAAATTCAAATCACCGAGAAGTGTGCGTTGAATTGTTTACAAGGCAACCACAAAAATAGCAGTACTTGCCGCACCAAATCGAAGGAAAATTAAAACAGAATTGTCTAAATAAACGGAAATTAAAAAGGAATAAAAGAGGGGAAAATCTAAATTGTCAGGGATTTGGGAAAGGAAAGTATGAAGATTCGGTGATCAAGGGTTTTAGAAACGATTCAAATTAAATTGGGATAGAAGTGGATCTCGATCTTCCGGATATCCGAATTGATTCTGGGGAAAAGAATGGAAGTAATTTTGTTGGAGATGAGAAGGCGGATTTGAAGTGAGCGACGAACAGAGTCGAAAGAACAATTAGGGGAAAATAAAATGAGATTAGATCCGGTCCAGAATCCTGATTCAATTTGTCAACCCGGGTGATGTAATTGGCGGCCCAAACCCCAATTGCATTTTTTTTATTTTTTGCAAGGAAACGGTACAAGCACACTGGTCTAAAGTACAAGTATTTTTTTTTTTAATTTGGTATATTTAAAAAATAAAAATAAACTATTTTATTTTTAAAATTAAATAAATGCACTTATACTAATCCAACATAGAAATACTATTTGTAATATACCACCAAATTTAACATTAGTTTTTTATTTATTTAAATTTAGTGTTTGTACTTCTTGAATATTTTGTATTTTTTTAATAGAAATACTGATAAATTTTACAATATAAATATACTATTTATTGACAGGTTTAATAATATATATATATATATAAAATCAGATTTGTAATATTCTTAAAATTTTATACACGGTATATTTACAAATGTATATAAATATATATTATAAGATTTATATAAATACATATATTAATCATTATCTATATTAAACTTTATCCCCAAATTATCTAAAGTATATTCAAATCCCACGTGAAATATTCTTTATTTCAAAGATTTCTGATGATATGCTATCTTCTTCTCTTGTTATATACCCACTAGTTTTTTTGGCCGTGCATTATATTGTATTTTTTTTGTAATTTATGTAACTTTTATCAATTTGTATTGTTTGTATTTTTCATTGTTTTAAAAATTAAAATTCAACAAATTTTTCATTAAAAAAATATCTAGTTTTACAAATAGGTTTTTCGTAAAAATTTATCATGTAGCCCAGTTAGTGAATACTCGAGATAGAAGTTAAATACAATTTCAGAACTACTACTCATCTGAACAATAAAAAATAAGTCAAGTGTCACAAGAGTAAATTAAAATGAACTTCAACTATAAATATAATATTATACATTTAGCTTGTACACTCTAAGGTTGATACTTCACATCTTCAAGTAGAATTGAAGTAGAGGTCTCAAAATATAATTTGATAATTACAAAAGGAGAATTTGTATTTTATATCTATAAAAATTATTGTATGATACTCTTCAACATCAATGGTTACAATACATTACATTAATCTTGATCGTAAGGCGACTGGGCAACCCTTTTTTATATGTCCAGAGAATCAATCCACAACCAAAATAATCAGCTAAATGATTGAGTATGAACCAACAGATCAAGTCAAAAAAAAAAATTCTATTTTTGTAAATCACAAACTAAATCTACATATTAAAAATTACAATAGTCGTAGAAACCTAGTGGAAAGGGACTGATTCCAGCTCACTTGCTCAACATGCGAGAATCTCTTTCGACTCACTTTCTCGCTATTCGAACTCGATTTTCTCCTACTAAGAAATTAAACAACAAACAGCTACACCATCAATATTAGGGAAATAAGACATTTTCCGACTAATTTTTCAATAGCAAAAAATCTTAACTCATACTCCTAGAATACTCTCCATCTCCAAGCAACTGCTTGTGTCGCCCTCACTTCCAATTCTTCTACTGCCTCCTTACTACTACTACTGACCAAATATAGGGGTGCACTTGCCTCCAATTCTTTGTCAATTACAATAAGTCTCACCATCGTCAAGCCGCCTACAAAGGGTAACTTACAAAAGTTGTTGTGTGCTTTACCTATAAATATCAAACGTAAATCAATAAGGTAATTAAACATAGATTCACATGAGATCATCAAGATATAACCAGAAAGCAAATGCATCATAAGTAGCTTCATGTCATTGTTTCCTAAGAATAAGTATACATTTACAAAAAGCAAAGTCATGCACTAAAAATGTATAAATCAAGAAAAGACATTCTTGATGAGAAAGTTTATCAAAAACGCATATGAATGCTATACAAATAGCAAACCATTATAATTAAGCTGCTTAGGTAGCTTGAAAGAAGACTTTGGAAAGTCTCCATCTTCTAGAGGACATTTCATTCCTGTGTTACGTAACACGGAAAATAAAAAAGAAATTTAGCAGGCATAAGTCTTTTTCGGCTCACATTCTCGTTACTCGAATTTGATTTTCTCCTGCTAAGAAAATAAACAACAAAAAACTACAACATCAATATCAGGAAAACAAGGCATTTGACGACTAATTTTTCAACAGACAAGTTCTTAACTCGCGCCCCTTCAGGAACAAAAGGACTGGATAAGAAAGAGCTTGTACTTTATTTGCAGGAGCTTCATCTTCGCTTAAGTCCAAGAGCAGGCCAACAACCGCTTGAAACATCTAAATATCATGGTATAAAGTCCATGAGCTGATTAAAATGAAAGATGCTTGTGAAGAAAGTGATATATACAACTTAGGGTTAATTCTTTTCAAATTACTATCTAGGAAAGAATCGATTGGCCAAAATACCATATGCGATAAAGATTCATATTTACCAAGTGCTATGAGATCTGAGATTCTTGATGATAAAAAAGAACCCCAAAGCTTCATAAAATACATTATTAGATTAGAACAAAATCAAGAAAATTAAAGATAATACATAAACCCAAAACATAAAAAAAATCAATAGTCGAATCTGAGTAGAACGAAATATTAAAACCTTTAATCACTCATATATATATATATATATAATTGACCCTAAAAATAAAAACTGATAGGTAAAAACACACGTACATTGCACATGTGACCATCATCTCAATTTTGATTTGTTTATTGCTAAAAAAATGTGCATGCACGTAATGTTTCAAAAAATCAAGCGGATCATATCTTCAGAATATGCAAAGAGCAGAGATCAAAATTAATTACATGTACTTGTATTCTAACGGATCTAAAATTCGAAACAGGGGAACCAGAAAGGAAACATATTACATCACTGTAAATCTGAAATAGACGGGTCATAGAGATTCAGTGGCAAGTGGCGACTCAAACAAATTTGGAGCTAGAGAACCACAAACGGGGTTGTTGTGCAAGTTCTGGAAACTAAACAATGCTTCATATATACTCCACTAAATAAGAGAAAAAGACGTAGCATAATCAAGAATATGGCGCCATTCGTTAATAATGATTCTACATATTATCAAATAGCAGAAAATAAATTCCAATATGCATGATTGAAGAACCATCACAGTAATTATCACACAAAAACACTTGCATCATTTCAAATGGATCGTGAATATTAACATACTACCAAAAAAAAATCACTATCAATTGAAATATTACAACTTGGGAATAATCTCATTCTTTCCGCAACGGCCATATCTCAACCTATAACGCAAAATACTCAGATGAATTAATCGAAAGATGATCTCCAGCGAAACGCGACACATGCACACTCGTTGTCCCAACGACTATGCTGTCGGGATGGACTTTCACGGTCTGAAAACGGGCATTCATGGATTGCTCCATTACCAACTACTCGTTCCTGGGAAACTCCTCCACTTCGCGATTCACACCCAACTTTAAAGTAGTGATTGTGGCCCTCAGTGATTCTAATTCAGCATCCAATTCAATTTTGTGGCTCTTGGTTATTCAAATTCCGCATTCCATTCAATGTTGGAGCTCTTAATATTCTTGATTTAAGTGTTTTAATCTACATTTTTGCCACATGGTGGTAATAGGTGGCAAGAGTAGGAATACACATGGCAAACGATGTGGCAAGAGTAGAAATACACATGTCAAATGCTAGAGAGCCACATGGCCGAAGGAGGAGAAAACTCTCTTCCAATTATATATATAATATTATATACACTACTATAGACATGGGCAACGGTTCGAAACCGCCGGTTTCGGTTAGAAACCGGCGATTACGATTTTGGTTTTTCGGTAACCGTGACCGAACCGCGAACCGCCGGTTACGGTTTTCAAACCGGCGGTCCGGTTTGAAAACCGCCGGTTTGGCGGTTTGTGTTTTTTTTTTTTTTTTTTTTAAATATTATCTCCGTTTTCGCTCGTTTTCACTCCGTTTTCGTTCGTATTTTATTCGTTTTAACTCATTTTTTAGAAAATACATTACTAGAATTGAATAAAAATTATATAACTTAAATTTATACATTAAAAATAGAAGAATTGTGTATTTAAAAAATTAATTTTTTTTTTTTTAATAAAAAACCGGCAAACCGCCGGTTAACCACCAAACCGGCGGTTAACCGCCAAAACCGGCCAAACCGGCGGTTAAAAACCGACGGTTTGGCCGATTGACCGGTTTGGCGGTTCGGTTTTGCGCGTGTCTACACTACTATACATTTAAGCTTGGAGAGCTGCACTTGGAGAGCCCTTTTTTCAAACAGCTCTCCAAGTAAACGCTTGGAGAGCGGTTTATTAAAAAAAAAAAAAAAGAGCGGTTCATAACCGTTGTGCAAGAGTTAGTCTAGGTTAAAACCATTAATTCGACCTCCAACTCCAATCGAAGCTTTAATTTCTCCCCCAAATTCAAAAAACGCGCTCTCTCCCAAATCAATAGTCGTCGTCGCCTGGTGGCCTATGACGAAATCTCAAGTTTCTCTCCAAGAAACCTGAAACGGTTTTCTTGAATTGAGAACCTGATCTTTCTTCCTCCTTTGATCGATGATCATGGGAATGGCACCGGATTTTTGAAAAGATTGAGAGATCTTATTCTCTTGAAGAAGAAACACTAGTTTTCTTAAGGAAATTCTAGCGACGATGGGAGTTGACATGTGATTTACTATGAGTTCTAGGAAGTAATTACTTAGAATTTCGTTGTAAATACGCATAGTAGTAGATAGCACTTCATTGTTGATTCGAATTCACTGTTGGGACGCATTCATGGCTGGAGATTTCAGATTAATTGGTTGAATTTCCTAGCGACAATTACTTGTTGGTGGGATATCGGCAGTTAGTTGTTGAAGCAAGGAGAGGGAAACCACCATAAATTATGGGCTGAACTTGGGGTTACAACCTGCTGAATTCGCTGCAAGTTGGGAGCGGGTGCAACCTTTTGAAATCCCTGCATATTGGGAGGAACGCTATTTGGAAAGATCGGGTGAATTTCATCATCGGTTTTTTGGGTTGAAGGAGCGGTTATAATTTCTACAAATTGAGTAGAAAGTGTCGCTGCATACAGGGAAGATCGGGGTTGAATTACTTCAATTTTTTCTGGGCTGTAGAAACGGTTCCGCCTACTGCCATTGATGCGAATTGGGAAGAATCTGAAACGGTTAGTTCCAATTCTCTCTTGATTTTGCGAATTCTGCTTTTGGTTTGCGCCATAAAACCTGGCGTTTCTGGATTCTGCCATTGGCGAAGCATCCATGGCTGGAATTTCTTAAGGTCGTTCGTATGAATTTCTGAAATCGCTGCAAATTGGGAGTAATTATGGGCTAGGGTCGTCCATTGTTAGGAATAATTATGCCTGTAATCGCTGCAATTTTGGGTAGATCGTGAGTGAATTGAATAAGAGTTTTTGGGGTTGAAGGAGCGGGTCCAATTTTTATAAATTGGGAGCTGCCATTGGTGTTCGTCCACTGCTGGACTGGATTTGTTCAGTTTCGTTCGGATGAATGCAGATTTTCTTTCACGTTTTTTGATGGAGTGAGTTCGTTCGTGTTTATTGAGTTTACGGGCAGCATAATTTGTATTCTTCTGTTCTTGATTGAAGTTGCGATTTCTTTCATCTTTTATGTTCACCCCCTTTGGAATTATTGGTAGAATATATATTAGTGTTCTTTGGTGTTCAAAATTTTGTGGGAGAATATCTGTAGAACAAACGCCACTCACAGTCGCTGGAGTTTTTTTAGGTGAGTTGATTTCTATGGGATTCTTATGTTAATGTATACATTTGTACATTATGTTACTGTATTTATTTATTCTCGTTATCATCTTATACCGTTTTACAATGTATATTTGTTGATGGTTTAGATTGTTGTACAAAATGTGACTTCAATCCGTGAAAGCATAATAAACAAGAAAGGGCGCAGAGGGTTTGAACATAGTCAGGCCAGGTCTGTCCCATATTTCTAAGCATCAGTTTTGAAATGAACAAATTATAATTAATCATCAAGCTAGTTCTGTCAAAATTAATTGTAATCTCTAAGTGTAGGGGTTTTCATATGTTATTGATGAACAACTCTTTAAAGATAAAGCCAAATGCACAAAGCCCACCTTTGCCGTCAACGCCTACCAATCGAATCCGCCATCGTAAACGAACAAAGTCTCTAGAGGTGACTTCATTAGTACATATTGCATACATTTCTTTATGTGATGACAATTAAGTGTTTTTTTTTTTAGACTAAAAAAGTATTGCAGTGTAGTTCCTTTGGTATCTCTGATCCTTTTTTGCATATGGAAAACCAGAAATTATTTGACTAATGGATTAAAATTATAGGTTCTACTTGATGTAAGCAAAATAACTGGAGGGCAATTGCTTTTGAATGATCAAAATAAATATAAATCCATGTGGATTAGAACATATTCATCTCTATGGATGACTGGCTTCATCATACTCATTGTGTATCTTGGCCATCTTTACATTTGTACCACCGTCATTGTTGTTCAAATATTAATGGCAGTCGAGCTCTTTCATTTACGTAGACGAATTCATGAAGATAAGCGTCTTCCTGGATTCTGGCTTATCAATTGGTACGTAACAACTAATACTATTTAAAAATACACACAACAACTTTCCTTTTATCTATACTGCATTTTGTGTAGGTATTTCTTCTTCACTGCGATGCTTTATGTGTATGGCCGAATTCTGAGCCAACATCTCGTCAACACTGCTTCTTCCGACAAGTTCTTCCATAAATTCGTCAATGGCCTTACCAAGTATCACGTGTTCATTTGTTATTTTCTCATTGTGTCATTATTTTCTCATTGTTTCAGCAAGACGAGCGGAAATGTTGTGGATTTATTCAAGTTATTTGGGAGCAAGTCAAGTGTTATCCGGTAAGCAATGACATTAATACATGCATGTATGTTGTGTTTTGGTTATGTGAGGGTTGTTAAGTATGTAAGAAATGATTTCAGGAAGAGGAAAGAGTGGGATGTGTATGAACATGTAGTTGATCTCTTATCAAACGAGGAAGTCGACGCCATTGAAGCAAAGGAAGAAAGGGCTTCTCGATCCTCATAGACGTATGCAATTTCTTCTGTACAACTTATCTTTCAAGATTTAATCTTAAAAGCAGCATTTGTGTATAACATATACAAGTATTTTGAGCTAGCTAGTTTAACAAACGAATTTCAGGCTAAAGACTTACAGCGACAAAAGAATGGACAAATGGAAAAAAGATTGGACAGGGTACCTTTACAATAGATTTTTGTATATGTATAATTAAAGTAGTACTCCGTATAACTTTTGGTAGCATGTAATATATTAACTTATATATTTGTGATGATATTTCATTTTTTTGTGTATATTGGACGTAGACATGGGCAAAACCGAACCGGAAAATTGCCGAACCGGCAAATCGGACGGTTTTTAACCGCCGGTTTCGGTTTAAAAACCGAAATCTTAAAATGGCGGTTCGGTTTCGGTTCTACAAATTCAAAATAGCCGATTTTCCGGTTAACCGATGGTTTTTAGACGATTTTGTTTTAATATTTACTGTTTTAAAGTTAAAACTTTATTGCATTTTTATTGGCAATTGAAGTGTTGCAGGAATGCTGGCGGTGCAACATCACATCCAAATCCATAACATGACCCCATACGGCCATACCCCATTTGAACCCTACTCATTTGACCCCTACTCAATCTACAAAGACTACAATAATGAAATGTGTCTTCATACTCCATTAATTTTTATTTGCAGCATCACAAAAAAAAAAAGTTTCTTCAATATTATTAATTTTGCTTTTGCAGGTGTGAAATACTGAAATGTGTACCTCCATCTTCATACTCCATTTTTTCTTTCTCTTCACTCTTTTACCCGATCTGCTGCACACCTTCTTCCATACTCCATTTCAATATTGGCTTCAAACTTTGTATCAATGGCAACCTTCTTCTTCCACACTCCATTTCTTCTTCCTCTTCACCCGATCTGTTGCACACCTCTCAAGTCTCACCAGATTTTCTACTATTTCTTTATTCTCCCTCAAGAAGGAAAGAAAAAAAATTCAAGGGTTTCTGATTTTTTGTAATGACCAAACTGATGTTCTAATTTTTTTATATGAAAAAAAACAAAAACCGGCCGAACCGGCGGTTTGGTTTTGAACCAGCGGTATACCGAGCTTTTCATACCGAAAAAATATCGAAATTATCGAAATTTTCGGTATACCGAGATTTTCGGTAAGGTATGATATCGTACCGAAATTTTCGGTACGATAACGGTATGGAAAATGACCATACCGCGGTATTTCGGTATACCGAAATTTTTTCGGTATTCGGTATGAAACGATATATCAATATACCGAAACCTTAATAAAATAATAAGTTTATATTATTTTTAAATTAAAATAACTTTAATTATTAAAACATAAATAAAATAAACCTTAAATAATTAATTTCGGTATAAATTATGCTTCAATATTTTTTGTATGAATTGGTATACCGGTATTTCGATATGAAATGATGGTTCAATATTTTCGATATGAATCGGTATACCGATATGGTACGATATACCGATATACCGTACTGAAAATTCGGTATACCGAAATTACGGTACGGTATCGGTATGAATTTTTACATACCAAAAATTTCGGTATACCGAGATTACGGTATACCGAAATTTCAGTACGGTAACGATATGGATTTTTTCAATATCAAAATTTTCGGTATGATAACGGTATGGTTCAGTATGATCGGTATATCGTACCAAACCACCCCTATAAGTGACTCTATTAGGGAATAATCTCTTAACTTTTAGTAACTTATGTAATATTTAAAATCAATTTAAGTTTAAGTTTTATGACATTATGTTTAGATATAATTTAAGTTTAGCAACTTATGTGATATTCCAAATCAATTTAGAGTTTAGTACATTATGTTTATCGAATGATAAGAAGTTTAACAAGAAAATTAAACCTGTTGAGATGATTGAGAAATATTTTCTATTTGAATAGTGATTTTATGTGACACGTTGAGAATGTGGAATGATTCAATCTCAATTTCAATTTTAGTAACTTATTAAACATTCAAACTCAATTTAGGTTTATGGTTTAGTATTTTATATACAATTTAAGTTTAGTAACTTATGTAATATTTAAATTAAATTTATATTCAATTTATATAGTAAATTGACTTGTTCCTGTCTATAACGGGTATCTATTTATGAATGAATGAATCAATTTCAATTTAAGTTTTAGTAACTTATGTAATATTCAAACTCAATTTATATTCAATTTAAGTTTAGTAACTTATGTAATATTCTAATTCAATTTTCGGATTGAACACTGAGATAATTATTGTGACGGAAGAGAGCGTTTCTTTTTTAATCAATTATACACAGATTGATTGACCCATTCTTTTCTAATATTCAAATTCAATATAATTAGGATTTAGAGTTTAGTAACTTATGTAAACTCTACATTGAATTGAGTTTGAATAGTACATTTTCTAAAGTACTAAACTATATAAACCCTTATATTTGTGACAGAATCGAGAGTTTCTTTTGCAATTAATAGATTGTTGTTGAATATTACATTTTCTAAAGTACTAAACCCCATAAACCCTAAATCCAATATTACTAAAACTTAAATTGAAATTGAGTTTGAATATTACATAAATTACTAAAACTAAAATATTTGAACACCAAGTGTTGCATGGTTGAACACTAAGTGTTGCAAAGTTGAACATTAAGCGTTGCAAGATTGAACACTAAGACAAGTACTATGACGGAAGAGATAGTTTCTTTTGTAATTAATTATGCCAGCTGATTGATACACCCCTTCCTTCTTAATATCCAAATTCAATTTAGGGTTTAGCAACTTATGTAAACTCTAAGGTTCTGTTTGGATGAATGCATTTGATTTAAGAAGACATTTCAAATGAAAAGATTTAAAAATACATGATTTTCAAATAACATAGTTTTAGTGAGAATTTAAAATTCTCTTCATTTTAACTAAAAAAAGATGGGTAGACAAGTTTTCCCAGTCTTCAAAATGCTTTGTTTGTTGCCGAAATTTTTGGAGGAGGTAGACGAGTTTTTCCATTCTTCAAAAAGCTTTATCGTCGGAATAGTTCGGAGGAGGTAACTTATGCAATATTCAAATTTAATTTCAATTTAAGTTTAGTAACTTATGAAATATTAAAACTCAATTTTGGATTTAGTAACTTATGTAATATTCAAACTCAATTTAGATTTTTCAATTTAAGTTTTAGTAACCAGGCACTCACTTTTCGTCGGCGGGAATGAAAAGTTTTCAAGAGTTTTTTCGACTTCTAATTGGGAAAATATGAAAAGAAATTATTTGAATTCAAACGAAGAATTCAACATAAATTTGAAGAAAATAATGGAGTTTACCTAGTCTTCAAAATGCTTTGTTTGTTGCCGAAATATTTCGGATGAGGTAGGTGAGTTTTCCCATTCTTCAAAGGGTTGGTCTGCTATGGACTCGAGTGCATGTTGTGCACCCTATAGTCCATGTTACACTTTTCAGTTTACTGACTTACACTTTTTGGTAAATGGTGTTGCACTTTTCAATTATTAAACTGTATAATAATATTTTTAGTAATAATTGAAAAGTGCAACACCATTTACCAAAAAGTGTAAGTCAGTAAAACTGAAAAGTGCACATGGACTAGGGTGCACAGTATACACTCGAGTGCATACTAGACTTTACCTTCTTCAAAAAACTTTATTGCCGAAATAGTTCAGAGGAGGTAACTTATGTAATACTCCCTCCATTTTTAATTAAGTGTCACTTTGCCTTTTTTAATATTTTCAAAATAAGTGTCATTCTACACCTTTTTCTTTAATTTTGACAATATACATTATACTCCCTTCAATTTTTTTACCTTGATTTAAGTTTTTTCCCTTTTAAATATAGTAATATAGCACAAATCATGATAAACCTTAATTATTATATACATGAATATCACCTACAATATTGACCACATTCATTACTAAACATAAATTTAATATTAAAATTAGTTATCATTAATGAAGGGTAAAATGGTCCATAATTATATATCTTAATTTGTTGAAAATTGTTAAAATGACACTTATTTAAAAGTGGAGGGAGTATTTTTCAAATATAATTTAAATTTAAGTTTAGTAACTTATGAAATATTCAAACTCAATTTTAAATTTAGTAACTTATGTAATATTCAAATTCAATTTAGATTTATGGTTTATGTTTGGTAACTTATATATCATTTAAGTTTAGTAACTTATGGAATATTCAAATTTAATTTCAATTTAAATATTTAGTAACTTATGTAATATTCAAACTCAATTTATATTCAATTTAAGTTTAGTAACTTATGTAATATTTCAATTCAATTTTCGGATTGAACACTTAGACAATTATTGTGACAGAAGAGAGCGTTTCTTTTGTAATTAATTATGCGCGGATTGATTGACCCATTCATTTCTAATATTCAAATTCAATATAATTAGGATTTAGGGTTTAGTGACTTATTTAAACTCTACATTGAATTGAATTTGAATATTACATTTTCTAAAGTACTAAACAATATAAACCCTTATATTTGTGACAGAAGAAATAATTTCTTTTATAATTAATTGATTGTTGAATATTACATTTTCTAAAGTACTAAACCCCATAAACCCTAAATCCTATATTATATACTAAAACTTAAATTGAAATTGAGTTTGAATATTACATAATTTACTAAAACTAAAATATTTGAACACCAAGAGTTGAAAAGTTGAACATTAAGCGTTGCAAGATTGAACAATGAGACAAAGTACTCTGACGGAAGACAATGTTTCTTTTTGCAATTAATTATGTCAACTGATTGATACACCTCTTTCTTCTTAATATCCAAATTCAATTTAAGGTTTAGTAACTTACGTAAACTCTAAGGTTCTGTTTGGATGAATGAATTTGATTTAAGAAGACATTTCAAATGAAAAGATTTAAAAATACATGATTTTTAAATGACAAAGTTTTAGTGAAAATTTAAATTCTCTTCATTTTAACTAAAAAAAGATGGGCACAAATCTAAATATTTAAAATCCATTCATTTACTTTTTAATCCAAACAAGTGAAGTGGATTTGTATTGTGGATTTAAAATTCATAGACCAAAATCCCTTCATCTAAATGGAGCCTAAATTGAATTGAGTTTGAATATTACATTTTCTAAAGTACAAAACAATATAAACCATATATTAAATTTGAATATTACATAAGTTACTAAATTTAAATTGTGATTTTTAAATATATAAATTAAATATCATATAAGATACTAAATTCTAACTGAATACTAGACCCTAAATCCTAATTAATAGAAAATCTGAATATTAAAAAAAAAAAATACTAAACTTGAATTGAAATATTGCATTTATTTAATCAAATTGTGGGCATTTTAAAGTAAATATTACATTTATTTAATCAAATTTTGGGTATTTTAAATTTAGCCATCTTTAATCAAATCTAGGCATTTTTTCAATTTTTTTTTAATTTATCAGATGTAAAAATCTATTTTAAAATTCTATGGAGTTTTTTTTTTTGTCAAATATTTTAAGAAATTTTATGCTCAGCCAAACATTTTCCAAGTAGTATTGAGGAGTGAGAACGACAACACAACTTCGACATCTCTCAAGCAATCTATCAAGGTACCCCACCCACCCTAACCTTCAGAAAAAAATATAAAAAATTAGAAAAATTACTCCTCTGCGACTCTTCACGACCAGAAATTGCAATCATCGCCAAACATGTTCCAAGTAGTATGTTGTCACCTGAAAAATGCGTCTCTGAAGCCCACCCAAAGCCCCAAATCTGGCCGCCCCGTAGCCCGTATGTCGTTGCCACCGTCGCCGGTGGAAAAGCACCGGTGATCAGTGGTGGTACGCTTCTCCGATTGAATGGGTCGCTGCGAACGACCACTTCGATTTAGTCCAGGAGCTCCTCCGCCTCGACGAAAACCACCTCATCAAGCTCACATCTCTGCGGCGAATATTGTGAAGGGGATCTAAAAAGTTTATAAATGATTTATAAAATAACAAACAATTTAAATGTGGGCTTGAGATGGGGTGGGTTAGTCAAGGGAGTTGACGGAATTATTTTGAGGAAGAAGGTGGAATAGCATTGGGAAGGCAAACGAGCAAAAAGTAAGAAATAAACTTTTTTAATTTTAAAATCTAAACTTATTTAAGGGGTATTATGGTCATATTCTCTATTATTTGGGAGCTCCCAAATCGAGTCGTGCATTTAAAGCAGAAGAAGGGCCGAACAATCTCTCTCGATTCCTAACGAACAACAAACGAAATGGAAGATCAATATAGTAAGAACTTTGTTTCATTTTAAATGTTTTTACTTTCTAAAATCTAGGGTTTATATGGTTTGTGGGGATTTTCAAATTGTTGAATAAGTTTTAGTGATTTATTGTATAAAACCCTAATAAAATGTGTTGGGTATGAATGTATATCATACATTTAGTTTGATTTTGAGTTTGTGTTGCGTTATGGAGCTGTTGCTCGTCTGATATGGGGCTACCGCGTTCGCGCACGGCCAGAATCGCAGCCGCGCGGCGTGCACTGTGCACGACTATATCGGCCGTACGCACAAGTGCTGCACGGCTGGTTCGGCCGCACGAACAAGTGCAGCACGGCTGGTCCGGCCGCACGCACTGTGTAGTGAACGGCTGCTTGGGCCGCACACACCCTGTTTTCAATTTTTTTTTTATAAACCTTTTTTTTTTCTCCATATCTAGATTTTTGCTTTTTATTAATTAATTACTCTTTTCAAGAACTTAGCTTATAAAGAGATTTTTCACCGGAAGTGGAAATTATAAGAAAATGACATAGATACTAAGTGATACTGTAGGTCTCAACTATTTGGGCCTAAATATGTGTGTCTGTGAATGATAAAAATAGTTGGAGAAGCAAAGCTCAATTCAGTAGGGCCCAGAAATTTGTTATCTTTTAGAATTAACAAATTGACAAATATATCTATTTACATTTAACTGTTTCAAATTGTGAGGCTTCAATGAGGGAATATTTAAGAGTAGCTAGGTGAGTACGGAAGTCAGACCATCATTACTGTATATTATGTGATATTGAGAATTTGAGAGTGGTATATCATGTTAAGTAATATTAATGATGCATTGGTAATTAACTAAAACTTGTAAATCATTATATTTATAAGGAATATGAGCATATACTAGTTTCATTTCCAATTTCTTGTTACAAAACGGTGTAACAACTTCTTATAATAGGAGTATATATAATTGACGAATGACGCGTAATTATCTTACGTTTCTTTATAATTAATATTCATCTCCTTGCCTTCTTCTATATTTTTCTGGAATGTGAGGATAGATTTGTAAAAGAAACTTGTATTTGTTTATTAATATGTTCATAATCAATTATGGAGAATCAAAATCTAGCTTTTTTTAGAGTTTACAAACCCTCAATAAGTGATACTATTTCTCAAAATAGAAGTGATTTTATCTAATTAACTCAGATTTTTAAATTTTTTATAAACCTTTTAAATTTTATCTAATTAACTCTTATTAATATTTTTTAGGGAAAAGATACACGGACCCACCGAGAGTTAGACCTACGGGGTCCGAACGAAGATGTCAGATCCGAACGTATCAAATGACCCAAGATGTTCCTTTTATTGAGCAAGAGGTCGAAGCTGCACCTTTGATTCAACAGGATAAAGAGACACCTCCGGTTCAACAAGATGAAGAGGCACCTCCGGTTCAACAAGATGAAGAGACACTTCCGACTCAACAAGAGGGTGAAGAGTCGGATGGGGTGCTTAGGGGACCTTATCCCGGTGGTCCGGATGATCCATCTTTGCTAAAGAGTTTCAAGTCTCATATAGCTGCAAAGATTTGGAGAGGGCAAGAACGTGAGTTGCTGAAGGTGCATTGCCACACAACAAAGTTTTTAGAGTGGAATTATGCGAATGACGAAACCACTCAGATTTGGAGGGACTTGATTAGGGATAGTGGTATGCTAGTTCTACGAGACTTTGCATACCCTAGTCCTAACAAAGCACTCATTTGTGATTTTGTCGAGCGATGGCATCTTGAAACAAATACGTTTCATATGCCTTTTGGGGAGATGACAATCACGTTAGACGACGTGTTTTGTCTTACTGGATTGAAAGTTGAGGGTTTACCTGTGGAGTTTGAAGTACATGAAGACATGGAAGATGGTGCAACAATTATGTCTAGATTGTTGGGAGTTAGCGTCGAAACCGCGACTAACGAGTTAACTCAAGTACGAGGGAGTTCAATAAAGTTGAGTTGGTTGGCCGAGAACTGGAAAGGTGACACGACATCTGATGATCCCCACACATTAGATTGTGCAGCCCGTGCTTACATGCTTTACACTTTTGGATGTGTTTTATTTTGTGACAAAAGTGGATCACGGGTCGGGACTCATTTTCTTCGTATCATGGATGATGTTGAGGAAGTGGGCGACTATGCATGGGGGACCGCGACTCTAGCCTACTTATATAGGCAACTGGGGATAGCATCTAGACATGGTGTTAAACAGATTTGCGGATTTATTCCCCTATTAGAGGTAAAAAAAATCAAATGTATTTATATATAATTGTTCATGTTTTGTGATTAATTTTTTAAATTAAATGTGTGGGCATGGATTTATGAGCATTTTCCATTTACTCGACCTGCCCTCAACAGAGGGTTCAGTCCTCAGTTTCCGTTGGCTAGGAAGTGGTTGCCCTCAGCACGAGCTGGAAGACAGTTTCATGATCTAGTCAATTATCGAGAGAAATTAGATGCACTAACAGTATCTGAAGTAAGTATTTTTGTTAGTTTTTAATGATTTCAACCTATTAATTAATTTATCATGTGCATTTGTTTATATAAACGTGATTACCACTTGTAGGTCAAATGGAACCCTTACGAAAATGTTCGTGAGTATCATCCATTGAATGAAATTGCTTTCTTTCATGGATGCATTAGATCATTCGATATTGCTGAGCCCTATCATCCGGACTGTGTTCTTAGACAGTTTGGCTACGTTCAGACCATTCCTGCTACTCCTCTCGGTCCCAAGTATGCATCTAGACCTAGTAAAGGTCTTAAGTACAAACTTATTTGGGCTAAAGGACTTGAAGGCTACTATAGAACGTGGGACAATCACATTCTGTCTAACCGTCGTCGCGGACGTGTTGTTGCTAGACCGTGGGATTGCACAAGTGATTATCTTAACTGGTTTAGGAGACATTCTCATCCACTCGTGCAGTGTCCTGATCGTGCCACATGGAATGATGTGCCAAACGCTGTTGGGGAGGCATCATCATCGTTAACTCAGCAACAAGCTGCCCTTGCTTTGTTGGAGATGCCGGTACGCATGTGGAGATTGCACCTTGATGATCTAACCCTCCCGTATGCCATGTCACAGATGGATCAGGCTTACATTACTTTAGGAGGTATGGGCTGGCCTGATGCACCCAATCTGGATAATGATGATGATAGACCTGAGTCGTCCGCACGTAGAAGACCACGTAGATGATTTACGGATGATGTTATTGATGATGATGTTGTTATTTAGACTTGAATATAGATTGTGACGTTATTTATGGATGATGTTTAATTTATTGGTGATGTTATTTATGGATTATGTTATGTTATTTTGATTTATTGATGATGACGTTATTTTGATTTATTGATGGTGAATATGGATGGTGACATTATTTTGATTTATTGATGTTGAAAATTATTAGGTTCCACTTGTTAAATTACTTGAATATATTGCATAAGAACAGGTTTTGGACTACACGGCCTAAATCGCTGAACGTTTTGCGTACCGCACGGCCATAACAGACGTACAATGGTCATATGCACGGCCCCAATGGCCGAACATTTATACTATGCACGACCCTAATTGCCGAACATTTATAATATGCACGACCACATTGGCCGAACAATTCTCTTATGCACGACCACATTGGCCGAACAACGCTCTTATGCACGGCCCAACCTACCGAACATCATGCAATCCAGAACAGAAAATTTGTATAAAAAATCTGCTCAAACTAACTTCAATAAATCAAAATAACGTCTACATTAACAAGTGTTAACCATATGCACTAATTCAAAAATAATTCCTACATTAACGAGTGTTCAACAATATACACCAATTCAAAAATTAATAACCGTCGGGAATGCATCATCGTCTGGTTTAAATCCCATAAGTTTGTAACACAATAATATTCGTTGCTTGCAAATTTCTTTCCACGCTTGAGCACATAGATCACGATACTCTTCCCAAGGAGGTGTTATGTGAGGCAATGGGTGGTCTATCTTCAAGTTAGCCTGCATAAATGAATGAATTATTATAGATAACAACTACCACTACATATTTAACGATGTCAAAATAATACGTACCGCAATGAAATGTTGTCTCTCGTCGAGTAGTGCAATACAAATGCATCTTGGATTTCCCTTCGGTGCAATCGTTCTGAAAGGCAAGTATGTGTTGCAATTTTTTTTAGACAATGTGACAAGTATCACATTGTATGTCGATGCAACAAGATATCCCATCTCCGGCAAAGTAAACCAATAAAACTTATTAGCAAAGCAATCAAAATTGTTCAAACCCAGCATTACTCCATCGACCACCTTCATACCATAAAATACTTTCGAATACAAATCTCTATGCATTGTTAACTCCTCCATGAGATCACGCCGAACCTTCGGCCATTCATTCTCTCCAAAGCCCATTTGTTCAGCAATTGCACGGAACCCACAATGACCATCGTCAACAACATTTCGAGTACTCACAACATACCCATAGATCCATGTTGGTAGAAGGTCAACAAACTCAATCGTACTACGTGGGGGTATAAATTTTCGACGAATCTGTTAAAAAAACATGTGACAATTACACACAAAATAAATTAAATGCATTGAAAAGTAAACGTGAATATAAAAATACCTGTTGTTTTTTTCCTTTTGCATTACTGAACATCGGTGTCATAGACACTGTTCCACTAAACTCAATTGTAGGTTGAGAACAACTATCTACCATTGATTCAACATACTCAAATGCACTCTTCTCACGCTTGGTGGATGTGTCTTTCTTCTTTTTACGTTTTTCTTTTGGCCTACCACGAGTCTTCTTTAGAGGATGCGGCTCAATCAGTGATGTAGTTGTAGGATTTACAATTTCCCTCAACCTCTTCAACATCAATAATTGTTCTGAATCATTCTTGTTGTCAATTTTTTGACAACATCCATCAACGTGTCATTCAAACGACTTCTAATATCATGTGCAACCCCCTGACTTTGTTCCTAACTCGGCCCCTGGTGTTGCCCCTGACTTGGCCCTTGTTGTTGTCCCTGACTTGGCCCTTGTTGCTACCCCTCACTCGGTCCTTGACTGAACCCTTCGCTCGGCTCTATAGCCCTCATATCCAACTTCGTCCAAAATCTGTCAATTATATCAAGTGGGATGAGAATGTCTTTAGCTTTGAATTCTGAGATCTCATATGAGCAAGGCAACCCACAAGTCTTTCTAAGAACACATCCACATAGCAAATGATCGTCACATGAACGGGTTTCCATCTCTTTGAGTATCATCTCCAATGCCTTGATTGATATCTCTCCTCTTAAGACCTTGAATAAAGATGGCTTAAATTTATGTTGCACCACATTAATGCTCTTCTCAAACGAAGCCTTAACCGCAATGTGTGAGGTCTCAAGAAGAGAATGAATTTTGATCCAACATGTCTCAAAGTTTCCTTGGCTCGTTTGTAGACACCTTTTCAACTTCGCATGATTACTTTCCACCCTACAACAATAAAATTAGACATTATAGGCATAACCAAATAATTATTTTAAGATTTTAAAATACAGAACAAGTGTTTACCTATTCGTCATAATATTGTCATAGTGCATGAACTTATTTGTATAAGCCGATACAAATTTGTGTTTGTAAGGTGTAATCTATTGTTTCATACAATAGTTAACGGCTATTTTGGATTTCGGGTTTTTCATGTACTCATCTTGAAACTGTCGTAGACAATCAACAAATTCACCTTCATTTTCAGCATCAATGACGATGTCAAATGAACGACTAAACGACTTCCACTCATCCTTGGTGGAAAACCTTTTCTTGCAATTAGCCAACACATTTTTTCGAATGTGCCATTTACACAACAAATGTGTGGTGGATGGAAACGTGGACTCTACTGCATTAACCAATGCCAACTCTCTATCGGTGAGAATAATTCTAGGCAAACAATATCCATGCATCAGGTCCTTTAGAATGCCGCAAGCCCACATGTAATTATCCTCCCTCTCAGACTCCATGTAGGCAAATGCAACAGAAAATGTCATGCCTGTTGACGTAATTCCAACGATCTCCAACAGAGGCAGTCTATAAACGTTGGTCTTATAAGTACAATCCATAAACAACACATGTGGAAAGGCATGAAGTAACTCAACACTTGTAGAATGAGCAAAAAAGATATTTGTTACCATGTTGGTCTTCTCGCATCGCCTATGATGAAATAAATACCTTTCAACTTCCAATTTTCCCATAAGGTACTGCATTTGGGACCGGCCCTTACGCTCCACCACTCTATGTTTTATCCGAGCATTGTAGATATGTCTAAGTGTAGCTTTTGAATCCGACCATTCTTTTATCAAAGCATCTAAAATGTGTATTGGTTGACTGTTTGCCATTGACAAATGTAACACAAATGCATCTTGTGCAGGGGTTAAGCGTCCAACAAACGCATGACCTTCCAAATATTCCCTAATTTGATGGTTGTGTGTACCTCGTAACAACCTTTAACTCCCACTGATCTTCTAACCCAATTTGATTCCCTTGCAATGTAAATTGGCAACCACATTTTTTTGTCCCTGTACTTTTTTTACCAATTGAACTTTTAACTTTCTCTCCTTCTTTGCCAACACTAGATTCATCAACACTCGGTACATTCTTTCTAGAATCACGGTAGGTACCACTTCTTTCACAAGCAAGCGTCACACGAGGTCGCCTACCTTTCTCAGCATTGTCAGACCTTTTAATTAGAATGACCATGCCATTCAACCGACCGGTTTCTTGAACCCAATTAATCAACTATTGCCTATAGTTAAACAAAGCCATTGTGGTAAATAAATAACCATAGTCTGTCACCATTTCATTTTCGTTTGGTTCATGTACAAACAACAAATTAAAATACAATTAAAAACCTGCATGAAAGTGTACGGCCACAACTTCATGTACAGACATGGACGTGTACGGCCAGAACTTCATGTACACACATACAGTGTTCGGCCAGAACTTCATGTACACACATGAAAGTGTTCGGCCAGACCATAATGTACGGATGTGGATATGTTCGGCCAGTACATGATTCAGGTGAAATTTACACGTTTTAGGAGCACATGTGAAGCATGTTTTGATGTGGATTTCATTGAATTATGCATTGAATATGATTGTTTAAGCCGAAATGAGAGAAAGGTTGTATTTTGTCGATTTTGTAGGATATACGAGGGAATTTGAAGCAAAACACCAACCATACTTTACTGGATCAGAAAGAGGAGTGCCCCGTTGGATTCGTCTCGAAAAACGGAGTGAAATGAAAAAAAGAATCGATTCAATCGGAGGTCGGAAGCTCGAGATATGAAGAGACGAAAAAGCATGCCCGGGTAGAATCGACCCGGGCGGGTCAAAACCACCCGGGCAAGGCCAATTTTCCAAGAGTTTCGTATTTTGGCCGGGTGGCATGCCCGGGTGGGAGCCACCCGGCCGGGTCACATCAATTTCGGGGTGTTTTGGTCATTTTCTCCATTTTCGAGGGACCTAAGTGTAAATTTCGTCCAAGACTTCTACCCCAACTATAAATAGCTCCAATTTGAGTTTTAGAAGGGAGTCTTACTCCTTTTCCAAGCATTTTCTCACACACAAACACATAGTTGTAGGTGTTCTTCATTTTTAGTTTAATTTCTTCAATAGATTAGATAGAATAGTGGTTTTTACTTCAAATCAAGCTACGATTATCATCGGGCATCGTCTATTACATCGTTTTGTAGCTAAATTCGCATGATCAAGGTGATATTACTCTATTTTGCAATTCAATTTGGTATTTTCTTAATTTCTTCAATCTCTTGTTATTTTATTATGAGTTTGATGTTATTTGTTGTTGTAGCCATGGGATTCTCTTCTAGAACCATGGGCTAATCCTCAATTGTCTTGGGTGTGGATGTTTTGATGAGAATTTAGTGTAATTGTGAATTAATTGCATGATTAGCTTATAATTTGGGTTTTTATGTTTCTAGAGTTGTACTTTGATTGATTCATTTGGTTGATCAACCCTATTAGCAAGCATGTTCGATTATGTTTATTGCAACGAGAGTTGGGTAGCACGATTGGGAGTGTGAGTGTGAGCTTTGATCAATTGAATAGAAGTTAATTAGTAATTAGCTCACCCGAGAGGGGTGTTAATGGCTAGACCGACAACCTTAGACACTAAACGAGTAGAGGTCGTCTAGGAGTTTGGTGAGAGGGCGTTTCATAAGCATTAGTAACCGTGTTGAAAGTGCTTATGAAACACTATCTTAGGGGCTTATGGTATTTGGTTAGATCCTATAATTGCTAATCAATGCACGATGTTTACCTATGCCTTTCGAGGGGGTTTGCACACTTATGTGATAGCCTTTAGCTTGATCAAAATTTGTCGTAAAATCATGTAATTGGTTCACTAGTTCACTTAATTGCTCACAACACGGAAACACCCGAGGCAATACCATTCCCTTGCACTTTCCAACGAAAGTAAGATAGCTTGTTATTTTTGTCACTAGTTTTCATTACTTTAGTTAATATAGTTTAACATTTTTGTTCTTATTCCCAAAAATCCAAACAAACACGTGTAGTTACTACAATAGCATGCATACTCGTAACTTTAGGGATTCACTAGCACTCAATTAGGTCCTTTGAATGAAATTTTACTTGGTATACTTATCGTACTACTAACGAACCCATACGTTTGTGGGGATCGTATAGTTGTTTAAAAAGTGTGCAAAATACATCCAAGTCAGTACACAATGTACACATCAAGGTGTGTTCGGCCATTAGTGGCCGTACACTACTTAACAAACAATTATCAGATTGTGTTCGGCCGGTCGTGGCCGTACATTCACATATTTGTGCGGCCAATATGGCTGTACACACAGTGATTTTGTTCGGCCACGATATCGACCGTGCACGTCGCGACTGCTGTCACTTAAAAACTGTACAAAGTGTAAAAAACATTAAATATACTTTCATTAATTTCCTCCATCACTTTTTCTTCTTCCATAATCATGTTTGTTGTGATTATATCATCATATATGAAGGTTGATGTGCCAAAATTTGCACGAGAGGATTATATATCCTCGGGATTAAGCGTCCTGTTCTTCGAACACGAATAATTGCTTCAAGTGTGTTGCCTTCGTTCAAAACCTTCAAGAACCTGCAAAGAACACGCCGGAGGGGAGTCCGGCGTGGACACTCCGATGCCTAAGTCAGTATAGGGCTTATTAATCTCTCCCAAGGATCTCGGGATCCTTGATATATGAAAAACAGTTCTTAAAAGATCTCCCAAAGGTATATTGTATTCAGTTTAGTCAATGCGTTATGTACGAGAGTCTAACCTGGAAATCTCCTCGATTTTACCTATTTATAGAGATGTTGGCTGGAGAGGAAGTCAAGCCTTCCTCCTTTTCCGGAACTACCCGCCAGACTTGGTCCTGCGGAGTGGACGAAGCCTCCTTTCCTCCACTTCCCGAAGACTCGGCCATATCTCTTCTTTTTTGACTTGGTTCCCCCAGATAATAGGGGATAAGGTCCACTTTCTATCGAGTCTAAGCCGAAAATAGCGGAACCTCCCTACATTCAAGGCTCACGAACTTCCTCCAAAAGTAATTCTTATGGAAGCTTCTCTTTGGCTGAAGCTCCCTCCAAAGGGATCTCCCGAGAGGATTTCTCCTAAGAGCATATTACATAATTTGATCCTTTCACTTTTATCTTATCCCCTATACACGTGTCGACTCCTTATTAGGTGACATTTTTAGGCCGCATCATCTACTCCCCCCTACTCTCGTAAAAGGGAGACATCTTTTGTGAGAGTAGAAAATTTTTCCTAGAACTTGTTACAAAGGTCCTCCTGGAGAAACGTGTATCTTCCCTGCTTTGGAGAGGAAGTTTCAAAAACGTCCTTCTCCAAGGGCTTTCCCGCCTCCAATTCTGGGAGACTTTTCGGCTTCCGCGCGTGGACTCCACGCGATCACCTTTCTCTCTCTTCTGTTATTCTCCCGAGGAAAACCCTCGATTTTTCCCCCTATCTTTCCTCATTTACTTCACGCAACCATCTCCTTTTTCTCTCTTTGCTTTTCAAATTTCACTCCTCCCAAAGATTTCTCATCGTCTTCATCCTTCTTCTCCGGTGTTCTTCACCTCGAGTCTCTGCTGTCGTCAACCGCCTCGTATGATTCCATAGCCCTTCTACTTCAAGGTAACCCAACTATTCTTCTGTTCTTCTTTTATTAACATTGTAAATCGATGTCAAATCCTCCCTCTCCGCCGGAAGCTGCCAGCCAAAATTCCTCTGAAGCGACTCCCTCTCTAATGGGGAGTCCAGAGAATAGGATTTCCCCCGCTTCCCAAATCGACCATACTCACCTAGTTGACCTTGCTCACGCCTATGGCTTTTCATCGGAGTACGCCTTTCGTGCTCCTCGCTCCGATGAACGCCCAGATATTCCCCAGCCTCGGACCCTTGCTTTTTTCGAAGCCCATTTTAGGGTCGGACTACGGTTTCCGATTCATCCTTATCTGGCTGCCATATCCACCCGCATGCAGATCCCTCTTAACTAGTTTACTCCGAATGCTATCCGTACCATGATAGGTTTTTACATCTTGGTGAAGGGGAATGGGGGTGACCCATCTGCCGAACTATTTCTGAGCCAACACTCATGTAAGGTGAATGATGGTTTTTTCTATGTTAGTGGGCGAAGGTCCCGTGTTTGTAAATTTCTGAAAAAACTCCATGAGGAAGACTCATCCTGGCGAGATTACTATTTCTTTGCTACCAGCCCTACCGATTGGCCATTTCCTCACGGGGATTGGTTATTCCAAAATCCCGGAGTGATTCCTCCTCCCCTGAAAGCTTACTCTGTTTCCAATCTCACTATTATGAACAATCTCAACACTCATACCCGTTTGCACGACTATTTCGATGTTATTGCCATTTGCAACAATCCTCGCATCCTCTCCCACTTCGGCTTTTGCCCTCAAGATTTTCCCTTAGGTTCCCGAGATGGTAAAAAATCTTCTATTGCTATATTTTATTTCTTGCATGTGGCTGTTTTTCTGAGTTCTGAAAATTTTCTTGATTATTTGTAGCAATGAGTTGGTTGACTCATATCTCCCGAGATGCCCCTGCTCTCAGCATAGTGAAGACCCCTGTGTTATCCGCTCCAGAAGATATTCCAAAGGCTCCTCCGTCTCCCGCTCTCGAGAGCTCTGCAAAGACTCCGGCTCCAGAGGGTTCTTCGAAGATTCCTCCTCTCCCTAGTTCCTCTACTCAGGTCCCAGGCTCAGTTGCCAAGAGAACCCGTTCCTCTGCCAATGCGTTTTTTTCCGAATGTGGTACATCTAAGAAGAAGAAGGGGAAAGTTACCCGTGCTGATAAGGGAACTCCTCCTTCTACTGTTTACGAGCCTCTCCATCGCCTCATTGACCGATGTCCTGCTCCTCCTGATGCTGAGTTATCCGACCCGCGTCTTCCTGAGGATCGACTGATTCGCGGCGCTCATCTTTTCTCTGAGGTATTTTCTGGCATTTTCCCTTTTTATAATCTTTGCTTTCTTCATATCTTCAGGTGTTAATTTCTTTTCCTTTGTAGTTTGGTCTCACCTATACTAAGATACTCGACCAAGGCGTTGAGATGGTAGCTGAGCTTGAACTTCTCCGGGCTGAAGCATCCTCTTTCCAGTCAACCCTCAAGGGTATCACCACGGAGAAAGATAAGGCCCATAAGCGAGCTCAAGCTCTTTCTGAGGAGTTGTCCCTCTTACAGGCTCAAAGCAAGCAGGATGTAGCCAGGATTAAGCGCCTGGTGCTAGAGGTGGAACGGATGGAGCGCGAGCTGCCGGATGTCGGGGTGCAGGCTTGCATTAAATCCTTATTCACTTCTTCTCTGGGTCAAGAGTTCTTGGAAACTCTTCATACTCAGTGGCTATCCAGCTTCTTAAAGAGCTCGAGCTTCCTCTATGCCATGGGGCCGCACATCCCTCATTTCATCGACCACGGCTTCAGCAGCGCCGTAGCCGAGCACTCAGCCCCGGGGTTTAATGGAACTTACTCTCGCGAGTTCCACTTGGACCGGCTTGCTACTCCTCCGAAATTCTTGGGGGATCCTAAGGAGAGCCCTGATAGTCCTTAGTGGCTACCCGGAATGAGTCAGGCTATCACCAAACTGCAAGCTGTCAAGGTAGGTATGGCTGATCTAAAGCCTCTGGAGCGTCTGGTTTATCCTTATGACTCCGCTTTAATCGCGGCAACCATAATAGATGGAGGAACTGGCGTTGTAGACACCGTGGGAGGTACTACGGGTCCGGAGGAGGGCGGAGGATCTAGCAATCATGCTGCTGAGGAGGGTGGCATTGTCGAAGGAGTTGAGGTCGAGGGGGCTGTTGCTGAAGGGGATGTTGTTGAGAAAACAGTTTAAGTTTCACATTTCTATGATCACATCAAACAATTTATTTTTCTGTTGTTTTGCTACACTCTTTACTTTCTGCTCATACTACTTGCTCTCCATACTTTGTAGGGGACCCCACACTCCTGGATATGTGGGGGCTTTTTTGCAGTAGTCGTATTAGCTTGGTGTTGGATGTTTTTGTTGTCTTTCTTTTTCGTGCATGAGTAACTTACAAGACCAGCAAAGAATGTGTTGGAGGTGCGGCTTTTCCTTCCCCCCTTTTGTTGGTCTTGTAGGCTACGTTGAAACCACTCCTTGACTGTACGGTTTTTTGTTTTTGATTTCGGGTGGCTTGGTTGTGGGAGGTCATCCTCCCTCTTCTCTTAACTCCCGAATCATAAAACCTGTTTTTTTTTTTTTTTTTCTATCACATAATCTTTGTAATTCTCAAGCATGGTTAGGGCTTTCTGGAAGGCTTTCGGTTTTCTGAGCCTCTACGTATTTCTTACTCTCTTATTCCTAAAAAGATCTTAATTCACAAAATCTTTTCATTTCAGTAACCCACTTGGGTC
This sequence comes from Galeopsis tetrahit, assembly GCA_963675135.1. NCBI lineage: Eukaryota > Viridiplantae > Streptophyta > Magnoliopsida > Lamiales > Lamiaceae > Galeopsis > Galeopsis tetrahit. The sequence goes on along the minus strand of OY776122.1, from coordinate 60,013,281 downwards.
TCAAGTAAAGTGAGGGCTCTCTGGAGCACCTCGGCCTCTAGGCCTTTGAGTGTCTCTCACTCTTATTCTTAAAAGATTTTAATTCGTAAAATCCTCTCATTTCAGTAACCCACTTGGGTCTCAAGTGAAGTGAGGGCTCTCTGGAGCACCCCGGCCTCTAAGCCTTTGAGTGTCTCTCACTCTTATTCTTAAAATATTTTAATTCGTAAAATCCTCTCATTTCAGTAACCCACTTGGGTCTCAAGTGAAGTGAGGGCTCTCTGGAGCACCCCGGCCTCTAGGCCTTTGAGTGTCTCTCACTCGTATTCTTAAAAGATTTTAATTCGTAAAATCCTCTCATTTCAGTAACCCACTTGGGTCTCAAGTAAAGTGAGGGCTCTCTGGAGCACCCCGGCATCTAAGCCTTTGAGTGTCTCTCACTCTTATTCTTAAAAGATTTTAATTCGTAAAATCCTCTCATTTCAGTAACCCACTTGGGTCTCAAGTGAAGTGAGGGCTCTCTGGAGCACCTCGGCCTCTAGGCCTTTGAGTGTCTCTCACTCTTATTCTTAAAAGATTTTAATTCGTAAAATCCTCTCATTTCAGTAACCCACTTGGGTCTCAAGTGAAATGAGGGCTCTCTGGAGCGCCTCGGCCTCTAGGCCTTTGAGTGTTTCTCACTCTTGTTATAGTTATATTCATACGTCGCATGTTCAAATATGAGAAAGATAACCAAGACATAATAATTCTGAATAATTCTTTCTTCAAAAAATGATAAGGCTTCATTGCTTTATTGTTAATTTTCAACATAGGCCATAGATAACCTACGCCGGTCTCATTAAAAACCTCTTTACGGAAAACCCCCAAAGGGGAAACCCGTAGAGAGGGAAAAAGAGCTCCGGTGAAGCCACAAAATACACCAAGCAAAGTACGGATCTATGCAAAAAATCATAAAACAAAAATTATAGACGGTCTCAAGACCTTACACTGTCTTCAAATAAAGAATCTCTTCAAATGGCAAACGTTCCAGGGTCTAGCTATGTCAACCCCCTCCATGCTCTGCAGTCTGTATGCTCCTCCTTTCAGCACCTGTGTGATCTTATAGGGTCCCTCCCAGTTGGGCTCCAGCTTTCCTGTATTTTGCAGGGCGTCCGCTCTTCTCAGCACCAGGTCCCCTGCTCTGAAGGACCTCGGGATCACCCTTCGATCATATGCAGCTTTAATTCTGCTTTTATATCTTTCCACACGTACCCTGACCATCTCTCTTTCTTCTTCCATCAAATCTAGAGCTTCTCTCATCAATCTTTCATTCTGATGTTCTTCAAATTGGGCAACTCGGTGCGATCGTAAAACGGCCTCTGGAGGTATCACCGCCGTCGCTCCGTAGACCAGCTGAAATGGGGACTCTCCAGTTGCTGTCTTCGGGCTAGTCCTATATGACCATAACACATTATCTAACTCGTTTACCCATCCTCCTCCTATCTTTGTCAGCCTAGTTCGAATTCCATCTACTATTGTTCGATTAGTAACCTCCACCTGTCCGTTAGCTTGAGGATGAGCTACAGAAGTGAATCTCTGTATTATGTTCAATCTTGCACACCATCCTCGCACGTTCTCGCCATTAAACTGTGTTCCATTATCGGAGACCAATATTCTGGGTACTCCGAATCTACAACAGATTTGTTTCTTCAAGAATTTAATCACATTTTCTTCATCTATCGTAGCCAGGGGAGCAGCTTCCACCCATTTGCTAAAATAGTCCACTGCTACTATTAGAAATTTTCTCCCTCCGGAGGCTGGAGGGAAGGGTCCTACCAAGTCAATTCCCCACTTAGCGAAGGGACAGGGAGAGTGCATCGCTCCCATATCTTCCGCAGGGGTCCTTATCAATGGAGCATTTTTCTGACACTTGACGCATTTCCTCACAAATTCTCTGGCATCTTTTGTCATGGAGGGCCAGTATAACCCAGCCCTTAAAACTTTCTTCACCACTGCTTTGTATCCTTCATGACTGGCTGCATCACCTTCATGGATCTCTCTAAGTGTGTACATAGCTTCTCTAGTTGATATACACCTCAAATATGGGTGTGTGAACGACTTCTTGTATAAGTGCCCCCCGATAATACAATATTTGATCCGAAGGGCTCGGGTCTCTCTGGTGGTAGGGGCATCTGCTCCCTTGGTAAGTTCTATCCATATAGCTCTTCTCCAATCGTCTTCCTCTTCGATGGAGCCAATGGGGTTCTCTAGAGTCTCTCTTTCCGCAACTACTAGAGTTACTGTTCCCTGTCCATCAAACTCTGTGGAGCTAGCGAGTTTGGAAAGACTATCCTCCTGCATGTTCTTCTCTCGAGGTATCTGGACTACCTCACACTCTTGGAATTTGCTCATCACCGCTTTGGCACGTTCCAAATAAGCAGCCATCCTGCTATCTTTGGCTACATATTCACCATTCACCTGCTGAACAACTAATTGGGAGTCTGAGTGTAGAGTTACCTTTGGAGCTCCCAATTCCAATGCCATCTCCATCCCTCTGATCAAAGCTTCGTACTCTGCTCCATTATTTGAGGTCATGAATTGAAACCTCACTGCGAATTGTAGGTCCTCTCCTCGAGGGCCTGTCAACACAATCCCTGCTCCACATCCGCTCAGGGTCACTGAGCCATCTACATACACCTTCCATCCCTCGACCTCTTCTGGTTTAGTCGATTCTTGGATGAAATCTGACAAAGCTTGAGCTTTTATAGACTTCCGTGGCTCGAAATCTACGTCATATTCTTGGAGCTCGATCGCCCACTTCACCATCCTTCCAGAGAGGTCTGCTCGTCCTATAACCTGTTTCAACAAGTAATTAGTGCGGACCAATATTTTGTAAGAAAGGAAATATGGGCGCAGCCTCCGGGCTGTAACTACCACAGCCAGAGCAGCCTTCTCAATCTCTGAGTAACGATTTTCGGCCCCCTGAATGACCTTACTGACATAATAAATAGGGTGCTGCAGAGATCCCTCTTCTTTAACTAAAGCAGTGCTTAGTGAGAATTCCCCTACGGAGAGATACAAAATGAGGGTATCTCCTGGAGAAGGCTTCGTCAGTTTCGGCAACTGAGACAAATGGTGCTTCAGGTCTTCAAAGGCCTTTTGGCATGTTTCGCTCCATTCAAACTTGGTCCCTTTCTTAAGAATTTTAAAGAAGGGATGGCTCTTTTCAGCAGACCTGGCTATGAATCTGCTCAACGCTGTAATCCTCCCATTGAGTGTCTGGAGCTCCTTTATGTTTCTTGGTGGCTGCATGTCCAGTACAGCCTTCACCTTGGCTGGATTCACCTCTATACCTCTTTGAGTGACCATATATCCCAGGAACTTCCCTGATTTTACTCCAAAAGAGCATTTGGCTGGGTTCAACTTGATGCCATTTTATCGAATTACCTGGAAAATTTCTTCCAAATCCTCTATATGTTGATCTGCTTTCACACTTTTAGCCAACATATCATCTACATATATCTCCATGTTTCTCCCTAGCTGTTTTCGAAAGACATCATCGACCATCCTCTGATAGGTTGCTCCGGCATTGATTAATCCAAATGGCATCCGAACATATCCGAACGTTCCACAGGCTGCTATGAAGCACACTTTGGGGACATCTGCAGGATTCAGTTGGATTTGGTGGTACCCTTGGTATGCGTCCATCATGCTCAGCAACTCAAAGCCTGAAGTTGCATCTACTAGCTGGTCTATTCTTGGTAGCGGGTAATGGTCCTTAGGGCATGCCTTGTTGAGGTCCCTGAAATCTATGCACATTCTCCATTTTCCTCCCCCTTTAGGCACTAGCACGGCATTGGAGAGCCATTCTGGGAATTGGACTTCTACTACATGTCCTGTTTTCAGTAGCTTCTCGATTTCTTCTTTCACAATGTTATTCTTCTCAATCCCGAAATTTCGTAGTTTTTATTTTACGGGTCTTGCCTTTGGATCCACATTAAGGCAATGTATTGCTATCTCCGGAGGGACTCCTGTCATGTCAGTTGGAGAAAATGCAAATATATCGGAATTTCGACGTAATGTAAATATTACCTTCTCTATGAGTTAAGGCCCCAGTTGGGTACCTATTTTGGTAACAAAGTCGAGTTTCCCTGGAAAGAGCTCCACGCTCATTAGTTCCTCGTCTGTCTTAACATTTACTTGCTCAGGTGCCACTCCCTCTACTCTCTTCCTCTTGACCTCAGGGTCATCTCCTCTAATCCGCTCCAGGCCCCTAGTTAGGGCTTTATCTGCCATCTTTACGGACTCTGCATAGCACTTCCGTGCTTGGTACTGGTCTCCTCTCACTTCTCCCACTCCTGTGGCTGTAGGGAATTTCATCTTCATATGAAATGTGGAGATGATTGCCTGAAAAAGATTCAGGCTGGGTCGTCCCATCACAACATTGTACGACGAGGGAATATCTACAATAAGGAACTCCACCACATGGACTTTCCGAGCTGGAGCATTTCCCAATCCTACCTGTAACATCACTGACCCCAAAGGTTGGATTGCCCCTCCGGAGAAACCATACAGAGAGGTATCTACAGGGCGCAGCTTCACACTCAGCTCCATTCTCTTAAAACATTCAAAGAACATGATGTCGGCCGAACTTCCCGTATCTACGAAGATTCGAGCAACATCGAACCCCGCTATGTCCGTAGTGATCACCAGAGCATCGTTGTGATCTTCCTTAATTCCCTTCACATCTTCTGGGCCAAACCGGATATTGGGCGTCTCCGTCATGCGCCCCACCTCTCTTAACTGGCTCCCCTGCTCTGCTCTTAGAGCCCGGACATTTTGCTTTCTCTTCCGAAAAGAATCTCCATCAGCTGGCCAACCCACTATCATGTGGATTACTCCTCTCTTCGGTGGAGGAGGGGGCATATCCTCAGCTACCTCTCTGGTTTCCTTCTCTTCTGGTTTTCTTTCATGATCTTTCCGCTTCTGCCCTCGAGGGCCCTGCCTATCTCTGAATATAAATTCTTTTAGATGACCCGCTTGGATCATCCTCTCAATTTCGTCCTTCAAGTGGTAACATTGATTTGTATCATGCCCATACTCATTGTGGAATCGGCAGAATCGATCAGACTTGGGCTTCTGAGGTCCTCGATTTCTGGAATATGGGAATTTCAAGTCTGGATGGTCTCCGGCTACCTCCAGTACTTCGGCAGGCTCAATCCTCAAGGGCGTGTATTTCTCGAACCTCCCACGAGGGCCAGACCGGGGACATCCAGAGGGATTGCTATCTCTTTTTGATCCAGAGGTCCGAGGGACCTCTGGGCTGGATCGTCTGGAGGGACCTTCCCTTCTTCTCTCTCGATCTGGTGGCCTAACCTCCATCCTTTTGGCCTTACGGACCTCCTCTAGAGTGAGGTACTTCTCTGCCCTGTGCAGCAGCTCATCAAAATTCTTAACTGGCTTCTTAGCTAAGGAGGAAAAGAAATCTCCATCTCGTAATCCGTTAGTGAGGGCGTTGATTTTCACCTCCGGAGAGGCTGTAGGGACCTCCAGAGCTGCCTGATTAAACCTCCGGAGAAAAGCTCTTAAGCTTTCGCTCTCCCCCTGCCTCAGATTGAAGAGGGTCAAGGTGGCCCTTGGCTGTCTCCGGGCACTTGCAAATTGATGGAGAAATAACTCACTGAATTCTTCCCAGGATCGGATGGTATTAGGTTCTAACTGAGTGAACCATTGCTGCGCTGCTTTAGCCAGGGTGGTCAGGAACACCATGCACTTAATTCCTTCTCCGTAGCGATGTAATAGCGCAGCGTTTTCAAATCTTACTAAGTGTTCGTAAGGGTCTGCCGTACCATCATATTCAAAGTTAAGGGGCTTGAAATTGAATGGTAACTCATCCTGTAATATGTTAGGGGAGAACTGGCATCCGGATGTGTGAGCGGATCTACTGGTTCGGTTGTCCATCTGTCTCCTCATATCCTTCATCTCTTTCTGCAGAGCCTGTAGCTGGTCGCTAACTGGCCCTCCGTAGGTATCATCAGTGCTTTCTTCTGTCTCAAGGGGTTCTGTCCCTCGGGGTGCCGGTTCTGCGTTCCTTCTAGTGCTTCGAAGGGGAATGCTTCTCTCCGCGCGCGAGGGCACTTTATCATCCTCTTCCACTCGTATCCCCATCTCTTTGGACAACACTTGGGAGGTCCCAGGTGCTTCATCCTGGGGTCTATGGGGCGGTACCTCTGGATTCCCTGGTGCAGCCTTGGGAATCTGGTCCCTTTGATCTGCAAAGGCTTTATCTGCAGCTTGTTGGATGAGGGCGTTCAATTGATCCGGAGAGATCAAGAGTGTCCCTGAGTCTGGAATATCCTCTCGCTGAGGATCTGCGGTCTGGGGCTCTGGGGTTTCAAGATTCCCGGTTATTCCCTCCCGGACCGGTAAAGGATGATTCTCGTCACCTAAATCTGGAGTGGGCGCCAATGGCTGATTTGATCCAGAAGGAGTATGGATTGGGTTTTTCCCCCGGCCTCCCATTGGTGGGGGATCAATCGGCAAAGGGGAATTCTCCCCCGGAAGATTTTTCTTTCCAGAAATAGATGTTTTGTCTCCGCCACCCATTTGCTTAAACAGGTAGAAATTCGTGAGAAAATCTTTCAACTCGTTCCCACAGACGGCGCCAGTTGATGTGCCAAAATTTGCACGAGAGGATTATATATCCTCGGGATTAAGCGTCCTGTTCTTCGAACACGAATAATTGCTTCAAGTGTGTTGCCTTCGTTCAAAACCTTCAAGAACCTGCAAAGAACACGCCGGAGGGTTGTCCGGCGTGGACACTCCGATGCCTAAGTCAGTATAGGGCTTATTAATCTCTCCCAAGGATCTCGGGATCCTTGATATATGAAAAACAGTTCTTAAAAGATCTCCCAAAGGTATATTGTATTCAGTTTAGTCAATGCGTTATGTACGAGAGTCTAACCTGGAAATCTCCTCGATTTTACCTATTTATAGAGATGTTGGCTGGAGAGGAAGTCAAGCCTTCCTCCTTTTCCGGAACTACCCGCCAGACTTGGTCCTGCGGAGTGGACGAAGCCTCCTTTCCTCCACTTCCCGAAGACTCGGCCATATCTCTTCTTTTTTGACTTGGTTCCCCCAGATAATAGAGGATAAGGTCCACTTTCTATCGAGTTTAAGCCGAAAATAGCGGAACCTCCCTACATTCAAGGCTCACGAACTTCCTCCAAAAGTAATTCTTCTGGAAGCTTCTCTTTGGCTGAAGCTCCCTCCAAAGGGATCTCCCGAGAGGATTTCTCCTCAGAGCATATTACATAATCTGATCCTTTCACTTTTATCTTATCCCCTATACACGTGTCGACTCCTTATTAGGTGACATTTTTAGGCCGCATCAAAGGTTTATGGTGGTAGGGTTTATGCATGGAGAAAGGGTTTTAAAAGATTGGAGTAATTTTTTTGTTGTAAAAGTAAAAATAGATGAATTAGGGTTAAATGTGGGTAGAATTTAAGAATGGGCCTATGGGGTGTGTATAACATGGGGTGTCTTTAATATTATTAGGGGTGTGTTTAACATTTTTTAAATAATTTAAAAGGATAACTTAGTAAATTCATTTAGATCTATTTTTGTTCAAAAAATTATGGGGTGGAAATAACATAATGTGGGGTGTTGATAGCCCCTCCCTAAAATGTAATTAAAACGTCTTCATTGTTGATCTTCTATTAAATCATTTCAACCATTTCAATTTTATATTGTTAAATTTTTATTAGATTATGTATATGTAAATGGAGAATTGTGTGATTTTTTTTTTTTTAAGAAATAAAGGGAAAAACATGTTGAATTGAGCTAAATTAATGAAGAAATTTGAAAAAAAAAAGAATAAAAAAAACGAATTGAGATTTAATTTTATCATATTAATTGATTTTTAAAAAAAATGGGAATAGAAAAATACTAGTAATAAAATGTATAAAATGAGAAAAGCTGAGTGCACCAATTGAGGCCAAATGTATACGGATAAAATACCAAGCCCAGTAACCCACTCAAGAATATAAGAGCAAATTAAAAAAAAAAAAAACAACAGCAGACGGTGTCGGATCCATTCCCATCGGAAACCTATTCCCAACATGAGCAGCGCCAAATCTCGCAATTTCCGCCGCCGCCCCGGTGACGATGAAGACGACGATGACAAAAACGCCGCTACCCCCTCCACTACCAAAATCAACGGAACTCCTTCCACCGCGAACAAAGCCCTCACCTCCAATAAACCCAAGAAGCCACCGCCTGCCAAAAGCCTCCTTTCCTTCGTCGACGACGACGACGAAGAGTCGCCCTTTTCTCGACCCCCTCCTAAGCCCTCCTCCACTTCTTCTTCTTCTTCACGCTTATCCAAATCATCAGCTCACAAGCTTTCCTCATCAAAAGACCGAATTGCTCCATCCTCCTCCGTCCCCTCCAATGTCCAGCCACAAGCCGGAGTTTACACTAAAGAAGCCCTCTTAGAGCTTCAGAAAAATACTAAAACCCTAGCCGCCCCTGCTCGTAAGCCCAAGCCCGACCCTGAACCCGTACTAGTGTTGAAGGGTTTGATTAAGCCCGCAAGCTCGGACGCCTTAGATTCTAGAAGTAGTGGGAAAAGTCAGGATATAGAGGAGGATGAATTGAGTGCTGAGGGAGGTGATTCATTATCCCAGTTCAAGGATATACGCTTAGGGCCAGGTTTTAGGGAGGATAAGGAAGGGATACCGGATCAGGCAACGATAGAGGCAATTAGGGCAAAGAGGGAGAGGCTGAGGCAAGTCAGGGCTGCGGCTCCGGATTATATAGCATTAGATGGAGGGAGTAATCACGGTGAAGCTGAAGGCTTGAGCGATGAGGAGCCTGAGTTTCAAGGGAGGATTGGGTTCTTTGGCGATAAAGTTGGTGGTAGTGATAAGAAAGGCGTGTTCGAGGACTTTGAGGAGAGTGCAATGGCTAAAGATAGGGGAAATGAAATGGTTAGTGATGAAGAGGATGAGGAGGATAAGATGTGGGAAGAAGAACAGGTGAGGAAAGGGTTGGGAAAAAGGCCGGATGATGCTGTTGTAAGTCAAGGAGTGGGGGGTGCTAGTGTTAATGGGGTAAGTAGCATTCGCCAAGCCGCCAGCTTGCAACCAAGTTTCGGTACAGTGACTTCTGGTATGCATCATCCTGTGCAGAATGTGGACGGTATCGATATTTTTGCTGTTGGTGAGATGCCTATGTCCCAACAGGCAGAGCTTGCTAAGAAAGCCCTGAATGAAAACCTGAGGAGGATTCAGGTATGTGTTTTTGATAGCTATCATTTATCTGCTGTTTTATTTTATAGATAATGATGATATGTTGAATTAAAAGAAGAAGATAATGATGATATGATATATTGTTTGAGTATACTTACTGTACTCATACCTGATAATATTAAGAATTTAGTTTAGAAATTGATGATCTGTTCTCTAAATCAGGAATCCCATACCCGAACAATGGTGTCAATGGCAAATACTGAAGATAATCTGTCTTCTTCATTGCTGAAAGTTGCTAGCCTTGAGATATCTTTGTCTGCTGCCGGTGAGAAGTTCCTCTTTATGCAAAAGCTTCGTGAGTTTGTTTCTGTTTTATGTGAGTTTTTGCAGGTATGGATTATCTGATTTATGAGTTTTCTGGTCAATTCAATTCATTGACTTGTCAATTTTCTGAACTTATGTGGGAGTGCCTTGTTTTTGCTTCATCAGCATTGACATTTAATTTTGGCATCATTACGTAAAACATGTCAATTTCAAAATTGTTTTGGCTGAGTTAGTCCAACAAATAGTTAATTAACTGTGAGATTGACTAGAAGGTCATATTGAATCTTTGAGAACTAGCATTCTTCTTTGAAGACTTTAAGAGGTTAATGAAACAGAGCCTTGCAATGGCCAACCTTGTACACAAGGATGGTAGCATCTGTAATTTTGTGGGAAAATATTGTGAAATGAGTTGGTTTGGTTGTTCATCTTAACCTTTGAGTTTTGTGGGGGAATATTCTGAAAACCAGCTTAGAAAAACATTATAATGGCCCTAGAGCCATAAAATTAGTTTGGTTGTTCATGTTAGCTTTTGAGTTTTTATTAATTATTAACAATGTCCACTACAAGAATTCTAATTACTGGAATTTAACATAGTTTAGGGGGTGCTTGATATGGTGGCTCGAAGGAAAGGAATGATAGTTTATTCTTGGTACAGAGGAAAAAATCCTTTTAATGACTTTGATTCCTCTGCAAATAACTTTTAGTAATATATTTAAAACTGTCCTCTGCAAATTTTAATTACATTAGTCATTAGATATATGAAACTGACCATCACTCACATCGTAAATTAGCACATCAAATATTTTGCTTTGATCCCCATTTTGCTGTTTCAATCTCTGGTCTTTTGCCTCTAGCTGGTTTTAATGCACAGATAAAGGGCTTGGTTTAGTTATGATAATACTTTCCCTTCTTTCAGCATAAAGCTCCTTTCATAGAGGAACTCGCAGAACAAATGCAGAAGCTTCATGAAGATCGTGCAAGAGCTATAACAGAAAGAAGAACTGCTGATAATGATGACGAAATAACTGAAGTAGAACAGGCTATTATGGCAGCACGGGCAGAACTCCGTAAAGGAGGAAGCAATGCAGAAAAATTAGCAGCAGCTATTGCTGCTTCTCAAGCTGCACCCGCTAATGCAAGAGCAGTTAAAAGTGCACCAGTGGAGCTGGATGAATTTGGTAGAGATTTGAATCTGCAGAAGCAAATGGATATCAAAAGAAGGGCAGAAGTTCGAGGAAGACGGCGAGCCAAAGCTGATTCTAAAAGGATATTGGCTATGGAAATTGATAATTCCACTCAACTCATGGAAGGAGAATTCAGCACTGATGAAAGTGATAGTGAGACCACCGCTTATGAGTCAACCCATAATGAGTTACTTCTGGTTGCTGATAAAATTTTCAGTGATGCTGCTGAGGAGTATTCTCAATTTTCAGTTGTGGTGGAAAGATTTGATAAATGGAAGAAAGATTATGCATCAAGCTATCGTGATGCTTATATGTCATTAAGTATACCCGCTGTTTTTTCACCCTATGTGAGGCTGGAGCTTCTCAAGTGGGACCCACTTCATGAAGATGCAGAATTTTCTAAAATGAAATGGTAAGTATTGTAAATGATTTGGTATAGGAATGCTTCCAATCTGTTCCTTTCTTGCCTTTGATTTAGTAGAGTAACATATGGAATGCACAGGAAGATATATTGGAAATTTGGGCTAATGTTTTCTTTTCTTTGTGCTTGCTTTTCCCTTGGGTTGTGTTTGGATGAGGGGGTTTGACTTGAGGAGGCATTTCAAATGAAATGAGTTAAAAATACATGGATTTCAAATGACATGGTTTTAGTGAGAATTTGAAATCCTCTCAATTTTAACTAAAAAAAAGATGGGCTAAAACCTAAGTATTTAAAATTCATTCATTTTTTTTAATCCAAACAAGTTGAGTGGATTTTGATTGTGGATTTAAAATCCATAACCTAAATCCCTCTATCCAAATGGAGCCTTATGTTCTTCATCAGTTCTTGTATTTGATGCTCTTAGTTTTATCAATGCATTAGTCAGTGATTTGAATTCATTAAGTTTTTTATTTTTTATTTTTGAATTTTGAATTCATAAAGTTTGACTCCATTTTTTGAGTGGGAAATTTCACCATCATTTGTAGAAGCATGGCTATATTTTAAATTCAAGGTTGCATTGAGAATATGTTAGTGATTAAAAGTTACTTATGCCTTGAGGATATACCATGCAAACTAGAAATCAATTTGAAGACTATTACCTGAATATCTATTGATTGAACTGTATATACATCCTATATTTTACAGGCATTCGTTGCTCTTTAATTATGGTCTTCCAGAAGATGAAAACGAAATCAGTGGAGCAGAGGTAGTGTCTGATGATGATTCGAATCTCATTCCTGCTTTGATTGAAAAACTTGCAATTCCTATTTTACACCATCAATTAGCTTCTTGTTGGGACATTCTTAGTACCCGTGAAACAAAGAATGCTGTTTCTGCCATGCACATGGTCATCGATTATGTAGATCTCTCCAGTTCAGCTCTTGGGGAGTTGGTAGCTGTGCTTCGTGATCGTCTCACTAAGGCTGTTGCTGATTTGATGGTACTGTTTCTAAACTTTGTTATCGTGTTTTCTCTGGAATTCATTTCCCTGTTTGAGTTATACCTATTGGCTATTGAATTCTACTCAATATACTTGTTCTATAGCACTAGCATATGAACACTACTTGATTGCATTTTTGTGTCATGTTTTTTTAATAATAGGTCCCGACATGGAGCCCCCTTGAATTGATGGCCGTTCCTAATGCAGCAAAAATTGCAGCATATAGGTTTGGGACTGCTGTTCGTTTGTTGAGGAACATATGCTTGTGGAATAAAATTCTTTCTATGCCAGTTCTTGAGAAAATTGCTCTTGATGAACTCTTATATGGCAAGATTCTTCCTCATCTTCATAGCATGCAGACGAATGTCCATGAAGCAATTTTAAGAGCAAGGAGGGTTGTTGCTTCATTGAAAGATGTCTGGACGGGTCGTGGCGTAACACGGGATCCAAGGTATGAATGCCATCTTTATATTTCTTAGTTTATGCAGTAACTCAACTCCTGATGATAGTCAAATTTGTGCTGCTGTTTGATGTTTCCAGTTGGGTTTAATGGGTTCATAATCTTTGTGCTTATATGTTTTATCTTTCATGCCTGGAACTTGTGATGGTAACAATTCATCTGCGTTCTACTTCTTTTTGTCTTGCAAAGTCTGACATGCAAGATATTTCACATTGTAAACCTACAGATTAAAACCTGTATTTTATGAGTAACTGACCTTTTATAGACTGTATATAGAGTTGACTTTGCATATGGAGATTGATATTTAACATGTGCTTTCCACAATTAAGGCCATAATGGTATTGCTCCTTATTAAAGGTCAGATGTTGAATTTTTTTATCTTCTCTGAAACTTAAGCTGTGGCTGGAAAAGATTTTTTTCCCATGACCTTGAAATGATTTTTTGTCTCTACCTGCAATGTATATACTTGATTCTTTGTTTATGTGGAGTTTCACTAGGAGCAGAAGCACAAGAAATGAATTAGTGTGTCAAAATAAGTTGTGGTTAACTGTATGATTGATTTTATGAAGTGGGAAACAACTCATTTAATGTATTATAGTGGGAAGCAGCAATAAAACTGACACATAAGTGATTTCCAGATAATGTATGATGAAGTTGTTATATTAACACACTCATTTTGTTTGAATATAGCCGAACTTTGCAGCCGTTGGTGGAGTACTTGGTGGTGATGGGGAAGACACTAGAGAAAAAGCATGTTTCGAGTGCGACAGAAATTGAATTGGTTAGACAGTTGAAGAATATGTTGGTGGATCTGAACGAGTATGATCATGCAAGATCGTTACTGAGAACATTTAATCTCAAGGAGGCGCTCTAATGTGTCGTCATCTCGTCTTGTACAATTTTGATAATACAACATTGAGTGGTAGTGGTGAACCGTGTGGATATCATACCATTGTGTGGTTTTCTGTGGTATACTAAGTTGTTACTTTTATGTTTGTAATCTAATAGAGGGTAGAAGAAGATTCGATTTTAGTGACGTGCAAATGTGCTTATTTAGCTGTGGTTTTCTGACGCTCCATGAAAACATGCGCAACCCCCAGAAACAAATGCTACTAAGCCTTAATTAGCTGCACCCACTGCTTCGTCTAATTTTATTATTTTCATTTTTTTAGGTTTACTTTCACTACTCATTTTCTTGGCAAATAGTACTCTTTCACATTACTTTGTCTAATGCATAAGCTTAGGATTATTATAATTATTTTCTATTTGGACATAGATTAATTTGATACTGAGAATTGCAAAGTATAAGTGATAATAGGAAATATGGGTTTATTAAATAATTATAACAAATGTTTTTAATTGGAAAATATTGTTCCATACTCCCTATCAGTTACTCTTTTGAGTCTCACAATTGTTTACACCATATTAAATTTACAAACTTTTATGAAATAAAACAAATGGATTGAATTGAGTTTAAAATGTTTTTAAACGGAAAATATTATTGTTCCCTACTCCTTATCAGTTGCTCTTTTTACAATTGTTTACACCCTATTAAATTTACAAAAAACATGGAGTATAAAAGTATAACATTTTACAAATTTACATAATAAAAGAGTACGTAGTTTATAAATGTTTTTTTTAAAAAAAAAATGTACAAATGAATAAAATAAGTGGGTAAATAATTGTAAAAGAGATGAAGTATTAAATACGGCCGGCTCTCCTTTCCTCTAAATAAATAAATACTTATACTACAGTACCTATATATTTCAATAGAGTAATGATAATTAATCCACCATCGAGTTTTGATATATCTCAATGAATCCTTAATCATCATATCCAGCTAGGATCTTGTCTAGACACCACATATGACAAATGACCTCCTGGGTAGGGTTGTAAACGAATCGAATCGAATACTGCAGTATTCGATTCGATTCGTGAAAATATTCGAATATTCGTATTCGTTTAATTTTCGAATAATAAATTTGATTCGATATTCGATTCGATTGATTATTCGATACTATTCGATTCGATTCGAGTATTCGATTCGAATTTTTTAATACATATTTTAAAAATTAATTTTCAAGTATTCGATTAGAAATTGATTCGTATTCAATACTATTCGATTTGACTTGAAACTATTCGATTCGATAATTTATGGAGAATTTTTTTAAAATAATAATTTAAATAATATTATAGGACATGAGACAAATATACATTTAAAAATATATTTATGTATATATATTATAAATATAATCGAATACTTACGAATATCGAATCGAATATTATAATTTTGTATTTGTATTCGTTTATTAGTCGAATCAAAAAATATATTTGTATTCGAATTCGAATCATAAAATTTCGAATACGAATATCAATATTCGAATACGAATACCGAATCGAGCAAAATTATTCGATTCGTTTACAACCCTACTCCTAGGGTCATCATTCTCCTTGCAGTATAATTAAAATTATAACTCAATTATGTTAATTTCACCATGTAATTATACATACACATGTATAACTCTTAGATTGAGTCGTTTTAATTATGTGAATCCAATTGTACCGTAATTTTAATTTGATTCTAATGTAGGGATTAAAATTTAATTTAATTAAAAATATATTAAATCACCTAGCATGTATATATGCACTCAATTGCATAGAAGAATTTAAAAATATATATATAGTAAGAGAGAAAATAATTGGAAAATGTATTAATTTATACTAATATTTGAAACACAATTGTTTTTCTTTCTTCCACATCAATTAAGCTAGCTAGCTAGCAGTGCAACTAAGAATTAGTTGTTGCACTTTGATACTCCAATACACAGCAAACCTCAACCTGCAGCAGGGTCAACAAACACATTAATTTATGTGACCACTTACATAACATAATACTCCATCCTATATACATCCCCACTATTACACTCGCTCTATCCACCACAGCTCCTCCATCGTGTGCACACTAGTAGAGCTGGAAGCCCAAGAAACGACATCAATCTTGGTGGCCGGCCAGTGGAGGAGGAGGAGACTTTACAAGAACGAAACAACAAACCCACAACCCAAAATCACAAAAAACCCTAATTAAAAACACAACAAGTAGAAAGAAAGAAATTATTAAAGGGAGGTGTAATGATCAATGATACTAGTATTATTATTATTAGTTCTTTGCCTCTTGACACTCCCTGAACCGGCCGGTTCATGATCCCCATTCGATTTGTCCATAATAGCCTTCAGGGCTTCCTCTATTGAGTTTATAGAGTAATCCTGATCATCCACATCCACGTGGTCGTCTCCTGCAGTTATGAAGAGTACGTTTCTTACTCTTCCTCCAAGAGTCGTGATTTCGGCTTTCAGCGTTCTTAACCTCAGCGCTTTTAGCGTGTTGATCAGGTCCGGTAACAGATCGGGCCTATCTTGGCAGCAAATGGAAGCTTTGATGACCCATTTTCCATCTTCTAACTGTGAGGCATTATCCACGGTGAGTTCATCGATTTCAGTTGGGACGGGGCTTGTTTCTGCTATTTCACAAGTTTGGTGTTTTAGCTCCTTCACGTGTTGGATCACTTCTGCTAGTAGTGAAGCTTTGTCCGTCTATAATGTCACAAACAATTAAATATATTCTTGTTAGTTACAATACTTTTTTGAATGAAGCTAGAAATATACTTATATAGGTATATAATTAGGTTTAGAGGAGAATGGTAGGCGTGGTGTGGATATACTAATTGTAATGAGGCCAATTCTGACAAGAATGCTTCTTTGTCTCTCTTTTTGGAATTTATGCTATATACCTACGGCCTGCACTGCAAATTCGGCAAGAAATTTCCATGGAACTACTTTTCCATATGGTTTCACTTTATCTTATCAACGTGCGATATTACCGCTACATTCTTCTTTTCTCGAAATTACCACCCCAAACATTAATATCACACTTAAGTATATATCCATAAAATCTCATATAATTAATTAAACTTATCAAGCTGCTAAATCTTACACTTATGATCTAGAAAATCAAACTTTAATGCTATATATTAGTGAAAGTATTTAAAGAAAAAAGAAATTTATAGTTTGGACTTTTAGATTGAATGAAAATGTTTGAGAAATGAAAAAGGCTGCAGGCTTACTTTGGTAGTGTTGGGAAGTAAGCTTCTGAGCTTAGCGAGATGATTATTGATTCTCTCTCTACGTCTTCTCTCAGCTTCGCTGTGGCTCTTTGATGCTGCTATGGCCTTACGTGAAGAATAACAATAAGTCAAGTCAATAACTTGTATTTGAAATTCCATGATCATTAGAAATTGAATAAAATACATACTTGAGAATTGAGAAATATAGAATTGAGAGAGTAGTTGTTATTCTTCACACCTTAGCGTCCATTATTTCTTGTGCACTCATTTTCTGGAGCTCCGCATGAAGCCCGAAAGGGTTGAAGCTAGGAGGGAGCAGAAACGGGTCGACGTGGTCTCGGGTCGAGAAATGGGCCGGGTTGAATGCACTCCATGGTAGGACTTCAGGGAAACCTAAATATGCATCACTAGTACTGTTTTGTTGCTGCATGATCTCTTCTCTATATACCTTCAAACCTAAATGTAATGAATTGAAATAGTCAACAAAGATTAGCTAGGGTTTTGCTCTTACTCATAAATATGAAATTAAAAGTGAAAGGAAAGGAATGAAAAATATAAGAAAAGGCAGATAGACAAACGTACAAACCTTTGGTTGTTGATGAGGTAGCTAGGTTTTAATTTGGTCCCAATATTCTTCTTCTTCTTATTCCCTTGGTGAAGAAGCCTGCCTTTTTATCCTTGTTTCAAATGATAACTTTCCTTTGAATTTTACATGCTTACCTTTTCTAATAATTAATTTTAAAAATAAAAAGAATAAAAATGAATTGTTCTGATATCTTGGCCCCTCCACTCCTAACACACAAATGGGGGTGTTATGACAGTGGTGTAAGTCTTGTTGCCTTTCTAGTTACGGCACTCTCTCTTTTCATACACTACTACTCCACTTTTTTCATCATACTAATACTCAATATATATATATATATAGTATAATACATACCACATGTTGCTTAGTGATTTGTAATTAATTTAAGCCTAGAGAGAGACACGACAAAAACTCACAGATAATTGATTGTCGACAAATATGTACAATTTCAATTTCCCTAGCCTTTTTCATTAATATAATTGAATATGTATTTTTCCACGCCAAAGCAGCTAGCTAGCTAGCTTTCCAAGGCCCATGTAATGATTGTGTCTTGGAACGCACTCCTCCCCACACCCCCACTCCCTTTTCACTTTCTGTCCATCTCTAATCTATATATGCATTTCTTCATGCTCCCTACCCTTTTATTTCTCTTCTCATCTTTTATTTTTACAAACAAATTCCATCTCCATTTCTATACCAGCCTTCTTTTATTTCTAGCTCTTCATTTTATTTTTTTTAATTGGTCATTTTCGTGCACTTTTGATCCCACTTCGAATAAATATACTTTTTACTTTTGAAAATAAAAATGAAAAATGATTAATTGTATAGTTTAAATAACTTTTGAAATTATAAATTAACTATATAATTTTAATATAAATTACTTATAAAATTAATTAACAAAGTAGTAGTAATTTATATGATATCTGAAAATTAAAAATATTACTGTATCAAATAGAATTAAAAAATAATAAATATATTCTGAATTATTCTAATAAATTATGACTCGTAAATTAATTATTTATAAAAAATCTGAATAATGATTTATAAATCCAAAAAAATCAATAGTATTAAAATTGAGGAGTAATAAAATGAAAAAGAAATTAAAACACCAGCCCTCCCGGCTCTGCTCTACAAATCCCGCACACAAGTGGCGGGTTCATGAATTCTAAAGTACAATATATATATACACACTCCATTTTGGTAATTATAAAATAAACAAACAAATTAAAACTTAAATATATTCGAATTGAAATAAAAACGAAAAATATTCCATAACATGCTCTTCACATAAGTCATTGTTGAGAATGTTCTTTCCACACTTGCACTTGCCACGATAAGGATACAAGTTTTATGGAGCGACGTTCTTCAATATCTTTCAAGCTCTCTTAAAAACTAGTATCATTTCTTTGCACACTGTAAACGAAATTATCAAGCTCATCCTCAAAACACAACAAATCAATACTTGAAAACTAAGAAGTTAAAATTCAGCTATTCTAAGCAATTTTAATTTGTCAAAAGAAGAGAAGACATTAAGGCTGAGTTTGATTGGGTGGATTTGGACTTATGAATTTCAAATCCACAGTCAAAATCCATTCTGCATGTTTGGATTATGAATGAATTTCAAATACTTAGATTTGTGTCACACACTTTTAGTTAAAATTGAGGGAGATTTTAAATCCTCACTAGAATCATGTCATTTGAAATCCTTGAATTTTTAATTTCCTTCATTTAAAATGCCTCCTCAAATCAAATCACCCCATCCAAACACAACCTAACGGGATTCAAGTAAGTCATACAAAGGAGCAACTACAGGCGTTGCAAATCAATTATTTCAACAAAACATATATGAAATAGATAACGATGAAAATTACTGTAATAAGTAATGTCTTGCTTGCCACGTCCACGGTTCATCCTTCCTCGAGGAACATACTCATCATCCAATTTTAACAACATCAACACAATTTTTGTAACAAAAAAGATAGTATGACTTAATTAATTCAAGATATAGCTAGAGATTCTCATTTTAAGAATTCAAATTGGGGGTGAAATTACGGATTTTAGACTTTTAGTAATTTCACAATATTATTAATATTTTTAATTCTTTATACAATATAAACTAAATACTGTACTATATATAGTGACTTTTTGGAAGAAGAAAAAAATAGAGGGTATGCAACTTATTCAACATTAATCGATCCGCCACTGCTCATGAGGTGTGGTTACATACAATATATCAAAATATCGTTATTACTATATGATTATTGTACTAGCTAGTCCATATCATAACCAAAAAAATTGGTATGTAAAATTGCATATCGACATTGCACCGAAACGTTCTGAGTATTATTGTACCGAAATTTCCATTTTATTTTTAACATTATATATCGTTTCATGCTGAAATTTTGATATAAGGGGTCATACTGAAATTTAGGTATATTTGAAATTTGTATGGAATATTTCATATTTTTTTTTTATCGAAATACAGATACCATTATGGGTGGGAATTGTCAAATATGGTCGGATAACCCATTGCTTATTTAATTTTGGCCTTATCCCTCTTTGACCAAATTTAATTGCAAACGCGCAAACACTTCTCCATCTTCTTCTTCACTTCTTCATCTTCTTTCACAGATCGAAAAAACCCCTATTTGTTAAAAAAAAAAAAAAACCCTCTTTCTTCTTCCCAAAGCTTCTGCGCACAAACACTTCTCTATCTTCTTCTTCGCTTCTCAAAATTCTCATTCAGGTTGTTTAGGGTTGTGTAGAGTTGTTTAGCTGCGCTTGTTTGAGGTTGTTTAGGGTTGTTTAAGGTTATTTAGGGTTGTTGTTTGAGGTTGTTTAGGGTTGTTTAAGGTTATTTAGGGTTGTTGTTTGAAGTTGTTTAGGGTTGTTTAAGGTTATTTAGGGTTGTTGTTTGAGGTTGTTTAGGGTTGTTTACTGGGCTTGTTTTGAGTTGTTTAGAGTTGTTTATGGTTGTTTAGGGTTGTTTACTGAGGTTTTTTAGGGTTGTTTAATAGAGTTGTTTAGGGTTGTAATGTGATTGTTTAGTGTGTTTTTTTTTTTTTTTTAATTAATTAAATAAAAGAAGGCCATTTTTGTATATTTCGTATAAGTAAGGCCATTTTTGATAAGTAAGTAGTAGTTTGACTAGGCCATTTCTGAAATTCCCCCACCGTTATAGTACGGAAAACCTTTGATATGGTACTTGTTGGGAATTTTGGTTTTGATATGTTTCAAACACCCATATTAATTTGACCAAAATGTTGATGGAATAAACGTTAATTTTCAGGAAATTAAATGTGATAGAGTCGTTCTACTCGTGGAGTAGATGAACGTAGTATATTTAAAGTTTTAGAACTGAATTTCAGAAAGTAGAAAATTAATACGTAAAGATAGAACGTCACACTTCTAGGAGAATGAAGATGGGTTGGGGGAAGGTGAAGACTCATCTTTGTCCCACATAGAAAACTTAGTTTGAGCTCCTTATAACTGGGAATGTGTTCAAGGTTGCCAAAGTGTAGTAGGTGGGTGACCAACTAATGCACCACGTGCGCGGCCACTGCTCGTCTGACACAACACGAATTTGACAATTGGTGGTCTTTGGGGCCCATCCATTATCGCTTCGCTCTTACCTTTGGAGACGATACACGTATCCATGACATATTTTGTCTTGTGACGGGAAAATGATTATCCCTGACTATTAATCTATATTCTGTTTTTCGTTTCATTGTACGTAGTACTCCCTCACCGGACTTAATAGTACTATAACTTACCAAAAAATCAGTATATCGAACAAATTGATATTTTTCTATTCGTTAAATTAAATGTGATATACTATTTTTTGTTTTTATTCCCCCACCCATTGTATCTCCTTTCCCAGCCCTCCCTCATTGCGCCACCTTCTTACCCCAACCGGCCCAACGTGACCCCCATTGTCATCCAAACATTTTTTAAAATTTGCTACCCTACACCGAACTACCCGCAATGCTTTAATGTTATGAATCACATGTTTTATTATTTTATACAATACAAGTTATACAACACATTAAAACACGCATCTTCTTCCCAACACATTGTGCACGAATAATTTCTCAATTCTCTTTTATCGTATTTTTTTTAATTACCGAACTATGACTGAATGAGCATTATAATATTGGGAAAATTTTCACAATGTACTATGATTTCTGTTAGGACAATGAAAACACAAGTTGACACACGCTTGTGCTGCAAATTGGTCACAAGCATGGCTAATTTGGTCCCATTTAATTCTTAACCCCTTTCATATTTCAGTACTATATATATATAAATTAATATATTTTAAAAGGTCAGCTCACACCCGATTTTTGGAGTAATTAATTTCTGCCTCCACTATGCTTTTAAAATAAAAAAAATCTGGTTCCACTATATCATATTATCAATAGCACTATATGGTGGGGCTAATGATGACATCACTCTTATGCAATAATGACGTACCTTCCTCTCCACAAAAATTATGCTAATCTTGCTACTCATATAATTTCAAACACTCCCTATTCAAAGTAGTACTAATGAATGAACATATTATTATAATATGAATTTCAGTTAATTGAAATGCAATGTATCTGCTAATAATATGTTCGTGGTAATTTGAAAAAATCTCTTAACAAGTCATTCGAAGATTCTACTATATTGTACTCAAAGGATCAATTTAATTTTAACTATCCTTCAATCAGAAAATTAATTAATTAAAATCACATATACATAAACAAAAGCCTTTGATATATTTTTTTTAATTATTTTTTCCCCTAAACTCCTTCCAGAGGAGAATGCGACAAACGGCACAGTGGTAGTGTACCAGGAAAATCTAGTGTGGTGGTCTCATTGCTTATAAACTAATCTTGTCCATTTGTCGGAAAGTAGTCGTCCCAGAATGATTGACATTTCAAATATTATTATTTATCTAAATTTAATATATATATTTTAAAGGTATAGGTGTATATAATTTTATTTATTTTATTGGGGAAAAAAACAAAAAAAAATTAAAAAAGTTAGAATTGATATAAATAATTTATTTTATTTTTCTAATTCTATTTCATATAAATTATAGTAGTAACTTTTTAAATTATTTTCTTCTTCAATAAAATAAATAAAATTATATACATCTACATTTTTTATATTAAATTTTAATAATAAAAAAAATCACAACCTAATTAATTACGCATGTCCTACCCTAATATAGAGAGTGGGTGAAAGTGTCATAGTAAAGAATCAAACTATTTAGGTTTCTTCTTAAATTAAAATCAAATAAATTAGTTTTGTATATGGGGCTTTCTATTTTAAATGTAACTAAAATGGAGCTCTATAAATTTACAAATCATATAACATAATTAAATAAGATTCTTTTTATGTATAAGATCATCTCATACCAACTATCGCAAAAGTTGCGTTGAGTTATAAAAGGAAAAGTTAGCTTGAATTTTAAATTACGAAGTACATATTTATACAAATCTACTATTAACCTAATATATATATATATTTTTGAAATGACTATTTGTCAGATTTAGTTGTCACGCACAATAAAAGACAAGGTATTTGAGATATAAAGACATGATTGACACATGTTTATGCAACGATTGTTACATATTGCATTTTTCAAATTTCTTCCAACCAATGTGTGTGAAGGGCTATAACTAAATTAAGTCAGTTCGTTAGAGATTTAGTGTCAACAATGTTTAAACTTTTTTTTTTTGAGAGGGGGGTTTACAAGATCATAATAAATAAAATACATCTTCAAAGCTAAAGATCTTGATCTTCAAACCACAGATCATCAGTATCGTCGTCCACTCCAATCGTGTGAAGGGGAAAGACGAGTGTTCCCTTTGCCTTAAAAAAAGTTCAGATCTCCAACCTTTAATCCGAGACAACCCCACACTAAGGTGTTCTCATGTCAAGAAAAGGAGACACAATAAATAGGCACAGTTTCACCAAAGTACCGGATCCAAGTAACACAGATTCCAAGGACTCTTGAGCCAATCTCAGAGGAGCCCCGTAACCAAGAACAGAGACTCACAACCACCATGGAGCAGCACAAGGCGCAACGAAAGCAGAAAACATAAACTAAAAGCTGGAAAAACATAACAACACTATCTGAAAAAACACAAAAAAAACCTAAAAAACAGTAACCGGGATCAACACAAAAATACCCGAACGGTCACCGTGGCTCCGTTAGAATATTTTCTGTGTTGATCCCTCACAAGAAACGAAACAAGAACTACATAAGACAAGAAACAAAAACAAGAATAACCGGGTCGTCGGTGATCTACAGTGGAACGACGGCGACGGCCAAACAGAGGCGGCGAAGCTACGGCGGCGGAGGAGCTACGGCGGCAGCGTCCGGCCAAGAAAAGCGTAGATCTGAAGATCTGCTCCTAGATCTTGCAAGAAAAACCAAAAAAAGATGAGATCGGAGACAAGGCCGACGGCGACGGCGGATCGGCTACTGATCGACGGCGGAACGGAGACGGTGACGGAGACAGAGACAAAGGAGACAAGGACGATGACGAAAACAGGGACGATGACAGCGGACGGGAAGCGGACCGGCGACGGAGAAGGGGAGGAGCAACTCTCTAGAGACAGAATAAAATTTTATATGTTCGTTAATAAAATTTAAATATTATATATTTATATCTTTTGTCCCTGCTAAATATCTAAAACTCTATAAATATTTCAAACTCTATAATGTGTTTTTGCTACTTGTGTTGTGAATTTGTTAACACGAGAAAAATAACTTAACTCGTAAAATATAAATTAGAATCACTAATTCACATCATAAAATATAAGGAATTGAAATTAGACACATTTGTATTATATGGTGCAATTTTAACTTGGTTCTAACGGTTGAAATTCAATTGAATAATTGAGAATATATTAAAAATACACTCAATTGTATATATATAAGAATTTATCAATAAAAATATATACTAGTATTTGATAGTGACCTTTTAAAAAATTATTAACTTGTAAAACTAAAATATAAGAAATTAAAGTATATTTTAATATTAGTATTTGGATAAGAGTTTGCTACCTAAAAAGTGGAGAACAGTTATAACAAAACTAATTAATTAATTTAATAATTACTACATATAATATATATTAAAAAAAAAAAAGTTGAGGGGGATGGCCATCCCCATGGTATACCTCAGTCCGCCCCTGATGACATGGTCCGTTTGGAGGACATTCCAGTTATTTTGTGCAAATTGGAACTTAGAACATATTTTCAACATCTTTAATTCAATAAAACACTTACCGATTCACTTAGCATATGAAGTTAAAATCGGTGGTTCAATGTGATATAGATATGGATGTATCCATTTGAGAGGTAAGCATATATTCACCATGTTATGTATTTTTTTTTTTTTTTAAGTAGTTTGTGGTTGACTGAGCCAAAGAAGAGGCTGAGGTTTTTCGGAGGTTTTTTTTAATTAAGAATTTTGGATTAATTTTTTTGAATGAGGAAATAATTTTGAGATGTTGATGTGCTTCAATTTAGGAGGATGTTTAGTAGTTACTCAACATTCAAGAAGGGTAAATTAAAGTACATGCATGTCCTAATCACTTTGATTTAGGGTAAATTAAAGTACATGCATGATGTTTAGGAGGATGCTTTAATTTAACATGGAATTAATTACTTGTCTTAATTAATTGTTTATTCAAAATCACTTTGATTTTTCCCACTAAAGTCAGAGTGTGTAAACACACAAACAGTAGCTTTGAATTCTTCCAAAGGGAATTATGGTGTCAACATGAAAAGTGAATTTGACCAAATGTAAATCCTCCTTTGTTAATTTGCTTTAATGATTTCTCCACATCGTGATCAAATTCACTCATTTCATTTTCACCCAAAGCCGAAAGTGAAATGACTTTAATTTAATTATATTCATTAATGGGAGGAGTTCCACTGTAAGATCCTCACATCAATTTAAGTTTAGGAGATGATTCAAGTTCAATTTCAATCATGATTTGACTATCTAAACTAATGGACCAAGATAATTAATAATCGTGCATGGACTTTAATCAGTATCCTTAGATGTGATTTTTTTGCACTATATCAAATATATATGTAATTAATATTTACTTTTATTTTTAACTTAACTATACTATTAAGTAATTAATACTCCTATGATATAGAATATTTTTGTACATATCTTCTTTAATTTTGTAGTTTTTTTTTTTAAAAAAAAAGTAATTTTGCACTTCACTGGGCTGTAGTTTCTTGTACACTAGTGAAATCCCGCAATCACCAAATTCAGTGGTGATCATAATCCATTCCAGCTCGGGTATGTCTTTATATATACAAAAATAAATATTTATATTATAAAAAGTGTAATTTATTTATTGTAACATTAATTTAATGTCGGCTTGAATTAAATGGCAAGTTGAAAACTGAATATATTGAAGAGTATTTAGGTGACTCTACGTATTTAACTATTTAATTTACTTTCACCGAAACTTATTGCACATAATCAACTTATTTTCATGAGACAAAAATCGTTTACTTCCGATCCGATCGAGGAAATGAAATGGCTATGAGTAAGCACTAAGCACAATTGCGTAGCAGGATTAATGTGTTCAATCTAATTCAATTATCAATTAAAATCATATATATATAAACTATCTTTTTATAGTAATTTATATTTAATATTTACTATTTCGTTTATTCAGTGTCAGTATTTAACTAATGTCTTAGGGTGAATTTTATATATAAATTAAATATAATAAAGATGAGGGATATAGTTTTTATTTTTTATTTTTTGGATGGTAGATGATAGAGTTGCTACTTGAAAGTTGAGACATTATACAGAATCGCAAAATAATGAGTGCCGACTTAGGCTGGCAAGCCCAAGTGCTAATTGTAGCAAATTTGGGCTTGGAGTTGTATCTTTGTGGGCTTATCAAAATTAACAGTTCAGCCCGATTATGTTCAAATGGGCCCAACTTGATATAGGCCCAGGAGCAAACAAACGCTCGAAGGAGTAAAGTAATTAAATACTGGCGTGGGTTATATGCCCCTCCATGAATATTTAATGCACTCCCCCTCCACTTTTATTAATTAAATATTCATGTAAAATATCAATTTTATCATTTTAGTAAAATACAAAAAGATAGATATACCCTCCCTAAAATTAAAACTAACCATAACCCTAACCCTAATTGGAGAGGCCGCCGCCGTCGCCCACCAAATAAATTTAGAAATTAAAAAAAATATTTTCGACCAACCAGAGTCGACCAAAAACACTTCCGTCGACATTGGTTTATCGACCAAAAACTTTCGCATCGACTATGGTTTGTCGAAAGAAAATTTTAAAAACACTCTCATTAACAAAAAATTGTCGACGAGAGTGTTTTTTATCGACACATTATTATCGAAAAAAAATTGGGGAGAAGAAGGAGGCGGCTGTGCGCGGCCGAAGAGGAGGAGGCGGTGTTGCAAGCAGGAAGAATAAAAAAAAATTGGGAAGAAGGAGGTGGTGTTGCAAGCAAGGAAAAAAAAAAGGGCCGCGGCCGTAGCAGACGGCTTGGGCGAAGGGCGGCGATGGCAGTTTCAGGAAGAAGGGGGAAAAAGGGAGAAAAAATGAAGTGGGGGAAGGAGGAGAAAAAATTAGAATTTTAGTGTGAAAATTAGGATTTTTGTGGGGGTGCATTTATCATAAAGAATTTAAAAGAAAAAGGGTATAAAATGTAATTTGGGGGGAGTGCATTTATCTATGGGTTGGTCTGCTATGGACTCGAGTGCATGTTGTGCACCCTAGTCCATGTTGCACTTTTCAGTTTACTGACTTACACTTTTTGGTAAATGGCGTTGCACTTTTCAATTATTAAACTGTATAATAATATTTTTAGTAATAATTGAAAAACGCAACACCATTTATCAAAAAGTGTAAGTCGGTAAAACTGAAAAGTGCAACATGGACTAGGGTGCACAGCATGCACTCGAGTGCATACTAGACTTTACCTTTATCTATCATCTATTTTTGGAGTATGTGTATCGGAGAGTGCATTAAACATACTTGGAGGGGCATATAACCCACTCCTTAAATATTTTTAATTGAAGTCGGAGCAAACTTTTCATCATATGATCAAAAAAATATTACTTTCACATTCACCTATTTTAAAGAAAACTGACTGTTTATATAAAAAGTGAAAGTTTGAAGGTGAATATTAAATAATGTGTGATATTTCTTTTAAAAAATAAAAATTATTAAATTGAATAGAAAAAATAAAATTGATAATTATAAAAGTAGACGGATGGAGAATATGTAATGATAATATTTTTTTGAGGCATTTTCATGCAAATTTATTTCGATCAAAATTTATTAATTAATCAAATGAGTGATTTGCTGTTCTTATTTCCCAATTAATTGTTATGCCCAATTTCGTATGATTATTATGAATGATTTCAAACTATCCTACTATTTTAATTTAATTATTATTTTGAGTTAATTACCCACTTGATTAGACGTCTCTAATTCAAATGAATAATCAGATTCACAAACAAATCCAACAAACAATGACAATTCACAAATATAAAGAATGAGAACAGAAAATAGAGCACGCAAGAATTTAAGTGGTTCGATCAACTTGATCTACATCCACTAGACACACGACTTCAATCTGAATTGATAAAAGAATGTTTACACACTCAACACTCGGAAATGGATTTCTCCTCACTTCGCTCGTGAACTCACAACTCAAGACGAATTCTCGTAAGCGTCAAACTTCCACAATTACAAGTTATGGGGTATTTATAGAAGCCAAGGATGATTGCACCGTGTGTTGATTGAGTGATCAATGCCAGCCTGGATTCTGTTGAAACCTCCTAACAAACTCACGTGTTCAGCATTTGCCCAATTTGAATTGACCTCCTTGCCCTTCACTTGTTCTCGCAAACAGATGACAAAATCAGAAGACAATCAGAAGATCGACCTCCCGCTTATGTTTACTCTTCTGATATCCCAACACTTAGCCAAAAGATTAACTCTCCAAATAGAACTCTTCTGATCTTACCATCTCAACTGATCCTAAGCAACACATTCTCATCTTATTGGATCCTCCACTCATCTGATCAGGTCTAAGTTAGCTTACCTGACTCCATCAGCTGATACACCCAACAACTAAGTCCATCAGCAAACTACATCAGAAGACTAGTACTCTGCTGATTTTCCACCAAACGAGTAGAACTCATCTGATTTTAGAGATTATGAAATAAACCTCACAATTATTTTATTAACTAAGTCTTTCCTCATTAATGTTTGTCTGTCGTATAGTACATTTAGATCCAATTTGGTTGGATAGGTTAACTCAAAATTGGTGGGTAATCAGGTTTAAAATAGACTGTATAATAAAAAAAAAAATTACTCACAGGTACTAACACCATCAATTATGTGCATATATTTGTAAGACACACTATTTACCATTAAATTTGGACCAATTGATATATCCGATCATACACTTCTTTTATCCCTCCAAAAATTGCCAATCTATTTTTTACACATTAATTAAAGAATATAATATTATATATATTGTGGGTTTTGAAGTAGAGAGATTAGAAAAAAAAAGAGAAA
Source organism: Galeopsis tetrahit (assembly GCA_963675135.1). NCBI lineage: Eukaryota > Viridiplantae > Streptophyta > Magnoliopsida > Lamiales > Lamiaceae > Galeopsis > Galeopsis tetrahit. The sequence continues at coordinate 59,984,378 of OY776122.1, read as the reverse complement.
AAGTGTTAGAAAAGAGAAAATTATAGAGTGATAGAAACAAAAAAAAAGTAGAGGGAGATAGTGAATGTTGCAAAAAAATAAAATGAGTATCCTTCAATAACGGAACGCCAAAATGACAAAATGAACAATTTTCGAAAGAACTTATATCTCAACATATATATCAATAGAGGCCTTCAACCATAACTAATCTTAATATCTAAATTCGTTTATTTTGAACAACAGAGTATTTAAAATCTTTTAAAAGAGTGTAAATATTTAAGAGTAAGAGGAAAGCAACAGAATTGAAAAGTTAGGAACAGACATTCTCGTGCAATTTCTGAAAAGGGGCTAAAAATGAGGAAAGGGGCATCTTTTGTGTTTAAAGTAGTGAATAAGAGAAAACGAGGGACAGACAGCAAATTAATAATGTTCTCTTTTTACAGCCTTTCCCTTGTATTGTATTGTCCATTTCTTTTGTTTTCTACTCGGGAGGGCCCCCTGGCATTCTAACCAAAATATTAGATGTGTGTGTATGTTTGGATTTTTTGGAATTGGGAATTCAATTGAAATCAAAGGGTTTGACTGATTAAGAGTCGAGATATGGTTTTAATAAAAATAATGGAGATTCCCTTTTCTCACAGGTTCATTTCACTCCCAAAAATTAAAATTTGTAAAAAAATAGAAATGGAAATGGCGTTGACACATACTGATGTGGTCAAAATATGTACGTCATCCTATGAGGAAATGACACATGAACCTAAAATGAGTTATCTATTACGATTATTTATCATATATTTTAGGGTTTGACTATATGCACCTCCATTTCAGAGAGATGCACTCCCCCTTTTAATTTATTAATAAAATAATAGTGTAAAAAATCAAAAATATCATTCATTAAAATACATCATACTTTTTTTTTTTTTTTTGGTCGGACAAAAGATATATATTAAAACTGACATAAGACATTACAAAGCTTGGTTCTCAGGCATGAGTATTGCCTGATGTGCTACAATGTGCCACAGCTATACTAAATTAAGCACCACAGTGAAACAAATGGGTCATTTTTGAGCAACCTAATAACCTAATCAAGACAGCAATTCCATGGATCATTGTATAGAGAAACAATGAATTGTGAAATTATAATTTCATTTAGTGATTGTAAAGTGTTTACAAGAGATGTATTTATAGATACAAAGTGTATCTATATTTACAGGATATGGATAAATATTTACATTAAATATTCTAAGAGATAAGAATGAATCATAATATTAAAAGATACAAATCTTTATAATATTATATTCCTAATACGCCCCCTCAAGATGGAGCACCGTAGGAGAGTCCAATCTTGATCATAAGTGGTTGTACGCGAGACGAGAAAATGATTTGGTAATAGCATCAACAAGTTGATCCACAGACGAAACATGTGAAACTCGAAGTTGAGGGTCGGGTAGGAAAAATGGGGCAGTAGGGGGTGTATTTAGTAAGTTGGGAGTGGGTTGATCGTGTATTTACCAAAGTTGGGGGTGTATGCAGCCGTGGAGTAGGGGATCTGTCCCATCTGGGCAACAAGCGAGTATGTAGTTGTGGAGGGAGTGTGTAGATTCGAGGGGGTGTATTTACCAGAGTGTGTAGAAGAGTGTGCATGGATTCTGGGAAGGGGGTGTTTTTACTAGAACTGCGGGTGTGGTTACTTGGGGAGTTTGCATGGGCTTCCATGGATGGAGATTTTGGAGAAGAAAGTTTCTCGTGAGTGCACAGTTGTTTTAACCAAAATTAGTTACCGTGAGAGGGTTGCAACCGTGAGTTTTGATCGGTGTTGAGTGCCGAGCAACGGTTAAGGGTGGTAGTCGGGAGTTTGGACGGCGCTGGACGTCGAGCAACGACTACAAGGGAGGGTTTCGGATCGAGGTGTTAGCCGTACGACTCGTTGATGTTGGGGGTAATTGTGGGTTTTGTACGACAAGAACATCGAACAACAATTACGGGGAAGAAGAAACGTGTCTTCTTGAGGATAGGGTAATTGTGAGTTTTGTACGACAAGAACGTCGAACAACGATTACGGGGAAGAAGAAACTTGTCTTCTTTAGGTTGGGGTAATCGTAAGTTTTGTACGACAAGAACGTCGAACAACGATTACGGGGAAGAAGAAACTTGTCTTCATGATGAGGTTGGGGTAATCGTGGGTTTTGTACGACGAAGAACGTCGAACAACGATTACGAGGGTTTGGGGTGGGATCGAGGCGTGAGCCGGGAGGCTCTGATACCATATAGAGAAACAATGAATTGTGAAATTATAATTTCATTGAGTGATTGTAAAGTGTTTACAAGAGATGTATTTATAGATACAAAGTGTATCTATATTTATAGGATATGGATAAATATTTACATTAAATATTCTAAGAGATAAGAATGAATCATAATATTAAAAGATACAAATCTTTATAATATTATATTCCTAATACATTGCTCCATTCCTCGAAGGTAGTTGAACGCCGCGCCGGATCGAGACAGGAGACCCAACTCCAAGACCTACTTTTAATCTCATCTAGGATCTTTTTCTCCTCCCACATAATGTTCTCGAAGATATGTTTGTTCCTCAATTTCCATATAACCCAAACAATGCAAATCCAGATTCCCACTGCTATGTTGATACACTTCTTGTCGGGCAGAATCCCAGAATGTATGATGAGATGATTCTTTATTTTGTTATGCAATGAAATACGTATTTTCATCCAGCTATAACATTCATACCAAATGGTTTTTGTTACCTTACATTCCAGGAATAAATGTGATGCAGACTCCACCTCCTCATTACAAAGCGAACATTTTGATTCGTCGCTAGATTGGATGATTTTTCTCTTGAGAAGATTCGCTTTGGTTGGAAGTCTATCATGAATAAGTCTCCATCCCATCGCCACGGCTTTAAACGGGACCACTATGCTCCAGATTATATCAAATACTTTCTCCTTTGGGCTTAGATTGATCTCGGTTCCAGCTGCTGTGATGAGGGCATCGTATGCAGTTTTCGTAGAAAAATTACCATTCATTTTCGCCTTCCATCGCCAACCGTCTTCCACGTCTTCAGCTAGAGGGTACCTGTTAATCAGGGACAAAAACTGGTCAAACATAACATTTTCGCTTTCGCGTTAAAAAAAGGGCCTCCTCCATTTCCATGCCCACTCCCATCTCCCCTCACGCCAAGTCCCCATGGACTTAATTGTTGCTTCCTTCTCCTCGCTTAACCCGTAAAGCCTCGGGAATTGGCTTTTTAAGGCTGTCTCCCCCGCCCAAACCCCGCTCCAGAAATTCGTTCTACCCCCGTTCCCCAGTGAATGCTCAATATTACCCCAGAACCACCGACCCCTTATACCCGACCCATTCAGAACCACACCTCTCCACCAGCTAGACCACGTTCCCATCCTTTCCCCTCTAAAATTACCCCCCTCCCCCATATCCAAAACTCCATGAATTGAAGAAATGACTCGTGCCCATAAGCTGTCCGGTTCCGTTATATAACGCCACAACCATTTACCAATCAGTGTTTTATTAAACACGCTCACATTCCTCACCCCTAGCCCCCCTCCCCTTTCAAGCTACATACTGTGTCCCACTTGACCCAGGCTATTTTATTATTGTGCTCCCCACCCCCCCAAAGGAATCTACGCTGCAAAGATATGATAGAATTAATGATTTTACTAGGCAGTAGATAAAAGGAGAAATGGTATATAGGGAGTGACATTAGAACCGATTTCAGAAGGGTGATCCTCCTCCCGATAGAAATCTTCCTCATCTTCCAAGAATTTAATATTTTTTTCATCCGTTGCACCAACTTTAATGCCCAAGTAGGCAAATGGTGTATCTCCAGCCTGACATCCGAGAATACTTGCCAATTCCTCCAATCTGCTCATTTCCATGTTCACACCCATCAAGCTACATTTATTGAAATTGACCTTGAGGCCGGAGAGCAATTCGAAATTCTTTAGAATACACTTCATCGCCCAGGCATTTTCACGGCTAGCTTTTCCAATAAAAATAGTGTCATCTGCATATTGCAAATGAGACACTTGAAGTTTTCTCTCCCCAATTCAGCTGCTACTAACAACCCCTCTTTCACTGCCTATGACACCAAGCAGCTCAGTCCCTCTGCCACGATAAGGTAGAGAAATGGGGATAGTGGGTCACCCTGTCTCAACCCACATTCCATCTTAAACCCTTCAGTTGGGCTTCCGTTTACTAATATTGAGGCACTTGCCGACGAAACACACTCCTTCATCCATGTTCTCCATTTCGGACTAAAGTTTAATTTATCAAGCATCATATCTAAAAAATTCCAATCCACGGAGTCGTAAGCCTTAGCAAAATCGATCTTGAAGAAAACTCTCTCAATTTTCCTCTTCTTTGCTTCGTTGATGGCTTCATTCAATATGACTACTCCGTCAAGGATGTTTATGTTTCCCACAAACGCACTTTGATTCTCCGATATGATGTGCTCCATTGCCCTGCTTAATCTCCTTGCCAACAGTTTTGCCAATATTTTGTATACACAGCCAATGAGAGAGATGGGTCTGTAGTCGTTTACTGAGACAGGTGATTCTTTTTTCGGTAACAGAATGATATAAGACGGATTGATACCCCGAACCAACTTGCCATTTGAGTGAAATTCACTCAGCATTCTGCAAAAATCTGTTTTTATAACTTCCCATAATTCCTTTATGAATCTGAAATTGAAACCGTCCGGGCCTGGGCTTCTTGAGCTGTTGCAATTCCACACCGCCTCTTTAATTTCCTGCTCTAGAAATGGTGCAATAAGTCTCTCATTATATGCATCTGATACTTTTTTGCTCACAAGATCACCTATAATATTTGTTTTGCTTCCTGTTTGTTTACTGAAATGTACCTTAAAAAGGTTTCTTATACCGGATTTAACCTCCTTGACGCCTTCGATCCATTGGCCATCAATCTGAATTCCACAAATTTCGTTCTTCTTCCGGCGACTATTCACAGTCTTGTGAAAGAAACTGGAATTAATGTCCCCCTCTTTTAGCCATTTAAGCCTTGCCTTCTGTGCCAGGAGACTATTACGCATGTTAAGATTCTTGAATAGCTCAGCTTGAGCCATTCTTCTTTGCCCAATATCAGCCTCCTCCAATCCAAGGGTGTCGTCCACTGCATCTGCTCTTGATATTTCGCTTCTCAATCGATCAATCTTGTCGTCTAAAACTCCAAACACTTCAGTGTTCCACTTTTTCAGCATCTTGAGTTTTTCTTTTAAGACAAAGCCACCCCACCCATGTATTTGGTAACTATTCCATGATCTGGTCACAAACTCTCTGAATTCTGGATGCGAAATCCAAGCATTGATGAATCTGACCGGCTTTGGACCCCAGTCGGTGTGTTGTGTTTCCATGAGGACCGGACAGTGGTCCGAAATCGATCTGTTCAACCCTTTTAACTTTGATGAAGGCCATCGTCTCAACCACTCTTCATTAATCATCACCCTATGAAACCTGCTTTTACAATTTCCATCCAGCCTGTACCACGTGAATTCCGTGTAACGGAAGGTCAATGAGAAGCGAATCAGAGATAAAATCGTCAAAAGCCTTCAAATCTCTGTGGTTTGGACTAGTACTCATTCCCACTCTCTCATCCGCTTGCCTAATCGAGTTGAAATCTCCCACCATACAAATGCACCTATTCATGTTCTGTCTAATAATCACCTTAAGGTTATCCCACAATTCCAATTTATCACTCAAAGAGCCAGGAGCATAGACATTTATGATACAACATTGTGTTCTTTCTTCCCCCAAGTAACCATTCACAATCACTCCACCTCTCATATGCCATTTACTAGAGCAAGCAAATTTATCCGAGTTCCATAATAGAATCATACCTTCTGATCTTCCTTCGGCACCCCGAGCTGCCCAATCAAAATTCCCTTCGTCCCAAAGATGCTTACATATGTTATCATTAACTTCCTCCAGCTTCGACTCTTGCACACAACAAAAATCTGCATTATATTTTTTAATTAGTCCTTTAAGTTCGCTTTTCTTCACCTTGCTCCCTAGACCTCTGATATTGAATGAGATGATCTTCATATATGGTAACCTGGTCGTAGCTCCTTGCCCTTACTATGATGATCAGTATCTTGTTTGGCCATTTAGTTCAATTTACGTATCACTTCCTCCTCGTTTCCGTCACAAACAACTCCAACTTTTTTCCCGAAATCCCATATTTCTCGAGCTTCAGCCTCCATCTGCCTCAATTTTGCGGTGCCTTGTCCCACCAGCTTCCGATTTCGCATATCTCTTTCGAAATCCAAAATATCCTCCTTTGATATAATTGATTCGGGTGGAATTTACACAATTTAGAGGCACATGTGAAGCATGTTTTTGATGAGATTTCATTGATTTATGCATGGATTATGATGATTTGAGCCAAAATGAGGGAAAGGTTGTGTTTTGTCGATTTTGTAGGAAATACGATGGAATTTGGAGCAAAACACCAACCACACTTTACTGGATCAGGAAGAGGAGTGCACCGTTGGGTTCGTCTCGAAAATTGGAGTGGAATAGCCTAAAGAATCGAGACAATCGGACAACCGAGGCGAAAGATATGCACGAAACAAGTTTGGAGTGCCTAGTAACTCGGCCGAGCTAGCCCACTCGGCCGAGCCCCTGATCAAGGCAGATTCTGGAATCAATTTCCATCCGGCCGAGCTAGCTGATCCGGCCGAGTGCGAGGAAAAGATTGGATAGACAATCCGGCCGAGCTAGCTGATCCGGCCGAGTGCGAGGAAAAGATTAGATAGACAATCCGGCCGAGCTAGCTGATCCGGCCGAGTGCGAGGAAAAGATTGGAGAGACAATTCGGCCGAGTTGGACAACTCGGCCGAGCTACTGAAGGATGCAGAATCTGGAACCAATTTCCATCCGGCCGAGTCGCGAGGCAAAAGTTGGGTCCTGGAACAAATTTCACTCGGCCGAGTGGGGCAACTCGGCCGAGCCCTGAAGATTTTGGCCACGATTTTAACACCCCAACTCGGCCGAGCTGTCCCACTCGGCCGAGCCACCCCTGCTCTCGGTGCCTTTTGCATATTTTGTCCAATTTCCAAGGACTTAAGTGCAATTTTCATCCTTAAACCCTACCCCAACACTATATAAGGCCTCATTCTTGAAACCCAAGACATTCTCCCCCAATCCACACATAGTTACACATACTTGGAGGTGTTTTGGCCATATCTTCATCAATTCTCCACCAAATCAAGGAAGAAAGGATGCAATAGCTCCCAAATTCCATTCCCTACCACATTCTAGACTAAGCTTTCTCTTTCTTTTCCTTTTTATTTAGTTATTTCATTTGGATTTTGTAATTTGTAATTTGATTATGTTAGTAGTTAGCTAACAACTTTGTGGTTCTAAGGCATTGTAAGACTTGGATTGATGTTTATGAGTAATTTCTTGCTTTAATTGGTGTTTATTTCCTATTTGCATGTTTAATTATCTATTGTCAAGCATGTTGTTATTGGCCATGATGATTTGCTTATCTATTGTTAATTGGAGTAAGATCGAAAGATTTATTTCATTTAATCGTATGCAAGCATGCAACCCGATATTATTATGAGCTCGAGAGAGGATTAATTATCGGAGAGGGAATCGAATGGTCTTAGGAGCTCTTTTAGGCGGTGTAATGTTTGTGAGGTAGAAATACGAGCCTATGTTGCATTGCGCCTTTGGTTAATTAGATCGAGAGATTAATTAATTCTTCTTGTGTGATCACCCTATATGAGATAAACTTAATGGCCATCTAAACGAGATAACATTCATAAACGGACATCTAAGTGTTACAATCGCCTTGGAGCCCACTTGTTCTCTTTGAGTTACATCCGTTTCATTTTCGTTTTACTTATTTGCTTGGTATTTGATCGATTTCATATTTACTCTTTAGTTGTTTATTTGTGACACATTGTTAGACAATCTTAGGAGTAATTCAACCTTCAAATTATCGATCACGTCTATTTAGAATTCGACTAGCAAACTACTACTTTTACGCTTAACCTCCCTGTGGGATCGACCTCGTGCTTATCACGCTACAATAGATGCCGTATACTTGCGGTTGTTTATTTTAGTGTTGCATAACACGTGTATCAATAATATTGGACATGAAGCTCGACCAGTTCTCTCTTTCACGCTCCTTCTCCTTTGATTTTGATTGTCCTCTCCATTTCTTCCCAATTTTAGGTCGCCTCTTACCTCTAGATTGACTATCGAAGACACTGTTTGGATGTTGGGTTGTCTCGAGTTGGGTGTTGGATGTAGAGTTCCCACCGCTTGTGTTGTCTGCGCCAGGTGTCAAGTTACCGACTTTCCCCACATTTGCCTCGCCTCGAATTGTATCTGTACTTGGAACTTCGTCTAGGGTAGTTTCATTTTGTTTAACTAGGCCTCGGATTGGGCCTGGATTTTAACTCACCCTATCAACACAGCCCACACCACATATTATCTCTTGGGAAGTTTCTTATGGGCCTCTATAGTCATGGGTAGTCGGCCCATGCGTGGCACTTTTTATTATTGGGCTTAATTCATTCGATGCCAGATTTGATGATGGCTCCCTATGCGACTTTTCAGATCCTCCGCATGCAGCCGCCATTACATCGGGGGAAAATACAACGTCAGATTCTTCCACCACATGTAATGCTGGGCCAGTATCAGAGGCGACACAATTAATTCTGGCCGACTTTGAACTGCGCGTGGCGCTATTTTCAACAAAATCTTCATTGGTTTGGAATGGTTGAGTAATGCCAACGGACGAAGTGGTCCCACCATCAATATCTGCTAGTTCCGCATCCGCCGGAGATCCCGATCAGTCAGAGTCCCATGACCACTCCGACCTAGAATCTTCACCAGATTCGTCGTCACTAATATCTCTCTTCGAACATGAGCACCATGATTCCTCTGTCACCAAAATGGAATAAGAAATCCCATCTATGCGAATATGCAGTAAGTTGTTAATAGATTTCATGCCTGTGGATATTAACACTCTTGCATAATCAAACGCATGCTTATGATTTGTTGGAGAATCCAATTTCATGAACAGGCCCAACTTAGCGCATGCAAGCGCAATAAATCTCATCGACCATGCATGCAACGGGATAGCGAACCACCTTATCCAGACCATCCAGTTCTGATTGACGTCGATTTCCTTCCACGGTCTTACCCATTCGAACCAGAATGACGTCCATTCATCCAGTTCTTCGATCGTATCTTTTAAAGGGCTTTCCGTCATGCTCTGGGAGAGCGCTAAGTTCCCTCCCCATTGTCCTGATTTTTATTTTGCCGCTGCATTCTCCAAGTATCTCCCCTGCATGCTCTTTCTAGTTGAACTCCCTTTTAAGATACCCAGTGAAACAGTTTGATAGCCAGTTTTTCTCTACTTCATTGGTTTGGAACTGAACTTGATATTCGCTACTATTCTGTACCGGAGCCGCTCTGTTGCCATCATTAGTGTCGCAGATCTGCCCCCTGACTATGTCTGCATAAGTCATACTCCTTTTCATCCCCCCATTCATGATAGGGTGTCGGTTCCGATTTGTATTTCTGTCGATCATTGGTGTTCGCTTAAAACGAGGGAAGTAAGCTCTCAACTTATTACTCCCGATCCATATGGTATTCAGATCTTCAAGAAGTTGATTCTCATTAGATCCCATTTCGAATCTGACGAACCCAAACAATTTGCCTTCCTTGTCTCTTCTATTTGGGCAGTAAATATCCTTCATTGCCCCTACTTTTTTGAATAGCCTTGCTAAGGTCTCCACTCCACACTCCTCAGGGAAATTTTTGAAGAAAAAGGTGATTGCCCCCTCCTCTGGACGAGATTCAGACGATTCTTTGGAGTTTCGAATCGCCCCCTTCTGATATTCGGAAAATCTGTCATACTCCCTACTACCATTAATCCTAGGGTACCTAAGTTGGATATGGCTAAACCTATGGTTGGGAAAGTTGGACTGCCTCACCGGATGACACTCGGAATATGGAGGTTGACGATCGGACACTACCCCCCTCCCTCTCCTCACCACTCTCCACTCTCCACTCTCTCTCACTAGACATCCAGTTCTTCGGAATAGTACAATAGGATAAAAAATGAAATATTCAAAATACATCATACTAGATGCACCCCTATCAGCATTTTTCACCTTATTCCTAAACAAAACTTCCGGCCGACCACCGTCGCCATTTTTTTCGGTAGCAAGAAATTAAAAAAAATAAAAAATTTCAACAAATCAAACATATTCATCCATAAAACAAACACTATTAACAAACACCATTAACAAATCAACCATATTCAACAATTTTTTTTAAAATTTCATCAAACCAGTGCCGACCATATATCCTCCTGTCGACAACATTTTGTCGACGAGAGGATATACGGTCGACCAACAAAGGTCGATCGACATTGTACTGTCGACCATATACACTCTCGTCGACACCCTGTTGTCGACGAGAGGATATATGGTCGACTAACAAAGGTCGATCAACACTGTAATGTCGACCATATACACTCTCGTCGACGAGAGTGAATATAGTCGACATTACAGTGTCGAAATTAAAAAAAAACCTGGGGCTAATTAATGCCGACGAATCGGAGTGGGCTAACGCGTGGACGGAGCGGTGTGGGCCAACGCCGATGAAGAGAGGGAGAGAAGAGAGAGTTAAGGGGGCGGCCGCGGCGGCCGATGGACAAAAGAGGGAGGGAGGGGGGCGGCCACGACGAAGATGGATGGGGACGCTGGCAGAGGCCGCAGCGGATGGATGGGGGCGGCCGCGCGGCTGCTGATTTTTTTTTTAACTGATGGACGGGGTGCCATGACCGGTGAACTCAAGGGACGGGGGCGACCGCGGTGGCCGATGGACGGAGGCGGTCGCGCGGCCGCAAGTTGTGGCAGTTTTTTTTTTTTTTTTTACAGAAAACGAGGGTGGGGCGAGGGCGGCCGCGGTGGCGGGGGCTGCGAGGGTGGGGGCGAGGGCCGCCGCCAGCGACGGTGTTGTGGTGGTGGTGGAGTGGTTTGGGTGAGGTAGAGAAGAAGAAGATGATGGAGATGATGGAGATGAAAATGAAATTAGGGTTTGGGGGTGTGGATAGTAATAGGAGTTTTTATGAGAGGGGGTCATTTATGACATTTCAGGGAGGGTGCATCTGTCTTGAAACGATTTTAGGGGGGGTGCATCTATCGGTTGAGTGCATCAAACCGAAATGGAGGTGCATATAGTTAGACCCACCCTATATTTTATGAGCGATTTATACACTCTTAATTAGGTACTTTATTTTGGTATAATGGACCTTCTCGTAGCCATTTGTGGTGGAATTCGGTCCATATCAAGCCCAATACAATGATGACAGGGTATTTGGGCCCAATATGTGAAAGACTAAGTCTAATTATGATTAATAGACTTATTCTAGTATGGAAGAAGTGTATTAAGCCCTGGGCTTATATTGTCGGTCCAGGGTTTAAAGGGCTCCGGCCGAGTCAGCTACAATGAGCAAAGATCCGAGATTTCAGGGAGAGTGGATGACTACATGGGAAGGCACGAGGAAGAGGACCGATCCCTCAAGAATAGGAGCGGATCCCTGAAGAACAAGATCTGATAATTGAAGAAGAGGGCTGGAGGGTTATCTGGACAGGGTCTAGGGCTAAAGCAGTTGAGAGAAAAGGAAAAAATATAACCTTTTTCCCCAATGTACGATTTTAAGCTTTATTATTTTGAAATACAAGATATCTAATGAATTAATTACGATCTTACACACACATGGAACATAAAAAATATTACTTGGCCGAAAAATATAATCTGATATATTCTCCGACGACCAAAATAATCCTCCGACTGAGCCCTAAAACACTTGATATTACACTGTTTTGAGGAGCTTTCCATTGATTCGAAGAGCTCCACCCCTTTATTATCTGAGATCTCCATCTGATTTGAGCGTCGGAGTCCCGCGCCAAAGATCTTTTCGACGTGTTTTTACAGGTGTTAGCTGTGGAGGGAGCGATTCATATAATTCTTATTAAAAGATTATAATTCGGCACGAATGATTCATAATCACAGCACGTCATTTTATGACGCAACACGCCTACACATACTTAATAATTATTATACCTCTTACGCGATTAAGGTGTGATGGACTTTCTTTTTAGAATCAAAATCATATGGTATAATTCCAAACACACTTATGAGTTTGATTTTCATTTTTGGGCTAGTCTTGCATGAAATATTGCATATATGCATTTCAGTTATTCACACACATATTATTTATAAATACACTCACAAGCTTAATTTACACACACATTTTTTATAAATACACTAACAAACTTAATTCACACACACATTTTTTATAAATACACCCACTGACATCTTAATTCGAAATTTTTAATCCATTTATTTTACTCGTTTCTGTGATTTTTTTATCTTTTATTTTACTGTCGAACGCGGGATATTAAATGTAGTAATTCAAATTGTAATATGTAGTAATACACATTATTTTACGTAGTAATAACACAAACTATTTATATAATAATACAAATTCTTTTATTTAGTAACACGTTTTTTCTAGTGTTTTTATTGATGTAGTAACTCACATTATAATATGTAGTAACATATATTATCAAATGTAGTAAACACAATAATCATGTTGTAATACAAAATGTTTTATTGTAGGATGATGCGAAAAATATTAGATCATTTGATAAAGTTACATATAGTAACAAACGTCTATTCAATGTAGTAATTCAAACTGTAGTATGTAGTAAGATATAATTTTTTTATGTAGTGAAACAAATTATTACATGTAGTAATAACACAATTTTATATAGTAATACTGATTCTTTTATATTTTTATATTTTTTTATTGATTAAGTAACCCACATTATAATATATAGTAACATATATTATTGCATGTAGTAAGATATATTATTGCACGTAATACAAAATAACATTGACCCATATTATTGCACGTAATACAAAATAACATTGACCCAAATAACATTTAAAGAAATATAAAATATTTAAGGATTAAGGTCATTGTAAATTGCACCGTCCGACCGCGGTCTGAGGTGACCGAAAACTGCTCGGAGAATATGTGTGTGAATTAAGCTTGTGGGTGTATTTATAAAAAAATGTGTGTGAATTAAGTTTGTGGGTGTATTTATAAAGAATATGTGTGTGAATGACTGAAATGCATGTATGCAATATTGCATATAAGTTTTTGTGTTCATTTTTACTTTCAAAACCTTCCAACCCTCTTTATATTCATATTTTTTGTCCTCCGATTTTTTTAATGATTATATTATGAAAGAATTTCTCTCATTCAAAAGTCTGAACTTCATTCGTCTTTTTGAAAGGAAGTTCATCGAATGGACAATTTAATATGAATGAAGTTGCTTTCAATAGAAATTAAACTCAGAATGTGTAGATTTGAGCCTATGACCCTGATAGCACATTGAGATAATTTGAGCCGAACTTTTAAAGAGGTGTGAAATTAATTTATTTATATTAATTCTTTAATAATATTCTTTTTTTATCCGTCTAAACTTAATATGTATATTTTAAAATGAAAATAATATTCTTATCATCACCTTTCAAACCATCACTTATTAAAAATTTATAAAAGGTACATCATACATACAAAGTTCGTACGGAATGAATCTTTTAAGTTTCATTACATTATATAAATTAAAAAAATTGATGATAAATTAATTCTTATTAGTAAAGTTTTTAATTAAACTAGTCAACATGTATAATAATAGTCACTTATGTTTTCAGGCCAAATTCAATAATAATGAGCATATTTATCAGTTATCACCATTAATCATTACTATATAATTAATTCTCGTACGCCAAACCATGCACCCTTTATTTTGAGCAAAGTGTGTTCTAGTACATTTGGAAGACTCTATGCAAATACAATTGATTAATAAATTGTGAGGAGATACAATTCTTGAGGAGGCAATGACTATTTTGCCCTTAAATTTTCTTCCGCCTAATGTTTGTTGGATTGACCAAAACCATTTCAGAAGTAAAGCATATATCAAATCAACCTGCATGATACCATCTCACTCCAACCTTTCAACTCTCGCTGTCTATTGTTTGGAACTTTTATAATTTTTATTAAGATTTTATTTTTTAAAATTTTAACGCATAATTTTAGAGTGTTTTTTTTAATTCAATTTTCTTTTTTCAAATTTTTATTTAAAATTATTCAAAATAATTTTTATTAGAGTATTTTTTTATTCAAAATTATTTAAACTATTTTATTCGGTTCATTTATTTATATTTTATTCAAATTAGTTTTACTTAGTTTTTTAGTTTTTCTAATTCATATTTTATTCAAATTATTCTGTTTTCTTAGTTTTTCTAATTCACCCTAAAAAAAAATTAATTCAAATTTCACTTGATTTTTTTTTTCATTTTTTTCAAAAAAATTAAATCAGATTTTTTATTGGATTTTTTTAATTTATATTTTTTTCAAATATTTTTATTTAAAATTAATTTTTTATAGAAATTTTTAATTTATATTTTATTCAGATATTTTTATTTAAAATTAATTTTAAAATATTTTTTCTCTTATCTTCATTCAAAAGTAAATTTTTGACTTGTCAAATCATACCTTTTTATCCACTTAATTCAAATTATTTTTATTTAGTTTTTTTATTTATATTTTATACACATTTTTATTCAAAAATTTAAATTATATTTTGCTTCATTTTTTTATTGAATTTTTTTTTCAAAATTTCTAAGTCAATTTTTTTTAGTTCTTTTGTCTATATTCATTTTTTTTAATTTATATTTTTTTTACATAATTAAATACTGAATAGCAACATTTTTCTTGAATATTGATTATTGAATATCGATATATATTGAATATAATTATTGAATATCGATATACATTGAATATAATTAAATATTGAATATCGCAATATATATTAAAATAGTTGTTGTCCAATACCAGGAGCACCTTAAACACAAATTTTTTTTAGTATTATTCAAGCCACCAAAAGTGGTTGAAGCCTATTCTCAATAGGTAGAGAAATTAGATCAAATCACATCAGTAATAACACTATTCTTCCAGAAATGAATAGTTAATACCTCATGTTCAATTCAAAAATTTAATAATTTAAGGCAGTCAACTTAAACAAAGAGCTCAAACTAATTATACTATTAGTTAGATAATGACATAAGCACAATAGTTCAAACTTATATACAATCAAGAACCAAATTTGTCCAAATAATTCACCTTCCATTCACAACAACTCGAAAAATACTATATTAATTATTACATATTAAACTTCCCAACAAAGTATTCTCCATCTCTTCGACAATGTCCATTTGTGTAAAACGAAAGAACAACATTCAACTAATTGAGAAAAAATTAAACACTATTGGAACAACATTTAACTACCATAAGCGACTCTCTCGAATTTAAAACTTTTTTTTAATTAAAAATAAACAATTTATTAAAAGCTTTTTTGAAAATAGAGTAAAAAACTATGTTCTCATAGATCTGGGACTTGAGAGAAAGCTTCAAAAAAATCAGACGCAGAAT